>OX422140.1:109078694-110391296 GCA_949129095.1 Volucella bombylans | reverse complement strand
ATATTATCGAAATTCCAGATCAGTTGTAAATACGCGACGTGAGTTTCGTCATGAGGTCGGTCCCATAATTATGGCTTCAGTGTGCAGGCAATTTGTCGAACCGTGGAAAAGTTTGAGCGTTTGGATCTTAAGCCACCAACCAGACAGAGATTGGTGCGAAATGTAGAAAACATTGCCGCCGTAGCGGCCAGAATCGAAGAAGACCTAACACCTATCAGCTGAATTGGGCATAGCCAGAGAGTCAACCCGGCTGGTTGGATTTGGGCCTATATCCATATAAGATTGAGCTGACACAAGAAATGAAGCCGGACGACTATAGACTACGCCGTGAATTCGCTAATTGGGCGCTGGAAATGTTGGCCGAGATTCGGATTTTTCTCGGCCCATTTTTATCACAGCGGCTATATCAACAAGCAAAACTGCCATTATTGGAGCGAACACAATGCACAAATGTTCGGCCAAGTATCAATTCATGCACAAAGATTGACTGTTTGGTGCGATTTATGGCATGGCGGATCTTATTTCTTTCGAATTAAGGAAGGAGACTCCGTTGGTCTTAGGTATAGCGCGATGTTAACCGACTTTCTGTATTATGAGCTCGACTACATCGGTATATCCGAGCTGTGGTTTCAACAAGACGGGGCTACATGCCCTACAAGCGAAGCAACGCTCAAAGTTGGGAAGGAGAAATTTTGGCGACTGGGTCATCTCATGGTGAACGTTCATTTATTGGTCGATTTGACTTCACCCGATTATTTACTCTGGGGCTACGTCAAGTCCATAGTCTATTCTAAGAAGCCAATCACTTTGAACGACCGCTTAAAGGACTGCCAGCGAAGCTGAGGCGGCCATTTGAATGATGTGCTATTCCTCACTTAATGGCATGAACGGAGCTTGAATATATTTGAATTGATATCATAATTTTCGAAGAGTCTGTGCTACTACTTTCATACGCTGGTGGCATTGATATCGTTGGCAGAACGCAGTGAGTTGTCACTAGTACATTAGCAAGGTCTAGGAGAAGCATATATTATTACGCTCTTTACGAGCTGTTCATCGATATCAGTCGCTTGATAAACCTAGGGCATGAAGGAAATATAAATGTTAATGTTTCGGCCCGGCGACCCCTTAGAAAAAGATTTCGCCTTAGGTGGCGCTTAGGGAACATCAACCATTTTAAAGTGAGCAGCTAGTCAAAGCCCTTGCTAACTGGAGAGTTTTATTGGTTAAATAACAGGTCCATGCCCGACTGTAGTGCATCTAAGAAGGTAAATGAGTATGCCACTGGAGTTGGGGCTTTGATACCTACATTTTATTTCTCCAGTTACTGTTTACATTAAAGTAAGATACAAAAAAAAATAATCTGAGTAGCGTTGGCTTACGTTAGACCAAAAACGTGTTCGAATGAACATTTCCAACGCTCAGTTGGAGCAGTTTATGTGCAATAAATCCTAGTTTTGGCTCGAGCCGGCTCCAAAAAAAGCTAAATCTGTTTTTTCGGCTGGGAAAGTGATTGCGACTGTTTTTTGGGATAGTAAAGGTGTTATCTTAATCGATTATCTTCAAATAGGAAAAACAATTACAGGAGCATACTACGCATCATTACTTGCCAAGCTGAAGGCAGATATTGCGGAAAAACGGCCACATTTGCAGAAAAATAAAATCCTGTTTCACTAAGGCAACGCGCCATCACACACCTCAGCGGTTGCCATGGCGAAAATCCATGAATTACGATTTGAACTGCTTGACCATCCGCCTCATTCACCAGATCTAGCCCCAAGCGACTTCTTTTTGTTCCCTAAAAACTGCGCTCGGAGGACAGAGATTTTCGTTAAATGAGGAGGCAATCACCTTCATGAACAATTATTTTGCAGAGAAAAACGCCAAGCACTATTTGAACGGGTTAGAGAGATGGGAGCATCACTGGGAGAAGTGTGTAGAGTTACAAGGAGACTATGTGGAAAAATAAAAAAAAATAAAAAAATGTCTCCCTCGTAAATGTAAATTGCAAAATTTTTCTTTGTATTTATAGATTGCGTACGTGCAAAAGTCCAATAATTTTGGGTCAGTTAACGTCAACCTATTGGCTGATGTACATATGTACATGAAGTTGAGTACTTCGTGTCAGTTTTGGATTCATTTGGTTATGATTCTGTAGTAGCTCAGCTAAAGCGCGTCAGCTTCTGTCTACATCATATTTTCATAAGACCTTCTGATCACTACTTAACGAGTATTCAACTTCATTTCAAGATGCCGCCGAAAAAGCACCGTGTTGTCAATGAACTTATAAAAACTGATTACGGTGGTTTAAGATCAGCTTTGACCTTTTAATTTTGGAATGACCTTTACTGTGAATGCGAACTATCTATTGTCTTTGTTAAGTTTCTTAATAAGCTTCAGTTTCATCTATCCAACTGCAGTAGAAATTTGAATATCACAACTTGGATGAAAATTCATTTATTAAAAAAATGCTTTATTGGGGCATAATTAAGCATCATAATAAAAGCATATTATCTCAATCTGTATCATGGGCTAAAAACTGACGTTCTACATAGTGTTTGTGTTTATTATATACACAAATTAATTCAAAGTAGTGGAAACTAATGGTAGGCCAAAAGTTGAATACACCAACTATTTCAAATAATAATAATAAATAGTAAAATAACTGTATCTGAACCTTGTGATATTGCTAATATATTTAAAGATTTTTTTTCGAAGATTAAAATTTATCTTCTAGATTTTCCGAATGTTAAGAACTCATCATGTAGTTGCAATAAGACTAAGTATTGTATATTACTCACTGAAAATATCGATTTCTTCGTCTTATGATAGAATCTCTAGTAAAATTCTGGAAAATATATCTTTTTATTTCAAACAATAGTCATAATGCCACCAGTAAAGTAGTAGTAGTAGTAAAAAAGACATTATTTTTGTATGTATTATAAATAAAACGATAAAAAACAGTCTGACCTGGTCTAAAAAACGCCGGTCAGATTGACATGATTTGTTCCGATTTGAGTTCTTTTTTTTTTTTGCTAAGTTGGTAAATCTGTTGTTGACATTTCCTCTAAATCTTAGCATCATAGCTTGGCATTTGCAAAAGTTACGTAGCCAAGAGTACATCTATCTATGTGTGTGTTGACGATTTTTTACAATTTTAGAAATGGATTTAAATTTGCAACAACGAACTTGTATTAAAAAACGGATTTAATGGTACGCGACCGTTGAAAGTGTTGGAAAAGTGTGTCGGCAACGGTTCTCTAAAGAAAACGGTCGTTTACCAGGGGCACGAGCGCTTCAAAAGTGGTCGTGAGTCAATCGAAGATGATGAACGCAGTGGCAGACAATCGACATCGAAAACCGACGAAAACATTAATGGAGTAAAAGAAATGTTGGTCAATAACCACAAATTAACCATCAGAGAGATAGCGGAGGACTTGAACATTGCCTATGGATCCGTCCAAGACGTGTTGACGTCGCAAAAGAGATGATTTGCGAGGCTTAATCTGATCCCACATTCATCAAAAGGATCATTACTGGAGACGAGACGTGGGTTTATGAGTACAACATGCAATCCAGACATCAGGCAAGTGAATGGCGTTCCCTAAATGAGCCGAGACCAAAAAAACCACGTCGTTTTCCGTCAAAAAAGAAGGCAATGCTCACGGTTTTCATGGATTACAACGGTGTAGTGCATCATGAATTTTCGCCAAAAGGCCAGACAGTAAACAAAGAGTATTATTTGGGCGTTATGAGACGTTTGCCTGAAGCAATTCGGCGAAAAAGACCAGAATTGTGGGCAGAAAACTCGTGGATTTTGCACCATGGTAACGCACCGTCGCACAGTGCCGTCATTATTCGTAATTTTTTGACGAAAAATGCAACACATACCATCCAATAGTCACCGAATTCACCTGATTTGGGTCCCTGTGACTTCTTTCTGTTCAATCGAGTTGAAAAACCACTACGGGGAACGCGTTTCAGCAACCGGGAGGAAGTAATGGAAAAATCGCACGAAGCACTGATGGACATACCTAAAACTGGCATAAGTGTGTTTCAGTCGATTTGGATTACTTTGAATCGGACAATATGCTCGTAGATTTAGATGAATAAAGTTGTACGAGTATTTTAAATTTTCTGAATAAATCCTTTTTGATCTTATAACTTTTTGATCAAAGTGGTAGTACAATTGTTTAACAATTTGAACAAATTTACATATATAAATTCAAAATTACAATACATGCATTTATTATTATTATTAAGTTAAAGCAAAGCACATGATTAAAAGCTTTCTGTTAAAATTTTCTTTCTATAAGCCATTGAGTGCCGAATAAATTCAAAGACGCTTAGCGTTTGTTCTTTTCCTAAAAAGTTTGTTTCGAATACATCTCTCCTAATTTTAGATAAGATGGGGCACTGACCCTATACATGAAAAATGTCTTCTCTTTCTCGCTTATTACACATTCACAGTAAAGCAATAACTCTCCTCTCGCTCGGAAGATGGTTGCAATCATGAAAGTAGTTTACTGCACCTAAATTGAGGTTCAACGTGGTGTAATACTGCCAAAGTAATATACTCTGCACGCTATTTTTCATCTACGGAGGACATCAGTTTATACAGCTGTGTTCGCAATACCAGCCTTAGTGGTAGTGGAACACAGTAGTATCCATTCCTTTATATAATAGAGTTTGTTCGCTATCAAGGATTTTACAAATCTATTAGCGAGTCTTGAAGAGTCCATTTGAAGATCCTTGAGAATATAGTCGAAATGCAACTTGAGTGCGTCTAAAAACTTGTTGAGTAGTCCGGTCTCAATTAATAACATACAGTTTGGGGTTGTAGACGGCAGTTTGAAGATACGTTTTAAGAAGAAACGAAGTAATTTTCTAATTCCTCGTGATGTTTTTAACCCCACAATTGAGCAGCATACATCATTATAGATTTAAAGACCGCTTTAAACGGCTTGTAATTTTCTGCATAACCAATAAGCCTGTTTCACATACAATTTTTCCATGATGCACAAATCTAAGCTTTGTTTTCAGAGAGCTTCGATTTGAGATGTTTTTCAAAGCTTATATTGCTATTACCCATAAGTATTTAAATTCCTTTAATTATATCTTGTAGTTGATCAGGGGAGTCTGCCAGTAGAACTATGTCGTAAGAGTTTAATACCACTACATAAAATGTGTGACACTGTAACTATAAACTACTACCGTCATGTATCACTCCTTTCTGTTTCCTCACAGGTTTTTGAAAAAAATTTCAAAGAGTATCATTCATACCCTTTTTAAGCAAGCATGTGTCTTTTTAGTGATTTTCAGCGTGGGTTCCGAAGTGGTAAATCAAATGCTTTGCCAAAACTGACTGGTAAAATATATAATAGCATTAATGAATCCAATATTCTTACTACTCTTTTCGTTGATATCACAAAAGCTTTCAATATGGCTCACCATACTTTATGATTTGATAATTTCTGTATATTGCATATGATTGGTTTGCTTCCTATTTAAAGAATCCGAGACAGGTAGTGAAAATAAAGACTTAACGGGCGACCAGATAAGAACGATGGGAAAAAGGTTTAAATAAAACAACAACGATGTGATATATAAAATAGATTCTGGCTTTATTTTGAAGCTACGTTCATGCGATTATGTGTCGAATAGGTCATAATTCAAATGGCTTCGCTGGTAGTGCTTCAAGCAGTCGGTCCAATCTTTCATGACTCGGTCCAATAACTGCTAATCTTGTCCGTGAGCACGCTCAAAGTGGTTGGCTTGTTAGCGTAGAATAAGAACGTAGCTCCAGAGAAAATAATCGAGTGGTGTCATGATCGCATGATCGCGGCGGCCAATTAATGAACGTTCGCCAAATTTCTCCTTCATAACTTTGAGCGTTGCGTCGCTTACATGGCATGTAGCGCCGTCTTGTTGAAACCGCAGTTCGGATATATCAGTTTTGTCGAGCACTGCCCACAGAAAGTCAGTTAACATCGCTATATATCTGATACCATTGACGGTAACCGTGTCTCGTTCATCATTTCAAAAGAAATAAGGTCCGATGATGCCGCCATACCATAAACCGCACCAATCAGTCAATCATTGTGGATGCATTGATGCTTGGCCGAATACTTGTGGATTGTGTTCGCTCCGAATTGTCTGTATACTGAATCCATGATGACGGCCAACCCCACAACAAAATTCACGTTGTGTATTTACAATTGAGCTGGAATTTCGATAATATTTTTTAATAATTTCAGCACATTCGGCGAGCGTAAAACGATGGATGATGCAATGGCAAACCTTACTGAATATTTTGACAGCTCGATGTCATTGGTAACTTTGAGACCCCCTAAAACATAACAATTGGAAAAGCTATCATTGCTATCTGTTCACCCTTTATTATAGTTCGCAGAAATAAATTAACAGTAGCGTCCCACAGGGCTCAGTACTGGGTACTTATTTTTGTGAATTCTTTATTCATACAATCATTTAAAGATAAAAAGAGAGCATACGCTGATGACACTGTATTAGCCTACTCCAATAATAATTATCTTATTATTCTTTTTGATGTAAGCAGTGATTTCGACATTCTGCGAAAATGTATTCATTCTGCTATGTATGACTGCATACATAGAATAACATTGTGAGTGATAAAACCAAATTTATGCCTTTTGATTATCTTTATGCATTTCATGAAGACCTTCCTTTAGAATATCATTCCAATAATTGCTCAAGATTGCCTTTAGTTTGCCATGGTAGGTTGTCCACCACCTTTAATACAAATGTTTATTGTAGTGCTGGCTGCTTTACCATTAGACGAGTGAACAACTTTACGTACTTGGGCATCATATTGGATCGACATATTAGTTGGAATAAACCTACTTCATATCTGAGACGATATCTTAACAAAGTTTTTGGGCATCTTTATCATCAAAGTCTGTATTGCCTTGTTTAAGTTTAAGCTTCAATATGGTATATCTTATTGGGATGGTAAGCATTTCGGAAAATCGTAAAACTCACAGTTTCGAATTATTCAAATGTTTTAAATTACTTCCTATAAGGCACCTACATTTTTTTAAAGTTTTATAAATATTTTTTTTTTTTTAAATCTGGGTACCTACTATGCATTCAAATCTTGTAAATGTGAAATCAATAAAAAAAAAATCAGTTTTCACGCTTCTATTTTATTAATGTGTCTCGTTTATGTAATGCAATGTAACCATTGTATATTTACGTTTATTGTAAAATAAAGTATAAAAAAAGGAAAATTCTATGTTCGGTATAGTTTCAAGCGGCCTTCTGCGACTATAGTCATCCGATGTCATTTTTGCTTGCACTGATGCTCTGTAGCTCTGGCTTTCGAAATATTTACATTTCTATGAGAGAGAGAGTTCTGGCTCTACGTTGGCTGCTTCTATACCTCGTGACGATAGCAATGTGATCACGTTGACTTTAGAAAACTGCTTCTCTGTAAATCTGATTCGTCTTGCTGCAGTGTTTATTAGCCTCAGACCGTTTACAGTCAATATGTCATGAAAGAGTAGTGTTCGTGGAATTTATGTTTACTTCGAAATAGGCGAACCCTTAACTCCATATTATATGTGTTTCGAAAAGCCTGTTTTCAATATTTACGTTTTGTCGCAGGCTCTGGTTTTATCCACTTAACATACCATTTAAGGCCAAATCGTTTCACCTATTGTCCTTTTGCCGTGGAAGCTGATGAGGGCGATCAACGGACCCAGTTGCTTCCTTTTCTTTACCTAGTCTGATAACTGTTTCCTTACATGACATTTTTAGTAAGTTCAAGCCAATATCCAATATAACAGCTCCAGATTCTTTACAGGAGCCCCTGAGTTGGTACGGGCCGGTCCTTATTCCCCTGTAATTCAAATTTGTTGGAATGTTGAGAATAAGTACTGTAAATTCATCATCAGTTCCATATTGGCTGATCTTTAGATGCGCTTCTTTCATCTTCTACTATTGAATCATTCAGAAAGGGTTAAGGTAACAGTATTAGCTGGAAGACAGAGACTGGACTGGACAGAGACAGAGTAAGCTAGCAAGCTTTGGTATTGATTCATGTAAAACTAGAAAACTGTGAAGAAAGAAACCTGCTGTTTCTCGAAATCGACCCCAGACACCGACCATTTTATTGAACTCATAATACAAAAGGGATAATTTTGGAGAGACTTTTTTCTCCACTTCCTACTTTTTTAGTCAATTTTTTGAACTAAACGTGTCGCATTAAATACTTCCAAACACTGTTAGCTTTTTGATAGTATAAGGGAGCTTCTGGTAATCCATGGGGCTTGGTATCAACACGGCTATAACAAAACTAGTACTTATACGTCACGACTATGTGTTCGGATATTTACCGAGGACTCCAGAATCAGTCTAGGAAGCGACGCTGTCATCTTTGTTGAGGAGGGCGATCTTAGGCTTCACTACTCCCTACAGCACTTGTGTATGTCATTCAAGCGGAGTCATATTCAATGCTGATGATAATGAATTATATGGAGAAGAATAGATGGTAATGACAGCAAAGCTGTAGTTAATGGTTGCATTCTTCTACTATCTTCATATTAAAAGTTAAAAGGTGAGTCTTGTCTTGGTCTTGTCTTAGTCCCAGGCCACATTGAGATCGCGGGAAATGCGGTCGCCCCTAGACTTTTAGGCATATTAACGTGGCACTATCCTTTTGGAGATAAGCTAAACGTTCTAGAAATGTAACACCATTTGCTGCGACGCGTTATGTGAGAGTAATGACGAGGAGCACTTCCTCTGCATATGTCCGGCATTAAACTGCATGTACTGATGTGGTGCATTCTGGAATTGTAGGTGTTTTATTATTTTTCGAAAGATTGACAAATTACATATTTTAAAAATAATAATGGATTAATTCTCTGTTCCCTTCACCCTTCGGTGATGTGAGTTTTGAATTCTGAAGCTCCAATTTATTTTTCATTTTCTTTACCTCATTTTAAAGTAGCTTGCTCCCAATTTCTAGTTCAAGTACGGAAGCTGTATTTTCGAGGTCCACCAGATTGCATCAACGTTGAGATTAAAGCAGGAGTTAGGGGACAACACGTGGTAAAGATGCTGGCTTAGTCTATCAAACTAGAATATGTATTGGGTTAAATTTCTTTTCTTCATTCGAGTAATTTTTCTTTTAATTGGGCATTACTCCTGGGCTGGGTCAAACCAAGAACTCCGTCAGTAGTGCGCCACCTAACGTGAGGTCTTCTTCAACCACTTATTTCAAAGACTCTTTAGCTAATGTTCTCTTGATAAAGTCCAGCGAAAGAGATCTTTGCATCATAGATATGCCGAGGACGAGTTTGACAGGGATATCTAAATTTAACATGGTCCCATAGTCCCTATTGCAATTCTATATGAAAAGCGTGTCGTGGGAATCGGTTTTAAATTTGTGGATTTCCTCCAAGATGTATTATAGGGTGAATACATGGTCGGCAATTGACCTACCCAATATTGCACAGATAAACGACCACTTACTAAATAAGGTTTTCAATTATTTACATACGATTGAAAGTAGATTCTTGTGCAATATGATGAAAAGACTGACGCCTCTAACAGAGGCTACGAGTATATTTTGAAAATCAACCAAACCATTCTAAGATTCTATTCTACAATATATTCTGGATATGAGTTGAATTCTATGTACTCGTATTATGTATCCTATACCTATCCTTGGTCAAATAGAAGGCGATGTTGAAGATCATTGTCGAATTTGAACGGTTCAACGGGGGGATGTTGGTTAATACTATCATTAAGCAGCCTATAGGAAAAGTCCTTTTAGGTTTTCATCACCGACTGCAACTCTACTACTATATTTCCGTGTCCGCCTATTCTTGTTTTGGTTTCCGGTTTCGAATGGCAAGATTGCTATAACCTTTATAGATTTGGTAAAATTCTCATGAAGTTTGTTGATTTCCTTATGGAGAAGCTAATGTTCCTCAACGTTCACGAGCATCCCTTATCCTTATTTGCAGTGGTGCCTTGTAAACCTGCTGTTTCGCTATATGCCCTTAAGAGCTCTTTTCATTAATCTGAAGTCTGGGTATACCATGTACATATTTCGAATAGAACATCATTATTAGCTTACCGATAATATTGTCACTGATCTCTTGCGCTTGGTGGCTTAAAAGCCTTTTGAAAATTCGATCGGAAAAGGTTCTGTCAGTCTCTTGGCAATGTAGCGGTTTGGCGGCAATCTTTTTACAGCACTTATTTTGTGTTTTGGTGTCTATAATACCCGCATTCTCACCTTATCCAAGTCAGTGTTTGCTGGAACTGAGGAACTTATACCCATTGAACAGGCTCCTGCCATAAACAAAACTGATTGCTAACCGACTGCAAAATTTAAAAAACTAAAAGCCTGACAACACTTTAAAATTTAAAATATATAAAAAAGGCTTTATGCATGGCACACTACTAAATGGTCTTGTCTCTCTTTACAGATACAACAGCACCTTGTGCACTGAAGAAACTCGGGTAAGTAACGAACATGTGAATAGTCATGGCTTTTAGTTTAAGCTTTTACCAATCCATTGCCTGCTACAAGTCCATTCCAAATGCATCCTTACAAAGTGCATAAAGTGTCTCCTCACGAAAATGAAAGTCAATCGGTACAAACATAGGCAAAACGAATGACACTTTTTATGCATTTTGAATCTGCTCATACCGTCAACTTACATTTGTATAGCTACAAATTTTAGAGCCCAAACCAGGTATGCATGGTCCTTAGTAACCTTTTTCAGATGTGATATCATGTGCTGAACAAGAGCACATTATTCGTCTTTTGAACTCTGTGGAGTTTTTCTCAAAATTTTTACGACCATACTGACAATTGTTGGATGAAGCCGGTGCTGGATACCTTTATACTCGTAAGAGTATACGAGACCGCCATTAGCCATGTGACTCACGGAATCTTCTCATAAATTACCTTCTGCTAAGACAGCTTGGAAATTAATTTTTTCTTCTGTTTTTTTTTGTTTTTTTCTTGTTTATCTTCATGTTTTCCTCTTGTTTTTATTTTTTGAGTTTGGTCTTTTTTCGTTTTGAGGACAAAGAAAAGTGAAATGCAAATTAAGAGGGAAGCGTTTTACAAGATACAAGGCAACAATTTAACGCGCATACAACACGAAATGAAATCGAGATTGGTTTGCGTTGGATTGAGGTTATTGTCAAGTTAATATGGCTTGGCTTTCATATCAGTTCGTCATCAATATTGTCAATGTTTACTTGTATGGAAGAGAACAGGTGAAAATAAATGCTGCCGCAAAGGTCATTGCTTGTCATTGTAGAGAACGAAATTGGCCAATTTTTATTGACAACAACGATTTGGAAGTATAAGATTGAGATAAAAACGAGTGCACATTACTAATACTTTCTCTCTCGGAAATGTGCCAAATAAATGATTGGCCGCAATTTTTGAAGGAGAAGGCAACGCTCCGATTCATTTCGAAAATCTAATATAAAAAAAGGTTGCTTACATTCAGTCTAAATATTTATTGTCAAGGCTAAATAAAGACATAGAAATAAAAAGCGCAACCTTGCGGCATACCATCAAAAGTGTTGGTTGAAATAATCAAACTTATGATTAAAATATTAGTTCTTTTTTACCTGAGACTTTGTCATTTATTAAATTGTTCTTAGCTCCAAGGACCAGAAGCAGGACCAGACTAACAGTACTGTAGGTATATCCCACACATGATGGGATATGATGAATGATTTATTTGTTTCATTGTGGACTTACCGGGGCTAAACCTGCACTGATAAGATCCGATCTGATGCCTCTCAGTTGGAGCAGGTTGGAGGGTCTCCTCATGTTGCCAATTGTTGAAAATAGCCCTGGTATGTCTGACTCGAGTCTGGGCCTACTCTAGGGTAACGAAGAAGAGGCGAAATGCCATTTGAACTTATGTAAGTGCAGTTTTCCAAAGCCGTTCATCAACAAATTGTACCATCGCGTTGCCTCGTAGACCTCTAGTTCTATATACATCAGAGATCGTTAAAAGGTCTAATGTTTCCTGAATGTTATAATAACTCTCTGTTTCCTAGTTATTATAACATTCAGACATTTAAAACCAACGTATATCGGTACCTATCCTTCTTTCCTCCCTAATTTTCCTTCGCTCGCGTTTGTGCAAACATTTTCAGGGTACCTTAATCCCTTGAGCGCGAATTATATATACACTTACTTTACTTTACTTTTAAATTCATTTTTATTGTATCTTTCATTATTAACTTACATTCTAGACAAAAATGATTAAATCTAATTTGAAAACAACAGTTACTTAATCTAGCTTACTGGCTCTTACCGAACGCTCTAAACTTAACAATTTCATTCAATTTTGCCTTTCAGCCTTAAAAACTATCTTACGATTAATCTTATCTATAAATTATAATATATGTAACATTTCAAAGAAAAATAGTTTTTGAAAAAACTTAGATGCCGTATCTTTTGAATTTTGTGTAAAACTTAAAACAATGGCCCTATTCTACTTAACCTACCTAAGCTACTTAACCTATCTTATCTGTAATTGGGGTAGTAAGCACTCTTAGCCTCTCGCACAGGGTGGTCACCATCCCAATTGCGATTTCGGCCACTCGTCATTCATCAACATCGAGCACACGCATCACCAAGATTTAACCAATGCTATAAGCCACTGGTCACTTCTCAGAGGGGCAGCCTCATGCTAACGAACTATCCCCTAACTATCCCTAATCTAACTTACAACTAAGAGGACTATTTTACCTTAGTAACGTACCGACCTAGGAGAGCGAGCCAACCCTTTCTCCTTCTTGAAGCCACCAGAATTCGGTGTACTGTTTCTCGGCATCGATCCGATCCCTGTCCGCAATCACGGGACTAAAACGGAGGAGCTTCTAAGCATTGGCAACATACCCGTCGTAGATGAGCCGCTTGTCCTTCGCACCGCGGTGGCGGTGGTATATTACCGGGATTCCATCCCTACTTTTTACTAACCCTTTAGCATCAATCTGGAGAAAAGCCTCTGGCGGGATAAAGCCCGATAGAAGTGAGCTCTCGTGGTACATTTCATTGGGGTAATAAGCCCCAAGGATCAGACCATTATCGTTGGTCATTGCCCTTGCAACGTGTCTTCGAATCACCTTAATCAGGAAATTGTCAATGCTATTCAGATTAGCCCCATCGTAAAGGACTTCGTTGGGATAATATTTTTTGTACTCTGATTCTGGTGTTCTGTACAAGCCGAGACAAGTCCTAAGACACTGCCTTTCAAACTGATTAGGGCCACATAGCATATGGCCACATAGCGAAGGCCTTCTCCAACTCAACGAGGCAGGCACCCGTACACTGGTTCTTGCATTTATTCCATTGTATATCGGAGACCAGCTTTGACGCAGCATGAATAGTATCATGCCTCGCCCTAAAACCAAACTGATTTTCCGGAATTATATTATTTTCCTCAACCCACCTTAACAGCGCTTCTATTAACCACTTTCTCGAATACCTTGCTAATATTCGGAAGCAAACTAATTAACCGGAGATTTGCAGGGTTAGTTCTAACTTTATCCCTTTTCGGGATTGGATGTACCACTGCTGTTTTCTAATGCGTCACATAATATGCATTATTCAGCGCATTGTTAAACAGCGTAGTAAATATATCCACTGCTTCCAAGGGCAGGTGTCTTAATACGACGTTTGGAATACCGTCTACTCCCGACAATTTTTTGTTTTTCAGAGACTCAAAGATGCAAAGGAGTTCATCTTTTCGCACGAACAAATGCGAGGAAGCTCGTTCATTGACGAAGATAACGTTTGCGGTGTTTTATTCACTGAATACGGTGAAACCGTGATTCTCAGATCGCCAATTTTGAAGTTCGTTGCGCAGATAATAGTGATTTACGTAGACCCTGTTGTCAATGTCGTGATTACGGCGAACCGGATTGTTCACCGTATACACGGCCTAGAAAAAGGCTCCCAGCAAAACTTCTTTCTCCTGTAGGTCTTCGACCACGAAAAGACCGTCGCCTGAGTCGGCACTTTCTGGAATTATGCCAGCGGTCAGTAGTATCTGTCTGTTTTCTGTCGTTTGTGAAATTCGGACAGACTGAATGTCATTGTGATCTTTCCGCCTGAATAATTTATTTATCTGCGGGAACATATTCGGACTACTGGATTTTATAGTCCGAATCTTATTGCCCCAGTACAGACTTACAGACTTACTGTAATTTGCTTTAATTAATTGTTTTAGGTTTTTGATCAATGACTTTAGTGTTCTTATTTCCGAGTCGTTTCTGTCAGTGAATTGTCTGTACAGCTGCTTAAGCCTAGAGAGCAGTCTACTTTTGTGTGCGTACAATGCATTAATTGTTGGAGTTCTGTACCTTTCGATCTGGCTTTCATCTGAGTATTCTATCCGAGGGATAGTCTGCTCCATAGTTCGTTTGACAACGTCTTGCATTGTCAGTAAACTACTGTCAATTTCTTCGTTTGTCAGGTTTCTGTTAGTCGGGGGATCAATTCCACTCAAACGTAAATTACGCTTTAAGATTCTGGAGAAACACGACCACCGTACCTTACGATAGTCGTATGGGTACACTTGATCGTACTGCTCCAGTTGCGTTTGCTCGTTTGGGATCCCTATTGTAGCGGCAAGTCCGTAGTGATCACTATCGTACTCGAACGCTCGCAAACAGTTCCTTGTGTTTCGATCTGCGTTAGTCAGTTCTAATCTACTGTCTATTAATGCCAATGGCAGGAAAGAACCGGCTAATGGGAAGGATGGGATATTCGTCGCGTACAGTTCAAGTCTGTACTCAATCATATGTTGACCCCACCAGTAATATAACTGGTTACTCCTGGTGTTTGGCGGATTATTTCCTCATACCGCATGTCTAGCATTAAGATTTCCGACCAAAAAATAATAATTTTCTTCCGATTGAAGCTGAAGGCAACGAAAAAGTATTCCGAGCTCAATTATAAATTGAATGGGATTAGGTGCTTCGGGTACATAAAGCAACACCACATACACTCGCCCTCAACTATAAAGAGGAATGCATACGATGCCGGCTTCCAACACCCGGAACCTTATCAAATCCCCGCTATATATGACCCTATGGCGCACACCTTTGCGTAATAAGATACCAACCTCACCCCCTTGTGAGGAGTGTGGACGGTCCCTTCTATAAATATTGTAGCCACTGTAGCCGATTGTGATTCTGGTTAAGCATAGTTTCGCTTATCAAAAGCACATCTGGGCATTCACTTAATAACAGATTTTGTAGGTTGACCCTTCTCTCGATCCTGATTAGTGAGTTAACGTTTAACGCAAGGATCTTCAGATTAACCTCATTCAACGTAGCAGACATTATATCGGCGTCAAACAGGGTCGATTAGATGACGACTATTCTGACGCTTCTCTTCTGACGCTTCTCTTCTTCGATCAACTGTTTTCAAGCCTGGACTTTCTTTTTCAGCTCCTGGAACCTAGGACAACCCCTGAAATTAGCAGGGTGCCCCGGGTTTCTGCAGAGTACGCAAAAGAGATGATCCCTATCCACTACTCTATCGTTGGCTAAAGGACATTCTCCATATTTGTGGTCCTTGTCGCACTTAACGCACCTAAATTGCATATTGCAATTGGCCGCGGCGTGCTCGAACCTCTGGCAGCGCATACATTGCAGTACACGATCTGCCCTCTTTAATTTTTCCCAACTTACAGCATGATAATACAGGAATTTAATTTTTCGCAGACTATCGATTTTGCTGTTGGGCGTTAACTGTACTAAGAAGAATGGTCACCACCCCTTGCCGCAGCCGTGGGAAATGGCTTGACCCCCACGAACTTAAGGTCGTCGCCCTCTAACCTTTTAAGTTTTTCTTCGAGCTCCCCCGTCTTTATGGATGGATCAATGCCTTTTAGCAGCACCGTCTTTAGTTTTTCACTCTTAGGGGTATACTCGTATGTATAGTATTCAGTATCTGCTTTTCCTATGGCGATACGTACTTTCCGGTAATCCTCCATATTACTACACATAATAATGTGCTTATTAGCACTTAATCTCTTAACATAAAAATTCTTAGTTACTAACTTACATAACCTAATACTATAATTAATTTCTAAATTACTTACATTAATTGGGGGCACTCTTTTATTCCCCCTTATTATGCTGTTATTCCTGCTGCTGTTGTTGCTGCTGCGATGTTTGTTGTTGTACTCGCATTTGCAATTTCTGCGGTATATGTTGCTGTTGTTATTCTTTTTGTTGTCTTTGCGGTTGCTTCTTCTGTTGCAATCGTTGTTCTTGTTGTTGTTGCTGCTGCTGTTGCTTCTGCTTTTGCTGCATCGGCAACTCTTTTATAGTTTGCTGTAGTTGTTGTTGTTTTTGTTGCTTTTGTTGCTTTTGCTGCCACAACTTCTCTCTTTTTTCAAGGAGCTCTTTTATAAGCTTGTCAAGCTTTGCCTCATCATCCTCTTCCTCTTCTGCTAAGGTGTCAGCATCTGACAACTCTTTAAATGAGTTCCCCTCTCCAATGTAGCGGCACTCGCCCCCTTCAGACTCATGAGAGTATTCCCTTCCAGCCGCTTTAATGTCCTCATGTTCTTTGATTTTTTTTTGTGGACAATTTCGGTGAGGTCTTATTTTTCCTCCGCCTCTTTTCTTCTTTCGAGTCATCATCTGACTTTTGCATTGATGCTGCTGCCTTAGATGTTGTTGCTTGTTGTTGTTGCATTTCACAAGCTCTGGTTGTCATCCGATTTGTGATAGCTGTTCCACCTGCGGGACCTCCGGCTGACCGGTATCCATTGTGGTTCGACACTACTACCACTTTTATTTTTAGTTTTAACACTAAGAAATGAATAAAATGAAAAGGAATCCGCGATTTTCTTACTGCGGATTTGAACCCAGAAACCTCCACGTATCGATCCAACAACTGCTCCACTGAGCCACACTGCCACTTGCCAATCACTTCCTTATATCGCCTGTTAATTGTCTTTTCACTTTGTTGTACACTATAAAAAGTCGACTATTCTCTATGCGAGTTGGTGAACGACTGAGTTACATGTACACATTCATACCGAAGTGTACATGAACGAATCCCAAAAGACAACAACCACCACCCACAACAGAGCTGATTGCAGATCTTCAATTTTGGGAATTAGCAACAGGTTGGCTTGGGAAAAACAAACGGGATAGAAATTCAAGCTTGGGATATTTTTTCTTTGTTGAAGATGGCGTCATGTTCGAACATTGTTAAGATTGGAGCATTCATTCTGTAACCAACCTTTGAATAGAAAGATCAATAAATTTAAACTGTTTGTTTTTAATTTCAAATAATAACTCTCGCGCTACTTTAAAAAAAAATTAAAAATATCTCGTTATCCACTTCTTGTAGCATTACATGATAAGATATTGACCTCTCTTCTAGTATCCACTGGCTCTTCGATTTTTAGGTTATAATGTCTTTGGGATCCTAACCTGCCATCGCCGCGGTAAAAATATGACTACTTACATTTTGGAGCTTAGAGCTTCCTTTTACTTTCCTGTTGCAAGAATTTTGCAAATCTGTTTTGCGCATTTATGGTTCTTTTGACGTGGCGCAAGGGAGGGAGTCACTATGGTGAAAAACAGAATACAAAAATTTACGTCAACTCAACGTCATCTTTTTCGGCAGGCAAAAGCGAAGCTTCGATAGTGGGTACTCTCACTCTCTTGCCGTTTAGAATCGGACTTCGGAGCCACAAAATTTTAGGTTCCTTTACTTTTGCTCAAAACGAAAAGACGAATAATGGAAATAGTGGAACTGAGTGGAAAGATTATAGTCCACACATAATCATTTTTGCTTGGCAATTGAGGTTAGATGGACAACTTTCCAGATTTTGACCGTTCCAAAAAAAAGCAAGGGAAAGAACGAATCATGCAAGAAATGTGGAGCAACTTCAAAAATATGTATGTATTATGTTTCAAACGGTAAATTACACATAATTAAAATAACGTTGTGGTGGAGCGATGGGATGAAAATGGCGGTTAGAAACGCAGACAAAGGGAAAATAGCGAAACCGATCAAGTGCGTCTTGAGCTAGACTAAGCAAGTTGCAAATGCAACGTTGAAACACAGGCAAACATTTTAGAATTTTTTTTAGACTGCTACACTATCAAGGAAAAGTTAGCAGAGATGCAATTGCATAATCGGAAGAAAGCAACGTGATGTCCATGGCGCTTTTACGAGGATTTTAGATGGAAGCGGCGAAGATGGATTTAACGGTCAATGAGGGCAAGACCAAATGTCTGCTATCAACGAGAAAGGACACCCAACGCCGACATCTCGGACAGAACGTCACTTTCGACAGATATACGAGTAGTTAAACACTTTGTCTACCTAGGCTCCGCTATCAATTCAGACAACGACACCAGCGCTGAGATCAAAAGAAGAATAACTCTTGCCAATTGCTGCTTCTTTTGGACTAAGAAGGTAATTGACTAGGAAAGCCCTACCTGGAACAACAAAAGTGGCCCCATATAATCTTCGAATCCACCCCCGAAGGACAGCTCAATAGAGGAAAACCGCGACTTAGGTGGCGCACGCAAGTCGAAGGGGATCTTAACCGACTTAGCTTTCGAAACTGGAGGCAGCTATCTAAAGATCAAGCTGGTCGCAGACTCTTGTTGGTTGTTGAAGTATTTTTTGCCAGCCCTGAAGGTAGCTCGGAGCTTGGGTTGCTTGGATTATAGATGAGATAGATTCGCACTAGGGTAGTCTTTTTTTGCATTTGTGAGTACAGCACACTTGCACAAAAAATGCAAGATATAAGGTACATGATTATAGCTTCCCCTTGTTTCCCTGTGCCTCCTTGAGAGAAGGTCGATGTAAGATATATAACTAGTATTCCGGATGTCTGAATGTTTTAAGGAGGCAATATCGACTCAGGCCACTATAGGTGTGAATTTGAATATTTCGGACGACAGAAATTTGACATCCAATGACTAACACAAGATTGCTAATCAAGTTTTCCCAAAACCTTTCGAGAAGTCCTATGCTGGCAGTATCAAGCGCAAAAGGCCTGAGGCGACATTGTCAGCTAGTCCTTAGAGACAGACTATCTAATGTGGTAGGTTCACCTGATTTTCACAACGAAATCTTTGATTTGATGAAGAGTGTCAGCAAGCGTATGCTACGAAACAAGGAGGCAGAGCGGAAGCAAGTAGAGGGAGGTAAGGATGGTAACGTAGTCGGTCTGGATAGAGATATCTAAACTGAAGACCAATAAAGATGCAGAAGTAGACGGACTACCAGCCGAATTACTTAAGGCTGCGGGGACTGATTTGGTAATAAGCATACACTCACATCGTTGATCTGAACTACAAGAGAGTATACCCTCTAAACTGCGCCAACTATAAATTTTATATTTTATATACAAATACATTTTTATATTTTATATACATGTAATCCGCGGACTGTAGCGCTACCTAAAGTAAAGAAAACATCCGCCAGAGGTTATTGAGGGGAATCTTCGTCCCCTAAGGTCTATGACTTCACTTACCGGTAGAAACTGAAATAATCATATCGGGGAAAATATGTTTTTTGTCGCAGTGATTCTATCTATGACTCAAATATTTGCACAACAGTCAATCAGCCATCTAAGATGCGAGTATAGAACATCAGAATACTAACGCCATCAATATTTATTCGTTTCGAATTTGCATTTTAAATACAACTCCAAGCATTAGCAGTGCCTTTATTTATTTAAATTCGAATTTGAATTTGTATACTCGTATCTACCCGAACTGAGCTCAGTTTACTTTAACATACTCGTTATGGTACGAGTATATTATTATGAATATTAATTGAATTTTTACGACTCTAGTTTTTAATTAGAGCAATATGCGGACGGCACATCTCTAGCACCATACTCAGCTAAAACTTTTTCTCATTTTATAGTCATACGTATATTCAAGTCGTAAACAGCTTAAGTTTGATACTACTTTTTTTTTTGAATAAATAGATTCTGGTCCTTTCCAAGCCGATGACCTACTCGCTCAAGGCGACTTAACAAATCAAAATTGTTGCTGTTTTTGTGGTTAAAAGTCGTTTTATTCTTTATTCTTGAGTCGATGTTAGGTTGTGCTAACAACAGCTCTAATCCACCGTGACAGTAAAATACCATTTGGCAGATTGTAGATACCCCTTAATTGGATTTCATGATCACGTACAGACTCTGACATGTTCAATTCAAGATCGTCAAACACTTCATCGATTTTATTGCGTATTGAATATTTTTCGGGATTTTGAACTGGCAGAGAAAAAAGATAAACCGTAATGGATTGGACAGAATAAATACGAGTAAGAGCATTAGTGAGTCATGTTCATGATAAATCATCACGCGGACGGTTCTAATTTACGCCAAAAGCTATTGCCGTAGGATTTCTCAGAATCAGATGCTTACCTTGAGTTGATGTAAAGTACTTTGTTGGGATGAATCTCAAGAGGCTTAGATGATTGTCGATTGATAATTGTGTTTTGTCATCAAGTGGGGAAATCATTAGACGGTCGAGCATTACAGGTGTGCAACCTTTAACCTCAGGAGATTAACGAATTATTTATAAACTTGTACTTGGTGCGATTTGGATTATGCGCTTCATTTTGCCATACGGTAAGTTGTCGATTATAAGATTTTCAGATAATTGCTTCCTTTCATTTGATAATTGCGAGTATTTCGATTCGAAAATAAATCGAAGCTAAGCAATTTCAATAAATGAAAAGATTACGTATTCGACGTAGTGTCTAATTGTCCGACAACTGGCAACCACGTTTATCTCATGCCGATCCTGAACATATAGTAATCTTCATATAGAGCCTAGAAAGTGCTCCATATACTATAAAGAGTACATGCGATCTTATGTGATCTCACATAAAAAAAAAATCCTTAATCTCATTGGTTTTATTATTCTACTTTTGATGGGCCTAGAGCCAAATTAGATCAGGGCATCGGGTGCAGTTTATGTTCTTGATATGTTTTCTTACCTACCTTATTCCGGCATTAGTGCCACTCTATGTCGTTGATCGGATACTCTACCTGATTTTTCTTGTTCTTTCTAAAAAGTCGGTGTTCACCACGTCTCTTCAGGTTGTTCGGTGCAACAATACTCGGTACTTTTTAATTGAGCAAGGATTGTCATTGTATTGGTCAATAAAAACCCCTAAATATCAGAATTGGCATCTCTGATGGCTTATTTGCACCACCGCCACACACTTATATTCAGTACTTGATGCTGACGGCATAGGAACTATCAGAAGATTAATGGACACTCGATCGACAATTGCTCTGCCTATTTTTCTGATTCCGTCCGATATCAAACTTCTTTAAAATATTTTCTTGTCCTCGGATGTTCGCAATATTCACAGACGTGCATTGACTTCAAAAAGGTAGAATTCTGAACCAATGTGCTTTGTGTCGATTGAATTGTGAAAAATCTGGTTGACTGATGAGATGCGGAAAAATATCTTACGAGTACCACTTCTTAGATTGCATAGCAAACCAGAGAGTACCTGAGCCACAACTAATTAACTGTGGAGTGAGCTTTTAGTCAATTGTCTGTATCTCTGCCCTTTATCTGTCGTATCGCCTAAGTCTTTCTGTAATGACAAATCCCCACTTGTTGTTCATCCAAAATTCGTCAGCCATGGGTCGCCAACAATCGTATTCCGAAACTTTAGGTTCATTCGCATCAAAGAAAATTTTCTCTGGGCGGGGGTAGCAATCTAGTTTTAATTATTATTACTCATATGTATTTGTTCTTAACAATTTATACTTTCTCGCTCAGGCATACTATATACATGGGTCTCGGATCATACCTAGCAACTGTCTCCTCTTAGAACTTAGATGTTGAAGATGATTTTTCTGACGAAGCTAAATATCTAAGTATTATCTTGGATAGCAAACCTTTTAGTTCTAAATATCTTATGTTGCAAACTACTAAGCTGTTGTCGTGCTGCCTATAAAATAAAATAGTTTTTAGAAAGCCTTATGCCTGTGATCGGGAGGAGTCTTAAGGATTTACACAGCTATGATTAGATCCGTTCTGTGTTATGCATCGATTGTTTTTTCATTTTCTCGAAAATGCTTCACTTTTGATTTTCATTAAAAAATCCAAAAAACGATTTACTTCAGCAGCATATGTACACCTGACTCTGCTAGAGATGCCCTGATGAATCCTATTGATATTCATATTTTGGGCCTCCGGTTATGCACATCAAGTTAGTTGAGGTGCCCTTGCAAATGTGTGAGCCGCCTTAAGTAAGGTCGTCCTATACTGCGTTGCCCCACGAGAGTGGAATCGATGATCCTTCAGACTGAAGCGCTGCTACCCATGCGCCCTATATGAATAAGCAGATACAGTTCTTCGTTACATATTCTCCTCCACACTCTATCAACGTAGACGAGGCCAAATATAACACGTAAAATTGTTCGCTCACGGCAACTAAGAAAGCTTTCATCCGCTCTCGAGAGTGCCCAATTGAATTTGTCTTCAAATAGACTAATACCCCGTAGTTAACACAATTCATGGGCTCTCGTTTCTTCAAAACCGCACAGACTATGCTAAAATTCCATTTAAGAGGCATGAGTCAAATTCTATGTACATATAAGCTGATGCATGCTCCTTTCAACCATCTTTGCCGAGTCTGATCCAGAGGATTTGTTAAAGCTTTGCCTTCGCCAGGTGAACAGATGTTTTCGGGGTTTTCTTCATCCGGATTGAATGGTGTATCCTGGTTGACAGCAGTGTATTCAGGTTCTTTCAAATTTTTGGTACCCACAACGTCTGAACTATAGTACGATGTCGTTTTATTGGTTTTATTGTCTGTACATGTCATTTTTAACTTCTGGTCAAATTTTCAAACTGCACTCCTACAGTAGCATCACTCGATTTCTTCAGCTTCGCGTTGCTCGAACTCCCTCTGTTTCCTTCGGACAAATTTGTTTTCAATTTTTCTCCTGTACAAGTACAGCAGGTCTATATTCTTCTCTCGTCCTCGCTTATAGTACTACGGTCAGCATTTACCGTCGAAAAATGGATTTCTTGTTTATGGTGGTTTCGTGAAACCTAACACATCAGATGCGGGATTTGATGACCTTTTTACAATATTGTCACTGGTCCTCCGCACTTGATGTTGTTGAAACGTTATAATAAGAGAGGTTGATGCAGATGCGATCGATAAAGGCACTGACGACCTATTACAATTATACCCGTCCGACGTTAAATCTCCTCACAGTGTTTTCCTGGCGCTGTACTGCCTTCGATATCCACATTCGTACTTTTAACACTACTAGACAATGGTTTGAGTTAAGTATTGGTTGCGTATCTTCCGTCTACCACAATGTGATCAATCTGACTTATCGTATTTTAATTATTAAACCGTCATGTGCCCTTGTAGATTCAGGGATGTGGGAAATGTGTGCTTGCTACGACTACTCGTATGTTTCGTCTACTTGCAAGCATATCAGCTTAAATCTGTTGTATCATGCAGACTGTACGTAAACAGTGGTGTCCTACTTTCCTATTACCAAGTAAAATTGCTACGTCATTCTTGGGACACTGCTTACAGGTTCCCACTACGAGCTCATGGCTTGACTGCGTTGTCTTATTCCTCCATTGAATTTAACTCTGATACGGATTGTCATCGATTCCTTGTTTATAAGTCTAAAGCACATGACTATCCTTAAGCCCACTTCCAACAACAAACCCATATGCAAAAGTGCTCCGCACGAGATTACAATCTCCGAAGTAGATATCGCAATTTTTGATTGCATTTCTTGGATGGCGGTTTTATCAGCCTGATAGGATGATAATATCTATACTACATAGATGTTCCGGAGCACCTGGTCTGTTAAGTGTCCTCACATTCCAGGTACATACCCGAATGTCGTTGGGTGGCGGACCAATACCTGCGGTACGCCCTTTTCATATTCCCAAGGGATTTTGAGACTTCTGAGACGCATATTGCACCCAATCAGGTCATCAAGAAATGTACCCACTCCTTACCACAAGTTTTTATTTATGGATACAACCAGTGCGCTTGGACACTCTGATTGATATGTACTTTTGTATCGTCCTATTTGTCACCCCAACGTTGGAGTTCACCCAGACGAGAAACAGTAGTTCCGACTCTCATCGTTAGTTCACTTTAATATAGGTATTCAGTAAGCACCGCGGGAGATGACTAAGCTATTTTCTCAAATATACCACGGAACCTTCCCACATGAGACCCTCAGTATTATAGGGAAACCTTCAAGAGAGCGAATGTTGACACCAGCTCACTGTAAGTTAAATCGTGATTTAGTCTCTAGGCGTTGTTAACCTAAAAACAGAATTTTATTGCCTTGTTTGAAGATGGCTCAAGTACTAAAAATCTGAATTGTTAATAGTTCAAGTATTACCTGGGCCATATCCACTCCCTAGTTCTCCAAATATTCTCTAATTTGAATAGCCATTTCCGGATAAGTAATCTCATCTTCAACTTCCTGCTGGATTAAGAAGAAACAGGCGAGACTGAGCGGCCCAATTTGGAATCTTCTACAAAAGCAAAAGCTTTCTAAGCTCAGCTGAGCGTATCTTCCCATATCTAAAAATATTTATAATAGAAAAACAATAGATTAAAATTAACATACTCTACTGAGCCGTAGAACCATAAAAAATATTTAGTATGCCTCTACAACAATTCGCCGCTGGCCGACTAACTTGTACATGAGTGGCTTATTCAAGAAGCCGGCTACAAGTTACTTGTGCCGTAGTCGTCACCGCGATGACTCACAACTTAGATACAGATACAGATACGAGTACCAGTTCCCACAATCATGTTCCGTCCGCATGCGCACTAAAGTTATATTGAGCTCTGAATGTCTTGTTGTTGTTCCGTTGAGCTACGGAATGATTTATGTGGAACCACGGATTTTCTCACCGGACTCCAAAGTCCGGCAGTGTGGCGCGGCGGCGATACGAGTATTACTGTTGTCCATAGAGACCGATAAAAGGTTTTTCTTTTAGCAAATGCTCACACCGATATATACAATTTTTTAATGCCACCACCTCCAATTCGGTCCGGTCATCGTCATCGTCGTCGTCGTCGGGGTAGTTGTCGAAGTCGTTGTAACAGCAGTTACGATCGATAGTCGTGGAAATCCATGGAATGATTATGCATATCTCCTGGCAGTTTGTAGTGTGGAGTTGGACAGAGTTTAACTCGAGGATGAGGTAGATGGAGTTGAAGTTGGAGTCACTTTTTGGTACTCTGTGGGCCGATTTTTTTTTCTTTCCACGGTTTAATATCGAATGTTATGGAAATTAGTTTTTTTTTTTTTTTTTGAACCGTTCCTATTAATAAAGTAAAAGAGATACATTCACAAGAGTTTGGGATAGTGTTTTGTTGTTGCATGTTGTTCATTGGTTTTTGCAACAAAAATAAACAAAACAAAACATAAACTGCCGCTCACCAAGTGAACGTCTCATTGGTATTATACGTAGTTGGTAGTGGGGACACTCGTGGTCTTGTATCCGCAGTTATTTTGGTTGTTTTGATGAAGAGGCTTACGAATAGAGTTGGTTTCGGTTTTCTTTTCGAATGGATCCGGGTTGCAGATTGCCTATAATTAAGGCGGAATATATTTGTAACTGATTTAGCTCGAAAGGATAATAGTCTAGCTGTTATTCACGCGACTGCTAGTAGTATTGAATTAAATCGGAGAAATGCGCTTATTAATAGCAACAAGGTTGAAATATCAACAGCCTCATGAAAAGCAATCTTGTAAGGATATGGTGTACCGTATTGACTTCAATGACATGAGTTTCTTTTTGGAGTACCAGCCTAATGAAATACAATATAAAGGAAACTCAGCAACGAAACAATTAAATGAAACTTGCCCATGTTTGGTTGCTTCAGAAGCAACCGATTGTCTTATTATTTGATGGTTCCTACAATATTGGTTTTCGGGCAATATTGGTTTTCTCAAATCTACTTTCGAATCCAAGCTCTTGGGATGTTGATTAAGATCCAAGACCGAATCGGAAGTATTTATAAGATTGATTGCAAAGTAGGACAGAATGGTTTGAAGCAGCTAACGACGGTGACGATGGTCATACTAGAACCAACTAGATGAATAAATAAGTATAAAGGTCATGATGGGTGATGAGTACAAAGAAGTGGATTTCGATTTTAGAATTATACATGGTATCACCGGCATTGAAAGACAATGAACTTTTGTTGTATAAGTTTTAATATAAGATCTATAAGAAAAACATGGGATAACTTTATGGCAGAAATCGAAAATATTTTATGCTACGTTGACAAATTAGTCTTGAATGAAATAAATATTCCTAAAAGAGAAAATTATATATACTATATTGATGGATATGAATATGAATTCATTAATCGGGAGGGAATGAAAGGTGGTGGTGTCTCTATATATATTAAAAAAAGTATTAAGTATGAAATAATGCCAGTGAACCCAACTAACTATGAAGGCATGCATTTACAAATAAAAGGAAATACATTAATGCGATTTACAGACGGCCAAGATTAAGTGTTAGCAGTTTTATTGAAGAACTTAATGAAATTATCCACGTTGGTAGAGAAAATATAGTAATAGGCGATATCAACATAAATATTCAAAATGAGAATGATTCCCTTGTTTTAAGATATATAGAGATAATGGCCTCAAAAGGTCTTACAAGTGTCATTAGACAATCCTCGCGATTTGATTTAACAAGAAACACTTCTACACTGATTGATCATATATATATAAGCATAACAAAGCTAGAAATATTTTCAGCAGTTATTGAGACAGATCTTTCCGACCATTATCTAATCTCATATGCAACCAAAGTTAATAGCCACAAAAGAACGACTGAACACGTTGATGCTGTTCATATTCAGCAACAAAGAGCGAACGGACTTATAGAACAAACCAATTAGCAATATATGCTAACAGAAAATAAAATCGACAAATTGTATAGCAACTTTGTAAACAAAATGAACAACATTTACACAAGTACAAAAACAAAAGTAATAAAAAAAAATAGAAAACAGTAGCCATGGGTTACCTCTGAGTTAATTACATTATGTAAGAAAAGAGACGAGTACTACAGAAGATGGAAAAACACTCCAGGAAGTCGAAGTTACAAAACTGAGTACAAAAACTTCCGAAATTTTATCAATAAAAAAATTATAGAAATTAAATTCAACTTCTATAAGCAACGATTTTTAAGCTCTCATAATGATCCTAGGAAAACGTGGAATACTATTAATGAGCTTTTGGGAAGAAAGAAAACTACAATTGACGAAGTAATAAGAAACAATTTTTCCAAAGATGATGAAAACTTAGCTAGTATTGTGGAAAAGTTTGCAGAACAATTCTCAAATCAAGCATCAACAATCATGCACATACGAGTATGTCATAACAAAACATCAAGTCATGAGAATTTGCAATTCCAGCAGAGTATTTACGTAGAGGAAGCCAGTGAAGAAGAAATATTTCGAATGTTGTGTCGCTTGGAGAACAACAAGGGTCCTGGAAAGGATAATATTAGACCAATTGATCTTAAAATTAATGCTTATTTTCTTGCCCCAGTTATACAAACGATAATAAATCGTAGTATATCACAAGCTCATGTTCCAAGATTAATGAAAACTTCGATTATTCGGCCCGTACTATATAAAGCAGGTGAGAAAAACAAAACCGAAAATTACCGGCCTATATCTACGAGTATACTGTCAGCTGTTGAAAAATGTTTGGAAGAAGTTATTGTTAATCATCTTAGAAAGACATAAAATATTACATCCAAACCAGTACGGTTTTCAAAAAAATAAAAGTACGGGTCTACTATTACTAACGTGTGTGTAGGTCAATACAGGCCTTAATAAAAATCATCATGTGCTTGTGTTGTGTGTTGACTTTAGTAAAAATTTCGATACCATAACTCATAAAAAGTTAATTGAAACTGTCAAGTCGAGTTGGTGTGAGAGGAGTGCTGGCAAACTGGATCAAAAACTATCTAAATTAGAAAGATTAGAGTTAGAATATTTAATACCTTAAGTAAAGAAATGCCAATGGCGCTTGGTGTTCCACAAGGCTCTAAATTAGGTCCGACTCTATTTGTTTTGTATACAAATTAACTTTTCCATTTATTCAAAAAGTGCACAGCCTATGCCTATGCAGATGATATAGTAGTTGTCGTCAAACACAAAAACTTTAACAAGGCATTGGAAATAATTCAACAAGAATTCGATGCTATGTCAAAATGGTGACATGATTAAGGGCTAATTATTAATGCTTCAAAAACAAAAGTAATGCACTTACGAACACCGTTTAAGCCAAACGAAGCGTTTAACATGCGAGTATATCACCGAAACGCCCTATGTCCATATTCGGCCACAGCAATAGAAGTAGTAAACAAAATAAAGTGTCTAGGAGTTACCATCGATGAGAATTTTGATGGTTTATATAAAAAAGTATTCAAGTTTTGAAGTACGTAAGCAGGTGTACTACTCGCTAGCAGAATCGCGAATACTAACATGGAGAAAAACGTGTACGCGATTTATAGGATGACATCATTGCTGCATTACATGGACGACCAAAGGTCTCTACAGCATATACGCCATTTCCAAAACACCAGGAGGCGAGCCCAGGGGATGCTTGAAATTCCGGATGTATATGTATAACACATATGGGGAACGAGAACTAAAATATGTCATTCCAAAAACTATGAATGAAAACCTCACCATCTCAAACAAGTCGAACATTTAAAAAAACCTTAAAAACGTTAAAGAAATTTCTAATTTATTTATATTTTGTGTAATAGGTCAATACACTTTAAATTAATTCTTATATATGTAAATATAAATGTATTCCTATTTTATACATTTTATACATATATATATATATTAATCTGTTACCACTGTTTTAATATATTGTATATTTTATCTTCAACATGGCTTAAAATTCAATATTATTATTGTATTTTGTATTCAAATATTACTGTTCCTATATTTACAATTTTATTACTTAAGTTACGTATAGCCAAAATACGGTTTAACTTTGGCGACAACAATGACCGAAAAGAGGGGCTTGGAGTCAATAAAACCGCCAACGTTCTTGGGAAGATTAAAATCTTTCTTTGCACAAAATGAATCCGTTGAGAATTCAATAATAAGTATAGTATGGACTTTATTTAAAAGAATTTTATAACTTCAAAGGACTAGTCTAATGTTATCAACCACCTGCAGATAAGCATTTTGCTTTGCGGAGAAAAAAATAAAAACTGTATGTAGATATAGATCGATGAAATAAATAAATAAATAAATAATACCACTGAAATTCTTCAAATCTTTTGGCTGTTCCATGTTTCAGCCAGGACTATAGCCCTACACTCTGTACGGTCCGGGGCAAGTTAAGTTTCCAGTTGGCAAGACTAAGTTTCCTTGCGTCCGCAATTTAATCTTCCAAACTGGATGTATTTCTTGACAAGCAAACAAGAGTTTGGAGACTTCCTTACCTTGGAATATTTTTATTTATTTGATCAATTTGGAGGAGCTTATGTTGGATTTAAGCGTTTAAGACTAGATATACTCGTATAAAATATTTTCAATTAGAAATTTTCCCACTTTTATCTAATCTAACTTTGTATACACAGTAGCCTCGGAAAAGGGGAAAGGAGTCCTTAATCGAATTAGCTGTCCCGTCTATCGTCCAGCATTTGGCATTTTGGTCCCTCTTGGATTGGAAATTCGATCGCATGATGCCGTTTGGAGTCGATAACGTCGATATATAGGAATAGGTTTAGACATGAACTTCGTAGCTCTGTTCAAAATTTGATACGGGAGAAGTATGATTTTTACACAGCTGTGCAGATAAGATCATACTAACGACGGTAAGAATCTTCTGTTTTTAGTTCCTGTTATTCTTTCTGTACTTCAAACACATCCGCTTCATTTTGTTCGGTTTTCTGCAATGCGCCCTTTCCCACTCATCGCAAGTATTCTTAATTCATCTTCATCTATTTCTCTCTACATTTGCATAGAGTAACCCGGTATGTTACTTGACTTGGTTACTAGAATTCATTGCAGGAACACTTTGTAACGAAGTTGCCTTCTTGCTTTTGGGTATGACCACGGACATACCTTTCGCAACCAGTGCATTCACTTGCTTGACCAGAATAGGGCTATTATCTACTTTCGACTTACTGAGGTCCACACTGGACGATATCCGATATAATGGTTATATAACGAAATGAGCGGAAGCCGGCCTTTATGACATCGAAAGCTGAATCCAATTGTTCTTTGATCTTGACCCAAATTAGTTCCGTTTTTCTTTTAACCATAACCATCAGATTGATATTTTTTGGTAACAAAACGATTATTCCTTCACTCCACTCCTACGAATTCTTGCTTGTTATCATGTGATTCCTATATTAGATGTGGTAAATCAACATCGTCTTATTCTTCTTATATGCCTTAGTCACTAATGTAATATTCGCTATTGTAGGACAGTCGAAGCTCATTCGAGAAGTTGATACGTATACAGAATCCGAATGATTTAGCATATTCGTAAATGTGAAATGCTCCAACAGCTGAATATCATTCAAAATCAGCGGGGAATGTTAAAGGCTTTTAAAGGTTTGTTAATTAGAACTGCATCTGCTGATAAGCTCTTTCGTCGGAATAGTAGTGTGGACGAATCTCACACTGGTTTGTTTCATGAATCGTGGATAGGTTTACGTTTCGCTGTACTTCTCTGCTTTTCATGTGGTCATAAGCTTTAAGTTAATAAGGATGATGACGTTAGCCAACGAATTTAAGACTATGACTTTCGGATTGCTAGGACCCCAATAGACCACGCACTTGCATGTGCATTTAGGAAAAGAGACGAGTAAGAATTATTAAGGAAGAAAGCTGTAATTGATCCATCGCAGGAAAGATGAAATCATGATACATCTACTACAACTTTAAGCAACAGAATCCGCGGTTATTTCGTAACGATGTTCACAAACAAAGGCGGACTTAGGCAACGAGTCTTAAGTTTCAAGTGCTCACAAATTTTGCTTGCACTCGAAACATTGCATAGAGACATTGAATCACGTTTCGAATAGCTATCGTAGCCACGGACCAGTAACATTTTGTGGTCCAGGTATGAATATGGAATAACATATCTTGCTATCAAAGCTGACTCACGGCGGATCAACTAAATCAAGCCATTATCTCATCATTGCACTTGTAAGTTGAAACGCAATATGGTTAGAAGGATGTGTACCATGGAGGAACCCTCAACTTGAAAAAATGCGTAAAATAGTAAGAACAATTGTTAAAAAATCCAAACCGACCTATACAAGTCCGCTTTAATCAACTTCAATAAAGAATTGAGAAAGTGCAAGAGTGCTTTCTGGAGAAAGAATTGCGAGAACCTAGAAAAACTGACAAAAATCTCGCGTCTCTAAAAAGTTCTTTCAGAGGACTCTTCAAATAGCTAAGGTCTGTTACAAAAAGGAGCTTGCTTCATTTCCCAGACTCGACCATTTTAAACAACAGAACATAGTATGTCAATTCTGAAGCCAAAAGATTATCCTAGAACAACAGAATTAATAGCCTATCTGTAAATATGTTCAGCATAGACAAAGTTAAATGCCCCATCTTCTCATTTAAACCATATAAGGCACCTGAGTCAGATGGAATCTTCCCAAAACTGATTCAAAGAGGTCTGGTCCAGATTCTTTTCGCTTTAAGCGTCTTAATTAGGTACAGCTTCAACTGGGGATACATCCAACAAGCCTGGAGGGAGGTAAACGTAGTTATTAACCACAAACGAGATAAACCTAGTGAACTACCTAAATCTTATCGACCCATAAGTCTCACATCATTATTTCTGAAAACAATGGAAAGTCTTATCGATTCATACATCAGAGACCTTCTCAACAGAAATTCACCTTTGCACGCTCACCAATATGCATACAGGAAAGAAAGATACACGGAGGGCGCTCTACTAAATCTGGTAACACAGATTAAAGAGGCCTACCGGCCTTCCTATATATTAAAGGTGACTTTGATAATACCGGATATGAATCCATTTCGGAAGCCATGTCCAAAAAGCGTATTGACCATCTTCCGCAAAATTTCCACATCTTCCTGTAAGGCTTAAAATCTATGTCTCAGCCATCAAAAATTGTCCACAAGGAAGTGTTCTTTCACCTCTCTTGTGGTCACTGGTCATTGATGACCTACTAGTAAAACTTAGTAATATGGGCTATCAAACAATAGGATATGTCGACGACATAGTCATAATACTGAAGGATAAACGCATTACAGACATTTGCTATAAGAAGCAAACTGCTCTAAGCAAAGTAAACGACTGGTTTGTTGGAAAAATCTTTCAATCAACCCCAGTAAAGGTATACGTACTTGTTCTTTTCACTCGAAAAGAAACCTGAGCCTTGAATAGATCTCACTTTACAAAGACTTGCATGTCTCTCATAATCGCTGGAATACACACATGTCCCACAGCAGCTATAGAGCCTTCATTGGTTTAACGCCAGTCCATCTCCTTATGAAAAAGATCACAATTCACAGCACAGTCAGGCTACTTCAAACAGGAGAGATTAATCATTCAGATCACATGGATCAAATGAATCTTCTCTCCGAAATCAGGTAAGTGACCACCTTCCTAAGACGCTGTGCTTCGGCAGAAGATTAAATATAGTGATCCCTAGCTGAGATGAGTGGAACTACAAAAGCCCCACCTCAAACCTTAAAGGTATCAAGTGGTATACGGATGGATCTGGTGCTGGTATATTTGGTCCATACACCAGAATTTCGCAAACAATGGGAGAAAATCCCAGCGTATTTCAAGCAGAAATATATGCTATTCATAATAATTATCCTCGATAAGGGTGTCCCCGTCCATATGCTAACGGACATTCAACCAGCCATTACAGCACGGGCTCCAACCGCATTGACTCCAAATCAGTCTTGCACTACTTCAATACACTACAACATCTCTCCCAAAACAACTAAGTAAAACTGGTCGTAAACATATTGTTGAAAATGAAATGCCAACGAACTGACTAGAAACTGTTCGGCTGATTCTGTAATATCCCGAGTTCAGAATTAACTCAGCAATAAAGAGTGTATATCTCATTTGAAAACATTCCAAGCCATCGCCAGGCTAAAAGAGCCATCAAACCTTTTCACAAAAAAAAATCAAAAAAATCCCTGCAACTCAAAAGGTTCTGATATCATAGTTCGATTTCTAACTGGACACTGCCACCTTCGATATCACCTACACAAAATAGGTCTTATTCAGGAAGCTGAACGTCGTCTTTGCATGGAATATACGAACGTCTCCATAACAGTAACATTCTATTTGCCTACGAAATATGGACCAACGTTTCTGCTAGCTTAAAAAGCACAATAAACAGTGATGTTTTCCTAATGTAACAGCGTCTCAATATTGATTGTTTTCACTTCAAATGCGGCAATTTTGTTTGTTGATCTAGCCATTACATGAAACAAGAAAAAAAATATGAAAATAAGCGTCATCGCTGAGTACAATATTGTGGTGAAAAAGGGGATCAAGAGCAACATAGTTTTCGGCGTACGACGCGCACGATGGTCAAGTGGTTTCAATTCTTGCACAAACCATAAACCAAGATCTCTCCACAAAATCTTCCATAAAGTGGATGGACACAGCTCAAATTGCTATACATAACGGCGAGTCGACTCATTCAAGTCCACTCCACTACTATTCTCCACTACACTAATAGCTTCTTCGATGCACACTGTACATCACATGTCAGCGGATGCGTTTTATCAATAAGCGCATGTGTGATGCGGAAAGATCGCACGGTTATACAATACAATATAATTACAATACTTGTTCAAATGACGATTGGAACAGAACCACGATTTGCAAAATAAATTCACACAATTTGAGTCAATTTATTCATGCCAAAACGACAAACCAAAATGAGCGCAAATCAGCTATCAGTTGCTTATTACCTATTATAAAACCCTCTCTGATCTAGGGTAGTTAAAATGTATAATAGCAACTTAAATAGTTGTTCTCTTACGAGTTTCTGCCAAGATTTACCTACATAGTTTGCATTTTTAAGTCGCAAGCCTTCATCTGTAGTGTTTACGGCGGTTATGGTCAAAATCGCACTGTCATGCATGAAGGAACCATACACTCTGGACGAAGATAACATAGAATTACCATATATTCTCCTGACGAAAGTTAAACACCAAAGAAAAGCATTCCCGAAGCATGGGATCAGCATAGTTTGTCCGATCCACACTGTAGAGGAATAAGTCGGCTAAACATCGCTTATAAGATCTTCTCTGCCCATATGTATATGAGACCATTCGTAAAATGTCGCATTGGTCCATATCAGTGTGGTTTCAGGCTGTACAAAATGACTATGGAGAATTTTCCGTTATCCGTCCAAATTGATAATGACTTAACCGAGACCTATAATGTTAATAAAGGTTTTAGACAAGGCGATGCGCTGTCAAATGACTTTTTTTTTAAATTCCTCCCTAGAACGAATTGTGCAAAACTCAACGACCATCCAAAGAGACATGATCTTTTCAAAGTTCGCTCCTAGCTAGGCTCTGTTTCAACCATATCAACCGTCTACCGCCTGCTCCGCCTTTTTTTTCGTTATTCCCGCGGTGCCCCATGCGTCCTCGCAACTCCACATAGCGGAAACGGCATTTTCGGTCGTGATTATTACGCCAATAGCTGTTGTTGCTGATGATGCTTTCACTGTCATGCAGTGCAGATATGCGTTGATTTGCCCACGTCCAAAGAGAAGCTATGTAAGATAGTAATTCACCTCACCGGTGTGAGTCGGTATGCCCACAACCTCGTCATTCTATTCCTACTGCTAGCACGCCAATACTCCGTTTCTCCTGTCGTTTTCTTGTTCGGATTCCGGCGACAGAAATTTATCCCTGCACACCCGAGCCAGTAACAAGACGGCCACGGTACTCGCAATCATTATAACGGCTGCTGCAGAGACCGTGTGTTGAGCGCGCGTGATCCAAAGGGACCCAACGCGTTGTACCAAGATAAGCCGCTTTCGGAAACCCCGCCTCGACAGCTCATCTGCCCACACCGCGGTGCCGTACAGCAATATAGAAAATTGCCGCCAACAATGCGCTGTGGCTGCAACCTTTATCTGTTTTTATTATGTATTACTCCCCAAAAATAGGTCGTGAGTCGACCCACATTTCGAGATAGTGAAGTACTGGGCTCGCGGGAACTACTGCATCTGCGACGTTCACACAGAAGTCCCTGACCCACCATCGTAGCGACCGCTCACCGTATTCTGCACTCGGCCTCTTCACGGGATCTCGCCGTGACGATCAGTGCGATATCATCTGCAAAGCCAGTCGTATACGAGGTTCCAGAGATTGGGGTCCAGTGCCGAGCTGACGTCAGCCGCTACTCTCTTTGTCCTTCCGCCGTGTCGTACTAGAGCACTCGATTCTGGAGCTAGCTATATCTAGTATCTTACCAAAGTAGCCCGGTACACTTTGCCGTCTCAAGGCCTCTCGGATGACTTGCCGAGTTAAACGCGTTCTTGACGTCGAGCGTGACCAAGATTCCGGCACTCCTCGTTTTGTGGGAGGCCTGTAAAGCCTGCCATACACGTCGAGCGGCCCATACTGATTATTATCAGAGAGATTGCAGCAGTCTCTTATCCCCGCTTGGAGCATCTTCTTTAAGATTTTCCCGGAGTTAAGAGGGATTTCCAGCGCCCACTGAATAGTCCGGCACGTAAATATGCCGGAAGCACATGTGGTTTATCCCGCAGCCATGATCTTTAGGATTTCTCTCGGTGCCCCGTCTGGGCTAGGAGCCTTACGGCCCGGCAAGCCGGTTATTACCCTCCTCAGTTCTACGGGTGTGAGAGAGGGGATCTCATTGGCAGTTATAACTTCGAGGTAGCTTAGGACTTCGTCTACCTTGGGTCCGGTGTTACAAACAGCAACAACATACGCGCATAAATCAGTCACAGAATTACTTTTCAGAGGCAACTGAATAACAGAGTGCGCTTTCGTAAAACCAAAATGGCCTTATTCAAGACCCTTATCATCCAGTTTTGCACTATGGCGCAAAGGCTTAGGACATTATCGAAATCAGATGTAGAAGAATTTCTCCGTTTTTCGATAAAGATTCTGCGGTGATTTTTAGTCGCGTTTGGAATGGAGAAGGAAATTCAAGGATGAGATGGCTGGGCCATGTTGAGCGAATGGATACCACACGTCAGACTCAAAGAATCTTCGATTCTAACCCCGAGAGACGGCGTAGCAGAGGATAACCACGCAAGTGGAATTGTACCTCAACCAACTTGGAGCGCAACGCTAGAGGGGTTTCTTGGTTGGGACTCAGGTTCACCCCAGTCTGTAGCGTATATAGTATACATATAATATGTTAAAATTTCATTTCCTCCAATTATAGGGTGTAGTACAATTTACTCATTTACAGTCAGTTCTTCTGGCTTAATTGAATTTCTGTGGTCGCCGGAAATGAATCCTGGCTGAAATTATGGCTACAGCTCGTAAAGATGTCAATTCGTTTTCATTACACCACACCGGCACCGCCTACGTGTGTTTTATTTCACTTCGTTTTGGTATTTTCAATTTTTTTTTTTATTTCATCACTTTGCGACTTCGCCCCTCCACTTAAGCGTTTATTAAACTTTACCTTGTGCCTTCTTTTCTTTTTTATTTATTCCTTTTGATTGAAAACAAAAATCAGATGAAATCTGAAAGGAAAACAATTAAAGTGTTGTTTTGCGAAATTGCCTTTTTTCATCGAATTGTTGTTGTTGGCGTGTGATTTATGATCAGCGGGGTTAAAGAGTTCGTCCCAGGAGTACTCATACACTCTGTGGATTTTTTTTGCTGTTGTTGCAATATGGAGTCAATGTTATTTTATCAGTTACCTTGTGCTTTTGAAATGATGTTTTTTTTTCTTCAGGCTGTGAGTAATATAGAAATCAGGAAATTTTCAGAACCAGTTTATTTTTTATTAGTGAAGTAGAGTGTTAACTTGAGTCAATTAAAACAAAAAGTCAAATTTTATTTTAGTTTTTTTTTTTCGAGTAAACAACTTTGAATATTATTGGTGTTGGTGGATAATGCATTGCCAATTAATGATATTCATAAAATTTAGCACTACAAAGTGAGGATGGAATGAAGAAGAGTGTGAGAGTGCTTAATTTGGTTAAACCGTTGTTTTTTTTTTTTTAAATTTGCCATCGCAATCGAATGGAAGATGATGTTAGTAATTCTTAATCCCTTTATTCCTAGTTCTTTATTTGCTGTAGCGTTGGAGTTGCCTCAGGATATCCATCTCTTCCATTGAACTCGGTCCGAACTCAACGATGGTTCTTCCTAACTAGGAGTGAAATCTAAGTTGTCGTCATCCATGGAGACACTAGCGCTGTATCTGGCTCAGATTCCAGCAGAAATCATTCCTGAACATAGGGAAAGTCGAGGACAGCCGAGACAAACCATTCTTTGGGGTCAGGTAACAGCAGCAGTGACGTATTTTCATGAAAAATTTTTTCGTAAGATAGCCGACTCATATGATATAATTAGTCTTGTGATAGCGGTGAAGATCCAAAGGGCCTTCGTCGGTGACAAGCCCCATGTCTTTTCAAAGGCTCCCTTAGGCTGTCAGAAATGCGATAGAACCTTGGGGGTTTATGGTTTGACGAGTCTTACATTGTTATCCAGGATGACAGCCAAATATAATACTAAGCCTATTTGAAGAAACGCACTAAATGAGTCAGCTTCCTCCTTTTCGTAAAGAAAATAATCTCAGTTTTGAGAGGATTGACTTGAAGACAATTTCTAGTGAAAAAATCGTCGATTCCGATTAGATTTACTTACTCTTTAAGGCAGAGCCAAGTCCGCATTAACACGTCCTCCGTTCTGCTGGGTTGACCCCGACTCCGAAAGACGGCGCTTACTAACGTCTGTACCCTGAAAACCTTAAAATATTAGTTCTGAGGGAAGAAATATACGGCACAGGTTTGCTTAGCATTTCACCCTAAGTTGACCATTCCCTGTTCTGGCTAGCTCCCACAGTGTTTGAACTCAACATCGGTCAAACTGATTTCATTTCCAGACTTCCCAGTTCGAATCGTCAGAGAAGTTATAGCGGCGTCCTAATTTCTTAGCAGACAGAGAATGTTCTATTCGAGGTGGATGAAGTATGTATTTTCAGTTCCTAGAGCTTGATTCATTTTAGTGTGTCACTTCCGTTGATCTGTTACTCTTCTCTATCGCCACTGAAGGAGTAAAACTTTTATTACTCGCGCCTTCGACAGTACTTGGCGTCTTTTTGCGCCTTGCGTTTCCCTCATATCATCGAGAGATATTCAACTGTCCTTTAGTTGTTCAGAGCGTGCCTGTTATGCAGCTGGTTTTTATCTGTTCGGTTTCCCAGGGCATGTCATCAAAATCAGTACTTTCACCAACCATCTACATATCTACAATGATCGAGTTGAACCGTAGCAGGCTAAGCCGGCCGCTGTCGAGAAGATCCTCCGTACTGTTTAACGTCTTTTCATTTCTGAAACTTAGGATTTTTGACTCCTAAGAGTTCCTGCTACGGCCAAGGAAAACATCGTATATTGCTGATTTTATTGGTGTTGTTACCGTATTGTATAGCTCCAGTTTTGGTTTTGTGCTTATCTCCTGCTTAAAAACAACTTCTTGGTCTATTTTTCAATTTCTGCTGACTATGGTCTCTGAATATTCATAATTTTCGTATCACTCCAGTTCTTTTCTATCACTCTTCTTATAGTGTGAGGTTTTCTCTCGTCATGTCCTCTTTGACAACCCATACCACATAACTTTTGTTTGCAATCGTATTTATTCAGCTTGTAGGTAAGAGCAAAATCTACAAGTGTTCGTTCAGTTTCAGTTTTTATGCATTTTTATTTATATACTTATAAGTGTTCGTTTTTGTCAGTCTCATGTACCAGATTTCATTGCCTTGAGCACAGCCCGACTATTGATGTAGATGATATCGAATCCATCCACATAAAATCTGCCGCCCTAAGAGCAGCGAGAGCTTTGATGAGATTTTCAGGTCAATGTATACACTGAAGATGCCAGACACCCTTCACACACACATAGGATAGAATGCCGATGTTAACCGAGAGTATAATTTCATCCGTGGTTATTGGATCGCTCGTCAGTAAATTTTAGGATTGCAGTGTGCAATACCGAAACCTTTGAAGAAGCTCCAATTAGTGAGGAGTAGCGCACGCCAGCTAATTAGAAAATCTATGGTTTATCGATTCACGGTGCAAAAAGCCTCTGGTGCCGCGGTAAGAGTGGTACGACCGGGTCCTGTTTTTTGTACCGCCGAGTTTTATATTCCTTTGTAGCTTCAAATGCGGATGTCACCACTACTGTAAGCCAGTGAAATATTGTGGTTATTCCATCGCAAACTAACAAGACATCTGACGGACTTGGGTTGGCTCAGAGCTTGGCCCAGGTTCTATCGGAATATTGACAATACCTCCAAATATGCAATTCTACTTGAAGACTACTTTTATCAAAACTTGCACATGCACTATTTCTGTACACGTACGTAGTCACTACTGATGAAAACGATCTCAACGACTCCTGTATGATTAACATCCATACGAGTCGTCACTTTAATCCGAACAAGCCAGTAGACACTTCCTGCAGAGAAGTTTCCGTGCTGTCACCAAGCACAGATTCAGTACCGCATCTAGTGCCCAAAGTGTATTTGCTATACCAAGAAAATTTTAAGCAATTCACGAAATGAATATTATATGCGAGACATGAAAAGGAGATTGGGTCTATATTAAGAAGCAATATTAAGCCCAATGCTAGCCGGGTACTGGCTTATGTCGATCAAGTGAGCCGCTTTTCCAAGAGACTGTTTTAATAACTTGTTAGGCTCGTCATATCCGTGAATATTACCATAATACTCAGCAATAGTTTAACTATTGTTTAAGCAGAACTCATGTATGGGATACTTTCGGCATCTTTGAATCCATTAAACGCAACCTCGTCTGACTGTTTGAAATTAGAACTTTTTTTATTTTAATATATTGTAAAATGTTTGCGTTGGTACAAATGATAGAACTTATTCTTTTCAATACAAATCGCTTTATTCAATACAGTTACAATTCACTATTTAATTGTATCTCTCAATACCATCCAATTTCTCAACCGCTTATACTTTTCTTATCTTTTACTTAAACCACTTAATCACTTCCCCTAATTAACACTTAAAATTCAACTGATGAACTCATTTGCATACCTTGGGGATGCTGGTATTTATACTCGAAAGACATACTTCGAGAACAATCCTCGCCATTCAGAGTCCCATACAATTTCCAATTTGCTAGAAAATTCGATTCCACTCTCCAGTCATCAATGGTCGATACTTTGTTATTCAAGTATCGAAATCTTCTGACATCCTCTGCTGGGTAAATCTAAATGTCGCTGCTCACATTTAAATGGTTATCACAATATGATTCCTTGCCTGCTATTTCTAATAAATGTACATACGAATACATTCCTTTATTTTTCAGTTGCATACAAGGGATGACAGCTCGTCAAATGTAAGATCGAGAGCTTCTACAATAAGCTGGCACAAGTTCCTCTGTTTCGTACTTTATGAATGCTCTGGCAGCATTCTTATAGAAGACTAAGAGTTCTCTAATACTTTGATAGGATAAAGAAAGTTTACCCGATAGTCCCTAAATTTATGCTCCAACTGCGTTTTTTTGGTTTAATTGAAGCTACCATTATTATATTCAACAAACAATAATTGGACGCGCCACATATTTGTTCTGGTTTTTTTTTTCACTTTCTACTTAATTTCGTCAAACTGACACTTAAGATGCCAAACTAGACAGTTCATGTTTTGATTTGATAGATATCAAGTATAGCCTCAAAATTATCAAGAACTGTTTCTGCTTTCTGTTTCTTTGTACATATACGGCCAACTGTAATGAAAGCAAATCTCAATCCATCATTCAGACTGTATGTAATTTAAGCCACTTGCACGCATGGACTTACGAGTATTTCAAAATCTCACATAAAATGATTCCTCACATTTGATGCAATCACTTATTTAGAACACCACACAACACCTATCACAGGTGGGTATAAAGTAGAAGAGTGAATACGAGTACAAGTACAACCAAAAAGAAAAAAATGACGTAACACACGCTCGGTCGCGTCATGGTTCATGAAATCATTACAATTTCATGGAAAAAAGATTCAAATACGAACAAATAGAATAAAACAACAACAAGTGCTTGCATGTAGTGCTAAACGTGACGGTTTTCATTGTAACCGACTTCAGCAAACACGGACGACAACAACGATGACTCCAACGATGGTGGCGACGACGACGACGCCACTGCAATCGCCCGACCGGAGCGACACGTCTGCTCTTCAGGCATAAAACTCTATAGAGTATATTCTATAATGTATCTTTTAGAAGTGTTCGTACGTATTGTATGTAGTATGTAAGTGCATATTTTATATGCGCTATAATTACTGCACAATGCACCAAAGTCTGCAACATGAGAAACTTTGGCCCTCATGTGGCTTTATGTACTCTCATGTTGGAAATCATAATGAGAAGGAAGCCTAAGCAATACAAGCCGAACTGAGCCAAGACGTCAGAAGTCTGACTGAGAGTTGAGACTCCTTAAGGCAGTTGGATTATAGTTGGAGTTACTGCTGGACTATGTATTGAGTCATAGACGGATTACAAATGTTTTTATTGCGCGCCAATGATTTCATTGAAGGTGAAGTTAAGTAAATTCACTTTTAACTGCCAAGTGAGTGTGGGCTTAAGATTTATTTTACTATCATCCTAAAGCGGGTCATACAAGTAAATGCGCAACACGGATTAATTATTTTTATTTTTGTTTCTTCTTTGTTTTGACCACTCAGTATTAGTAACCTGAAGAATGGATTGAACTATGAATCACGACAGCTTACATCCATTATGAGCAAATTTTGAAAAAAAAAAAAACTGATGACAACATCTGGAACAGCTTAAAGATACTCTAAAAACTTTATATATTTATACTTTGTTCCATCTAACCCAGTAAGCCTAAATACATTTCTAACAGCATCTGGAGAAGGTGCAAATAATGAACTTGGCATGGCTAGAAAATAATAGTGCGTGACTGACAAGAGTGGCCACAACAATCGAAAAACCCGACTATAAGAGCTCTACAGTCAGTTGAGAACTGGGCCTCATCTAACAGCTCTCGATTAGTTAAAATTTGTTCCCACTGATACGATCCAGGGGTATATACGAATATTTCTCTAAACAACCCATGTCTTCATTTACCTTCGTTCTTTCACATTTGATAAATTTAACAGTTCTGTAATGCACAACGAAACTGAGACCTCAAAGACCCCTCGACGTTTACCATCAGGCAAGTGGTTGCTAACCCAGCTATTCGCCTTAAAGCGACTACACAGTGAACAAATAAATTATTTGGCCGCGCTAATATTCTAATATTAATAATGCCCTTGAAATCCTTCCAGAGAACATCGATTACACCATACCCCGATATTGGTTTGACAAAGACTTTCATGTAAGCATCTCCTCTAGATCCTTCTTGGAGAAAGATGCTTTCATGGATGGCAAATCAATTCAATTCCATACGGATGGATACAAGACTAATAGCGGGGTTGGTGGCGGTGTTTTCTCAGATAAGGCTAATCTAAGCCTCTCCTTCTGCCTTCCAAATCACTGTAGCGTATTCCAGGAGGAAATTTTGACGATTAAAGAAGTCCTGTCATGGCTGAAGAAAAACGTAATATCTGCACAAGGGATATCCCCATCTTTTCGGATAGACAAGCCGGAATCAAATCCCTGGAATCAGTCTCACAAAATTCTAAAACAGCCCTTGACCGTCAATTATCTCTTAGGAAGATGGCAAAGCAGTTCAACTTCCACCTATGTTGGGTGCCGGGGCACGGAGATATGGTAGGGAATTGTAGGGCCGACGAGCTCACCAGGATTGGAACTACTCTATCTATCTATCCTACCGGAAAAAGGTAGCTTCAGTATACCAATCGACACGTGCAAGCTATTACTAAAGCTGAATGCTAATAGAAAACAAACCTTAGATGGACTGTCGGATCAACATGCGTAGCGAAAAAACAAATCTGACCAAAGCGGATCTGAATTACTCGAAGAGAATGATCTTTCAAAATAGGAGACATCTGAGCGCTATCATAGATGTCATCACTGGACACTGTTTTATAGGCAAGCATGCAAGACGGCTTGTCGTCTTTACTAATGATTTCTGCAGAAGCTGCATAACCGAGGAGGAGGAGAATACAATCCATTTAGCAATTTTCTGTTACAATGACTTGAGTGATCTAAACAATATAGACGTTAACAGTCTCCTACTCGTACTCTTCATCAGAACCTCAAAATGGTTCCAAGAATAGGAAGATCACAGATCCACTTGCTTAAGTGGGTTCATTTGTCCAACGACCACTCTTACCAAACCTAACTTATCGTAACTCCTCATCAAACTAGCGACTTCGCAGAATCGGTTAATCCCGGCACATCACCACTGTTATTTTGAAATCGATGCTGGCATCGTACACTTCTCAAGTGAAAGACTTTGAATAGGCTCTAACAGTCTCATACAACTTCACTCGTTTGACGTCAAACTTGATCTTTGTTCAGATTTCCGGTAACCGGAATTTGGAACGTATGTAACTGCACAAAACAATGTAATGCTTCTCGCTTAGTTCGGAAGTCCATAATACAGGAGCCTCGTTGTCCTTATTGTGGTTCAGAAAACGTGTTCCAGCTATACTAAGATTCAGCCGTTGTCGCAGATCCAATACAGACTATTGTATATCGTCTAACTTCACTACCATATTATCGTTCAAATTACTATTGAAAATATTCATGTCGTGCTTGAGGCATTGCTCAGCCTTGAAGTAAATAGTAATCAGGTGTTCGCTTTATTGTGAGTGTCCTTATTTTGCTTGCTGGGATGGTTCCACAACCCTCGGATCACTCAGATCTGAAGATGACTAAATACTCGTAAGAACTAGTGACAGTATTCTACTCTCACCGTTTACTTGCGTAGTTATAAATTACAAAATTGCTATATAATGCGATCTTTGTCCCAATCTGGAATTCAAAATTTTCCTCTACTGTCCTATTTAGATTAACCCCACACAGGAGAGCAATTCGACTTTTAACGAATATACGTGTATTCTCATACGTAAATAGTTATTCCGGGGCGTTTTTAGTACACCTAATTCTGGGCGGCTTTGACACTCTGCGTTGAGATCCTTTCTGCAACAATTTAATCGGGCTTATAGATGTGTCTACAAGAAAATTTAACGTTGATGATCATGCCAATAATACTCCGGATTTTTGCCCTAATAAGTACAACATTGATGTGCTCCCGCCTCTATATTCTTCGGCTTTGTTATATCAGTCAATTTCAAGCACACCGACCACTAAACGAACTGCGTAGCGTTGTTCATTAAGAATTTAAACTGGCAGTCATCTTTCATTTTTGAAATGAGATCCGTTATTCTTCATCGAGTATCAAACCAAAGAAAAAGCCACGTCGTACAAGGCCAACACTACAGAAAAAGTTCAAACAACCCAATAAAGACTAACAACCGAAGCACAAAATACTGTAATGTCCAAAGTGTAGAGAAAATTTTCGGTCGATTGAAATAGATCCCTACAAGATACCAGGTTATGACCAAATTAGAAGGAAAATGCTAATAAATCTCCCAGAAGTAGCAATTGAACGTCTTACTTAAATATTCAACAGGGTTCTAAACTTAGGCCACTACCCCCAACCTTGGAAGACGTCGAAGATAATCAGATCCCGAATGTCAGCAAGGATTCTACTCTTGTATGGTCTTATCGATCAATAAGTCTTTTGCCCCTACTACAAGGTTGCGCAAAATTAATCATCCAATTTTGTTTTTGAATTACTTTTTTATTAAATAAAAGAAAAATTAGTTTTGAGTGATGGAAATCTTTATTTGGATCTTTACAACTGTTTTTGTTAAGTGGAAAATATGATATCCGCCAAGTGGCTGCCGCCAGTGTTGATATACTCGTACATTTCTGCCCATTTTATCGCATTTTCCATGACTTTCCGCAAGATTTTCGGTGATAACTGTTCGCATTCCTGTCGAATATTCTCCTTAAGGGCTGCGATTGTCTGAGGCTTGTTGGCATAAACCCTCGACTTCAAGTAGCCCCAAAGAAATAAGTCTGGGATGGTTAAATCGGGCGATCGTCCTGGCCATGCCAAATCGCCAAAACAGGAGATTACGCGACAAGGAAACGCTTCCTTCACAATATCCATTGTGGTTCGTGCTGTGTGTGCGGTTGCACCACCGTCTTGCCCAAGCCCCACTCATCCAAATCCGGCTATAAGAGGTCGTTTATCATGGCCCTGTAGCATACGCCAGTAAGAGTGACCGTATTGCCGATGGCGTCCTCAAAAAAATACGACCCAATCACTCCTCCGGCATGAACGCCGCACCACACAGTGGCTTTGAGTGGATGTAATGGCTCTTCGTGCATCAGCAGCTGGCTAGTTCACAAATGTCAAATATGATTGACGTACGACGCCATTTGCAAAAATTATACAATCTTCCATTAGGGTGATTAATTTTGCGTACACTCGGGAAAATAACTCCGTTCTTGGAAAAAGAAGAAATAATACCCACTCACCAATTGGGATTCAGGTCCACAAGGTAGTAGCAGAGGCTAGAAGAGCTTTCCATAAAAAAAAAAACAATATTACTCGGGTGTGTTTCTTGACGTTCCACAAACGACCGACAAAGTTTTGCGCCACAGAATTTTAAACTATTCTCAAAATCGTGAAGTCCTTCACATCTAACGACCACTGTATAAGAGCGAGTTTCGCCCAAGGACGTGTCCTTGGCCCACTCATATACGAGGGTGGGTCAATAAGTCCGTGACTTTTTGAATTTCTGACCTCTTTACTGAAACAGCAACACTGCTCCTGTCAACAGGCATCTGTCAGTTGACTCCTGTCAAAATTTAAACTTGCTGCGTCAGTTAGTTTGTGTTTGACAGCTATTTTTATCAGACTACTCACTAATTTGAGGAGAAAATGGAGAAAAGTGAATTTCGTGTGACAACTTCACAGGAAGGTTTGGCGTTGTTTAATCGCAATATGGAGGAGTTTTTGCACCGTTTTGTAACCGTGGACGAAACATGGATCCATCACAACACACCAGAGAACAAACAACAGTCAAAACAGTGGGTTTCTAAGGGTGAATCGGCGCCAAAGAAGGCCAAGGTGGGTTTGTCAGCCAATAAAGTTATGGCGACTGTTTTTTGGGATGCACGCGGGATAATCCTCATTGACTACCTTCAAGAGGGAAAAACAATCAATGGGGAATATTATGCCAACTAATTGGACCGATTCAATGACGATTTGAAAAAAAACCGACCTCATTTGGCCAAGAAAAAAGTTCTTTTCCACCAAGACAATGCAAGGGTGCACACATGTGCAGTTGCCATGGCAAAAATCCATGAATTGGGCTATGAATTGCTCCCTCATCCACCCTATTCTCCAGATTTGGCTCCGAGCGACTACTTCTTGTTCCCAAACCTGAAGAAATGGCTTGGTGGAAAAAGATTTGACTCCAATGATGAAGTCATCTCCCAAAAAAAGCCTATTTTGAGGACCTCGACAAATCATTTTTTTTGGAAGGTATACAAAAATTGGAGAAGCGTTGGACAAAGTGTATAGAGCTCAAGGGAGACTACGTTGAAAAATAAAATTATTTTTTTATCAAAAAATCTGTGTTTTATTCCAAAAGTCACCGACTTATTGACCCGCCCTCGTACATACTGTTTACCACATATCACGCGACGGACAATATCTGTACCTTCGCAGACGACACCGCGATACTAAGCACCCACAGCGACTGCAAATCAACTTCCCATAACCTCAAAAAATACGAGTATATAAAGCGAATCGAACTCTGGTTAAACACTTGAAAAATTAAAGTCAACAAGACGAAAGCATATCACTTTTACTCTCAGCCCAAAGTGAAGAAGTGAAATACCTCGGTATCCACCTCGACAGACGACTTACCTATAAAAAAACACATTGAGTCTAAACAATCTCCATTGGATGCTCAACAAACACTTCGCCACCAGTCTAGAAAACAAATTTCTTCTTTACAAAGTGATTATGAAGCCGATATGAACCTATGGCATACAGCTCAGGGGTTAGCAAGTTCTTCCAATTTATTGGGTTGTTGAATAAGTTCTGCTGTTTTCTTTAGGGTTAAAGTTAAACAAAATTTTTAGTAGAAAAGCTTATATTTAATCCATCAGATATTGTCCATCATATTCTATTACTTTTTTTTCACCGTTCTCTGTTGTAAAAGTCAGTTGACTTATGGGTAAAAAAGTTCTCCAGGTACGTTTTGATCTCATCTTTGGAATTGAATTGCCTTCCGTCCAAATTGTTTTGGAGAAAGCGGAACAGATAATAGCCAGAAGGCGCAAGGTCTGGAGAGTACGGTGGGTGCTGCATAACTTCCCAACCAAATAATTCAGCTTTTGTTTTATAACTAAAGCTGTGTATGATCTGGAGTTGTCATGATGGAAACAGCGACCTTCCTATTCGCTGACTCTGGCCGTTTTTCTTCCAATGCCTGCATTTATTGTCTGTTTGCGTCATGATGATGCTCAACATAACCTTTTTGGGATGCAAATTTTATTTACCGACCGATTGCGGTAGTCCACCAGGAGCGCACCATGACCTCTTATGCCGAATGCTGTTGTAAACCATTCATTTTTAATCTCCCGTAACCACTCTTTTCAGGGGAGCCTCAAGCGAGTTCCATCTCAACAAAAACTCACTGAGCATTATGCAATCTATAATGTTTCTTTCACTGAGTTAGTGAAGAACCCAAACATCCACCTTTTTCGACATCCCAAGCTTTTTCAGTCTCCGTGAAACGGTTGTATAGGCGATGTTTGACCGCTGAGCGATCTCCCGTGTCGTCAAATGCCTGTCAACACTAACTGCAGCCAAGATTTGACCATCGTCTTTGGTGAGTGGACGTCCAGAATGAAAAGCATCAGCAAGATCTGTATTTCCTGAACGAAAGTGTGTAAACCAACGCTGACAAGTGTCAGCGCTTGTAGCCGAATCTCCATACACGCTGCAAATCTCACGTTGCGCCTCTGTCGCAGAATATGCCGAAAATGTACTTTCTTATCCTCCATTCTCGTAACAATGTAAAGGATAACCCTCTTTTATACACAGAGATTTTTTGAAACCATAAACACTACTTCCAAAAAAAATAACGCAGAACTTGTTGAACAACCTAATAGAACTCCTGCAACGGTTGTAGTCCAGAATATTAAGAACAATCACGGGCGCTCCAGGGTACGTTAGAAACTCCCTACTACATAGAGACCTGAGTATCTCAACCGTCGCTGAATAAATCAACATCCAAAAACTGAAATACACCTTCAAACTCAACTATCATCCTAACTCTCTTATTGATGAATTACTACACCAACATGAGCCATATAAGCTCAAGAGAGAAAAATACATAATATAATTGTATAACTCCGACCAAACCCAATCTGTAGCTCTAGCTATGTAAATCACATTGTGCTTAACTTAGGCTTAAGATTTTATCACATGTTGTTAGTTCCTTATTTGGAAGATCTGGTATTTAAATACGGTAAATATGTATATAAAATACTTACTCGTATAACAAAAGAATATTCGTTCAGTAGACAGCCACGAATAGTAATTCAGAAGTGTCTTGCTTACTTAACTACTTAGATGGCGCTAACCTCCTGGATGGACCAGAGCGCGATCATTTGCCAGCTGACCCAAGTTGCGCTCACGAAGTTGACTAAGGTCGCTTTCCACTTGTGTGCGCCACCTACGTAAGATGAGGTCGTCCTATGCTGCGTTGTCCATCTGCGTTAGAGTCAGAATCTTTCCGCTCACGGTGATCTAGCCATCTAAGGATGATCAATGTCTTGCTTAACATCTTTTTGATTGTCTGAGCTTTAGTATTCAATTACCTTCTAAGCCCTAAGAAGCAGGGAATAGCAAGAGCAATTCTTCACATGATTTTCGAGCTCCTTTGACAGCTCGCTGTGTTCTTCCCATTATGTCGATGTCGTTTGTGATCTTGCGATTGTAGCCGTTAGACGTTGAACTCCTCACAAAAGTGTCTTAACGAAGAACAAAAAGCGGACCAAAACCGCATTGACAACTGACACAACAGATGGAAATCCATAACAGACCGGCCTTCCGGATTAGAAATTCAGCTCTATAAAGGTTGACATTCTGCTAAAGATCTTAAGGTCAAACGACTTTAAAATTAATCGAAACTTCAAATTCGTCTTGTACCCTATGCGTGCATGCGCCGGCCACCTCCATCGAATTCGAGATCGGTGCATCGGTGACGCCGCATCGACCACTACCAAAGCGGACTACAAAATTCCCATTTAGGTGTTTTTTTTTTTTACTTTTCGAATGTAAATTTTGTAATTTTCAGAGCATGAACACAATAGATGGCGCGATGGTGCTAAAGTGCTGACGATGGGTTAGAGATCGCTTCGTTGGACAGACGTTGGACGTTTGGGGCGATACTCGGTTTGTTTTTTCGGTGCGATGATCACATTGTAAATCACAACAAAAAGAAGCAAAGAAAATCTCTCTTGTGTTGCTGTTCTCTCCCGTGGTGAAGCATACGTTCGTATAGGAAAAAATGAATATTTAAAAAACGATTTAACACACCGAGGGCAGGTAATTAATTTCAAAAACAAAACTCACCGAACCCATGAAAATTTGTTTGAAAGTGAAACTGTCTGCGTACCCCACAATTGAATTTCATTGAAAAGCACACTAAATCGACGTAAATTATTTTAATTTATCTTCGAAGAATCTAATAAATTACCACTCATCTCAAGATATCCATCTAAAATCAAAAAAAAAACTAACACTTTTGCGTCTCTTATCTATAGCAAGTTCCTTGTTGTTTTCTAACACTGTATGTGCTGTGCAATCGCCACCTTATGAACACACCCTGGAACGGGGTCATATCGGTTTAGTGGGTGGAAATTCAATTTTCACTTTGCTTGCTTTGTCTCTGTTATATTATAGCGAAGTGGTAGGCGTTAAAATGCAAGATGCCGCCAAGCGGAAAAGATTGAAGACTCTTCAATGTTATTTGAGACTCTGGCGAAAACAACAAAAGAAAAAAGCAACGAAAATTGCAATACCTACCTGACCTTATCGGCGCCATTAGCAAACCAAGAAAATAATTTATCTCTGCGATAGGGTGCTTTTACGAACAACCAAGACGTTACGACGACCGACAACGTTAAGACGTGCAGACGTGCAGTGAAAATGGACAATTTTGTTTGTGATTTGTAGAAAGAAAGTAAATCGGTAAATGATTTACGGGCGGGGACTGAAGGAGAGAACCTTTACCTGGATTTGGCAATTGGCACGTATTCGGTTGTTTTTTGACGTTTTTAAAGGTGCTTTAGGTTTTTGTTTTTTTGACGTTTGCACTGGCATTGCATGCTTCATACGGTTCCGCATCATCGAAAGATTGTAATCGTGTAACAGTGCTATGCAGTAGCACGATGTGTGTATGGAAAAATACACAAATGACTTAGATGAATGGTGATGCGTATTTAATATTATGGGGCTGTGTTCAACTTTCTTTCTAAATGGCCTGTGGCGAGCAACAATTTCTACTGCATTTACGAAATCGTAGCTGGGCACGAAGTAGAGATGAATAGTACAATAAAGATGTTCCACCATATTTAATTGGATGTATCATAATTGGTCTGACATGAGTTGAACGATTTAGAGGTTTGTTGACCACGTAAACCTGCATAAATTAAACATCATACATCATCTGACTAATGGGATGTTTAAGTTTGTTTTTTTTTTTCAGCGAAATATAGTTAATTCATGGTTGAACACTTAATGCGGATCGCTTTAGCAATTTTTTGCCTGATGAAAGAGCGAGTCCATGGCTTACGCTATATACTGTCAAATTGACGCTCAAGTGGGTAGTGCACAGAGAGAGAAAGAAAAATTTTTTTGGCTCAGTGGTTATCTCTGGTATTAAACCCTGAACCCTCCGTGTGTTGGAAGCCAATACACTACCATTTGAGCCACGGCCACCATCGTCTTCTATGTTTTGGGGTATTCATTTTCGGCTTTATCCAGTTGCAATTGTTTCTACTCAAAATAAACCTCAAGCCTGTTGAAACCCGTCTCGCATTTCCTTAATTAAACCATGACGATCAATGCAATCTTAGATTCAATTAGGATCTAGCTTTGTTTTGAGCCATTCTCAACTCCCAATCATCAAAACATGATTAACTATGATAATAGAAAAAGGCAGACCACTTTAGATACATATTCTGAAAGAGAAGGTTTCGATGTCCTCTACTACAATTTTTGGACCACTGTACGGTTTCTTTGCTTGATCTTTTGATATTCTACGCTTAGATCATACAGAAAGCTTCCTGCAACGCTTCAGGGACAACTACTTTTTCAAAATGATTCTTATTCTAATTTGGGTTTAGCCTCCGCAAATATGTAGGACCATCCACGAACGAGCAATTTATTGACACTTTTCAACTTAGCACTTTACATGGGAGGCTCGCACAGCCCATGAAGTTGAAATTCTTTCCACCAAACTGTGCAAGGCAATGTCAATCAGATGCTAAAACAAAATAGTTTGTGAAACCCTGTACACAATCTTGACCGCAACACAAATGTTTGTCGAAATCCTAAAATGGATTCTTAGCTGAAAGTTCTACCCATCTTAGTTTCAGGCGATACAGTCCGGGATGAATCAAGCCTCTTCAGCTAACTCGATCTCTCGCCAACTGCTTTCAGTGCAGAACTCCAAGTTGTTTGAAGTCCCCTTCCCTTCTGTTATTCACAGAGAATGGCAAGAGTAATTCTGCGTCTGATTTCTGTGCTGATGTCGTTGTTACAATATTATCTCCAGGGCTGTAACTGTCGGAGGTGTGGGTCCTTTTTCTAACTCTGTTTTGCCCTTGTTTACCGTCAGACACATTTTTGCCACTTCTGCCTTAATACTCACGAAAGCTTCATTGAAGAATTGCTGTGTTCATCTTATCACATTAATGTCATCCGCGCACACAAGTTATTGTGCTTCTTTTGTTAGCCAGTGAGTTTTGCACAATTTCTTCAAGGGCGATGTTAAAAATGTCATATGACAGCGTATCGCCAAGCCTGAAATCGTTCTTGACGTTGAAGGTCTTGGTTAATTCATTACCGGCCTTAATGGAGCAGCGAGAATTATCCACAACCTGACGAGTTTAGCAGGAATGTCAAAACTAGACATGGTGTTATATAGCTCTATGCACGCTGTCATATGCAGAATTGAAGTTAACAAATAGATGGTGAGTGTCCATCTGAAATTTCCGGGTCTATTTAAAAACTGCCGCAATAAGAATGGTAGACTTTTCTAGCCTGAGACCGCACTGATATGGACTAATCAGATTGTTTATGAATGGTTTCAGACGCTTATAGACGATATTTAGGAGACTTCCTTATTCATCTATAGTTGGCGCTGTCAAAAGGGTTTCCTTCCTTGTGGATCAGACGAACTATGCTGAGATTCCAGCAGCTTTATTTGAGTTTAGCTTCGATATCACTACCTTAACTTCGTTATTATTTTCTGTCACCGCGGTCTCGCCATTTACGTGCGTGGTGACGTAGCTTACCAAACTCCACCACATTGTAGTCCCTGTTCCAATCCGGAGTTTCGTGAGGTTAAAATTCCATCTCCATAAGCAAACTATCCACCACTTCTTTATTTACAGAAGTCCCAAACTGGACACCAATTCGACTTTTAACGAGTTTGATGCGCTGTCTAACTCCATTCAAAGAATTGTATCTTCGTACTGAAATCGTTATTAAGGGCGATTTCAATATACACAATTCTGGGTGGCTTAGACATTCTGGACAGACAACGCCCGAAGGACAGTGTGTTGAGATCTTCGCTGCGGAAAACAACTTAACGAAGCTTATAAATGAGCCCACGCGAATACCAGACGTTGATAGTCATACCGCCAACACCCTGGACTTGTTTTTAACTTCTCACCCTGATAAGTACACCGTTAATGTGCTCTCCCCTCTAGACTCGTCGGACCATTATGTCATATCAGCTAATTTCTCGTACACCGCCCACACACCTAAAAGAACCGTATGGCAATACGCGAAAGCCAACTGGAGAGGTCTTAACAGCTTCTTTAGGAATTTTAATTGGTCGTTATGTTTCCTCGATAACGACGTGGATTTTTTTTTTATAATGAGCGCGCGGTCAAGGGGTTTGTGTACCCTTAAGGTGATTGTTCACAGCGCGGGCAAAGGAAATTTAGGGAGGAAGAAAAGAGAGGTAATGATGTACATTGTTTTTAAATGTTTGCAAGTTATAACGACCAGGAAATACAGAGATCGGCAGGGCATTCCATAAGCGAGTTGTACAGGTTAGGAACGAATCACGCTATTTTAGAGTACGTCCGAAAATGGGCTTGAGGGTATACTGATGAGAATTCATGGCGAGACTGGTGTTACGGTTGAAAGTTAGAATGGACGAAATGCTACTGGCGATTTCAGTGGAGCACTGGTGGTGGAAATAGCGATAAAACAAAGTGAGACAGGAGACATTACGTCGGTGTTCGAGCGTGTCAATTGATTGACTGGTATTAGTATCGTCGGGATGCCGCTGCTGATATGATCACAGACACCATTCTCTTTGGATTGAGATCCTTTATTCTCATCGGATGAAGAGTATCAAACCAAAACAAAAAGCATGGTACGACTCAAGCTGTAAAGAGGCTATCAGGGTTAGAGAAATAATTTTTCGGTCCTTCAAGATCAACGCGACCGAAGAGCCAGGAATGACTGCAACGTCTTTCTTAAGCGTGTGAAATTTCAGTACGATCAAAAGTTGAGGCAAAAAATACTACAATGTAGTAAAGCTTTTGGTTGTTTGTCAAAAACATCAGAAATTCTGCCTCATCCTCCATCCCAACGCTCATTCACAATGACATTCCAACTGTCAGCTCTTTAGACAAGGCCAATCTGCTTGCTGCACTCTTTGCGGCCAGTTCAACACTCCCAGATTGTGCTTTGTCTCCGCCTACACTTGGGTGCGTCGAATCTTCAATGGGAGGAATCTACTTTTGCACTCGTTTAGTAGTAAGAGTACTTAAAGATATCAATATACATAAATCAACTGGTCCAGATGGTATATCTCCCTTCCTCTGAAGAGGTGTTCTTCCACGCTGGCAAAACCAATGCGTAAGCTTTTTCATCAATTTTACTCTTTAGGACTCTTCCCGAGCAGATGGAAAACAGCATTTGTTCAACCCGTCCCTGAAAAATGCGAATCATCTTCTCTCTCCTCCTACAAACCCATTGCATTTACGTCCCTTCTTCCTAAGGTCATGGAAACGCTGATAAATAGTCGGCTCATGAAATATCTCGAAACACAAAAACTTCTCAATGACCGGCAGTACGGTATGGCATGTCTCACCGAAAAGTGGAACAAAAGTGTACATCAATTTGGCACTAGGCTCTTTTGTCGAAAATGCGTATATTTGGGATCGAGGACTCTCTTCTTCAATGGATTAGAAACTACCTTTTGGAACGTTCAATTCAAATTGGATAGTTTCATATCTGATATTCACAATATAAATGCCGGTGTGCCCCAGGGCTCTGTTCTGTCTCCGACACTCTTTTTAATTTTTATCAATGATCTCTTGTCTGCCACTTCTAATCCAACATATTCCTTTGCTGACGACAGTATTCTCTGCTTTTCATATTTGTTTCCGGACTCAAGTCCCTGCTCTTCGGATGTAGAACGGGAACGGCAGCCTATGTTAAGCTCATTAAATTCCGATATTGACAGCATAACCAATTGCTGAACTATCAACAGAGTGGAAGTTTATGCTTCCAAAACAGAATGCTGTCTGCTGTCGTTAAAGCGAAATTTAAACACCCAGCCATGAATGGCACTTGGACCGTGGAAACCGAAAAACTTTCCATCCTCGGCATGTGAGTCAATGACGACTTACGTTGAAATGACCACATATTCGATGTCACCAAAAATTCTGCGAAATGTCTAGGTTTCCTCAAGCGATATATAAGGCGTTTATGCGCCCAAAACTGGATTACAACGCCCACATCTGGTCAGGTGCTAGATAGGATCTAAAATCATAGGTGCTGCTAATATCAATCAGTCAATGGACACCCTCGAAAAGTGACAAAATGTCTCGTGTCTCACTTTGTTTTATCGCTATTACCACCATCAGTGCTCCATTGAAATCGCCAGTAGCATTGCGCCCCTTCAAACCTTTAACCGTAACACCCGTCTCGCTATCAATGCTCATCATATACCATATACCCTCAAGTCTACTTTCGGACGTACTCTGAAATATCGTGATTCATACCTAAGCCGAACAACTCGCTTGTGGAATGCCCTGCCGAGCTCTCTATTTCCTAGTCATTATTTAAAATATACATTTAAAACCAACGTACATCGGTACCTGTCTTTCTTCCCTCCCTAATTTTCCTTTGCCCGCGCTGTGTGCAAAAATTTTAAGGGTAGCTTAACCACTTGAAGGCGCGCTACTTTATAAAAAAAAAATATTTTTTCCACTACTATCGGCAAAGAATCCGGCGGTCTATTGCGATTGCAGCTTTTCAAAGTCTAACTTTGGTGGGCTTACTTCACTCTGTTTCCAAGTCATCCAATAAATATCCAGCTGGGGGAGTTTCTGGCGTCAATCGCAATCTGATTGATGTTGATTGCTCAGGCGATAGCCAAGTCCCTTTATACACGTTGTGATGTTGAAACTGCGTGTTTTCTACTAGAAGGTCATTATGCCCCTTTATAGATTCTAAAAACCTGAATCCATTGTAGGGTGTGGTAAAAGACCAACTTTACCTGCTCCCAAGTCTCTGCTTTGGATCCCTCTTAAGGTACACAGATATTAAAAGGATTCTTTTGTAAAACAATATCCATGATTGATGTTAACGGGAATTTAAAAATCTTGAATTTGATTTAAAGTCAGAAGTCATTTGCGGAATAATTCGTTTAACCAAGGCTTGTCATCTATTCCATTTATCATCTCTTTTTCTAACTAACTAACTAACTACGACTGAGTTGCAAGGGATTTCCTCCTATAATCCCCAAATTATCATTCGTATCGGTCAGGCCAAATTTTGAAAAGTTTAACAAATTCCCTCCCACATTTCCGGGTATCAAGGTGATTTATAAACTAACCCGCCAACTGTCAAAAGGTATTTTACGGTAAACTTCCAGAAGCCAACGTCTGGCACCAGAATAATTCTGAAGAATAACAAAATATATCTACACTAATTGAAAACAACTTCCGCTTTATTGTTGTATTCACTGCCCAACATTCGTCTCCATCTTTAGTCCCACTTACCATAAACAAAATGACCTCCATAAATTAATCTCGCTCTCCATTCCTCCATTCACACGGCTTAATGTGACAAACTTATTCAATCAGCCATCAGATAAGTCTATAAAAATTGGTTTTCGCATGCGAGTGCTACATACAAGTATCTCCTAATAAGGTCAGGCCGTCGCGGCACCTACAAGGTCCGATATTTTTTCCTCATGACGCAAAGTGGAGCTCAATTACGGCCGGTGGCAGGCCCTAATTAGTTAAACATAACTTTTAGTTTTTCCCCTCGTATCTCTTCGAATAGGTTTTCATAATTTTTTACTACGAAATCTAATTAAAGGTAATTTTCACAATTTAAAATCGTCTCTCAAGATGGCTTACATTTCAAGATGTTATAAATCAGCGGACGCAGGCGCAATTGGCGGCTATTGCTAACGACTTTCAGTTGAACATTATTTGACGGTTGCTCGCGTTTTTAATTTTTATATCATCTACTCGTAGTTAACCTAAATCTTGTTAATGGTCTTCATACGGCTTTAATTTTTTTATTTTTGAATCTTTGCAGGTTGTACCTATACTAACTTGTATCTCGAAGACGACGGATTTCCCATAAACAGGCCAATGTACATGTGATATCTGCAGCACTAAATCAAGGGCAAGGTAAGAGAAATTATGTTTCACGCTGCAGTGAGAGGGCTTTAGTAAAATGTTTATGTGACTAAAAAAATGAAATTAGTTTGTGAAAATGGCGGCATAACAATTATACTCGTACCACAATTAATGTGGTGTAAAAAGTAAGTGGAACATAAGTAAGTTTAAAGCTTTGACCTTTCGAAGATAGACCCTGAATGTTGGAGGTTTCATTGTTGCAGATTTCAAACTGACACCAAAGGCAAAGACTAGTGTGGATCATAAGGTTACTGGGTTTATATTGGTTGGCAAACAAGTGATATGTGTAACAAGTGACCAATTGAGTAATTGCAATTGAAAGAATTGTGCTGTCAAGTTGACAGTTGACGATTACATATTGGAAGAGTGACGCAGCCCTGTTAGTTATTTTCATTAGATAACGTAGTTGATCTGAAGTTAAATTATACAACAGAGCTAACTGGATCTGAACGGAATTTTGACATGTCGATATCATGCAGATGTCACATTGTTTGTATTTTAAGTTTTCACATGCTACGACTATGAACTCTAGAATCATAGGGATTTCTTGACGAATTAGTCAAGGTTGGTTATATTTATAAAGCAGAGATCATTAAGATCTCGCAAATGGTAACTGCCTAATATTGCATTCTGATGCGAACCAAAACAACACAGCTGCACAAGAAGTGCACAGCAGATTCCTCTTCCTCTTCATTGCTATAGCTCCTGAATGAATCATTGTGAGAAATAATCATCCTATGACAGCATCCATGAGGATGAGCTATAGATACGGGTATAGAAGCATATCTAGTTCTCCATCCTGACCGAACTCATCGTAGAATGACTATAGAATATGTAAAAGTAGGAAGCAATCTTACCAACACCTATGATGTCAAAAAAATATTTACACAAGGTGATGCGACTTACAAGCCAACACCAATGGCATGAATTTTTAAGATTTAGTGCAACTACTTGTATCCACGGATGACATTGACATGATTGGCTTTTGCTTTGCTTTGCTTTGCTTTTGCGAATATTGAAAGAGAAATGGCGAAAATTAATTTAGACGTGAATGGAGATGGGATGGGGATGAATGGATATGTTGTCGACAAGAAAACGCTCACCAGATAGCAATGATAGTTTTTCCAATTGTATGCTACATATGCTGTCAAAGCTACCAAAGCTTCCAGCTGTCAAAATATTCAGTTAGGTTTGCCATTACATCATGCATCGTTTTATGCTTGCCGAACCTGCAGATGTATTAAAAAATATTATCCGAATTCCGGCTCAGTTGTAAATACGCAACGTGAATTTCGTCGTAAGGTCAGACTTCATCATGGATTGAGTGTGCAGGCAATTCGTCGTACCGTAGAAAAGTTTGAGCGTGAGTACACCAGACAGAGATTGGTGCGAAATGAAGAAAACATAGCCGCCGTAGCGGACAGTATCGAAGAAGACCCAGAAATGTCGCTTCATCGCTGATCAGTTGAATTGGGTCAACCCGGCTTATATTGTGGTTGGATTTGGGCCTACATACGAGGGGCGTTCAATATATTCTCGGTATCGGGGTGAAGCTGTGGTTGTATATATAAATTGACTTGTTTATCAAGTAATACTATTATTTTAGTGCATTCATGTAAAATTTCATATAAATCTGATTATTAATTCGCGTTTTATCTCTAGTTAAACAGAATCATAATGGCAACTGAGACGATGATGGTGAAAATTGAGCATCGCGCTGTAATTAAATTTCTCACTAAGCAAGGAAAAAGTCAAAAAACTATTCATGAAGAGATGGTGGCTGTTTACCAGGGTTCCGCACCTTCATTATCAACTGTGCAAAAGTGGTCAAGTGTGTTCAAGAGAGGCAGAGAGAGCATTGAAGACGACCCCCGCTCCGGCGCCCCGGCTACTGCTTGTACGGGAGAAAACATCAAAGAAGTCGAAAAACTTGTTCTTGAGGATGCCCGAATAAAGGTGAAAATGATGGCAGAGATCACCAAGCTTTCAAATGGTACCATTCACACCATTCTTCGTGACCATCTTAACCTTTCAAAGGTCAGTGCAAGGTGGGTGCCACGAATGCAACAGCGCCTCAGAGAAAAGTGAGAATCGCATGCTGTAGAGAGCTTTTGGAGATGTGTAATGAGAACGCGGACGGTGTTATGGATCGAATTGTTACTGGGGACGAAACATGGGTCCACCACTATGACCCTGAAAGCAAACAAGAGTCCATGCAGTGGCATAAAAAAGGAACAGACCCCCCGAAGAAGTTCAAAGTCACTCCGTCTGCCGGGAAGCTCATGGCCACAGTTTTTTGGGACTCAAAGGGAATCTTGCTCATTGAGTACAAAAAAAAAGGTGAAACCATCAACGCCACATCCTTCGCTTCCACTTTGCATAATTTGCGGGAGGAAATTAAAAAGAAAAGACGGGGTAAACTCGCAGCGGGTGTGTTGCTTCTTCATGACAACGCTCCTGTTCACACGGCGCGAGTTTCCAAGGCTGCTGCGCGAGATTGTGGTTTCGAAGAAATCCAACACCCACCCTATAGTCCAGACCTTGTCCCTAGTGATTATTTCCTGTTTCCGGATTTGAAAAAATGTCTTCGTGGAAAAAGATTTTCGGATGATGAAGAACTCAAGTCGGCAATAAATGGGTATTTTGCAGAGAAAGAGGAAATTTATTTTTTTGAGGGTTTAAAAAAGCTTATCTCAAGATGTAACAAATGCATTGATGTTAGGGGAGATTATACTGAAAAATAAAAACAATTTAAATTGAATTCGCATTTTCTTTCATATCGATACCGAGAATATATTGAACGCCCCTCGTACATATAAGATTGTGCTGACGCAAGAATTGAAGCCGGACGATCATAGACAACGCCGTGGGTTCGCTAATTGGGCGATGGAACTGTGTGCCGGAGATCTGGATTTAGGCCAAAAAATCATCCACTCGGACGAGGCCAATTTTTGGCGCAGCGGCTATGTCAACAAGCAAAATTGTCATTATTGGAGCAAACACAATCCACAAGTGTTGGGCCAAGCATCAAAGCATCCACAAAGATTGACTTTTTGGTGCGTTTTATGGCATGGCATCATCATCGGACCTTATTTCTTTCGAAATGAGGAAGGAGACACCGTTACCGTCAAGGTATACCGTCTCAGGTATATAACGATGTTAGCCGACTTTCTGTAGGCAGAGCTCGAGAACATCGATATATCCGAGCTGTAGTTCAAACAAGATGGCGCTACATGCCATACAGGTACTTAGTCTACGCTAACAAGCCAACCAATTTGGACAAGTTCGAGGCCAACATTCAACACGCTATTGCCAGAATGATGTGCTATTTCACACATAATGCCATGAACGTAGCTTCAAAATAAAGCCAGAATTAATTTTATATCTCACACCATTGTTGTTTTATTTAAATTTTTTCTCCTATCGTTCTTATCTTATCAGTCTTGCAAAAGCATGTTGTATAATAGTATGCTAGATAAACCCGGTCTATTAGAGGCTGCATGTCTCACGATTTTTTGGCTTCGCTTCCACTTGATGTTGGGACCATTTTTTTTTTTTTGTCAAGGCACACTTCTGTACATTCTAATAGGTCCAGTTTTGCTTTTTGGCACTGAAGCATGGAAGTAAGCGATGGCAAGTGAAGTAATTGGTGGTCGTTTTGAAGGCAATATTATTCGAAAGGCTTTTGGCTCTTTGCTTTGACGGGCTTTAGAAGAGGAAATATTACAGTGATATCTGCGAACTGTACAGCGTCATTGCCTTGGTAAAATCATTAGTCGGCTCATATGGCTACGACGTGTAGAGCGAATTGAACGTTAAGTATAATTGTTCGCGGTACATGGTGCGGGACGACAAGGAAAACGATGAGGAAATTCACGCTGGGTTACAACAACAGACCGGAAATTGGTCTAATAAGCAGTAACAATAATTCCGTGTTCTTCAGGTCTGTATCGCTCCATTGCTTGTTGTCAACTAATTCTCTGTCTGTCTACAACATAAATGTCAAAGCACAGTAACACTTGACTACAAGAATTATGGCATATTCACATTATGACATTACTTTTGCCCCACCTTGTAGTTACTAACTTACAGTCTACTCTTTTTCTATCCCACATATGGTTATGTGGCTATGCCAATTCGATAGCGCAAACATCCTTGATCCGAGCTGACTTGATCATTCGGAAGGAATTCGTTTTTCTTTGTCATTGTTCATTATCATTGCTTTAATTTACGAAATTAATGATTCACCTTCAGTCACTAGATGCTAAGCTCTGCTGTAGCTATGCTTGACTACATGCTCCTTCATGTTTATGTTCTGAAGATATGGGTGAGGTGTCCGATTAACGTTGTCACTCTATCAAGGAAGTTGTCCTAGTTACAATCCTCTCTGCGCAGCATACTCCGAATGATACTTTTCTGAGCACAGAATGTATCCTTTCATTTTTATTTCCCCATTTCTTGCCGGTACATACGAGCTGCGTATATACGGATCGATTTGCTGACCTTTGCAAGCAAGTAAGGTGCTCAGCTTTGTTAGGACTTCTTACAATTACGGGACCTTCGTAGTAATTGATCGGGAAACTGCTAATTGTCCTATTATAATTTAGATCGGGCCACCACCGCAACAATCATGTTCGTAGAGCTTGCCCTACCTCCCAGTGGTAGCTCCCGGTAACTGCATAAGTAAGAGTTTACTCAGCCTAAAATGGTAAGGGCATGCTCGGCCAGTAGCATAATACTGGCCTACGCCATCATAGGACTGACAACCCTATACGGAAGAGATTAAAAATGTGTGACGAGCCAACTAATGTCCTCTGCTAAAATTGGATTCACTGTTGACGACCCTTGCAAACGTTTAAAGCAGAACGATCTTCGGACCTGCACGTAGAATGTTCGGGCCCTTAACATTTCACGTGCAGCAGAGTAATTAGCAGAGGCGCTTGACTTGAATTACGCAGATATCACCACCATCCTGAATGGTGGGGCGATAAGGTGGGGCGGACATAAGAAGGGTGAAAAATTGTGATTTATGTATACTATGGTGATTGCTATATGGAAAAGAAAGAGCGCTTATTAGGATGCAGGTTTGCCATATGCCGCAGACTTAGGCAAAAAGTCTTGAGCTTCCGACTCGTGAACGGGCACTTACGGCAATCCGCATAAAGGCTAAACACAAGCCTAATATGCGCCATTGCACCTACGTCATCAAAGAATTTTTCTACGAGCTCGTCCACAAGACGTATGTATGAGCAATGTCCGAGCTATAGGATAAGAAAAGTGAACATCTTCAGTAGGACAGTTAGTTAGCATAGCCTACACGACGACACGTCTGGCAACGTGCTTAATCTTATTGACTTTGTGGCGGGACGAAATATCACTACAGCAAGCACACGGTTTCCTCATCTCAATATACACACGGGGACATGGCGGTCTTCGGATCATGAAACTCTAATCAAATTGATCACAGTGCGATAGACAGATAGATAGTATTCTGGACGTCCGACAGCCAACATTGACTCAGATCACCATCTTGTGGCAGTGAAGGTGCGAATGTGGATTTCTCAAGCGTCACAAGAAAAAAAGACTAGTTGTAGAAAATATAATACGAACGTGCCATCAGAAACGCCGCAACTGGAGAAATCTCAGGTTTGATCAATAATGCCGGCAAGCACATGCAGCTAAAAAATAATCATACAGAGCGGCGCTGCAGCGAAGGACGAGAACCGGTCGCTAGCTCTACTATCAGTAGAGGCGGCAAGAACCTCAGTTTCTCCGAAATAACGTATGGGATAACCTGCCAATGCAAGAAGACCCGTACAGAAGCCTGTTCAGATGAAAAAGCAAACCTTGTAGTAGAGTCACAGTCGGTGCTGATAATAAGAAAAATACTGTTTCTGTAAACTGTATAACAGCAAAGAAGCCCAACATCCCACTATGAGACAAAATACACCACTCAACTTAGATGATGATAGCCAAAACGTCCGTTTACCTGACCAAAATGAAGGAAGGATAAATCCAACAAAGTAGCTAGACCCAACGGCTTGCCGACCGAGGTATTCAAAGCTGCTGGAAATGACTTTGTGGAGAGCATACACCAACTCATTTCTCAAATGTGGTCAAAAGAGTGTATACCTGATGAATGGAATTTCAGCATCGTATCTCCGATCCACAAAAAAGCTGACCTCCTCGACTGCGCCAACTATAAAGCTATTACTCTCCTCAACATCACATATAAGAGCTTATTTTATGAACGTCTCTTCGTCAACAACCTGATTGGCCTGTATCAATGCGGTTTCAGACTAGGAAAGTCCACAATCGACCAAATCTTCACATTCCGGCAGATTCTACCAAACTCGTCCGTCTGTGCAGAATGTTGATTGAAAACGCTCGCTGCTCCGTCAAGAACGGTAACGACTTAACCGAAACCTTTGATGTGAAAAAAGGTTTTAAACAAGGTGACGCACTGTCATGTGACTTCTTTAACATCATACTAGAAAGAATTGTGCGGAACTCACAAGCGAACAGTGTAAGCCGAAGACATTAATATGATTGGCAGAACTCAGCGGGCGGTCACCGATGCATTCGCTGATATTAGAACGGATGCAGCCAAAATCTGTTTAGCGGTATATGAGGGCAAAACCAAGCATATGCTGTCAACAAGAACAGACACGCGACATCGACGAATATAGTCAGAACGTCACACTCGACAGTTCTAGTTTCGAGGTAGTAAGAGATTTTGTCTACTCTGGGTTTGGAGGAGAAGATTCAACGACAAACTATACGAGCCATACAGCAACATCAACCTAGTTAGCAAATTTCGCATCAGTCACCTGAGATGTCTAGCACATGTAGAGCAAGTGGGCACCAATGCTCCGGCCTAAAGAGTGCGCGTACAAGTAGATGGGGACCTCAACCGACTTGAAGTGCGCAAATCGGACTAACTGGGCTTGTTAGTGGAGACCCAGGTTCATCCTAAACTGTAGCGTCACCTAAGTAAGTAAGTAAGTTTTATAATTATGGCTTCTCTTTTGTGGCCGGGCAGTTTCAGATCTGATTTGTTGATGATGTCATAATTGCATTGCACACTTGCATCACTTTCTCTACTTCTTCGATGATGTGCGAGTACATTCCTGCCTGCCTCGTATCATATATCCTCTTATCATGATATTCCAACTGCCCAAGTTGAAATCCTTTTTTTGATATCGAGGGTCCAACAGAATAGTACTGCTTTTTGCCTCCTTTCTATCTGATTGGAGGTGGATATTGCTTTGCAAGTAATATATGGCATGGACGATTGTTTTTCCTGAAACCGAACAGACCATTGTCGCCTTCAATGTACCAGTCTAGTCTTTCGTCGTGGTCTATATGACTATGTCTACTCTACAAATTTGTCACCTTTTGAGAGGAGTGAAAGCCTCTATTTTTCTACAGCTTTTCTGCCAGTCATTTGGCAGACTCCTCTTATCAGTGGGTCCTGTTAGTTTTTGTTGGGCTCACTGTTGGCCGGACTGTTTTAGTGTCATTTCCAGAGAACAAGCCGCTGTCTGTTATGTGCTTTGTGAATGGGCTTTTGCTGCTGTGTCGCTTTTCAACTTATTCATTACGATTTTGTTTGCATTTCCTTGCGGTCTTCTTGTAGGACTTTTCTCAGTTCTTCAAAGTATTCGCTTCGTCTTCGTCTTCGAGTTTTTCCCGTATTTGCTCGGTGTTTTCCATATTTCATTGTTTTGCATCCTACCTGGTGCTACTACTTTTCCACACAAGCTTTGATGGGTGTGGGTGTGTTAATTCTTTTGAAAAAATACGAAATCGATTTTTTTTTTTTATAATTTACGCGCGCCTAAGGGGTTAGATACCCTTTTACTGTTGCCCGGGCGCGGGCGGAAAGGTAGAAAGGAGGAGAAAGGAAAATTGTTTTGTAGTGGTTTGAAACTCAGGTGTGTTTGGTTTCGGTATTTGCTCTCCAGGGGGTGGGAGTCCGAATAGGACGGAGAGTTCTTTCTTCACTCAGAGTGGAAGGTTATAATTCGCAGTAATTATTTGTGCTTGAAACTCTACAACAGCCAAATCTACGTGTCAGTGTTATGCCTTCACACGCAGAATTTTTCTGTCTGAGTTCCAATTACACAACTGAAAAACTTGAAAGGCAGGATTCGAACCTAGACCCCTCCGAGTGAGAAGCGATTGCTAGTACCACTACACCACGGCCACCCTGTGCTAAGGAATGGTTTCGGCTAGTTTCAGCTTGTTTGAGAACGCAAGACTTTACTAAACGCAGTCGGATGGCTGAATTGACTGAGTCATGTTTGGGTTCCAGGTCACAATTGGAACACGGGTTATGAAATCGGCGATGAACCTGCTAGACAAAACTCAGAGGCGAATTGTTAAGGACTCTTCGGTTAAGGCAACCATTGGCAGTTGTATCTAATATGACTACAACTGCAGATGGCATGATTAAGAGATTAAACAAATGCTTCCTCTAAGACGTCAGCGACTTTCCTGCTAATCAAGTGTGTTGGACATAAGTGACACACAATCCTTTGACTCTTAGTGTGACAGTGTTAACAACACCACGATGCGGTACCTCTGTGCCTGACCTACCCATGCTGGTATCAGGCTCTAGGTAATCTACGCTGATTGCGGTGGGTATTGGTACTGTAGGCACTTTATTACTGAAGCGTTTATTAATTTTTCTACGAAAGACTGAGAATTTTGAGTAAAAACACCATACAATGGACTAGTTCTTTGTCCGGGTGCTCTGTTCCGTTTTTGGGTTCGACTGAAACTATTCAGGCTTAGTCTTCGTCTATACATAATGAATTGTAGTGCGATGTCTTATAATGCTCACATATGGATATGAGTTAAGTCTGCTTTTTTCTTTATTTCAACTGTCTGAATAAGCATAGATCGAACGGCTTTATATTTATTCTGATTAGTTTGGATGCTTTGATGGGTACTTGGTTAGGTCTGTAATCTCGAGAATAATAACACGTTGATCAGCATTTGAATATTTCTTTCCTGTAATGCTCCGCTGGCACAGGTACAGTCGATATTGGGCCCATATTGAAGGTCTCCTTATTTCCTTGGCTAAGTAGGTAGTCAAAACTAGCCACCAGTAATCGAACGCCTCTATTCTGCCTGTGTTAAAGTACTCTGCTACTATTAAAGGTGATTTCTCTTGTACATCAGAAAGAAGTACGTTCAGTATTTGCTGGAACTTTTTCATGCTCGCCCTCAGTGGGGCGTAGCAGCTGATAAAATGAATGCCCTTAATTTAAGGATATGTGAAGGAGGAAGATGTAATGCTGGGGCCTTAGCAAATGCAACATGAAAGCTAATCATGACCTGGTATTCAACAATGTTCACTCCCAGCTAGTAATAGACTCATCGCTATCCACAGCCGGCCGAAAAGTACTATCGGAGGTTTTCATATCAGACCATGGATATATCGAATACGGAATCGGATGCTAGGTTGCTACCTTGTTGAAGAGAAGGGATCCACGGAAACCAATTGGATACGCTTTAAGAAGAAGATCAACAAGAATGATATTAATTGCCCTAATTTGAGAGCAACGTAAAAGCTAGAGGAAACCGTTCAGAACCTGAACGGTGCCCTTACCAAGTGCTTTGAGTTGACATGCCCATCTAAGAAATAACAATGCAGATCCCCCGTTTAAAGATTTGTAGCGACTACGTGAAGAAACTAAGCAACTTATAGGCAAGTAACTTATGGTTACTTTAGGGGAAGTTTATAAAAATCTAAGTTGCAGCATGCCTACCAACGCGAAAGACCCGGCTTGAGTTGGCTTCAAAATCTGGTGGACAGAATGAAAAGCGCATTGAACAGGAAGGAATATGCGCTGGGCATTTTCATTTTCATCGACATTGAGAGTGCTTTCGACTACGCATATTTTGACGGCATTTGTAACTCGGTCACACAACATAACGTAAGCAAAGCATTACTTTTGCTGAAGAATAGGCCCCAGATTGCGGATGCTGACTGCGGCCAATGTATGATGGCGGAAGTAAACAGAGGTTAGTCGTCCTGCCTCCTCTATGGTGTAAGTTAGTCGACTAACTATGTGACGCTCTCAATAGGTCTCAGGTCTATGTTCAGACATATGGACATAATGTAGTTGTACTGTTTGTTGGCCCCAGATATAATCGACGATTGGTGCACTAGAAATGGGATTTCAATCAATCCTTTCAAAACAGAAGTTGCTCTTTTTCTTCCTCCTTAAGTTAAATCTAGTGTTTGAAAGCACCACCATCCCTTTCTGCAACACAGCTTCATATTTGGATATCGTCCTTAATTCTTTTGAAAAAATACGAAATCGATTTTCCCTGTGCCAAGGAATGGTTTCGGCTAGTTTGAGAACGCAAGTCTTTACTAAACGCAGTCGGATGGCTGAATTCACTGAGCCATGTTTGGGTTCCAGGTCACAATTGGAATACGGGAAATGAAATCGACGATGAACCTGCTAGACAAAACTCAGAGGCGAATTGTTAAGGACTCTTCGGTTAAGGCAACCATTGGCAGTTGTATTTAATATGACTACAACTGCAGATGGCATGATTAAGAGATTAAACAAATTTCCTCTAAGACGTCAGCGACTTTCCTGCTAATCAAGTGTGTTGGACATAAGTGACACACCATCCTGTGACTCTTAGTGTGACAGTGTTGACAACACCACGATGCGGTACCTCTGTGCCTGACCTACCCATGCTGGTATCAGGCTCTAGGTAATCTACGCTGATTGCGGTGGGTACTGGTACTGTAGGCACTTTATTACTGAAGCGTTTATTCATTTTTCTACGAAAGACTGAGAAATTTGAGTAAAAACACCATACAATGGACTAGTTCTTTGTCCGGGTGCTCTGTTCCGTTTTTGGGTTCGACTGAAACTATTCAGGCTTAGTCTTCGTCTATACATAATGAATTTTAGTGCGATGTCTTATAATGCTCACATATGGATATGAGTTAAGTCTGCTTTTTTCTTTATTTCAACTGTCTCAATAAGCATAGATCGAACGGCTTTACATTTATTCTGATTAGTTTGGATGCACTTCATGTCATCTTAATCATCTCGTGGATCAAGAAGTAATGTGTAGCGTATCTTAAGCTGCAAGTCGTTCTATCCCCATTCCTATTCGAGATCACGTATTGGATAATTTGGTTCTCGATTGCTGTTCTTGGCTATATACACCTTTTTCGCTGCGTACTCATGTTGTGGTCTTGAAGGAGCTACGCATTCACATTCACATCACATCACATCGGAGAAAGACGGAGAAAGTATTAGCTGTATGGCTTTGTACACATAAAGATCAACGGATATCTCCAGGTTCTTCCCCAGAAGATAAGTCAGAGTTTGAGCCTTCTGGCATGTCAGATTTTTCTTATATTTTATTATAAAAGCTAAGCCGGTGTCGAACTACCAGATAGTTGTTAGCAGCTCCATACCTTTTTGCACCATACGATACATACACATAAACATGCCACCGGTATCAGAGGAAGTTAGCAACGAAAAACACATGATTAGGCTCATGCGTCACTATACTCGATAACAAATTAAATCCAGTAATCGGTGCTTATTCTGAGCTGGTTTTGATCTGATTACCCGAAAAGTGAGTTCCGAGCATGGGGTTGAGTGTCTCTATTTTTGACTCGGTGTAAGTATCATCCGATTTCTAAATGTTTCCACTCTGACTGGTTTGTGTCTTTTGATAACTTTGACCAAAACTGCTTCTTCGAAGCTAATGCAATTCTTCACTCCTAGGCGAAGACTAGTCAATCTACAAAGGAATTTTCTGCCCACACAATGTTTGACGAGGTCAATTTTCAGGTTTTGATCTGAATTCAGACAACTTAACATAATATCCAGCCTGGAATTCTATTTACATATACTCGTAGTGTAACATGGATTGTTTCAATAGCCTTTACGGATTATTTGTTACTGCTGGAGAGTCAATTACTTGCTCTTAAGAAACATTAGGGAAAGCTGAAATTATTGATGACCAAACCAAGAAATATTTATCTCTCACAGTGCATTTGTTTCTGCCACGCAAACTATTCTGACTGTTAACATTACTAAATGCCATCTTTAACCTTATCAAGTTGACTTGAACCATTTCAAAATAAAAACTCAGCAGTACCGAAGAAAAAAGAGTTACATAAATGCGAAAACTAAAAGAAAACGCCTCGAAATGAGTTATGTATTGTCAGTGAGCTCATTAACTCCCGGAACTAAAGATACATTTCTAATTCAGCAAATTTCATGTACTGCCAATTTAAATGCATTTGTAGGATACAATAGTTCCGCTCGTGCAAGTTTTTGTGGCTTGCCACAATTAGGACGTGATTTTGAGGGAAAAAGTAAAAAATGTGCATTTGCATTATGTAAAGTATAAAGATACAACTTTGATAAAATGCATTTGTGAAATTTTCCCGGTATCGTAATTCGAAATTCAACATTACAAAGTTGAGTACCGGAAAAGTACTTATCTCGGAAATTGTTGTTTGTTTTTCTTTAATTACGAGTACCTGCAAATTAATTTAAGTCATAAATGCATACCGTTTGTATCTATCAATCCAATTAAATCGTTTAATCTCGCCCTCATCGAGTTCTTTGAAAATAAATGTCCATATCGCTGTCCAGAGCAATAATTGGCCATTGTCTTAAATTAAAGATCTTGGTAGAACTTGAACTCTGACCCTAGTAAACAAAACACCAACTATAAGAAACTAACAATGATAAAGGAGAGATCTTATCAGAACAAGCTCTAGATTCCCCAGTGACTCCATTCATAGAGGTACCATATTCAACTGGCTCGTTGGTCTAGGGGTATGATTTCCGCTTAGGGTGCGGGAGGTCCCGGGTTCAAATCCCGGACGAGCCCAAGAGGGAATAGTCTTTTTTTTCTTTTTTTTTTTTGATTTTTCCGTTTTCAATTCTTTTAAATTTGTGAAGACTTCATTAGTCGTGTTATAAATGATTCTGCAACCAAATACATACGAGTAGACAACAGGCGACATTATGTCTTAATTGGCTATTTGTAGACTTATTTTCATGATTTGTTTGATGTTTAAGCGCACTCGCATTTGATCATATTACGTAACGCGTTCCTTAAAGTAGATACAATTTTGCTATACAATATAAATTGTTGTTTAACACGTTTTTGGTCTTAAACCGGAGTGGCGACCCTGAATGGTGTCACTCATGCTTGCAAACAATTGATGGAAAATATAACAGGAAAACATTACAGTATTAATGGTTTATTGCAAGATAGATAAACATTTGCAAGACGGACTTAGACTTTGTTTCTCCAAAGAACTCAAGGAATTGAAGAACTTGTCTTTCTGGAATTACTACTGCATTGCGGACTTATAAGCAATCTTTGGCATTAACAATGCCACTATGAATTCGTGTGATCAATCCTATTAACTACTGACCCTTTTTTGATTGAAGTCTTACACTAATTCGACTATACGAGCTCTATATTAATTTTTTTTGTGTTTGTAAAGGGTCTTTGCCTCATGCAAAGGGCATCGTAAAGACCCAATTTTCGAGCACTTTTTAGAGCAATTGAGGTCGTATATCGCACTTTACTCAAACAATGGTTTGTTCCAAAGCATCAATCGTTGCTGGTTTATCACCATAAACTAATGGATTGACGTATTCTGCTTGTTTACGTAGCTCTTTAACTGGAAATGAGCTTCATCACTGAACAGAATTGTTCGGCAAAAAATAATGAATGGTCACGCGGCTTTAGCTCTTGCACCAATTGGACATATAAGCCTTAAGACCAAGTTTTTTACGCAGACTTTTCCAGTTAGTTTGAACGACGACCCAGTTGCTGCGAACAGCACAGGCTTCCACTGCTGCAATATTTCCTTCCGAATGTACTGTTCTCATTCTTGTTGGTGTTTGAGTATCTACTCGTAATAGCGTGGATTGGGTGCGAAAATTTTCAATAATTCGATGAATTACGTTTACCGTAAATTTCACGAAGTGCTCTATCAGTTTCGGGAAGAGGGCTTCGATTTTGGAGATAAATTTCAATTTTTCCACGATGAAATGGCAAATTATACTGAAAATAAACGAAGCTCATTATGTCAGCTGATTTGACCCATAATCCATAATCCAAACCCATTATGGCACGCAATGTTTCTGTCTCCAAATTTATTATTTCTGCACGAATATTCTAATTAAGCTCACGAGTTGCTTTAGGTTTGTTCATACATATTAAGGTTGTTCTGAAGAGTTAGACGTAAAAATGTCTCTATCAACTTTGGTTTGTGGTGGTGGTTTGTTAATGTTAATCATCATCTCCTAAAAAGTATGGACCGATGACTCTATAAGCCATAATTCTACACAAAATAGGCCATCTAAAATGGTGTAATTAATTCTCCGTACCCCAAATTTGGTAGTTCCGTTAATTTAAAATACTTAATATAAAATATTAATAATAATAGTTTAAAAAGTTTAAATTATCTGTGGCTAGCTGTACGAATCTAAAGGTATATCGTAGGCGTTGTTCCGCATTCTGTGGTAACAATTCTTCGACTAATCGAATATTGTATGGTAACAACTTCAGATCCAGTTTTATGATTCGCCAGAGTGATGTTCTGGGGACGGCCAATTGAGTAGCACTTCGTCGGCGAGTAGACACAGACAAATCATCGTTGACACTCCAAAGAGCCTTCAAAAGCTCTTTCATACAAATAGGTCGTTGAACATTTGGTCATGCCATGTGCTCCTTAAAACGGATGATTAAGTTTCGTATTATGATTTCACTAAGAGCTGTTGAGCATTAAAATGCTGGCTATATTTTCTCTGGGTTATAACAATAGATCATTGCGAAATATAATAAAATGTTGTTACTTTAACCCGTCCTTGCACTTAGTACAATATATAATCAGCAAAACAAAAAATAATTAAACCATACAATCAAAGTTGGCCCACACTCTGCACTTAAAACTACCATAAATCCTACAATGTAAGCAGGCCTTGCTTTAAAAACTAAACAAACCAACTCTGCTCTAATATTTGATTACCCCGAACGATGATGGAGTTTTCTCTCCTTCCCTAAGCTACTAAAATTTGTAATGCCTCCCAGCGACATCCCTTATGTCGCAACTCCCTACCGCCCTGCTGAAACGGAGATATTCCGCACTCTTCTGTGAGACATCTTCGTCGTAGTTGAGTTGCCTGTCTGCAGCTATCCGCGCAGCTTGAAAGATTAGTGGCTCTGCTAATCCCTCCTTCTTGTCTAAATGGAGGAACGTTTCTGGTTCAATGAATCCGTTAAAAGGCGCCCTCTCTTGAGATCAAGCTATCCATCGTGAGGTCATTGCTTATTATGGTCGCCCTATTGTTCGAAACCTTGCATCGAAAAAGAATTGTACTCGACTTCTAACAATTGATCTTTAAATTCCGCGCATCGCAATATGGCTAATTTTTATCGAAGTCACGGTGCGCGGGTGAGTTGATGTGTAGGCGATTAATTTGCCTATTAAGATGACACAAATTGACCGCACCTTGTTGCCGTTTTTAATTTAAAATGTTGCAGTAGAAGTCGAATCGCAATTATTCACAATGAACTTACTTACTTATTTAAGGTCTTACTTACAGTACGAAATGGACCTTGGGCTCAACCAATAAGCGTCTCCAGCCAGTTCGATCTTAAATTAGCTGCCTCCAGCTTCGGATGCTAATTTGGGTGAGGTCCCCTTTAAATTATGTGCTCCACCTGAGTCGCAGTCTTCTTCTACTGCGCTGTCCCTCGGAGGCGGATCCAATGACTTTTGCGACCGGAGCATTTGTGTCCATCCGCTCTACATGACCAAGCCAGCTCAATCGTTGGCTGAGCCATTGTCGCTGTACAGCCCGTACAGTTCGTCGTTGTATTTCTTCCTCCATTTGCCATCTATGCAGACGACCCCGAAAATCACCCGAAGAATTTTTCTCACAAAGCAGCCAAGTGTACCCGCATCTATTTTTGATAAAGTCCATGCCTCTGCCCCATAGAGCAGGACTGGAATTGTTAAGATCTTATATAGGGTCGCATTTGTTGTTCGAGAGAGGGCTTTGCTAGTCAATTGCCCTCTTAGCCCATAAGCATCGATGATGTCGTTGTCTGATTTGATAGAGGAACCTATGTAGACAAAGTCCTTAACTACCTCAAAATTATATCTGTCGAGGGTGAGGTTCTGTCCGAGACGTCGGTGTTGGGTGTCGTTTCTTGTTGACAGCATATATGTTACTTGGTGTTGCCCTCATTGATCGGTACCTATCTTCGCCGTTTCAGCCTCAATACTCGCAAAAGCGCTCCTGACATCCTCTACTAGTATGTTCCCTTGTTCTTCTCTACAGGCTCCGGTTCGGGATTTCTATCCACGGCTTGATCTTTTTACCTTTTGTTAAAACTTCCGAATCTCATACCTGGAGTATCAACTCTCAATTTCCAGACAAGCCGGTGTTCGTCTCTCCTCCTCTGCTGGTGGAGCTCGTGAGCAGCTTTAATTGTTTTTTTTTTTTTTTAAATTGTCCATATGAGCCCAATTAATACATATATCATGCCCCCACAGAGGAGAGAACAACTTTGCTAATCATATGCGGCTTCTACAATATAAGGTCCTTGACCAGATAAAGGAGCTATTGGCTGAGGTAGATAGGTAGAAGTGGTTGTCTGGTTGTCCTACCAGAAACACAAGTAGCGTGGATGCGCCGTTTTGATACCACAACTCACGTTACCTGGATGTTGAATGGTACTGCTAAGAGCGTAGTTTTCAGATCCATCGTGTGGAGTTCAGAAAATTAGTAATGTTGCAGAATTTTATGCCAGAAATCTCTAATAATTCACTGAAAAATGGTTTGCCCGGTGTGCGATGTCTGGTTCTAGCAGTCACAAAGAGAGTGGAATAGGGTTTCCTTTTCATGTGATTTGTTACGGCAGTGGTGGTTAAAAGGAATGCCTAATCAGACAGCGTGTGATGTCTTGGTGCAAAGTAAGTTAGTGGAGGGCTTTGAAGGCAACATGATTGTCAATAAAGATTCCTATGTTGTTTATGATAATGGAACTGAGGCTAAGTATCTTGCAGGCCTATCGCTAGTACCTTCGCCTGGAAGGCATTCCAAGAGTCTCGAAGGCGGTACGATTTGTGCAAGTTCAGTTCCGCTGAGAAGACACCTTTGCCAACGCCGCATTTCATCTTAGAGCCGTCGGTGAAGATCGATACTTAGGATTTCGATAGAGATAGACTATTGTTCCATTCCGTCCCTTCCGAAATGTGAACATGGATAGAATTATTAAAATTGAGTTTACGATACGTCAGTCAGTTATGGTCAAAGCCAGATCCCTAGAGGTGATCAATAGAGTTTTGATCGCGTGCAGATCAGGTCCAAAAATCGAGGTCATTATTATGCTCTTGCAAAGCAACTTCGATAAAATCAAACGATATTGCGATGACTGGAAGTTGAAGATCAAATTTCAGAAGTCGGAAACCATTCTGTTTAGGACGCAAGGGGAGCAGAAATATTTGGAAGTGTACAATTGGACGCTATTACAGTACAGCCAGAGTGAAAAACGTTTCGTACTATGAAGTTAGGAAATAAGCCATTTTCTTTTCACAAGGGAGTTTGGTTGGGTCCCAACCGAATTTCACCGCGTATTGTAAAAGTTTGAAGGGATTTTTGATGATGCTGTACGAATACTGGAGCAATTAACGTGCGAGTAAAATTGTGAATACAATCTGCCGAATTAAAATGTTTTCGTTACATTACTTGCCTAATTGGGTTCGTGGTGTGATATGCAAGTTCCTTACTGATCTTCTAAGACGTACCAAGGACGATATGGTTGGACGAAGTCTAATGCTTCCTTAGGTAATCAAACTATTGGCTTATCTCGAAAATAAGTTGATTTCGCTGTTCATTACTGGGTAAATCTGGGAAGACCAATGTAAATAATATTGCAACTTCCTACAATGCCCTTCCCAAATGGGCAATTCGAAATTCAAAATTTCATAAATAAAAACATTCCTCCGGCACATTATGCCATTGTCAGCTTCTTGCATGGTAATCAAGTTTTATTTTTTCTTATTTCTCTTGAGGTGATGTCGCCACCGCCTTCAGTCGCCTTCACGTTGAGTAAACATACAAAAAACAATCACCAAATCTATTATGTGATATGATTCGTCGAAAAAAAAAGTTAAAATTTACACAATTCAGACACAAAACAGTAATAAAGGGGCAACAATTACTCTGCACCTAAACAGAGACACTTTGCTTTAAGTCAAGTGCCAGAAAATTACATGCCATCTCCCAAAAATGTTCATTTTCATGGTGTTCTTGCTCAATATGGCCAACTCCATTTTTACAAAGTTTTTTTTTACGGAATCCGGTAGACGTATTTTACCTCCACATCATTAAATTTTCGCAAACATTGCCAACGGTAATGCCGCTTGTTGAATTTAAAAAATAAAAATCCGAACTCCACAAAATATGGTAGCTTCGTTAAGGAGCTTTTTGCTTTTTTTATAATTCTCAAACTTAACCTCGTAGTGGCATGGTAATGGTACCACTACTGACTGCCTGTATGACTGAATTGCTGTGCAGAGTGTGTTATACATTATCCAGGTGCGTAATTAAATAATTATATCTATGTACATACACATATACGAGTATGTACGTACGCAGCGGTGCAATAAAACGTAAACAATTGCAAATTGTTTTATAGAAAAGGCGCAAAAAGAATGATAAAAAATAATATTACGAGTATTCGTACTTGAGCTTTGCTACGTAGGTATATGCATAGATTCTGGAATGACGATCTAACTTAAGAAGATCACTTCTCGGTTTGACCTGAAGGTCATTGAATCTTGTGAATGCTTAAGAAGGCGTATATAATTCGGCTTCAAGCGAATTGGAATTAGAGCGAACAAAATTCAACTTAAGTGATCTTGACGCGAGAATGATTCGACTTAACTTACCGTCAAGTCAACACAGAGTTTGAGAATCGACGGTAAAGATTTTCGAGTGTAGAGAATTATATTGCAAAGAGAATTATCAAAATCTTTACCTAGGGAAAGTCGGAAAGATTGTTATGATAGAAAATCTAGATACGACATAAGTGGTGAAGGCGATACACTTTTATGGTGTTAAGTGATAATTTAAAGATCGAAGGAGTGAAGGACCTTTCAAATGTTCTGGACCAAGCATTTTAATTAACACATGTTAGCCAAAAACCTCCAAGCCGCTGTCGGCCATCTCGTAATTTAAAGAGCTTACGGCAAGACATAAGGCTTGCCACCGGGAGAATTCTTCTGGATCTATACGGCTGTTAAATAAAGCCAATTATATCCTATGCGTCAGTTGTCTAGTGAAACAAGCTTTCACGAAAACACGAGATCGCTGCTTCTTTCAAACCCTAAAGAACGGTCTGCCTCGGGTGTATAGATTCTTTCTCTACCAAGCCCCAATGGACCTTTGATGACCTGCCTTTTGACTCTGGTCTTATTGACATGCCGTCTAATGCAGTGACACCAGAACTCCTTTTGCTTCGAATGTACCAAATCGAATTTCCCTGTGCCGATGAATTGTTTCGGACCTTTACTAAGGGATGTGGCGCTGGTGTTTTTTTGGAAGATGGAGACTCTAACGACGACTGCTCCTCGTCTGTTTTCCGAGTGGAGATATACGCTATCCTGATGGTAAAGAACTACATATATTGTGAAGGTTCGGTTGGAGGGAGCGAAGCATCTGTATTCACAAAATAAATGGCTGGTGTGCCCCAGGGCTCTGTTTTGTCTCCGACACTCTTTTTAACTTTCATTAATGATCTCTTGATTGCTGCTTCTAATCCAATATATTCCTTTGCTGATGACAGTACTCTCTGCTTTTCATATTCGTTCCCGGACTCACGGCCCTGTTCTTCGGCCGTGACCCGCACCTGACCAGATGTCGGCATTGTACTCCAATTTTGGGTAGATGAATGCCTTAGTATATTGAGGACTGATTAGAGAGGGTGAAGTTTTTCTTACATTGCTTGAGGAAACCTAGATGTTTTGCAGCATTTTTACCGACATCAAATATGTGGTCATTCCAACGTAGGTCGTCATTGACACACCTACCGAGAATGGAAAGTTGTTCGGTTTCAATGATGCAACTCCCATTAATGGATAACGGCTGGCTGTTTGGTTTTCGCTTTAACGACGGCAGGCAGCATTGTGTTTTGGAACCATTAAATTCTACTCTGTTGATTGTTCCCCAATTTGTGATACTGTTTCTGTCAGAATTTAATGAGCTTAGCATACGCTGCCGTTCCCATTCTACAGCCAAAGAACATTTACGTGAGTCCGAGAACGAATATGAAAAGCAGACAGTACTGTCGTCAAATAAGGACTATATTGAATTAGAATAGACATCTGGTATACCAGCACCCGGTAACCTCTTAGAGGTAATTCTTTATGTTAACATGCTTGCCGCTCCGCGAAAACCACCTATGAGCCTCTCCTTTTTCCGGAATTTCACCGACAAATCATCTTCAGCGATGAAGCTCATTTTTGGCTTAATGGGTTTGTCAATAAGAAAAGTATGAGTTATTGGACAGCAATAAATCCACATGTGCTCCAAGGGACTCCATTGCATCCACAAAAAGTGACCGTATGGTGTGGATTTCATGCCGGAGTTTTGATTGGACCGTATTTTATCGTCGATGAAAATAGTCGCCATGTTACGGTCAATGAAGTTTGCTACCATAACAGGGTGGAAGACTATTTTTGGCCAGAATTGAATGAATTTAACATCAGTGATATGCGGTTCCAATAAGATGGTGCGACGTGCCACAGAGCTTGTCAAACAATTGATCTATTAGGGAAGTTTGGTAATCATGTAATTTCCAGAAATGGTTCGGTCGAATGGCCACTTCGATCATGCGAATGCGATTTAACGCATGGATTGGATTTTTTTTATGGGGTTACGTTATCTCGTTGGCTTACGCTAATAAGCGAACAGCGTTCCGGCCTATATGTGTTGAAGAGTGGTGGAAAATTTTCTTCAAAGAATCGATCGCTGCAAACGTAATCGCGGTGGTCATATGAACGCGTACATTGCGTGTCTGTAATCAGTTTCGACGGATCATAAATTGTATCATCCCTCGCCCCAAAGGCAAACGGATTGTACGGAATAATTTTGTTATCCTCATTTCCCCATTTCTAAAGAGCTCTATTGACTACTTTCACATGAACAATTTATTTGTCTGCGGGAACATATTCAAGCTACTGGATTTTATATTCCGTATTTTATTGTACACTGCAGACTTATAAATTCATTGTAATTTTCTTTAATTAATTAAGTCTCGAAAGCCAGGTGCTTTTGTGTGAGTATCAGATCGTTGAGTTATAGCTTCCATCGCCAATAAGTGTCGGTTGATCTCGTCATTTGATGGGTTCCTATTAGTCGATGGATTGATCCCATTTAAACGTAAACTACGCTTCATAATCTTTGAGAAGCGTGGCCATTGTACTCTTCGATAGTTGTATGAATATACTTGATCATACTCTTCGGGAACCGTACTGTGGCAGCGAGTAAACAGTGGTCACTATCGTGCCTATGAGTGCTAGGTTCAAAAGGGAATCAGCTGACGGGAAAGACGGGCCATCCGTCACGTACTGATTGTAATTGATTAAATGTGAACCCCATTTGGTAGCTTTGCCAGTATTTAGCTTGCTTCGAGCGCATTGGTTATGATATCAATTATGTCCTCCACCGTCTGTTCCAGTTCTAAAGAGTTAGCTGAAGCTTTCCTTGTTCGGCAGGTTTTCCGTCAGTTTTTCTTGGATTACTTGATGAGTTTCTTGTGAAACTTGAATTGTCCATGACGGCTCACTAGTCACTGTCTGTTTTCTAATCAATTTACCTGCATTCGGGCAGCCTAGCGTAAGTACGAGTTCTTCCTCCCTTACCCTAGTTACAAAAGTGTCGCTATTTCTGAAATTGTAAATATCGAAATTAAATCCTGTACCCTTCTCTGATGATGTCATCTCGTATAGTGGGCTTTTGCACCACACCCTTGTTGGACTCCTTCATTAGTAATTACATCCGCATTGGTGAGTGATCTGGCATTTTGGAGACCTTCGTTCCTTGAGCCGTGATAAAAAGTAATAAAAGTAGAGAATAGGATGTTATGTTCGGAGTATTAATTTAGGACATACTCAAGACTTTCCTACGAAAGAGGAAGTCCCCCTAATTGGAAGTCGTTTTGAAAAAAGCACACAACATCAATTGCTGACTTAAATTTATTTCAAACTTTTATCAAGAACCTCCAAAGTTGCATCTTCCTTTACGGAAGCAATTAAATCACCGTCCATTTATCTTCCACTTGGCATCAAGTAATTTGAAACTATCTTCATTGTCCAACGAACAATAAGCTCAACAATCGCTCAATGATAATTAATTAGTTTCCTCTCGTCATGAAAACAAAGACTACGAATACGAGTATCTAACTTCAGCTTCAGCCAATCTAAGGTAGCCTTACTTACGGTTTGGCAAATTTCTAATTAAAATCATGCAAATTGCCATTGTAGTTGTATTTACTACCTAGTACCAAATATGGAACATACGAGTATCCATCTCGTTCTTTTCCAAGGTGAATTTCTTGTTATTATTGTTAGTGCTGCCAGGTGGTGGAAAACTAAAATAGAAGAAACATGGAAAAAATGATTTCATGTTTAGAGTTTCCATTGTTACACAATATCTGTTTTTGCAGAATCACGCTAACTACTGCTGCAGCATGGAGGCCACTTGAATGTGAAACAACAGCACGCGAAGCGTAAGTGATAATACGTTGCACAATAACGCGTCCGTCAAACGCAAACCTATGTATTCTGGTGCATACAAAGTTTCAAATTGAAGTCTAGACATAAATGAAACGTTGGCCATTCTTGCTATAGAACAGAATGACACAGGTATGAGTACACCAAGAATGTAGTTCTAATGTCATTACTTGGAACTGAGCTTGAGATAGGAAACAGTAGTAGTAAATGTACTCCACCCAGTGTCTGTAGGTATAAATGACTAACATCATCATTGCATTGGTGCATGGTACTTGTGACTCAGAATATTTTCCCACTGGCTTTGGAGTGTCGGCTCCACTCAGCAGCATTAACTGCCCTCTGTTGGGGTAATTCAATGCTCGATTAGTCTTATTTGCCAAGCACGCCGTGCTACGATCCCCAGTATGACAACCGCAAAACGAACATTTTTCCGGAAGCCCCTGCAATTCGAGAGAGCCCCCTTTTTACGAGTGAGTACCTAGTCTCGTTCTCGTTGGTTTTGCCGGTTGCCGATTGTCGAATCTGCATTTCCCATTCTCGCTGTAGTGTAGTGTTATAATCCAAGCCAAGTCATTGCCACACCATGATCCATTTGTTGAATGAGAATAAATGGAGAACTCGGAGGAGGAGATTTACCCTTATGCATACTCGCATGTGGTCGTTGATCGGCCGATCACATAGATAGACTCTGAGACTGAGACCGATGTTCAGACTGAAACCGAGACTGAGGCTGTACAAGCAGAGTATTTGGAAACAATTTTCGAAAAAAAAAATGATGGCCTGCAAAGATACTGCTTTTGTGCGGTGGTGGTGGCGGTTAATAAACTGCGCGATTCTTAGGATTTTTTTTTCTTTTGCATAATAACTTCCAATGAAACGAACACTCATTAACGTGGCCAATAAATTATTCAACTACCTACATTCGGTCGTTGTTGTTGTTGTTACTGATTGGTAGTAAAAAGTCAGAGACGCTGTATCTAGAGACCAGCCATTCTGCGAGTTGGGTTCCATAAACAAATTAAATTGCTTTTGGCGAACACAATACTTAAGTTGCGGTGTAGGATTAACAGTTTACGTCTCCTGAACCAGAAGTAGAACTAGAAAAATGGAACTAAAAACAAATATATGTGTACGACGAACATTGGAATGAAATCGATACGACCGATGGGCAATGAGTTGAGGAAGAGTAACGTAAAATAGTGGATAACCACAATTCGATGAGTTCTTGCAGAATTATGAAATTCTAGATTGTGGTAATAATGCAGAGTTGAAAGGAACTAGTTTAGGTCGTAAAATTGAGAATACATGCCTATTAAATCAAGTTAAACTTTTGCGACACACAGCACCACCTATTGCCTTTCCGAAGAAATATTCGACACTTGTCAATTTACTTGAAAGTGTAGAATCAATATCATGTGACCATGACTATTTGTTACCAGCATCAAGAAATCTTCGGAATAGTCTCAATTAATTTTTAAGAAAAATTTTTCTCGATCAGGAGATCAAATGTTGACAAGATAAACAAATATCGACGATAATATTGAAAAACTGATTTTTGCGAGAGAAAAATACTAATCAGAGTGTAGATAATGGACTTACTTAAGTTTTGATAGCATATGTTATAGACTCACACAATCCCGTGCATCGAACAAGATCACTTTTACTTACCTACTTTTATGCACGCACCACCTCGGCTACGGTTCCCTTCCAACTGCGTGCACCACCTTAGTTAAGGTTTTCTTATACCTAACTGGTTTTATGTGACCTAGCCATTTTAATCATTGTAAGTGAAGCGTTCTGATCAGATCCACGTCGCTATACACTTGGTATAGTTCCTCGTTATACTGTCTTCTCCACACTACATCAACACAGACGGGGCCAAATATCACACGGATAATTTTTCGCTCAAAGCAACTAAGAAAGCTTTCATCCACTCTTGAGGGTGTCCACGTCTTTGCCCCGTACTATAGGGCAAGTATGACGAGCGTCTTGTAAATATATCATATTCGTTGTTCAAGATGAGGCTTTGCTGCTCAGCTATAGACAAGAGCTACTCTTCGCTTGATCTGCGTGCTTATGTCTTTTCTGGAATTCATTGTCAGATAGGCAGTATAAGAGAAAATTTGGTTTAACTTCTCAATATTATTGTTGTCGATAGTCACATTTCGCCTACGGCTTCAGTGTTGTTTTTACTTGTTTTCGGCACCCATAGCCATTTTTGCTGCTACTGGCTCAGTGCTCACAAAAGCCCCACTGGCATCCGGCTGGCTTCTCCCATTTTGTCCATGTCAGCAGCATAGGAGAAAAGTTGGACAGATTTTCTAAATATTGTGCATCTAGTGTTGCACACAATACTTTAAAGTATTATACGATATTTAAGATGTCGCATAATAGCGCTCCGCTCGGTCTAAGATTATTTTCAACAAGCCTATCTGACGAGGTGACTTTACATTACATTATACATTACATCGAATATGCCAGCCAAGCTTATATATCCCGTGTCGGGAACATTCAATGTCGTTTCCTTCGATTTACCCTTCGAGAACTACCCTGGGATGACCCTTCCCTCCTTATCCTTACCGCCTCAAACTCCTTAATCTTAATACCCTCGAAAAATACAGAGACTGACATTCTCTTCATTCATCGACTGGTCTCTGTTTCTGTGTATTTCGTCTCCCTTTACAATTCTATTTCCTTCACTACTAACCCTCGTAATTTATGATGTACTCGTCTCTTCTATATTCCAACCCATCGCATCTCCTATGGTTCCAACGAGCCAATCTCCCGCAAGCTCCGTAAGATCAACTCGAACCTCCGTATTTTTTTCTCGTCTCAAACTTGATGTCCTCCACCATTCCCATAGTTACTAACCCCTAATTTTTGTTAGTTTTTAAGTCCTAATTTGTATACAGCCAAATAAATGGGAGCTATAGCCCCCACCAAGATGAAGTTAAAAAAACATTAAAAAATTAGGTGATGGTTATTTCGACTTTGAAAACGCAACGGGAATTCTCCATGCATAGTATAAGGAATTTGGCAGGGATGCTAAGTCAGGAAATGGCTCTGTATAGGTCATCTTTATAAATGCTATCATATGCAACCTTAAATTTGATGAAGATTTGGTGGGCTTCGATCTTCGGGTCTTCTCCAAGATCTGAGTGAAAATTTGGTCGTTATTGGATTTCCAGGTGTAAAACCTGTATGTGATATTTAATGGAATTATGCCCCCGTAGTTGGCATAGTTCAAGAGTTTTCATTTTCTCAGAACCGGACAGATGACGCTCAGATTCCATTCAGCAGGCATGCGTTCCTCTCATTTGAGCTAATGCATGCTCCTTACCAAATCGTTTATCCAACTTTAAAGAGCTCGGAGGCTTAACCGTCGTAGGAAATGCAGAATGCCTAAAATATTTTATAGAAGTCAAGATAACAGTCAATACATTATCTAAAATTTAAATAAGATTTCGGACAAATAAGTACCGAGACCGGCAGCTACAAACTATGTCCTATCGGTTAAATTATTGACTCGCTGTTTATAGTCTTCCAAAGCTTTAATTATTGTCGGTTTATCCACGTAAATAGGCGATTTCTCACAGAAAATAATCGAGCATCGTTAAATCGCAAGATCTTGACAGCTAATTCACAGGACCCAATCCTAAAATTACTTCTAATCTAACTTCGGGTGGGGGACTTACACAAATTCAAGTGCAATAGTACTTAGAGACTCCATAATCCGATCGAACTTCGAATTCAATAAATCTTCACATTTGACGCGTAGGCCGCTGGAGCCACATATTGTCCACATCGATGTCATACGAATTTGGAAGCAAATATTCAACAACCGTCTGTTTGTATCGGTCCCCATTAAATAGAAATAAGCCCTGATGATGCCACCAACGAATAAACCACAGTCACTTGCAGATTCTTCTCACTCCAAATATGGCAATTTTGCTTATTAACGTAACTATTAACTGAGCCTCATCACATTGAGCACAATTTTGGTATAGAATTCCAGATGATTTTGTAATTGTTTTTGAACCCATTAAGCGAAGGGCCGACGTTTATCATGATCCAACAGCTTTAATTCCTACACCAATTGGATTTTGTAATGGATACGGTCAAATTCCTTTCGTAAAACAGCACAAATTCCTGTGCCACCTGGGAACAGATAACTTCAAGTCTCCATTAACGCTGGCCTCAACTACGGCGTTATGTTCTTCAGAACGCACTTGTCTCATTATTGTTGTTATCTCAAGGTTATAGAGCGTTAAATTAGTGTTAAGACTATTCACAATACGATGAATAGAACGTTAAGATTGACGAATATTCGGTACACAAAATTGACGATGTACTTAATAATTTTATGCAACTGAACACTAATTTCGGAAATAATATTCCATGATTTGGTTGCATTGTTGCGGTGTCAAACTATTTATGTACCATAGAGCAATGACAATTTAAAAAATTACATCTAGTGTGACACTTAACCCATAGGAGGCTCGACGCCTCTTAAATTATCACCTACATGTGAATGCTGGACGACTGTTCTCTCCCTCGTTTATAACAAACCTTTAAGTTTAGCAGGTGTTTTTTTATCTTAAAATCATGCAGTGCTTTCGAGTAATATCTTTGTACGACTGATTCATAACCCAGTATCTCTTAACTCAGTTACACAACCAAAAGGCTGATAAGCCGTTGCTTGATACCGATATTATAGGCGAAATGAAGAGAATTATTTATTTATTACCGTCAATATGCTACTTCAATAAAATGTTTGCACGGCATTAAAAAGCTATGGCCCCTACACGCTAGCTTGGTGCATTCCGACTTTAACTTCGAATTCTCCGGTTATCCCCGCTGTGCATTTAACTTTCGCTTTAACGCCATTGTAAATATTGTGTATCATTCTTATAAACACAATGGGAGACAATTTAAAATCTCAGCACTGTCCACATAGGATCTCTGGGAACTCTAAAAAAAAACCTCTTTCTATATCGATTAAGACGATAAGCATTTATAAATACAAGTATGTAGGGGATATGCATGTAATTGCCTGGGAATCCCAACAAAAAGCGAAAACATGCATTTGATTATGCAGCTACTGACCCAAACCAAGGGCATGCCGCCTCGACCGTCGACTCAGCAGCCGCTCGAAATGCTTATACGATACGAAAGTTTCGATATTCTCTTTTCTAAAATTTAGGAGTTTCTTTAGCAATCCTCTAAATAGTACATTTTAAACTCTGTATGAACTTATTCACCTTTTTTTATCTAATCAATTTTTCTGTTTGTGTTTTTAGATTTACATCAAGTGACGAATCTCCCTACGAAGAAACAAAAAAGAAAACAAAAACTACCTAAAAACACGATCTTGTATCCAGACTATCAAAATGTCTTCCTCAGATCGTTCTATACCTCATCTTCGTGATATTTTTGGCATCAATAATTACTCAACATACACAACACCTGCCACCACAACGAACAACAATGGCATGACTACTTACGAGTACAACAATACCGAAGCCTTTGCCCAAGTCGATCCCACCAAGAAGCATTCAAAGAAAAAGCGTGACAACAATAAAACCCTAACCAGTGGCGATGTCAAAACACTTGAACGTCATCTCAGCATGAAGAAAACCATCCGCAAAAAGATCATGCGCGATCTACAACAGGCTTTTGTCGAAGATCCAAATGAATTCAAAATCGAAAACACCAATCACGAACACTTGAAATCGGAAATTCGTGCCGATGCGTTCCGTTTCGGTGAGAAACCGACGCGGAAATCTGACAATTTCCTTGACATGTTGCGTGGAGAGAAAACGTCAAATGGTAATTTTGACAGCTACAGCAATGGTAATTCCGCCCAAAGTAGAGATTATGATTTTGATGGACCCGGCGCTGGGCAAACGAATGCAGAAAAACAAAGCTTCTGGAGAAGGCTTACGATGAAGGGTAAATCGAAGCGATAGAAGTGTCAAGTGTCAAATGCCAGACCTCACGCACACACCCTTTAATAGTTTCCTCAAGTTCAGTGTTTTCCATTTGTTGGTGATAATTTAGATTTCGATGGATCACGAGAGAACAGTTTTTTTTTTATATTTTAAATTACATATGTAATAATTAATTAATATGGATATAGATACGATTACTTGTTTATTAATTATCCTGTGGAAATGTATTTTTATTTTTGTGTTTTTTTTAAATTTAAAATCCTCTTGTATGTGTTTTCCGCTTGATATGAATTTTCGGATAATAATTATTTAGATATATAGTATTAGATTTAAGACAAGAAAAGAAAACAATGTTTTGTTAAAAAGTGGTCCTCAAAATACCTAATGCTAAATTAATTTGTACAGCCACTTTAAAAAAATATATATCCGCTCTGTGAACACGTTGTAAGAATGACAATTACGGTTGAGTTCAGAGCGGTTAGGAAATGAGCCATTAACTTGATATCTGATCGATCGGCCAGACTTAACAAACCAATCATGACTTCTGTCTATATATATGTTGTCTTAAGAATTGCAGATATCAGCCAAACTACAGCTCATATCGCCAATTATTAACCAGTTTGGCCTAGTAAAAAAATCAGGGATCTTAAATTTACTGTCCTGATAAAATCTAAACTTATCCTATGTCTGCCATAACTGAATTTTTAAGTAGACACTTTTAAGAATGATGGGGAATTTATTTCGCGCACACACGTGCCGATTATTCCATTTTAACGCATTTACTTTTTGAGGGCTCTTATTGATTCAGTGACTCCTTCTCGATATGATTCAATAGGAATGGATAGCAATTCGCCTTAATAAATATTACTCTATTAGCTCAGGGCTACTGATGCATTACCTTGAGATGTGAAATCTTGCGTTAAGTTAATATTTGTAGGAATGTCTCTTTTAACACCTTATTATGGGTTAGGAAAATACCATATAGAACTGCATCCCTTATATATTTTTGACTGCGTCTAGTCCTGGAACTTGAAGATCAAGAGCAACTACCATGAAACATAAAAAATAATGTCATCTATTGTATATAAGTTATACTTGATTAAAGAACATGGGTGACAAGATGTATCCATGCTGTACGCCATTCGTTTTGTAGTTCAATTCACTTCAACTGACGATTTGAGGAGAAATAAAAATGTGATCTGTCGCGGTACTAAGAAACTGTCCAACCTAGATCTGGAAAAAAATTATCAGCCAGCCCTTTAAGACGATTATTGAATTTCCTTTTCCAAACCCAATACCAGCGGGTGTTTCGCTGTTTTATTTAAAATAATATATACTCGTAGCTACGACCATCTTCTAGCTCCACACATTATTTTCGTGTTGCATTGTAGCCATTATAATATACTAGATCACGACTTCATGGAATCCGTCTAGTTCCCTCTTTAATTTTTATAGCTAATCATTACCATGAGTATTTAAGCAAAGCCTCACCAAATTGCAGCGAGCGACAAGAATTTTCAAAAATGTTTGGTTATCAAAATTATTGTCAGATATGAGGCTTCGAAAACTTTTCCATGTCGAAATTACGATTTCTACTTGTCTGTTTTGCACGATCTATCACGACAATTTCCGTATGGTCAAAATTGTACTGAATCTTATCAATTACCCTATTAACTTGAGTATAGCGAAAGTTCCTTCATTTCAGAAATCAATGATTGTCCTCATTAAATAGTCAAGAATTTGCCCATTCTTAATTAAGCTATTCTACGTGTATACATACAAACATACATACAATAGTAACAGTGACAATAATAGGTTTATATTTATCTGACATAAGTCATTGTCCTTCCAATTGGACACTGTCAGTAGTGCGCGCTGCCCTAAATATAAATATTCACGTAGTGATTTTCTGAGCATCTTTCCATACCAGCATCGAAGAACAGCTATACCATGCTATCAAGGAAGCGACCTTTGAAGAAAAAAAATTAGATACTTTCGTGAAAGGAGGTTAATAACAAAGTCACCGTCTTTGAAGGATCATTTCAATCAACTAACTGGTAGCGTTACTTTACCAATCTAAAATGTAGGCTTTTATTGTCATATAGTTATGTTTCTCCATATTTGTTCTGTCATTCCCGTTCAGTCAACAAGAATAGTTTGTACCCCCTCTTGCTGACTCTCATACGTTTGGGTCTTATATTTCAGATTTACGTAGAAAATTGATTTCATTGGCACACTTTTGAATAAAATTAGTCAGTAATTGAAAATATACTATTTTAAATGTTGATTCTACAATTAAGACCACCACTTTTTAGCAATTTAATAATTTAAAAATGTTTCTTATATAAATAGTACCAGTAAAATTAAGATGTTTTAATAAATTTCTAAAGTGCAAACAAAATCGAAAATAAAAAAATATTAATTATACCCATGATAGGTATGTTTGTAATTTAAGTACTTAATTGATATTGATAAATGTTTTGTGTTAAAGGTACTTAATATATGTGAACTTAACTTTATCTTAAATATTCTTATAAGTGAAAAAAAGCACAACCTTGGACAAACCGAGGACACTATTTTGTTGTAATTCTTTACTATCTACTTGTCATGTATTTTATACATATTTTCACAATATTTGTAAATTTCTTTTAATAGTTGTAGAAATATTATTTAATTGATAAATAACATAATGAAATTAATAGATATCCAAATAAACAATTGTATTGATGAAAATTTGAGTTTATTTTACAAAAGGATGATTGTTGAAATTTATGTTCTGGTGAATAGAATTGAGAGAACAGTCTTATAAGTGCAAACGGCTCTGGCTATGATGCTTAAGTAAAGACTTCATCGATGGGGAAAACTACGACCTCCTGAATAAAACCTTCGAAGATTCTCCGGAGTGTAGAGAAAAACATCTTAGGCGGATTATTTGGAAAGCAAAACCTCCATGAAACGACAATAGACAAGTACTCCCGATTAAACGACTTTTCAGCAGCTAGTAAAATGGTAACAAATGCTCTAAGCTCTCTCGGTGTTCTTCAGAGTTCAGTTTTAGGCCCTATATTGTTAGTGATATACGTGAATTCCCCATTTATTCTATATACATTTCAAAGGCAAAATTATAGCGTTTACCGATGATTCTGCCCTTTCTGCACACTCAAATAAAAGTTTGTTTAGTGTTTATTGGGATATAAGCTATGACCTCGATTTACTAATAAAATGGTTTGTAAAACACAAGTGTGTTATCAAGGATAAAACCAAATTTATATTATTCAATGTTAAAAATAAAATGTTTAATGATTTGCCAATATACAAGTGCACATATACGGCTGTACAGGTATACTTATGAAGGGATTTCCAATAGGGACTTGACAACTTTGAATATAATTTGTGAACGCACTCTTTCACTAATCATCAAATTGTTACTGACAATTAATTCAGTAAACTCAACATTTTCATTATGGTAAAGTACACGAACGAGCAAAGTCTGCAAATTATATAAATTTTCTACCGAAATTCGGAGTCGGTGACTGCAACTTTAAGAGCGTTAACTCCAATTTTCGGTCGTAATTGTCGCCCTAGTAGACAGACAATAATAAGTTTAGTGCAAAAATTTGAGACTATATATTCGTTGTGTGATGTTGCCGTGTCAGTGAGACAACGGGTTGGTCGAAGTGTCGAAAATATCGCTGCCGTTCAGGCGTCCGTTGCAAACGATCCAAATCAGTCAATTCCACGGCGTTCTCAAGAATTGGGCATCGTTCAGGCCACATTATGGCGTATTTTGCGTAAGGATCTTGGTTTACACCCATACAAAATCAAGCTGACTCAAGAATTGAAGCCGATGGACCATTTGAAGCGACGTACGTTCTCCGATTGGCTTCTGGAGAAGATGCGCCAAGATGATGAATTTCATCGCAAAATCATCTTCAGTGACGAAGCTCATTTTTGGCTCAATGGGTTCGTCAATAAGCAAAATATGCGTTATTGGTCGGGTGAAAATCCACATGTGCTTCATGAATCACCACTCCATCCACAAAAAAATAACTGTTTGGTTTGCATGCCGGCGGCGTTATTGGGCCATATTTTTTCGTCGACGATAACGATCGTCACGTTACTGTGAATGGTCAGCGTTATCGCGCCATCATCACCGATTATTTTTGGCCCGAATTGGAATATATGGACTTGGACGACATGTGGTTTCAACAGGATGGTGCCACAAGTCACATAGCACACGCTACAATCGATTTATTGAAGAGTAAGTATGGTGAGGGTGTTATCTCAAGAAATGGGAGAGTCGATTGGCCGCCTCGTTCGTGCGATTTAACGCCGCTTGACTCTTTTCTGTGGGGCTACATTAAGTCATTGGTTTATGCCAATACGCTGACAACGTTGGAAGAGCTCAGAGCCAGCATTGAATTCGAAATAGCGGCCGTTTCGGCCGAAATGTGTGGCCGAGTCGTTGAAAATTGGGTCCAACGAATCGACCGCTGCAAACGTGCCCGCGGTGGCCATATGAACGAAGTCGAGTTCCATTCATAAATGATTTGATTGTACTTCAAGCCGATAATAAAGTTTTTGAAATATCTCAAATGGTTTGCGTTTTATTTTTAAAAAAAAAAGTTGTCAAGTCCTTATTAGAAAACCCTATACAAATGAAGGGGTTTAAACTTTCAGGAATATCTGCACAGGTGCAGTTCGCATAAGTACATGTATAGCGTTCTTTCACCGGCCACACCTACGAAGCTACTGCTATGATGATGAATGCAGATAAGCATGTGAAGCGTCGCTACATAATAAACAGGAGCGGACCATACGTTTTACGAGTAAAGGAGAAAGAACATCGGCTTTTCCAAAAAAAAAAAAAAAATAGTAATGAGCATTAGAACCGTACGATCATGGAAATGGACTGGTTCTACTTCAGAAACAACATTCGGAAGGTTTAGCAAAAGGTAAAAAGGGCGTGTCAAGTTGACGAGATCCGCAGTTGTCACTAGTGCGTTTTAAAGCCACAAAACTGGACTAACCAAATATATGTTAGGAACAAGTACATCAACGAATTCGCATTGATGAATGGGAAAGTAGACAGTAGATGAAGTTTTTTTTTCGATAACATTATATTGTATCATATATGACATAATTTTTTACAATGAAAGTTCATAATCTCGAAAAACCAATAAAGGATAGATCAACAACCAAAAAAAAATAGCAGAATTCGTACCAAATACTCTGTGCGCTCTAGAAGGTAACAAACAAGTTGATCTAACTTCTATGGATTTCATCAAAACTTTCGATGAAATTTTACATATGGTCATCATCCTCAAACCCATAAACACCACCTGCAACGTACATGAAGGAAGTCATCTCGTTCCCCTGTTATCCATCTTGGTAATTGACGATGTTAACTGTATCATTGTTTATTCGATGAGATGACATAGATGACATCAAAATCTTTCCGCACATTTTATCTCCCTCTGACGATACCGGGAAAATTTATTCAACATTGTGGACAGATGCGGCTCAAGTAGTAGTGTATTGGCTCCCCAATCGGAGTGTTCGGCGTTTAATCCCAACCGCGGCCGAAAGAATTTTTTTTTTTTTCAGACAATTAAAATCACGTAAGATGAGTGGTTGCCTACAATACAACAACAAGTCCAATTACACTAATAATTTAGTCTCCCTATTAGATGTTGTATGCCGCCCATGAAGCTAAATAACTACTGACCCAAACATATTTCTTTCTCTCTCTACCTCATTTTCCTGAAAACTTAACACGTGCACAAGCATTTTAACCACTAGGAAGGGTTTCGCAGTGCAACCACACACTTAATATTTTTTCTCTATATTCCTAGTGGTTTCATGGTAAAACCAAGTGTATTTCCACGAACTGTTATTCATTTTCTAATTGTAAAAAAATTTTCGGGTAATTTTCAGTGCGTTGTAAGTGATTTTTTGTGCATTAGTTTGGTGGTTCGTGTCATTTGAAGTGGTTTTTATTTTGTAGTGTATTTGCAATATTTGTACCAAAAAAGAGTTTCAAGAACAAACAGGTCGCGCTATTCCTGCAGATTTAGAAATACCTTACAGCCTCACCGTACAAGGTGGTCCTGTTCTTGCTGCGAATTGTTATTATATTGTAACCTTTTTTCTTTGTTTTTTTTTCTTAGTTTCCTACTGGTTACTAAGGAGTGCAACCACTTCTAAAAACATTAATGAAAGATTTAAAAAAATTAAACTTTTTTTTTTATTTAAATTCATTATTAATAAAACAGAGTTTACTAAATTTCAAGGTTTTATAAAAATATTTTAAAAAATTGACACTTCCGGGAGCAAAGGATTAAGTGTACTATTAGTTATACCCACTTCAGTGTTCAGTTTAAAAAAAAAAAAAAAAAGCTAACATGAGAAAATGTCTAACTATAGCAAATATAAACGTACTTTATATTTAAAGACCCCGAGCGATTTAGGTGTTATCTTTGACAACGAGCTAAACTTCCGTGCCCACACAGATGGTATCATAGGAAAAGACAACTCAACTCACAGTTTCGTCAAGCTCTGGTCTAAAGATTTTCCGACAAATTCCGTTATGTAACCTTTCTTCGACCTCTTTTCGTATACAGCACTCAAGTTTGGATACCATTTTCCAGCATTCAACAGTCCCATGGACTGACAGCTACAACATACTTTCAATCCGATTTCGATCATCTGAAACATACAACAGTTGATAACATTCTTTTTCTTTATCACCTTTCAGCTCGATTACTCACAAAATCTTAGATCTGCACCTCTCTTCCGTATTAATCCTCACCGAACGAATTATGAATACCATGAACCCATGTCCAAAATGCTACGCGAGGTCAATAGCAAGCCAACTCTCACCCCAGACTGCCCTTTACTTTTCCCATGCCTCTACTTCAGCCACCCCATAGCATCTAGCAGCATTGTTAGTTTGTAAGTTGAATATTTAAGTGCTTATTTATATTAAGCATAATAAAGCTCTCCGGGGTTGACCCAAGCCTCAATTCAATTCATAACCGTAATGGTTTTAATCGCAAGGTTCTTCGAGCAATTTTTTGGCCCAATTGCGATGGAAATACAGTGAGCTCTACGAGATGTACACTATCATCACAATCAACTGTAATGGCTAGGGCATGTAGAGCGTATAAATAGTAACGCATCGGGCCTAAGTTTTCAATTACTACCCGGAGGGATGACCCATGTAGAGAAAGTACTCGCTTTAGATGGTGCTCGCAAGTAAAAGGGCTTCTCAACCATCTTAAAGTCCTAATTGGGAGGATTCTTGGTTAAGGACCAGGTCTACTCCAAACTCTACTCTAAGCTCTTACAAACTCGTAGTTTTGCTATAGCTAATGAGATGAAAAAAATAAAACACTTTTTGTATGTCTTGTATAATTTTTATTAACTTTTTCATCCAGCCTATGTTAATTATTTATTTTTCATTTTACTCGTATGTATCATTATAAATAAAACAAAATTACACACTAGTTAATACAGTAGTTGTTTTTTTACTTTCTTTTTTGTTCATTTTCTAATATCCAGATATTCTAGATATTAACTTTTAGATGTACATATAGTATAGACTTTATAAATAGAAAAAGATATCATTGGTTTCTTAGTTTTTTATGTATCGTATAAAATTTTGGTAGCATCAACAATAACTAAATTAAATTAACTTGCATTTTTACTAAAGACAGATAGTGTTCATGTTAGATTGACTAAAAACTAAAAAGATAGATAATCTGCATTTTAATTTTAATTTATCATAGTAGACGTTTTTGTATTGTGCCTATGTGAGTAATGATTTTCTAGAAAATAGTAAATGATTGAAATAGCTAAATTTAGTTTTTATTTTATTTATTGATTGATGTAAGAATTGTTAGATTAGTTTTTGCTGATTTTAACCTATAATCGTTCTCTATGCTGTTGGTAGTAGATTAACTAGATATAAATGTTTGATATTATTTATTTTTTTCTTTTATTATGGTTTTATTACTTCGTTCATCTGTGTTTTATGCGATCGTATAAAATAAAATAAATTTACTTATAGATATATTTACGGTTTTCTTTATTATTTTAGATTTTACTTTTTTTTTTTCTTTTAATGACTAGATATCTATATTAAAAATAAAATGAAGGAACAAAAAATGTTAAATAAATTAACACTTTCACTCAAAGACAATACGAGTAGAAAATTGTCGAACTTAAAAGCAATACAAAGAATTTTCTCTTCTTCCTTTTGTATAAACATATAACCAAAGCAAATTAAGAGCAAATTTAATAAGCCAGCATTAGGTTGCAAAACTACAGTGTGATAGGGACATGCAGCACTATCCATAAATGCACTACAATAGTGTGAATTGCATTTCACACCCAAGTCAGTGTGTGTCACAAGGAGTCAAGTATATCGATACAGGCAATACAAATTACTAAAACCAGTTGGCATATTATTGAATATTCTACGACAATATTTCATGTTTCGGTAGATGGTATCGAGATTCTACAATAAATCAAAAACGTTACGAATTAATTTCTGACGCAAACAAAAAGGCACAGGAAGGAGGTAATAGGAAGTAAATGACTTTCATGAGCCCTTTTATCGATAGAGCAAAAGTACAAAATGTCAGCTCTAAATACAAACATCTTGTAACTTTGCTATGAGCTCTACTCTTTTCGAAAAATACGAAGAAGACGACTGATGATTTTGCTGCATTATTTCATTATTTAACAACTTCTCTGGCAAACTAAGAAGAAATAAACCAACATCTCGGATACCGACTATACTACTTAAAAGTGCTATCGAAATCATTATGGAAGAATTAAACATACTCGTAACAAACTTTCGCAACTTCAATTCCTTAATTAAATTAGAAGCATAGGCGCGATTAATTGATTCCTATCTAAGAAACAGTGAGGATCTTACTAGATCAATCATATCATCAGATAATGCGAGGCTTTAGATATTGTATCCCCGAAACAGGTTTCTATAGGGCACCAATATTTAGATATCAGCTTGCCATTGAGACAATCAGCACCATATGGATAGAGAATTCGAATGACCACTGAACCACTATGCTATTTCAATCTATGGAAAACAGATATTTCAGAAAAATGCACATCACAGTATTGCACTCCGATTACAACTATCTTTGATGTAAAACGTGTATAACAACTCAAAAGAACGGAACTTACGAACCAGAAGACATTGTAACCAATATTGTGGAACTCATGACCTCAGACAACTTCACGTAATAAATTGAAACGTTTATGCTTCGACTCTTAGATTAAATCCAATACAGGAGGCAGATAAGCTATTTTCGAATAGTATTAAACTAGAACACGTATCAGACTTTTGCATCCTATGTCAAGATCCCCCAGAAATTCAAATTCACAACAAACCCAGTCTGCATCAAAAACACAGGAAGAACTCCTTCATCCTCTGCTTTATTTTAAATAAAAAAATATAAATTTACGGTGCTGACAATCGCGGTGCGTGGTGCAGACTGACCTAAGACACCTCTGTCACTTGGTTGTTCTTCTTATTAATTTTATGTAAATATGAGGAAGACCGTCAATTTAAACTTTGGAGAATGTGCTATTACGTATCGATATATAATGTGGAGATTCCTTATACTGTGTTTCAACCGAATTTGAACATATAATAGAACTACGAGTACAGCGGATTATCGACTAACTATTACAACGCTGTACAACTGTCGCTTATAATTGCCACTTATACCTTAAAATGGTAAGTGTTTACAATCTTTAACAGCGAATGATTCTTCTACACCAAACGTTATTTTTTACGAATTAAGACTTACAATACACTAACACTTTTACGTCCTTAAAAAACATGTTAGTACATATTAATGAAATTTCTTAAAAAAAAAGAAAAAAAAACTCTTTGCAAAGCACTTTTAAAAGAAAAACAAACGAAATACCTGACGCAACCAAAAACAAAATAATAATAATAATAGTAATAATGTTAACTAACAAAAAACTGTCTTCTTCAAAGGCTTGAGTATCTTAAAAGTGTATTCTTTCAATGTTCAGTAAATCAAAAGAATCATACCTTAAGAATCAAAACATTAACTATATTTATATATTTATAAATAATATAATAAATAGACAATAAAAAATAAAATGATCTTCTTCATCGAATAGAGAAGAGAATTCTTTCGAACGAGCATGAAGTTTATAATTATTATGTGCAATGTTAATACTCATATGTATTTCTGGTTTTGATGCTGATGTCACCATCACCACTACACCTGCTCTTTCTTAACAAAAACAATTCCATAAATAATAAATTTATGTTCACTAAAATATTTATCATAAAAATAAAATATTTTTCTTTGATTTATTTTGTTTCTTTCTTCTTTTTTTTTGGTTTACGCTATCGTAAAAAATATAAACAACAACAAAAAAAACTGTTCTTACACTTCATTCGGTCAAATGATGTGGAAATTACTTTGTTGGAAAATCAGGCCAATAATTTACATAGTACCGATGGGTGGTGCCCTCAAAGAGGCGATCCAACCAATTATCCAGTCCATCGAGAAGGTTTTCCTCAAGTAATATTTTCGGTTCGTATTCACTTTTCTCGGAATCATCTGATCCACTTTCCATGCCAAGAAATGCACCTGCTTCGGGATCATCATTACGACGCACTAATCGTCGGGTCATGTTTAACATTCTCTGTAAGAACAAAAAATAAAACAAATGTAATAAAGAATATTGAAGACATAAGAAACGGGTGTTTACAGATATTTTAAAGGAGTGAACTTTTTGTAGTTGTTTTCGATTAATCAACTTCTAATTCACGGTTAAAAGTGGGTCAGCTCACTTAGATATGTTTGTCACATTTAACTGAGTTAAGACTCCGTTGTTTGTTGGCCGGGTGTTGTACGATTTGCGAAGGAACTGAGAGCCGCCAACCCACCTGGTGCTGCAACTATGACCACACATTAGTTGTGGTTATTTAACCTCCTCATGGTAGCGACCGGGTACTGGTCAAGTATAACCGAGTTTGACTTGCTAAATTTACTTCCGTGATTTATAGAGCGGGAGAAACTAGCAGCAAAACGTTCACGCTCTTACAAAATAAACGGACAATGCTACAAAAAAATGTTTCAACGAATTCGTCGACAAACTCTACGAACAATCAACTGATTTCGCCGCGGGTAGAATATCAATATAGATTCACTTGGCTTCTTTACCTTAATATTTCCCATATAATTAAATAGTCATACGTCGAACAACTAAATCATGTCAGTTAATTTCTCTGTAGAGAAAAAATTCCTAAAAGAACCGTATTGCAATAGGAGAAAGTCAATTGGAGCCAACAGTCCTCGATAACGACGTGGATGCCGCTTTAATCTTGATCCGCTAAAGATTTTCAAACCAAAAGAAAAGGCGTCAGAGGCTGTCAGGGTTAAAAAACAGTTTTTTCGGTCTTACAAGAACAAGCTAACGGTGCTAAAATTACTAAAACGCCTTTCTTAAGCATTCCAGGAAACATTAAGCAAATCTGCTTGCTGCACACTTTGTAGCTACCTCCACACTTCCGGACTGTGTCATATCTCCGCATAAAGTTGAGCACGTCGAATATTCAATAGGACAAATCCACTTATCCTTCAGAACAGGTGTTCTTTCAAGCTGGCAAAACACATGGGTAAGCTTTCTCATCAATCCCACTCTTAAGGTCTCTTTGCGAGTAAATGGAAAACAACATTTATCCAGCCTGTCCCAAAAAAAAAGGCGAATGGTCTTCTCTCTCCTCCTACGGTCTGTCGCAAGTGCATCTGAAACAAAAGCCCCAAATATGTGCTAAACTGCGAATGAGGGTAAAACCAAGAATGTACGCGTATACGTACGCTGTAAAATTTATGTGTCACTCCACAACATCGACAAATAAATCAGACAATGTCACAATAGGCAGTGGCTGTCATAAACGCAAAAGTCCTCGAAATATTTTTGGTCCTATTTGCGTTGACGGGCTTTGATGGAAACGATATAACACTGAACACTACGAGCAGTACAGCGACATGGTTTAAAAAAATGGATAAAATAAAAAAGTATCATGACAGCGCATCACCCTGTCTAAAGCTTTTTGACATCAAATGAATCGGTGAAATTGTTTCTGACCCTTATGGAGCAGCGACCATTCTCCATCCTCATTCTGCACAATCTGAATTGTGTCTAAACAAGGCTTCGTATAGCTCGTCTCTATAGATGCTGTCATATACGGCCTTGAAATTGATAAAGATAGGTTATATCGATCTGAACTTCTTGGATTTTCACTTGAGATCTGACGTATTGTAAATATTTGGTCAAATGTGGGGTTACGCGACCTGAAGTCGCTCTGATAGGGGTCAATTGAATAATAGACAAATTGTTTCAGGCAGTTATACAATACGGCAGACTCGATCTTGTACACAATTTTAAGGAGACAATTTTAGTAGTCGCAACTTCTTGTAGATCGAAAAAACGATGCTGAGTTTCCATTTTCTTTCATCTTAATCTTGAAAGTGAGTTGATATCCTCAGCACCGACTGCGACTCTACTATTAATTTCATTATTCATCTCCAAAGATTTATGTTCGAGTATTTTGGCCTTGATGCGTTCATTCAAACTGCCCAGAGAAGCACTTCTCCATTTCCTCGGTCACTAGCTCCTCATGATCTTTTTTTCTAAAGAAAAGCCGATGTTGTATTTAATTTCCTCGTAAAATGCATGAGCCGATCTCGTTTTTCTATGCGCCACCGCTTCATTAGCGAATTGTTTTGCTACATTACATGTTCTTGCCTGCACTCTTCATCAAACCAGGGATTTTATGTGGGTGGTTAGGGTAAAACACATCAAGTCAGTTGTGGCATTTCTGACGGCTGTTGCTTCGATACCATTGATCTGCAGGGCTTATAGAAATTTGTACGAGAACTAACGAGAGGTTGAGGGATATGCAATTAGCAAAAATTGTTGTGAATGCAAAATTGTCCACGTTAAATCTCCACGCAGTATTTCTCTGTTTTTGTTATGTTTAAGGTATCCGTAGACCTAATTTAGGATACTAGGTAATGATTCAAGTCTACATTGAACAAGCAAGATAAATAAGACTACGGACACTAATAATAAAAACTGCAAAAGCAACTCACGCACACAAAAACAACCACTCCTGACAAGACAACAGAACCTGGAAGCAAACACAGACTCCCGTCCGGACTATCAGCTAAACGGCTAAAGTCCTCGACTAGTTTCGAGAGCACTCCCGTGGAGTTGCAGGTAGCCATCGTCGACCTTCAAAACACCGATGGCAAAATTAAACAGGAGGACTGGGGCAAACTCGAGAACCACATACATAACAACAACGTTGCTGTGAAAAAGCAAGTGGAATCCCAATTGGCTTAAATTTGAGCCTTTTGAACAACTTGACACGGAAATTACAAGAGAGAATTGTTAATTCTTCTATAAATACGAGTAAAAGTCCGAAAATTGAATAGGCCATAATAAAATAAATCCGTCCGAGAAAAACACCTCCATAACATCCCTTACTTTCTAGCAATGTACGAAAGTTATTGGCAAGACTGGCAACTGTCACTTCTGCTTTCACTAGACTTTATCTCGGTTGCATTTGCGCTTTTACACCACGACAACAACTCCGAAAACATACTTCCAACATATTCGAGAATACAACATTTCTCTGAAAACAAACAAATCGTGGGAAAAAAGATTGCTGTGAAAGCTGACGACAAATTTACACTGGCACTTGGGCGTGGGTTCGAACATAAGCCATAGCTTCCAATGACAATTGAGTTTATCGCGAGTACAACTGTAACGCATTCGCGAGTAAACAGGATTCTCTTAACCCTTAAAATGTTTACACACAACACGGGTGGAAGAAAACAGAGGGAGAAAGTTAGGTTTAAATGCTTGAATAAGAAATTAAGACCACGCAGATCGCAGGTATTTCAACGTTCAGGTCCATGCATTGTTCTCCAAGACTACGTTAAAACGTAGATTGCCATACCGAAGATAGAAAGTTATTCGGTCTTGGCGATGCAGGTACCACTCATGTATAAGAAATTGTGCGTGGAACTTAAAAAGGAGATTCCGTTTTGTCGAGATACCTACTACCGTACTCAATTCAGCTCAGCAAAGGAAAACCTGAAAGATTAATGGAAGATAGTAAACAGTATACTAAATAAATCAACATTTTCAAAAAAAACCTATTGTTTTACGTGTCGTTGACAATGATTTGTCTGATAAGCGTGCTGTTGCTGATGCATTTAATTGCTATTTTGCCAATATATGCTGCAACTTACAACCTTGCTCAGTCCAATCATCTTGTTCTCTTTGTCCATCCGTTTGTGCTGAAACATTGCAATGTATAGGTTTTCCAATAAGGACTTGACAACTTTTTTTTAAATAAAACGCAAACCCTTTGAGATATTTCAAAAACTTTATTATCGGCTTGAAGTACAATCAAAACATTTATGAACTTCGACTTCGTTCATATGGCCACCGCGGGCACGTTTGCAGCGGTTGATTCGTTGGACCCAATTTTCAACGACTTGGCTACACATTTCGGCCGAAACGGCCGCTATTTCGCGTTCAATGTTGTCTCTGAGCTCTTCCAACGTCGTCAGCGTGTTGGCATAAACCAATGACGTAACGTAACCCCACAGAAAATAGTCAAGCGGCGTTAAATCGCACGAACAAGCGGCCAATCGACTGGCCTATGTCTTGAGATAACACGCTCACCATACTTACTCGTCAATAAATCGATTGTAGCGTGTGCTGTGTGGCTTGTGGCACCATCCTGTTGAAACCACATGTCGTCCAAGTCTATATCTTTCAATTCGGGCCAAAAATAATCGGTGATCATGGTGCGATAACGCTGACCATTCACAGTAACGTGACGATCGTTATCGTCGACGAAGAAATATGGCCCAATTACGCCGCCGGCATGCAAACCGCCCCAAACAGTTATTTTTTATGGATGAAGTGGTGATTCATGAAGCACATGTGGATTTTCACCCGACCAATAACGCATATTTTGCTTATTGACGAACCCATTGAGCCAAAAATGAGCTTCGTCACTGAAGATGATTTTGCGATGAAATTCATCATCTTGGCGCATCTTCTCCAGAATCCAATCGGAGAACGTACGTCGCTTCAAATGATCCATCGGCTTCAATTCTTGAGTCTGCTTGATCTTGTATGGGTGTAAACCAAGACCCTTACCCACCGACTCCGAATTTCGGTAGAAAATTTTTATAATTTACAGACGTTGCTCGTTCGTGTACTTTGCCATGATGAAAATGTTGAGTTTACTGAATAAATTGACAGTGACAGTTTGATGATTAGTTTTTTTTTTTAATAGATGGTCGCCAGATTTTTATTTTTTATTTTATTTATTTTATTTTATTTTTACAATACTTTCACTTTACAATAGTTTACCCACAAAGCAAAGTGCTTACGAGTATCTGTAGGCGGTTACAAACAGTAGTATTATTCAAGTTTACAAGTGATTAATAAGTTTCAGTTAATATTTAAGTTTTAATAATGTTTGACATATGGTTTTTCGTTTACTTTATAAATAAAAAATTTAGTTTAAAACTTTAGTGCATAATAATAGTGGTAGTTAATTATTATTTTTACTATATCACAAAGAACAGTTCTAGCAGATATTTTTTAATTTCTTTCTTTCTTTTCTTGAAGTTCCGAATATTTTTTAAATTTTGTGGTATTTGGTTTAATATCGTCGGGATAATGAATCTAAGTTCTCTGTTCGCGTACACGTTAAAAGTTGTCGGGATTTCGAACATCTCAAGTGCTCTTCTTCTGGTGTTTTGGTTATGTCTTATTTTCTGTAGGAACCTTTGATCATCCATATAATTTTGTAATGCAGTCATGCGATAAATTGCGTTTATATCTAGAACTTTAAAGTCGACATTATTACGTTTAATCAGTTTAATTAGCCGATGTTGTCGAGATGAGTTTTTGAGGCGTTACCCCATGCCAGGATCCCATATCAGATTCGTGATTCTGCTAACGAGTAGTATACTTGTTTAAGAACTTCGAACTAAAGAACTAAACCAAGGCAAACAGGGTGCTTTTAAGTTGAAGCCGTAAAGTATTTATATGTTCACGCCAAAGAAAATGTTCGTATATTGTGACTCCGAGATACTTCACCTTTTTGACAACTTCGATTGGCTTGTTGTTGGCTGGCAATGGACACTGGTCGTTTCGGTGATATATATTGAATATATCTTCTCGCTTAAATGGGTGGCGTATATGTATCACTTTTGTTTTGGTAGCATTGATAATTAATCCATGGTCATGACACCACTTAGATACATCATCAAATTGCTCTTGAAGTATTTCTATTGCTGAGTTTAGTTGTTTGTGTTTTACTATGATGGCTATATCGTCTGCATATGCGTAGGCTGTGTTGTATTTAATTAACCTTAAAAGTTCATTAAAATGAACAAAATGGGACCCAGTTTGGAACCTTGTGGAACACCATATATACTAGATTTTTCCTTACTCAAAGTTGATGATACTTTTACTTTAATTGTTCTATCAGTTAAGTAGTTTTTGAACCAGTTTGACAAGTATCCTCTTACACCAATTCTATTTAAAGCTTCTAAAAGCTTTTCCTGACTGAGAGTGTCGGAGGCTTTACGGAAGTCGATGAATAGCACAAGAACGTGATGGTTTCGATTAAGGCCTGCATTAACTGTATTTGTGAACTCTCCTAGAAGTTTCTCTGTACTTTTACTTTTTTGAAATCCGTATTGATTTGGGTGTAAAATTTGGTGTTTGCTGATAAATGCATTAAGGCGCTTGACGACTATTTCTTCCAAACACTTTTCTACGACAGACATGATTGCGATTGGTCTATAATTTTCAGCTTTGCTTTTTATGTCACCTTTATAAATAGGACGAATAATAGATGTTTTCATGAGTTTTGGCACGTATCCTTGTATAATGCTACGATTAATTATGGTTTGTACCACAGGCGTAAGAATTTCAGCATTTATTTTAAGATCAACTGGTCGTATGTTATCTGCTCCAGGTCCTTTATTGATGTTTATTTTGCTCAGGGTTTCAAATATCTCTTCCTCCCTAGCTTCTTCGACGTATATACTCTCTTGTATTTGCAAGTTCTCATGGCTTAAGGTTTGTGTTTTGGTATTGCACATATGCATAATGTTTGGTACTTGGTTTGTGAATTGGTCCGCAAATTCTTCCACAATATCGCATTCACCGTTGACATTTGTTGAAAAGTTCGTTTGTATAGTTTCATCAATAGAAGGTTTTTTTCTTCCCAAAATTTCATTTATAACGATCCATGTTTTTCTGGGGTCATGTTGTGCATTTAAGAATTGTTGTTGGTAATAGTTGGCTTTTATGATTTGTATATTTTTGTTTACAATGTTTCGGAATTTTTTGTATTCACGCTCATAATTTTGGCTTCTTGGATTATTTTTCCATCTCCTATATAACACATCTCTTTTCTTACACATTGTTATTAGTTCACTATTAATCCACGGCTTTTGTATTCGTTTTCCTTTTGTTTTCTTATATTTACTTGATTCCGTATATATGTTGTTTATTTTCAATACGAAGCTGTCATATAGAGTTTTAATGTTGGATTTCTTGAATCATATTTTCCCAATTTGCTTGTTGTATGAGTTCGTTAACTTTCTGTTGATTGATATGTACAGTATTGATTTCTTCGATCAATCGATCATCATGTAGACCTTTTGTAGCATAAAGTATGGCATAATGGTCGGCAAGATCAGTTTCCACAACTGCTGAGAATATTTCTTGCGTCGTGATGCTTACGTATATGTGATCTATAAGGGTGGATGTCCGAGGGGCGTTCAACATATTCTCGGTATCGGGGTGAAGCTGTGGTTGTATATATAAATAGACTTATTTATCAAGTAATACTATTATTTTAGTGCATTCATGTAAAATTTCATATAAATGTGATTATTAATTCGCGTTTTATCTCTAGTTAAACAGAATCATAATGGCAACTGAGACGATGATGGTGAAAATTGAGCATCGCGCTGTAATTAAATTTCTCACTAAGCAAGGAAAAAGTCAAAAAACTATTCATGAAGAGATGGTGGCTGTTTACCAGGGTTCCGCACCTTCATTATCAACTGTGCAAAAGTGGTCAAGTGAGTTCAAGAGAGGCAGAGAGAGCATTGAAGACGACCCCCGCTCAGGCGCCCCGGCTACTGCTTTTACGGGAGAAAGCATCAAAGAAGTCGAAAAACTTGTGCTTGAGGATGTCCGAATAAAGGTGAAAATGATGGCAGAGATCACCAAGCTTTCAATTGCTACCATTCACACCATTCTTCATGACCATTTTAACCTTTCAAAGGTCAGTGCAAGGTGGGTGCCACGAATGCTCACAGCGCCTCAGAAAAAAGTGAGAATCGCATGCTGTAGAGAGCTTTTGGAGATGTGTAGTGAGAACGCGGACGGTGTTATGGATCGAATTGTTACTGGGGACGAAACATGGGTCCACCACTATGACCCTGAAAGCAAACAAGAGTCCATGCAGTGGCATAAAAAAGGAACAGACCTCCCGAAGAAGTTCAAAGTCACTCCGTCTGCCGGGAAGCTCATGGCCACAGTTTTTTGGAACTCAAAGGGAATCTTGCTCATTGAGTACAAAAAAAAGGTGAAACCATCAACGCCACATCCTACGCTTCCACTTTGCATAATTTGCGGGAGAAAATTAAAAAGAAAAGACGGGGTAAACTCGCAGCGGGTGTGTTGCTTCTTCATGACAACGCTCCTGTTCACACGGCGCGAGTTTCCAAGGCTGTTGCGCGAGATTGTGGTTTCGAAGAAATCCAATACCCACCCTATAGTCCAGACCTTGCTCCTAGTGATTATTTCCTGTTTCCGGATTTGAAAAAATGTCTTCGTGGAAAAAGATTTTCGGATGATGAAGAACTCAAGTCGGCAATAAATGGGTATTTTGCAGAGAAAGAGGAAATTTATTTTTTTTTGAGGGTTTAAAAAAGCTTATCTCAAGATGTAACAAATGCATTGATGTTAGGGGAGATTATATTGAAAAATAAAAACAATTTAAATTGAATTCGCATTTTCCTTCATATCGATACCGAGAATATATTGAACGCCCCTCGTATCATTGCATGTACCAATTTATATAGTTTCACCGTTCTCATGTCTTTTTGCGAGTATTTTGCCGTTGCTCTCCCACACGAATTTCCAATTGTATTCTCTCGCTTTAGTTTTGGCTAACCAAAGAAGATGCTTATTGGTTTGTGTAAGATGATTGTTTACATAGACATAATCGCTTCTTTTGCTTGTTGTTGCAGCCAGGTCATTGCTTGTGTTTTTGATAATTTCTGATATAGGTATGTTGCGTTTGGCCTTTGCTTTCTTAATTATGTTAGATTTGCAAGTTTGACTGATAAATGAGACAATTATCGTTGATGTTTCTGGATTTCGTTTGTTGGTTCTGTAAACATCAGTGCTATGTATCTGTGGTGGACACATTGTGATCAATTGTCTTGCCCAATGCTTGGACAAATTCGACCAGATTTTCATTTTGCATCAGTGGAATATTTTTTATTTCAATATTGTTTTTTAATAATTGTTGTTCAAGTGCGTTGATTTTCGTCTCCATGGTGAAAATTTGTTGGTCTTTTTTTGTGCTACTTTCTTTTAATTCTTTAATCTCATTTGAGAGTTTTTGTAGCAATTCATTGTTCGCGTTCATTTGGTGTTTGATCTCATCATATTTGTTTGCAAAAAATTCACAACTTAATTTTATGTCGGTCATTTCTTTAGTAATTTTTCGCATTTCGTTTAATACATCACTGTTTGGTACCTCATTGTTTTTTGTTTTTATTGCATTTGTGTTTGTAAATGTAGTTCCTTGTTCTTGAGTAGCATCGGGAGAACTAACACTCCTCATACGTTTGTTCATTGGTTGGATGGGTGTATTTTCATCTAGGATCGTTTTGGTCATGGATGGCGCAAGAAGTTCTTTTCTGCAAGCCGAACATTTCCATTCCTCTTTTTTGGCCGCTGTCATTTTCCTATAAGATTTTTCGGAGATTGTTGTGCATCCATAGTGCATTTTGCGATCACACCTGTGACAGGTAACGAAGTCTCCATCGACGGGGAGTTCGGAGAGGCATTCAGAGCATGTACTTTTTACACCTATAGAGTAATTGCTGTTTCTATAATATATATATTTTATAAAGAATAAAGTGTCTTTTATAACTAAAAGGAAGTGTTTTGTGTTTTAGTAAAGTTTTAAAATTTTGTTTTGCAATAGTTTTGCAATTTTTTTTTCACAATTTATTTTTAGCACCGGAAAGATAAGCACAACTGATCACTTAGAAATTTACTTTGAAAGTCAGTGCTTTCACAAATTAAGTTCAAAGTTGTCAAGTCCCTATTGGAAAACATTTTAATAGTTTGGTTTTCAGCCATAAATCCTCTTGAAATCTTAAAAGTTACTGCTATGATGGTATATGTAACTTAGCCCTTAAACAAATTGGATGTTTCATAGTGGATGTCTTGGCATATATTTCTAATCGTTGCGTGTTTGCGGGAGTCTTTCCTGATGTCCTCAAATGCGCAGATGTCATTCCATTTTTTAAAAAACGTTCTGCTACTGAGATCGGCAACTATAGACCCATTTCACTCCTTCCTACTTTCAGCAAACTTTCAAATAATGTCACACCTCGATGAAAAAAAATGTACGGCTGATTTATTTATTGATATAACCAAAGGTTTCGATATGATTAACCACAATTTTTTGTTGAGAAAACTGGATAACTCTGGTTTCCATGGATTTATCCTTAATTGGTTCAGATCATATCTGGAAAATAGGTCGCAGAGAGTTAATATAGTAGCAAAATTAAGTTCTTGAATCTGCGTGCACCTCAAGGCTCTGTTTTGGGTCCAATCCTATTTGTAACCTATATCAATTCGCTAATTGATCTTAATTTTAAAGGTTAACCTACTGAATTTGCGGATGACATAGTCTTCTCTTATGGTCTAGCAGTCCTTCGGACCTGGTTTCTGATATCAATTGGGATCTAAATCTATTGAGACACTGGTTTGACATACATAATTTAATTATAAGCTCCAAAACTAAAATAATGTTTTTTAACTTATCTTCCGCGAACAAATTGGATGCAAATGTGTACTTCCAGTGTGAAAAATACAAACTATCCAGCTGTAATTGTTCGTCTCCCTGTCCCACTTTTTTTAGTAGTCTAAACTGTAATGATAAATGTGTTTTAATTGAGATAGTCGACGACTTCAAGTACCTGGGCTCACCCTTGATTCTAGAATGAATTTTTTGAATCACGCAGACTCATTAAGAAAGTACTTTCGATGCACACTTAGACATTTTTACTTTTTGCGTGAATTATGCTCAAATAAGCTGTTAAAGATAATTTACTATAATTATCCATTCTAAGCTGCAATACGGAATTACTTGTTGGGGAGGTATCTACCTAAATAAAATACAACCGTTACTGATTTTACAGAAATACATTTTAAGAAAAATTTGTCATAAACCTGGTAGGTTTTTGTTTTTCTGCGACCAAAAAATTCTTCCAGTTCGCCACTTGTATTGTTTTAAAGTGTTAAAAACGTTTTTCATGAAGTCTGGTAACCGTAACTTTCGTCTTATTTCAAATTATAATTTACGGGGAAACCTCTCTAACATGTTATCTGTACCTTTTTTCCGCACCACTGCGTATCGTAATTTCTTTTCTGTTTTATCTTATCGATTAGGGCAATATCAATATCTGGAACGTTTATGAAATGCGATAAAATGTGGCTTTTCCGTTTTAATTTTGTTGTTTTAGAATCTCTAATTTCTGATATTCTGGTATAATTATATATTTTACTTTTATTATTTTCATACTGCTTCTCTCAGCAATTACTTTTGATTGCGTTTTTGATTTACATTTTCTATGAACTAACTAATTTTTTATGAAGTTGATTTTTGAATATGAATTTGATTTTTCTTTTAATTTAGTGGGGGCTAATTTATTTCGCTTAATGCAAACTTAAACTAACTTAAAACTAAGACTTAAAAACTAACAAGAGTTAGGGGTTAGGAAGTAAGGGATTGGTGGAGGAGATCAAGTTTAAGTCGAGAAGTGCTCAGGTTAAAATCAAAAAGGGGGAAGTTTGAATTGACCTTACGGAGCATGCGGGAGATTGGTTCGTTAGAGCCATAAAAGGTGCGGTGGGTTGTGATATAGAAGAGACGAGGACAGCGTAAATTACGAGGGTTAGTGTTGAAGGAAATAGAATTGTAAAGGGAAGCGCAGTCAACAGAACCGGAGAGCAGTCGATGAAGAGAATGTCAGCTATGTCTCTGCGTTTTTCGAGGGTATTCAGGTTAAGAAGTTTGAGGCGGTCGCGATAGGAAGGCAAGATAAATGGGTCACTCCAGGGTAGTCAACGAAGAGCAAATCGAAGAAAACGACGTTGAATGTTCTCGATTCGGGATATATGAATTCGCTGAAAGGGGGACCATACTTGGCTGGCGTATTCCAGGGGGGGCCGGACAAGGGTAATGTAAAGTGACCTTGTCACATATGGGTTGCAAAATTCTTTAGACCAACGTTTGATAAAACCGAGCGATGAGTTGGCTTTAAGGATTATCTCATCAATATTCGAACGGAAGTTTAACTCTCTATCGTATAAAATTCCAAGGTCACGAAGGGATTGTATCTGGGGTACAGGTTGGTCATGCAGAAAATAAGGTCGAGAGGGGGATTGATTGGACTTACGAGACAAAGTCATAGATTGGCATTTGGAGACATTAAGTTCAAAACAATTTTTTAGACACCAAGTAGAAAACCTATCGAGGTCTTCTTGAAGGAGAACAGAGTCTTGGGGTGAAGAAATAGTTTTGGAGAACTTAGTGTCATCGGCGTAAATGGATACGGAGCAGTGTTTGATAATCTTCTCAAGATCGTTTATAGTTAAAATAAAAAAGGGGACCTAGATGGCTGCCTTGTGGGACACCAGAAGTGGCTAAAAACGGGGTTGAGAAGGCTGATCTAAAGCGAACGCTATAGTAACGGTTCTCCAGATAAGAAGATGTCCATTTTAACAATATGGGTCAAAACCGAGGGAAGACAATTTGAAAAGGACCAGTCGATGTGCTATTTTATCGAAGGCCTTAGCGAAATCTGTAGCATTTTCTAGGGCTGAAAGCGCAAAGGATACGAATTCAACTAAGTTTGTAGTAGTTGATCAACCTTTTAGAAATCCGTGCTGACTAGATGATATAAGTGACTTGCACTGAAAGCCTAGAACTTCATATAAAAAACTTTCGAACATTTTAGGTATGTGAGAAAGCTTAGCAATGGGGCGGTGGTTGGTTACTTAATTTTTTTATCTTACCGATTAGGGCAATATCAATATCTGGAACGTTTATGAAATGCGATAAAATGTGGCTTTTCCGTTTTAATTTTGTTGTTTTAGAATCTCTAATTTCTGATATTCTGGTATAATTATATCTTTTACTTTTATTATTTTCATACTGCTTCTCTCAGCAATTACTTTTGATTGCGTTTTTGATTTACATTTTCTATGAACTAACTAATTTTTTATGAAGTTGATTTTTGAATATGAATTTGATTTTTCTTTTAATTTAGTGGGGGCTAATTTATTTCGCTTAATGCAAACTTAAACTAACTTAAAACTAAGACTTAAAAACTAACAAGAGTTAGGGGTTAGGAAGTAAGGGATTGGTGGAGGAGATCAAGTTTAAGTCGAGAAGTGCTCAGGTTAAAATCAAAAAGGGGGAAGTTTGAATTGACCTTACGGAGCATGCGGGAGATTGGTTCGTTAGAGCCATAAAAGGTGCGGTGGGTTGTGATATAGAAGAGACGAGGACAGCGTAAATTACGAGGGTTAGTGTTGAAGGAAATAGAATTGTAAAGGGAAGCGCAGTCAACAGAACCGGAGAGCAGTCGATGAAGAGAATGTCAGCTATGTCTCTGCGTTTTTCGAGGGTATTCAGGTTAAGAAGTTTGAGGCGGTCGCGATAGGAAGGCAAGATAAATGGGTCACTCCAGGGTAGTCAACGAAGAGCAAATCGAAGAAAACGACGTTGAATGTTCTCGATTCGGGATATATGAATTCGCTGAAAGGGGGACCATACTTGGCTGGCGTATTCCAGGGGGGGCCGGACAAGGGTAATGTAAAGTGACCTTGTCACATATGGGTTGCAAAATTCTTTAGACCAACGTTTGATAAAACCGAGCGATGAGTTGGCTTTAAGGATTATCTCATCAATATTCGAACGGAAGTTTAACTCTCTATCGTATAAAATTCCAAGGTCACGAAGGGATTGTATCTGGGGTACAGGTTGGTCATGCAGAAAATAAGGTCGAGAGGGGGATTGATTGGACTTACGAGACAAAGTCATAGATTGGCATTTGGAGACATTAAGTTCAAAACAATTTTTTAGACACCAAGTAGAAAACCTATCGAGGTCTTCTTGAAGGAGAACAGAGTCTTGGGGTGAAGAAATAGTTTTGGAGAACTTAGTGTCATCGGCGTAAATGGATACGGAGCAGTGTTTGATAATCTTCTCAAGATCGTTTATAGTTAAAATAAAAAAGGGGACCTAGATGGCTGCCTTGTGGGACACCAGAAGTGGCTAAAAACGGGGTTGAGAAGGCTGATCTAAAGCGAACGCTATAGTAACGGTTCTCCAGATAAGAAGATGTCCATTTTAACAATATGGGTCAAAACCGAGGGAAGACAATTTGAAAAGGACCAGTCGATGTGATATTTTATCGAAGGCCTTAGCGAAATCTGTAGCATTTTCTAGGGCTGAAAGCGCAAAGGATACGAATTCAACTAAGTTTGTAGTAGTTGATCAACCTTTTAGAAATCCGTGCTGACTAGATGATATAAGTGACTTGCACTGAAAGCTTAGAACTTCATATAAAAAACTTTCGAACATTTTAGGTATGTGAGAAAGCTTAGCAATGGGGCGGTGGTTGGTTACTTAATTTTTTGATTCCTTTTTGTGAATCGGTGCTATGAAAGAGGTCTTCCAAAATTGGGGGAAATCACCTTATGTGAGGGACAGATGAAAGGGGGAGGAAAGTGGGTGCGAAAGATTGGAGGCACACTTTTTGAGAACAATTGCTGGGAGCCCATCTGGGCCGGATACAAATTCATCATTGAGATTTTGTAACTTTTCTTCGATAAGGGTAGGATCAAAAGGTTGAGAGAGAGAGGGGCCAATGGAGAAATTGGGAAGGTACTTGAAATAGATGGAGTCGGGTACGACTAAGTTTGCAAAATAGTTGTCAATAATATGTGGGTCGGTCGATGATATATCATCGAACGAGAGAGAGGGGGGATAACCGTCTGATTTTCTTTTGTAGTTGACGAATTGATAAAATGTCTTAGGATCGTTGATAAGATTGGTCTGTGCTGTGTCGAGAGGCAATTATAGAACTGGGTGAATTGCAGGTAAGTTTCAAGATAATTAGAGTAGTCATAATAAGAATTGGTGCGATGAAAAACTGCGCATAATTTGTTTCTTCTGTTTCGTAAAGAGCGAAGTCTTATGTTGTACCATGGACGCGAAGTAGATGATGTTTTATGCCGTAAAAAGGGGATGTAGAGAGAAATCGAATTAAATATTTCACTGTAGAATGTAGAGGCAGCATCAGATAAAGATAGGTTGGTAAAATCAAAAGAACATTTACTAAGATAGGTATTGATTTTGCGAAAATTAGCTTTATGGAAGTTGTAAGAAGAGATGGTAGTTGAAGGAGTGTGCTGGAATGGACGCCACTTACTTGGCACAGGCTTGAGTCGGTTATGCTATCAATGAAAAGACACTCCTTGGATGAACTGGCGTTTGACGCGGTAAAAAATAAGTGATCATCCGATGGAATCAAGTTTAGCAGGGCAGATTAAAGTCACCAAAGATAAGGATATCTTCGATGGAATCACTTAGGTCAATTAGTTGGTCAATTGCTTTAATAGCAAGGATGTAGGATTCAATAGGTTGAGTTGTGAGAATGTAGCAACACATAACGTACAGGGACCTGTTGGGAAGTGTTATTTTAATTGAAAAAAAGTCAAGTTTAACAGAAGAAGAGATAGCGATGAGAGAAGAGTTGAGGTTATTGTGAGTGGCAAGTAGGACACCTCTACATGGAGAATGGATGGCAGGATCATTAAACATAGGGAGATCGTCATCACGGAAAACATTATAAGAAGATGGGAATAGCTCCTGGCTCTTTATGTCGTGGATCAGATTGGTTTCTGTAAGAGCATAGACGTCGAAAGAGAGGCAAAGGAGGCAAGTTAGGAACGAAAAAATTTGTCATGGTCAGCTCTGCTGCTCTGAAGGTGAGAAACTCTTTTAGAGTGTACATAGCTGCGGAAAGCAGCGAGGTCATCTGCAACCTTTTGGGGAGGTGTGTCGAAGATTTCGTGGTACCTGTTGGAAAGTTTCCTGAGACTAGTTTTATCCGTAGGGAGGACTTCCTGTTGGATGGAGACCAAGACACTTGTTTTGGTTTTTCCCTCAAAGCAAACAGAGTCGGATATATTGTAAAGATATACGAGAAAGAGACATATATTTTCGTATATCTTTTTATCCCTTAGCCTAAAGAGAGCATAACCCCATTTCGTGGTGTCTATATTCTTTTGGGTCAATTTAACGTTAGGGGTCGAAAGGGGCTCGTGAAACCGAGGGAGAAGGCGAGCTAGAAGCGGGATTCAAGATATGTGGGCTGATAAAGTTTGGGTATTGGGCTCCTGTTTTCAGGTCAAAATTGGGAAAGCTGTTGTTAGTATTCGTAGGAGGGGGTGTAGGTAGTTGAACAGTGACAGTAGCAGGGGCAGGGCTTAAATTAAAAGAAACGCGTTGGGACTTGGATGAAAGAGAGGCACTTGGTGCTTTTGTGGAGATACGTGAAGGGGGTTGCTTAGGGATATAAACGGGAAGGAAAAAATGGGGAAATATTTTGGTTTTAAGACTCCAGTTGGGGTCAGGTTTAGGATGTGGACGGGTAATGGGTCTGGGCGATTTATAATTATCTTTTGATGAGACGTTACTTCGTTTTTTTTTCTACGTTTTTGTTGGTTGGTTGATCCGTCCATTTGGAGACCCGCATCTTTCCTAGCTTGAGGTTGGTGTTGGATGAGTTAACAAATAACCATTCGTATTTAGCTGGTAAATTAATTTTGATATTACGTTTGTTTTTGCGGTGAGATGTTGCGAATATTGTGCATTGGCTGATGGTGATGCCATACCTCTTTTTGAAAAATTCAGAAATCCAAGCAATATCTGCATATTTTGGAGAGCCTTTGATAAGTAGGGTGGTGAACATCTGATTCGTTGAGCGGAGTCGGTCTAGCCCGCCTTGCCACTCTGAAGGTGTCCACGTCGTGTTAAATTGTGTAACAAGTTTCCGTGGGGCGGCGACAGGAGGGGTTGGCGTTGGGGCAATTATATCACCATTAGATTTTTAGATCGATGGGCTGGTGCGAGGATTTGGAGGTTGGGTTGTCGGCACTGGATATGGCAATGATTCGGCTTCGGTTTGTAATAATTCTGCCAAAATTGAAGTATTGTAACTGAAGTGCGGTGGGGGATGTGTTGGAAGACCATCAATTTTGTGGAATACTGTTCTAATGAGATTTTCTAAATCATTCAACACTGTTCTATCCGTAGTGAGTTCATCATTAAGCTCACTGATTTTATCGAATATGATATCAAGCATGGACCCGTAATGATTTGAGAGTTGATGATTGTTTGTTGCAGGTTCGAGATGGAGATTGGATGTGGATGATTGGAGATTAATATCGATGTCTTCCCGGAGAGAGTTGATGGAATTACATGTTTTCTTAATGGAATCCATCATTGCGGATCCGATTGATGTAAATTCACTTAAGACACTTGTATGTTTCTTCATTTCTGGATCTAGCACTTTCTAGCTTAATTAAACGCGCAACTTGTTTTTCAATGCTATGACCAAAGTCTTCCGCACATCTTACACTTTGTTCAAAGATTGATAGTTTGTCCGTTATCAGTCTGACGAGTGAGTTATGGTTGGATTCATTGGAGTCACTGAGGCACTTGATTGCAAGGAGCACATGTGAGAGAGAAATACTGATACACTCATCACAGAAGAACAGTAGATTTTCGGAGAACTCTTTAAGGTAGACCGTGTTTCTTTTATTTATGCCGACACAAATAGCATGGAAAATATTTGCCGCAGATTTCCTTACAGGCAACAAAGTCAGCATTATTGTCGTTAATGGAGCAGTTGGTTAATCCACAAGAAGACATGACGTAGACCAGGAAAACAAAAAGCAAATTGCGAAGAAAAAAAATTAAAAATGCACTAAACGCACTGTCGCGAAATGATAACTGGAGTAAGCGAAATAGGAAATTCACAAATTATGGAGTAAAGTAAGAGGGCGACTGAATACAGCGGCGGTTTGAGGGTCACCTCACCCAAAACTTATCATTTATTGTATACCATATGACCATTGAAGTGGCATTCGACTCTATTTTATTTTTTAAATTGAAATTTGGAACGTCACCAGCTTTTCTTATTTTCTTACTTTTTTTTCCGTGACATGAATTATAGTATGTACGAGGGCAGGTCAATAAGTCCGTGACTTTTGGAATAAAACACAGATTTTTTGATAAAAAAATAATTTTGTTTTTTAACGTAGTCTCCCTTGAGCTCTATACACTTTGTCCAACGCTTCTCCAATTTTTTTATCCCTTCCAAAAAAAATGATTTGTCGAGGTCCTCAAAATAGGCCTTTGTTTGCGAGATGACTTCATCATTGGAGTCAAATCTTTTTCCACCAAGCCATTTCTTCAGGTTTGGGAACAAGAAGTAGTCGCTCGGAGCCAAATCTGGAGAATATGGTGGATGAGGGAGCAATTCATAGCCCAATTCATGGATTTTTGACATGGCAACTGCACATGTGTGCACCCTTGCACCCTTTTGAAGGTAGTCAATGTGGACTATCCCGCGTGCATCCCAAAAAACAGTCGCCATAACTTTATTGGCTGACAAACCCACCTTGGCCTTCTTTGGCGCCGATTCACCCTTAGAAACCCACTGTTTTGACTGTTGTTTGTTCTCTGGTGTGTTGTGATGGATCCATGTTTCGTCCACGGTTACAAAACGGCGCAAAAACTCCTCCATATTGCGATTAAACAACGCCAAACCTTCCTATGAAGTTGTTACACGAAATTCGCTTTTTTCCATTTTCTCCTCAAATTAGTGAGTAGTCTGATAAAAATAGCTGTCAAACACAAACTAACTGACGCAGCAAGTTTAAATTTTGACAGGAGTCAACTGACAGATGCCTGTTGACAGGAGCAGTGTTGCTGTTTCAGTAAAGAGGTCAGAAATTCAAAAAGTCACGGACTTATTGACCCGCCCTCGTATTATATATTGAATTGTATCATAAAATCATAAGAAAAGAATAAAATCATAATCAATCAATAATGTCGACTTGCTTTAACCATAGAAGATATTATTGGGTTATAAAAGCATTAAATTCCACTTGATGGTTTTCCAATTAATTAGGCCAATAATGGCGAATTTAACGGGCGAAACATACGCTGCCATTTCTGTTCTACAGCAGAGACATAAACATGAGAAGCAAAAGGTACAATCGTCAGCGAGGAAATTAATATGCAGAATTAAAAGTAGCGAATAAAAGACCACTAATGAGAATAAGAGATAGAGTCAAAGACAAAATGGGCCACTGGGGCATTCCTGTATTTACAATATTTTATGTATGTCGGACTTGAAACCGTCAAAAACAACTTGAATTTAGTGTTCCGAAAGGTAATTTCTAATCTATTGAAGAAAAGATACGTCTACAAAAGAGCCTAATGCCAAACTCTGAAAAATCCCTTTGAAATGTTAAGAGCATCTATATTACTTTTGACAGATCAGTGAGACATGCCATCAAATCACCAGTGGACCTGTTGCATTAAAAACCATAATGCCGTTCATTGAAGTTTTCGTATTTCGAGATATTTCATGAGCTGGCGATTTATCAGCGTTACCATGACCTTGGACAGAAAATATCAACGGCAATAAGTTCTTCTGTTCGCACTGTTGGGGATGCGTATTATCCACTAGAGTGTACGTGGTGCGAAAACGATTCATCGTGTTCCGTATAACTTGCTCAAGCGGACGATTATGTCGAACGTAAAATGGACGTTTGGTGAACCGAACCACGGTTTTCAAAATAAGTTTGCACAATTTACATGCGTTGTTCTGGCGTTAATCTATTCATCGTAAAATGGCAAAACGTATTAACCAGAAATCAACTTTTAATTGTGAAAATGACAATCTGTAGAAACAGTGTTGCCAGTTTAAAAACCAAACCTCAAAAAAAAGAACAGACTGCTGTTATGTGATTGTATGTAAATGAGCGAATGGAGGACGAATACTGTATGTGTTCGACTAATAACCAAATATTTCCCTTTTCTATAGAACTTTTACAAATCAGAACAAGGCATTGCAGTCATTTCTGGTCCGTTTGAACTTCTTTCGCTTTTTTTTTTTTGGGGGTTTGCCTTGTAAAACCGAATCTTGATTGGATACTCCTTATCGGATGAGCGATAAAGAATCTCATTCCAAAGAGAATAGTGTTTGCGATCACATCAACAGCGGCATCCACATCATTGTCAACGAAACACAATGACCGGTTAGAATCCATAAAGAAGCAATTAAATCTGCTCCAATTGACCTCCTCGTATTGCCATACGTTTTGTTTTGAAATTTTTTCTCCAACTGTATGGTTTATGTACGACAACTTTTGTTTTCAATTTAAAACCGTAATTCTTGAGCAAAATGTTAATACATCACATAAATGCATGAGTATAACGATTTGCTGAATTCAGGCGAACATAATCAAATGAGTTGTATTACATGTAATAGCCTCGTAGAATTTTTAATAACTTATTAACATTAATTTTGTATTATTTTTAACTCCTCAAGGACCTGACCTCACTTTCATTACTGACCATTAAAGTGTTACGAGTTAAACGACATTAAACATTCGAAAATAAAAAAAAACGTACCTTCGCTCCACGATTCGTCTCCGGATGTTTAGCATGATACATGCAAAAATATTTCCTATGTCCGCTAAGAGAAATTACTGTACCCACACAATTGCGTGGATTAATCCTTAAATCCCGTGACTCTGACAGAGACAAGCTCAGCAACTCCGAATACCAACTGAGTCCCTTCTCAATCAGCATATGGCCAAACATGAGAGTTTTATTATGTCTATACTTCCATACAGCTTCATGAAACTTTGGTATCAACTTGAATCGTGTTGGCTTATCCGTTATAAGGATAATAGTCCGACATCCAGGCTTAAGAAGGCGCACCAATCCATTATATTTTTCAGCTCTGAGTTCGTGGAGTTTCAGTTCAGGAACATACGTCTTAGCCTTTTGTGTTGCTGTAAATCAAATTTCACATTAAAATACATACTCGTATATTCAATAAAATTAAACGCAACAGAAGGAACAGAACTCACTTCCATTGTTGTTTAGCTGTCCTTTAGCTTTTAAGGTCTCCTCTTCTGTTCGAATCAGATATACCATAACATAGCCCACAGTAAACATAAATGCGATTGTTCCCAGCAACGAAAGTGTTGCCAAAATATGCTCCTGCTCGATATTGTCAATCATGTATTCCGTGAAGAATAATAAATGGGAGATCGACCTGCCAAGTAATCCCTGAGCATGCTCGTCGAGAAGGTCCTACCGTAGTGCAAATAAATTATTACATTTGGTTTCTGTGTGTTTTGCTTCAAAATGGCATACCTTAACAAAAGCTTCGTAGCTCAACGCTTCCGATGCTCTTAAGAGTCGCTGAATAGCGTCGTCTAATTTCTGCTTTGTGTGATTCAAAGTGTGTTCGTCTGATTCGTTTTCTTTCCGTTCGATGCCCAAGCGAGTTCCACTAACCCACTCGTATTTTATGTGTGATGTATCGCGACGCCAAATAATTACCAATCGCAGCAATGTATCATCGGAAGAACCTTTGGACATAGCATTAACAAAGTCTGTTTGTTTATCCTGAAAAGAAGAACATTCAACATTTTTATTGCTGCTGAGGAAATTACAAAAACCAATTACTTGGAAAATATAAGCAAAACGAACACGCTCCGAACTGTATCCACTTTGTAGGGCGATTTGACGCAAGGCATGTCGTGCATAATTATGAGCATCAGTATTTTCCGTCACAAGTATTACGCAGAGGCGTTTTCTTGGTCGATTCCACTCAGCCGGACACACACCTATAAAATGAGAAACAACACATATGATTTATCTATGTTAAATACGTTAAGTAAGCTAATGAGGAGTGTAGATCTTAAAAGCCTGATTCTAGAATAGAGGATTTTTTATAAATGCATCTGACTTGCAGTTGCACTTTTCAATAAATCAATTTTTTGTCAACAGATATCAGATCGACCTTTGTAAAGAGCAGAAATCCACCTTCATTATATTTTTGAGAACAACCTACACACTTCTTTCATGCCTGAAAAAATTTCTGTTGCATGTTTGATTTTGGTATTCCTATCAAACTAGTGCGATTGCAGATTATCATTTCCATGCCGAAAAGTGATCAAAACAAGACGACGCACTGTCATGTGTTTTCCATATCAGGATGTCTTAATATCTTGCGAGCTACCTTGCGAGGTAAGCAAAATCATTCAAAAGTCTTCCCACATGCACTGAAATAACAAGATTAACCCTGTTAAAAATGCTCTTCGTCTAACCTATGAAAAAAAATTACAATCAATGCCGTCTTGAGATCAGCTTGCAAAACTCGCACCATGTAAACTGGTGCTTACTGAGAAATAACCAACACACTTGCGGTCAGTTGTCCTCGCTTTTTTCGTTCGATTTTTTGACGCAAATTGCGTATACTGGTTGCGTTTATGGTTTAACCTCCTCTAGATCTAAAAAGTTCCATTTTAGACACAAAAGCAATTGTGGCAGTGGTTTTATCGGACAATGAAATGACTTTAAATCTTTCGAAAGATGTACATGTTTTTTTTATAAGCTTTTCTCTGCTGTTAGAGGCATAGTAACGAACCTTCGTTTCACCTACAGTAATAATATGGGCAAAAATGCTCGAAGAATCTTGACCACAGAGCTCCAAAAACTTCCTTAAACGAGTAAGACTCGACTCGGCGTGCTTGTTTATAAAGTGTCAGTTATTATGGTTGTCTTTTACTTAGGATTACAAGATTACTATATCCACAGACAATAGCGTACCACTTCGATGCCGAGAATGCACCCTTACAATTACAATCCTACTTTATAGAGCAGATGCATATCCTTTGCCAGAATAGCAGTTTTGGTGCAAACGAGAAATGCTCTGAGCATTGAATTTGATATCGCGAAATTATAAACCACTTCCATTCGTACGCACCACCTAAGACGAGGTCTACCTCTACTGTGTTGTTTCATCGGGTTGAAATCGAAGACTCTTCGGGCCACATCATGCGACTAAAATGCTTTGTTTATCAGGTCGATGTTGTTGTTATACCTTCTCCTCCAAAGCTTGTTCATGCAAACGAGACTAAAAATTACTTGAAACCACCAAGGAAATCTTCATTCGTGTGGCACAGAGCAAGGCTGCCATAAAAAGGGTTTTACAAAGAGGCTCTTTAGTGGTTCTTGACAGGACTTAATTGCTTAATTGCATTCTTAGGCCAAAGCATGCAGCGAATGGCCAGTACAACATTTTTTTGCCCACATTTACAACTGAATCCATTTTTACCGCTTCTGTTACAATACTTGCAAGCGAACTAGTGACAAATCAATACCTTTCATCAATGGTGTCAATGTTATCAGCATATCCAAATAGTTACACAGACTTTTTGAAAATTGTACTGTTTGGCTTGCGAGTTTCCTGCTATTATGAGTGCGAAGTCAAAGGTAACATTGCTCCCGGCCTTTACGGAGCATCGAGCATTTTCTACTTTCATTCCGACGGTTTGTTAAGGATGTTGAAACTAAACATATGTAGCTCTGTATAGTTCATCTCCATTGATGGAGATGATCATGAAATTTCTTTCAACAGGCACACTTTCTTTCGACAAAATCTTGGAAATGAGTGGGTGTATGCCATCCGATTTCATTTCCTGCGACGTTAAACAGGAAGACCATACAGACCATGTACTTATGTTTGGATATTGCAGTCTGAGCCTCCGCTAATTATTCGACTGCATGTGATCTGAACATTCCATATGGTTATCTAAACGTCGTTGTCTCTTTTTTACTTTCCAAGTGCTGCGTTCTTATCAGTGGCTCATGGTTGCTTCGTATTAGTGTGGTTTTTACTCAGTGAGGTAATTTATCCCAGCCATAGCCCCATGATCAAGTCCATTGGTTGACGCCAGACAGTGCCTATCTGAATGGTACAACATCTAACTACTGTGGTATAAAGACGAAACACCAAATAATCTAGGGCTTGTTGTCAATAGAAACAGAAAGGATCTACTCTCCTAGGTTCCTACATCAGAGAATTTTCAGTTCGCTTTTTCGGTAGAACAAGACGTGTAACACAGAGACTTATCGAAAAGTATATCACTACAGAGAAGACGAATTCTATGAACAACTAACATGAGCACAGTCATGCAGATGCTTTGGAGTGAAACGGAGAAAACCGAAACCAATAGTCGAAAAACTCCAGGTTGAGGACATCAACTGATATTGCCATGTTTAAAGAAGGTCATCAAAAATTCAGCTTGAAATGCAATGAAAATTTAATTTTCACCTAAAGTTCGAAGTAAAACCTAACAACGAAAACAATAGCGAACTTTGGATGCATACGAATGCGTATGATCTTGGAGACTGCATTTCTAAATCAAGAAGGAGGAATTGAAAATGGCTGGGATAAGGAGTACATCTCGGCCATTTTTGTCGACTTTCTTTAAACAACACGAGATAGGTGAATACGTAGGTTCGAGATAGAGGGAATCCTTGTGAACGGAACCTTCATTAGGGATGATGACTGAGATTAAAACGTGATGGCGGTGTTAAAGGTAAAGTGTTTGGCATCCTGCCTTTACTTATGTTTTTGCATATTTGTCAGTTCTCTGTATAACGCACTCAATAGTTCTAATGTCTACGCTCATGGATAAGTTGATGATGTAGCTGTACTCTCTGTCGAATAATGCATGCATTAGTACACCAGTATTGGGTTTTCAATTAATCTCCTCAAAACTGAGATTGCTGCCTTTAGAGGAAGCAGGAAGCCTATTGATTTGGTTTATGTCTTACTATAAGGCGTTGTTCTAACGAAACTAGTAACTTGGTCCCTTTCCGGATAGTAAACTTCTTTATCAGTTTTCCGAAAGAGAGAAGAGGAAGAATGCGATGAATGGAACTTATCACCGAGACTAATTTCAGTCCGATTGGTAAAGCTAGGCTCTAGACCAGATACACTTATAAATCGCCTTTTTCTCGAAATCCATTCCAAGGACTGCATCCTATGAACCATTTTCTATTTAAGGGAAATGTTCTTTAGTATAACTTATGCTAGTCTCGAGACTAGCCTAGCTTAGGATTAGCTTCGATCAGAATTTGTGCCAGGAAAGTAATGCAATCAGATTTTCGCAGGATAGCCCCAAAATTGCATCTGCGTTTCATGTGGAGATATACCTTATTATCCTGATTAATAAACGTTACTATATCAAACAGGTGGTGGGACGAGAGGTCAACGACGATATCAACATATCAATGTAGATTTATACATTTTGCGAATACGCGGTTCTAGGAATGAAAAATCGCCGTTAGCAGTCTGTATATCATTTTAAATCTCACATCCCCTTAAACCAGTTATATTTAGGTTCAATTGCTAAAACTATTCTAAACAAAAACTTACCTTCTAGCATTTCCTGTGAAGACAATCGCGGCAACGCCAAATATTGATTAGCCGAAATGACATTGTTCAGTGTTTGTGTTGGAATATCCGACATAGATACACTGGCAACTGGACGGGTCGAATCTTCGTTGAATATCAGCAATGTGTCTAAGCTCGGATGGACCTTGTAACGTTCCTGAATGCCCTTGGTATCTTTGGAACTTAAGTGGACAAAACTTAAAACAGTAAATAGGAAACGGAAATACCAATAAAAACCAAAAACCAAGAAAAACTCAAACTTAAAAAACAAAATTCTCTTAATCTTACCCAAATGCAACTCGATGACGAAATGCAAAGGCAGTGATTAAATACCTCAATCGAGGCTGTGGCCTTGGTTCCATAACAATCGCCCGAACACGATTATCCATCCAGCCATTGAGAAAACTATCCACTGTCTCATCGTTGATGTTCTGAATTAGCTTGTATGGCACTTTCTTTCGGATAAATTCTTCATAGAACAGAAAAGGATTTCAATTGAAAGAAAACATTCACTCACTGCTGCAAAGCCAACCACTTACCGACAATTTTCTGAACACTATAGGTGCTCTCCCTGTAAATGTAGCTATGACCGTTGAGAACAAGAATAATATTTGGCACATCGTCAACTCCCACTTTACGCAAAAGCATTTGTTCGTGTGCCGCATTGATAGTGGCAAATGTAATTCCTATTCAAATATAACAATGAGAAAATTAACCCTACACACATCGTAACTAACATACCTAATGGCTCGAGTGCATCAATCATCTTTTTGAATACCCCCACCGCTCGTATGCACCGGAAACACCAATCATTGTAGAACATCAATATGTGTGGCACCGTAGCACTCTTCGGGATGATGGTTTGTTCGAAATATTTCGTCGTCACCGAGAGCTTATGATACAAACTGATGTCCTGATCGAAGTGGAAGCGTTGACCGAAGAACTCCTCAAATGGATCCGGTGCAAAACGTCCATAATGACTGTAGTCATGCTGTTGACGGAACATGTGCGAATCTTCGTTGGTGATGCCATGCTGATCGTAGACTCGTCGTCTGTCTACATCACTGAGCAGCTCGTATGCCTGTTTGATTTCGACAAACTTTTGCTCTGCATCTGGATCACTGGATTTATCTGGATGCCTAAATTTATTACACAAAGTTATAGATAGAGTTATCATTAATTTAGTTTCATTTGGGGGATGATGTTAACTTGTTTTTTGTTTTTTCTTTTTACTTGTAACAAGAGGACTCACCACTCCTTTGCTAATTGTTTATAGGCACGGCGAATCTCTTGGGTATTTGCATGACGAGTGACTCCAAGAATTTTATATGGGTCACCAAGATTAGCAGTGACTGCACTGCCACAAATGAAAATCACGAGAAGAACGATGGTATAAATAATGTATTGCCGTGTGCCTGCAGCTCCATAATGCATTTTCCGTCGTTCTGGAATTCCCTGGATAATCAAATTCAGTCGTCAATGCACTTTTGTGGCTGGGATTTTTTACGAATCCACCAAGTGTCACGGTACCCGAAATTATGCCAGCCAATAGTGATGGTATTCTTAATTGCTAATGAAACGAATTTCGGATGGGAATCTTTTTGTTTTTGCCAAAAAGTAAATTTTTCGCAGGGTATCGATCCTTTTTTTACACTACACTTGAAGGGTACGTACCAACTGACAGCTGACAAGGGGCGAATGAATTTTTTTTTATAATTTGTTTGACAGCAATGCAGCAGAATGTTCAACCAAGCGTCGGACGATGAACTCGGGTGTGTTCAATATATCTAATGTGAATTCAAGAATATCATTTTTAATTGATATATTCTTTGGTCACAAGGAAAAGCCGCCTAAGTCGTTTTTCCTTACTTTTCAGAAGGCGTGTGTGAGGTTTTAAATTGGTGCAAGAAGTCAGTATTTTTAATTAATTTTCTGCAAATGTTAGCGGCATAAGAAATTTAGTACATATAGATTTTGATACCCTGACTTTTGTGGCACTAATAACTCAATTTTGACCTGAGTCGACTTAGGCGGTGTTTCCTTGTGTACCACACATATGTACATATGTACATATGCCAAAATCAAAATAATAAAATAGTCTTCCTTCTCGAATTTGATTTGAAATTACAGTACGTAAAAATGACGGCTCAGTCTACCGAACTGAGGTACGCTTAGCACCAGGAACCACATTCCAAAGTCGTGTTTTGGGGAAACTGTCCAAAATATAATTTCCTTCTTTGGCTAAAATTATTTGCGTTATGCCACCTTATGTAGTCCATTGGAAAAACGATCTCGCTTTCAGAGGCGAAAAGCTGTTCCACTGTCATTTGTAGAAATCGGAATAGGGTGTCCAACATCAGGAGAATATGGTGAATGAGCTAAATTTCCGAACTCAAATAAGCAATTTTTTGAACAGTTGTCCTTGCCAGTGGTCTTGCATTGTCGTAATGATAGACTGTATCCATTCTGCTAGCAAAATATGGACGTTTGTTCTATGGTACATTTCTCTATTGAAAATATCAAGCTGACTGTACTCGTAGTACGATAAAAATCAGAATTTCCAGTTTTATTTCATTTAAGCAGCTCATAGCACACTTGATTCTTGCGGACCCATTAACAATACAGCATTACCTTCTTCTGAATGCAGACCCGCTTAGCGCTGAATGCAAATTTAGAAACCGACTCCATACAAGGAAGTGGTGTTTCGATCTCCACAACAACCATGTAGTGCGCAGGTTTCAGGTGTTTGGGGCATGCATTATGTACATATGTGCGTTGGACACACTTTCCAGTACTTATCCATGGCCAATGATGTTGAGAAAAGTGCGGATATAAAGAGCAAGATTGAGTGGGCTAACAACATCCTATAAGATGGACTGCCCACTGCTTCCACTGCTCCCAAAACACCAAAGATTCTTCCAAGTGCCAGAAATCATCAGAGGAAACCGTGCCGGTTCGCAAGAGGCCGAAAACTTACAACACTAAAACCCCTGGTCCATCCAGCACATGTCTGATGTCTTACAGCGAAGGCCAGAATTCTGGAATTATCGGAAAACTGATTGGCCAAAATACAGAGGAATTCTGTCAGAAACACTATCCTCTGAAGTCTCAAGTCGTGACATCAATGAGCTTGACATGAAAGTCAGGGAATTCACCCTGGCTCTCAATCAGGCCAAGGTCGCCTCCTGCCCTCTTATTCAACCTAGAGGTAAGAAAAGCTGCACTGGTGGACATCAGCACTTGGGCTGCTTAGAAACACTTGCAGAAAACGTTTCAACTTAGAAAAAAGCACAAGAAAAGTTCCTGACCGGGACTCTTACAAAGAATCGCTCAAATTATACAAAAAAGAACTGAGGAAAGCAAAGCGACAATCCTGGAGATCATGTGTGACAAAACCATGGAAACCTCTGAGGCATGGCGGCTTTTTTTTTTTGTTTTTATAATTTACGCGCGCCTAAAGGGTTAGATACCCTTTTACTGTTTTTAATGTTGCCAGGGCGTAGGCGGAAACGTAGAAGGAGGTAAATCAATGTCAGAATTTTCACTTCGCAGCCTTGCTTAGTATCGTCGGTGTTTGTCTGTGATTATGACTAGGGAATTCATGGTAGACGTAGTCAATATACGCGGGCTAAAAAGTAATCACTTTTCTGCGTATGTTCACGTCTGTAAGTACAGACCAGCTGTTTTGGCACTTAGTGAAACACACTAACGCCCACACCTCTCAGATCATTCTGATCTAAAGCTACCTGGCTACGAACTAGTGCCATTATTCTTCTCTCACCGCGGTCTCGCCATTTAGTAGTGATGTAGCTTACCAAACTCCACCACAATGTGATCCATGTCATGTGGTTAAAATTCCATCTCCGTAAGCAAATTATACACTACTGCTTTATTTATAGAAGCCGCAAACTGGACAGCAATTCGACTTTTAACGAGTTTGATACGCTGTCTGATTCCATTCAAAGAATTGTATCTTCGTACTGAAATCGTTATTACGGGCGATTTCAATATACACAATTCTGGGTGGCTTAGACATTCTGGACAGACAACACCCGAAGGACGGTGTATTGAGATCTTCGCTGCGGAAAACAACCTAACACAGCTTGTAAATGAGCCCACGCGAATACAGACGTTGATAGTCATACCGCCAACACCCTGGACTTGTTTTTAACTTCTCACCCTGATAGTACACCATTGATGTGCTCTCCCCTCTAGGCTCGTCGGACCATTGTGTCATATCAGCTAATTTCTCGTACACTAACCACACAGTTTTAGGAATTTTAACGACCAAAAACTGAGGCAAAAAATACTGCAATGTCCCAAAGGCAGTAAAAATTGTTGGTCGTTCGGCAAAAACATTAGAAATTCCGCTTTATTCTCCATCCCAAACATAACTTCGCCCTAACCTCGAAATGAACATGAATAGAATCCAACTATTCATTGGAGAGAATTACGCCTCATAGAAACCCCAAATGGAAAAAACCCAAGCAGATGGTTACATCGACGGGAAGATTCAGAGACCGGCGACTGCAGGAACAGACTAGCAGAGTTGGGATGAAAAGGACATGGATGCAAAAGCCGAACTGATACTAGCATTGGAACCCAGTATCATCGCTCTTGTAAAGGATAACAAATTATCGAAAGACGTTTGGAAATTCCTAGGAGACACTTATAACCGAAAGGGACCAAGGCAGAAAACGGACAAGTTCAGACGGCTGATAAATACCAGGATGGGGCCGGCTCAGGACATGGACGAATACATCAGGGAGTTCAAAACTACAACTAGCAGGTTACTGGAACTGCAAGCTACACTTGATAAGGATTTGCTTGCCATAATTCTTCTGGACGGATTATCTGAGGCTTACAAGGATGTCCAAGCCGCGTTTGATGCACAAAGTAGCTACCCAGACATTGACCTTGTTTGCACCAGACTTTTCGAGGTTAGTGATCAGAAGAAGGAACCCAACAATAACGGGCAACCCACCTTGTCGATGTACTTCAAGGGGAAAGGCAAAGTTAATAAATTCTCGTACAATAACAATAAAAGCCGTCCATTCCCATTCCCATGGCAAAAGATTGCTACAGCAAAAAGGAAAAGGCTAAAACAGTCGAATGGCGAGAAAGAGACGGATTATGGCTTCATAATAGCGGTACAACGCATACTTAAAATCGCTAATGAGGAACCAGACTGGTGTCTGGATTCTGGAGCCACTTCTCATATGTACTCAACACGGCCTCTATTCAAGGATATAGGATAACTACGTAACGTTGGCAAACGGAAAAAGGGTCAGAATAGCAGGCATCGAAACAGCAATAATACTCGTACCTGCACAGTTTAGCTGCATCGGACAAGAAATCAAACTTTATGAAACTCTTTTTATTCCAGATTTAAAAGAAATTCTCATTTCAGTGAGCAAAGCGGCCGCCAAGAAGCTTAAGGTTATATTTAATCAGACTCAAGCCAAAGTGTACACCAGATATGGAATGTTGCTGCTAACAGCAAATCAAAAAAAATGGTTTGTACTATGTTTATGGAAACAATCGGGCGCTGGCTACAACAGAAAGCAAAACCTCGTTGAGCTTGTGGCACAAGATAATGGATTACCTTAATTTAACATCATTGAAGCAACTGCAATCAAAAAGAATGGTGACTGGATTGCCGCTCAAGTTTAGTTCCGATGACACAAGTTGCACCCCATGTATTTGCGGGAATCAATCAGTCAAGCCCGTTGTTGTGTGTGGTGAAAAGAGAACACTGAAAAGATTGGAACTAGTACATTCAGACCTATGCGGACCCATGCGTACGGAATCGTTAGGTAAGTCAACGTACTTCATAATATTTATCGACGATTACTCTAGACGAATTTCTGTGTACTTTATGAAAAAGAAAAGTGAAGCATTAGAAAAATTCAAAGCGTTTAAGGCATTTGCAGGAGAGCAGACGGGCGATGCAATCAAGTGCTTAAGGACAGATAATGGCACGGAATATATGAATTAAAATTTCTAGGCATTTTTACAGAAAAATGGAATTGGTCATGAGTCCTCTGCACCATACACACCGCAACAAAATGGCAAAGCTGAACGTGCAAACAGAACCTTAGTGGAAATGGCGAGATGTCTAAGGTTGAAGGTTGGTTTACCAGACATGTTATGGGCTGAGTTGATATGCACTGCCGCCTTTATTAGAAATAGATGTCCAACAAGGGCAAATGGTGAAGCCACTTCAGAGGAATTATGGACAGGCAAGAAACCGGATGTGTCATCGTTTAAGTGTATCGGAACCAGCGCATACGTACATACTGGAAAAAGGAAGCAATCCAGGAAAATTTGATGCAAGGAGCACGGAACATGTGATAGATAGTAGCATATGAAAGTGAGCACGGAACATATCGGCTGTGGAAACCTGGAAGTCGTATCGTAAAGTAGAGATGTACGTTTTTTGAACGAAAACTCGAGCACCGATGTAAATAATAAAAGTGAGCAAGCAATTATTATATTTTTGATTTCAAATCTCAGGATCACAACGTCCAACAGCCTAAAGAAACACCAGTCGACGAAATCACCAAAAGCGAATAGATAAAACAAACACCTGTAGAGGGCCAACATCAGAGTTTACCTACCGCGATTGAAGCAGCTTACACAGCCAATGCCGATCCAGTGAGCCTGAAGCAACTCAAAGGCATGGACAACTGCGATCAGTGGCTCCAGGCGATGCAGAAGCAGTATAACTCACTTATAAACAATGGAACCTGGGAATTAGTGGACAGACTCACTGATAGAGAGGTAATTCAGTCTAAATGGATTTACAAAACAAAATAGATGGTCCCATTGACCGGAGAAAGGCGAGACTGGTGGCGAAAGGGTATGATTAAATTCATGGACTCGATTATACCGATACTTATTCCCCCGTGGCCAACATTCATTCCATTCGTCTTACTTTGGCTGTAGCAGCACATGAGCTAAAGCATATGGAGAGATAGATAGGAGGGTTGTCTGAAAAGTTTGGAACAACCAGATGGTTTCCAGGAAGATGCTGGAAATGAAGTCTGCAAATTAAGAAAAGCCATTTATGTCCTAAAACAGTCTGGATGCCAGTGGAATTTGAGACTAGACAAAACTTGAATTTACATCATCAGCCAGTCATCGACTGACCGCCGAGCTGACAAGTTGTCTTCCTCTGTGTTCTGATCGCCTCTATCTCTGTATAGGTGAAATCCCGCTACCTCTTCAACGTATAAACGTACATTCCACTGTATTCGTAGATCGTCTCAACTGAGTGAAAAAAAAAGAAAGTAAATCTAGTGCAAACAATAAGTGTCATGGCTCCTGGGCCACACGTGCTTTCGGGCAATCGGTTCAGTGCATTAGATTTTGATTCGCTGTCCGAGCCCAAACATAAAAGAAAAAAAAAAACTAATTCTCCCACAGCTTTTGATTTCAATACACCCCTTCCAGTGCAATCCGATACCAATAACCCGAAATTTATAGTGATCTCGCCAGCTAAAGACGGTAAACCACTCTCGTCATATAGCGTTTTCCTGCTTAAAAAAGCGATCGACGGAATAAGTACCGCTTACGAGCAGATCTCGCAACTACGCGACGGCAACTTATTGATTTTGGTCAAGTCAAAAAATTCATGGCCAAAAAGACACTTACTGATATCTGTCCCATCTCAGTTACTCTTCACAAACAATTAAACTCGTCTAAGGGCATTGTATATGCACCTATCCTTCTAAACCTCTCAGAAAAAGAAATAGTGCAGAATTTACAGTCCCAAGCAGTCACGGACGTGTACAAATTCAAGAAAACTGAAGCTGGTAAGCAACGCGAGACAGGCCTAATGCTATTTACATTCGACCGCTTCCGTCCCCCAACCTCAATCGATGCCGCGTGGTATAACCTCAAAGTTAAAGAATATTTCCCCAACCCCATGCGGTGTCGCAACTGCCAGTTACTTGGTCACACTGCCAAGTGGTGCAAAGGGAATCCGTCTTGTGTAACGTGCAACCTTCCTCCTCACGAGCCTAACAAGTGCACACGGGTCTCCTGCGCTAACTGCAGTGAAGAACACCCATCTTCCTCTCAAGATTGCAAACGCTTTCAGCAGGCAAAAGAAATTTTAAAAATAAAATCCACTCGCAAATGTAGCATGGCAGAAGCCAAGCAAATCTATAGAGTACAAAATCCAACCCTCTCTACCAACCCATCTTATGCTGCAGCTGCAAGAAAGGCAATTCAAACTGAAAATATATCAAGTTCTATGAATGACTCAAACGATGATAGCATTAGTACCCCATTAATTACGCCTACCTCTTCGCTTACTCAGAACCAACCATCCAGCTCTCATACAACACATCTAACAACACAAAACCCTCAAATTCGCCTCAAACGCATTAGCAACAAATCAATAATCAATTCACTCACTCACATCTCAAAACAGCCAGACAATATTTTTCCAATCACCCAATCCAACTCAACAGATCCGCAAACCTCCAGCAAATTAAACTCAGACAAAGATTTCAACACACCATACATTAAACATATCGATAGCAACATACAAATACTACCTTCTCCAGTAAATAATACTGTTCATACCCCTACACTCACCTCATCTCCTATCGCTAGAGTTACCAAACACCTAATCTCAACTAATCAATATTTTAAACCCCATGGAAACAATGACGATGACATCATGCAATAACAATCTAATCAATAACCCCAGACCCGACTCTGCTGTTCATTGGTCGAGTTAACCGGTTTCCATAAGTAATCTCGTTGGCTCGGCCTCTGGTCAGCAGAGACGCGCCTACCAACCCAATAACCCTCATCACAATCACGCCTTTATCCTCTCTTCAAGCCATGGCGGATCGACACAGCAGCTCAGGCCTTGTATATCGGCAAGGCCTAGTCAGTTTGCTTGTCTTTCCCCTTCCACCTCTGTTAACTGTAAAAATATAATGGCTCTCAAACTTCTACATTGGAATGTAAAAGGATATATAAACAACTTTGACGAGCTAAATATTCTTTTAAAAGATCACAATCCTGACATCCTTTTACTGCAGGAAACGCATTGCCCATACGGATTCTCTCCTCATCCTCCAAAAGGCTACATAGGGCACTTCTCAAATTTTTCAAACAACACAATTGCAAAGCAAGGCATTGCAGTTCTACTCAAAAGCAATATCCCATTTGATATCGTGCCCTTAACTTCAAATTTACTAGCCTTTGCAGTTAGCTAAACCTCTCGACTAAAATCACAATTTTATCTATCTACATCTTACCTAAACAACACTTTTCCAAGTACGATCTCGACAACCTGCTGCAGCAGTTCAAACCCCCCTTATACTAGCAGGTGACGTTAATGCATGGAGCGTACTATGGGGATCCCCGTCCACGAACAGTCGTGGATCTGTTCTGGAAAACTTCATAACCAGCTCCAATTTATCAATCCTTAACGACGGTTCCCCAACCCATTTCTCCACACACAACACCTTAACCCACATAGATATAACATGTTGCTTCCCTGAACTTTTACCCAAAATCACCTGGCAAACGCTTTCCGATCTACATAATAGTGACCATTTTCCCGTCATCACGACAATCAAACTGAAATAAAATCAAGCTGCTACAACAAATGATTGCACTCCAATATTTAAAACAGACTCAGCTGACTGGGAAAAATTTCAAACACTCGTTAACTACCATCTTAATAACCGTAAGCCTGCTTCTTCTGTAAACAAGGAAGCTGCTAACATACTTAAGCTTATTCGTAGTGCTGCTAACCAATCCATCCCGCAGTCTTCGCAAAAGAAACGTAAACACTCTGTTCCATGGTGGAATTGGAATTATCCATCCTGAGAGATAACAAAGTTACTGCGTGGAAAACCTTTAAGAAAAACCCTAGCCAAATCAACCTAATTGTTTATAAAAAGTCAAATGCCGCCTTCCGCAGGTTACTCAAATCGAGCAAGCTTAAATCCTTTAATAAGTTCACCTCTGCCATTAATCCAAATTCTCCCATCAAACAAATTTGGCACAACATTCACTCTTTGACCGGTGACAATGTCAAGCAACCAATAAAATTTATCAATACACCAGCAGGGTCGATCTTCCTTCCTCAGGAAATCAGTAACTGCTTCGCACAAAGTTGGTCTGATGCATCGGATGATAAAAATTTTCCAACCTCCTTCAACTTAAGAAAGCGGGAAGTTTTAAACGCGATCTCTCACACAACTACCAATTCAGAGGCCCTATATTTAGAAGAGACTTTATCACTCTCAGAATTCGATTACTGCTTGCAATGTGTCAAAGGTAAAACTCCGGGTCGCGACCTCATCTCGTACCCGATGTTAAAAAATCTACCGCTCACGGCTAAAGGACGAATTGTAAGGTTGTACAATACAATTTTCGATAGCAGCGTTATACCCCAAAGCTGGAAAACGGCTTCTATCATCCCCATCCCCAAGCCAAAAAAAGATTTAACTAAGGTTGATGGCTATCGTCCCATTTCCCTTATTCCCTGCTTATCCAAAATCCTCGAAAAAATTATCGCAAATCGACTTCGCTGGTTTACCGAAACCAAAAACTTAATTAGTAAAAACCAAGTGGGATTTAAACCAAAGCAAGGGTGTATCGACGCCCTTCTACACATCGACTTTGTAGTAACCAATGCTCTGTCCGCTCGAAATCACGTTTCGATCCTAGCCCTGGATTTCGAGAAGGCTTTCGACCGGACAGGTATTTGGTATTGAGTAAACTCAAAGAATGGGGAATTGGCCCAAAAATACTCGGTTACATTACTGCTTTCTTGAGCAACAGGAAGTTTTGCGTAAAAATCGGTAACGTCTTTTCTAATACTGTTCAGCTTTTTAATGGCATCCCTCAAGGATCACCACTATCTGTGTTACTTTTTTCAATCGCATTTGATGAAATAAATAAAATCATAACCAGACATAAATATTTGGAACACTGTGCTTACGCTGATGATGTTTACATACTTTGTGGGCACAATGATCCAAATTTGTTACATTCATCCCTATCTAACGTCTTAAAGGACATTATAGATTGGTCTTCAACCAGTGGTGCTACTTTGGCACTCAACAAATGCAAAATCCTCCATATTTGCCGGAAAAGATCTTGCTCAGTCCCAGACTTATATGTAAATAATGTTATAATAAAATCAGTACCTAATTTAAGCATACTTGGTTTGATGTTTAACTGTAAATATAAATGGAAAAGTCATTGTTTAGAAATTAAGAAATCACTAGCTGCAAGGAGCAATATAATTAAGTATTTAGCCTCAAAAAAAAGTAATGCTAATATCAATACTCTTTGTTACGTAACAAGAATGCTAATATTAAGTAAAATCGACTTCGCATTATGTATCTACGGCAATGCCCCAAAGTCTACATTGAACATCATCAAGGCGCCCTATCATCAAGCCATCCGCAGAAGTTTAAATGCATTCCCCACCACGCCAACAAAAAACATACTTGCAGAAGCTGGATTCCCCTCCATCGAAGAACGCTGCATGGAAGTATCGGCGAAACTGCTCTCGAAAATCTCTTTCCCAACCGGTTCTATCCTAGACACAGATGTCCTTCTATGCTCCAATCGGAAAACTAAGCAAAGAATTTCGTCAGCGATAGGAAACTCGTTAAAACTCGGCAAAGTTTTAAGTATTCCATACAAATTTTTCCCCAAACACACAGTCTCGCAGCCACCGTGGTCCATCAAGACGGATTCTATTATATTGAATCTCTGCAAGTACCGAAAAACACACTCAAACAATCGTATATATCAGTCAATGTTCCTATGTATATCCTCGGACCTGACTTCTAAAGGATGGGCATTTTTTTACACGTATGGTTCCAAGACAATAAACAATACTGCATTCGCCGTCACCCTAGAAAATGGTACACTCCTCAAACAAGGTATTATGACGGAGACTGCCTCTATCTTTACTACAGAAGCACAGGCCATTTTAGAGGCGCTGGTGTTAGCAGATGATACGCATGGCAAGTACGTCATCTGCTCAGACAGCCTTTCAATACTACAGGCAATTGCAAACCCAAAGAATGATTCTCAAATGATCTGCCGTATCCGAGACATCCTCTTGAAAAGACCGGACAAGATCAAATTAATGTGGGTACCAGGACATGCAGGTATACGGGCAATGAAGTCGCCGACCACGCTGCCAATTTAGCTGGTGTTAGTCCAACCTATCTATTTGACACATACAGCAAACACGACCTACAACGCACAATAAAAAGCAAAATAAAACAGGCACAAATGAACGATTGGAAACTATATCTTCACTTTTATTCGAGCAAAATCAATCCCTACAAAACACCGCCAGCTTATCCACCATCCGTCCTTAAGTCAACCACCACTAACTTCCTTCGTCTTCGCCTTGGACACTCTGTAGCCACTCACCAATACCTACTAAGAAAGGAGTCGCGCCCAATCTGCTCCTCATGTAATATCCACATCCTAAACATGGAACACATCCTTGGTTCCTGCTTCTTCTCTTCAAACACGGCCAGTAGTCACCTCAAGGACAACATTTTTAAAATATTAGACAATCCATCCCTAGAAAACTTAAATATAATAAATAAACTTGTAACATTATTCAATATCATATTATAGTATATAAATGTACATTTAATCGAGCTGAAAGCCTTTGCAGCTAGTGCTCAAATTCTTGTATTTACATGTAATTTATTTCATGTCAATAAATATTAATAATAATAATAATAATACATCATCAGCGTACGAAAAATGTATCTACTACAAGGTAAATGGAAAAAGTATTACAATAATAACCGTCTACGTAGGTAATTTACGTAGCTACGTAGCAACGAACGATGCGAGGGAACAGTCAGTGTGCGCTAAATTATCGGAAGACTTTGACATTCGAAACCTAGGTGAACCAAAATTATGCGTAGGACTTGAAATTTCTAAAAAGAACGGAGGGTTTAGTATAGGACAAACAGGCTACATCAACAGATTTAGGTGAAGCAAAACCATCACGCCTAAGTGCGCAAGCTGCAATGAAACTCCAGAAAAGCTGCCTGGTAGATCGCGGGAAGGGGTGCGCTTGATGACAACGGCAGCAGATAATACACGCCCTATGCAAGAATCTGACGACTATTTATATGTCTCAGAGGGTGGTAAAGGTCACTACCTCGGTGATAACAGCTTCGCGTCTTTGGCGCCTTCCGAATCGGAAGATGAAGACGAAGAAGTGGCATCTTTAAGTAGCAGTATCAAAATGCTAGAACAAAGGGTACTAGCCATAAAAGAAAAACAAATGGCAAGAAGAAAGAGGGAAGCACAAGAGTACTCCCAAAAGCAAGGCCAACAGCAACAGCAGACGCAGCAAGCCCAGAAGCAGTCCGTACAACAACATTTAAAAATGAAAACGAACACAAAAACATCAGTGCAACAACAACAACAACACCAACAAAAACAAAATAAACTCCAGCCACAACAATCGCAACAGCAACAACAACAACAACAGCGACAGCAGCAACAAAAACAACAACTGAAGCAGCAACAACAACAACAGCAGCAGCAACAACAACAACAACCGCAGCAGAAACAACAAAACACTACAAAGCAAAGAGTTCCACCTATAAACACATATAAGATAGAACTAAAGGAAACCATTGAACTATGTAAGTCGGCCATAGGCAATAATTTTTTTGTTAAAAGACTTAGTTTAGATAGGCATGCGATCCATTGCAATACAGTGGAGCGCTATCATAAAATTGAAAACCTGTTAAGGGATTCGACGACGGAGTTCTTCTCTTTCACACCGAAAGGTGAAAAGCTGCAGACAATGCTGCTGAGGGGATTAGAACCGTCGAATGATCCGGAGGGGCTCCTTGCACTGCTGAAAGAGAAGGAGTGCGAAGAGCTCAAATTCGTAGGGGTTAAGACATTCGTCACGGCTAGAGCCAAAAGGGAGAAGCGGAAACTACCGTTCTTCCTGGTTCAGCTGAGTCCCAACAGCAAACTGGATGGTCTAAGGAGCATCTAAGTCCTAGACTACCAGGGTGTACACTGGGACAAATTAAAGAGGAGCGAAAACGTATTACAATGTGTTCGCTGCCAAAGGTTCGGGCACGCCGCGTCGAACTGCGAAATGCAGCCTCGATGCGTGAAGTGTGGAAAGAACCACAAATCCGAGGAATGCGCTCTGGGCAAGGACGGAGCGTCAGAAAAAAGCCAACTCTCTTGCGCGTTATGTAGGAACACGGGACACAGCGCAAATTATCGGGGTTGTCCCAAATTCCAATACATCAACAGAGTAAATCTGGCTCGGCAGCAGAAAGTGGAAATTAAACGTCCACTCGTGCAGACACAAACACCAGCCGTTACTCCCCACGTTACCTACGCCCAAATGGCGGCAGGTAGGGGAAATACGGTACAACAACCAAAGGTAGCTTCTCAGGCCCCAGCGCCTAGAGCACCGGAACCTGTACCTGATATACTGGCTATCTTGCTCTCTATCCCGGGGCAAATGGCTCAGCTTCAGCGTCAAATACAGGAACAGGCTAAGCGGATAGATCAAATATACGCGCTGCTGCCGGGCCTAACGCACCTCCAGTCGTAATGGGTACGTACATGGCGGAGCAAACCCTGATGGTCCTTGCAGTGAATGTTAATTCACTGATTAGGTTCGAACGAAGAGCCACACTGTTTAAGTTGCTTAAAGACCAAGCCCCTGGTGTGCTCTTGGTTAGCGAAAATAAGCTTACCAAGAGACACAAAATGAGGCACAAAAGATACAAAATAGTACGGAGAAACCGACCCAACTCCATTCAGGGAAGTGGTGTTGCGATTTTCGTACGAAAAGGTATACGTTTTAAAAGAGTATACAGTCGTGTAGTACGTAGGTTCCAGGTGCTGGAAGCATGCATCGTGTACATCCCCTTCCGTAGTGGAAAGCGGTTGTACATGGTGTCTGTCTATGCACTTAAGGCTACTCAATCCACTTTATTCATCTCAGAGCTCGAGACACTTTTGCGATTCCTAAGACTGGAATTGGAGGAGAATTACTTTATTATCGGCGGAGATTTCAACGCCAAACATAGTGCTTGGGGAAATAATACTCCAAATACTAGAGGGAACCTACTATTCAATTGGTGGGGTCAGCACAGTATCGACTCGGCCTCAAGGCGACGGATAGTCCGTCGTTTCCTAGACACGGGTCCTATTTGGATCTCCTGCTGTTCGATACACGAATATACCTGACATGTACTAACCAACATACCATAAACTCTCTACGCACTTTTGCGTATGACAGTGACCATTGCGGTCTCTGTACCGAATTAACCGTTCCAAACGAAGCTGCGGAATTGGACGAGTTTGTGCAAAGGCATGCCTACAACTATAGTAGGGTGCGTTGGACGCACTTCTCCAGAACACTGACAAGAGCAGTCTCCTCGTATTCGCTCTACCCACCGTCCAATAGAAATCTGTCAAACGAGGAGATTGACAGGTATCTAAAACTAATGGACGAGACAATTAAACGAATAATGGACAAAACGATACCTCGGTATCAACACACTGACGACGAAGACTTATTCCGCAACGCTACCATTGACGCATTGCACCGACATAAAAGTTGGCTGCTGTCAAGACTAAAAACCTTGTACAGACAGTTTACTGACAGACATAACCCGGAGATTATGACGCTAAAGGCGTCGATCAAAAACCTCCAAGTATTAATAAAAGAAAATTACAGAGCATCTGTAAGTTTGTATTGGAACAACAAAATTCGAGCTGTAAACACCAGCAACCCGAATATGTTCCCGCAAATAAATAAAATATTTCGGAGAAAAGATCAAAACGACCTTTCGTATCTTAAAATCGTCCCAACGACGGACAGCGAGAACATACTTACAGCAGCAGGCATAGATCCAAATGAGGCTGTTGATGATGACAACTTCTTTGTGATCGAGGATCCGCAGGAGAAGGTTGAGGCTATAGGAGCGACTTTCCAGGAAGTATATAAGGCGAATGACATCATTGGCCCGAACGACGACCTGGAAAATCGAGTCCTTGTGCACAATTTCTACCTTCGAAATGAAATTGTGAATTGGCGATTCGAGAGCTCGGGTTTCACCCAGTTCAGTGACGAGAATATGGCAAATAATGTCATCACCAATGAGATGGTACTACCACCGTTCATTTCGAAGGCAGAGCTCCAAACGATCTTCGAATCGCTTAGAAGTAAGAAATCAGTGGGAACCGATGAAATACCGAACACTGTGCTTCGACATCTCCCACTAGAAGCGGTGGACATTTATACCACCCTGTTTAATAATGCAATGAATAATGCACATTATCCAGCGCATTGGAAAACAGCGGTGGTACACCCCATCCCCAAAAGGGATAAAGACACTTCCAATCCAGCGAATCTCCGGTTGATCAGTCTCCTTCCAAACATCAGTAAGGTTTTCGAGAAGGTGATCAATAGAGTCCTGACTAAGTGGGTTGAGGACAAACATATAGTTCCGGATAATCAATTCGGTTTCAAGGCGGGCCATGATGTTATTCATGCTGCGTCTAAACTTGTTTCTGATATCCAATGGAACAAAGGCAAGAATCAGTGCACTGGTGCCTGCCTGATTGACTTGAAGAAGGCCTTCGATACCGTATGGTTAGAGGGACTCTTTTTCAAGCTGGACAGGTTGGGCATTAGTAAACCACTGCTGTATATTCTTTTTGATATGCTCTCCAGTAGACAGTTCATCGTGAAGAATGGCGATGTGACTTCTGCTGGAACATTTAACATTAAAAACGGTTTGCAACAAGGTGCGATAAATTCGCCGATCCTATTCAACATTTACACAAGTGATCTGATAGGTTCACTTCACTATGCCATAGCGTACGCAGACGACTTAATCGCGTACAGATCAGGTCCAAAGATTGAGGTTATTAATATACTCTTGCAACGTGACTTCCATAAAATTACGCGATATTGCGATGACAGGAAGTTGAAAATCAATTTTCAGAAGTCGGAAACCATTTTGTTTAGGACGCCTTTGTCTGGGGCCTCTTGGGATACCAGAAAGAATTGGCGAAAGTTCTCGATCGTGGGGCAGCACGGGCAGCCACTTGCTTGTCGAAATGTAGTCAGATACCTTGGGATCTGGCTGGATCAATATCTGTATTTTAACAAACATATAGAGGTTGCTCTGGCCAGAGCCAAAGGCGCCTTTGCCCTTACAAAGAGACTGTTTTATAACAGCCAACTCGATGCGGGGGTGAAGGTTAACTGCTACATGGCCCTTATCAGGCCTATGCTTGTATTTGGATGTCCCGTGTGGTTCAACGTGAGAGCAAGTTTATTAGAAAAGATTCGGATGTTTGAGAGGGCTTGTCTTAGGACTTGTCTTCGCTTATACAGAACACCAGAGTCTGAGTACATAAAATTCTAACCTAATGAGGTCTTATACAATAGGGCGAACCTAATAAGAGTGGACAATTTCGTCATTAAGTTGACTCAAAGGCACATTGCAAGAGCAATGACCTCATGGAACAACCTGATCTCCGGGGCTTACTACCCTATCTATATGTATCATGAGAGAGTTCGCTTTGACGGCTTTGTTCCTCCAGCAGCGTTCCTCTACCTAGATATGAAAGGTCTGATCCAGGACAGATTGGCGGTGCCGCTAATCTTCCACGTTGCTCGAACAGCTGCGGACAGGCGACTCAACTACGGCAGGGACGTCGCAAATGGCAGTGCGAAACGTCTCCGGTTCAGTAGGGCGGTAGGAAGTCGCGACATAAGAGATGTTGCACGGCAGCACCAACAATTTTGGTGGCTTATGGGAGGAGAGGAAGTCTCTTCATTGAATTCCTCTAGTATAATATAGCTCCACTCGGAAGCAAAGTCGGCTAGCCTAATTATTTAGTCATGGCCGGCTTACATAGACTTAGGTAGGATTAAGGTAGTTATAAGATAAAAACAAAAAAAAACATAAATAAATATAAAAGAACTAAGATGGGTAACAACTTCTAGAAGGGGTAACGCATCTAGGAAAAAAAAATTGTATGATATATACAATAATAGTAGGTTAATAGTTTTAAGTAGGTTAAGTAGATTAAGATTTATTTATAGGTAGATAGTTTATAAGTTTTAGTTTTTAAGATTTTTTAAAAAAGAAAGTCCGTATACTAAGTTTTTGCAGTAAATAAAATTGTTTTCTTAGTTTTAGTTTAAATAAATAAAGAAAAAAAAAATAAAAGAAAATTGTAATCGTACGAAGCGTCGACATCAAATAAGTATTGTGTTTAATTTAGAGTGCCCGCATGGGACCAGTAAGTTAGAATAAGATAATTTTAAGTTAATTAAGCTAACTTTTAAGCGTTTTTTTTGTATAGCGTATAAGTGTTACTGAATTGAAAAATATAAAAATGCATTTAAAATGAAAATGAAATGAGCGTCGCAGTGTTTGTCATCAAATTTTGGGATACGGGTTCGAATCCCGGACCTAACTAAGAACTTTTTTTTTTGTTTTCTCCTTAAATTGTGTGATTTCAAAACAAAACTAGGAGTTTGAAATCCCCTCCTAAAGTAATAAAAAAAAGAATAAATGCCGTTCTATCAGAGGATGATGAACATTATGAAGGGGGCAATAACAACTTTGCTTCTCTAGCGGCGTTAGAGAGACATTAGCAGCAGCATAGAAAAGCTGCAAGAAAAAATGCTTGATGTTAAGCTAAAACAAACTGCACGCAGGCAAAAGGAGAAATTAGAGGCAGAAAGCGCCCAACAAAAAAAGCAACACGAGCAGAAACAACAACAGCAGCAACAACAAAACCAGCAGCAGCAGAAACAACCACTGCAGCAGACAAAACAGCAGCAGCACAAACAACAGCAGCCGCAGAAACAACAACAGATGAAAACACAGCAGCTGAAAAAACAACAGCAGCAGCAACAACAACAACAACAGCAGCAGAAGAAGAAGGAGAAGGTGCTTCCTATCAACACCTACAAACTAGAGGTAAATGAAACCAAGGACCTGTGTAAGTTGGTCATTGGTAATAATTTTAATATCAAGAGATTGGGGAACGATCGCCATGTCATCCACTGTAATACAGTGGAGGGCTACGCGAAAGTGAAAGAGCTAATAAAAGAAACGACAACGGAGCACTACTCATTCAATTCACACCAAAGTGTGAAAAGCGGCAGTCGATGCTGCTGAAGGGGTTGGAACCGTCTTCTGATCCTGAAGAGATCCTTGCACTGCTCAAAGAGAAGGAGTGCGAAGGACTCAAGTTTGTGGGGGTAAAGCCATTTACCACAGCTAGAGCCAGGCGGGAGAAACGGGGTCTGCCGTCCTAGACTACCAGGTGATTCACTGGGAAAAATAAAAAAAGAGCGAAGACGTTATACAATGCGTTCGCTGCCAGAGGTTCGGGCACGCCGCGTCGAACTGCCAAATGCAGCCTCGATGCGTGAAGTGCGCAAAGAACCACAGTTCCGAGAAGTGTACGCTGGGTAGGGACGGAGCATCCAATAGGACGCAGCTCTCGTGCGTGTTATGTGGGAATGTGGGACACACCGCAAACTATCGGGGTTGTCCTAAGTTCGCTGACATTAAAAAATTAAAACTTGCTCGGCAGCAGAAGGTGGAGGTCAAACGTTCAACTGTTAGGTTCCAAACACCAGCCGTCACGTCCCAAATTTCCTACGCCCAAATGGTGTCAGCAAGCGACTGTTGCTTCTCCGGCGCCAATGCCGAGAACTACGGAAGCTGCACCTAACATGCTGGCCATCTTGCTCGCAATCCAAGGGCAGATGGCTCAGCTGCAAAAGCAGGTGCAAGAACAGGCCAAGCGGGTGGACCAGATCTACGCGCTGCTGCCGGGCCTAACGCAACACATGTCGTAATAGGTACGCACATGGTGGAGCTAACTTTGAAGGTCCTAACTAACGAAGATCCGCGATGTGCTTTTCGCTAGCGAAACCAAGCTATCCGATAAGCACAAATTGGAGTACAATAATTATATTGTTAGAAGAAGAAATCGGCCCAGATCCAAACGTGGAGGCGGTGTCGCGATCTTCATTAAAGAAGGTATAAAATTTCACAGAGTGTACAAGGGAGTGTAGCGCAGGTTCCGGGTGTTGGAGGCAGTCTTCGTTTACATCCCGCTCCGCAGTGGAAAGCGGCTGTACTTGGCCTCTGTTTATGCACCTGAGGCTTCACAATCCACCCTATTCATTACAGAGCTCGACACGCTTTTCGACTTCTGAGGTTGGATTCGGGGGAGAATTATTTTATAATCGGCGGGGATTTTAACGCTAGACACAGAGATTGGGGAAATAATTTGCCAAATACTAGAGGGAACCTACTACGCGATTGGTGGGGTCAGCACGATGTCATGTACAGACTCGGTCTTAAAGCGACGGATAATCCGTCGTTTCCCAGAGGCGGGTCTTAATTGGATCTACTGCTGCACGATGAACGCATACGACTGACAGGCACGAATTTACATACACTAAACGTTCGCGCACGTTCGTGTATGACAGTGACCATTGCGGTTTTAGCACCGAAATTACAGTTCCCAACGAGATTGTGGAATTGGAGGAGTTTGTCCAAAGATATTCTTACAACTACAGTAAGACTCGATGGACACACTCCGCAACCTTGAAAAGAGCGCTCTCCTCGAACACGCTCCACCCACCGTCCAATAGGAATTTGTCAAACGAGGAGATCGACAATTACCTAAAACAAATGGACGAGACAATTAAACAAACTATGGACACTACAATACCGCGGTATCGACGTACGACTAACGAAGACCTGTTCCGCAGTCCTACTATTGACGCACTGCACCGACAGAAAAGTAGACTTCTGACAAGACTCAAAAACTTATATAGACAGTTAACTGACAGACAAAACCCGGAGATTAGGACACTGAAGTCGTGTATTAGAAATGTGCAAACGTTAATAAAATATAATTACAGAAGTTCTGTAAGTTTGTATTGGAACAACAAGGTTCGGGCTGTAAACACCAGCAACCCGAATTTGTTTCCGCAAATAAATAAACTATTTCGGAGAAGAAATCAAAACGACCATCAGTGTCTTAAAATAGCCCGGACAACAGACAACGAACGGTAACTGAGTATAGCAGGTATCGATCCAAATGCGGCCGCTGATGATGACGACTTTTTTGTGATGGAGGATCCACAGGAGAAGGTTGAGGCCATAGGGGCAACTTTCCAGGAAGTATAGAAGGCCATTGATATCATTGGCCCTAATTATGACCTGGACAATCGCGTCTTGATGCACAACTGCTGCATTCGAAATGAAATGGAGAATTGGCGATCCGAAGGCTCTGGTTTCACCCAGTTTAGCGACGAAAATATGGCAAATAATGTCATTACTTGAGAGGGTGACCTACCCCCATTCATTTCGAGGGAAGGACTCCGTGAGATCTTTGACACAATCAGGGCTAAGAAATCAGTGGGGACCGATTGTATTCCGAACATCGTGCTTTGACATCTTCCTCTAGAATAAGAAGGAATTATAACAACGATTGTGTTTGTTTAAGAAGCACAAACGATAGCCACGTTCTGTTACAAATGTTAAATTCACAACAAAGGTCTTATACGATACAGCGAACTTAATAAGGGTTTACAATTTTTTTATTAAGTTAATTCGAAGGCACATTACTAGAGTAATGACCTCGTCTGATCTTTGGATATTACTACTCCGATTATCTACATATAATATATCAGGAGAATGTGCGCTTTAACGGCTTCATTCCTCAAGTAGCGTTCCTCTATTTTGATAAAAGAGAACTGATCCAGGACAAATTAGCAGTGCAGATAGCACGGGCGAAAGCATATACCTAGTTTTCCCTTATTCACCGCTAAACTAATTTTGGCAGCGCGCTGAGTTCATCCAATTATGTCGATATCATCGGCGTACGGCAGTAGTTGCACAGACTTTTGAAAGATTGTGCCTCCAGTATTCACTAGCACAATTCATTCAAGTATGATGTTAAAGAAGTCACTTGTCAGCATGATAGCGTGTCACCTTGTGTAAAACCTTTTTTGACATCAAAGGTCTCAGTTACCGACCTCGACAGAGCAGCGAGCCTTCACATCGTCTTTCTGCACAGACGGACGACTTTCGCAAGAATGCCAAAACTATATAGCTCCTCTCTATAAATGAAGTGGTACGTGGCCTTACAATCGATGAAAAGGTGATGGGTATCGACTTAAACTAAACCTTAAACAGGATCTGCCGGAGTGTGAAAATTTGGTCGATTGTGGATTTTCCTGGTCTGAAACCGCACTGATATACCATATCTCTATAATTGATGCAGTTGGGGGTCTCCTTTTTTGTAGATCGGGCATGCGGTGCTGAGACATCATTCCGTCAGGTTCAGCTGTTTCGATGGATTTCAGCTTAGATATTGCTGTCCTATCCTATTAGTGCTGGTCAGGAGGAAGGAGGACGGAAGTTTTGGCTATCGTTGTCTAAGTTGAGTGGTGTATTCTGCCTGACGGCGGCATGTTGGGCTTCTTCGCCGTTATACAGTCTGCATAAAAAGTTTTTTCCATATTCCCAGCACGGACTGTGACTCCACCACAATGTTTCCTTCTTCATCTTTACATGATTCTGTAATCGAAGTTGATGTTAGAGGAGTTGTTGAGAGATCTCGCTACACGCGTTCGGCGACGATTTTGGCTGTCTTTTGCGATTGCGGCTTTTCTACGTTATATCTTCTTACAATAGTTCTTCTTTGTTATTGCGCTTGGGAAATTCGCATTCGCTCCTTGGCTGCAGCAACATGGTGACCCGAGTCAATGTTGGTTGCCCGGAACGTGGAGGCATGCCTTACATTAATCGCAAAATGATCAATTTGATTTAAGGTTTAATGATCCGGAGACTGCCATGTCCCCACGTGTATATAGGGATGAGGAAATTTTGCGGTTGCCATTGTAATATTCCGTCCAGCCGCAAAGTCAAGCCCCATTTACAATACTGCGAGATGCGATACGAGAGTCGCATGCTCTCGCATTCAGACATCGGACGTCTGTTTACAATGATGCGTGAAAACACCACTCACAAATAACAAGTTCAAAATGAAAACAACAACAATTTAGCTGTCACGCATTGCGGGATGCGAGAGCATACCAGATTACCAGAGAAATTGATTGCGATGCTCGCTGCGAGACTCGCATTATTGTAAACGAACACATTGAATTACATGTTACAGAAATATTTTTGACAGTTCATGCGCTCTCGTTTTCGAACAACGTATGCCTAAAGCCTGAACTGAAGTCCCATTTACAATAATGCGAGATGCGATTCCAGAGTCGCATTCGAATTCGAATGCGAGAGCTCTCGTATTCAGACATCGGACGTCTGTTTATAATGATGCGTCAAAACACCACTCACAAATAACAAGCTCAGAATCAAAACAACAACAATTTAGCTGTCACGGATTCCGAGATGAGAAAGTTTTCCAGATTTTCGAAATTGACTGCGATGCTCGCTGCGACACTCGCTTTATTGTAAACGAACACATTGAATTACATGTTACGGAAATATTTTTGACAGTTCATGCGCTCTCGTTTTCGAACAACGTATCGCATCTCGCAGTATTGTAAATGGGACTTACACTTGCGGTCATAAAAACCGCACCATATCAAAATGATTGAAAAATTGTTAATAACTACGATAATAATTCTTATAATGAAATGAAATTTTTGTTGAGTACTCCGCAGTAGTTAGTAAGTACTTCTATCTAATTTCCATCTGTTTATTGAATTTTTGAAAAAAGATATTAACAAAGAAAGAAAAACGAGTTAATTTTCTTATTTTTTTAAAATATTTTAATACAGTCATTGGTTAACAAAATCAAACGATACATTTTTTATGTATGTGTATATAAGATGTTTAGATATGCCACTTTTACCAAAAAATTATCAATACCGAGTTGCTCCTCCTTTGGCGGTTATAACCGCTTTTATTCTAGAAGGCATCGAGTTTGCTAGAAGTTCAGTAATATCCCTTGAAATTTCAGTATTCCATACATGTTCCAGAACTTGTTAACCAGAGAGTAACTCTGGTTTATGTTCAGCCACCTTACGTTTCATTACATGCCACAAGTGTTCGATTGGGTTTAAATCGGGCGAATTAGCTGGCCAGTCTAGTCTGGTAATTCCGAGGTCATCAAACCTTGTCTTGAGCTGAAAATTATTGAAAGACTCTAGTTACTTGTCTGTTTATTATTTATAAAGTAGACATCTAGAAGTTGATTCATAACACTTTACGTACGGGCCCAAAACGTAAAAAGAAAGACATCCCCAAACCATCTGGCTTTGAGGAAACTTCACTGTTTTGACTATGCACTCGTCTTTGAATCTTTCACCTGCTGACCGTCATACGTATGGCAAATTGTCGGCACACAACAAATTAAATTTACTTTCATCGGACCATATCACACATCGCCAATCATCCTGCGTCCAATCTTCGTACTTTTTTGCTCAAGTCAAGCGAGCTTTTTTCATTTTTGTGGTTAGGAGAGGTTTTTTCGCTGGTCGTCTTCCATATAAACCTATTTCCCGTAGCCGTCGGCATATGGTTTCGGCGCTTAGACCAACTTGATGAAATTCACTCAGCTCTGTTCTTATACGGACAGCACTTTTAAAACGATCTTTCATGCTAATTCGTTGTAATATATTGTCCGTCTTCTGGGTTGTTTTACGTTTCCGTCCCGAGCATTTTTTCCTTTCCAGTGGATCCAAATTTTCTTTTTTCTTCATCAGTCGTACGATAGTTGAATGACATCATCCTATTTTAACCACAATCTCACGATAGCCAAGCCCATTCATTAGTATGGGAAAACCCCTTACGATCTGATGTAATTAGGCATTTTTTGAGAACTCATTAGGTGGTGCGGTTTTTATGACCGCAAGTGTAAGTCCGTTACCAAACTTGGTGCTGTGTATGCTATACTTACCAACTGTCCCACCAAAGATGTCCTCCTTTCCCATTCTGGCGTTAAAATTTCCTAGTATGGGTTGTCAACTAAGTAATTGCCGATTTCACACATAGATCTGGATGTCTTTGGAAATATTTTTTATTGGCTTCTGTCAATAACATACATATGTATTTCTTTCCTTTTTACATTTGTTAGCTGTCAGTCTTACTTTGCTTTAGAAGCAAATTGTGCGTATTTTTGTGAAAAGCTATCAGTTTAGCGTCAGTTGTAATATGGAGTGCAAAAAGAGCATTTTCGTCATATTTTACTTTTTTATTTCCGTAAAGGAAAGAACGCAGCGCAACCTGCTAAAAGTTACGTGATGTAAGAATGGTATGAAGAAGCCTTAAATTGGTTTGACCAATTTCGTTCCGGAGATTTTTCACTGAAAGATGAATAACAATCAGTTCGACCAGATGAGCTTAATGATGAAATAATTAAAGCCATAATCGAGTCGGATCGTCATGTAACTGTACGAGAGATAGCAAAAGAGTTAAATGTGGCACATACAACGATTGAGAAATATTTAAAACGTATGTAACTCGTTAAAAAGCTTGATTTGAAAGAAATTTATTTAACGAGGCGCATCAATGTTTGCGATTTGCATCCCAGACGCATTGAATCCGACCCTTTTTTGAAAAAAATCATCATAATCGATAACGATCAGGTCCAGGCTTGATGAGCACAATCCACTTCGAAAGGTGATATCCACCAAAATTAGATTTTGCTCTCAATTTGGTGGGATTGGAAAGGTGTGGTATAATTTATGCTACTTCCAAGGAATCAAACGATCAATTCGGATGTGTACTGTCAACAACTGAACAGATAAAATACAGCGTTCAACGAAAAACCGTCAGAATTGGTCCATTGAAAAAGGTCATTTTTCACCAGGACAACGCTAGGCAAAATACGTCTTTGGTCACCCGCCTAAAATTTTTAGAGCTTGATTGGGAATTGATGTTACATCCACCATATGACCCTGAACTTGCTCCATCAGATTACCATTTATTTCGATCTTTGGATGGTAAAACGTTCAATGATGACGCTGTGAAACCGCATTTTGCCGATAAAGATCAGAAGTTCTACGAACGCGGGATTATGAAAGTTTATTCGTTGTATTTAAAAACAAAAAAAGTATTTTATTCATATGAAAAAATCGACAATTACTTCGGACATTGCGAATGTCCTCTCGAGGAGCTCGTGGAAACATTCTTTGGTGGCTTCGTCCTTGTCTTCCGAATTAGCATGGGCGCATATTAGGCTTGTGTTAGCGAATTTAGCCTTGATGCTGATTGCCATAAGACGCTTGTTCACGTGTTGAAAGCTCAAAACTGTTTGTCTAAGTCTGCGGCATATGACAAAACCGCATCCGAATAAGCGCTGTTTCTTTTTCTTATAGTAATCACGATAGTATATATCGCCGTTTTTAATCCTCCTTATGTTTGGTCCATCCCATCGCAATTCATGGATGGCGACGATAGGAGTCAATGGCGTCTGTTAAAGGTCCGGACATTCCATGTGAAAATCAGACGGCCTTTGTACTTAAGCGTTTGCTAGGGTTGTCAACAGAGTCCATTATTATCCGAGGCCACTAGTTGGTTCGTCACAAATTTTAATCTCTTAGGACCACCACTGGGAGGTAAGGCAAGCACTTCGCTACGAACTTGATTGTTGCGCTGCTGGACCAATCCAAGTTATAGGACAGTCGGCAGTTTCGCGATCAATCGCCACGCAGTCCACGTATGTACACTTCCTGGAGAGCAAGCTACCATCTTCTTATCCTAATCTGTGACCATTAAGTCGTCATCATCAACAACTTTTCTGGTTCTATATATACCTGCTGTTGCTCGTTGTCCCTCGCCTGTAAACCGAGTCGATGCAAAATCCTATGCTGAACAAACAAATTGAACAGTAGGATCCCGCTAGTGCTTGGTGTATATTTCCCCTATCCCTGTGTTTGACGTTAAAATATTCACCTTACGAATCGAAAGTTTCTTACGCTCTAAGTTGAATACTATAGTTTCACAACTTTAACAGTATGTATCTTCGTTCGATTCTAATCAATGAAGCAACAATAAACGAAAAGACCTTTAGGGTTCGTATCCATAACGTTTGGATATGAGTAAATCCCATAATAAACAGATCTGGTACACACGTGTAGTCTTTTCCTTTATCTGATCCATGATAGCGAGCACGTGAAATAGAGCTTCCAGTGGTCTATCTGCACGGGTTTGAGAAGCAACCTGCGCTTATTGTACAGAGCTCCCTTATTACTAACTAAAAGCATTGATTCACGTGCGTGCAAAAACCCCACCAATCCGGCACGCCGGCTGTTTTATAACCTCTTATACTATATGTATATGCTCCTTATGCCAACAAGTGGTCATATTCCAATATGGTAGGTATGGTGTTTAACGATGTTGAAGTATAAAACGAAAAAAAAGTTTAATCCGAGTATTCTTCGCCCACAATTACTGCATACATAGCATACTCTTTTACATCAGTCTTCAACATTGTACAAAAGTAATGACGAATAAAATTGACTTCCAATGGCAGAACTGAGAACGCTATTGATTATGAAAGTTGTACAAATTGCCCAATCAATATTTGATTTGGTGCCTAATCGAGGAGCAAGCAATGGACAAACACCAAACGCGAGTAGGAATTATACAAAATATGAAGACAAAATTTCTTGAATAAAAATATTTTATTCAGGCCTCAGATGTTAGGTGGCCATCGTTTTTTTCTATAACAAAAAATCACTTATACGGGAGCGGTGTTTAAGCATAAACTTCGCGTTGCACCTTCTCCCAGGCGGCCATTGGTCCATGTTCTGGCCTGTATTTGACGTTGCAACCATCTTGAGCCAAACGACCGTCATCACGGAGTTCCTCATAACGCTCACGATCGTATTTGGTGAATCCCCACCTCTTTGAGACGTAGATCTGTAAGAAGGAAAGCAACATTTTCATTAGTCAAATGTCATATGATTCTTAGAAACATATCCTAAACAATACATAGCAGCTGTCATATATTTCATTGAGAATGGTCTCGATGTCGGACGAGCCTCCTCACCCATAAAATATATTTTTTGCTCTTCCCGCTTCTCGATTTTGGTACAACAAACAATCGAAGTACCAATTTATTAAGAGGAGGGAGCATGAATATCATAGATTTACAAAGCTGTACATACATGTTGGTAGTTAGAGGATTGTCATATATTTTATTGAGAATGGTCTCGATGTCGGGCGAGCCTCCTCACCCATAAAAATATATTTTAGTCTTTCCCAGCTCGTTGGTAATACAACAATCAAATACTGTATTAACGCGTTAAAGAGCTGGGAGTGATACATAGTTTGCGGAAACGAAAATACGAAATAGGGGAATATCCTTCTTAACCCAACTCTAGTCATAAAAACTAATATACAGTATGTCAAGAATGAGTTTACACATCGGAAAAAAATCAAATTTTCTCAGTTAACAAGCAAATTTTCTTATTTTTATTGCAACATTTAGTATTTTATTTTTTATTTTTGTTAAGTTAGAATAAGTACAATGAATTAGTAAAAAAAATGAACAAGTTCAACACATAAATAGCAAATAACACAACAAAAACAAATTAAACTCAAGTTTTCGAGTGTCAAATAACTGTTTACACAAATAAAATGTACTCCATTTATTTTAAATTTATTAGCCTAGACGTTAAAAACTAAAAATTTTAATATTTGGTCGGGCCACCTTTAGCATCTATTGTTTGTATTAGACGATTTTTCATTGAAAAAACCAACTTTTTCATGTCGTAACACGTTGGTAAACTGTGCCATTCTTCCGTTATAACAGTTTTTAGTGCAGCTCGATTTTTGGGCTGCCGTTTCACGACTTTTTTCTTTAAGAAGGCCCACAAATTTTCAATGGGATTTAAGTCGGGACTTTGTGCTGGTGTATCTAACACTTTTCCGCAGTTGTATAGCAGCCACAAACGCACATTAAGTGCCTTGTGCTTAGGATCGTTATCCTGGTAAAACTTAAATTGCGGTTTATTGTCCCTAATAAAGCCAAATTTGTTCGCACTGCTTCTTAGATGGGTTTTCAATATGTTTAAATATTGTTCGGCGTTCATTTTTGTTTCTATGAATGCCAAGTCGCCTACTCCTCTACTTGAAATACAGCCCCAAACCATGACAGACAATTTGCCAAATTTTACAGTGGGAATTATATTTCGTTTGTCCAAGGATGTCAAAGCCTTGCGCCAGACTCTAGTTGGTCCATCGTTATAATACAGCATGATTTTCGATTCATCGCAGAATATAACATCGTCCCAATAATCATCAGGCTCAGCAATCAAGTTTGCAGCGAAGGCGAAACGTTTTTCGACATTTTCTTTTGATAGCAGTGGTTTCATTCGAGCAGCTCTGGAATTATATTTGTTGTTTATGATGGTCTTCCGAACTGTTTCGTGGGAAACGTCAACAATAGATTTATCCTTTAAAACCCTAGAAATAGTTCTAGTTGAAATTTGTGGGTTCTCGTACACTTTTTTCATTATTAAGCGCTCTGTACGCTCAGTAATCTTTGCCTTTGGGCCACCCCCATACTTTGGCTCCAGTCTGCCTTCATTTTCAACGCGATTTAAAATATTATAAACCGTCTTACGTGTTACTGAAAACATTTCTGATAAATCTTGCACACTTTTCCCCATTTGCCAGTTGTAATATATAAGCTGCACGATCTCAAATGTTAGCCTTTTTCCTGGCATTTTGAAAATTTATTTATTTTTTTTTAAACGTGTACAGACTGCAAAAATTATTCACAATTTGAACAAGAAACCAAAGGAAAGGATCAAAACAAGACAGTTTTTGCAAATTGATAACGGTTATTAAACCAGTTTTTGCAAATTGATAACGGTTATTAAACCAGTTATCAATGAGTTCATGCAAAGAGTTGTTTGACACTCAAAAAATGAGGTGGACATGGTTTTTGTTGTATTTTTCTTTATTGGTACGTTCTACTTGGATTTTTTTTTTTTTCGTTGTTTATATTCTAACTGAACACAAACAGAAAGAAAAAATTTAAATATTGCAATAAAAACAAACGAAATTATTTAATAAGTTGAAAAATTTATACATTTTTTCGGTGTGTAAACTCATTCTTGACATACTGTATATAATATATATAATAAGTGCATTCAATGTGGATAAGGTGTTATCCGCATCAATCCAAAAAGTTTTTGGCTCTACTTTTGTACAATCATGGAATGGGGCATATCAAAAATCTCTGATTTCCCAAATGCAATCTTGAAACAAGCGCGATCTTTCGAATGTTGCGTCCTTGGAAAAAAAGTTTTTGGCTCTACTTTTGTACAATCATGGAATGGGGCATATCAAAAATCTCTGATTTCCCAAATGCAATCTTGAAACAAGCGCGATCTTTCGAATGTTGCGTCCTTGGAATCACACGTCATTTTGAATATAGTACTGTGAAGTTATTCGAGGTGCAGAAGGAGTTCGAGACAGAAGATACTGTACTGTAAGGATTCAGTGTGCCATCACGAATCAGACGGTAAATGCTAAAAACTTGTTTTGTTTTTGTCTTGTCGCGGAAATCTAATTCCGATCCATCTCGCATTCGTAACGTTTTTTCTAAGATTCCAATCAAACAATATCCACCACCAGTCCTGGACGTGCCAACAATATTTTGGTCCAGTTCACAAAGCAAAAACCATTTGGCTATCGCTCAATAACAATGTTCAGACGGCTCTACTCGATATTGAAATATTGAGTGTTCATGTGCGTACGATGTTTTGGTTATTTTATAAAGGGTTCTACGAATTGTTCGAGGGTTGTCTGAAAAGTTTCCGATCACAACGTACAGATAGCGGCACTTGTCAACAAAAGCTAGTGAATGCTAGTTGTGCATCTTTTAACAGTTACTTACCGAAGTTTCAGTCATTTAGGATGCGCAGTTTTTAATTGACAGTCGTTTGAGTGAGTCGATGCGAGTGTTTTTTGTGAAAATGGAAAAAATTTAGTATCGAACTGTTATTGAATTCTTGTTTTTGAAAGGCAATACGCCTACGCAAATCAAAAATGAGTTGTACTCTGTGTATGGGAACTCTGCGCACCATCATTTACCACAGTGAAATTTTGGGCAGCTGAATTTAAACGTGGCCGTAAAAGCTTGGGAGATGATGAACGTTCGGGACGTCCAAAAATTGCAACCACTGACGATAATATTGCTGAAGTTCACCAAATGGTGTTAGACGAACGACGAATTAAAGTGAGAGAGATAGTAGAGGTTATGAAAATGTCCAAAGAACGTGTTTGTTACATATTAAATCAAGTTTTAGGCATGAGAAAGTTGTTCGCGCGTTTGCTTACGTTAGACCAAAAACGTGTTCGAATGAACCTTTTCAACGCTCTGCTGGCGAAGTTTAGGCGCAATAAATCCGAGTTTCGGCGCCGATTGTAGATGAAACTTAGATACACCATTAACGCCCGAAACAAAAATTCAGTCAAAACAGTGGACTGCAAAGGGCAAGCCGGCTCCAAAAAAAAAGCAAAAACTGTTTTTTCGGCTGGGAAAGTGATGGCGACTGTTTTTTTTGGGATAGTAAAGGAGTTATGTTAATCGATTATCTTCAAAAAGGAAAAACCATTACAGGAGCATACTACGCATCATTACTTGCCAAGCTGAAGACAGAAATTGCGGAAAAACGGCCACATTTGCAGAAAAACAAAATCCTGTTTCACCTAGACAACGCGTCGTCTCACACCTCAGCGGTTGCCATGGCGAAAATCCATGAATTACAGTTTGAACTGCTTGACCATCTGCCTTATTCACCAGATCTAGCCCCAAGGGACATTTTTGTGTGCCCTCATCTAAAAACTGCGCTCGGAGGACAATTTCAATTTCGTTGTCAACTAATCGCCTTAACAATTTTTGCAGCTTTGTCTTACTGACTTGCTATGCAACACTATAACATCGACTGCTTGTAAAGTATGAAGTCGACTTTTGATTGTAAGTGGCAAGGCTCAACAGAATGCCAACACCCGAAACGAAATGTCCATTATAAGAGTAACGACAATACCACGGAGGAGCTCGCAGATGGGAGTCGCTGAATATAATCACTAACACTTTGTGGTATACGCAAGTGCAACTGAACACTCAGATAAAGCACAATACGGATGTATTGATGAAGAAATTACCACGATGGAATCTATGGCGATGCCATAGGTAGAAAGAGCAACGTCGTACTTAGAAAAGTGGTGCATCTTCGGCGGTACAGTTGGAAAATGCAACCTACCCGACACGACAAACGAAATTTGACTAAGTTTTGTCAACTTCCCGAAGTGTCACATTAACTACAACACGTCCCCACGCCGATACATCAATTTTGATCGACCCAAGACACAGCTTTAGTATTCTGAATGTCTAAGTTTTTCCGAGGAGCCAACAGCTCAGACTACTTCCTCGCTGTAATCAATATGTGAATGCGAATATTCTGCACACCAGAACACCAAAGAAGTATGACACTTTGAAGAAATTGCACGTCGAACAGCTACAATTGCAAGACTATTAGAGCTTCTGATTTTGAAGAAGTGCTACGACTATACTGCCAGAATAAAGCGCCGAAGATCAATGATGACATTTTCACCAGGCCATTAAAGACGAACTGATGTATTAGGTTTTTTCCAACCACAACGAAACCATTGATTCAATGAGGAGTGCCGACAAGTAACGCCCTGCTCTGTGATTCCTCATCATCGTACTTGAACGTATTGTGCGACGAGAGACCCAGACAAACAAAACATATCCAACACCAATAGCTAAGACAGCATGCCAGAACAGAAAACTAAAAGACTTCGTCTACCTGGATCCGCTGTAAAATCAAACAACAAATGCTTTTTCTTTGGACTATAATGGCAACTGGGAAGTAAGTCATTCACACGAACAACTTTTTGGCAAGAAAACGTAGACTTATCAAAACTTAATGAAGACCCATCGGTTGCTTCGAGATAAAGATTCTTCGAATGACTGTCGGTCCGCTCTGTATAAACCAACTTTGGAGAAACAAACTGTAAGGGTTATAAAAGAACATTGAACTTGTTAGAAAGGACAGAATCCAGACTATAATAAGTTAAGCAAATGAACACACACCTCTGCTCCGGAGTCTTCGTAACCAGAATGGAATAACAACGCTCGCCTTATATGGCACGCTCTAGGAAAAGACCGCAGCCTACTTGTTGTGTGCAAAGGAGATATCCACTTGGAACTGCAAGTCAGTCAGTGTGCAGGGCACTGAGGGGAACCCAGTTACTAACACCTTCACCCGGTCACACAAAAAGCATGGCTAAATGAACACTTCCCGAAAGAAATCCTAAAATGATCCACAAATTTCAAGCCGATGTTAGCAGAGTGGAGAAACCCCGCTATCAACATAACCTCATTAAACAGCAAATAAACATATAACTTCTAAATGTAGGAGGCATTGCTTCGAACTTAGGAACTACCTTACTACAACAGAATGTGCATTCCGAATGCTATCACTGATCTGGATAAGTGATGAGTACAGCCTCCGCGTTATGACCTGATCGCTCGTCACAAGGTCGAACGAGTACTTCTGTCTGTGTAGTACAAGAAATGTAAGTATAATACTCCTGTCACTTGCAAGTGATAGTTCTCCTGAGGATTGGGTTTTGTTGTCTCAAGTCAACCACCGAGTAAGTCATTGGATCGACATAATGGAGGCGAAACTGAAGAAATATTTAGATCGCTCTGAAGGGACCTGAAACATGTCCATGAAACATTAAGCACATTGATTCGATGAAACAAAATATTGTGAGAAATCAACAGCTGGATATTGCGCTATCAATCCACCCAGCAAAGGCAAAAATTACTTAAAGCGCACCAAACAATCGAAGAGACTACAGAAAGGCATAAGCAAAACCTCCTCAGCTCACACAGGGTCTGGGAAATGTTTTTTTTTATTCTGAGAAAATTTTTACTGACTTGTAAATGATTCGGGTGCATTTACAGCTTCGCCTTTGAAGTTGGAATAACCAGTAAACCGCCTAACAGCTGAAACATTTGAATTATGGTCGAATGGACATGTTCCTCCTCTCCATGTCGATGTGCAAGTAGTCCATATCATAGACGTCTATATGTAATTATCCAATTTAAACTCCGCACAAAGGGCACTCCATTTGTGTGCTAACACTGGAGCAACATTACATCACACATCACTCACAGTTCTACATAAAGCAGCAGTTTAAACAATTAACCAACTCCAAGGTCACACAGCTACAATTCATAAAGTTCACCAAATGCAAATGCGCTCAACAACTACGACTAGAACTATATCTACTTCTACTTCCGCATTGAAGATAACTTACCTTTTGACGTCCTGGGAACTTGAATTTGGCACGACGCAAAGCCTCAATAACTTGAGCCTTGTAGCGATCGCTGGAGCGCACCGACATAATTGGCTGTCCAATGTGCACACGAGCCACGGTACCTTGTGGTTTACCAAAAGCACCTCTCATTCCAGTTTGGAGCCTGCAAACAAAAAACAAATCCATCATTAGCGAGGGAACCTGTACATCTCACAATCACTTTTGACATCATCAACAATCAGGAAGAATGTCAAAAAGTGAGTAATCATCGTAATGAATCATAACCCAGTGCTCGAAGCAATTTCATCATTTCAAACAAACACTCGAGTTCACAAAGAAACAGAGAAAACAAGTACAACTCACCTATCAGCTCCGGCGCACGATAACATTTTGTTGATGCGAATAACGTGGAATGGATGCAGGCGCATACGGATATGGAATTGATCCTTGCCGCAGTGCTTTACCAAGTACTTGTTGCAGCAAATACGTCCAGCTTCAAGGGCTTCACTGCTGAGCTGTTCATATTCGTCCGACACCAAGTGCACACATAGTGGGAAGTCCTCGACCGTAGCCTTCTTCCTACCCAAATCGAAGATGCGGATTTTTGGATCTGGAACACCACGACAGAACCGCGATTTCGGGTACGGTTTGTTTTTACAGTAACGATAACTGCAGAGGGAAGATTTTTTACATTTTACAAATCACTCGAAGAATTCGAAAACTTACCATCTTGCGGGACGACGACCCATCTTTGGATCTGAAATCACAGAAAAATAAAAATGCTAGCCTTAATAACTTGTATCACAGAGAGATGGTGAGTTGGGGGATTTGATTTGAACATAATTATGAGAAAGTATTTATATTAAATCGTGGATGCTTCGGGATGAAACTGGTGCGACATACCTTCTCTTCAATGACCAGCAAGAAAAAGAAGGGTACAAGACGTTGACAGCCGGATGTTGTGCGATGAGATGTTACGCCAAGGCGTGTCAGAGTGGTGGGAATAAGAACTAAAAGAAAACACGTGCGTTCGGAAATGTAATCAGATGCAGTATTTTAAAAAGGTTTTTTGCTAACAACTTTCGAGGCAAGAAAGTAGAAAGAAAGGCAAGAAAGAGAAATTAAACTTCAAAAATCATATATTTTTTGAGATATATATATTGCGTTGGCCAAAAAGTGCTCTTGGCTTTTATCCAATCCAAAAATTTGACGAACAAAAGCTGGAGAAAAGAACATTCTACAGCAAAAGTTCGAAGAAATCGATGACAAATTTGAAAGAATAGGGAAGAATGTTGATGGAACATTCGAACAAAAGGACAGCAAAGTTGAGCAACTGGCATAAGAGCTTGACGCAATGCGAAAACAGAAACTGCGAGTATGTTCTTTAAGCGGTCCAAGGAGAAAATAGTTGAAGCCTCCCTCATTCGATGGCCAGACCTCACGGTCTTCGTATAAGTTCGAAATGGCTGCTTTTGCGAACAACTGGGATAACGAAGAGAAGTGCTATGCCCTAACAATGGCTTTGCATGGTCTTGCAGCAAAATTATTGCAAACAATGAATATAGATAAAGACTGTATTGCTTTAGTACGGGCTATCGAGAAACGGTTGGAGGATAGTCACATGCAGGAGGTTTACAAAATCCAATTGCAAAGCCGAATGCAGCAACGAGGAGAAACACTGCAGCAGCTCAAGCAGATTTCAGTCGACTGGCACATTTGGCATATCTCATCACAGGACAGGAAATAATCGACGAAATGGCAAAGGACGCGTTCACCAGGGGAATCGCAAATTCAAAGCTAAGGATGGCAGGGAAAAGAACCCTCGCTGAAGCACTTTCCTTCTCAGAAAGGAACACATTTCGTCAAGTAGGTAGCATCTGTTGTTGTATGCTCCTGCACAAGACCTCTTACTTTTGAGGAACGAGATACCCCGTGGGAGAGCAGAAAAATGCGCTGCTGCGATTGCGGTAAAAAAAAGGCAATCTTCAAATGCAGTGCAAAGAACCGGTGCGACAGAAAGGCTGCCATCACTGTGGTAACAAGCAAGTGGAGGAAGAAACCAGCAGAAACAACTATCAAGAAGCCGGTCAAACTTCCTGAAGCCATCAGTCATTGGCGCAGGAGTTGACGGCCCCTGGACCATCATCGTCCAGGTCTCGCTAGCAAAACGATGCAATGAAAGCCTTCTAGTAGAAGTAACCAGTGGAAAAGAAAAATGGATGGCAACAATAGACACCGGTGCCAATCATCAAGAGGTATCTGATGATTCTTGATTGAATAACACCAGCAGTTGCAGCTTGAGAACAGCTACGGGAGACCCGGCTAAGGTATTTGGTGAAGCCAGAATACAAATCCCAATGGCCGAAATACGAGTAGCTTTCTCTCACGTTTTTCTGGTGGCTGACATATGCGACTAGTGTATCATTGGTAAAAATTTCATGCAAGAACATGGACTAGTAGTGGACTTTGGGGCACAAACCCTGAAATACGGAAACATGGAGATATCAATGATATACGGAAACTCCAACACTGCAGTCTCAAAAGTCGTCATCTGCCAAAATCAGATTCCAGAGCCTTGGGCGGAAGCAATTGTTTGGGCAAAAGTGGAAGGCGGTCCTGGTAGCCACCGATTCTATTTGACGGACCCAGAAAATAGGACTTGATGGTGGGAAAGACCTTAGTGTAACCAAAGAACAACATGGTCCCTGTAAGGATTCCAAATCCAAAGACATTCAGTGCAAAGGCGAAAAAGGGGGAGATAGTGAGAAAATGTGTACCTGTTGAGGCTATATCGACAACAAAGGAAACAAATCGTACAAAAGGAGTAAGAACGGATCCTAACAAAATCGAAGATGTAAAAAACTGGCCTGTCCCAAAAGATTAACACCAACTGTGAAGCTTTTTGGGACTTGCCGAGTACTACAGAAAGTTCGTAAAGGATTTTGCTAAACCGACAGTTTAGGTTCTTTGGAAGAACTCATGCGACAACTGTGCAATGCCCCATCGTGGATTATCCCACACCCGGAAAAATGTTCAATGTGGACGCAGACGCTAGAAATGTTGTTCATTGTTCACACAGACCACACAGCTCTGAAATGGCTATTTAAGAACCCTGAAGGCCAAGTTGCGAGATGGATCGAGCAATTGCAGGGCTCAGACTTTGAAGTCCAACACCCCAAGGGAAAACTGCACTCAAATCCTGATGCTCTCTCTCGTCGACCGTGTGGAGTTGAATGTGAACATTGCAACCGTAAAGAAGCTAAAGAACAGGCCACTACCAAGTCAATAGGGGTAGGAGTGCAAATAAAATCCGTTCTTCCCAACAGGCAGATAATGACATCGAACCAATATTGGCCTGGAAGGAACACGACGAAAAACTAAGCTGGCAGAGATATCGGACCGGAACTAAACTCGAGGGCATATTGGGAACAATGGGACTCGCTTTGTGTGAAAGATTGGTTGCTGAAGAGAAAATGGGAAAGTGCAGATGGAACAACATCTCGTATGTAGCTAATGGTGTCACGGTCAAGAGTCAGCCAAGTACTGCATGAAATACATGACGGAATCTCTGGAGGCCATTTGGGAATAAAAAAAACGTTGTAACGTTTCTATTGGATAAGCGCTAAACAAGATGTCGAGAATTGGGGCAAAAGTGCATAAGGTGTGTGGCTGCTAAGGGCCCAAGTGTAAAGCCACAGGGACGTATGACGAATTCGAACAAATAGCCACCGATACACCGTCGTGGTCAGGGATTACTTCAGTAAGTGGCCGGATGTGTTCTGAATCCCAAATCAAGAGGCTAAGACCGTAGCAGAGCAAATAGTCAACAACTAGGTGCTACACTCAAATCAAATTTGAAACTTTGAATCAAAAGTCTACCATGAAGTGTGCCAATATCTGGGAATAAAGATGACAAGGACAAACAACGCTACTACACCCTCAATCTGATGGAATTGTCGAGAGATTCAATAGGACCTTGAATGACCATCAGTCTAAGGTAATCGGCAACTAAAAGCGGGACTGAAATCAACACATATCCCTTTTCTTAATGGCCTACCGAAACGCGGTCCATAGTTTAACTGGACATACGCCATCCGAGATGCTACTTAGTCAAACAGTTCGGTTACCAAGTGAAACGAAACTCGGATCCCCACCTGCGGAGTCCAAGGAGGTAAACGACTACGTGGATGACTTGAGCAGCAGAATTCGTAAATTGCACGATAACACCCGAGAAATGGTGAAACTAACGACCAAACGCATGAAGACTAGGTACGAAAGCCAAACAAAATCTTCCGGCTTCAATGAAGGAGATCTGGTTACGTTGTCTACTGGATCCAGCGTGGGAATCGAGGGAAAATGAAGGTGGTGGGTGAATGTATCATTTCAACGGAACGTATTATTGGACGAATTCCTTGCTTCGATTTTTAATTGAATATGATCAAGTGACTGCTATGTTCCTTTCAGAATTTTGGTATGGAAACAGTGTGGAAATTATGGTTATATTCCTGCATCAAAGTCAATTAGTTTCAGTCCGTTGGCACATGTGGTTTCAATGGAACTACCAAAGATGTCTTTTAATTTTTTTTATTACAACGTACTTTTTAGTATCTTCTTCTCGCATTTTCTTTTGCCAGTATGATCTTTCTCCTGTAAAGCGCATATCAAGCCGATAATAGCGAATTAAGTTTTGATGTGGTTTGTCACAAGATGCTCGCTCAACTGCTGAAAGTTTTGGACTTCTTGCTTTCGTCTGCCGCTTGAAAGAAATCCGTATCAAATATACCCAATTTCTATTGAAAGTGCTAAGCTGAAATGTCCGGCTATTTTTTAGATCCACTTCAGGAATATGAGGGTTCCTGCCATTTCTATTTCAGCACCCTGATGATCCCTGAAAATCTCTATTTACCTCAGCTCCATATACGTTATAGAACGTCATTAAAGCATTCTGCAATCTCCATATTTATTATAATTATAATATTCAGACCGAACATTTTAGTGCAGTTTTATCCTTCTTGTTCAAGTTAAGAAAATCATGTCCGGTTAGACGAGACCATACTCGGTAGCTTACACACGCAGGCAAGATTCACATGATTGATATCTAGCCATAGTTAGAGGGCTGGGGATTGCCACGTCCACGAGGCTCAATGTATACTGTTATCGTGCAACATTCAACCACAAAATGGCTATGGGGTGAAAAGAACAGGTAAAACCTAAAATCGAAGAGTTTTTATCTACAGCTCGGTAGACGACGATATAACTTTAGATGGCGTGTAGAAAGAAAAACCAAAAGGACCGCATAACTCTGACTGTATTACCGCCTTCGTCGGAGGTAATTTTATTGTATACACATCATATATGTCTATATAAAGAGAAGCGATAAAGAGTTCCATCAATATGGAAATAATAAATCATCTTAAATATCAGATAATACACAATACTATTCACGCCATTAATTCTCATCTACTCGTTAACATCTCTAAGTTAATTAGTGAACGTATCAAAGGCTTACAATTGAGTATTTTTTGAATACAAGTCGGACATGTGGAAACATTGTTTGTTTTATTTTCGTTAAGACGTTAAGAAAAATTGATTTGCATTCAATAATAATTTTAAAAATCACCAACCGGCAGTCTACTCGTTGAACTCTTCCACGAATTAGTTCACAATAATCAGTTCACAAACATCCACCCACCATCAGATCCGAACCGAACAAAAACTAGAGAACTACTCAACATCGCAAATGTCAAAATAATAAAATCTGACATTTGGAACCCCGTCGAAACGAAACAAAAGTGCACAAAGAGAACCGAGAACCGAGAACTTTGTCGTCGCCGTTGCCTTTGCCATCGTCTTTGCAGAGAATTTTTTCGCTTTACCCAAGAAAATATCTCGATCTCCCTTCTCAAGTGTGTGCAGTGGAAGCTCCAGCAACCCCACCGTCTCATAGAAGAAAGAACCAACGACATAGCTAATAAACCAAACAGAAATGTTAATTAGAATAGTCGGCAATCAATTAACGAAACGTCGATAAACAATCTTCCCCAGCGCGGCTGATGGGCAAGTAGCCAACAATAGTAGGCGTTGCAACAACCGGGTTGAAGATTATCCGTATACCCGCAGCCAAAGCCGACACCGACCAACCGACAACGCTCCAGGAAGTTTCTCCACAGAGACTCTGAAGTTTCTTCTTTTTTTTCTGTTTTTTGGTTTCTTTTGAAGAAGTCTCCAAAAGACTCCTGACTTTGTTCACATTTTGCATGGTGCTCTCGTGCGTTTCAATGGGAATTCTATGTGCATAGAATATTTTACACTTGATTTGATTTTTATTTTCGATTATTTGTGTTTTGGCGTCGAGTTGTGTGCGGGATTTACCAGTTCTATCAGGCAGCTGGCTAGAGAATCACCATGTGGAAGTGTCATAAGTGCGGCAAGCCCGTCTACTTTGGTATGAATCGAATCGAATAGAATAGATTTTTTGATTTTCTATGGAGATGTGGAAAATGAAAATATTTTATTTATTTTCCAGCCGAGAGGAAACAATCGCTGGGCTATGATTGGCATCCGGAGTGTCTGCGTTGTGAGGAGTGCGGCAAACGATTGAATCCGGGTCAACATGCTGAGGTAAAATTGTAATAAAAGAAGAAAAATTCCAAATGTGTACAAATATGTACTCTACTTCATTTTGTGTGTGGGTGACGTATGGGGAGGATAGTTTGGGTTCATCTGCGGTTAAAATTCTAGTTCTAGAGCCAGCTCTAATGATCTGCTTTCAACTAGATAGTCGACAGTAATCTTATGGACATGATTTTTGTTTGCTTTCGTATCTTTCGTGTTATCGATCATGCGTTGATGGGCAGTTTATGAATTTGATGATCACTTTCCTTGAACTTTTACGAGTTTTCTGTATTTCAGTGATTTCTAAGTTTCAACTTTGGTTAATTGTATCCCGTCTCGGTAGTGGTTTTAATTGATTAATTATGAGGGGCGGTTTTTCCGCTTATAGAAGGGTGTGATCCAATTATGACTTCCCAGAGTTATGCGACATAAAGAAGGGCTTTGTTTGTGTATTCGGAAATCAATTACGACTGTGTTGAGCAACATTTCGATGACTAAGTAACAGCAAACTATTTTTGACTAGGCAAACATTGAAGGAAGACATTACCTCGCTTCGTTATGCAATTAATGCGATGCACGGTTGTATAGATTTATGTTCTTAAGCAAAATCTACTTTTGACGTGTTGCTTAACATTAAATAAGATAAGCAGACGGCTTTGGGAGAGATTTATTGTAAATGAGGAGTTTAGAAGTTTGAGAAGAAATCTGCTTAGTTAACTGCTTCTGATGTTGAGGTTTCCCTCGAGTCGAAGAATTTCTAGATGATTTTGTTCGGCAGTGTCGATGAACAACATTCCGAGAGGACGTATAGTAAAACATTTATGTAAATCTACTTATTTTTACGACTTTGTTTACAGCGATAAAACATCTTTTAGTGCTCCTCATTGCTAAACAAATTACTGGCGGTTTTTTCCTCGCACCAATTCTTGGAACTTACCTCAAATTCACGCAGCTCTATAAGTGCCTCTACCAGCGCTACCTTAGAACCGCGCAGACCAAATCTTTCAACGATCCTAAGTCTTCTTATCAATTCGTCAATTATAAAAGAAAATCCCACGGTTACCCTCCTCTCTCTTTCGAAAATATATCATCTACCGACCCACATACTATTGCTAACTACTTTGCAACCTTTTTTAAACAATCATTTGCCGGCAATTTCTTCGCACCGAACCCCCTTTTAATTACCTCCTCCATTTCTCCATTGGCCCTCTCTCTCAATCTTTGAATCCTACTCGTATCTCGTATATTCATTTTTACCAGGCTCAGAATATTGGTCAAAAAGTGTGTACCCTCTTACGTTCCTCCCTATTTCATCTACACCTCACCCCAAGGGGATATGCACCGTTTGGCGGGCCTCTTTCATAATCCCGATTCACAAAGAGCTAAACATTGCTAAAGTTTCTCACATACCTAAAATGTTGCAAAGTATTCTATGTAAAGTGCAAAGGTTTCAGTGCAAGTTTTTTATTTCTCCCAGTCATCATGAATTTCTGAAAGGCAAACCAGGTAACAAACAGTTAAATTCGTAACCTTTGCCATTTCAGCCCTAGAAAATGGCAACACAATCGATGTTACGTATATTCCTATAGATTCTGCCTTTGATAAAATATCTCATCAATTGTTCCTTGTCAAAATGCGATAACATAAGATGAAGATTCTTATCTGGTAAACCGTTATTTTAGATTTCGCTTTAGGTGAGCTCTCCCAACTCCTTTTTTAGCCACTTACGGCATCCCATAAGGCAGCCATCTAGGCCTCCTTCTTTTCATTTTAATCATAAGTGATCTTGAGAGAATTATTAAATACTACAATGTTCCAAAGGTAGTAAAAATTGTTAGTCGTTCATCCAAACCATCAGAAATTATACCTCATCCTCCATTCCAATGCTTATTTACAATGATATTCCAGCTGTCAGCTCTTCAGATAAGGCCAATCTGCCTACAATGCATCGAATCTTGAATGGGACGAATCGACTTTCGCGAATCGGTGCGTACAAGAGTACTTAAACATCTTAACATACACAAATCCGCTGGTCCAATTGGTATATCTCCCCTTCTTCCACGCTGGTATAACCACTGCGTAAGCTTTTGCATCAATCCTAGCTTTTAGGACTCATTCCGAGCAGATGAAAAATCGCATTTGTCCAGCCCGTCCCTAAATATGGCGAATCTTCTCTCTCCTACGTACCCATTGCACTTACGTCCCTTCTTTTTAATGTCATGGAAACGCTGATAAACCGTCAGCTCATGAAGTATGTCGAAATATTTTCGTAGCAACAGGTCCACTGATGATCTGATAGCATGTCTCACAGTAAAGTGGAACCAAAGCGTACATCAATCTTGATATTTCTAACGCATTTGACAAAGTCTCTAGCTTCAGGCTCTTTTGTAGAAAATGTGTGCATTTGGGGTCGATGAGTCTCTTCTTCATCCCGATATTATATTTCGGAATGTTCAATTCAAGTTGTCTTGGATAGTTTTAGGTCTGATATTCACAAAATAAATACTGGTGTGCCACAGGACTCTGTTCTGTCTCCAACACTCTTTTTAATGATCTCTTGTCTGCTACTTCTAATCTAATATATTCCTTTGCTGGAACGGCGTCGAATATATTAGACTAGAATATGGTTTTCAAAATTCTTCATGTTCGAACCACAATTGCAAGTACAAAACTCGACTGATTCGCCGCAACTTATTTTATTTTTTAAGTAAGGTTTCAACAACAAAATTCTCGCAAACATTTGATATAATAGGTAACCTCCTTGGGAATGAAAAACAATTTTTTTTTAAATGTTTTTTAATTTATTTTATTCAATATAGTCCCCTTTTAGCTTGATACACTTATTCAGCCGATTTTCCAACTTCTTGATCCCGTCCGAAAAGTAATTTTCCGGAAGGACTGAAAAATACTCCTCCATGTCGTCGATGATTTCCTCGCGTGAGCTGAATTTTTTATTGATGAACCATCTTTCGAGGTTTGGGAAGAGATAATAGTCCGAGGGAGCCAAATCGGGCGAATACGGTGGATGCGACAGCAATCGGAGCCGTAAGTCATTGATTTTAGACGTGGTTGCCATGCTCTTGTGCGCCGGCGCATTGTCTTGCAAAAACAAAATTTTTTGTCGCTTCATGTGAGGCCGTTTTGCAGCGATTTCGGCCTTCAATCGCTCCAATAATGCACAGTAATACTCGCTGCTGATGGTTTTTTCTTTTTCGAGGTAGTCCACGAAGAGTGTGCTATGACAATCCCAGAAAACCGACGCTATAACCTTTCCGACCCATCGAGCCTCCCTCGGCCGCTTCGGAGCACTCGTGCCGGCTTCAGTCCATTGCCGGGCACTCATTCTGTTCTCTGGTGTGTAATAGTGGATCCGAGTTTCATCAAAAGTTAACAATCGACGCCAAAAGTCCGCCCAATTCCGTATCAGCAAGTCCAAGCACTCTTTCGAAGTGCTCTCGCGTTCGTGTTTTTGGTCAGGAGTGGGCATACGCGGCACCCAGCGGAAGGATAACTTTTTCATATGCAGAATATTGCCCAAAATATGGCGTGTGCGCTCAGTACTAATCTTTGTGATATCTGCTAGCTCGCGCACCTTCACTTTCCGGTCAGCCAACACCATTTGATGTATTTTTTTGACATTGTCCTCTGTAACCGCATCGGAGGGCCTGCCGCTGCGGACTTAATCGGTAGTGGTGTTGCGGCCACCACGAAACTCGAAACCAATATTTGGTGTAATCTGACGGAGCATTAGCCCCATAATATTTATCCAACGTTTCTTTTGTTTCCTTCGCCGTTTTGCCTCTCAAAAAATAATGTTTTATGAGAGAACGAAAATCGTTTTTGTCCATACTCAACATGATGCCAAACACGCAACAACAATCAGCTGTCAAAATAAAACTAAAGACAGTATCGCACTGAAATTTGGCATGTCTGCCTAAATAAGAACGGACTTCAAGGAACCATAAGGTTACTTTTCACCCCACCTAGTACAGTGTGCTTAACAAAAACGTGCTTCTAAAAAACCAGTGAAAAATGCCAGCATTAAATCATTTTTTTTTTATGAAAGTATACATATATCGAAACGAATTGCGCAATTATATCAGTATGACTTTTAGGACGGCCAATCTGTACACCATTTTCCTCTTTCCAACGCGTGCAGAGGCGACCCCGATTTTTTGGATCGTTGTCCTTTAGCAAAATCCAGTCGTAATTGTACGATCCATACAGGTATTCGATAGACTTAAGAAGCAAATCCTTTTGGTATAATTTTACAATGAATTATGCATCGAGGATTTGTGTGAATACTATTACCTCTTCGAATCCTTTGTTGGATGTTTTACAGTGCGTTACAGAAACTTTTCATATTTTTTTGTTCAAGCTTTCTTCTAATAATTATAAATAAAAAAGATGACTCATCTATAAATATGATATTGCTCCAATCCCGGTCTGGTCTGGTTTTGATGCCAGATACGTCGTATTATGTTGATGGACACTTTAATTCATTTTCTGTACAATTTTTCTTTTGTGTTCCTCAGGCTAATTGTGGGGTTTTTTTCCGAAACAATTCAGAAATTACTTTGTTACCCTTACTGAATGTGCTTGCTTTGGTCCCTGTACCTGACCCATCATCGACGTTACCGCATTCCTTATACCTCTTTATCCACTTTCTCACAAATGCCTCTGATATTTTTAAATATTTTGTTGCCTACTTAATATTTATTTGCGGCCCTTTTGGGTGAGCTACTAAGAAAACACTTTCGAAACACACTCTTTTGTAATGATGTTATACTACCGAAGTATGGAAATGAATAAACGAACGGCAATTAAATGCAGAAAATAATTTGGCTACAAACATGTGTGTGTGGGAGTAAAGTAAAAGAAGTAACTTAACGCCCGTTTTTCTGGAACACAGTGTACAAAGGCTGTTCCAAAGTAAAAAGGACGTTTTAAAGTCTATTGGCCTCGGAGAGGTAGATCCTTCACAGATTTACTGTCAAAATTTCATGATATTCGGACGAATAGAAGAGGAATTATTGCGTCTGAAGTTACAGTATGTTTATGTCATTTGGTACAAAAAAGATCATCGAACAAAAATTGCTCAGAATTTAACATACGAGTTTAACATCATCAAGGAGTCCAAAAAGAACAAAACATCCAGAAATCAAGTGTTAAAGTGCCGAGTGAAAGGCCCCAGACGAGCCGAAACTCAAAAAATCTCGTTTGGATGAGGAGACAATATTGATTTACTTTTACGATTCCAAGGGGCAAACAGTTAGTGCACAGTTCTATTTGGTGTTTGAAGCATTTGGTGTGTCGTATTCGTGATATTCGCCCAGAATATCGTGCAGAAGGACTTGGGGTTTGCTGCACGATAATGTGCTATCTCATCAATAGACACTTGTGACCGATTTTTGGCTAAAAATCGCATTTTACTTGTCAACCACTCTCCGTATTAACCTGATTTGGCACGGTGCGGCTTTTACCTTTTCAGTGTTTCAAATGTGTTAAATCACAATTTCTTATCTTCACGAGACTTTTCTTATAAAAAGCTGTCTTTCTGACTCTACTTTTTCAATTAAGCAGCATAACTAGTCAATTAGACGGGCAGATTGATCTTGTCTTCATATTTGATCCTGATACCTGCGTTGTTACTGCGAGTCACCATCTTCTACCTGAACTGCAGGGAGTAGGCATCTGAATTATTAATTGTGCCAGCTGGAAGATCATCGTAGTATACGATTACTTTGTTATCCCACCATATTGAAAGCAGAAACTTCTTTGGATGGGGACTTTTTGGTGCTTCCTAATCATTGCCGCTGACAATTCGTTCGAAAAAGTTTCATTCTCCAAACTTTTCAGGTTCAAAACACATGAAACTGTGGATTGACGAATTTTCTTTGCTGCAAATAATTATTAACGCTTGATTTTGAGATGTTGAGTCTTTTTACAACGTCTCACAGCGTCACACGTGTCTTCCGGATTGAAGTATGTATGTACATCTAAACGGAAATCTACGGAACGAAATTCTGCAAACCATATCTGATACACACATTCTGTTATTGCTGCCTCTCCGTATACATTGCATATTTTTCGACACGCACTCGCTCTCTTGTCTTTTTGGAAATATGATAATAAAGCAAAATATGTCGAAAATGTACGTCTTTGTCTTCTGTTTTTTAGTGCACCGCTAAACCACAAATCAAAACACAGTAACATTGGGTTCACCGCAAACGTCGGAGACAATGTGATCTTCTAGATACTTAACAAGATCAGTCGACAAAAGTGGTTTTAATCTATATTAGCGTAGAATGTTGCAATAGCCAAAAATTTAACGTTCTTATTGAATGACTCAATAACTTACCTTCAAGTTTAACCCCAAGCTGATTCTATGTGCGGCATCGTTACCGTTATTTCCTTGGTGGTTAACGGCAGGGCTCATGTATTTAATACGTTCACTCTTTGGCTCTTTGGTTAAGTGACAGCTTCTAAATAGTTGTTAGGAGTTGGATTTGCTGGTTCGGGAAAAAGGCAATGCAAGTGCAATGCAAATGCCTAAAAGGTTGTCACCTCGTTGCTTAGTGCTTACAATAGCGCTATCATAGGCGGAGAGAAGGGGAGAATTTCCGGGTTCGTCAATGTTCTGCTTCAATAGAAAACCACGCGCGATATTAAAAAGTAGCATTATCTTGGTGTACTTCAAATTGAACTTCAAATTTTCCGGTTGTTCGCGGTGTGCATTTACATTTTTCTTTAACGTCATTGTACATATTGCATACCATTCTTAGACATGTTGAGATATTATGATATCTTAGCGCCGAGATAGAGAACTCTGCTACTCGTACACTAATAAAAAGAATCTGAAGGGCCAAAGCCAATATGTCTTTACATGCGTAGTCCTGCTGCCAACAAATCACCGTTCTACCTCCACATTCTGATGCATGATACTTAACAAAGTGCTCACAAGATTTTTGCGTTTCTGGTATAAATCTTTAGTCCTTTATGGATGATATCGCTTGTCTTCCATCCGTTTAATCTTTTTAATCCAAGGTGCAGAGAGACTTAGGAATTTTCAGTGACTGTTGCCATAGAAACCCTATTGAGATTGATTGAATTTTCTATTCTATTCTTCACTTATGCCATCCCGAACAGTAAATTTCCATGATAAAAACGCCTCTGGTTAAAAACTTAAGAACCCTGTTAGCCGCCTGGGAATGTTAAAGTGGTTTCGAAATGAAAAGTTCTTTTAATCTATACAACAACGATAAAATTATTCCTCTCATACCTACTTGTCCTTTGGTGAAATATGTCATTCTTTAAACGCGATACTGCTAAACGGTCTGCTTGTCCATAACACTGTTCTCTTTTTGATATGGCTTTAATTACCATTGCACTGTTTCTTTAAGGCTTAAGTTCTTTTCCTCGTGCGCAACAGCCGGGAATTCTTCATTTAGTAACGCGTTAGAATACTTTCTACCTGTTGGAAATTTCGCTGTTTCCCGTTAGCTTTAAATATATTTCGATGATTGAATCCCTTCCATGATTTTTCTTCGTTTGGTCCCAATCTTAAAAATATGGCCTGGTTTGCACTTGCTTTTATCTTGCACCTCCTCTGCTGTTTGTCGCCTGCATATGAGTTGGCAGGCTACCTTTTCTAATTCCCGATACAACGCCTATAGTCCCCTCTTTTGCATCATTCATAGCCAACTCATGACGCACTTTGTCGGTTTCGTTATTTTCGTTGTGCTTTATCCACGCTTGAAAGGCTTAGCTTTTGTCCCGCCAGGATGATTCCTTTATTTATTTTTGCAGTATTCTTATATTTTTCTTCAAAGTTTTTCCACATATGTACCTACATCTTATTGATTTGTGGCATTTTGAAGACATTTTCGCAAATTGAGCGCACAGAGGAGGGCCTCTTTCTTTGCCTGAGTTGTGTTAGTTTATTTTCTTTTAGCTTTAGCTTTTCCACGAAAAATTCTATCCATAAAAGTCGGTGACTTGCTAGCGGTTTGTCCAAGATTGCTACTCGCTGTTTCGGGTTATTCCAGGGTTTGTGTCCACCGCTGCAGCACGTTATTATTTTTGCTTGAGTTTAGTAAACAGTGTATATAGTATAATTATATCGTGTGATTTTCAAGAGTTTAGTTATACTTGTATTCTGCGCCCGGTTCTCGTTCCGAAACCGTTCCTTCCATGAAAGCCCTTGTGATTGTAGTTCCATTCGTGACGTGTCCGTTTAAACCTGCCCTACGAGAAGAATTTCCTCCTTTAAAAAAATATTCCTTTTTTGATTGCTCACTACTTGCATGTTCAATTAGCAGTTTTATGGCCACTAGTCGGCCGCTTATTGTTTATTTGTTTACGATTTTATCTCGGAGTTTAGTTGTCAGGATGATAGCAATTCCGTTCTTACTTAAGTCTGTTCCGGAATTCACATTCTGTACGCTTTTATTTAGAAGTTCAAGTAGTGTTTCCTGTTTCCTGCATTTCGCCTCTTGTTTTCTTGAACACATTATATAGATTTTACGTTGCGTTATCATCATCGGGCATACTTCCTTCCAGCCAAAACTTGAAAATAAATTAGTGTTTGCTTTTTACCGATTTATCAGCCGTCACATTAAATAACTCATCAGATAGGCTGTCTGGTCTGACGCCGATGTTATATGTAAATGTTGGCATTGCTTGCCTGACACGAAGTTTCCATATCTTTAGAATCAATTGTGACTCCACAAATAAATTTTCTTACTTATTTTTACAGGTCCCTGATCGGGCTATATTACCCGAATGCGTTCTTCTTACTTCTTGGTCAGACTGTAGACCTGTAGAATGCCTGTAAAATTACCTCGACCGCTCTTTCTTTTTCCTCCGGAGAAGCGGATCTTCCTCCCTCCTCCTTTACTTGCAGAGTTTAGGAGTTGTTTTTGTTACTTCCTCCAGAAGTCTCGTGAGGATGGTAGAGTAAAGCGCATCGGTCGATAGAAATTCTGTTCGCTTTTTACAATTGCAGGCACCTAACGATAACTCTCCTTACAGTATTACACTGCCGTCTGAGATATCCATAGACGTACCTTGGCCGAAATTCGTTAGTGGTCCGAGTCCATATTGGCGGTTTGGAATGCTTGGATACTTAGCTAGTCCTCTCATGAGTTCTATTACACAATTTCAAGAGCTCATTGTGTAAAACCTCTGTTAAGAATCGGAGCTTTTGCAAGGGCATGCGGGCAGTGGTCATGAAAATATTTTTTTTACGGATGAGAAAATTTTTACCGTGGAAAAAGGTTTCAATAAACAAAACGAAAAGATTTATTCTGCGTCATCAGAGGAAGCGAAAAAAGTCATTCCAAGGGTTTCACGTAGACATGTAATATGTTATTGCTTCCGTAATGGTTTAGTGGGGAGTATCTTACCAAGGACTTACATCCCCCCTTTTCTGCGAAAAAGCTGTGAAAACGGGTTCAAAGAAAGATGTCATAGAGGGTGTTGTGAAGGGTTTAACCTATTCCCTTTACAATGGAGAAAGGTGGATATTTCAACTGCTCCGGTGCACAAAGCAAAACCAACACAAGATTGGATCAGGGTCAATATTTCTGGTTTTATAGGCGCGGAAGATTGGGCGGGAAGTTTAAATTTGAATCTACTGGATTATTGTTTGTGGTCCGAACTAAAGAACATGGTCGGCAAGACTCCTCACAAAAATTTGGAGGCATCAAAACACCCTTTGAAGCAGCATCGATATCTATGGATAGAGTGCGTGCTGCTATTGCCCAATGGCCACAACGTTTGAAAGCTTGCATTAAAAAAAGAGCCTGTCATTTCGAGTGACAGTATTTTTTCTAATACTCGTAACTACAATAATATTATGGACTAACTATTTATATAATAAAATAATTTTTTTCTTTATCTGAAATTTGTATGATGTAGGCGGAGCCCTCTAGTGGACTAATAAAAAAAAACAAATGAGTATAACATATTTGGTTGATTTCTTTTATAAAGTTTTATATTTGTAACAGAAATTATGTCAGGCCTAGGTATACTATTAGATAATTGCTTGAGTTAATCACAATCATCAATTAGGGTGACTGTATTATGATGTTTCTTTGAGAGCATGCAGGTGAGGAAACAGAGTGATAGCTAAAGTGATATTCCACTCCTCAGCAATGCTAATTAACCTACGTGTATTTACTGACTTTGTTGCAGTCTGTGCTCTCCGATTGTATTACCAAAAATATTGCCTTTTCTTATTTTGCTGTAAAAATCACTAACAACAATGTTAACGTTATATTTAGGGCATTTCTCATAGGTTTTGTCGAGAAACATTCTTTGGCAGAATCGCATATTTTCTTTGTGGGAATTACCACGCTCGCTCACGTTCTGAAGCCCAAGAGGGGTGATTCTTTTTGTTCAAGATTTGTAGCTTCTTAATTGTTTTCCCTGTCATTCCTTAGTTAAATAAACATTAAAAATCTAACAGAAAATAACATTGAAAACACTAAAAGAATTTTTCTTTTGCCTTTAACAAAACTAGCATCTCAAAGTTCGTGTCATGGAGGTTGAAATTAAGCCAGCAAGCAAGAACATTCTCTCTACTGGCGCTGAAGATGTTAACGGAGTATTTGATCGAGCAAATACTCTTGACACTAAAGGATAATGTCTCAAAATATCCATTGAGGATTTTTTGTTTAAAAAAAAGTGGGAAAATTCGTCGTCTGACGCATTGTCACGTCTTCAGATACATCTGAAATAAACAGAAAATTTGCTTGAAATTAATTATTTGTAATTATATATGTACTGTTTGTAGCTTATGAATTCGAATTATCATCGCCGAAATCAAAAATTATATTCAAGGCAGGTATCGTCTTTTTAAGTTAAGGTGCATATAAGTGATGTTTTGGGCAATTCATGTCAACTATATTCAAAGTACTTGTTTTTGTTACGTTTCATAAGTTAGATAATGCCTTCAACCAGCTTATCTTAACTGAATGTTTCTAATCATGGCATCATGGGCCTCCTCGGTTAAGTAGAAGAATGGTTCAGACCCAGCGAGAAATTGTCATGTAGAAACCCTAATAATTCTGTCCGCTTTTACCTTCAAAGTTGTCACGGCTGATATTAACAGACCGAAATAAACCCCTTCCTGGTCTTGTAAAAAAATCTAATATTTTTGCATTCGGCTTTATTACTTTGCAGTATTCTTTTAAGTATGCAATGTCAGTGATAGAAAAATGTCTACATCCCAGCTCTGTTCACAATTCATAGGGTTGATTTTTCACCTGCAGAATTTGCGTGACCGATTAGCGGACATACTCGTAAAATCATTTGTGGTGTCTAAATTCAATGTGTGACTTGCGGAGTGAAAGTGTTTAGTCAAAAATACAGCAGCCAGCTTTCGAAATTCTATATTATTTTCTACGATGTTGTTTGCATTTTCATAAATGTCAGTGTCAGAAGATTCATCCTTATCCCTGTGACTGTCGTCATTTTCTATAAATGAATCACTCTCTAGCCCATATTCTTGAAATGCCTTGATAAAATTTGAACCATTATAGGTCATCGTTAAGATGTTATTTAACGGATGCAAGTCATATTTTTCATTTATAAAACAAATCATTTCTGTAATCCGATCATAGGTAGGCGAACCGGCGAATCGTTTACAAGCTAGAGCAGCCGATTTCCGCTTTAAACCACTATCTAACCAATGACAGATATAACCCAAAAAACTTGACCAGATATCGGCTGTTGTACAAAAATATTTACTGTTTCTCATTTCTGTTTGGATTTTTTCTTTAATTTTTCGAAATGTGTTTTTTAAAAGATTTGTTGTTATTTTTCTCTCGAGGACTTTTAAATTGAGTCGTTTATAGAATAATTTTTTGAAATATGGATTTTCTATTAAGGCTATAGGAGACATATGTATGAACTACAAATTCCACAATATCGTTATTAAATTTGTCTTGGTTTTTGGGATTATTACGCTTTTCACATTTAGTTTTTCTCATTATTAGGTAACTCTCGTATTCAACCGGGTGTTTCCTTTTCAAATGTGTTAGGGGGTTTGATGTTACTCCTGAATGCTAGCTAATAACACTCTTTTGAGGTTTATGATGCCTCAAAGAGCTCGATATCCTAAATATATTTTATGTGTTTTTAGAGAAGTAACATTATAGATACAGTCGACTCTCGATAATTTGACACTCGTTAATTTGAATCTCTCGTTAATTTGAAATTTTTTCCCGGTCCCTTGCAAAATACTCGATATATTGAATACAATCAATATTAATTGGTCCCCTCGGTAATTTGAAGTTGAAGAAATACACACTGAAGGAATACAGTTTAACATCTTACCCGACGACATTCAACAATTTGAAGTCAGGCTTTCCTACTCTCTATAACTTGAAGCGTTTTTTATGAACCGGCCTGTCATTTGTTTACATATATGTTCAGACCTGTCGAATGAGATATGCATATGCATAGGTTCGCAGTCTAGTTTTCTTTCAAACGTTGAAGTGGGTTACGTTAATTTTTTATTTGTGTATTTTAAAGTATCAAAATGAGTTCAAGAAAAAACAAGTGTCTTTCCATAAGTGAAAAAAAGCGTGTGATTGAAGCTAGGGAGGAACAGAAAATTACGGACTTTTTTTCAAAATGAACATGTTTGAAGGAATAAATCACGAACTTTAATCAAACTCTCGTTTACTTGAATTTTTCCTTGCTTCCTCTTGTTTATTTGAACACTTGCTATTTTGAAACCTTGGTAATTTGAAAATTTTCTCTGGTCCCTTGTGATTCAAATTATCGAGAGTCGACTGTATATGCTGCATACATTCCATGTAACAAGGCTGATGGCATGAGGAAATCCACTGTTGTAAGGAATGTGGGTTTTAGCTGCATGATGCATGGCTTAGATTAATTTTAGGGGAGGGACGGATGTGTGAAGAAAAGGGGTGGTGGTATGGTGGTAAGAGGGGGTAATTGATCTGGGGTGCCGCCATGAAGTTGAACGATGTGCAATAATTTGTACTTTTAAAATTCGACGTTATTTTCAACTGTGATATGTGTATGTATAGGGTTTTCCAATAAGGACTTGACAACTTTTTTTAAAAATAAAACGCAAACCATTTGATATAGTTCATAAACTTTATTATCGGTTTGAAGTACAATCAAAACATTTGTGAATGGAACTCGACTTCGTTCATATGGCCACCGCGGGCACATTTGCAGCTGTCGATTCGTTGGACCCAATTTTCAAGGACTCGGCCACACATTCCGGCCGAAACGGCCGCTATTTCGCGTTCAATGTTGGCTCTGAGCTCTTGCAACGTCGTCGGCGTGTTGGCATAAAACAATGACTTAATGTAGCCCCACAGAAAAGAGTCAAGCGGCGTTAAATCGCACGAACGAGGCGGCCAATCGACTGGCCCATTTCTTGAGATAACACGCTCACCATACTTACTCTTCAATAAATCGATTGTAGCGTGTGCTGTGTGGCTTGTGGCATCATCCTGTTGAAACCACATGTCATCCAAGTCCATATCTTCCAATTCGGGCCAAAAATAATCGGTGATCATGGCGCGATAACGCTGACCATTCACAGTAACGCGGCATGCAAACCGCACCAAACAGTTATTTTTTGTGGATGAAGTGGTGATTCATGAAGCGCATGTGGATTTTCACCCGACCAATAACCCATTGAGCCAAAAATGAACTTCGTCACTGAAAATGATTTTGCGATGAAATTCATCATCTTGGCGCATCTTCTCCAGAACCCAAGAGGAGAACGTACGTCGCTTCAAATGGTCCATCGGCTTCAATTCTTGATCAGCTTGATCTTGTATGGGTGTAAACCGAGATCCTTACGCAAAATACGCCATAATGTGGTCTGAGCGATGCCCAATTCTTGAGAACGCCGTGGAATTGACTGATTTGGATCGTTTGCTACGGACGAATGAACGGCAGCGATTATTTCGCCACTTTGATCAACCCGTTGTCTCACTGACAAGGCAACATCACACAACGTATATGTAGACTCAAATTTTTGCACTAAACTTGTTATTGCCTGTCTACTAGGACGAGAATTACGACCGAAAATTGGAGTTAACGCTCTTAAAGTTGTAGTCACCGACTCCGAATTTCGGTAGAAAATTTTTATAATTTGCAGACATTGCTCGTTCGTGTACTTTACCATGATGAAAATGTTGAGTTTACCGAACAAATACAGTTTCATGATTAGTGAAAGAGTGCGTTCACAAATTAAATTCAAAGCTGTCAAGTCCCTATTGGAAAACCCTTTACATTTCGTAGGCATTTCAAAATTCTAATGCTGACTTATTGGAAAAAAAGCCTACTCGTTTCTTACAAATACACCTCATTATAAATAAATAATCTTTGGTTTTGACTTACATTCTTCTCAAAACAATTGGTGAACAGTAATTATTCAACATTCTTCCTTATTTTTGCGGGAACACCGACTGAAGAAATATCTGTTGATTTCCTCTTATTGCAATGATAACGATCGCACTGCACTTCTAAATTGTTATCACTGTAATCGTTCTGTATTTTTTTTTCGTCTCTCACATTGACTGGTTTAATAAAAACACGACAACAAAACAGAAGTCAGCCGTTTTTGTTACTGTATGAATAGGTACAAATAAATACACTTGTTCTAGTGGACGTGTAAGTTCTTAGCTACTTTGGCGCTGAGACGTATGTTTATACGACCTAATGTAATCTCTATTGTACGATATCTCATAGTTTTTGGTGTTTTATCTTTAGAATTCTATTTGAAAAATAAGTACGAGTATTTGATTACATTTTATGTAATGATTGCGAAAAAACAGCATTTTGACCATTATATTTCCTGAGTCAATTACATGAATGTAATTGAGTTGGAAGTAATTGAGATTTTCAATTACTTGTAATGTGTAATTGAAAACTTTCAATTACAATTACTTGTAATGAGTAATTAATTCTTTCAATTACAATTACAAGTAATGAGTAATTAAATTTTTTTTACATCCCAATTGTGTTATGTGGTTAGGTGATTAGCAAGATCTTATGTGTTTCATTCAGTGATCCTTTCGCTATACCCTTCTTTATAGTATAGATAAGCCTGGCTTGCTTTCCAATTGTTTCGGTTCCATTAGGATCCAGTAGTGAGATTGCAATTTTAATCACCTGCTACTGTTTTGGTAGAAAAACATCTGGAAACGCATAAAATTCACTTACCCTGCTATTGGAAATTAACAAATAAATTTAGTTTTTCAATGATACTTGACATTCTTATCATGACTTATTGCCGCATAGTAAATGATTTGATTTTCTTCTTTTCGCATTTCAGCATAAAGGAGTGCCTTATTGCCATGTGCCATGCTATGGGGCTTTGTTTGGGCCTCAACTTTTTGGTCATGGAACGCGTGTGGAATCACATAAAAATTTCGGACAAAAGGGTATACAGCGCGTGAATGGTGGAGCGCCTGCACTCCCAAGGGATCATTTGGAATCAAAGTTAAAGGTTTGTTTTTACCTCTATCTTTCCATGAAGTCTCCCGTTCATTTTTCAACTTTATTTTTAGCTGTATAATCAATTTTATGACAATAAAAGCCTTGAGGTGCGTAGCCGTGAGGTCAATAATCGACTGATACTTGAAGGTGCTTTACGAGTATACTGGGGTGTGCAAGGTGTTATCCACTTAAAAGAGGATGATGATCAAAGGACGGTTGCTGTACGTAAACGAAATTCTGGTCGTTACTCAACCAGCGCTATAGAACAGGATAATTCCGACAAAGAGAATGAAATCGATGCTAGTGAGTCCATAGAGCCACCAACAACGACTACAACAACTGGTTTAGTTGATGATTTCTCCACTGATATTTCCCTATCAGAAAGTATGACCTTTGACTCATGTAGCTTAAATGAATATCCTCTGTCTGAAGAGGCTACAACACCGACGACACCAACTGCGACACAATCAACCATAACAACGAATACTGGAAGTACATCATCAACACTTCCTTCCAAGTTAGACAATTTAAATAGTCTAGAATGGGATGAGATTGATGATCTATTGCAGGTATGCAAACTAAATTTTGTAATTAAACACTGCATATAAATGATGGATGTCCTTTTTATTTTCAAAGGTGGAAAGGCGATATAATGAGAAAGATAAAATCTACGAAACCATGCCGGTAAAGCTGCCATCATCACAATCTTCCAGTGATAGCTCTCCGACCAAAAGTGCATCAGAAAAGAGTTCTAGTACCACAACAGAAACGTCTTCCGACAATTTTATTACTGCGTCAGCATCTATTGGTACCACCACTGCAACAACAACTACAACATCAGAAACAAACAATGAAACAACTGACGATGATGAGACATTAAAACCAATGGACTTTGAAGACTTCAAACGAAGTATTCATCAAGAGTACGTGAATGGAACAAACGATTTTCTTGATATTAACGATGATACTCTAAAGAAAAACCAACCAATTGATCCGTCGAGAATTAATGATTCGTTAAAGCTTTATGGTGAAAACGCAATGAGCAAGAGTTTCAATTGTGAACAAGCTTTGCGTACAATAGATCCAGCCATGATTAACGACACTCTCTGTAGGAGAGTAGTAAGTGGTGTGGAACACTCGTCAGCTAGAAATTACGCACTTCAAAAATCCGGTTCTGCGAGTTCGAATCACTATCATGGTAAATCGTTATTTGAAAAAGGCATCAATCGATCAAAATCCGGACCGACATGCTTTGAGTTCACTGATAGTGAAGAAGAATCTTCCACATTGAAGCAAAGTAAACCAGTAACGATTAGGCGATCTCAACCGCGATACATAAACATTCGCATGGATTGCTATCCCAACCAAAGTGACAACGATACAAGTGCAAGTAAGGCAGTCGACACAAATAGTTTTAGTGCCGCTGGGGAATTAACAACCACAGAGACGTATGTTAATGGGCAGCATTTGCATGTAACTGAAGATGGTGTGGTACTGAGGAGGCCACCGAAAACAGGATCGACGGCTATCAAAAGGAGGTCGGGTAATAAAAGGTGAGTTCAAGTTGTAGTTTATGTGTTAATACTAGAGTTGTGGACGATTTGTCATTTGTCAATCAACCATTCAATCAAATACTGTAGAGCTAGGTTGATGTTGTTTTAAACAGCCACAAATAGTATTCATAGAGACAATTGAGGTTGTCATCTTCCATATCATGTAAATATCATGATTGGATTAGTATTGTTTTCACAGGTGCGACCTATTTAATGATTTTCAAATTGACAGCATTTATGAAGACGAAGATGTAGAACGATGATGAAGAGCTCTAGCCGCCCTGGCAATCTCATAGTGATATTCGATTTCAAAAAATTAATCCTGATAAGGTCGTCTGTTGTGTGGCTTTTCCATCATCACACTTACTTAAAAGCCTCCTCTTCAGTTAGGCGTTAGTTAACTTCCTCCAGTTGCGCACTCTAAAGAGCTATCTATCTACTTACTTTACTAAACCGCTTGTATAGTTCAAGGTTAATGCTTAATATTAATAGTAAATTCTCTTTCTCGGACCAAGCGGTGATATCTTATACGTCATGGAACAGTTTTAAAAAATTAAGTTGCTATACAGAGTCTGCTTAGCTGTTCTGTATTGGCCTTGATTATGGGGTTGCCACCTCCGAGATGGGAAACAGCGATTGACTTATGTTCTTCCTTTGATATCTAATGAGATGTCGTTTTCAGAATTAGTAGTGCAGCGGAACTACAATAGATGAAGTAGCTTACTGATTCTCTGAAGTCAAAGCATCAAAATCAATTCCTATTTCATGTTTCAAGTCTGATATCCGCGAAACAAATGCTGGTGTGGTCCAAGGCTCCGTCTTGTCTCCGATACTCTTTTTAATTTTGATTAATAATCTCTTGGTTGACTTAGTCTAGGGTCTTGGAAAAAAGATGGCGGCGGATGAGCCCTTAGTGGACTAACGACAATGCTCACATCCCCAAACGGTTTACTGGCTTCGGTCTAACAGACACCTTGCCCTAGGGGTATCTACAATGGAACTGGCCCCTACAAGATGAGCGTTATGCTGCCGGGGTAACTGCCTGGCCATGGAAAAAAAAAAAACAATTACGAAGCAACAAAAGGCCTCGGATACAGACGGATATACTGTTGACAACCCCTGCAAACCTAATTAGCACAACGAACTTCGGATCTGCACGCGGAAGGTTTGGGCCTTTAATAGGCTATATGCAGTCGAACAGCTAGCGGAGGCCCTGGACTGTTGCGAAGCAGATGTTACCGCCATCCAAGAAATGCGATGAATGGGCCGAACAAAAAGAAGTTGAAAAACTGCGACATCCACTACGGCGATTGAGTTTCCGGCATGTGAACGTGCTTTTCTTAACAATCCATATTAGGGCTAAATTTGCCAACATTAGCCTTATATGCCCGCACGCCCCTACGGAGGAGAAACATGACAACACTAAACATAGCTTCTACTTCTAATTAAAAAAAAATTAAAATTAAAATTGTTCTCTTCGACTTCAAGCTAGTAAGAGAGGGCAGTATAGCCTGCACCACATTACCTCCAATAACGGATTCAGGCTAATTGACTTTGCAGCGGGGTGAAACATTGTCGTAGCTAGCATGCGGTTCCTACATCTCGATATTCATAAGGGGACCTGGAGAACTCCTGATCAATCAACCGTTAACCAGATTGACCACATTGAGATCAATTGATTGAGATCGACGCAAGGCACTCTCTCAGTATTGTGGATGTCCGAACATTCGGAGCGGCCAACATCGACTCGGACCACTACCTTGTTGTAGAAAAGGTACGGTTGCGGATATCCCGAACATAGCAAAGACAAAATAATACTGTTCGAGGTTGGACGGCTACTATGACAAGAGCTCGAAAAATCTTTTTCCGATCGAGTCTCCCTTAAACTCTTAAGAGGTCTTATGCCGCCAGCATGAAGTATCGAAGACTAGTGGCAACATTGACAAAAAGGAATCAGAGATGCCGTCTCTGATGTGCTGGGTTTCACTCGGTGTCACGAAACCCATGGTTTGACGACGAGTGCCAAGTACAAGTACAAGCAGCTAAGCAAGAGGATTTATGCCTGTACAGAAGGACTAGGTGGAGAGACGAACACCGTCTTCTCAGGAGGAAAAAGAAGTAAACGTTCGAGGAAATTGAGAGATGCTACTCCAGGAATAAGATTCGGAAATTTTACTAAAAAGTAAAACCAACATGCCACGGACACAAACACCGAGCCGAAGCCTGTAGAGACGAACAAGGGAGCATAGTGGTGAAGTCGCAGTCGATGCTGAGGGTTTTGAAAGAGCATTTCTGTAGATTGTATAACATCGATGACGAGCCGAATACCGCTTTCAGGCAGAATGAATCTTTCAATCTGGACGATCAAGACCAACAATTCTGTCCACCCGACCTGGATGAAGTTAAAATAGCCATATCTAAGCTTAAGTCCAACAAAGCTGCTGTAACAGATGGCCTGACTACCGAGCTCTTCAAAGCGGCAGACGATGACTTGGTAAGGAGCATATACCAACTCATGTAACAATTTTTTTGTCCGATCCTCAAGAAAGGAGACCCTCTGAATTGCGCTAACCACAGACGCATCAGTCTTCTAAACATCGCCTACAAGGTGCTCTCTGCCGTGATTAGACAGTGTGGCTTTAGGCCAGGAAAGTCCGCCATCTACCAAATATTCACACTAATCAATACATACCACCACCATACCAAACTCGTCCGTTTTATGACGACGATGGAGAATGCACGCTACTACATCAAGGTCGGTAAAGAAAAATGTCACTTTTATCCGCACGCTTGGCCTCGTCCGTGGTCATTAAGAGACCCAAAATTACTGCGCAGGTTGTCTGCAAAGCCTTTTACTCAGCTGATTCTCCCGCTGCCCGTAAATTGTATGTATTATCACAAGTGTGCAGGGCTAAGGTCTTGGTGATGAACTTTTGGGTCGTGTTGCTGATGGTTTGGGTAACCCAATTAGAAGGATCGCTTCCGTGTGGCCATCAAGTCTTCCGGTATCATTCTATGTGTATGGGCGAACTGGTATCCAATCTGATTCATTGTACCCATGTGTCGTGGTCAGTGTGTATTGAAAATCGCTGGCAGCAGATAAATAAAACTCCTTTGGCCATTGACATTATGCTGCCACTCAAAAATTCTTTAATCAGGGTGCTTGTCTAACTATCATACAATGTTGAGACAAAGACAATTAAAGATAAAGTTGCTCTCGTCTACTGAGGTGTCCGTGGTTCTCGAAGAACGCAGAGACGTAATAGACGTTTTGTTTATTCATTGACTCCTCTGAGGTCCTGTTGATTGCGCATCTCTTTACAACACGTGCTGTATTTTCTGCAGAAAATAGTTCAACGATCGTATAATTTTAGGTTTGACTGTAGTAGTTGCAATAGCCTTTTCGCTATAAGACATAATGAATAATGCCTGTCAATTGCTATACGTTTGGGCTAAGATGGCAGTTTTTAAGCTTAATCAGTTCAACCAAAGCCATTGATAATACTAGTTTAAGTAGAGTATAAGGAAATATCTGTGTACGCAAAAATACTCGATTGAGTTCAACTTGTTGCCACTTAAAATCATCTCGATGATTTGAGAGTTACTCAGTGATTTCTATGGATTGTTATTACTTATGTAAGGCTATTAGCATTTCGCCATATAAACTCATAGTTAGTTGTATTGGGTTCAAATTCTGCAACCGAACTTCCCGTGGTTATTTAAGTTTAGCTTATAAGTGAGGCTTGCTTAAGGTCGCAATGTGGTTCCAATACTCTTTTGAGGTTCTACATGCATATGTGTCCCAGGGTATAGCTGACCACATATAAACTTATGGAAGCGATTATTATGTAATTTAGTATAGAGATGGAGAGTGCACAATATTCCACCGGTTCTATTATAGAAAGCAGGTCAACAGTCCCTTTGTGTACAGTTTTAAGTCGGACGGAATATAATTATACATGATTTCTTTTATTTTAGATCTCGGACAAAGCTTAAGCGGCGTTGTTCTATTAATGGTCACTTTTACAATCGGGAAACGTCTTTCTTCACACCACCCTATGGATCACAAATGAGTGTTTGGGTAACATCCTTGGTTACCACCCAGGAAGTTATAAATTTAGTTTTGGAGAAATATAAAGTGGACAGCCCAGCGGAGAATTTCTCACTATTTATCGTAAGAGATAATGGTGAGCAAAAACGTCTAAAGGAGCTGGATTACCCTCTAGTTGTGCGCATAATGCTTGGTCCACACGAGGATGTAGCTCGACTATTTCTTATGGATGCCCAAAAGACTCAAGAAATAAGGTAAGCTGATAGATTCTGAACTTTTAGATTATTCTAATGTGTTTTGCACATGATTTCAGCAATGAGGTTGCCCAATTTATCAATCTCTCCATACCAGAGTGCCGTGCAATTTTAGATAGGTACGACGATGAGTTGGACCGTGAAATCGCCAAAGTTAGAGAGAAGTAAGTTCATATCATATTCGTATTTCAAGCACATTCCTAACTCACACTTTTACTTTCAGATATGCCGAGCTGCGTCGTCGCATCACCAGTCGTATGGAATCTCTTAAAGTTCGTTTATAATCTCGTCTCGTTGATAAGTATGTATGTTCTTTAGGGTTTGAAAGAATATTTCAAATTCACGTTGAAAAGCAGAGTATTTATACATGTCCTAAACAGTTGTTTCTCATCTACATTATTAGTTTGATTTTAATTTTTGTTTAAATGGGATACGGGATATTAGGAACAGCATAATCAAACATAAGCAGAGTTTGTTGATTATTGTTGGTTGGGTATTTTTCACCTTTTGTTTTTAAGATAATTAGTAAAGTTGTAGACTGAATCAAAAGTGAACTATAAGTATTGAGTAGAGAAAAAACAAAATTAAAAATTAATTAAATAACATTGTCTTATGAATTGACTTGAAAAATTGTGCACATATCTAAGGATAATGGGCTCGAAATACAACATGTTCGACAATCTACATTGGTGTTTGATAGGGTTACTCATAAGGCGCAATTAGATATTATATTTGCTGGTGAGCACTTGTTGTGATGATATTTTTGAAAGTTTTCAAATATTTTAATCTTGAAATGGAGTGGTATTTTACAATACATATAGGTAATATCTACGTTATTACGGAAGTTGAATCAAAGTCATTCATTTACTTAAAAATATATTGAAATAACAGTTATATAACTGGTTATGGTTCTGTTTATTGAAATTGAAGTTTAGAAATATAGAACAAAATGTATCGCTATGATTTATTACGCATATACATATGATATTATTATATTGTAGATGTATGCGAGATTTGACTTATATATATTTAATAGAGGAGTGAGAAGGGTTATGTAGATATCGAAAGATAATTTTAAGCACCAGAAAGAATCTCATCGCCGTAGTTGTCATTGATCTTTTTCAATCAGATAAGATTTTTTATTTGAATTATATCATCCATGATGCTTAGCCAATGGGAAGCTATTTAAAGATTTTCTCAAAATATTCATAATTGTCTAGTAAACTGAAAACTTCATAAATCACTACTTTCTATATAAGTTTAAGTTACCGTTGATCTTCCTTCAGTACTGCATTTGCTTTAACTAATTTTCCGAAGTAACTGCAGCTATTAGCCATTTGCTGTTGAATGTTAAGGCATTATGCACGACACATAAGGCACAATCAATCTCTAGTGGACACTGGATGAAGAAAACAAAGGTGCACCCCTTTAAACTGATGATAAAACCTGTATCCCCTTTAGATTAAGGTTATATCACTTTTTTGTTAAAGAGAATTCCTTACTACCCGGTTGTGTTCCTACAACTAATAATAAAATCTGGCTATGTGCACGTTTGGTTAGACAAGTCTATGTTTAATGTACTCCGTTGTTGTCTTCTCGCTTGCTCTTCTAACTTGATAGTCCCAATTTATACTACCCATTTTTTGCTGCGCATTTCCTAAAATTTTTGGAAAAACAGATGAGAAGTGTGGAGGGCGTGTCAAACATGGATGATCCACAATTTTCTGTCTATTTTTTGCATTTTCTTTTGTGCGTTTTCTTTATTCTTGTGTCGCTGTTGTAGTAGGTGGTGGACGTATGTTTGAGAGGATATAAACGTTCACAGTTTTACGAATAGCGATCGAGTTTCTCCCGAAATTCTTCTCGACGCTTTAAATCTTTGGCCGAGATGCTATCCATACGTATTTTGTTTTTGGAAATCCGTATAGATATACGGTCTTGTGGTCTTGTGGATTTAAACATTTTTTCCCAAATTATGTTTCTTCTTAGTTACACTGTACTAGTATTGCTGTGTTGCTTTTATCCATGCTGATGACGTTTTAATTACCACGATATACAGTGGTGGAAAAAAATAATGCGTCCAGATCGAGCGTAAAGTCGTTATTGCACTGGGTGCATATTGTTCATTCCTTTCCCGCTCATTGCTTGAGATACACGTACATTTAGTCACGTTCGAGAAGTTGTTCTGTTGAAATTTCTGTTAAACAAGATGCCATATTTGCTGTCTTCAAGGAGAGTGTTTTCAATCAGATCTCCCTGAAAAAAAATATGCTGTCACTTTTTACTTTTATCCCTTGGTCTTCCAGTAACCATTATGAATTTAAAAAAAAAAAATTCTTCATAATGTGCCAAAGTAACGAGTGCAGTATGAAGGTGCATAAAATCGTGTATACATTAGACGTTGGTCCAAAGCAATTTAAATAAGAGTTTGCCTTTATATTGGATAATCATTATCATAGAGTCCCCGTCACAAACCGCTTCGAATCTCATAACATTTTGACGATGTTCTTTAAAGTATTCCATTTCATTTAACATATTTTTATCAAATCGTTGAAGTATTTCTCATCTCACCAAATATGTGTTGGCTTAGTTTTCCAATATATCTGTCCTTAAAAGTATTATTTTCACCTGCAAAATTGTCAGATGTTATCCATCATTCATTAGATCTTAAGTAAAAATTTACATCCAGCACGAAATACATTAAAAATAAATAAATCAAGAAACCCAGTTCCCACGTTTTATCACATCGCCAATGTAGATTTAGTTTACTTATTTAAGAATAACGTTTATAAATACACGTAAACAAATATCTATACATATATGTTCACGCGTCTTTTTTTTTTGTACCGTAGAAGTAGGCAGAATATATCCTTTATTATTATATTAACCTACTTCAATTTTAGTTCATTAAAATCTAGTTACAATAATTTTCTTTTTAATTTAACATAAAAAGTAGCAATATGAAAAGAAGAATTATATATTAACTGTAACGAATGTGTCATCAATTGGTATTAATTTGGTTACTATAAAATCTCTCTGTTAAACAACAATAAAAAAAAAATAAAAAAAAACACTCACATAGTCATAAGTACAAAAAGATGTACTAAAAAATTTATTATAAAAGCAAAAACTATATACAATAGATAACCAGTTTACAATATATATAAAAGGAAAGTTGAAACTCATGAAAAATTATTAAAACATACAGATATGTATATGAAAGAAATAAATGCATTTAAATTGAGAATAGTTATAACAGAAAAATAAAAAATAAAAGAGTTATATCACCCATAGAATTTAGAGAGTAAATTATACAATTTTAACAACCAAGTGATAAGAGATATTCTTTTTTTTATAAATAAAAACAAAAATCAATTAAAACTTAAATGAGAAGAGAAATGAAACCAGTAATACTCGTATCATTGCTGCTGCCAAATTAGGATTCAACTTTATTAAAATTTTGATTAAATAGAATCAAAGAAAATAAAAAATATAACTTTTATATTTTACGAAATCGTTGTAACAATCATTTTCGATATATGGCCCTTCTTAATCCAAGGCCATTCGAAGTTTTTTTGTTTCTTATTTTGATTTGAAATTTTATCCGCAAAACTTAAGAATTCGTTTGTTGCGATTGAATATTTTTACCATTGGATTATTAAGACTATGGGTCATATTAATTTTCTATGTACAACGTGATTTGGTTGTTTAAATTTGTACTTTACGGATGGTATAGATCCTCGATGTGTCTAATGCATGCTTTCATATGAATGCCCTCTTAAATCAATGCCTTTGTTTTTGATTCATATATTTTATTTTGCCTTAGTTCATTTGGAAGAAAATTAAATTGAATTAAACTGGCCACCAGTTAGTCCTAGAAAGAAAAAGCTCTTTCATCATCTCTAAGTAACGGTCTCCATTGACCTTTAAAGTGCGAATGTTTTTTTGGGCAATGTAGCTTGATGACACTGTACACTACGCTATGACTTCAGCTGAATGCAACTTCGTCTAATGGAGCATCTCTAGTTTTCTGTCACTTTCGTCATATTCGACAAGGTCAAAACGTACCTCGTCAGACATAAAAATGCAGTTTAATATGTTTTTATCCTCTTCCACCGTTTTATGTATTTCTGGCAAAATTCTAAGCGAATCGACAAGTCTGCTGTTTCATTTTTGGAAAAAAACTCTAAATTTTGTGCAGAATTGTCTACATTGACTATCTGCTAATGTCGATTTGAGCATATAAACTTGTTCCGAGTGTTTACCAGCCTCATTATAGACCATATACTCGGAGGAGTGTGGCCAACCCTTTTTGGACGGCAAAAGTTACAGACTCCAATGCGTTTCTTCATTCCAATTCATCATTCGCTAAATTTAAAGACCAGTCTATAAAAAAAAATTTAACCGATTAATTACACAGGAAAAAGTGCTCACTCTGTTTCTTTTTGATACTGCATTTCTACAGCCACCCTGTATCTGAAAAGGTTCTTAACAAAGTTCTTACTCTTCATACAAATAAATTATTAAGTCGTAGGCTTAAATTTAAGCTTCCAGACATGCTCTTCTGCAATAAAATCAGACACATTTATCCTTAGGATATTTTGTCTCTGTGTTTTCTGAATCTTTTAAACAATTCACCTGTCTCTACCGTAAAGTATATATGTAGATTAATTTCTTTATAATATACGTTTTCCAGAACACCTTATTGCTAAAATTGTGCAAGGGGTTTAACTGTTTGTAAACAGTAATGCAGTCATGACAGACTCCAGAACGTGCACGACCAATTCTTGGGTTAAAGTAGTAGATTCAATAATGTTTGGGAACTGAAGTATTTAGCTTAAGCAGATAGCCTCAAAGCTGGTACGGGTCCTAAAATTGCTTTCTCTGAATCCTGACATTTTTGCTCTAGCAAGGAATTAATTTCAGTTCCTGGGGCAGCGGTTTTCAATTCTTGCGCTATTCGGTTTCAGTGCCATTTGGCTATCGCAACAAACGCATATGTTTATTTTCTCTACCAATGCATTTTGCACAACATAATGCATGAGCATTACGATTTTGTAAAGCGGAAGACAAACGCATTTAAGTATTGACCTAATTAGATACACCTCAGTTTGGATTTTTTGATCGAGTCATAAATTCATTTTTCGACTCATAGTCTAGCCAGAGTCATTTTTAAATCCACGAAGATCAGAGCTTTGGCTCCATTGTATTAGAAAGCATATAAACAAAATAGGAACTATCAACTTTCACGGACGTCAGAATCAATTCATAGTGTTTCCTAATCCTCTTTAGTATATAAGGCAAGTATCTAGAGTAGAGACAGGTGAAGTGTGAAAACTCACCATGCAGGCGAGGCAAATCATTCTTTGAAGTCGAAGTGAGAGGTTATGCTATCAAACACTCGTTTCAAAGTATTTTTTAATCAATAGGTACAATTTCTTACTAAAAACACTGCTCGACGTTTACTACCGACATGATTTCCAAATATTTGACTTTGATTCAATTCAATCAGTTTTCGTTCTTTTCGAAAAGAGAACAATTGTGAAAGGATTAACTGCGAACTAATTTTTAATGCACATATTATTGATTGCGTGGATGTGAGCCGACAGAAAGCGCGGGGATATCGTCCGTATAGTCAACGCATAGATACCAGAAGCCTTGTTATTGGTGAGAAGAGAGTAGATCATCATTCAAAATACCACCGGAGACAGATTACTGCTTTTTGGCAAATTCTGTTTACGCCTGTCCGCTCTTAGGATTCGGTATCCATATCGGGTATTTCATCTACTCGGTGTGGTCTGGCGATGTTGCACATGTTGTTAAAAGTTATATAGAACTCGAGCAGTGCCTATAAGCTTTTGATGCGATTCATACAGGTTTTTGATATGAATAGTACGTAGGTAATGTCATATAAAATATAGACGGTATCATTAATAACCTAACAACCGGTGATTAGAATCGATTAGATATTCTTGGATCTTACCCAAGATTTGGCGGTGAGTTAATATCTGTTTGATAGTTGATAAACAAGGGCTTAAATCGCAGGTTGTTGATATACGATTTTAGAAGTTGACACAATAAGATAGATAGAATCTTCCATTTTTTGAGGCAGTTCATTCTGTCTGATTGTGAAATGTCGACTATCATTACCTTTAAACAGTCTGCAAAAATATTTTTTCCTGATTTTCTTGTACCCATTGTACAATATATTTACTTCTTTGTTCTCTCCATTACCATTGCATGCTTTTGTTTGGGGTTTTAATCTTCAGTACGTAGTCTTTACAACTTAGTAAAACTTTCCGCGATATCATCCGGATCGATCGGGGGTTCTTTAACTCTTACTATCTCTTTCAGGAAGCCAATGTTATTTTGTTATTTTCCTATTTTAGTTGCGTTCTGCTCTTCTCTGTAGTGCACCTTGTATACCTTCCTTTTCGGTATATGCACGGTATGATTTACCAAAACAGGAGTTCGTGTAAGTTATGGTGAAGATGTCACCAATGAACGAACGAAGCATAGAATTTCTCGAGAGGTTTTTGCAAAAAGTCATTCAGAAAAGCTTTTAGCGGGATTTTGCGATTTTACCTGTGGGCTGAAAATTACAAAACATTACTTTCTTATTTTTTTATCGGGTATATACGCCACCGTATCTTAGCTACAACAAGGTCTGATTTGAGTTAAATGTGGTTCCTCGAAACGTTTGAATATTCAGAATAGTAGAAGTCTGCAATGCTTCGATCGCAAGGTGATCAATCTTTTTGATGGTTAATCTGTCCAACTTCAATTAGCTATGATGATACTTCGCTAAGCGGCTAAGTTGATTAGCCTGATACTGTTATGAAGGCTATATTTACCAAATGTGCCGACAAAATGCTCTCCTATTTTTTCTTGGCTTTAAAATTAGCAAGGGTGATGCTAAGCTAACGTCGTTGTTAGAACATTTCTTATAAATTTAATCGAGTAGAAGCGATTTTTGACAAAAATTGAACGTTGAAATAACTCTGTAGAGGTGTCAGCTTATATCAGGCTTATCATTGCAAATTAAGTTTTGATGCGGATTTAAAACTGCCTAAACCTTCCTTACACAGAAAATTCATATCAGAATAGCCAGCTGATTATGTTTTGTATAGGGCTTATCATAGTAAATATCATAGTTTTACACTCTCCTTTTTATGGGTCTATAACATCGAACTTCTTGTATGGCACTGATATTAGCTTTCTGACAATACATAAAGAGAGGCTTCGCTAAGTGCGGTTTAACATGTTCCGGCAGTTAGCCCGGCATTCAACCTAGAGGACCAGCTCTTTCCAATAATAGTGCCGTGGGTTTGCTGGGAATTTCTCTGTAACGTCCCTACGTCGCCATCCTGGCTATAGGCTGGAGCGGCTACTGCATGCGATCCATTTGTTATATTGAATATAGTGTGAAACATTGATGTTTTCCGAAAGCACGAATGAAGTTACATTTAAATAATCTTTTATTTTGAAAGTCCTTAAGTACTCGTACTTGTCTTAAGTGGTAAATATATTGCAATTTTAAAATATCTCAGTAGAGCATTAAAAAAGGAAATGTTTAAGATATTAAATCAAATCAAGATCTTAGTTTCATTGTATTAGTTTAATCCTTAAGACTTATATTAACCAAAAAATAAAGAAAAAAAGCAATTTTAACAACACCCAAATATTTTTTGTTTTAAAATTTATATTTAAGTTTCATTCTGTTGTATTTTCTTTTTGTAATAAAATTAAATTGCTATTAAAAAAATAAATATATTGAAGAAAAAATTTCACAAAATCAAACAAAGTGTTTCTGTTTACAGCCGTTGACTCCTTTCTGTTGATTATCTTGGTGCAACAATTAATGACGACATAATATGAACAGCTTTGTCGGCATCATGCCATCATCGTTAAAATCGCAGCACCAATTACAAAAGGATTCGTGTGTGTTACCGTGTAGTCGTATCAAGTCTTTAGTCCTTCTAGACATCCTTTGTAGGAAGTTTAACTTGCATGTTGATTACAATGATGGTGTATTTTTGGCGCGTGCTTAAGTAAATTGGGACATCGACCCGGCACAGACTATGAACGTTTACCCTTTGTATCTTGAGTCATATTCGAAAACAAAACTTCACTTCACGCTCTGGTTGCCACCTCAAGTGTGTGTTATGTGAGTTGCTGAGCGTCAATTCACATAATAAAATCTACGATAGCAACTCCTGAACAGTGCACATAACCTTTGAGGGGAGACTTTTGTTTTTGTTGTTTTTTTTTTCCAAGTTCGTCCTTCTTTGTTGATCCTTACGAAACGATTGCACGAAACAAGAGTGACTTTTTTTTTATTGTTTTTACTTTTTTGTTGTCGGAATCGTTTGGTGGGTATATGTCGTCGGAATTTGGCTCCAATAGTTCCAGAACTGCACTTCAGGTGCAATTGCCGGGTATAACGATGGCATAACAATAGTGTTCAATGGGGCGGGGAATTATGAAATTTGCGTGCGAAGGATGAATTTCTGGGTGATAGCTAGAACCCTTGTGTCTGGGGTAGCGTATTGAAAAAGACGAAAAAGCGAATGACGGTCGATTACGGTGGCTTTTGTCTCGTGGGTGGGTGGTGTGGGGGGGATAAACAAATAAAAGAAATGCCAAAGTCTTGTGTGTTATGAAAGAAGGGACAAATTGTTGAAGAAATTCGGGAGGTAGATGAGTATATTCATTTTGATTGTAATTGAGTTGGTATGTAGAAGGTGGAATTGTTCAAACAGTTCAGTTCAGTTTAGTTCAGTTCAGTTGGTTATGGGGGTATTTGAAATAAAATGCCAACGGAAGTCGATATTATGACTGTTGCATGGCATTCAGAGGTCTTCCGGTTGACAGGACCTTTAGGGAGTATTTTCATTTCTTTGATATATGTAACTAGAGTTGAAATTGTCGCATTTATTTTCCTTTCCTATTTCTCAAATAAAATTACGGCCAGGGTTCTTTCATTTTTATCGGCAGAATATTAAATGACGAATTTGTCTTTTGCTGTTGGATCTAGCGTGAAAATTATCCTTTCAGATTTTTTTTTATTGGCTAAGAAGTTAACAAGCACTAAGGGTGCATTGATTTGGGATAAATGCAAAATGAGAAAGGTTCAGCTATCGACACGGTAATTTACTGAAATATTTTAAGCTCCAATGTCCGATGGTGTTTATGAGAAATTTAGCAGCCATCAAGGCTAAGGAACTCCAGGAATCTTCGGTGTTTTCCATTTGTCAGCAAACATATGTAAATTCTTGATGCCTTACATATTGTAACATTTCGGTATCTAACATGCCAAATTGTACGAGTAGATCCCCCGAGCTTTACGGACGTAGACTAGATAGATTTTCGAAATTTAGATGGTTAGCATGAGGATAAATGACTTCAAAAATACGAATCAAAATAAATTTATAAGGATTAATCTCTATTAGTTTATTTCTTTAAAAGAAAGCAAGTACATACAGAACCATAGATACATACGAGTATGTATGCTAGATAATCGTAACCTCTCGTAAATCTATTTCATGTATTCAATTATTCATACCAAGTAAAGTAAAGTCCTTCCAATGCTTATATATATTTGACTGAAGGTGTGTCCAGCTACAAGGTAGTTTGCGGATAGATTTCACTATGCAGGAAATCCATGAGGAAAACTATTCCTAGTTCATTGAAACTATCAAAGTCCGATCAAGGATGACGAAATATTCCATGCGAAAGAAATTTGTCAGAATCGATGATATGTAGTTGGAGATAAATTTGTGCAGATAATACTGCAGTCATAAGCTCGATGGCAGTATCCATCAAATATATAAAAACACGTATTCTGAGATAACATTTTTGTAAATACCATGATCCAACCAAGATAATATAGCACTCATGTTCTGCATTTCACTTTTTGTGAATTTTTTCGATGAAAGTTCATTTTTGCATTCTGTATTCCGAATGAAATGTATTGGGTTGTACCACATTTAAATAAGAAGGTCTTGAGTGAGCATCTGTTCCAGAACGTTAATTTTTTTTTTTTTTTATAAAATAAAGTGGTACGTGTGCTTGACGTGTGAGAATTTTAGTGTTCGTTACAACTACCTCTATTTTTTTCTAGGAATTATTTACCATGCTGTCAGCAGTCCAAATTCGAACCCTCTTCCTTTACGAATTTAAAATGGGACATAATGCGTCATTGGCAATGAGAAACATTAAAAAAATTTGAAGATATAGCGGTGAATGAACGCACTTTATGACGTCGGTTTGTAAAGTTCCGTTTCGGGGATTTAAGCTTCGAAAATGAACCACGTGGGAACCCGGAAACGTTAGTTGACGACGATGTTTTAAGAGCAAAGGTGGATGCGGACCCAACGAAATCGGTGCGGGAGATTGCAAAAAGCATGGGGGTGTCCGCAATGGCAATAAGTCGACACCTTTCTCTCATAGGAAAGGTAAAGAAACTCGATAAGTGGGTACCCCATGAACTGAACGAATCCCAAAAACTACGGTGCCTGGAAATCTGCGCATCGCTTACATTAACAAACCAAACTGAACCGTTTTTGCACCGGTTAGTCACCTGTGATGAAAAATGGATACTGTATGATAATCGTAAAAGATCTGGGCAGTAGTTGGATGCAGATGAAAAACCAAAACACACCCCCAAAGCCCGATCTTCACCCAAAAAAGGTTATGGTTACAATTTGGTGAACATCGAAAGGATCAATCCACTTTTCATTTCTTCAACCAGGAGAAACGATAAACGTATTGCATATTGCATGCCAAATCGGCTGAAAAGCAACCTGCGTTGGTCAATACGCACAGTCCGATCCTTTTGCATGACAATGCTAAACCCCATTCCTCACAAGTAACGGTGCAAAAACTGTTGCAGTCAGTTGGGATTTGAAATTCTTTCGCATCCACCGTACTCTCCTGATATTTCCCCAACGAATTACCATTTTTTCCGCAATCTGGATTCATTTTGCCGGCAGATGGTCTTCCGGAACCGAGCAGAGGTCATAAAAGCCTTTGTAGATTTCATTGTCTCAAAAAGTCAGCACTTCTACGAAAACGAAAATTGATTGAATAAAAATTTACGAAAAAATAATACTGGCTTTTAAATGTTTACTATAAAATGGGACATTTCATGTGGTACAACCCAATAAATAGCGAATTCGATTTTTTGAACATTAAAATTCGGTGTTCTGAATTTCGCCTTCTAATCGAAATCATTTCATTTTTTCTTTGTTTAGTGAATTCTACGGGTGCGAAGTAAATAAATATAATTATGTATAGTTATTTACAATATTTTATAAAATTTTATTATTTATAAGTAATTTTATAAGTTTTTCCTTAATACATACGTATGCATATATTTAGGAAACTCATGCTAGTTTGGCCATGAGTCGTGTAACTACCCTTTTGGTTTTTTGTATTCTTGTTAAGAACCGTTATCTACGATTCACTTCGGAAGCAATATGTGTCACTGCGTTTCGCCATTTATGACAGATGTAAGTTTACATTCGAGTGATCGGATTTTATATGGAATACAAATTCTTTAATTAATTGTCATTAAAAAATATTTTTGTTTCAACTTTAGTCAGTTAAGTAATCTTGTGGCTATGTTCGTTTAAAGGACAAAGCTATCTTTGTCTACTCTTAATGCTGAACGTAAGGCTATAGAAAATTGAAATGCTTACGAAAGGTGGTTCTAACAGGTGCATTGCAATCATTTTTAAAAAGTCGCACACAGCTTTTGGAAAAGTCATTCAAGCTTTTCACAAACAAGAACGAGTGGAAGCCATAAAACATGTCGGGCAGCCAAGAGTGGCAAATAAAGGATTAATAGAAGGAATAATGCCATCTCAGACAATGAGTCGCTCAAGTCAGTGCCAAAAATTAGGGCACAGTTGGTAGACGGAGGTCGCGATGCTCTGTCCACATACACAATATATAAATATTCTAAAAGATTTAGCAGTTTCGGAAGGAAAACCGCTTATAGGTAGCGATTTTGTTTTCGAACAAGACAATGTGCCTATGCAAAGGAAAATTAAATATTTTGAAAAAGCCACCACAAAGACTAGACTTATCCCCAATAGAAAATGCATGGGCACTACTCAAACTACGCATTACCGGGCAAACATCTCAAAACCAAAGAGAATAAACGAAATGCATAAATCAAAATTGGGAAACAATTACACCAGTTAAATGTGAACAATGCGCATACAATGCAAAACCGATTGGCAAAGATATCACATCGAGAAGGTGGTCATTGCAGGTACTAAATATAGGGTTTTCCAATAAGGACTTGACAATTTTTTTTTTAAATAAAATGCACACCATTTGAGATATTTCAAAAACTTTATTATCGGCTTGAAGTACAATCAAAACATTTATGAATGGAACTTGACTTCTTGCACGTTTGCAGCGGTCGATTCATTGGACCCAATTTTTAACGTCTCGGCAACACATTTCGGTCGAAACGGCGGCTAAACGAAGATCCTTACGCAAAATACACCATAATGTGGTCTGAGCGATGCCCAATTCTTGAGAACGTCGTGGAATTGACTGATTTGGATCGTTTGCTACGGACGCCTGAACGGCAGCGATTTTTATTAGGGTTCTAAGTACACTTTCCAAAAGCTAGACGTTTTGGTACCGCCAGGAACTTTGTGTACCCAAAAGTCTGTATTTTACAAACTAAAGAACTTTTTGGACTGATTATCAACACATATCTACTAATTAATCGACGCCGTGGTATTCTGAAAAACAGTTCTTTTTGTCATGTAAACACAAAAAAACATTACAATGCGAGCATTTTTTATGAGGCTTTGACTGTACTTTTTTCATGCTGCAGACTTCACATCTTCCCTTGCTTTTTTCGAAGCGAGGCCAATGAATCCCTCTGTTTCCAATCCTTACATCTTTGAAGGCAGCGAAACCCGATTTACGTCGCTTTGACACACTTGGGCTTGGAACATTGGCTTCTAACGTTCTTTTTTTTTAGAAATTGGTAGGTCTTTCTTCGACATAAGGCCTTGTGCCACTGACATTCTAAACTTTTTTAGTTGCATTTTTTCCATTATTAGTCCATGCACAATATAGGCATTTACAAATGCTACTCGTATATATAGCATGCGCCAGAATAATCTGTGCCACCACTTTGGAGACTTTCTATCTACACAGTACAAGGCTCTCAAGCGATCTGCTGTATCCACCCCACCCGTGAATTGGTTATAATCTTTCACAAATATGGGACAGGAAACTGAAGATCTCGTGTCAATCTTTTTCTTTTCGCGAAACAGTGGTTTCCTCATTTCCATGGAAATTTGATACAAGATGGACAACCTTGTTATCTTTCCACTTCCAAAACCCAATGTCTAGATTCGAAAACCTCTAGTTATAATCTCCTCTGTTCAATTTGTTATCAGCTTGCATGCTGTTAGGCAGTCCCTTTCGGTTACTTCTGATTGTTCCACAGCCAAAGGTCCCTTCAGTTTTCAATTTCTCGAGTAAGGCAACAGATGAGAAAAAATTGTCAAAATATATGACTTTGTTTTTGCGCCATTTATTTTCCGTCAGTTCCAATACAACTCTTTCTCCAAGTGAATAACCAGCAAACTTCGCCGTCATTTGTTCATATTTGCATTGATAAATCATAAACTTTTTGATGAAACCTCTTTGATCTCCCAAGCATCATAGTTTGTATCCCCTTTTTATAGGTTTCATCGGAAGATATTGTTTCAGAGCCGATCTGCCCTTGAATTTTACCATCCATCAACACTCATTTCTCTAGTTCCATGATAACATTCTTGAAATTTTCGGTTCAGCTCTTCCAGTATTGGCCTTATCTTGAACAACTTATCTTTACAGTTTCGAGGCATCATAGAATTATCATTACAATGTAAAGATGACAGTATTGCGTTAAAGAGTAAAGAGCATTGTTTAAAGCGACGAAGGGAAATGGTTAGTCCAAGCTGGTATCGAATTGTAGCCCATATAAAAGTTTATACCTATGAAGGCAATCAACTTTTCTTTCTTCAAATTCAGTATTTTATTTTTGGTAGTAGCGTAAAGGTTGCTTTGATACACGATGATCTCTAATATGGAATCAATGAAAACCAAGAAATTATCTGTTACTGTTGAAATTATGTATCACAATCCGAAAAAAATGTTTCAAATGCTCCAGTGTCACCAAAATATTCTGACAAGTTAGTTTACTTATAGCATTTTTTCCACTTTCGGTCTACTTCAAGTGTTTTCCGTGAAGTTGGTCTGGTGGCAACCGAGGTGTCTGGTATGGAAGCTTGATGTGGCTGTTACCTGCTGAGGGTTCAATAATTGCTGTCTTTCTTCTTCCAAGGTCAACAGCTAGTTAAGCTCTCTTTCCAATGCTTCTTCAAGAATTTCATCGAAGCCCCTCAAGGGTTGTGGTTGAAGGTCAACTTGATTCTCGTCATCGGACACTTCTACATCAGATCATGCGTTAAATTCTGGAAGGTCTTCTAGACGATAGGCTTCGATGAGCGCTATATTATTCGAGATATCGCGCATCGTAAATGACCTGAAACAACACTACAATTACTACAATTCGAGTATGTACTATTCATTATTTGAAATAAAAATAAGCCCAAAGTCCCTGACGGTACTTTTCAGTCCCCAGCAGATTTTCATAATCTTAGAATAGAAATACCTGGAAATATGTGTAAAATTATGGAATTAGTACCGTCAGATAGGAAAGGGTTAATAAATTTTCTTAACTGTTCAGTGTGTTTATTTAGGCTTAGTTTGATGGGAAGTGCAACATAAGTAAAAAACTTGCACACAATAAAAGAGAATCAAAGTCAACTTGGGATGGATCCAATAATATGCTCCCCATTTGTGCAACAGAAGATGACATAGCAAATCTACAATATGGGATTTATCCATACTGTGTAGATTGAAGCGGGATCTTTCTGAGTAAGTCGAGTCGATAGTTTCTCTATTCAAATACGTCCAGGCGTATCCTCGTTTAATCAGTTAGATAAGAGTGGTGGAATTTAAGGTGAGAACTTAACAAAGTTTTGTGGCTTCGGAGCATTTTGTAACATAAGGGCCTTGAAAGTTTACTTCGAGCTGATGGAAGCGTAGCTTTAGCTCAATTTAAAAGCCGATGAATGTGAACTCTTAGATTTTGTATTGTAGCACTCCCATAAGATAGTTTCGCTTTGCCAATAGGAGCGTTAACGAGACAAGCGTTCTTGAAATCGTTGTTGTACTCGTATGTTCTGTCACCAGCAAGAGATGCAAATCTTCGACTTATACGGGTAGCAGAAGAGAGTTTTTCAAAAGGCATATAATCATCAAAGACTTCCAAGAAAAGTGGTCTGAAAATGATCTAGAGCCTGTGCACAAGTTATAAATAGTCCTTCATAGTTGAGCAAATGAAAACGTTAAAATGAGAGTAGTTAGGATCAGCATTCGCAAATATGCAGGTATTCAAATATAAATTTTCTATAGGAAGACTATGTAGTTCTAAAATCATAAGAGAACGGATGTGAGAAAAAGAATCAGAAACCATTGGCAAGCCCAAACTGGATGGTAGAGTCCCTGTAATCCATTGAAGAAGGTCATTTAAGGTCAAAATTTAAAAAGTCTATATTCTTATATTTCTATAATTTTGTATTTAGTCAAAATATGAACCGTTAGCATCTATAACTTTTTTCCAACGTGATTCAAGGTCCATTATTCCTTTTTTTTTATAGAAGGCTTGGTTTTTGGGCTCTATAAAGTCTCCAGAGGCTTTTATGATCTCTGCTCGGTTTTGGAATACCTTCTAGCGACAAAATGACTCCAGACTGCGGAAAAGGTGATAGTCCGTTGGAGAAACATCAGGAGAGTACCGTGGATGCGGAAGAATTTCTAATCGCGACTATAGCAGTTTTTGCACCGTTACGCGTGATGTGTGGGGTCTAGTATTTTCATGCAATAGGATCGGACCCCGGCTATTTCCCAACGCAGGTTGCTTTTCAGCCAATTTCGCATGAATTATGTCAATTTCCTCACAATATTTGACTGCATTTGTCGTTTTCCCTGGTTGAAGAAATAAAAAGTGAATTGGACTTTTCAATGTACACCAGATTATCACCATAACCTTTTCTGGGTGAAGGCCTAGTTTGGGGGTGTGTTTTGGTTTTTCTTTTGCATTCAACCACTACCCAGATCTTTTACGGTTGTCATACAAAATCCACTTTTCATCATACACGATTATAGTTTCTGTGCCTCGTTCAGTTCATGGGGCACCCACTTTTCACTTTTCTTATTACAGATCGTCGTGTGAGAATAACAAGGTCGCATGTGAAAAACTGTGAATTCGAGACACAGTGAAAATAAAATGTCACACTTTCTTTTATTGCAGTTGCAGTTCATTAGGTTCACTGACTAAATGCTTACATGTTAATGTCATAAAACCGAAAAAAAATACCCATACAGTTTATATCAAATATGTCCACAAACTCAATAAATGAGCTTTAAAAATGTTTTGTCCACTTCCGGCATAAATTTTGGCATTGAACGAAAACTTTTTATCTTTTGTTCAGACATTTCCGCAGTTTTAAGTTTTTTGGTTTCGGTAATTCAAATGGGGTTGAGTTTGCTCTGGTTGAAATGTTATTGTACTTTAAATCAACTTGCATGTAATCGGATTCCACATATGATGTTTTATATTCCACTGAAGTCAGTTTTTGTGAAAACTTTAGATTTTTTACTTTAAAATAAGGTATCTGCTTAAAGTTTAAGAGTGAGGAACAAGCTTGGAATTCAAAAATGTCTTGAGCTTGCATTTGCAATATTTTAATTTTTCGTCCCTTAAATTTAGCTTTCACTAATATGCGCAATAAAGAAATTGGAGAATAAAATTCTCTTGGTTTTAAAGTTCTCTCCAAAACACTATGCACTGTATCAATATCTTGGATGCAGGAATGTCCAGGAGTACAAATATACAAAAATAATATTATAGCCTGACTCATGAATGAGTTTCTTTGTTGTGGAACGGAGGAATCACACCAAAGAACAAGTTCATTTATATTAGGGTTGTCAGCAATAAAGGCCTTTAAAATTTTAGTCAATCCACTGGCAATATTGTTGGCGCTTCGACCCATCATGGTTTCGTTCCATATTGCACAATATACTTGCCCAGAACTTGATAAATGCGCTGTGAGATTGTAGATTTTTAATTTGCTTAAATAGTAAAAGGACCCAATTTCAATTTTTGGACAAGTAATTACATTTTGCAGGTCGAAACATAAAACGGGAATAATATTGTCCTTATCACATTTTCTTTTATTACGGCACCCTACTTTTTCCTCATTATGTTTTTGAAATTTGACCTCTGCATATAAATTTGGTTGAATGTTCTTCGAGTTATCAAGTCTTTTGAACTCTTCGCAAATATCGCACCTATCTTTTTTAGGGGTATGAAACGAAATGTTAAATTCGTAATTGAATATTTGACTGTATAATGTTATGTTAAAACATTCCCCATTCTCTTCACACTGAGCCTTATACTGTCTATACATTTCTGCAATAGAAAGTCCGGCCTCAAGAAATTTTTTTTTAATGCTTTGACGACAGTAGTGAGACTCTACTAATGGAGAGGAGAGTATATGCTGCCTTACCTCGTCTTTCAAATTTGGTGATATAATTATTTTTTGTATGTAATACGCTTTGAGATGGCCTTGGTACTCCTGTAACTTTATCTTTGTGAAGATGGATATTTCGAAGGGTTTATCGCTTATGCTTGGAGTTTCCAAATAAAATTTCTTATACACTTGAATTATTTAATATTTCTTAGAAACATTGAAGAAATATTTAAATGTATATTTTCTTCTGCCATCCTGTGTTTTTCCAGCTCTACCTACAACACATTCATATTTCTCTGTTGTTGATGAAATAAATATTTCTTTTTTCTGCGGCGCTCAAAGAATGCCTTGAATAACTGAAGTCTTTCGTTTTCCGTTATAAGTATACCTGCACTGTAATTTGCATGTAACTGCGCAATTTTTGGTTGTTTTGATGGATTTAGTTTAAACATTTTTTTTTCTTCCCGAAACATAGGCTTGACCAGTTTGGTAACGAGCTCTACGTATGTTCGCTTTCCACTTGGTAGAGCCTCGCTTTCTTTTTCTTTTTGTATTCTTGGAGTTGTCAATAACATCTATCATAATGCCATCAGCAACACGCTACAAGACAAAATCCAAGTCAATTTCAACTTCTGTCTGAGATTCCATTTTTGTTAAGTTACTACACCATCGAAATTTTTGTTATGCCCTTTTAAAAACTAAATTAAGTACTGGCTTACTTACGGGCTTTTCAATTTATCAATTTTGCAGTAAATAACTTAAAATTTGTTTGCGGAAGGTCTAATTGTTCCTTATTTATAAAAATCCATTCAACGCCTGCAACTGTTAACAATGAAATAACATAAATCAGAGCAACCATTTATGAATAACATTGGCATACACTGGCGATCACTAGGATGAGACCATAAATTTTGCAATCGATTTTCACTCTTTATACCTGTTTGAAATGTTGTACCCCCAAATTTTTATTACCTGTGAAATTGAAATTGGGAAATTCCAACGGTCGTTTCTTATTTACCCTTTAATTTTCTGACTTCCTGTTGAGAAAATATGTTCTTGGTCCCAGGTAGTAAAAGTTTGCGGGTACAAAATTTCAAACAGATATAAAGAGTGAAAATCGATTGCAAAATGTATGACTTCATCCTAGTGATCGCCAGTGTATGTAGGTAACATTCGACTTTGTTACATTTTTTCTTTTTGAAATCTAAAATCACACAGTTACATGTTAACATACGACCACAGATAATAAATAGATTTAATATCTGTAATACGACTTTGATCTAAATATTCTTTTAACAACCATGATTTTATTGCATTTTCCCTCCTATTATATGTGCTGCTCTCTCGTAGAAAGTAGGAAAAGCTTCTTAAATGAAATGTCAAATTTTAATTTTTTCAACATACGACCTTGTTATTCTCGAACGAGGAGATATGTATGTGTCGACTTACTGTCATGGGAGATACTCCTATTTTCTGTGCAATGTTCCGCACTGTTTTTGTTGGGTCTGCATCTACAATGTCGTCAATTACCGTTTCTAGTTTCCGGTTTCCCACATGGTTCGTTTTCGAGGGTAAGATCTCCCGAACGAAGTTAATAAGTGAATATCTTTTGGCTGATAGATGTTCTAAAAGGGATACCTTTCGAGCATTGCTGCCAGTTTTGAGCACTATTTGACATTTATGTTCAGTTTTGTTGGACAAATCGTCATGAATAGACTTACAACAGAGATAACGCTTCCGAATCATTCAAATTTATTTCGAAAATCGGTATTCAATTCGCAAAACGACCAACTGCGCTTGCTATTCGTCGTGTTGTAGATTAGTTTCATAACACAAACAATCTAGGTACGTGATGCAAAACAAACACTCCGTCGACGTAATGTGCGTATAACATAGAGGAAACCATAGCCCCTATGGCGAAAGATCGGGAATTTGCAATGCTGCGCATATTTCAACAGTTAGGCCCTTGTCCGTCCACAATGTGAAACAATTTGCGAAAAAATCTCAGCCTATCCGAGATATAAGGTCCAGCTGGTCCACGCCTAAAGCCACAAGGTCATAGCTTGCGACAGGAGTTCGCGTATTCGGTTCGTGAGTAGCTTGTTTTTATCGAAAAATTGTGTTTAGTGAAAGGCTCTCTTTCGGCTCGTTGGGTTCGTTGACAAGCAAATTTGCCATTTCAACTATGTATATCCCAAAAAAGGGCACTGTTTGGTTTGATCTTCTCGATGGTAGCATCATCTGTCCTTAGTTTAAAAAAAAATGCTGTTATTAAAAAAACGCTTACGGTTCTTAAAAGAACACCCTTAATACGAGCTAAATACTATAGTGTAAAAAACAGTGATAAGAACTCTTGGCCGAGCTCTTAACCTAGCCCAAATGCATACGAAATTCGCAGAACTCACCTGCTCACTATCAGATAACACATTTCTTTTATCTCACGTTTGGTATGACCTAGAAACTAGGTCAAGAAAATTCCACTCAACACGAACAACCCCAATTACAAACGGGACAAATTCCAAGTCCGTAGCGTGAGTTTTCATGTTAATTAAAAAAAACTATTCCAATTTGTTTAGTGCATAAGTAAACTACCCCATGTAACCTCATGAGTACGATCCCACATGATATCCATCGAGAATAAAAATACGTGTACGTCCCACTTACATATGCAGATACGAATACAGAAACTTAACCAATTCTGACCTACATCCAAGAGAGTACAGACGCCTTGTAATTTTGACGACAAAGCCTTAATTCGGAGGGCTCCCCTAACGAAGACATTTGAAATCGAACCACCCCAACCACCTGGTCTCGCATACCATTAAACACTTTACGGGAACATTCCGTTTCTGATTTTGACACACGATCTAGATTTAACTTTGAGTTTTTATATATACATAAGTACGGATGGATTCAGGAGTCAGGGTTTTGGCACACCCGTCAGCCCCCCATTGATTTCTTACTAAGCAACTGTTATTGACACAATATTGACAGAAAGTAAAAGTTTCCGGCTTTCACTCAGCTGTCCATCAAAAAAAGGGCCTGGCAGAGGAGGTGTATGGAGGAAACAGGAACAGTTGCGCTGTGTATGTGTTCGTAGGCTGGTATTGACTGAGGTGGGTCGCTATCCCATCTCCATCATCGTATTCGACAGTGATTTCGCATTCAATTCAAAGTGCCTGCCAACCAATCAGCCATTCAGCCAGCCAGTAAGTCAGCCTGCCTAGGAAAGTGAACGAATTCTGATTCAATTACGACTACAAGTGTAGTAAAGAGGTATCCTGGGCAACTAGCGTCAGCCCGAAAGTTTGTTATTTTTTTCTCACCAGTCTTTGTGTCTTCCTGTCGAAGGCAGATGGCCTTAGTGGAGGAGTCCTAAACCAAGGCAGGAATTAGTCGCTAATCTACTCGTAATTACGGGTCAAGTTAACTAAGAGAAACGTGTCTCGGCTGTGGTTAATTACCAGCAGTGATATCGGGGAACGGTGGTATTGTATCCTCTTTTTGTCGGCTACAAACGCTTGTGGCCACAGGATAGGAGTGCATGGATTCGAATGGCAGCATTTACGTGTCTATAGAATGCCCGTTTAGAGTTGTACCACAAACCGCAGCTAACAAAGCAAGTAGGCAAGCACGTGCGGATTACGACACAAGTCGCACACACACGTTTGTATTGTGTGAACGGTTACGCGTCCGAGTTCCGCATTTCGTGTTCTACATGCAGCAGGCGAAGGCACCACACATGGTCACGTGATGAAGTGTTTCATGAATTACAACAACAATTTCTCACCTGGAACTTGGTGTCGTGTTGTTGTCGTTGTTGTTGGTGATTTTGTTTTAGTTATTGTTGTTGTTGTTGTTGTTATATTTTGTTGTACCACAATTTCGTTAGTGTGAGCTGTGTTATGTATTACCAATGTGATGCAAAGTTGGCGCGACCACAGACATTTTGATGGATGATTTCAGCGGGAATCCCGCTCTGGTCGGGGGTGGTAAGTTCCAATTTGAAATGATTTCGTTTTCTTCTTAGTGAAAGTTTCCTGCCAGGAGCGGGAGAGCATTTCCGTGGCAGATTTATGGTAATGCCACATATCTTTGAATATGTGGGTGGGTTGGTCGGTCTACTGACCTTCATTATAGGAGCCAAGCACAATTTAGAGGCACATAGGTGATAGCAATTCACTGCATGGTCGTTTGTTATAGTAGGGCCACTAAGCAGGAAATGATTTATTATTCAATAATTGACCATGTTAAACTTACGTACTGACCAACATGTAAATTCCACAGGGCGCGCAGGGATTTACAGTTGCTTCTAAGGCTGTGAGGTAATTAGTTTGACGGATTTTCCTTTAAATTAATGATGTGGTGTGACCTATTTCAGAGAGCGACCTTTTTTTTAGAAACATTTGTAAGAAATGTCATCATTTCTGCTGGTGCTGCTGACAGTTGGAGGTTAATTAGGATATATGGCTTGGATGTGTGTAACACATGCGTTTTATGTGTTTTGGACATGATTAAAGTAAACCTTGAGTTCAGAATAATAAATTAAATATCCTAAACTAAATTCTACATGTCTACAATATAAAAGTAGCTCCATGCAAATTCTAAAAAATCCTTTGACAACACTTTGATCTAAATACCTAAGCACAACGTTTATGAGGACTATTTTTATTTGAATTGACCTGGTATTGACAAGTAATAGAAATGTCTTCGAACAAGATTTATTATGAAATGGCAAAAGAGGGCTTTACCATGTCCAAGCGGCAACGTGCGATGTTTTCTCATAATTGCCGGCCGTAATTCCACTTCAATTGTTCTGCGTTAGGTATATGGTATCTATATATCTCGGTCAACGTGGTATATTTCTGCTCGAAGGTAAGCGTGTTCTACTACCACAAGTAATTGTGATGTTACCTTTTCGAAGATAATATTCAATTCACTGCTACTTTCGCCTTCGTTAATGACTCCTATAGGATTCTCATCCGTTGTTTCCTTACATTGAAAATGCGATCAAGCCATCAAATCTTCATTATGCTCCATAGTCATAGATTTTAGAATTTTTGGGCGTGAAGGACATTTTTCCACACCCAAATAGCAACATGATTGCAACATTGCATTGGAATATGCGCATCTTGAACCACAAATGTAGACTTTGCATTGCTAAATAAGTTAATTTTGTCTTGATCGAATCAGCTCGCGGCTGATAAGAAGTTTAAAAGGCTTTTCGAATACTACTTTTCTAACAGATGTGGAATAAAATAGATTTGTTGTTAAAGGCAGACTTGTGCAACAGGACTGAGAATTTTGGTATATGAAAGCACGGCTCAAGAAAAATCGATGTTATACGCGTGTATCCCCTTACAGAGGAGAAAGAAAATAATACCAAAAAGAAGTTCTATGTGCTCTTGGAAAGGACATAACCACAATGCCGCTTATAGGACATTCAAATCATGCTCGGCGATATAACGTGGGTTAGACGACTGACTATCTTTTGAGCACAGTCAGAAAGCATAGACTACGCCTAACGATCTCTGGTAATGAAGACTTGATTCCTTAACAAGGGAGCAAACAGATCAAGGAATACTAGCTACTCGGAATGAAAGGAAATAATATTAGAGAAGCACTCGAGTGAGGAAATAGAGTGGTGCAATTGTAAGAGTAAAATTAGAAAATTTTACCATAAGGTAAACGGAACGTGCAAAGAGAAAAACGCTCGAACGAAAGTCTGCAGGGAACAATGAATAAAATTGACAGCAGAACCGCTATCGGCTGAGGATATGGCAGAACGATTTCTGCGGACTGTTAAACGTTGACGGTGAGCAAAAGAGCATCGTCTGGCTCATCCTTAAAAAGGAAGACCCTCTTTCCAATCACATTTTTATTAACTTTTAGTTGAAAAACTCATTCGCTTTAAGAATAAAGGGCATCTCTAAGTCGAGTGCAAAACTTACGACACGTTTTAAGCCTGGCGATATATGCTTCAAGTAGATACTTACCTACTTACTTTTATACTTAGGTGTCGCCTCAACCAACAAGCGCCAGTTGTTTGCTAGCTCCTTCCACTTTCGCACGCCAAGTTACCTGAAACCCCTCTTCATTTGCGCGCGCCTTTTGCATGTAATCTTCTTCTGGCCCGTTTTCCCTCGGTTATAGCTTCGTCTAAGCCCATGGATTCTGACCCTTTTGTCAAAGTCCTGGCACTGTATAGGTGGCGAAGCTATTAGTTTCTTCACTCTCCGCCGATGCAGATAGAGGGTAGATTACTCGAATCTTGATCATCCTATTTTGGTAAAGTCTATAGCCCTACGCCGCAGAGGAGGACTGAGACGATAAATGTTTTATAGAAATCTATTTTGGTTGTCTTAACTATGAAGTGTGCACTTTCTCGATGACTGTAAATACTTCGCTTTTCCCTCGGTTACCGCCAGAATCGTTTTCGTCGCGTCGTCTTCTTCAGTATTAGCAAATGTCTACTAACAACTGTGTACTGCGGATAATATCTACAAGGTGGCGCCAAAGTTGTCACCCGATGTTCTTTGGCTGTAATTTTTTTATGAATGAAAAACGTTGGTTCTGCTCTTGGATTATATTTATTTGATGTCTTACATTTTTTTTCCATTAAATCGATTAAATGATATCGGCTAAGTGGCCGCCGCCAGAATTGATTACCATTCGGGCCCTATTTGTGAGATTTTCCATCACACTTCCGGCGATAGGTCCTCGCATTCTTGACGGATATTCTCTTTGAGGGCTTCAGGAGTCTGAGGCGTTTTGGCATATATAGACTCGTGACTTCAAAAAACTTCACCAAAGAAAAGTCAAATCAAATGTGCAAATCGCCAAAACGAGAGATTACGCGACCTGGAAATGCAGGCCGCAGAATTTTGGTTGCGGCTCGTGCAGTATGCGTCGTTGCTCCATCCTGTTGGAACTACATTTTCTTCAGTCCCAATTCATCCAATTGAGGAAGGAGATAGTCGTTAGCATGACACTGTAGCGCTCACCGACCACGGTAGACGTGGTGGTGTTGGACCGCGGTGTTTTCGACAAAATAAGGTTCGATGACGTCTCCAGCGTAAACAGCAAACCATGCAGTAACTTTGAGTGCTTGTAATGGCTTTTCGTGGCTTATACACCAATTTTTCGGCCTCGTCGTTCATGATGATTTTCGTTGAAAAGTTGTCTCCCTAGTGGTCGAGATTTAGGATGGCTTGAGTGTAGGTTACACGCCCTTGGCGGTCAACAGCTAACAGCTGATGCACTGTCTGCCCTTTGTGAGGGAACATTTTACATTCTTTCACCAAAATTCTCAGCAAAGACCGCCGATTGATGCCCAATTGCGTGGCACGTCGTCTGGTCGATAATTCCGGGTCCTCTTCTTCAATCATCTTCAATCACAGCTGCGATATTCTCAGCAGAACGGCTGCTCCGGGGCCGGCTAGACTTGGCAGCATTTCGTGTTGTCCCATACTCTTCTAGGCGAGCGGCTAAACGTCGTCATGTTTGCCCAATTGATGTTGGATAACCGGGAAATCTTGGCTGAAACTCATGCTGGGCCAACACCACGGACGAATTATTCCGCAAAAAACTCGTAACAATTATTCCGTGTTCTTTAGAAGTACGAGTATAGCGATTCATGTCTTGATGACGTGTATTTTGTATCAGTTTACTTCACAAATGTCAAAGTCGAATTAGCATTTGCTGCCATTTGCAAAAGTTATAGCGTCTTCCGACTTTTTGATGACTTTTGCGCCACTTAGTATGTTTCCGCATAGGCAAGTAGTTGTACAGACTTTTGAAAAATTGTGCCTCTGGTATTGCCTTGCTAGTTTCACACTGCTCTCAAACACAATGTAGAGGAAATAACCTTTTTTGACATCAAAGTTCTCGGTAAGTTCATTACCGAACTTCATGGAACACCGAGTTTCTTGCAGGCCATTCTGCAGGGCCGGACAAATTTATCAGGGATGCCAAAACCGGAAATTGCTTCATTCGGTCTTAAAACTGAAAAATACGTATAGGTATTTTCTGTCGATTTTCAAAAATCTAACGTAATACACACATTGGTCCAGGTCTGAAGTCACGCTGTTAACAAAACAGTTAGTTGACGAAAAGTTTTAGGTCATTACATAGTGCGGCAGAGAAGATTTTATAGCTGTTGCATACTAGACGGTCACCTTTCATCAGATTCGGGTATACAATGCTCGGGTTTTATTCGCCTGGCATACTCTTCATTAGCTCATATCCCGCCCTATTGAATAGCTCGTATAACTTTTAACTTTGTTCAGCTCGGGGGGAATTTGTATTATCGAAAACTAATTTGTATAAAATTCTATAAGATCCTTGCGGTCTTTTGGAATTTGCAATGAGTCATATCAGGCTGGGAGTGTAATGGCGTATGTAAGAGATAGTTATGGGTGCATTTATTCTGAAATTAATGTTCAAAACGCTGATGTTCTACAACTTTTATTCGAATATCAGGATGAAATGTTTGCAATCTATTTATTAGATGAACTAGATAATATATTGATATTGAGAGTAAGGAAAACAAAAATCTATTTGTCTTGGGTGATATATGTTAAATATAAACATTTTAGATCATTCGAATAAATTCACTAAAAAAATATCACATGGGCTAAAATATGGTTATCAATGTTCCAACTCACGTTATTATCTCATCTTCTAGTTCATAAAGAATTTAAAAATTTCTTTAACGGTATAGACTACCATGTGTAGGTTAGAGAAAAATAATAATTTTACTTTCCCTAGAAAAAGCTAGTTATTGGCTATCAGCTGCTGAAAGAATGTTTTACAATGTTTTGTATGTATGTATTTATATAAATTTTAGGAACCGGTGTATTCGAAAACAAATACTTCAACCCCTTTTGATTTTTGTTTGTCAAATTTACAGAGATACATAGCATAAAGAGTGTTTCAGCAAGCGGTGTGGGATTTGTGTTTTTGAATAAAACGAACAATTGTTGAGATATCTCTGAAACCTTTATTTTATGGAACACAATATCTTCTAAATAACCATTTTGGCTCTATTTGCAGACACTCATATTTTTCTCAAAATTTTCAATCACTCTATCTCGGCGCTGCACTGCACTGCACTGCACACTTTCAGAGTTGGAATTGGTTGCGGATGCTTTGCTTTTAGCATAGCCGCAAAGAAAAAAGTCTAACGGGGTTGAGTCGCACTATCTTGGCGGCCGATGGGTTTCTCTGAAATGAGCAATAACTCGATTGTTTCACGACTTGTATAACACTTAGCCCTACGACACTTCTAGTCCATAAACCGCACCAATCAGTCATTCGTTCTGGGTGCATTGGTATCTTTGGTAATTTTGCCTATTAATGTAGCCGCCAATGTGGAAACACATTGAAAACATCTGAAAACACAATTTTCTTGCAACAATCAATGCCAACATGCATGTTTTTCAGGACCCAATCCGAGAACATACAGTGCTGTTGGTGGTGGGCTGACTGTCGTTCATGCATTAATTAGATCTTGTGCGCATGGAGAGTAAACTATTTCGTCAAGAGAGGTAAAGCTCCTGAGAATTGTGACGAATGGACATGTTTGGATCGTTTTCGACAGTTTCATTTACTGCAGCGGTATTTTCCATTGAACGTCCGAAGCTAACACGTTTCGGTATCTTCGCATTTTGTACTGAGTCGGTTACTTGGAATTTCTTAATTATAATGCACACATACGTCTCGGAAAGCACATGATTACGTGCAAAGTTCACACGAATTTTTCGCGTAGTTCCCGAGATTGAACTTGAATTTTCGTAATAACATTTGGATTTTTTTTATAATTGTGTAGCATTCTATTACTAATACACATTCTATTACTACTACATTCTGTTCTTTATGGGAAGATGATTAGGATGTTATACTTTTTGGAAAAAAAAAACAAGTTTTTGTTCTGTTAGTCCTTCAGATCAGGACCATCAATAGGGATGCCATTCTTATGGTTTGCAGTCAGCTATATGAGGGTTAAATAATAAACAGCCCACAATGGCGTTGTTTATAGACATAACCACTCATTTGCTGGTTTTAGGGGAACAATGCATAATTGATATTATTGTTTTTCAAAACACTCTCTATGAAGATCAATACTCTTCTGTATGCGTTTGAACCAATTTTCGGAGCAATTTTTCCACTCCGAACGAGGTAACTCCAAAACATGCGTTTCGAACACATATACCGCTTCTTCAGGCATCGATAAACGTTCACCTCACAATTTACTTTTGATTTACGGGGATAAAAAGATGTCATTGGGCTCCAAATCAGGGCTGAACGGCGGATAACCCATCAATTTTGAGTGCTCAAAAAGTCGACCTGTGAGAGATCGCATTTTCGTGGTGGATAATGATCCGTGTCTGGCGGTTGCTTTTAATTATTTATCCAAAGACTTCTGGAAAACTCACCGTGGTGCACAAATCTAAATTGAGAGTTCTACGCTGCTGTAATGCACGGTGGTGACCTGGTTTTTCCAAAGAAATAGGCGACGATTTGCTTCGAAGTGCTTTGTGCGCGAGTAACTTTTGTTGGATTTGGCTTGCCTTTAAAGAACCACACAGTCGACTGCTGTTTAGTTTCGGGCTCATATGCTTTGATTCATGATTCATTAGTATTTGTCCCGGTCTTCTGAAGTAGCGTGATAGAATTTTTTTTAAATTTCTTTGGACCAATTGACATGAGATTTTTTTTGCCCGATGGTCAAATGATGCGGTATCCAACGTGAAGAAAGCTTTTTGACGGCAAATGTTCATGCAATATTAAATGTATGCAAGTGGTACTATTGCCCAAACATGCCTCAATGTCCCGATAAGCCACATGACGATCTTGCAATATCAATTCCTGCATAGCATTGATGTTTCCTGGCACAATTAATGATTTAGGACGACCTTCATAAAATCCGTTCTGGAGCGAGCGATGACCACGATTGAATTCGGAAAACTAGCAAAACTCGGTGGCCCAGGATGGTGCTTCATCACCAAAGGTCGACGTGAGTTGATCCGCACACTGTTGTTCAGTTAATCCACGTCTAAAGTCATAAAAATTCTACTTAGCTTGGAAGAATTTTTCAAGTCTCTGTAAAAAAAACGCAAATAGCACTCGTATAACAAAGCCTTCTAAGCACGTGTCCCATTAGAAACGTCAAACTTTACGATGCTGGTATCAGATTTGACGTATCTACACCGGTATCGCCACATCTCGAAGCTTAAGTAGCAACCTTCGTAGAAGGTTTAAACGAATTCTTTAGTAAACTTGGTGTTATTAAAGTCCCTCCAGGTACTTGAACCTCTTTTATTCTTGATTTATATTAACTCGATTTTTGAATTGGAATTAAATGGCTTATCCGCTGCATTCGCTGAAAATATAACCTTTATTTACACATTTCAGAACCATTTTGAATGTATTGCAAAAATTGGAGAAGGCTTTAAAAACTAAGAATGTGGCTTATCGCACATAAGTTAATTATTAGCGAAAAAACTAAACTCATCAACTTTAAAATATCAGGTAATGCTATAAGTGATTTTAATTTTTTTCACGCACATGACTGTAACAAATTTTGTCTACTGCTTCATACATGTGGAATAAATAATTTCCATAGCAATAACTTATGCTCTGACAAATGCTTCAAAATTGAGTCAGTAGAAAACTTTAAGTATCTAGGAATCTTAATAGAAAATACTCGTAATTTAAAATTTGAAGATCATACCCGAAATATTAGGTGTCACAATAATCTAATTGGTCGCAAACTGTTGAAATAGTGAAAATTCATTACAAAAATCGTGAGAATATCGCTAATACCTTTCGTAAATTTCGTACTGCTTTTTGTCATCATCAAGCACCTTCCCGCACAGCTGTACATATTTATTTTAATCGATAAATTTGAAGGTCTCGGACAGGTTAGTGATATGTAGACTCCAACTTAAGCAAGTAGCTGAGAGTGTGACTGAAAACCCGCAAACAGTTTTATATCGCATTTTGGATAAAGATCTTGGCCTACATTCTTATAAGGTCCAGTTGTCACAAGAATTGAAGCCAGTGGATCACGCACAACGCCGTACTTTCGCTGTTTGGGTGCTGGAAATGAGTTAACAAGGTTGATGATTTTTTACACAAAATTATTTTGAGTGATGCGGCTCATTTGTATATGCCTCATAGAGCTTATAAAACCCAAAAGAAATAGTGGGGCAACTTCTCCATCTGACGTCAGAGAACTTTTGTAATTCGGTTGTCACCTGCATGTCATCTGGGAGCGTGTCATCCGCTAGATGACACCCGATCACACAGTGTTATCCGCTCGTTCATCCGAGTGTCATTTTGTCCCAAAATGGATGACAGGCTTGCTTTGTCATCCGGTTGACATGCCTGGATGACATAGCCGGATGACAGGCGATCACACGAGATGACACTAATGTCACGGATGACACTGATGACACTGATGAAAATTTGTTGTTTGCGAAAAACGAAAACGTCAGCATAATAAAAATAAAGCAACAGAAAAAGTGTCCGAGAAAAATGCTACTGATTCGGTGTGGAGTCAATCTGCGGTGGCGAAATAGAAGTAGTCGGCATGGTGTTCGAGTCGGTGACATTCGTGCGTGAAAGTTATATAGTATTTCCCAACACTTCAGCCGCCAAATTCTGAAAGCTACCAGAATTGGAATTCGAGGACAACGATGGTGATTGCGTTGCTGGTGACGACGGCATTTTCATTGCTTCTTTTTTTGGCCTTTTTTCGTCACTGGTGTTGGTTGGGCAGCTTAAAGGGACGGTTCAGCGTTTGACAACCGCGTCAACTCATTTAAAATTGAGTAATCATCCTACGCATCCTCCTGAAAAACAACAGACGAATATAGTAATGTGTGAATGTATACATACATGAGAGCAGATCAATTGAAGTACGAGTATCTACCAATTCTAATGTGCACGTCGATGAGCACGATTGTGTCACTTCGGAAGACTCCAAAAACGTCATTTCACTTAGATGAGGCCACGATGCTTTCGCAATTTCGCCTGTCCGTTGGCCGAATTTTCTGGCTCGAAATTTACCCAAATGGGCTTTAAAATGGCTGCGAAGTGATTGCTATTTAAGACGCGCCTCGACATCGTCAACACCCTCAATATTTAAATTGACCGTCACTTTCAAGGAATCAATTTTGGAGTTCGGAATTTTTCAATCCTTCCGCCCACTATCCCAAAGGACAGAATTTACCCGAACAGCTGCAATTAAAGCAGACTCTGTTTGACGGTCCCAGGAAAATAATATTTTCTGCTCCTTTTTTTCCTGAAACCATGGGTGTTTTATTTTTGGCTTCAATATCGGCTTCACCGTCATTGTCACTCATTTTATATCACAGAAACTAAACGAAAATTAACTTTTAACTATTTCAACGATTCAAACGTGTCATCCGATGTTAGATGACAATGTGAAAAATCAAGTAATGTCATCCATGGGATCCTGTCATTCGGATGACACGCTGTCAAAAAAATTTGGTCATCCAGTTCCAATAGCGATGACAATCGATCACACTGTCATTCAAATCAGTCATCTGGATGACATAGAAATCGTGTCATCTGGTATGTCATCCGGTTGACACGTTCAATGACATGCCGGATGACAGGCGAATACACGGGATGACCACTTTGGGACAAGTTCTACGTTCTAGTGACGTCAGGATGTCATCCGGATGACATCGAAATGTCATGGCCCATATTTTTTCGAAAACTTTTATTTTCAGCAGGACGGGTGTCACATGCCACACAGGTGAAACAATGGCTCTATTGCATGGCAAATTTCCGGAACGTGTGATTTTCGAAATGGAGACTTAAATTGTCCGCAGAGATTGTGCGATGTAACACCATTAGAGTTTTTCTTTTGGGGCTATGTTAAAGATAACGTCTACGCCAATGATCAACCAACGGTCTATGCACTAAAAGAAAATATCAGTTATTTGCAGCCGCAAATATGCGAAAACACTTGATGGAAATTTTCATCAAACGAATATCTATTTGCAGGTAGAATCGAAACAGACATTTGGCAGATATTGTATTCCATTACTAACCTCAGAGTTTGTACTTTAGACTAAAATAAAAATATCAATACTGTTTTATAAAAGTGTTTTTTATTGATTTAAAATGACACCCCTTGTAGGATGATTCTATTACTAGGCTAATAAAAGATTTTATTTACTACTGATCTTGGATTAATATTGGAAATATTGAATATTTATTGAGAGTCTGTGTTAAGATTGTTCTAGGTATGTATATTATAATAAATTATTAATTTACCATCATTTTTTGACGTATATATTATAACTTATAAGTTACTGATTGCTACCACTCATTGATATTATTGAAATTAATAAATCTATTGTACAAAAAAGAACGAAGTGTCGTTGAACACTAATTCTTGAATTATAAAACGACAGCCATTTTATTCCTTTTTTTAAACATATTTTGAAAAATTAAGCATTGTATACATATTTACTCTAAGCTAATATAAAATTGAAAATAATAAAAAAATAAATTAAGAGTTGTTGTCATTGAATGATACATTCTGTCTGACAGATAACTGCGAATCCAGCACTTCGTTCACTTTCAAGTTTGCTTTCGAACTGTGCTGACCTGACATGTTCTTTTTTCTTCCTGTGAAATTTCCGAAACCCCTTTTTGGTTATAATATCTCTCAATCGATCTCATGCTCTTTTTGGTTTCTTCTAAAAAAAAACGGAGCACGTCTTTCCTTTTTTGCTCGCAGATCTCACCAGCCACTCCTGACCACTCTACTAGGCCCGCTCTATATACTTTTTGTTTCAATGCTTGCGCTAGCCGGTATTTATCGTCAAACCACGAATTTTGCGGTGGTGAAATCTAGAACATCAGAAGCGGCACAGACCTCCGCCATTATATCTTGGTCAGAACAAGGTATTGATCTGAATCAATATTAGCCCCTCGGAACGATCAGACATTTAGAATACGGGAGCGACCCCAGTTGCGCTGATTTACATTGGTCGCAATGAGATCAATCTGGTTAGTGGTAGATTGATCAGGACACCACCAGGTCGAGATGAGAGAACTGTCTGCTTGAAATGATAACATTTCACCACGAAGCGAAGTCTAAAGCGTCAATCAGCGGTGGTGTAATGCAAGTTATGTTTATCGACTGCGTTACTAAGGATGACCTCCTTTCCGAGCTTTGCGTTATCTTGTCGAAGAGCTTATTAAAACAGTCCTTGGTGCCATTGACTTTCTCTTTCAGTGGGACGCCCGCGACATCGCTGCTTGTCTTCACGGTATCAATCATCGAAGTATCCACACTTCTTACATCCTATCCGTACCATATCACCTCCTTAATGGCGGTTAGATTTGTCTAAGGTCTACGCAAGTTAATCGCTTCACGTTGTCTATAAACGAACCTTGCATTTCCGAAAATCATTTACCGTTTCGAGTAGAATTGGATGATCTGGATGATCAGGCCCTTTGCGGCATCCTTTAAACATAAGGGGCCGTTTCATCGGTATTAGTACGAGATTATCAGTGCCTCCGTTGACAGATTTATTCAAGTTTGTAGCACACTCAAATTCCAGATTTCGGAAACTAACTAAATTTGCTTGCTGTTGTAAATAAAACTAAGGGGTGGGAGCAGTTGGCCAAAAACCACAAATGAAGTAAAAGATATTCTTGAGATACAGTTTGTGAGGTGATAGCTGAAGATTGAATATAGCTGACTTCCTGGCATTGGTTCAAGATATGAGTATTTTGTTCGGTAAAAATTGAGAAAGAGAGGCACAGACTTGTGGATTAGTGTTAAAAGAGATAAGCTGAAGTAAAGAAGTTCTCTAAAAGTCACCAGCTAAAATCTTCGGAGCATTGAAAGCGAGTATAAATGTGAAGTTAGACTATATTTAGTCTACTTTAAATCTGTACAGCTTCGATCTGAAAAATATGGATGACGTACATAATAAGGTGGCTAGCTAGCTAGATCTGGTGGAATTCCTTATATCACAGCTAATAATGAACACCTTGGGATACTCTAGAAGGGGCTGTATTGGGATTGGAATACAGCCTTTTAAGTAGGATTCAATTCACGTTTGTCAACTAAACTGACCACATTAAACTGGCATAATTAGTATTCCTCCAGCGTTATGGATGTCTGAACAACTTTGACTCTCATTACTACCTTGGTGTAGTCAAGTATTAATGAAGATATTCATAGTCAAGCCAAACTAATGCTGTAAAGAAGTTCGACGTCGGAAAGCAACAATCACAAGACGATGTAACAGCTGAAAGAATGTTTTTAAAAAAATCTTTCACCACTAGCAAGAATAATTTTGCTAATGCTATTGAGCTTTAGGAAATTTTGCCGAGTTCCACACGGAGTTTCTGGATTAATGATGAATGTTGTCAACCACATTTTGTTTAAAAAGTAGCGCTGCCAAAAAGAACAAAAGAGGCGCGTAAGGTGTACGAAGGAAAAGCAAGAGGAGCGGCCAATTGGAGCAAAAGAGCGATACTATTGCTTAAATGAGCCTCGAAATTACGCGGGCGATAAACCCGCAACCAGAGTCTGTAAAGATGGTCATAAAACTTGGTAGTATTTTAGAATGCAATATGCTGAAAATGGTGAAAATATGGGGCGATCACTTCGGCAGGCCGTCAAACAACGATTATACAACAGATAGCGCTCTTAGGCAGAAAATACTTTTTATATATGAACATATGAACACATAATTTTGTGCGGAGATTTGAACACAAACTTGTTAATAAAATGTACTTTGTCGAGGGAATTTCTTGACCTTATAACTGAAAAATGGTCGCACTATTTCTAACTCCACGCCTACTTGGTATGCACCGAATGTAATTCCAAGTTTACTCGATCTCATCGGTATGTTTGTTGCGGAAAATGTTCTTCTTTGTGATTAAATCTCTTTTAACTGCATATCTGACCACGATTTAATTGTTCTGGCGTCTAAAATTGACTTTCTGCTTGATGCCACCTCCACAGCGTTTACTTATAAAAACTATAAAACATTAATTTAGACATTCTACACAGAAATGCTAATGCAATATGTAGGAGTCAAAGCATGTTCATTGCTGGATCTAATAAAAACTTATCCTTTTTTCATAATTCTGTTCTAGAACTATTCGATAAAAATGTACCACTAAAGACAGTTAAAATTAAAAATTCGAAATGTCCTTGGTTTTCTTCTGAGGTTCTCGGCGATGGAGCCGAGGAAGGAAGGAAGTATCACAAATGGAACGAAAAACAAACTTCACGCAACTGGGAATATTTTCGTCAAGTCAGGAACTACTACAACAATGTTACGCAAGTGTCTAATTTAAACATTCCTGATCAAAAAGTTCCATACCTGATCAAACCACCGTGTGGCGCTCCCCTTGTTCCGATTTGAGTTCTGTTTTTTGGTTAAGTTGGTAAATCTGTTGTTGACATTCTTTCTAAATCTTAGCGTCATAGCTTGACATTTGCAAAAGTTACGTAGCCAAGAGTACGTCTATTTTGTTTGTGTTGGCGATTTTTACAATTTTAGAAATGGATTTAAATTTGCAACAACGAACTTGTATTAAAAAACGGATTTAATGGTGCGCGAACGTTGAAAAGTGTTTCGGCAACGGTTCTCTAAAGAAAACGGTCGTTTACCAGGGGCACGAGCGCTTCAAAAGTGGTCGTGAGTCAATCGAAAATGATGAACGCAGTGGCAGACTATCGACATCGAAAACCGATGAAAACATTGATGGAGTAAAAGAAATGTTGGTCAATAACGGCAAATTTAACATCAGAGAGATAGCGGAGGACATTGCCTATGGATCTGTCCAAGACATTTTGATTAATTATTTGGGTTTCCGTCGTGTAGCAGCAAAGTTGGTGCCAAAAGACCTCAATTTCATGCAGAAAAGAGACCGTGTTGACGTCGCAAAAGAGATGATTTGCGAGGCTAAATCCGATCCCACATTCATCAAAAGGAGACGAGACGTGGGTTTATAAGTACGACACGCAATGCAGACATCAGGCAAGTGAATGGCGTTCACCAAATGAGCCGAGACCAAAAAAACTACGTCGTTTTCAGTCAAAAAAGAAGGCAATGCTCACGGTTTTCATGGATTACAACGGTGTAGTGCTTCATGAATTTTTGCCAGGAGGCCAGACAGTAAACAAAGAGTATTATTTGGGCGTTATGAGACGTTTGCCTGAAGCAATTCGCTGAAAGAGACCAAAATTGTGGGCAGAAAACTCGTGGATTTTGCACCATGATAACGCGCCATCATTATTCGTAATTTTTTGACGAAAAATGCAACAACTGCTACCGAATTCACCTGATTAGGCTCCCTGTGACTTCTTTCTGTTCAATCGAGTGAGAAAACACTACGGGGAACGCGGAACGGAAGTAATGGAAAAATCGCAGGAAGCACTGAGGGACATACCGAAAACCGAATATAAAAAATGTTTCGAGGATTGGATCAAGCGCTGGCATAAGTGTGTTGCAGTCGATGGGGATTATTTTGACAGGTAAAATATAGATTTAGATGAACAAACTTGTATTTTTAATTTTCTGAATTAATTCCGGGAACGTTTTGATCAAGGTGGTATCATTAAGATGGTATCCAAGACCCTTGGAGTCTTGGTGTTGGCAAACAAAATGACTTTGGTTGCTTATTGGACTTTAACAGTTTAAACAACTTATTCTCATCGAATTTAAGAAGTAGTCATCACTTCTAAATAGTAATTTGTGTAGTAATTTAAACAAAGTCTTTGTAACAATTGTGGGAAGTGACATTTTTGAAGTTATAACTAACCTTAAGTCAAACGCAATCGGTGAGGACGGAATACCTCATCAGTTTTTAAAATTAATTTTTATCTTACGTTCACTAATACAATTTCAATTATCAATTTATGTTTCACCTCATCGACTTTTCCGGATTCTTGGAAAATGGCTAAGGTTATACCTGTTGCTAATAAACTTAATCCAAAGGAACCCTCTGATTATAGACCTATAAGCATACTTCCAATTCTGTCTAAGGTATTTGAGAAGTTAGTAGCCAAACAGATAGCCGGTAACCTTCGCATTAATTCCCGAACTTCCCCATATCAGTCGGGATTTAGACCTCAACATAGTTATACAATAGCTATGGTGAAGATTTTAGATGATATCAGATAAGAATTTGATCGGGGATATTTGACTGTCATATTACTTCTTGACTTCTCAAAAGCATTTGATACGGTGAATAACGAAATACTTTGCAAAAAACTGCGTTCTTATTTTGGGCTTAGTCAAAATACGGTGAAACTCTTGTCGAGCTATTTGTTTGGTCGTAGCCAAAGGACCTACAGTAATGGAGGCAGCTCTCAATCTAAATCTCTACTTCAAGGTGATCCGCAGGGTTCTACATTAGGCCCGGTCCTTTCTTCATATATATTAATGATATTGCTAGTTATTGTCAAAATGTATCCTACCATCTTTATGCAGATGACTTAGAAATCTACCTCTCGAGGCCCCTAAGCCTAACGGAAGACTTTTTAAGTAGGGACTTCTAGGTCCCTGGCATTATTGAGTATGATACTAATAATTTACCCTTTGTATCAGTAAATAACACAAGGGTCCCTTTGTTATTGAGCGTTACGTATCTAGGTTTCAAAATAAATTGTCGGTTGTTCTATTTTGACCAAGTTAACCACACGGTTAGTTGCATTTACGCCTGTCTTCGGAAGCTTTGCATATGTGCTTGTCTCATTCCAATTAAACTGAAAGTACTGATACGTGTTATCTTTTACGCCGAAACAATATACTGTCAGGTTGATTCAGTATCTACAATAGAAATAAACTAAAAGTTGCCTTTAACAATATGGTATGCTACGTTTATTGCTTGCGCAGATATGACCATGTTCCACCACTTGTAAATAACATCCCTGGCTGTACCTTGCAACAAAAAGGACGTCGAGAGCTTCAGATTTCAAAACAACCATTTCTAAATATTTCTCAGTACAGCAGCAGTACACTTTTTGTGCGTTTTTTCTTCATCTCTTCACTTTCTTCCTTTATGAGACTTATTGTAACTTCATAATTTTTCTAATTGCTTAATTTTTTTTATCCATTTCTTATATTATTAGTACTCTGAACGCTTTGCTTTATTTGCACTTCATATTTTTAATAACCATTTGATCTTGAATCCGAATTTGAACGCACTATTCAACAAGGACGACAATGGGTAAGATTTCCGTCAACCCGATCATTTTTCATTTGCCCGATGCTCAAGAAAAAAGATCCTCTGAACTGCACTACTCGTAACTATAGATGAATCAGTCTCTTAAACATACTAAGATTTTAAAGTCTTAGACTCTAGTTCAATAACTTTACAGGACCATATAAATTAGTTCTTAAACCTGGAAAGTTCACCACCGACCAGGAGTACCATATTTATACACAAAATCCTTTTATAGATTCTAAAGGTACATTTGATAGCATTTATAAAGACGAGCTTTACACAGGTATGTCTGCATTTATCGAGACTTTCAATATCCAAAGCATTCTTCCTTTTCAAGAGAAGTGGTCTGTGGTGTAACACGAACTAGAGTTTTGATGACCTTGCGCGTCGAATGTCTTTTGACTCTGGTCTTATGGCCATGACGTCCGAGGAGATGACACCAGAACTCGCGTTGCCGCACAAGTACGAAATCGACTTTTCCTGTTCCCATAAATGGTTCCGACCAGAATTTGATATAGCAAAGGAATGTATTCGCGCCTTTACGGATGGCACCAAAGATGACAACATTATTTTTCACTCCTCGTTAGGTAAACTTAAACCTTAGGTGGACTGTTGGATCAACACGTTTAGCAACCAAATAGATTTGGCCAAAGCTGGATCTGAATCGCTTTAAAAACATTAAAAACGGACACTGCCCTATAGGCAACCATACAAGAAGGCTTGGCGTCTGCAGATACCTGCAGAAGCTGCATGGACGAGGAGGAGGAAAAAACTATTGTCTACCTACTCCGTACATGCCCAGTTCTTTTCCAAAGAAGGAAACTCCACTTATGTGCTTTCTTCTACAATGACTTAAGTGATCTAGAGAATATAGTATAGTCGTTAACAGTCTCCAACGCTTCATCATAAGCTCAAATTGATTCCTAACGTAGGAAGATCACAGATCCACGTGGCATCACAATGGGCCAATAGGCCTAAGTGCGGTGGTCCCTCTAACAGCCACTCTTACATAACCTAATCCAACTTAGGTAAACTTGCGTCTTAGGCCAATCGGAGATACGCGCAATCCAGATGACAACGAAATGTATTGTGAATAATGTGTGAAGGGACGAAGCATTTACTTCAGTACCGACCTGTGTCGGTGTTTTGTTTTAGTCCCAGATGACAATGTGATCACGGAAAATAAAACCGCCCGATGAACTCGCTTGGCAAGGCCCAAAAGAAAGTTTTTCAGGACCCGAACTTGCGCTAGGACTGCATGCGTATTTGGTTAGGTCTTTCATTGACTGTTTGTTTTGATCATAACTGCAGATGGAATGATTTGCTAGGTTGCAGGCCGACCAGACGAAATAAGAAGTCCGCGACTTTCCTGTTGTCCCTCAGCAAGAAAGTTTACAGGCTACTTACTGGCGTCGTGATGAGGCATCATGCTTTTGCTAAGCATCTAAGTTTGCTGGATAAAAGCGACACTGTATCCTGCAACTATCTTTGCTGTAAAAGTGATGACGACACCGCAGAGTACTATCTCTGTGAGTGCCCTCAAGCGCATACTCATTTTTATACGAAAGACCGAGGGATTGCAATGTTTTTAAAGTTCTTAGAGTCCTGTGTATAAATGCCTTGTTTTTCAATAAACCTTATTTCTCCGAAAAAGTGGAAAAAAGTATGACTGATAAATGGAACCAAGTATTGTGCCTTCGATCCACAAAAGAGGAGACCTTTGAAATGGCGTTCACTATATACAATTGACCAAATGCTCACACTACAGAGATACAATACAAGTGCCAGATCGATAATTAAGATAATGTCTATAGCGACGAACTGTCCAGCATCCCTGCCGTTCAGCATCACTAGATTATGAATGAGCACCGATAATGTTTCTATTATTTCTATCCCACCGACTTAATGGTCCAAATCCTACTTTCTGTCCTCCTACATATCCTAGAATACCTAGTTTTCCGAAAAATAGTTGGAAGTTGAGAGCAGCACCTCTTCAATTACGGTCACCAATAGTTACCCGTATCTACAGGGAACTATATTCTCCAACAACAAGTCTGAAGATAAATATCCGTGTGTAAATTGCACTAGTAACATGCGAAAACGAATCATAGGTGCAGACTCCATTGAATATTCACCTCTCAGGGCAAAGATACAAATTTAATTCGCACTAACAAGGAAGCCGTACCCCGGCTGGACACTGTGGACGCAGTGTCACAGCTATATGTTTCCACCTAATCAGGGTTCCAGCTTCGAGTACGCCCTGTTATTAGCTACAAGAGTCAAAGGTGCGAAGACGGTTAAAACCCCTGGAACAATTTAAACACGACACAAAGAGCCACAAATCTCTATTGTCCTTTCCAAAAGTGTGTCTGCGCGGCGTATTTCACAATTTTTATTTATTTATTTTTTTTTGGAAGGGGAATCCCCAATGCCCAAGTGAAGCAAAAGGTCATCCAAAGACCACAAAAAGGAGTACTAGATACCCCTTACTCAACTTTGATATGTGTGAATGTGAATAAGTGTGGTTCTTTTGCTAGGCAATTTTAAATGTTTTATGACTTCCTCATTAGACCCCCTCAAGGAGTCATCGTTATCGTCGCAATGGATTTTAAACTAAACGACACAGTTCAATGGGGTTATTCCGCAACCGTAGTCGATGGGAAAAGAGGCGAGTGGCCAGGGAATAAAATTTTGTTCATGGTATCACAGTTCGTCCTGTTGTTCGTTTGGAAGTTGCTGCAAGGCGTTGCTTTAATTTTAGTGGCGGTGTCCGTATGTGGCTGTGTTTGGTTCGGTTTTTCGGCTCTTCTATGCCATGTCCCAGTCTTGTTTCTAGCTCTACAGACCAAACCACAAAATGTACTCGTATCTCGCATTGTTTGGTTTTGGACTCGATGGATTTTATTTTGTTGGTGTTTAGTTATTTTCTTTTTTATTTGTTGGTCTTGGGAAAATCTCGTGACTGTGCTGAGTGCGGTTTCGGTGTAGTAGACATGGTAGACGTGGTCTTGTTGTTTTGTATGTTTGCTTTGGGAGAATTACTAGTCCGTACAAATCTGGAGTTCATTAAATTTCCAAGCAGTCACAGTTGTAAGCTGCAGAGCCAAATTTCTTTCACTTTCAACAAGTCCAAGGTACAGATACTCGTAGTCGTACTCTTGTTGGCTATGTTGGATATGGTTTGTTGATGTGAGTTTTATTACAAAATTGACCAACATCGGATAGTTCGAGCACACAATTTGCTGTACGCTGTAGGGCAGGACACTTCGCTGATTGAGTGAACTTGTTGACCCTTTAAGTTGACCATTTGCAACCGGCTAAGAAGTTGGGATTTTTTTAAAGAGTTTTGAAACGTATGATATCGTTTGTCCCTGAGGGATTGACAACCAAAAGCCAATCTAATCAGTAAGGTTAAATCGTGATGAATGCGAGAGGTTAAAGGCCAATAGATCCTGCCGAGGGTTAGTTATAGGATATTGTATATTATATTGTTACAATTGCAAGGAGGTTATGAGGAATGAGAAGGAAAATATATAGCAATCAAGAAAAAATTCCACTTAAGAGATAAATAAGTCGACATTTGGATTGTTACCTATTGAAAAACGACCGGACCTCATTAGCCAGCACTGCTAGGCTAGGCACCGGGGCACGCATTGAACTGAAACTTAAAGGCAAAGTCAAATATGAGCGTGCCTCTATAGTTATAAGATAATATTTTCCAGTATCTTACCTGGCATTTGAATTTTGCTATTGTACAAGGAAACGAGTTATCAGGCGATAGAAAAATATATGGGGGTAGTATTCTTACGGTCCTAGCAACTTGGCATAATCGAGATTGTCGATGGAAGTTTTAATTCTACTAAATGTTCACCATACATAAGAAGATATTTCAACGCTTAAGATTTCTTGCTCGACGTTAGATTTAGGAGTTTAACGTAGGACGCAACAGCATTCACAACCATGAACATATAACCGAATGCTTGAAGACAACTCATCAACATAACTCTTTTATGGGCGCTCACCTCTATACATTAAAGACTAAATCCTCTACGTTGTTTTCAAAGATCTGTGAGCAATATGCAAATACAATAAATTTATCGCAACAACAAAAAAATTGCAAGCAGTGATCGGCGTAGTGTGGTGGTTAAGTTGGGTGATCGTAGTGCAAGGAATTACATTCAAATCGTAAACTAATATCGAAGTAATTTTTCTGACGTTACAGCCCCTTTGGAAGGTTGTGGGAAACCCCCGAAATCGAAAACTGTGAACTTGCCGTTCGAAATCAACAAAAAAACCGTAGATCCCTGAGTTTATGCACTGTTGCGCCATAAATAAAAACATTTTTTCTGGGGCCCCAATCAATACAGACAACTTCACCTGACAGGCTGGTTCTTTTCTTCTCTATATAGAGGTAGATACAACGTTAAATACAAGAACAAGCTACCCGCGTTGACCATTACTGGTCGTATTGGGGGCGGCGATTAGTTAAGGATAGTTAGGATGCTGAAATATAGATAGTTGCGGATGAACCATAAATTGGTCAAAGGCAGCTCTCCTAGCCCCGAAGTGTATAACTGACTCCGGGATACCCGGCCCCTTCCCCAAACGGCTCATCCAAAAGGATTTGAGTTTTATGGGGTTAACTACTCGACCGCGTAAAAAGCTCACTGCTGCGAAGCAACCAAAAGCCTTGAATAAGGATGCATCTACTGTTGACGACCGTGCAGAACGAACGACATTCGAATCCGAACAACCAGCGGAAGCCCTCGATATCACCGCCATACAGGAAATGCTATCGGATGGGCCAGGTTAAAGAAGGATGAACAACTGTGACATATACTACAGCGATTGCTATAGAGAAAACAAAGGCAGGGTCTATTTATGTGCGGATTTATAGTAAGTGCTGATATGCGCTCACGCCCCCACAGAGGAAAAAGACGACGCTGCCGAACAATGACAAGACTTACGACTAATGTCCAGTGACTAAAAGTCTTAGGTCGGACTACCTCAGACATGCCATAAACGAAGAAATAGTGTGAGGAGTATACGTCTGCAATAGAAACAAACCGCTAGAGACTGTGCCGATTGTGTATCCCTCAACAACTCCATATGTCTTATGCAACCAACATTAAGTGCTGATGAGCTGAGTTTCACCCGACCACATCCACGAAAACCACGGCTTGTCGAAGAATGCAGGCAGACATAGAAACAACTCTCTATATAGCAGCACTGCATAAAAGAACAAGAGCACGCCGTGAGCTCTACGAGCAAACGAAGAGGGAAGAAGATAGGTTCCTCTGGAGGACAAAAAATATTATTGGAAGCGTCCGATCAACTAAAACTAAAATGAACATTTCAAAGCAATAAGACCTAAACAGAGACCTGTATAGATGAGCAAGGGAACTTAGTAGTGGAGTCACAGTCGGTACTGACGATATGGAAAAACCAAATTCGGCTGTCAGGCGGAATAAAGTATTCAAGACGGTGAAAATAGATCCGTGGATAGCTTTATGTCCAAGCTTAAGTACAACAAGGCTGCTGGACCAGACTACCTCCCTTCCGGTCTATTTAAGGTAGCGGGAGATGACTTGGTAGGTAGTATGTAGTATGTACTAAGTCAACCTTTGCACTGTTTGCTTAATTCATAAGAAAGGGGGCCCTCTTAACTGCCCCAGTCTCCTTAACATCGTATATAAGATCTTATCTGCCGTCTTGTATGTACCCCTGAAGACATTTACGGCAGATTCTGGAAAAAAAAAACAAAAGATGTCAAAATCCCTATGCACCACCCTTTTATTGGCCATATGACAGCATGGCATACAAAGCCATGTCTAGCCTTGGTATTCCCGTCAGTCTCGTCAGATTGTACAGAACGATGATGGAGAACGCTCGCTGCTTTACAAAGGTAGGAAACAAACTCCCTGAGATGTAAAAAAAAATATATAGGCAAGGTGATGTAAACTTTTCAACATGTTATTTGAGAAAATTATGCGAAATTCGCAAGTCCACATTTTCTAAAAAGTCTATACAACTAATTGCATACCCTGACGACATTGACATCATTGACAGAAGACAGGGAGGTGTCGCCGGTGCGTTTGCAAGCATTGGAATGAGAATAAAATCAGTATATGCTTTCTGCAATAAGAGATACGAGTACACAGCATCGATGAATCGGACAGTGACGTTCTGTATACAGTTATAACTTTGAGGTAGTCAAGGTCTTAGTATTTTTTTTTGTCGGAGGATCTGATTCGCCAATTACGGAGGCACTGCGACCTAAAGATCCTTTGCACCACAAAATCAGTATTACGAAGCCAAGCGAGGCTCAACTCTTTTGATGAAATTGCGAACCTCTTTGGTGGAGAATTTCCCCAGGGATTAAAATTTCTCTGAGGAAGTGTCGTCTCTTTAAGGCACCTAGAGTCACATAAAATGTGTTTCGTACTTTCGTCACTTTTCATGCAAAGACTGCATTCAATTTCCTGAATAAGACCTGTTTTGTGTAGATGATATCGAAAGTGGCAGTGTCCAATTAGAAATCCAACGATTCTTCTGATATCACTCCCTTTGAGTTGTTGGGACTCTTTTGATGATTTTTTTGTGAGAGGGTTTGATGGCTCTTTTAGCCTGACGAAGCCTTGAGATTTTTTCCCAATGATATATACATAGCTCAGGGCCGTTGAAAGAATCAGCCGAACCGTTTCTAGACAGTTCGTGGACTATTTCATTTCTGTCAGTACCAATATGACCAGGCGCCCACCAAAGTCTTACTTTGTTCTTAGGAGAGAGATATGGTAGTATATTGAAGCAGTGCGTTATTGATTTGAAGTCAATGAGATAAGAGCCTAATGCTTTCATAGCTGCTTGATTGTCCACTAGAATATGGATGGTGATGCCCTTTATTTCCTTATCGAGGATACGATTTGCGCACACCTGAATGGCATGTGCAATATTTCCGCTTGAAATACACTGGGACTTTTTCTGATTATTTGCGTAATTCTGGTGTTTGGAACGAATATATCAGCACCCACCCCGGTGTCCATCTTCGATCATTGCGTATACCACTAGATACCTTTAACGTTTGAGGTGGCGTTTTTGTAGTTCATGCTTCTGGGATCACTATATTGAACCTTCTGCCGAAGCTCCGTCCTAGGTAGGCGGCTGTTTACCGCACCGATCTTGTCAAACTCGCGGATTTCGGAGAGAAGATTCATATGATCCATGTAATCTGAGTGATTAATCTCTCTTTGTAGTAGACTGACCGTGCTGCGAATTGCCATCTTTTTTATAAAGAGACGCAGTAGCGTTAAACCAATGAAGGCTTCCATAGGGATGTGTGCATTCCGCCGGTGATGCCGAGGAATGCAAGTCTTTATAGCCGCTGCAGTTGATGTATGGCAAATTTTTCTCCATGTAATGGTGGGTCATATTATCATTGTATTTATCCAGTGGATGAACTTTGGGGTTAATACACAGGTATTACCATATACCCGACGGCAAGCCCACATGGGTTTAGCCGCTTTGGTAATTTTATTATTAATATGTGAATTCCAATTAAATTTTTTATCGGGAACCATTCCAAGACGTTTTACTTCGAGTTCTAGTCAAGGCTCAGATTAACTATTATGACTAAGTCGTCGGAATAGCCCAGATTACTAAGTTTTACTAGTAGGCCATCAATAATCAGTGATCACAAGAGCGGTGATAGAACACCTTCTTGTGGACAGCCTTTGACGGCTGAGGCAGAAATGGATTCATATCTGGTATTGTCAAAGGAACCTTCAGAATCTAAGGCACATGTTGCCTTTTTAATCGAAGGACTTAGTATACGTCTACTGAGCTATTATGTTAAATTTGATAATTACGAGTACATCTCTTCAGAAATCAAACGTTTGCAAGAGTAACTCGCTGTTTCTTCGGCCTAAAAAGGCAAATGAGTAATAAGCCATTGTCAAGAAATACTAAGGAGACTCTATGTAGACCCTCATCACGTCAGTCCCGCTTTATAGGTGCAGAAGCATGGACGTTAGCGAAGGCGGATGAAGTTATCCTTGGCCGTTTCAATCCGCAAATTTCTGCATGTGATTTTGGTCTGGTTTCGTGGTAACATTTTTTTTTTCCACTAGGGATAGCAAGCACGTGCTTATTGTAGCGTGAGATTATTACTAACAACAACTCTTCACTACGATTTTAATGCTCAAAGGTTTCCGCAACAACGTTTCGACTTATCAAGCAGTTAATAGAATTATTTGGCAGGTGGCTTTCCAATGAAGTTTCTGCAGGTCCCGCTTTCAAACGCGGTTTCATTTTATTGCGCTAGGTTTAATGGTTTAATACTTTGGAGACGGCGCAATAGGTTTTTCTCCTCCAAAATTTGTAGGACTGTAACATTGTTAACATGTCCGGTCAGTCAAATTTTATGTTTCGTCTTCGACAGTAAGAATTCCGTGGTCTCGGTGTTAGCCGGAATTACGAGTATGTACCAAGGTGTATTTATAATTTCTCTTAGCACTTTATTTTCAAAAGTTTGTAAAATATTGGCATTCGTTGCTTAGCATAGGTCTACACCGGCTTTAGCACTTGCTAAAATTTCAATACCAAGCTTGGAATGTTTACCAAGTAACCGATACATTTCTCTGTATGTATTTGTTTTCGGTTTCATTTCGTTTTTTTTTAATGTGCGACAAAATTAACCTTACGTCAAGTGTCGTTCCAAGGTATTTAGCCTCGTTTGCAAATGGATTACGGACAGCCGATTTTATAAGTATAAGCAACCGACACGTTTTTCTCTATATAAAATTTACATGAACAGATTTGGTCTCATTGAGAGCTATCCGTCAGGTCTATCTTTTGCCGACAGCGCTTTGCAGTTTCACTGTTGTTTCTAGAATAGTTTTACCTACTGCTAGTATAGCAGTGTCATCGGCAAACATATTGTAGCTAGAAAAGTCCCCTCTTCTTGGGGTATGTCGGGTATATATGAGATACTTCCCTGCGGTATGGCGGCTAAAATCACTTTGAATCGTGATACTTCGTTTCCGAGTCTGACAACGAAAATTCTTTTCTCGAGATCCTTTTTTAGTATATTATAAAATTCGGTGGTACGACCTGCCGTAATTTGAACTTTAAGCCTTCTTCCTTATCAATGGTTTGTGAGACATCAAGGAATACGCTTGAACAAATATTTTTTTCTTCCAAAGCTTACTCAATTCCATAGGCAATTCTATGTACCTGATTAATAGTTGAATGCTCACTCCTGAAACCAACATGCTGCATAGGGATACATTTTTTTCCGTCAATAATTGGCAGTATACGAGTACGTCGCAGAATTATCCTACCAACGATTTTTGATAAAATTGGGAGCATTGGAATCGGTCTATACGACTTTCTACCATTCGTAGGTTTTCCTGGTTTTAGGACCATTATGACTTCAGCAACTTGCCACTGACTTGGAAGGTATTGTAACATCAGTGCGGCGTTAATAATATAAAGAAGTTTAGTTAATGCTTTTCCATTCATCATTTTAAGGACTTCTCTCTTACTAAGTCGTAAGCGTGAGCTTTCTTTGGTTTTAATCTTTTTATTTCAGTACTAAGTTTCGTCAGGGATGCATTTGTCATCGTGTAATTGTCTGAGCTCTTTTCGATCTACTGATATTGTGGATGAGTGATTAACCGTCGAAGGGTACAAATTTCTCTTTCAGATGGGAAGTGAAGATTTGCGTTCTCCTTACCTACCTTCGTCCATTCGCTGTTATTTTTTCTAAGTGGTGCCGCGGAGGCTTTAGGTATTTTAGTAGCTTTTAATGTTTTCCAAAGGGAACAATCAGATTGTTTTTTGCTGTCAAACCTTCAAGATACGTGTCTACTGCACGGTTTTTTAAGTTTTCAATGGTCTCGCTCAGCAGATTACATAGGTTATTCAAACGTGTCTTATGGTTTAGGGCACCGCACCAAACAGTGCATTTTTCAGCCTAGACAGAAGTAAGCCTTATCACTGAATAAAGTTTGAAAGTAAAAAAACTGGATCGACTTCCAACTACATATTCAAGCACCCAATTAGCGAAGTAACGACGTGATGATTCTTGCAGCAATTAAATTATGTAAGCGCGTAAAAAAGATTCTCAGATTAACTATCAGCTGTCTGAATGTTTCTATATTGAAAAGAACCTTCTAAAAAAACAACTTTTATTTTTATGATGAGTTCGGCATTGAGGTCGGCCCCAACTGCTGTCAATACTGTGCTCCTGCATTTTCTGTCTCTCGAACTCCACATAAAAAATATCGCACTATGCAGCGCAGTCAGATTTAAAGTATCTGGGTGCAGGACTGTACGGCGTTACGACCACAGGAACATCCTGAACTCGTTACCAAACCTCACACCCAAACTAAACTTCAAGAAAAACTTCCTTGTAGGGTTCCCTACCAGAGCTCAGTGGAAGAAACACGAAGGAGTAAAGGATCTGACGGTCATCTACACCGACGGATGAAAGATGAACTGTGTGGGATAGGGGTCGGTATCTACTCTGAATCACTGAAAATATCAATATTATACCGCTTGCCAGATTTTGCCATCGTCTTCCAGGCGAAACAATCCGAGAGGCTTGCACGTAACTCGGGTGTGACACAACGGACATACAAAACATTGCTATCCTCATAGATAGCCAAACCGTTGTCAAAGCTATCGACTTGGCTACCATATCATTCAAACTGGTGCAGGAGTGCCGGAACGACCTTCCCCACCTGAGCGTATGCTTTAGGGTCACAGTGCTCTGGATTCCAGGGCACAGACGCATAAAAGGAATAGAACGTGCAGATGAACTGATAAGGCAGTTGCATGGTAATAACCGAACGATATCGAACAACAAACGTGTGAACAACGATGAATCCCAATGCGAACAACGATTTTCAGCTATGAGAGAAAAAAACTCAAAGGGGAAATAAAACGAATTTGCTTAAGTATCTTAAAATGTGTGTTATTATCCGTATGGTCCAAATTCGAATGAAAGAGAAAAGCAAAAGTACAATATAACATAGTATTACATGATAGAAGAATCAAAGAGCAAAGAAAAAATGCAAAATGAAAACATAGAATGTGTTAATTGAATTCTTACCCACGATCTTACAAATCAAATGAAAAATTTTAATTACAAGTAAAGAAAAGGAATAAGATTTCAAACATTTCTAAACATTCCGCCACCCCTGGAACAAGGTTTCAGGACACCGGCAATATTGCTAACTTATGGATTGGTCGAACTATGTTTCCGCTTGCTGTTCTTAGCGTAACAACACGAACATGACCATCACTTCCAGGGTGAACCTCGATAACTCGTCCCATTGCCCATTTTCCAGGTGGTAGGTTGTTGTCTTTGATCACTACTAGATCGTTTACGCTGATGTTTTCTTGTGTTCGCTGCCATCGTGGACGTTGCTGCAATGAAGTCAGGTACTCCAGATGCCAGCGTTTCCAGTACCCCTGTACCTTCGATTGAATTGCTTGCCAGCATGACATACGATTCGCCGGCAAATCCAACATCGGCTCTGGAATGGCAGCATACGACTCACCTAGAAAGAAATGCGCAGGTGTTAGTGGATCTAGTTCAGTGTCAGATAATTGACACAATGGACGCGAGTTTAAAATTGCTTCTATTTGCGTTAAAAGGGTATATAACTGCTCAAACGTCAAAATATCTGCACCAATTACTCGACGAAGGTGCTGCTTTACAGATTTCACGCCCGCCTCCCACAAACCTCCGAAATGTGGTGCCGAAGGGGGGATGAAGTGCCAAAAAATCCCATCACGCGCGAGGGATTCTGCAACTATTGAATTATGTTGCTCTGATAAAACAAGCTCATGCATTTCCGATAACGAGCGAGCCGACCCGCGAAAGTTTGTACCGTTGTCAGAATACAGGTGCGATGGCTTTCCACGCCGAGTTGCAAATCGACGAAGCGCAGCAATAAAAGCGTCCGTGGTTAAATCACTCACGATTTCTAAATGTATAGCTTTAGTCACTAGGCAAATGAAAAGCAATATGTAACCTTTGCAATACATTGACGTACGACCCGAGGTCATAGGACCCGCGTAATCGCAACCACAATGCGCGAAAGGTCAATTTGTTTGTATTTGCTGTGGAGGGAGATTTCCCATAAGTTGGGTTGTTGTTGCCTTACGTTGACGAAAATAGTGAATACAGTCATGGGTGATTTTGCGAATTAAATTGCGATAACCAAAAATCCAAAATTCTTGACGAATAAGTGCAAAAAGGGTTGAAACACATTGATGTAACATGCGAATATGTGCCTCACGAACGATTAATTTTGTTATGATGTGTCCTTTTGGTATAATAATTGGGTGTTTGGCATTGAACGAAAGATTTGATTTTTGAATTCTGCCACCAACTCGAAGTATATTGTCACTGTATAGAAACAGAAAGAGATTAGTTAGTTTGCATTTTTTGTCAAAGATACCATGTTTGCGATAAAATCGAATAGATTCTCCGAAGAAACGATCCTGTAGCCATTGGATTATGTATATTTTTGCAGCATAGATCTCTGGTGGTTCTAAGCGAAACAAAGATGATCGCTCTAGTTTTCGACATTTTACAATAAACCGTTGCATCCTAGCGACTGTTTTTATCAATACATACCACGAGGAGATACGAGACGAGAGTATTTGGATTGGATGGTCTGTAGTTGTGACGATGTAAGATTGCTGCGTAGCCTTCTTTTCCTCTGACTTAGAGCTTATATCTTCTGTTGGATCACTTTCAACTGGCCAGGTTTTGATGTCCTTTTGAAGCCAAAGTGGGCCAGTCCACCAATTCGGGTGTTCAAGTAGCTGTGAAGGAGGGATTCCACGAGAGGCCTGCTGGGTTGCATTCTGACCTTACATGGAACCATCTGTTTCTTGGGATAGTGGTTAATATTTCCGTCAAATATGACGCGAATTTTGGAAGAAGTTTTGTCTGGCTTTAAAACGGATTGGTGAGGAAGATAAAAAACATTTGACCTTTCTATTTCTCATTAAGAAAATGCGAATAGTTACCGAAAAGCTCTTTGTTGTTAAAAAATTTTCTTTCGATTAATTTAAGACGAGCAATGGAACCATTAAGCGTATTGACGAACTGAGGACGCGTTTTAAAGGGAAGTTCGACGATGTATTTCCCGTCCGAACTACGTCGATGAGTGGTTCGAAAGTGTTCTTCAATTCTTTCGTCTTCTTCTGTTGTGATGTCTTTGATATTCACTTCCTCAATGGTCCAAAATGATTGTAAGATCGAATCAATGTCCAATAACGAGTGATGGGAAATAAGGCTAGGCTCTGAAGGGCATGGTAATTGTCCCGCCAAAACCCAACCGAAAATTGTTTGCTGTGTTAGTGGGTATCCTTTATTACTTCGAAGGACATTTCCTTGTAAAATTTCCCAGGCTTTATCTGCTCCTAGTAAAATATCAATAGTATTAGGAGTGTTAAAAGAGGGATCAGCTAGATCCAGGCTCTGTAAATGCTCCCAGTCCTCAACGGAGAACGAATTAGTTGGTAAATATACAGTAGCGCTTGGTAAAATATATGTATCAACGGTGATACTAAATAAATCGTTGCGTGAAGCTATTACCAACGAGATAAGGCCTCTAGATTTACCAGCGCTGGTAGATCCAATACCGCTTATGGGTATACGCGCATTTCTCCGTTTTAGTCCTACGAGTAAGCGTTGAACACATGATTCTGTTACGGATGATACCTGCAAGCCCGAATCGATGAGAATACGAACAAGGTGTGTTTTACCGTTCAGATCCAAGACTTTACCGACTGCTGTTGGAAGAAGGGTTTGTGGTATATGACGCGCGATATTGATTGTATGGTTATTGACTACGAAATCTCGTGGAGTAGTATGTGCGAAAGGTGTTGTGCTTGAATTTTGTCGAGGAAAGAATTCTGGAATATGATCTTGACCGAACGATTTTCCTGGTTGCGAACAAGATGTACCATTGCTTACGTTCACTGAATTGTCATGAACTAAACTATGGTGACGTGAGTTACAGGACTTGCACCGAAATTTTGATTGACACCGAATGGAGGAGTGACCTAACCTAAAACAAAGTTTGTTAGATTTGACAAAATCTCTGCGCAACTGAACTTCCATGCCTAAAAACTCTGGGCACTGCGACAAACTATGAATTACATTTTGTGCAATTTGTCGATGACGAAGCGTGCATGCTTCTTACTTGTGAATTCTTAGACCGATTGTTTTCAAGAAAATTAACCCTACAGCTTTCTAATGCATCACACCGACGTTCCACAAAATCTAAAAATTCATCGATATTAGGATAGTCTTCATTCACACTACCTTCCGACCACGCCTGGCGAGTTTCCGGGTCCATTTTGTTGAGCAAAATGTAAATGAGCCACGGATCCCTATGGAGCGAATTAAGCGAAGAAAGACCACGCACAATTTCATCAGCACCGTCTGATATTTTGCGAAGCAAACTAACATTTGTTACATGTGTCGATGGGAGATCCATAAATGCTTTTATGTAACTGTTAATTACATGCCGCGGTCTATTATACCGTTTATCTAACCTAGCCCAAGCCTGATCATAAGTGGCTTCGCAAACCGGTAAATGGCTTAACAGATTAAGCGCTTCACTACGAAGGCACGATTTTAAGAAATGAAATTTTTGTACCGGTGTTAGATTAGTTTTCTTGTGGACTGTACCTTCGAACGGGCCCCCGCCCAATTATCAAGGCTTCGCCCTTTAATGACGTTGTCTAATAATGAACGGGGGCAGAGCAAAGTACTGGTCTTATCGTAAACATCTTCAGATGACGCTACCGAAGGTTGCTACGATTTGATCAGTCACAAGCTGCCGGTCATAGGTCTTGTTGGCGGCTGGACCACCGGTAGTCCCTACCAGGACTTAAATCACGGTACCATGGGAGTCAGGAGCCCCCCGGATCTCGGTCCGGGCCTGACTTGTTAGAGGTAGGCCCCCTTGTGGGAGCGTCATGGTGGATGTGGTTTAAACCCAAAATCGCGGGTAAGAGTCTTCCTATGGTTTTCCTTGGTTTTCCTTTTGGTTTTCCTTGGTTTTCCTTTGGTTGACTCAATGTGGAGTTGCAATAAGTGCTGGGTGCTGTGACCCTAAGAACAGTAAGAGGTTTTAGGTCGGCCTCGACTCATACCAAGGGTGGAACTTGTGCCGGCAACACAGTTCCGAATTGGTATCAAATAATGATTATCATTGTGAGCGATGGCAAGGCGTATCCTTGCTCCCATGGATGTATGGGCATCCCGTAGGTTTAAGCCCACACGGCAGGTACTTACGTTAAAAAACAAGAGACATCTGTACCTTCGAACATATCCCGAAAAGCTGGCCATTCCCTGTAGTTTCCTGAGAATGGTTCAATACGAATTTTTGGAAGAAAGAAATCCGAATTGCTTTCAGACGAAATCAATTTATTTGGTGTTTCGATTGGAACCTGCTGTTGAGAAGTTATCCTATTAACAACGTCTTTGCTTCTTTCAGACTTTTCACGATCCCTAATGGCAGATAATAAAATAGATTTAACCATTAAAAATTTTGTTTCAAATTCTTCAAATTCTAAAAGTGGATCTACATAACCTTCTTTATCGGCAAACTCGTACGAGTACATGTGCTTTTGCGAAGCATTGAATTCACTCCAAAGATCTTCTGCCTTTTGCAGCCGAACTTGCAGATCACAGATCGAAAGTGTCTCATTAATTGATTCTGCATAAGAAGCTAATTTGGTAAGTGAGCCTTTTATATGACCACGTGTAAGACGGATGGCAGAAAGGGAGACTGTGTTAGACATTTTTACACGATTTTATTAGGTTTTAATCAATTCGATCTGAGCACAGATAATTTCTTTTAACAATCAGGGGTATCACTTTTTGCGCGAAATGTTCTTAACGATAGCAAACACGTGCCAAACACACGAAGATTATCAAACCACGAAAAGTCCGAGTATAGCGAAAGAGTTCACAACGAAAATCTTTTAAAAGTCTGGTAAACGATATGTGAATCCGGCTCGATTCTGGACCACTAATGTATGCTAATAACCGAACGATATCGAACAACAAACGTGTAGACAACGATGAATCCCAATGCGAACAACGATTTTCAGCTATGACAGAAAAAAAAACCAAAGGGGAAATAAAACGAATTTGCTTAAGTGTCTTACAATGTGTGTTATTATCCGTATGGTCCAAATTCGAATGAAAGAGAAAAGCAAAAGTACAATATAACATAGTATTACATGATAGAAGAATCAAAGAGCAAAGAAAAAATGCAAAATGAAAACATAGAATGTGTAGCAGAGGCTTTAATTTTCACGAATATCCCATATTGATTTATTAATATTACATGAGTTAAAATATCGAATAACTTTAAGAACATGCAATATTGTCAATTGTGAACGTACCCCCGCAGTTGGTAGTCGGCTTACGGCGATCCGTTTTGAATTTGACATTTGAATGTCAGCATATCATTTTACTTTTATATCATATCATTTTATTTTCTTAACCAACTGTGGGAGGACGCACAAAAGCGTAAGTCTATAAAATCATTATTAATATATTATATACATTATTATATACATTGTACTGAAATGTTGTCAATCCGTGAATAGGAAATAAAACAATACATGAAGGAAAACGAGTGTTCTTATTTGGATCCCTCCTGGTTGCGATAAATAATCCACAAATTTTATTTCGCTTTTTCTACGAAAAGCAGCAATTAGGAATTTCAAGCAATTACCCGCCGAGGAGAACATAACCTGCATTCATTCGGGCAATACGAAGAACAAGAAAACGCATTCGATTAAGGACATCACGAAGTTTGAAGAACGTGTCAGAGGAGCGCTAGTGATCTGTTGGTGGCATTTTCCTTTGCTCGCGGAGAGGATACGTGATAAGGGTGAGTGTTTGTGCCTTTTTGAATCTGTTTTGGGGCTGGGACTAGTCAGGGTGTGTTATATTAGCGGGAATATAGAGAGTACGGTATAGCGGGCCAGGTAACGGTAGCTTCACGTCATATTACAGTATGCTAAAAACGCGTGCTACAGCTAAGGTCTCTGATATGCAGGAGGCAAATATAAATAGCGATGAGTCGAGTGCGACAGTTTACGAGTTAACTGCGGGTGAACCATGCGGCCACTCGACTAAAGCGGTATCAACTGGAGCTATAGGGGGACGAGAGGCAATGACGTCGCGCGATGCCTTGATGGAAGAAAGGCTGAACAGAATGATGGATCAGATTTTGGACCTTCAGGCTGAAGTGCAACGAAGTAATCAACGCCTGGCGGAGAGTGAACAACGGCGACTCCAATTGGAGGAAGGGCAACGTAAGCGTTCATGCGAGCAACAATGTCGAAACGTGGAAGATCGGCAGAGTGAATGTGTTGGTGGGCAGCCGGGCGCTAATATTTTAAGGATGTCAGCACCTGAGAACCCTGAAAATTCTAGGACGCCATCGTTGGCAGCTGTACTGGGAGAATTGAATCGCACGTTATCAGCATCGAGATCAGACCATCGTGGAAAACTGTACGATCTTCCAGAATTTGATGGACGTGCGGAGCAGTGGCCAATGTTTCTAGAATCGTTCAATATATCTTCAGAAGAGTATCAATATACGCAGCGTCAGAACTTAATAAGACTTCAGAGGGCAATTAAGGGTAAGGCGAGAGAAGCAGTCGAGTTCTTCTATACAGCGGAAATGTTCAGCGCATTATTGATACACTCCAGGAAAATTTGGGTAGGCCGGATCAGCTAGTTAAAAGCCAGATTGAGAAAATACGAAACGTGCCAATGATTCCTGAGAATCGGATAGATCTACTCGTACCATACGCTGCTAAGGTTCAAAACTTAGTGTCCTTCTTGGAATCCGCGCAGAGTGAGCATCACTTGTGTAACCCGACGCTCATGGACGAATTAGTTCAGAAGCTTCCAATACAGCGCAGGTTAGATTGGGCTAGGCAAGCGATTAAGGTCAAACCGAGAGCGACAATTCAACACTTTAATGATTGGTTGCGTGAACTAGCGAGTATGGTGAATTTAACGTGTACATCCATCAGCGAGCAGCCGCGACAGTACAGCAGTGTTGGGAAACTTCGACTGTTTCACGTTAACGATACTGGTAGGGAGGTTCGTCTTGATAACATTTGTGGGCTATGTTCAGAGCGGCATGAGATGACAAGTTGTAGGCAGTTCCTAGATATGGATATTGATCGGCGATGGAGAATTGTTCGTCAATTACGGTTATGTTTCAATTGTCTGCAAGGCGGCCACAGAGGTAAGGACTGTTTGCAGCGACATAGCTGTGATATAAGAGATTGTGGTCGAAAGGTTGGTTCACAATTTACTTCACAATAGAAAAGGAGAGTTGACTTGGCGAAGTGAAGGTAACACTAGACTGGCTAAGGAAACAAGGCAATCCAAATCAAAGGCAGTTAGCGGTGTGTATCAAGAGCCCGGAACAGTCCGGCCGAAGCCGTCCTTTACTAATGTGGTCAGGGACTGTCCCTCTACAAAGCTGTTATTCAAAATTCTCTCGGTTAAATTGTACGCAAACGATAAGGAGATCACTTGTTTTGCCCTTTTCGATGAGGGCTCTTCGGTGTCCCTAATTAATGAGAGTTTGATTAATCGACTTGGTTTAGACGGAGAGGATGATTATTTAACCCTTCAGTGGTTTGGAAATAACACCGTCACAGAGTCGTCAAAGTGTGTTGATGTACGGGTTTCTGGTGTCTGGCCGAACAGCAAACGATTCCAGGTCAAGAACATTAGGACTGTTAAAGATCTGAAACTACCATCTCAAACATTAGACATCGCCAATCTACACGTGAAGTATAGATACAGGAAAAGCCTCCCTATTTGCGAGTACAACGACGCGACTCCGGAGCTATTAATCGGACTCGACAATGCCTTCCTGGGAGTGCCACGAAGGATTGCAGCGGACGGGTGGAAGGGGCCAGCGGTGGTCCTGACCAAGCTAGGTTGGGTAGTATATGGCAACGATAAAGATGGTTCGCCGAAGCGAAACCACCATGCGTACTTCGCTCGAGTCAAGAACGCATCGATGGATGATCTTGAAGATAGGGTAAACGACTACATCATCAATGAGAGGTTAGTTGAGCGAGATGATGTGAAGCATGTTGAATCTTCGTATAACGTTCGAGCAAAACTACTGTTGGAAGGTACCACAAAACGCGAGGGTCGGCGCTTTGAAACCGGTCTACTATGGAAGAGTGAGGAGGTGATTCTGCCATCGAGCAGATGTATGGCCGAGAAAAGACTACGAGCACTGGAAAGTAATTTTCAAAGAGATGATGTGTATCGCAAAGAATATTGTCGGATCATGGAAGAGTACGAGAAGAAGAGCTATTCGAGGAAGCTCGATGCAGCTGAAGCAGCGAAGATTGGACCACGAACATGGTATTTACCTCACTTCGGTGTAGTCAACCCGAATCGGCCGGGAAAGGTACGTCTGGTATTCGACGCAGCGGCAGAGGTGAAAGGCGTTTCTTTAAATTCCACCCTGTTAAACGGTCCTGATCAATGCCAAGATCTTGCAGCTGTATTATCTAAATTTAGGGAAAAACCCATAGGCGTTTGCGCTGATATCGTCGAGATGTTTCACCAGGTGCGAATCATTAGGGAAGATCAAGACTTACAACGCTTCTTATGGAGAGCGAATCGGACTGAGGCAATAGAGGAGTATGTGATGAACGTTATGACCTTTGGAGCCACTTGCTCGCTGTGCTCCGCGCAATTCGTTAAGAATAAAAACGCGGAAGAGTTTCAACCGAAATTTCCGGCTGCCGTGAACGCGATAATTGAAAACCACTACGTGGACGACTTCGTCCACTGCTTTGCCGATGAACAAGAGGCCATGAAGGTTTCCGAAGAAGTAGTTTGGATTCACGCACAGGGAGGATTTGATTTGAGGAGATTCGTTTCGAACTCGACGTTGGTCAACAATAAATTCAACGAAGACCGGGAGCGAGCATCAATTTTAAACCTTGAAAAGGGCGAGGCTGCGATTTTCCACAAGGTTTTAGGTATGCACTGGGATACGATACGGGATGTGCTTCGATTTGTAATGGCGTTCGGGAAAATCGATTCTGCTTTGCTGAAAGGTGCGAGGAAGCCAAGTAAGCGTGAAACGCTCAGCATAGCGATGTCAGTCGTTGACCCCTTCGGATTAGCGACAGAATACACCCTAATGGCGAAACTGATTCTCCAGGTCATATGGCGGGCTCAAATTGATTGGGACGAAGGTATTCCGGACGAAGCCCATGAAATGTGGAAGAAGTGGTTGCGAAGCCTAAAGGAGGTGGAAAAGATATGTATCCCTCGGTGCTACGGCGCTGTTTTCTCCAGCGCACCAGTAGAGCTACATTCATTCGCAGACGCCAGCGAAATAGCGTACGCTGCTGTTGGCTGGCAAAATACATCTGGCGTTCGTAGCCGGCAATGCTAAGTGTGCGCCACTTAAACTGACATCAATCCCGCGTTTGGAGCTACAGTCTGCAGTCCTAGCCGCGCGTCTTCGGCAAACGATCATTTTGAGACACAACGTAATACCAGCGAGAGTCGTTATGTGGAGTGACTCGTGAACCGTTTTGTTCTGGATAGCATCTGATCACAGGCGTTATAAACCATATGTTGCGCACCGAGTCGACGAAATCCTAGGAGTTTCTGACGTCAAGGAATGGAGGTGGGTCCCTAGTGCATTGAACCCAGCAGACTTTGGCACGCGATTAAAAGATGTGAAGCGCAATTCGTTCTGGATAAGTGGCCGAGAATTTCTTATAGAGGATGAAACGGCCTGGCCAGCAAATCAACCTGTTCTGAAAACGAATGAAGAAATACGCAATAGATTTATGTTACTGATTAACACCGGTAGTGACGACATCTCAAGATTCTCTTCGTTTACGAGACTAAAAAGAGTGGTAGGATGGATGTTGCGTTTCTGAGACAATTGCCTATTAACACAGACCGGAAGAAGGCGGGGAGTATTGACGGTAATGGAGTTGGAGGCGGCAGAACTGGCTATTTGTCGCAGTGTACAAAGGAGCGCTTTCTCTCAAGACTACAACGCATTAGACGCGAAAGGCTGTGTGGGGAAAGACAGTTATTTGTGGAAGTTGACGCCTTACTTAAACGAATCGCGCGTCATTTGTATGAATGGACGTATAAATAATGCCAGCGATGTTCCCTATCGTACTCGAAAGCCGGTGATACTTCCGAAATTACATCACGTGACCAATCTCATCGTTAACCACTATCATTGTCTATTGAAACATCAGAATGAGAACACCATCATCTCAGAAATTCGCAAACGATACTGGATTCCTCACATTAGGGTTGTCGTGCGACGTGTAAGAAATTCGTGTCCAACCTGTAGGAGAAATACAGCGAAACCAAGCACCCCCTAATGGGTCAACTACCGCCGGATAGGCTCACTCCCTTCGTAAGGCCATTTTCATATGTAGGCATTGATTATATGGGCCCATTTTCGGTGGTTAATGGGCGAAGAACCGAAAAAAGGTGGATTGCTCTTTTCACTTGTATGACGATACGTGCGGTGCACTTGGAGATCGCGAGAGATCTCTCCACCGACACTTGTTTAATGTGTATACGCAACTTCATAAATCAACGTGGGACTCCAGTGCGCATTCGCTCGGACAATGGCACGAACTTCGTCGGTGCTGACCGGGAGCTTAAAAGACAACTCATGGAATTTGATCTGGGAACGATAGCCGATGCCCTCGCCACGAGAAACATAGAATGGATTTTCAACTGTCCTCTAAATCCGCACGCCGGTGGATGTTGGGAGCGCCTCGTACGTAGCGTGAAGAGAGCTATGGGACACGCCTTGTTTGGAGAGAGCCTGCATGAGCATAGTCTCTACAGCCTGATGTGCGAGGCTGAAAATGTCGTGAACTCGCGACCGCTTACTCATATTCCGTTAGATACACCCACTGATGAACCCTTAACCCCGAATCATTTTCTTATAGGTACTTCTAATTCAGAACAGATGCCCCATCCGCACGAAGAGAAGTTGTTCGCCACCAGAAAACAATGGCGAAAGGTTCAACAGATCCAATACCGGTTTTAGAAAAAGTGGCTGGCGGAGTATCTCCCCGATCTCTGCCGGAGGACGAAATGGTACCGTCCGGTTACACCGCTTGCAGTTGGGGACCTAGTACTCCTGTGCGACAGCACTATTCATCGCTCCAAGTGGCCTATGGGACGAATTACAAAGGTCTTTCCCGGAAAGGACCTACAGGTTAGAGCCGCAGAAGTGCAGGTGAAATCCGGTATTGTCAAGCAGCCCGCTTGTTTGCTGGCCAAGTTGGATGTCAGTGTCGGTGAATCTGAGGGTTAGATTCACGGAGGTGGGGATGTAGCAGAGGCTTTAATTTTCACGAATATCCCATATTGATTTATTAATATTACATGAGTTAAAATATCGAATAACTTTAAGAACATGCAATATTGTCAATTGTGAACGTACCCCCGCAGTTGGTAGTCGGCTTACGGCGATCCGTTTTGAATTTGACATTTGAATGTCAGCATATCATTTTACTTTTATATCATATCATTTTATTTTCTCAACCAACTGTGGGAGGACGCACAAAAGCGTAAGTCTATAGAATCATTATTAATATATTATATACATTATTATATACATTGTACTGAAATGTTGTCAATCCGTGAATAGGAAATAAAACAATACATGAAGGAAAACGAGTGTTCTTATTTGGATCCCTCCTGGTTGCGATAAATAATCCACAGAATGTGTTAATTGAATTCTATAGTGGGTTTCTTACCCACGATCTTACAAATCAAATGAAAAATTTTAATTACAAGCAAAGAAAAGGAATAAGATTTCAAACATTTCTAAACAGCAGTGCTCAGCTCATCACGGCTCACTCGCGGCAGGAGTCCATATCCCGCTGGGATCTGTTAAAGGACACTTACTGCAGAAGAATGGAACAAATGACCTATTAAACACAACCTGCGCAGATATCGGATCATGACGATAATCACGGGGCAATGGCAATTGGAGAACATGTGGCCAAACTAGGTATCTCTTACAATCCTCATCACCGCAGTTGTGGGAATAAAAATGAGAAGGTCCGACGCTAGCAAGAGCCAGCGTCGCGTCTGCGGTTTAGACTGCGTCTAAACCAATCATTCTTTGATGATCTTAACGACATCTTGAGTAAAGGAATACGAGATCTAATCCGTTTTCTTAACTCCAAAGGATGGATCTAGACATCGACTGTCTAACATCCTCTACAACACGTATCATCAACCAGGTCACACGAAGGACAAAAAGCCACATTCTTGTGCTACTTGGGTTCATGGTGAACCGCCATCCCACCTCTACCTACCTACTTTCCTAATAGACTCTGATCTGTCGATCAAAGAGAACTCTTCTGCAATGATAAATACAAGATCAAAACCGAGAATATAAGAGCACTTCGGTATCGATTCGATTTAAACTGAAGCTTCGTCAATAGTTGTATATCGAGCCAACAGCTAACGTATCAAACAAATTTATAGTCAAGAGCGTGGGAATCAATCAGAGCAACATCTTTTTGTTAACTTCCCACCTAAACATTATGGGAAAACAGTTTTGTCCTTAGGAGATCCGGCGAATTGCGCAGTTAACATTTTACAATTTTCATAAAAACTGCTCTTTACCAGCACTGACTTCAGTACTTCATACGTGCATTGTTGCTATAATAAAACGAAAAAAAACGTGAAATAGAAGGAAAACCTAATCTGATCGATGTGTTCATTAACAGTTAACTATCTTCCAGATACACTTGCTATATCCCAGATAGTTGAGTTTTCTCTAGAAATCATAAGTTTCGAACTATTCAAATGTTTTTCCGATCCAAACACTTTGATTACTAATTACAACGCATCTACAGCCAGTACTCGATCATCAGGCAACCCACAGGGCCTGCATGCCCATACGAATAGTCGGCAATAAGGAAATAGAACAAAAATAGAAATAGCATTAAAAAAACAACATAAAAAGTACATGAATCTGAAAATAATGAGTTCAATTTTATTCCCAGCAAGAGATCTTTACAAAAGAGAGAGAGAGGGCCCATTGAAAGATCACACTCCAAAGATCTTCATCACGTTCTTGTGCTCGCTTCGTCTCAGTAATTACTCGGCCATCATCATTTTTATGCCGCACAGCGATCTAAAGTAAAGTAAGTAAAATGCGGTTCTTTGCATACGGCAACAACAGTTAGAAGAGTAATCCAGCACATCGGCGGCAGCAGTGGTCACTGGGCATGAGCACAAATAATTACACAGCTTCCTGGCCCTCGATCTAATGTGTAGCAATTTGGCACAGTGTAAGCCCGGTTGCCACTCAACAACCAACAACGTGATCCGTCATTCAGAAGTTCCAACGAGGACCGTAGTGAGACTAAAGCATCGGTTGGATCTAGTTTGTTTTTTGTTTTCTTTTAGAGGCATGGCATAGATCCATGAACTCTCAGCTGTCAATTAGGTCGCGCATTTCATCGTGTAGACGGACAGTAGCCGTCTTCGTTGTTGTTCTTTACCCTTAAAAGGTTCACACAAGGAGAAGTAGCACACTCAACGGATGGATAGATACGAGTACAGAACAGAAACGATATCGACGACTTGGGAAGGTATGGAACAATTTGCATATCACGTTTAGACATTTAAGCCTGACTCCTTGGTTCATAAACTCTCGTCTGATGATTAAAACTGAATCCTGAATGGTCGATAGCCACAAAGTACTCATTGTAGATATGGATACATGATCTGCTCCTGAAACCATTCTCTAGCAAGTACAGATACGAGTACTTGGCATCTCGTGCTCTCGGGGTGGATGGAGGTCGCGCAGTGCGCATATTTTCCCTGCATCATGTATCCGTATCTTTATGGATTTTATGTCCATTTTGAGGCAAATAGCCACTTTGACTTCATTTCGTGCCCTTACCGGACAAGAAACGGACCAAAAACTACTTTTAGATACGAGCAAACCTAAGGCCTTTTTATAAGATTTTTCGACGACGACCGGCATGGTGGATTGAACATGAGCGCTAGAGCGTATTTCTGGAGTGTTTGTCTGCTTTGGCTGGCATATCTGGTTTAATGCCTGTATCTGAATGAAGAAATAAAAAGTTATGACCACCAGAGGAAGGTACAACGAAAAACAAAACGAAAAAAAAAAAACATTTCGACTACAACCGTTGTCGTGGCCATTACGTGAAATCTTTTTTTAATGGGCAATTTGCCTGCAATGAAGGTCAGTTCGGGGATTAACCTGAACTCGAGAGCTGATAAAGTAGATGACGGAAGAAAGAAAAAAATCTGATAAATACGAGCACTCGTGCAGTACTTACGGATATGAGTATGTGTGCATGGTGGACACTATAGACTTGGTCTCGTTTAAAGGACTGGATGTGATGGCTATTAAGTGAGAGTCATACTCATATCCAAGAGATGTAAAGGTAGCTGCGACATTTGCTTACAAGTTTTTGAGTGGTTATTACGAGTACGAGACAACCAGCTTAAAAAGAGTAATTTGAGTTCTACTTAATGAAAATGACAAGCTCATGACAAATTATGAGTATCTGTATCTAGTTGTACCTACCTATCTAAGTACCTACCCATTTGTATTGTGGGAGGTGAAAGTATAAACATTTTATGATCTAAATGTTGCTTTTTGGATTAAACAGGTTAAAGACATCGTAAACGTGATGTGTGTTGATGAATATGCTGTTAACGACTTCCGCAAGATTTGTGCGAAATTTTATATATAGAATCTAAGTTTTCGGTGAAAAAACCACAAAAATCTATCCCGAATGAGGTTGAGATGGAATTAATGAAATCTTAGATGGAAGATGTTTTGTTAAACATTATTTGTATATTGCCTGCTTTCCATTTTTAAAAATTTTTAAATAGCCGTTACTTTACGGATAACTCGAAAGAATATCGCAGGCTCCAGATAAAAGGTAACGACTCTTTTGAATATCATTTTATTTATATGCCAAACACGACTATATATTGTGACTTTCGATTCACTGAGTTTGCTTTGCATCGTTGAGTTGAGTGGTAGGACCACCGGTAGTTCATACCACGACTTTAAGCACGGTACCGTGGGAGTTAGGTGCCCCCGGACTTCGTTCCGGGCCTGACTTGTATTTTTAATTTTGGTGTGAGCTGAGGCCCCTATTTATTTGGCTTACAAATTACAAAAATACTTAGTCAAGGGAATGATAGAGGAGATAGTGTTTGAGACTAGGAGAGGTTTGAGTTTACCTTGCGAAGCATACGGTAGATAGGTTTGTTGGTTTTATAAGAGGTGCGGCGGACCGGTAGATAGAAGAGACGAGGACAATGAAAATTAGTTGGGTTGGTGTTGAAGGAAATATAATTGTAAAGGGATGCGCAATCGATGGAACCTGTGAGCAGTCTATGAATGAAAAGAATGTCAGCTACATTCCTAAGTTCTTCTAAGGAATTCAAATTGATAAGTTTGAGGTGGTCCTGATAGCAAACTAAAATTAAAGGGTCGTTCCAGGGCAGACTACGGAGAGCAAATTGGAGGAAGCATCGACGTTGAATAGGTACCTTCGATTCGAGAAACATGAACTCGGTGAAAGGAAGACCAAACTTGACCAGCATACTCAAGCAGGGGACAAACAAAGGTAACGTAGAGAAATCTGGTTACGTGCGGGTTGGAAAGGTCGTTGAACCACCGTTTAATAAATAACCATGTGATGAGTTGGCTTTAAAGATCATCTTGTCGATATATGCCTAGGTCTTGAAAAGAGGTAGAGGTATGCCCCTAGTGGAAGCGTCACGGAGGGTGTGGTTTAAAACCTAAAACGAAGTTGGTTTCGACCCGATGTAGGGTTGCAATAAGTACTGGGTGCTGGAACCCTAAGAACAGCAAGAGGTTAATCTGTAGGCCTAGACTCATACCAGGGTGGAACTGTGCCCCAAACACAGTTCAGCTTTGGTATCTCAGGAAGGCAGCAGAGCGATGGTAAGGTGTATCCTTGACTCCATGAATGTATGGGCATTTAGTGAACTTAATCATGCACGGCAGGTGTTCACTTAAAACACATTACACATATCCGTGTATTGGGGGAAAGAGGTGACATCTTAACTACAAGGCCACCTCATCGGGAAAACGAGCACTGATCACAGAGAACGGGCAGTTGATTAGGCGGCGCACATTGGGGCCGCCTGTATGGGAAGAATACCCAAAACTCAAAATTTAAAATGAATACTGTTATGATTTTGTTTTTACTTTTCCGTTAGTACAGGTTCAATTCTTTTATTTAGTAAGTATTTAATCATTTTAATACTAAGTACTGTGTGTAATCAACGTGTTCAAAGTTGTCAACTTAGGTACGGTTAAGAGAAAGTGGTGTGATAATAAATTTATTCTAATAATTCTATTGAGTGTATTTTTTTATTTATAAAAAAAACAAAAGTTAATTGGCAATGGACCGAGGTAAGAGGAATTTTTTTATACAGTTTTTAGAATTTTTTTTGGACATATAACGGGATATATTGAAGATTGAAATAACCAGTAGCCTGTTTTAATAAATAACAGTTTATTTTAAAATTGCGCAACAGGCTTTTGAAACTGTTTATGCTAATTGTTGCCCAAATATATCCTTTATACTGAACTGAAGTCAAAAGTAAAAGCCTGTTGCGCGAATTTTTTAAAACAATTTTTTTCTTGTGCATGTCTAACATAAATTTTCGGATTTTGTTCCAGAATAACGCTTTTCGAATAACATTTAAATGCAAGTTCAATGAAATAATTGAGTTTTTGGCGGAAAAATTAAACTGTTCAGCCGCAAACAGGCAACATTTATCAAAGGAGTTGCGAAACTTCAAAGGCCAATTAAAATCAAAATGGCTCAAGCATGGTAGGCATCATGAGAGACTTATGTTAAATGAACATTCATGGCTAAATGAAAATTGTGAAATCAGTCGTTCGCAGATCTCCGCCGAGAATTGATGTGATTCGGCTTTTCTTATAGAAAAATAAAAATAGTGATTCCGTGTTCTTAAGCTAAATTAGTTGCAATACGGTTAATTGGATCAGTGGCCCGGCGGTTAGCGGCGCAGTGTTTGTCATCGAATTTTGGGACACGGGTTCGAATCCCGGACCAAACCAAGAACTTTTTTTTTTTTTTTCTCCTCAAATTGTGTGGTTTCAAAACAAAACCAACAAATAAAAGGAAATAAATAATCACGTGATGGATGGTGGAGAGCGTTCCGCTCTTCCCATAGTGGAAGTTACAAAAGACAACAACAGTGTTGCCGGTGCCGTGGCGAAAGCCATTAAAAGGAGGAGGAGTTTAAAATCCCCTCCTAAATTAACAAAAAAAAGAACAAATGCCGTTGTATCTGAGGATGATGAATATTACGAAGGGGGCAATAACAACTTTGCTTCCCTAGCGGCATCCGAATCGGAAGATGAGGATGAAATGTTGAAAGACATTAGCAGCAGCATAAAAAAGCTGCAAGAGAAAATGCTTGCTGTTAAGCTAAAACAAGCTGCACGCAGGCAGAGGGAGAAATTAGAGGCAGAAAGCGCCCAACAAAAAAAGCAACACGAGCAGAAACAACAACTGCAGCAACAACAAAACCAGCAGCAGCAGAAACAACCACTGCAGCTGACAAAACAGCAGCAGCAGAAACAACAGCAGCAGCAGAAACAGCAACAGCCGCAAAAACAACAACAGCTGAAAAAACAGCAGCAGCAGCTACAACAACAGCAGCAGCAGCAACAACACCAGCAGCAGCAACAACAACAACAGCAGCAGCAGAAGAAGAAGGAGAAGGTGCCTCCTATCAACACCTATAAACTAGAGGTAAATGAAACCAAGGACCTGTGTAAGTTGGTCATTGGTAATAATTTTAATATCAAGAGATTGGGGAACGATCGCCATGTCATCCACTGTAATACAGTGGAGGGCTACGCGAAAGTTAAAGAGCTCCTAAAGGAAACGACGACGGAGCACTACTCATTCACACCGAAGTGTGAAAAGCGGCAATCGATGCTGTTGAAGGGGTTGGAACCGTCTTCTGATCCTGAGGAGATCCTGGCACTGCTCAAAGAGAAGGAGTGCGAAGGACTCAAGTTTGTGGGGGTAAAGCCATTTTCCACAGCTAGAGCCAGACGGGAGAAACGGAGTCTGCCGTTCTTCTTGGTGCAGCTCAGTCCCGAAAGTCGTCTGGATAGTCTAAGGAGAATCAATGTCCTAGACTACCAGGTGATTCACTGGGAAAAATTAAAAAGGAGCGAAGGCGTTATACAATGCGTTCGCTGCCAGAGGTTCGGGCACGCCGCGTCGAACTGCCAAATGCAGCCTGCGTGAAGTGCGCAAAGAACCACAGTTCCGAGGAGTGTGCTCTGGGTAGGGACGGAGCATCCGATAGGACGCAGCTCCCGTGCGTGTTATGTGGGAACGTGGGACACACCGCATACTATCGGGGTTGTCCTAAGTTCACCGACATTAAAAAAGCAAAATTGGCGCGGCAGCAGAAGGTGGAGGTCAAACGTTCACCTGTGAGGTTTCAAACACCAGCCGTCACGCCCCAAATTTCCTACGCCCAAATGGCGTCAGGTAGGGGGGCTACGGTACAGCAAGCGACTGTTGCTTCTCCGGCGCCAATGCCGAGAACAACGGAAGCTGCACCTAACATGCTAGCCATCTTGCTCGCAATCCAAGGGCAGATGGCTCAGCTGCAAAAACAAGTACAAGAACAGGCCAAGCGGGTGGACCAGATCTACTCGCTGCTGCCGGGCCTAACGCAACACATGCCGTAATGGGTACGCACATGGTGGAGCAAACTTTGAAGGTCCTTGCGGTGAATGTTAATTCTCTGATTAGGATCGAACGAAGAGCCGCGATGTTTAAATTGCTACAAGACCAAACTCCTGACGTGCTTTTCGCTAGCGAAACCAAGCTAACCGATAAGCACAATAATTATATTGTTAGAAGAAGAAATCGGCCCAGATCCAAACGTGGAGGCGGTGTCGCGATCTTCATCAAAGAAGGTATAAAATTTCACAGAGTGTACAAGGGAGTGTTGCGCAGGTTCCGGGTGTTGGAGGCAGTCGTCATTTACATACCGCTCCGCAGTGGAAAGCGGCTGTACTTGGCCTCTGTTTATGCACCTGAGGCTTCACAATCCACCCTATTCATTACAGAGCTCGACACGCTTTTTCGACTTCTGAGGCTGGAATCGGGGGAGAATTATTTTATAATCGGCGGGGATTTCAACGCTAGACACAGAGATTGGGGAAATAATTTGCCAAATACTAGAGGGAACCTACTACTCGATTGGTGGGGTCAGCACGATGTCATGTACAGACTCGGTCTTAAAGCGACGGATAACCCGTCGTTTCCCAGAGGCGGGTCTTATTTGGATCTACTGCTGTACGACGAACGTATACGACTGACAGGTACGCACTTACAAACGCTAAACTGTCTGCGCACATTCGTATATGACAGCGACCATTGCGGTTTTAGCACCGAAATTACAGTTCCTAACGAAATTGCGGAATTGGAGGAGTTTGTCCAAAAATATTCTTACAACTACAGTAAGACTCGATGGACACGCTTCTCCGCAACCTTGACAAGAGCACTCTCCTCGAACACGCTCCACCCACCGTCCAATAGGAATTTGTCAAACGAGGAGATCGACAATTACCTAAAACAAATGGACGAGACAATTAAACAAACTATGGACACTACAATACCGCGGTATCGACGTACAACTAACGAAGACCTGTTCCGCAATCCTACTATTGACGCACTGCACCGACAGAAAAGTAGACTTCTGTCAAGACTCAAAAACTTGTACAGACAGTTAACTGACAGACAAGATCTGGAGATTAGGACGCTGAAGTCGTCGATCAAAAATGTGCAAAAGTTAATAAAAGAAAATTACAGAATTGCTGTAAGCTCATATTGGAACAACAAGGTTCGGGCTGTAAACACCAGCAACCCGACCATGTTTCCGCAAATCAATTAACTATTTCGGAGAAAAAAACAAAACGACCTTCAGTGTCTTAAAATAGCCCGGACAACAGACAACGAACGGTTACTGACAATAGCAGGTATTGATCCAAATGAGGCCGCTGACGATGACGACTTCTTTGTGATCGAGGATCCACAGGAGAAGGTTGAGACCATAGGGGCGACTTTCCAGGAAGTATACAAGGCCACTGATACCATTGGCCCTAATTACGACCTGGACAATCGCGTCTTGGTGCACGACTTCTGCATTCGAAATGAAATAGGGAACTGGCGATCCGAGGGCTCTGGTTTCACCCGGTTCACCGACGAAAATACGGCCAATAATGTCATTGCCAGAGAGGGTGACCTACCCCCGTTCATTTCGAGGGAAGAACGCCATGAGATCTTCGACACAATCAGGGCTAAGAAATCAGTGGGGACCGATGGTATTCCGAACATCGTGCTTCGACATCTTCCTCTAGAAGCGGTGGACATTTACACCACCCTGTTTAATAATGCAATGAATAATGCACATTATCCAGCGCATTGGAAAACGGCGGTGGTTCAACCTATCCCCAAAAAGGGAAAGGATATATCCAATCCGGCGAATCTCCGTTCGATAAGTCTCCTTCCGAATATCAGTAAGGTTTTTGAAAAAGTAATCAATAGAGCTCTGTCTAGGTGGGTTGAGGACAAACATATAGTTCCGGATAATCAATTCGGTTTTAAGGCGGGACATGATATCTCACATGCCGCGTCTAAACTGGTGTCCGATATCCAATGGAATAAAGCCAAAAAACAATGCACTGGTGCCTGCCTTGTTGACTTGGAGAAGGCCTTCGACACCGTATGGTTAGAGGGTCTTTTCTATAAGCTGACTGGGTTGGGGATCAGTAAAGCACTCTTGTACATTCTTCATAATATGCTAACCAACAGACAGTTCATCGTGAAAAATGGTGATGTGACTTCTGTTGGAATATTTCAAATTAAAAATGGTCTTCAGCAAGGCGCGGTCAATTCGCCGATCCTATTTAACATTTATACAAGCGACTTGATAGGTGCACTTCCCCATACTATTGCGTACGCAGACGATTTGATAGCGTACAGAACAGGTCCAAAAATCGAGGTCATTAACACTCTCTTGCAGCGTGACTTCGATAAGATAAGACGATTTTGCGATGACTGGAAGTTGAAAATCAACTTTCAGAAGTCGGAAACCATTCTCTTTAGGACGCCGTTGTCTAGAGCCTCTAGGGATACCAGAAAAAATTGGAGAAAGTTCTCGATCATTGGACAACACGGACAGCCTCTTGCCTGTCGAAATGTAGTCAGATACCTTGGAATCTGGCTACATCAGTTTCTGTATTTTGGCAAAAATGTAGATGCTGCTCTGGCCAGAGCTAAAGGTGCTTTTGCCCTTACAAAGAGACTGTTTTATAGCAGCCAACTCGATGCGAGGGTAAAGGTAATCTGCTACATGGCCCTTATCAGGCCCATGCTGGTATTTGGTTGTCCCGTGTGGTTCAATGTGCGAGCAAGCTTAATGGAAAAGATTCGGGTGTTTGAGAGGGATTGCCTTAGGGCTTGTCTTCGTTTGTACAGAACACCAGAGTCGGAGTACAAGAAATTTTATCCTAATGAGGTCCTTTACAACAGGGCGAACCTAATACGAGTGGACAACTTCGTAATTAAGCTGACTCGAAGGCACATTGCAAGAGCAATGACCTCGATGAATAACCTGATATCTGGGGCTTACTACCCCAATTACCTTTACCACGAGAATGTGCGCTCTGAGGGCTTCGTTCCACCGGAAGCATTCCTCTACCTAGATCAGATAGGGTTGATCCAGGATAGATCAGCGGTGCCGTTAATCTTCCATGTCGCTCGGACAGCTGGGGACAGGCGACTCAACTACAACAGAGACGTCGCACACGGCAGTGTGGATCGCCTCAGGTTCAGTAGGGCGGTGGGGAATCGCGATAAGAGGGATGTCGTTTGGCAGCACCAGCATTTCTGGTGGTTGAATGATGGGGAAGATGTTTCGTCGTCGTTTCCGTCAATTACGGACCAGCCTCACTAATGAGGCAGAGCTGACCAATCTGTTTTCTCTGTGAATAGCGATGGCCAGCTTGCATAGGTTTAGGTAGCATTTAAGAAATATATATATATATTGGTATATACAAACGTATATACTAATATATGTATATAATTGTGTATAATGTATATGTGTGTGTATGTTTGTATTGTGTATATAGGTTAGGTAGGCTAAGGTTTATTCTAAGTTAGATATTAAGTTTTTATAAAAAATAAAAAATTATGTCCATATGCTAAGTTTTTCTTAAAAAATATTTTTTCTTAGCCTTAAGTATTCAAAATAAATAGTTCTAAGTAAAATGTAAATAAAGTCGAAAGACATAGTTATAAGAATTTAGAGTAGCTTAGAGCGCCTGTGTGGGGCCAGTAAGTTAGCATAAGATTATTATGTAATTGTAAGCTAGCATTTAAGCATTTTTTGTTAGAATGTAAGAGTTAGTGTTAAGAAAATAAAATGCATTTAAAACTGAAAACTGAAACTGAAAATTGTGAAATCACAATTTACCCGGTTAAGAAAGGTGGTAGGCCTTCGAGCTCGTTTCACGATAGTAGCGAAAATTCGAAACGCAGAAAAACTGCAGATATTCGTTCTGAGCTCAGTGCCGATGTTTTGGCTTATGCAGCGCAAATGAATTTAAGGGCTGAGGTAAAACTGCTGCAGCAAATGTAGTGAAAAAAGCCATGGATGTTCCGACATATGCTAAAGACTGCATGGATTTAAGCTCTTCTGCCAAATTAGTGAAAGTTTCATTCCGTGAGGCACTTTCAATTATAATCGAAGCTAAGTTGAGTAGAAGTCAATATAATATAATCAGGAATTATACTAAAGATATTTTTCCATCTTATAAATTGGTACAAGCAGAAAAACGGAACTCGTATCCTAAAGATCTTTATGCCACAGAATCTAAGGTTGAAATACCTCTGCAATCACTTTTAGACCACACAGCTACGCGCTTGTTGCAAAGCCAAAAAACAGTTATTCAATCAAAACTCGCCGAAAGGTGTAATAAGATGGTCTTATACTCAAAATGGGGATTTGATGGCAGTTCGAGTCATACTCAGTATAAACAAAAATTCTTATCTGAAGTGGCAGATGATAAGTATAAGTTTTTAACTTGTCTTGTTCCCTTACGTCTTACGAATGGAGAAAATTTAGTTTTGTGGCAAAACCCTAAACAATCATCCCCCATATTTTGTAGGCCAATAAGTCTGCAATACCTAAAAGAAACAGTTGACTTATCAATGAACAAAAAATAAAATATAGACCGTCAAATAGGAGCGCTGACACCAACAGAAATCACTTCAGATGGGAAAAAGTTCTTCGTTACACATCAAACTATGTTTACTATGGTAGATGGAAAGATATGTAATGCACTTTCTGTAACAAAATCTAGTACGAAATGCTACTTATGCGATGCCACATCCAAAGATTTTAATAACCTCGAAAGAATTTGCCAGAGACCAATCAAACCCGATTATGTTTCATTTGGTATTTCTGTACTACATGCCTGGATAAGGTTGTTTGAGTCATTGCTGCACTTGGGCTATAAACTACCAACACTCTCTTGGCGCATATCAAAAGAGACTTGGTTGAGAAAATAAAAAAGAATATTCAAGAACAATTTAAAAACCAGCTTTTACTAATTGTAGACAAACCAAAAACCGGGCTTTGGACACTCTAATGACGGCAATGTAGCTCGAAAGTTCTTCCAAAACCACACTGTTTCTTCTTCTATAACAAAGATCGATCCGGAACTCATTAGAAGAATTTACATAATACTTCAAGCCATTTCAAGCGGATATAAAATAAATTCAGAAAAAATTTAACAGTATTGTTTTGAGACAGCTTGCTTGTATGTGAAACTATATCCTTGGATGCCTATGAGACCAACTCTTCACAAAATACTAATTCATGGATCTGTAATAATTCGAAAGGCCTTATTATTTATCGGCATGCTTAGTGAAGAAGCCCTAGAACCCCGCAATAAGGACTTCAAACCTTATAGCGAATTTTTCGCCAGAAAAACGACACGAACGGACAACATCACTGATATAATGAATCGGCTATTGATTTCGTCGGACTCATTCATTACCCTAATGCGGAAATTCCCAGTAAATGACAAAAAAATGTTTGATAGTGAAGTTATTAATATGTTTGAAGTTGAAATATAAAATATAAATTATTTGCACATATTTTTCTTTCATTTCAATACATAAAATAATATTTTATTAGTTTTGGGCATGTTTGCTTTACTTTGGCCCCAGTGTGCGGCGTTCAGATGGAGTAGCGGAAAATGTCTCCGTCTGGATGGTCCTGGAAGACTACACGGCGAGTGAACACCAGTTTATTACTTTCGTGGTAAGGAGAAAGCGCAGTGCGGGAACAAGGGAAGTGCACGCGCTATCAGATGGAACGTAGTTCGCAACTCGACCGAGAACTACTTCGTGGAACTTTGGCTGCTGCGCCACCTCCTGCACTATGCGCCATGCCACGTAGGCTCAGCCGAGAGCCGAGGAACTGGTGGACCCAGGAAATCGTGATCCTGCGCAGAGAATATCGACGCTTTTATCGTGTCTCCCAGAGACACAGAAGTCGCGGAGATGCGGAGTTGGCTGTGGCGGTGCATAAAAAAAACGAAAACAACTTGGTGAGGGTGATCAAAACGAGAAAAAAAGAGCTGTTGACACATGGTTATTGCTGAGGTAGGTAGAGAGACTTGGAACCAGGGGTATTGAATTACGCTCCTAAGCTCCACGGCTCCGACCCGTTCGGACCGATAGAACCGAGTTTTATCGAGGAAGTTGTCTCTACTCTGTTCCCGGATCACACTCCGGGCAGGAGTGTTCACGTTTCTGGCAGCAGGAATTGGTTGATGTCGTGGGTAAGGAGACACACCAACTCATACCCGTGCTGATCTTGTGGAAGGAGCGAAATCATGGACGCCCTGCGGTGGACAATGCCGCCGTGTACACGTTCTTCGTTTGCGGAAGGTGACAACAGCAACGACAGTTGTTAGTGAACCAGCTGGGCCTGATAATCACGGCCGATAATATCATTTTCGCGATGTTGAGTTGCGAGAACGCATAAAGGATTGTGGGCGCCCACCCCGAGTCGGTAATAAAGGAAAAAACAGACAGGAGCTGCCGGTGGCTGGCCTGCGTCTCCATGATTAAATACATGTTAATACAGAGCCAAGTTGCGCTGACTGTGCATATTTCTACCTCCTCTGGGTTGCCAGAACGAACAGTCGCTATGGAAGGTCTGAATAAAAGCCCATCGATAAGAAACCACTGTACCCATCGGGATACCTGCTATGGGTGTCTTTCAGACTGAGAGTCGTTATTGCTCGTTACTGTCGCGGAGTTGTAAGAACCCGAATAGTGGCTCTACACTGAGGTAATGCTAACGCAATTCCAGGGTAGATTAAAGCCACATGGAAGGAAGGGGGTTTTAGTGCTAAGAAAAGACGTAGTGTCCCGTATGTTACCAGTAAGCAGCCTATAGTCTTTTATTATCAGGGAAATAATGAAAGTTACTGACCTTTTAGAGATATCTGGAAGGATTCGTTTGATGTGCCAGTATCCTGGGGAGGCATTTGGAGTTATGGTCAATGAAAACGATAGCTGAGAACGCAGGCAGTACCAACGAATTTTGGGGTCCTGAGCTTTGCTTAGAAAGTCCATCGGCGATCCCATTTCCATTGTGATCTGACACCCAAATAAGAATCACTAAATCCAGTAAGTCGAGAGAGATTACTCACAATATACAATTAGGCTGTTGTCATCACGATTGCGTATATCTCCGCTTGGAGAAAAGTTTCAAGTTTTGTCGTCATCCTCCATAAAGTCACCCGCGCCGCATCCGAAATCGATTTTGGAGTCATCCTTGAAGACCCGACTACATTCTATTCCTGGCTCAGATAATTGAGCCGATTTTTTATTTTCACATTAACAAGACCGCATGTATCATACCGCATGTCCATAAGACCTAACTCAAAAGTCAGTCGGTAATGTCATCAAAACTCCAGTACGTGTTCTATCAAAGACCACTTGTTTTTAAACTTGTTTTTAATGCCGTTGAGAGTGCAGTCTAAGACATGAATATCCAGAGATTCATCAGTGTGTCAGAAGAATTATTCCCTTGATGGCGATGCTTTTAACCAATATGTGAGTCAGACGAGTCGAAAACAGAATAACCCTAGTTTTGCGAAGAAAGGCATTTCTAGGACAGCACGTGTTCTAGGGCTGCCTGCATTTGTGAGCAGACAACCACCAGGCATGATCCAACAAACAGTAAAGCAATATCATTCGCATCTGCCTGAATGTAGACGCAGGCACTATTGAGAGCTTTACGTAGTGAGTCGACTTAGTGCACTTATTTACGAAACGCCGTGTTGTCTAGGCGAGTTACAGACGCCGTTAAAAGTAGCCCAGATGCATCCTTAACGTCGATGGAAAAGCCCAGTGCGCAATCGACAAGAAGGAATGCCCACCAGATTTTGAAGAGTAGTCTCACAGGATTTTTCGTGGTGTAGGTCTGTTGCATATTAGGCAAAGGATGCATTCTGAGAGAAGTTTCGCACACATGGACCTCAACCATTCTTCCCTTAACATGAAGGAAGTCTAACTTATGATGTGTAGTCGTCTTTTCTGATTTTAAGTATGAAACCTACTCCTACTGTTATGCCAGCAGAGAAGATTCTCTTCAGAGTTGCCAGTAGATGGCCTATACCTTTTTGTAGCATAAATGGGATATGCTATCGGTTCTGGAAGACTTGAAGCCGTCAAAGGATGCAACGCCATGTTTGATGACCTTATGCGTCACCACAGCCGATGAGAGATATCAGCGACGGTGTGTTGTATTATCCAGTTCACTAGCGACTTTACTAATAGGAACTGGTTGTAAGGTCTTTCTGACTAACTTACCTGGGGAATGAGTCTCAAGGACGAGATAGACAGTATCCCCTTTTGAGTCAGTGTAGGTGCCATCAGATCTTCTGAGTTTTTCTAACCTGACTGATTTCCCCCTTTTGAGAGCTTCGCCCAGTGTTTCAATCTTTTCAAAAAAGTAGTAAATGTTGTCTTAGAACCGTCGTTGTCAACCATATCAGGCGATAGTATGTAATCCAAAAGAGGGTTGCCTCTCACGTTCCATCTGCTCCTGTGAGGAAATGTATTCTGAGCACTAAAATCGCAGTTCGGCTGCTGCCTTTAGGATGCACTAGCGTCCTTGAAATGTTGAAAGTTAAGTAAATATAATAGATAAGGGAAAGTCATCTCTTGACTTTCACTCAATTATAAATAAAGTGGAAATTAACCCTTCCAACATGTAAATACGGACGTGAATCATATTCAAATTTAAGGCTCTCGAAAGAAACTCCGTCTAAGCTCACAACGAGGGAAGATCCGTTTTTCTTTTCCCTATTGTTCCTCCTCCTGTGCGAATAGATTTCTCACTCTTTAGTATCGAATCTAGAATGTTACGTATGCAGATGCATCTACTCGTTCTTAATTTCCCTGAGTCGGCACGGAAACAAGAAGATGATACGCGTCACCCTAAGACTCCCATTTTCCATATCACAGTCCTTTGCTTGAATCCAGTACAACATGAGAATACATCCACTTATCCAGGCAGGTAGTAGAATGTGAAGCCCTAAGTAGACGTTGATGAGGATATGCACTAAGCATAAGTTGGACACAACTCAAATATATCAGTATGCAAGTGTTAGTGACGTCTTATGCCATAAGATAGGTCACAGGACCTGTATGTAAGTACCCACACTAGTAGTAGTTATTCAAATGCTAGCACTGACTACAAACCCTCCAAATTAGTTGCAAGACAAGAGAAGGGGCTATACAATGATTACGTATATGGATCTTAAAGGTTATCATTGCAGTCTAAGTTCAGATTGTTATATGTCGTCGAATAACACGCAGGATTTTTGAAATTCCTTAGGCTTCCGCCCCTATTTCACTTCTACAACAGGAATGCAAGCTTAAGGATACCTTACGACAAGTACTTACCTCTCTTGACAAATTAATACGACAGGGTATTTACGAGTATAACAACAGACCTTTTGAACTAGACCACAGTGTTGCCTAAGAACTAATTTAGATCGAAGCAGTGCAAATACCCCCTTAAGAGTACAAATTCACTAGGTATCGATGGAATGTGGCCTTTTCGCATTCACTTCTTGAATTGCAGTTGAGAACAACAACACAGCAGGGTCTGCTGTAGCTAACGAGTTGGAGGTGATATGTGATTTAACTACAGCCCTACAGGGTAGGTGTAGAAAAAAAAAACACAAAATAATATTTATAAATTTAAGACTTTGACTTTTGTGGTATTTTAAGAAAAATTGCAAAATCTAACAGATACTGGAGTTAGAGCACATTATTTTCATGTGTCAGTTATTTATGGCCGTAGGCTCCAATGAGGACTTTATTTCGCCTTAAATGGCTTATCTTGCAGTACCACCTCACCTTCCTGTGGAACTAGTGGTGTCTGGCGACGCCAGTTCTCAGTACCTTATCGTTCACATCAACTTGTAAATATAAATATTTTCCACCTCCTCTTCTCACCTCGGTATCGGCCTTTCAAACATTGCTTGCCTCGATGGTGGGGTATCCGTACCATGGCCACAGATAATAATATTATCCATTTATCTATGCCAAAAATAAAATTCACTAACTAGCTCTAAGCCAGGGTCCGTTTTCACGTAGCTTGTTGTGGTGAAATTTGTAACATTACGGAGTTTGTAAGTTTTCCAAACTCTCCTTAAAGTGGGAGTGGAAACATGATTCGATGTTGAAGTTAATTAAAACTAATTCCTACCTGTCTGCTGGGAGTAGATGTCTATGGTTTGGTTAATTCGGGGATGTGATGTAATTTTATTTTAGTAAAAATTTTTTTGAGGTCAATTGGTTTGGTGAAGGTCGTATCGTGGAAAAGGGCTGCGATAAAATCATTTCAGTTTCAAGTGGAATGCCAGGTGACGAATTTTACATTTTTTTATGGAGATTTCTGTTTCTAAACCAAGCCAAGGTTAATGGTTTATGGCAGGCGTAATCCCTTTGAATTTATTTGTTAGAAATTATCTTAAGAAATGCGAGGATATTGATTATTTAGTAAAAGTACTTAAAACGAAGGTCTTAGACGGAAGACGCCAGGAACAATTTGGAAAAAAATTCAAGGTGATGCTTTTACAGTGGAAGACATTAAGTGAAGTCATATTGCCACGTGTAACTTCTTGACGTCAGTAAACATTTTTGAAAAGAGTTATTTCTTTATTTCCTTATTAAAGTATTGAAACGTCCTACAAAGACAGAAGGTCAATACGCGTGTCAGGGGCTATGATTTATGTGTCTTGGAATCTGCTTGTCTGGAATATAGTAAATGCTTTTTGTTCCGCTTGATTGAGTGATTTGAAACTTGATCTGAAGGTTCCTTTAGAAGGTTGAATAATAAAATGAATATTATTTGTAGTAAACATGTTATTATGAATTCTGCTTTGGTGTTAGAAAAATAAACTAGCATAAACCTGCAAACAAGATCTAAAAGAGTCTTCCAAGCCTGAAACATTTTTATCACTCTCAACTGGTTCAACTTCATCCATTTCTCTTTTTATCTCAACTTGGAAAATAAAAGTTAAAAAGTTAATTTAAACTTATTGATTTGCGTTTTATTTCTCAATACAAATCGGGAGCAGAGCGTAATTAGTAAAATGTAAAACAAGGTGTTTAAGAGAAAGACAAAAAAAAAATCATCTGCTGTTTTTTTTTGCATTTTTCGCAATCCTGAGTTTTTTTTTGAGGTTATGGGTAACCAGTTAATTACCTTGTATGTGCGCAGTGCATATATGAACATATCCATCATATATATGAACATTGCCGTGTCCGTTAGAAGGTAATGGACAATAAAATTATACTTTTTCGAATAACACCTTTTCATTCCTTTTTTGCATCGCTCGAGTGCACGTTCTCCTGACGGATATTACAGCGGGCATAACAGGCTGTATCTGCATGTTTCGAAGGAAGTCATCAGCTATTTAAGTACGTCGTCAACGATGCCATCTAGAGATTGGTCACCAACTGATGGAAACTTGAAAAATGCTAAAAAAAATTCGTGCTCCTTTATTGAGTCTTCTTACCAAGCAGCGAAATGGTTTTAATGAATAGAAATCAATCCTCTATTTCTAATTTGGCTTTAATTATAATGCTGCAACTTGTAGATGATTCTCATAGTAGAAACAATACGAATACTTAACACATCTGGAAATGAATGAAGATGGCATGGAGGGTGAAGACGCAAATGAAAAGGAAGCAGTTTTTATTACAGCTCATGGCAAAGGTTATAGATTTAATGGAAGGAAGGAAGGTTGATTTGTACTCTACACTCTTTTAAAGTGCACCAACAGGCTCACAGGTACGTTCTGTTAGACCACCAAATTTGGAACTGCCCAGATTCTCGGGCTAATACTGCGATTGGATGGACTTTAAAAATGTGTTTTACTTACCGCGGTTTCGCCATTTACGTGCGTAGTGATATAGCTTGCCAAACTCCACCACAATGTAACCCCTGTTCCAATCCGGATTTGGTTAAAATTCCATCTCCATAAGCAAACTATACACTACTTCTTTATTTACAGAGGCCCCAAACTGGATAGCAATTCGACCTCTAACGAGTTTGACGCGCTGTCTGACTCCATTCAAGGAATTGTATCCCTGTATCCTCATATTGAAATCGATATTACGGGCGATTGTAATATTCACAATTCTGGGTGGCTTCGACATTCTGGACAGAAAACTCCCAAAGGACGGTATGTTGAGGTCTTCACTGCGAAAAACAACTTGAACCAGCTTATAAATGAGCCCACGCGAATACCAGACGTTGATAGCCATACAGTTGATGTGCTTTCCCCTCTAGGCTCATCGGATCTTTATGTCGTATCACCTAATTTCTCACATACCGACCACATAGTTGGAGAAAACATTCCTAAAAGAACCGTGTGGTAATACGAGAAAGCCGATTGGAGCGGTCTTAACAGCTTCTTTAGGAATTTCAACTGGTTGTTATGTTTCCTCGTTAACGACGTAGATGTCGCTGTTGATATGATCATTTGGGACGAAACTGTTAAAAAAAAAATATACGCGTTGCAACCGTTTCATCCACAAGCTACAAATAAAAAAAAAAACGTTTTATATGTTTTTTTAACTTTAATTATAAATTTTAAAAAAATCAACACGGGTTAAATAAAATAAATTCAAAAAAAGAAAACTGTCACGTAGGCCGAAAAGTAAAGATGTGTATCCGTGAAAAAACCAACTTGAAGTGGTCTCCAGTTAATACAGCGTACCTTGAACGCTACAGCTCTTGAAGTCATCTGCGGTTGAGACTGCATACACTGAACGCTACAATCATTGACTTGGAATGAAATCATTTACCCTCGTCGGATGAAGACCAACAAAAAGGCGTGGTACGGTTCGAGCTGTAAAGAAGCAACCAGCGTTAGAGAAATATTATTGTGGTCCTACAAGGCTAAGCCGACAGAGGAAAACAATAAAACAGGAGTGACTGCAACGCCTTTCTTAAGTGAGTGAAATTTCAAAACGACCAAAAACTTAGGCAAAAAATACTATAATGTCCCAAAGTTAATAAATTTTTTTGGTCGTTCATTAAAAATATGCACACTTTGTGGCCAGTTCAAGACTTCCAGATTGTGCTTTGCCTCCGGGTACACTTGAGTTCGTTAAAGTTTCAATGGGTTAATCCACTTTGCATACTACTCGAGTAGCAATGGTACTTAAAGATTTTAGCATTTACAAATCCGCTGATTCAGATGGTATATCTCCCCTTCTAATGAAGAGGTGTTCTCGTATTACTATTATTAGGAGCAGTTGTATAGCCCGTCACTAAAAAAAGCCGAATCTACTCTCTCCTCCTACAGCTCATGAAATATCTCGTAACACGAAAACTTCTCAATGACTGCAAGTACTGGTTACGTAGCAAGAGGTCCACTAGTGATTTGATCGCATGCCTCACCGAAAAGGGGAACCAAAGTGTACATCAATCTGGCGAAAGCAAGGTAGTTGCACTTGATATTTTTAAGGCATTTGACATCAGACTCTTTTGTCGAAAATGAGTGCATTTGAGATCGACGACTCTCTTCTTCAATGGATTAGAAATTACCTTTCGGAACGTTCAATTAAAGTTGTCTTGGATGTTTTCAAGTCTTATATTCATAAAATAAATGCTAGTGTGCCCGAGGGCTCTGTTCTGCCTCCTGATATTAATGGCATCACCAATTGGGAAACTATCAGCAGGAAGTTAATGCTTCCAAAACACAATGTTGTTTGCTGTCATTAATGCAAAATCTAAAGACCTAGCCATTATACATGGATGGCACGTGCAACGTTGAAACCCAAAAACTAACTAACTACGTCAGAACGACCACATATTCGATGTCGTCAAAAATGCTGCGAAATATCTAGGTTTCCTCAAATGTCTAGGTTTCCTCACCCCTTCGGATCTGGCCACAATATACAATATAAGGCATTCATCTGCCCAAAATTGGAGTACAATGCTTACATTTGTTCAGGTGCTTCTAAAACCTCTCTGCACCAGCTAGATAGGATTTAAAACCGGATTAGGTTTCAATAAGACTCATAGGTGATGCAAATATCACCCAGTCAATTGACAACCCCGAACACCGACGTAATGTCTCCTGTCTCACTTTGTTTTATCGCTATTTCCACTACCAGTGCTCCATAGAAATATTATTCCGTCCCTTCAAACCTTCAACGGTAACACCCGTCTCGCTATGAATGCTCATCAGTATACCCTCAAGCCCATTTTCGGTCTTACTCTGAGATATCGTAATTCGTTCCTAAGCTTTACGACTCACTTAAGGAATGACCTACCGAGCTCTTTATTTCCTTACTATTATAACCTTCTCTTGCTTAGGCCGGACACTCACAGTAGTACTCCTGGTTCATCACGCTTACAGCTAGCGCTGGGAAAGCCTCACAGCAGAACTAAATCAAAAATTCTATGTCCATAACGGACTTAAAATGGAGACCCCCGCCGAAATAGATTACGCAGCCGAAAAACTGGGGATGATCTTCACTCAAGGTTTTAACCAAGCATGGCCTACGATGACCGAGAAATCAAAGAACAAGAAATCTGTGCCCTGACTGATACCTAGTTTATATGACATCTCAATGTGTTCAATGGTTCAATACGTTCATATAAACAGCACTTCAAATCGCGTTGAAATATTTAACACGCATTCCTGTTTCAAAACTTTGGAAGAACGGCTTGACACACATATTCGAAGTAATCCGCGCTCTGAAAACTTAGCCTCAAGCTAGAATGCCCATACAAAAGGTAATGGCACGGAAACGGCCCTACATGAGGTGGTCAGCACGATTGAAAAGGTCTTTACAACAAACAGCACACATTAGCAGTCTTCGTTAATACTGAGGGAACTTTCAATAATGTTGATATTCCCGCTAACGAACCTGGTAACCTGCATGCTCCGCAACAGGAACATCAATGCAATACTAGATTATACAGTATTGAGGGTCACAACCTCTGGGGCACCTCTCAAGGAGGAGTGATATCACCTCTTCTGTGGACCTTAGTTGTTAACAAAATATTTCTGAATTTAAAAATGGAAGGAATAAAAGCCGCTGCATACACGGATGATGTGGTTCTTATAGCCACCTAGTTCTAGTTCCTCGCGATGATCAGTTAAATTCTAAACTAATCCCTTAGAATCCTTGGAGAATCGGCCAAGCGTTGTGGGTTGGGAATCAATACGCAAAAAAAAACAGAGTTTGCCACAATTTCATCTTCCTTCCATAGATGGATCAATCTTCAGGCTAACTAAATATCTAGGTATCAAACTAAATAGTAAACTAAGTTGGAAGAACGTGTAAAGAAAGCAACGATCGCTTTTTACGTTTGCAGTCGCAAACGGGGGACTTAACCCCAAGACTATCCTATGGATGATGTACACGGCTATCGTCAGACCCATCTTAACCTAAGGCAGCTTAGTATGGTGACTAAGTACACTAAAGTACAGAGGATTGCATATATGGGCACGACTTGCACCATGAGAACAACCTAGATCCATATGTACGAGTATATGCGAGAATCTGCAGCGAAAGCCGCATTAAGATTGACACAGCTTAATGGGTGGAAACCAAACTTTAAAGGCCAAACCTCAATCTTTACAAGTGAAGCGGGTTGATACTCCAATATGGACTACATAGTACCCCATCACGACTTTGAAACACCATTCGCCTGCATTTGCCGAAGCAGAGACGAATGGGTCAAGAACCAAATGGTACAAGACTCGATGATCATTTTCACGGATGGATCACAAATGGAGATAGAAACCGGCGCGGCGCCGTGATCTTCTTCGATCAATTGAACTTACGATTCTTACGTCGTCGTCAGCTGGACTACAGCAGTGTCTTCCGGGCTGAGATATCGGCTGTAGAAGAGATAGCTAAACTTGCGGCTCTAAAGGCAATATCCCACAAGGATATTACTATATTTATTGACAACCATCAAGACCATCACGGCAGTCGAGATCATATCGAGGCTATTTGTCTTTAGCATAAGTCTACGCAGGTTGGGTCCCTGGCCACAAAGGAACGGCAGGCAATATTCCTAGAAGGGGAACTGCCAGATCAAAGTATCAAACCTCCGCTCTTCACTCTGAGAATACAAGAGGAGCGAACGATACAAATAAGAACCAACGAAAAGTGGAAAAACCGAAACCACAAGTCAATTATGTCTTTAACTCAGCAAATCCAAAACAAGTAAAATTCTCCTGAAAAGCAGAGCTGATATATCTACGCTTGTTAAAATATTCATAGGCCATAATCTTCTTGGGGGGCGCTTTACGGACGACAACCTCTGCAGAGGCTATGGGGACATAGCAGACACTTTTTGTGCCATTGTCCCAACCGCAGTAATTTGAAACAAAGAGCCTTAGGAAGTTATTGCTTATACGACCTCCGGAATTATCTGCTGCTTTACTACATCTCTTTTTATATTAGCGGATGCAATAAGATGACCCGCTCAGGGATCAATCGACAACCAACTCGAGACGGAAAGCGAAAATCAAAGCTATGAACCACAATCAAATTCCATCCCTTCCCAATTCCACCAGCCGGGCATTACAATGGGTCTACATAGACCTAAGTGTAATGAGGTATAGAATGTACTCAGCTCCTGATAAATCATCCACCCGGAAACTTAACCTAACCTACATACGAGTACTCGTATTATGGCAGAAATTAAATTTTGGTTGCAAATTTCTCTAAACTTATATATTGAGACTGTTTCGGCACAATAAAAGAAGCCCTCGACCTTTCAAATGGGACATCTTACAGTGGTGTGAAAGTCTTTAAAAATTTAAAACCTCTTGTATGTGTGAGGTCGTGAAGGATGAAGCATCAGACTTGGAAGGATGAAGGTTAGTCTGAGATAATATACAATAATAGAAAAGTACTGGGATAAGCGTTTCTTATCTGCACTCATTTGGCAGAAAAGTGGAAACTAACTCTCCAAATCGCAGGTATGCACATGCGTCATATATCGACTACGAAGAATTCTCTAAACTCACAGTGGGACAAGAGCAACCCTTGTTTTCCCGATCCTTTGCTCTTCCGGTGAGAATGAATTTTTTTTTGCTGAGTCTAGGATGCTAGATGCGTCAGCACGTAGCAATTCCTCCGCTTTCCTAAGTTGCTCTGAGTTCTATCAGATGGCATCACCTCGAAATCCCAAAAGTCGTGGTTCTTGTTGTTGGTTGTCATTCATCCCATAGACTTACAATTTTCCCACTCCATATATAAAACATTAATCGCATTTCTATTTATCAATCAATTCAAATGACAATTACTCCCATTGGAATTCCCAGCTTAAGCCTCTTCAATTTCTCATTTATCTTCTCTACATTCTCATATACCTGTCAACTTCTGGTTCTGTGAAAAATCGCCACTACCAACACCTTCTAATTGTCTGAAAATCCATCTTTTCCGCCATCATTAGTGTAGTTAATTTCTTTGTAACATCAACAGACTCAAAGAACTGCCTCGAGAGACAAATGAACCCCATGAACTTCAAGGAATTTGCCGCACCAGACACAACTGATTTGTGTACACCCGTAAAGTGAATGGAATTTAAAAAAAACTTCCACATCCCATCCTCGGTACTCGTATTTCGACGACAATAGGAGACAAACTTTGGATACTTTTCAATAGAATTCCTCAAGTTCTTGTGTTTAGGAGTTTCAAATTCTTCCGCTTTCATGAAACACGTTAGTCGGCGCACAGTCCTAAATATCACCGATGACACATTTATCGTTTGCAGTTAGTATAATGTGAGTTTGTAATTTATTTTTAGTTTCTGACAATTCACGAGAGTTGTGCGGTGGAGTAGCTTTTCTCCACTAACAGGGTGCTATTTATGCGCAAAGTGGCAACATTTGTTCGATGGAGTTAATCTGAGGAAGAGCATATAAATTGGTGTCTATTAGTTGTCAAATGGCAACAATTCCTCTCTGTCCGGGGAAATGATTTGACCTCAAAAAATCGACTTAAGCAATTATACCTCGTGGGCACCAGAAATAAGTGGTTGCTCCAGCAGTTTAACCGCACTCGTAACGTCTATTCCAAATTCGCATATTACTCGTTAGGCCAATTCATCAATTGAGAACCCAAGAAGGTCATCTCCATCAAGAGAACAACTTCCCAAGACTTTGGCAATTACTACAAACTCGAGGAGTCACAATCCATCATCGGTTTATCAAGCCAATTCCAGATACGAGTGCTTATGCAATTTGTGACCACTTGAATGGATTCTAACAATCATCCTTAGCATGCAATTAAAATACGCAAAACGGATTTGGTCATGGTATGCACTGTAGTCCATCGAAATGCGAAACGATGTTGCTAATGGTAGTCGTATCTTAAGTAATTCAGTTGCTTACTGGTACGGATAAGTTGGTCGATAAAAGTCAATAGCTTAGGTCCTACCCACCCACGCCTAATAAAACACACATAGCCAAACTAGGAGAATAGACAGACAGACAGCTACAAACAGACAACAATCGGACATTTGATACCACATTTGGTGGAATGATTTTGTGTTGCTTAGTCCATAGTAACAACAATGTAGACAACAGGAACAGCCACAGCAATGGTAACAATATGCGCAACAATATAAATAATTCATTTCACTCGTCTGTCTGTCAGGACAACTTGAAAAAGATTTGATACTTAGTTTCTGGCAGAAATGGTGGAGTGCGTCCTTTGTACTCCGGCATCTTGGCCTCGAACAATAACTGCCCGATGAGTGAGGCTCAAGACTTTGGATTACAAATTCAAAGTAACCCCATTGTGTAACATTACCTCCAGTCGGATGGTTGTTGCAAGTAAACAAGTTAGAGAAAGTGTAAACATAAAGAAACCGATATCTAAAAACATACCTACACATATGACTGTGGGGGAAGTGAAAAGTGTAAGTTCCGTGTCTCAAATGGGGTTAACTCAAGTGACCTAAACATGTGAGCACTCATGATGTCTTCATGACATACTCGTATATGTTACTCAAACTAAAGAAAATGTTTTTCTCGTTTTTTAATACATACCGGACGGTTGGTTTCGACAGTGAGGTTTGTTAGTCAGGATCGACACAAGTCTGAATTTTCATAAACCACTCTTGACATCATCACCTGGTACTAGCCTCTGGAATGCTAATCTAGCACTAGGACTTTGCATCAGCAATGAGTATTAGGCCAGAGATCAAACACTTCGCGACAAGTAGACGCTATTTAAACTGCAACCTAGACGCCCGAAATTTTTACTAAAAACCGTCAGGTGTAAAAGCGATAGACTTAGGAATTTTCGAGCTAACAATTTAGAAAAACGCAAACAAGGAAGCTTGTCAAAAGTAAACCGTCTTTACAGGTAGGATCAAGATACAAACTCTTGCCGGTCCGAGTTCCAAGGGATACCAGGTGAAGCTGATAGTTTCGGATAAGGATCAGTTTAAAACATGAAGAGAATACTTCACAACTGTATTATGTCACTTGGATGGCAACGGTGTGCTCCCTGACGCAAACGAGTACGTCTACGTAATAAATTCCCGAATAGGCCAGCATTTTTCTACCCATTTTTCCTATTGAATAGCTTTCTGAACTCCTCATGCATGCCATCTTTTGGTAGATGTCATATTTGAGTTCTAGATTGCTAACCATCTAACCACAGATAGATATAAGCTCAGTTTCAACAACATTTTCAAATCATTTAATCATCATCATCTAATCATCTTTTTTATTAAAATTTTCGGTCAATTACGACTACGTTACATGAGTTAACTTCCAATTCGAGTCGGCCGTAATGTTGCCAGTACCAGTAAGACAGCGAAAACTCATAAGTGAAGAGAATATAGCGACTGTTTCGCACGGTTTTTAAGAACTGGACAACGCTCGGAGACTTCTGTGGTATATTTTGTGAAAAAACTTAATTACACGTCCGTATAGGATCGCATCGGCCGAAGAGCTAAAGCCAAATAATCATCGCGCCCGTCGGTCGTCGAATTTTCACTGATTGGAATCATGCCGGTAGTCACAGCAAGATAATGTCAGGTACATAGCGCGCGCCGCAATCGACATGTTGAAGACGAAGAAATGGTATTATCAGTTGGGCGCCCTTGGCTACTTGGAGGCAGCGTTAGACTTGAAATTAAAAATCGCTTTATTCAGTACAGCTACAATTCACTATTTAATTGTTTCTCTCAATACAATCCAATTTCTCAACCGCTTATACTTTTCTTATCTTTTACTTAAACCACTTAATCACTTCTCCTAATTGACACTTCAAATTCAATTGATGAACTAACTTGCATACCTTGGGGATTCTGGTATTTATATTCGAATGACATACTTTGAGAACAATCCTCGCCAACCAGCGTGCCATACAATTTCCAATTTGCTAGAAAATTCGATTCCACTCTCCAGTTATCAATGGTCGAGACTTTGTTATTCAAGTATCGACATCCTCTGCTATGTAAATCTAGATGTCGCTGCTCACATTTAAATGGTTATTAAATTATTTTAATATCGGCCGAATTGTGCAAAAACGTCATTGAAGATTGGGTCCAGTTGATCGAACACCGATGCAAGCAGTTCCGTCATGAATATTTGAATTTCATTGACACTTAACATCATATCCTGATACCATAAGGGATAGGTTTCATCATTTCCAAGCTAAAATTGTAGAATGGTACACAAAAGTAATAAATTCAGGCTGTCGAGCGTGACAAGAGAAGATGTACGTACAGCGTCGCATTAAATTCAAAATCACAATCGTTTGCTCAGAATTCAAAGTCGAATAACTGTTATTCGAAAGCTGAAAACCCTGATTGAACGGGACCATCCGAGGCAAGCTTGTTAAAAACCACACAAACCCGGAAGTGGCAATGCTGACCCACAGTCTGCAGCTTGAAAATGGATTTATTGTAGCGGAATCAACTCACATTATCATGCAAAATGATAAGGCGTTCACAACGACCTCGACGCAGGAAAGAAGTAGAAAAAGATTTCAGGAATTCGACGAAATAGCTGAAGAAGACTAACACGCTTTGCCGGATTTCGAATACGATGGTACGCAGACTTTGTGGATGCTCTATAAAAACAGAATAAAAGGAAGTGGACATCTTTATGAAGGATTTCCTTTTTATGGTGATACTGTAGGTTAAATCAGTAGCCATTAAACTTTTTTCACACATATGAACATATGAAGACCCATTCAATACCTTTTTTGATATTTTAGTTTGACAGCATTGTCAGTGATACAATTAGTGTCCCTAGAGTTCTACATTATGAAGCAGACCACTTGAATAAATGTCAAAAAAAGTGCGATGAAATGAGATGTCTATTTCGGTGTGAATTTGCTGTAAGCGGAAGGCTAAGGGAAGAAGTATTGGGAAGCCACGAATGAACGACAATCTTCTTCTATGGTAATTGTCCATCATCAGCCTTATATGCGCCCGCTTTCTTAGAAAAGGAACATATGTTGTTTTCAAAGAATGCTTCTACGAGCTACTCGCTAAGAAATACACGCAATGTTTTAAGTATGACGTTAAAACTGTTTAAGGAGATTTTCATGCCAAAGGGGGAAATCAAGACAATTTTGGTATACATTCGGAAAGAATTGCCTACGCAATACCATGCTGAGAAAGGGTTTAGGCTATTTAACTTTGATACAGGGCAGAATATCGCCATAGTTGTCACAAGTTTTCTTCACAGGTTCAGTTTACCGGAGGTGCTATTTTAGGAAGTGGGAGATAGCTTAGTATACAGAGAATTTACCAACTCATTTCTAAGATTTGGTCGGAATAAAGTATGCCCTTAGCATCGTTTGCCGGAATCGCAGGAAAGAAGACGTTTTTAAGTACTCTAACTACAGAGGCAGTTGTCTTCTTAACATCGCACAAGTCAGAGTTATTTTCTTATATTCTCTTTGCTTCTGCCCGTAAATGTTCCAGTCCTCTTTAGTCTTAAGTGATCTGTTTAAAAGTCACTGCAAATGTGCGTTCGACTAGGGAAGGTATGATCTCCAGGAGCTTTTCCTTGCTGGACATATCAGCTCAAAGCATTTTGTGAAGGCACCACTTTTGCCAAGTTTTTCCTAAAATCGTGTTTAGTTGGACTTCAGTGGATTCCTCCTCTTCAAGAATCCGGACGCCTCACATCCGACTCTGAATACGGTCAGACATTGAAATCTCCGACAGTTCTTCTACACCGTAATCTCCTTAAGATGCCTGTTAACTGAGAACCAATATTGTTGATGACCAGGTCAGACGATAAAGTCCAGGAAATGATTGCATCACGTGTTGCATTTATTGCTCCCCCCAAAGACAATTCTAAACATGATCGCAGGATATGATAAGTCCCATCTTCTTGGGATCGGAAGAAAAAAAAATTTTAGGAAAGAGGAACATAGCTTTTTTTTTTTTACCCCTTTAAAGTATTACATATCTATCAGTGGTAACATAGAAAGGACTAGGGAAAATCCTTCTGTTGTTGGCGGCAATTTACATGCTCTTTCGCTCTTCCAAAGACCAGTTTATTGGTAAAAAAGGATCGAGTGAGAAATAGGTACCTGGGGCTACAACTTATCCAACAGGGAAGCGTCGATACCATGTTCTGGGTACCACAAAGGAATCGGCGTGTAGTACAAGAACGATAAGTTTCCGCTATAATTCTTATTGTTTCAAAGGCCACAGATTCCTAATGGAAATTCGAAGGAAACAAGAGCCTAGTGCCCATCCTGTCGTGATGTATTGTAGAACGCATAACTGAGTTAGTCGAATTTAGGAAAATACTACTATTGTGACTACAGTCACAATTCAATTTCCGGGTTACTTATTGAATTATAATCAGGTTATGTTAAGTGCATCGACAACTCCAGATGAAATTAAGGTATAATGGAACCCAAAAAGAAATTAAAAATGTGATATACCCGTATTCTCCCTTTTGAAGCCGCTGGCGCGATGAAATGCATAGTTCAGTTCATGCTTCATGTGCAAAAACCACTAACATACTGCTCCAAAACCGAATTTTTAAACATAGTCTAGAATTCTGCTATTTTCCAAAAGCCTACTGGGAAGAAAAAGTTGTACTCATTCCGCAGGAAATCTACCCACTCTAATCTAAAGATAAGTCTGACATTTTTTATCCTGAAAATAACAATTAAATATCTGCTGCTCAAGGTGCTTACACAAAAGGCTGAGAAGGGAAACATTATTTCATGTCGTCGTTGACATTAAAGAAGAGTGCCTAAACGGCAAAGAAGAGATATTAGGTGATTTTCAACGAGCTCCATGGGCAAAAAACTGCTTTACGAATGCATCATCTATGTAAAATGCAACATGCCTACCAAAGCAGAAGATCCTGCGAGAATGCGTTTCAGAATCTAGTAGACAAGAAGGAATACGTGCTGGGCATTTTCATCGATACTGTAGGTGTTTACGTCAACGCAAATGTAACTCGGCCAGACATCACGGTGGAGGCGAAACACTAGTTTTGTGGATGAAAGCAATGCTGGTAAAAAGGACACTAATTGCAGTTGGCAGACTGCGATAAATGTGTGATGCCGTGTGTAAACAGAGGTTAGTCCAGCTTCTATGGTGCATGTTGAACGCTGTCAGTAGTTCTTACGTCTATGCTCAAAGATGTAGCTGATGATCGTGGTTAACGACTGTCTAAGCACAGGCAACCCTAGACGTGATAGATGTTTGGTGTATTGCAAATGGACTGAGGTTGTTCTCTTAACGAAAAGGAGGAAGCAGACTAGTGTGACTAAGTACTAAGTACTAAGTGACTTAAAGTAAAAGTACTAGGTGACTTAAAGGAATCACTATTTGGGTGTGATCCTGTATACCAAACTTTTGTGGACTAAATATATACGTCAAAAAGCGCTGTCGGCCTACTGGCAGTGTAAAGCAGCTTTCGGCAGGACATTGGGATTGTCACCAAAGAGGGTGCTTCAGATCTACACGCTATGATAAAACCAATTATATCCCAGGCTTCGCTTGTCTGTCAGACAGAACGCCTGTTGTTGAAAAAAAATGAAATCGATTTCTTATGTCCCCAAGAATGGTTTTGGACAGAAATTGAGCCAGGAAGGAAAAAAGGTATGTAGTCGGGTCTTCACGTATGGCTCCAAAGCTGATGTAGGGTGCAGCGCTGGTGTTTTTCTAGAAGGCGACAACGTTCGATTTCACCACTCGATAGAAAAACTTATTAAACCCATTCGCTAAATTTTTAAGAATTATGGAGTGAGCGAGCCATTTACAACTATTGTGACAGTTATGCTGTGAGAATATAAGACTGAGCGCGGTAGGAAGACTGAGTACATTGACACTTGTTTGGATCCATGTCACAATGGGATCACGGGAGATGAAATGGCCGATAAACTTGCTAGGTAAGTCTTAGAGGAGACTCTCCACATTGACGGCAGAACAAACTAATATTTCCCGAAGTCTGTAAAAGTCTCAAAAGGTCAGTAGGAAAGACTTCAGGATACTCGTATTTACTGGCGTGACGAGTCATTACGGTTTTGCTAAGCAGCTAAGTGCGCTGGGCACAAACGACACAATATTCTACGTTGTTTGCTGTGAAACTGATGATGACACCGCGGAGTACTCCATCGCATTAAGCGCTCTATCCCCGAAGCGTTTACACGTCTTTCTACAATAGACTGAGAAATTTTAGTAAAAATATGATAGAAGGTGTACAATGGACTAGTTCTTTGACTGAGTGTTCTATTCCGACAGAGAAAATGAAACCTTCCACCAGCACTATTAGGAATTTGCTCAATGAAAGTAATATCTATGTTTATAAAATTGACGTTGACCTAAGTGTAATATGTGTCCAGAAGCATATTTCGATTCTCAGTTAAGAATATTGCGTACGCAGAGGATGATATTTTCTTCATTTTTAAAAATATGCCTTCTCGAACTGTACTTAAATCACGCTTACCTTATTCTACTCTCAATGATAGTGAAAGATACACTCCTGGAATGTTACAGACCTCTGCACAGACCTGTGTTGTGAGTGAAACCCATCCCAAGAACCAGGAATTATTCCCTCCCTCCGACAATGTTTTTCGAGTCCATACCAAGAAAGTGGCTTCTCAAATAACTTTGCTTTAAGAGAGGAGATGTTGAACACTTGAATAGTTTGATGCGTGGAGCACTTCACCCCCAAAGTTGCGCTCTCCATATTACAGCCTTTAATGGCATGCAAACATTTTCTGCTTGTGCTAGCTCCCACAGTGTTAGCAAATTAGCGTCATTCAGACTGCCACTGTCAAATCGAAGCATCAGAGAGATGATAGCGGCATCCTTGTAGTTAAAACGGCCTCGTGCTCTTTGACATTTTGTAGTTTTTTCTGTCCATCCCAACTGCAAGCTTTGTTGGTTGCAGCACCGAACGCAGCTTTGTTTCTAAGTGTGAATTTTAACGCATTAACCTATTGCTATCCACCAGAACTCCACTAGAGCCGGTTTCATGCAGATATCGTCTGCGTGAGTGCCAACAGCTTGTTCCTTCATGGACGTGTTCGAGACGGAAAAAAGATACAGTTTTAGTTCCGAGAGTTTGATCGGTTAGTAGCAGCAACAGCACTCTGATAAACCACATATCTACTCTGATAGAGTTTAATCATTACAGGCTGAGCTTCTCTGATACCCTCTCCATGGTTCTAACCCAATCTACCGAACGTATCACAAAAAGAGGCTCTGGAGTCATCCGGGTTGAAAGATCTAGCCAATTCTGTATCAGCGTCTAAATATCGGGGATTTCTTTAATATATTGAAGGGGGTCACCGGAATCCGTACCCTGCCCGCATTCGAGAAAATCGGGTCACCTCAATACAGTTTAACTATTTGCCGTCTAGTCAGGCCGTAATTGGCGCTTAGTTCGACTTCTCGCATGGGTTCTTTCAGAACATAAGGATCTTTGACTTTTAATCCTCTTTGCAATGTTAAGGCAGCCAAAAAAATAGCAAGAAAAAAAAATGCGTAACGCTCCGAAATTTCGAGCGTCTTCCTTGATTACTCGGTTATTTTCAAATGACTGTAGCCCATCTTTATTGAGTTTAGTTACATTTTCTGAAATTGTTACAAAAATTTCAGATGAAGCAGATTTAACCAACGTACATGCAAGTACATAATTCTCGCTGTTCATGTAAATAATGTTTGGTTTAACAAATTTAGACTCCCATACAGTAAACTATCATGACGACATCATTAAAGGTTATCTAAACAATGACAACTCATGCTCCCCATAAAACAGCCACTGACCCACATCAAATAAACTTGGACGTACTCTAGATCCATTTTTCTTTTAACTACCTCACGTAAACATTTACTTAGCCATTGCAAAGAAATAAAAAACAAAAATGCTTTTGTTGGCCTTAAATCACAGCCAACGGTGTTTATTCGCGCCTAATGAATTTCTCCAATATTAACTTAGCTAACACTGACACCTCTTTACCCTCTAGGGAATGATGAATGAGTGGTAAATTATGACCTCATTAGCCTTCCAAAGAAAAACAGTAACACTAAAGTCGCCTATCAGGCGAAAAAAAAAAAAAAAACAATCCAGGTGTCAACTTAACTCAACAAGTACCCTCTTCAAATACTGATGATATGATGCATCTGCCTTCGGCGAGGTGATATATCGCTTTGAAGACTTACAAAACCTAGGAACACAGTCTGAAAACATCAGTGTTGATGGAATCCCAAGTCCGACACTCATCAGACACCCGAATGGGCGATTTATTACCCATGTAACTGTCACAAGGATAAGGGGACCACGTTTCGTTCTCTTAAGGCTTTGATGTATGTATACGTGTTCCATTGGCATTACGAGTAGAAGGGATACATGCGTGTGTAGAACATTTTACAATCTGTTGTGGCCACTTTGGATACATTCCGTAGCTAGGGTGACCATTGACGGGGGTGGTGGAAAACAACGAAAAAAAAGAAGAAAAACTGCACATAAAGGATAACAGAGAAACAACCAACTGGAAAGCTGGACAGTTCATAAACGTGTAAGTTAAAAATTCCAAATAGGGTTGCCAAGATCCAAAAATGAGTGCTTGCAGTAGAATTAAGGCAACTTTGAACGAATTTTTACATTTCGGCGCATGACATTTCTCTTGCAATTGGTCATCAAGAGTTTGCTTAGCCTTACGCCTTACAAAAGGGATTTCTAATTATTTATTAGTAGATTCAATCTTGTCCCTGAACTACATAGAATCCTGACGGGTTTTCCTAGGCTAATTTTAGACCTAAAGCAAAAGATGATTTATGAAGTTATGGTGCTGTTTAATAAGGCAGTTCCAGAAGGCCTTATTTAATTCCTAACTCACTTCTAGTATCGTTCGAGCGTTTCGGTTGAGTATATTACTTCTTCCTCCTCGGAAGTTTATTGAAGTGTGGAATGAAGTTTTTCAGTAGAAAAGAAGATTTACTGAGCGAAAATGTAAGACATATGCGAGATATTTTAGATTGATTTCTTTGATGAACAACGCGTTATTCGGTTTTCCACAATCAGTTTTAGCTCTATCCAGCTCATTCCAAAAGTCCTTGGTTTCTACTCAACTATCTAACTTAGCACAACCTGTCTGTTATTTAGCAAACCAACAGCCGTTGTAAGATATCACAATACTTATAGGCCATCCACTAGTCGTGACTCTCAATAGTTTGCAAATGCTATCTGCTCTAAAGTGAAGGCAGCCCTAAATGTGATTGATTATTGGTGCCCGGAGAATGGGCTTTCAGAAAGTCCTCTCAAAACTGGGGTTATCCACTTTACGTGAAGGAGGAAGTTGACTGGTTTTTACAACGAAGCTAAATACGTGGGTATCATTCGGGATAACAAACTTCTTTGGACTAAAGATGTCGCATCGAAAACCGTTAGGGGCTGTTGGATTTCTGGCAATATAAAGGAGCTTTCGGAGAGACCAATAAGTCACTTCAGCTTTTATCTGATTTCAAATTTCGACCTGCTTCGGCTGCATGCGGGCTTTTCCTAGCACGTCTGTCTCTACTCTAGATGCACTGATAAATATCCGACTGCTTGATACTCGTATCCTGTGCTGCACTCTCGTAGGTGCTTTCGCTCAATTTTTAAGGCTTCATCATCCATGGGCCTCCCGGACTACGGGCCTGAATTGTAAAAATATATCCCCTAGTAGTAGCGTCACGGTGGATGTGGTTTAAAACTTAAAATTGAGGCAGGATCTTCCAGTTGGTAGATGTAGCAATAAGAACTGCGTGCTGGGACTCTAAGAATAGTAAGAGGTTCTCTCAAAACCGTTCCCCTTTGGCATTAAATGAATGACAAAGAGCGATGTTAAGGCGTATACTTGTTCCCATGAATGTATGGGTATTCAGTGATCTGAAGCCTATGCGGCAGGAGTTCCCTTAAAGGCATTTGCCGTTTTGAAAAAAACGTATTTGGTGCAACATGCACTGGAGTTTTGATAACCTTGCGAGACGGCTTTCTTCTGACGTAGATCTTATGATGTCTGATGTAATGATGCTCTTGTTAATGTAAAAATTCTTTTGTGCCCAGAAATGGTTTTGGCCAGAATCTAAACCAAGAAAAGAATGTAGTTGGGTCTTCACGGAGTTCTAGAAAACCAATTTAGGATGCGGCGCTGGTGTCTTTATAGAGGATCGCAACGTTAGATTTCACTCAGCGGAAATATATTAAATCCTGATGGCAATGAACTAAATTGTAAAGAATGGGTGGAGGGGGCGAAGCATCTGCATCTGAAGTAACAGCCAAGTTGCGTTTAAGGCCTTGCTGAATACTCTCACGACAAACAAGCTAGTTTAAGAATGCAAGACTTCATTGAACGTAGTTGGAGGTCTGATTTCAGTGAGCGTTTTTTTTATCGCAAATGTCTTCTTTCTACAAAGCTAGACTAGAAAAGGTCCAAGACACTTTTCAGTCAATGCGGTCATTTAAGAAAATCGTGAAAAATGTGAAGGACGTTGTCTGGTATCTGGTTTGTCTCACGGCAAATCTTATTTTTATGAAAAATGATACTCAATCCAATCCTTATTTGTGTTTTTATCTGACCTAGGTCGTTGTCAAGACATTGAGTGACATTCGTTGTCGTCGTTATTAATTCGATTTATTATCATCCTGAAGCATGATCTTGTACATAGTTGGCATTGTCTAGCTTAAGTAGTTTGAATAGTTTGTCTTCCCATTCCCTATCCCATTCCCGATTCTTCCCATAACAGTAGGGCATCCAAAAACCACATCTTTAAATGGAAGAATAGAAAAAGAATTTCGAAGAATTTCTAATTTAGTTTTCTTCCTTTGCAACAGCCAATCTGGAGTAGTACCGAAGCATCTGGCATACGAATAAAATGGAAAAGTTCTTTAGAATCTCTGCCCCTTTCGGCTATACTATTGTATAAAGTGCCTTCTAAGCTAAGTCCGATAAATGATATATTGTAGATGGCAACCCTTCCCAAAGACACCGACACAAGGAATTATAACCGAGAAATCTATTCGATTCTGAATTGAAAAGCTTTTCTGCGAGTTTCACGCTCATAGATCCTGTGACACAAGGACACCTTTACTTGTCTACGCCAGCATGAATTAGGGATTTTTTTCTTCAAAGAAACCACTACAACATCGTAGCACAGTTGCTTCGGATACCTGTCAACTCGAAACAGGATGCATTTATCATATGACGACGAGGATTTGCGAGTCTTTGTGGTTTTTCGAAAATGCATTGTGAAAAACGTTCAATGGAAAACAGTCTCGTCTACCCGAACGAGTTAAGAATAAAATTGATTTTTTTTTTTACTCTCCAACTTGAGGGTTTGTGCCTTTTACTTATCGTTAGTTCTTACTCCTTACACTGATTGCCTCATACCCAATTCTATGGCTGGGCTATTTCCATACATGCATGCACACAAATTGTCGACCTTTTCGTCCTGGAATAAATACTCTCAAACCCCTTATTACGAATAAGTTCGCCCAACTATGCTAAATCCGACTTTCCGTGGTTTTTGAGGAGTCCTTAGACCGTTTTATCGTTGGCTGACCAGGTATTGTAACTGTTGTGGTGAATAGTGGTGGCTAAGTTTGAAATGAAAGAAAAGAAAAGAAAAGTTTTCCAATGTACTCGTAAGAACGTAATGTGCTAATGTCCTGTCTTGACGTGGAGGCGCATACACTCAAAGCGAACCACTTACCCCACCACATCCCCAGTACGACTGACCAACAATTTTCCAATATTAGAATATTCAAATCAAACAGAACGTCGTTCGTCGGCCACCCGTAAACAGTGTTCAGTAAAAGTTCCGTCTGTCGGCTGGACGGTAATTCGTGTTTTCCTGATGCCTCTCTAGAGTTAGAAGTGGTCAAGACTTTGTGCCTCGCGGGTGTCTTTATTAATTCTATTCGCGGCCTTTACTGTCAAATCGGCACTTCTACTCATTTGTGTTCGAAAAGTCAAAATCATTTAACAATTTTTTTTTTTAAATCATCTGAGGTTAAGTTCGAAAGTGTCTTGTGCCGGTGGATAAAAGGATAAAATGATTAATAAGTCCATTTCCGTTTCCGTACCAAGGAAAACGCGCTGTCAAGTGTGATTAAAAGGAAACAGAATTCTGACGTGTGTTTGTGTTGTGTCCAGTCACATGTGATGGAATGTTCAATTGATGATGATGAAGAATGAATTGGTTAAACCTAATGGATTGTTGAGGTTACAAAATTAATGGATACCCCATGCTGGTGCGCATATCTTAATAATTTGACGGACATGTAAGTTCTAGTACGAGTACGAATAGGTGCGTGACTATTCTGATACACAAATTATAGATAATTGGGAGTGGATCAGTTTAAAAATTGCCTTTGGCATGCTGAAAGATTGGCTGACTTCCGTTGTAGCTTTAGGAGGATTAACCGATTTTTTTTTCCTATTTTTTAATTCCTTACAAACAAATCTAATTGCTCGAGAGATTTGTGGATGTGTGGAAATAATTTTGCAAAACGAAATTAGGATTCCATTGAGCTCTGAGTTGTTTATATTGTGGGGTAACATTAAGTAGTTAAGTCGTCACGATTAATCGATTTAATTATGTATTGGTGGATGACCTTCTATGTAGATCCGGTAATAGGATTAAGAAAATTCCTTTTCAATGAATGGGACAGGAGTAACCAATCGGCAATATGTTTGGAGTTTATTTGACAGTTTTGGAGACTTTGAAGCTGACAATTACTTGTACTTTGTAGTAAAACGCATGATTTGTCTTTGATGCTTTTCATGTAACATATGCGCCCATCAATAGTAATGCACTGTCAACTTTATGCGTAGCTTCAAACAGCTTCCGTGATTTGCATAAGTGGGTTTCCGTCACTGTCACTTCAAGACAGCTAAATATCTTTCCATCTATATATGTAGATACTTCTTTTCAGTGATTCTCCTTATTCTTCATATGAATCCGAGTTTTAATTCTGCCTCCTTGGTGAGTCATACCTACTTTCGAAGAACTTGTGCACCACCAGGAGTGCAAAATTCTCTATTTTTGTTTGTTAAATCAGATCTTCCTTCGGCTGGCAAACGCGCTTTATGTTCACATTTCTCGCTCCAATTTTCTATAATTCTTTCCTAAAGTATTCCTCATTCATTGTTTTGTGCCAAGTTTGCTTCGATAGCCTCACTCTTCTGTTTGATTTGGTGAACAGTGAGATTATGAGACTTAGCACTTTCGTAACTAGCTTTGGTTATAGCAGTGATTTGCTCAGGGTTTGAAGTTAATTAACGGTAGATGAAGTGAAGAGCTGTACTCAAAATACTGTTCCTTAATGACAAATGACGCCTTTATATGGTCTTTGTAGAAGAATTAGGCGCCGATACCTGTAAAAGTTTTAACATAACATCGAATGTTGAATCTACAATATGTGTTCCCTTACTTGCAGTTACACTGCTTATTCACGAATTTGTTGCTTCGAACCACTCCATCTGTTGATTTGGACTTCTTTGGTTACCTCATTACTGAATATTGATTTGAGAAGCTATAATAAGTTCCTTAGTGATGCTATAAACCGCCAGACCTACTTGTAGACCTCCCCGAGTTTCGAGCCTATGAGTTGGTGTATTCTTTCTTGTTCCATCTGATGCAATAGATCCTTTTTCGTAGGATAACGGTTCATAGCTTTAATATATTATGTTGCTGAGATCCTTGAAACCATCGGTGCTTTCCAGATATCTACTTAAAGCCATGTGTAGTGACTTTTTCCTCCTGCTAGTAAAGGATGTTTCAGCAAGAGGTGTAAGATTTGTTTCTTAAATAAAATGAACAGTTGTAGAGATATCCCCGAAACCTTTAATGCGCTATAAAGTAGACACATGGAGATTATTTACGCAATACAATATCTTGCAAATGACCGCCTCAGACCTTCATCCTTTTCTCGAAATTTTCAATCATTCTATCGATTCATAATGTTTGCTTCAGAGTTGGAATTATTTGGGTATGGTTGGCGTAGACCTTGCTTTTAACATAGCCCGAAAGAAAGAAGTCTAACGGTTTAAAGTGGCGCGAACTCGGCGGCCAATGAGTGTCTCCGTAACGCGAATTACGCGGCTAGGAAACTTCGTAGGCAATAACTCGATTGTTTCGCGATTTGTACTCGTATGTCGCATATGTTGAATCCTGTTGAAAGTAGAGCTCGTCCATATCCATATTGAGCTCCGGGCGTGAAAATTTGTTTATCATGTTTCGATAATGCGTTCCATTGACCGTAATGGCTTTTCTGGCCTCATTTTACGTTAGGTGTCGTAGACACCTCTGGTCCATACACCAAACAGTTAGTCGGTTTAGGTGCACTGACATCTGCTGAATCACTCCTGGATATTCGGTGCCCCAAATGCGACAATTTTACTTATTAACAGAGCCTCCAATGTGGAAATAGGCTTCATCCAAAAACACGATCTTATTGCAAAAATCAATGTAAGACTGCATATTTTCCAGGACCCAATTCGCGAACTTGTGGCGCTGCTGGTGGTCGACCGACTTCAGTTCTTGGGTCAATTGTTCGCATTTAGAGCCAAATGCCTCGGTGCAATGTGTCTTTGGAGAGGTCAAGCTCCTGAAAATGGTGACGAATTGAGGTGTTTTGGTCGTTTTCGACATTTTCCTTTACGTCCGTTCAAAAAGAATTGTATCCCTGTATCCTCATACTCAAATCGCTATTTCTGGCGATTTCAATATACACTATTCTCGGTGGCTTCTGGACACACAACTTGCAAAGGACGGTATGTTAAGATCTTCACTGCGGAAAACAACTTGACTCAGCTTGTAAATGAGCACACGTGAATACCAAATGTTGATAGTTATACAGCCAACACCCTGAAATTATTTTTATATATGTGCTTTCTCCTATAGGCTCCTCGGACCTTTGCATCATATCTGCTAATTTCTCATATACCGGCCACACAGTTAGAGAAAAGATTCCTAAAAGAAGCCTATGGCGTTAAGACAAAGCCAATTGGAGCGAACTTAACAGCTCCTTCAGGAATTTTAACTAGTCGTTATGTTTCCTCGATAACGACGTGGATGGCGTTGGTGATATTATCCTAGACTTGGAATGAAATCTCGTCGGATGAAGACAACAAAACAACAAAAAGACGTGGTACGGCTCGATCTGTAAAGAAGCTAACAGGGTTAGAGAAATATTTTTGCGATCCTACATGGCCCACCCGACAAAGGAAAACCAAAAACAGTTCAAACGAGACAGGAGTGACTGCCTTTCTTAAGTGAGTGAAATTTCAATACAACCAAAAATTGAGGCAAAAAATACAACAATAACTATAATAACTAAAGTTAGTAAATTTTTTTAGCCGTTCGTCATTTATAATGGCATTGCAGCTGTCAGCTCTTTGGAAGAGGCTAATCCGTTTTGCTGCACGCTTTGTGGCCCCATCTCCACACTTGTACTTTGTGCTTTGCCTCCTTCTACACTTGAGTACATCGAATCTTCAATGGAACGAATCTACTGTTGCACTCGTGTAGTAGCAAGAGTACTTAAAGATCTCAACATACATAAATTCGCTGGTTTAGATGGTATATCTCTCCTTCTAATGTATAGGTATTCTTTTCTTTTAAGCTTTTTCATCGATCCTACTCTTTCTGATTCTTTCCGAAAAGATGGAGAACAGCATTTGTCCAACCCGTCCCTAAAAAGGGCGAATCTACTCTCTTCTGCTACAGACTGACTGAGAGTACAAGTGCAAATCACAAATCAGACCCATTGCACTTACGACCCTTTTTTCTAAGGTCATGGAAACTCTGATAAATCATCAGTTCATGCAGTATATCGAAATACGACATCTTTTCAATGACTGTCATGTCTCATCGAAAAGTGGAATCAAAGCGTACATGAATCTGGCGAAAGCAAGGTATTGTAGTTGCACTTGATATTTCTAAGGCATTTGACAGAGTTTGGTATCAGGCTCTTTTGTCGAAAATGGGTGCATTTGGGATCGACGACTCTTTTCTTCAATGGATTAGAAACCTTTCGGAACGCTCAATTCAAGTTGTCTGGGATAGTTTCAAGTACTATATTCACAAGATAAATGCTGGTGTGTCCGGTGTATCCGTTCTGTCTCCGACACTCTTTTTAATTTTCATTAATGATCTCTTGTCTGTTACTTCAAGAGTTCGTTTGCTGACGACAGTAATCTCTGTTTTTCATATTCGCTTCCGGACTGACGTCCCTGCTGTAGCTGTAGAACGGGAAGGATAGCGTATTTTAAGCTCATAACTAAAATAATTGGAAAGCCAGTAATAGAGTAGAATTTAATTCTTCCAATCACAATGCTGTGTGCTGTCGTTAAATCCAAATTTACACACTCATTATCCACGAATGGCGCTTGCATCGTTGAAAACTAAAATCTTTCCATTCTTGCTATGAGTGTCAATGACAATCTACGCTGCAATGACCACATATTTGATGTTGCCAAAAATGCTGTAAAATGTCTAGGTTTCCTCAAACGATATAAAAAAATATTTTCCTCCCTCTGATCTGGCCTCAATATATAAGGTATTGATTCGCCCAGAATTTGAGTATAATGCCCACATCTGGTCAGGTATTCCTAAAACATCTCTGTATCCGCTAGATAGGATTTAAAAACCGTGCGAAAACTCATAGGTGATACTAATACCAGTCAATTGACAACCTCGAACACTGATGGAATGCTCATCACTCATCAGTACACCATGAAACTTACTCTCGGACGTACTCTGAAATATCGTGATTTGCTCCTAAGCCGTACAACTCGCTTACGGAATGCACTGTCGATCTCTCTATTTCCTAGTTATTACAACTTACAAACATTTAAGACGGTAGTACATCGGTACATCTCTTTTCTTCCATCCTAAATTTCCTTCGCCCTCGCTGTGTGCAAACTTTTTAAGGGTACCAAAAATCCCTTGAGCGCGCTAATTATAAAGAAAAAAAGAAACGGCAAGCACCGGCTTCGGTACGGGAAGCGCGAGATAGTGGAAATATAGAAATGTTATAGAAGGAAAGACGTTCGGAAATGGTTGTGGAAGGTAAACACAACTCAAAGGCAGGATCAACAAAGTAAAATACCTCCAAGGACGAACAAAAGGAACTTTGTTTTATTGTGGATTCGCAGTCAGTGCTGAGGATATGGAAGAACAATTTCGGAAGGCAGTTTAACGGCGATGACGAACAGCATTCCACTAAGAGACAGAATGTAGCATTTAACCTGGATGATAACAGGCAAAGATTTCTTCCGCCTGACCTCGACAAAGCGGGAATAACCATATCCCAACTAAGGACCATTAAGGTTGTCGGTTATAATTAGTAGACGTTGTCTCTAAAATAAAGCACTTGAGACAAATGCGGCCACACCATTATATGCCTTGTATCGCCAAAAATTTCTGTCAACCAACTGATTGCTCTTCATCAGTATAGCTTTGCGCCTGGAGAGTTCACCATATTTGCCGATTTAAGAGCCACATATTCGGTTTAAGTATTCCAGCTAAATCTTTCCGACTCTGCAGGATAACAGTGAAGAAACGTCGGTACTCCACGAGGGCCGGTAATGAATTTCCCGAGACCTTTGGTGTCCAAAAAGGCTTTCTACAAGGGAATTATTATGATATTTCTAACATCGCACTTAAGTGTGTTGTGTGAAACTCGCAAGCCAACACTAGAGACATGCTGTGGGGGAGATCTAACTAAGAACTATACCCGCTGGTTAGGAATACGACCTTAGCTGACAGATTCAGATTCATCGTTTTAGATGACGGTTTAGATGAAGAGCGGATGGATACTAGCGCAGAGTAATCCATCAAGAATATACTATACAACCTCAGGGGTTGAGCACAAGTCCTCTTTCCTTTCCCTCTTTCTCTATTCCATTTTCCAAAAAAAATTTAACACATGCTCTGACATTTTAAGAATAGTAATACTCTCTTGAGTGTTAAGTTCTTAAAAAAAAAGTCTGGGATCTCTCCTGATCCTGGGATCTCACCTGATCACTTCGGCCCTCTACAGCAAGGTGATTCTAGGTAGGATGTGGTTTCTTAAGCGTAATTCGACAAATCCTTTCCAAAGTTGTGATTTCCCATTACTTGGTTTAACGCACAACCTTTGATACTTATCCCATACGATAGACGGTGCTCCGCTGGAACCTATTTTCTGCTTACGTGCATTGTATTTTGATATATGATCTTCTCTTCACGTGATACTGAATTTCTAGTTCGGGTCGTTCTACTGCTGCGGAAGTATCGGCTGCAATTTTTGAGTTACTCAAGTGTTTCCGGGTGTCTCCTTTCAGTTACATGTAATACTTCATATATTTCACAGTGTTCAAGTCGTCGATGCTCTCAGGAGCAAAGTCATTGATTCTTTATCTGTCGTTTGCTGTTCATAGGTGGAGTACTTAAACGTGTAGTAGCGACCATTAGGTCGATTTCGATGATTGATTCTTCATCTGTCGTTTGCTGTTCATAGGTGGAGTACGTAAACGTGTAGTAGTGACCATTAGGTTGATTTCGATGATAGCTCCACGTTTGTTTCGGACGTCTTGGAGGTAATTTCTAAAGCATCGGCTAGTGGTTAAGTGATTCATCTGGTTCGATGTACGTTGCCGATGAATGGGGACTTCATAGAAGTCCTTTTGGTCAAAGAGTGTACGTCCAATGGCCAGGCAAAGTTAACAAAATTTTTGCCGTAATCATTTCTTGTGTTCCTGAGGTCGGATATCATGATGACGATATCTAATTCGTTAGGCATTGAGTTGATGGATTGGCTCAGTGAGGTTTAGAAATCGTCCTTGTCATCCTCATCTGCTGAGTTTAGCAGAGCGTAGCTGTGGTTAGTGTTTATGATGCTGACCTTACCCGTGGTCTTCGTTGGTTTCCCAGGAAAGGACATTTTTCGAAGGCACCATGAGGAAGCGTTGGATTAGGACTTACTATATGTATGAATAGTAGTGCTGTAAAAGTTCGTCTTCAGAGGCATCATTCCATTTTTTTAGGTAAATATAGGTTAATTGTGCTTCTACGAGGCCAATTGCTGGTCGATTGCCCTCCTTGCGAGAATAAATGTTCCACTTTCTAGTATCGAGTTCAGGGTTATGGGTATGGAATCGTGTCAGCACAACGCGGTTTGAATGGTTTTAGTTGGCAATTCGACAGCCTGGATATATTATATGTATAAAGCCTAATGCCACTTAGATGTAGCTGTTTGATATATATAAGACTTAGACTTTCAGAGTGCTTCACAAACTATCGCACTTTTTTCCCTATTTTTCATTTCATTTGTTTCTTCATACATATGTACATTAAGATTACATCTTTAATAATTACAATATATATTAGTAAAGCTCAAAATACAATTCATTGTAAGCGCAGTAAAAATCTTAAATGATTTTTTGCGTTACAAGGTCAAGTGAACTGTAGACTGTTATAAGCGGCAGAACTAAAGCTCCCTGAGAACTGCTGTGACATTTCCTTTCTAAATGCGTCGACTAAAAACACGGATAGGCACCAATTAAGGAATATCAAGGGGGTTTCCAGCCAGGATACTCCACTGTTAATCACGTGTTTATTTTAAATAGTATTGTGGAGTCATTTCTCTTGAGGAATAGGAAGCTGTATGCATTCTTCGTTGATTTCAATTCAGCTTTTGACTCAGTGTATCGAAGTGCGTTGTTGTATAAGCTCTTTGGGATGAGTATGTTGACGAGTGGATTGGAAGCTTGAGCTTGTCTATTTGCGCTCCTTATTAAGAATATTATGGATTTTTTACCTGGAGGTTTGCAGTAGTGTTGTCAGCGTCCTCATCTGAATCCCTAAAGCTTACAATAAACAGACTCTTCGAATACTGCACAATATTGAATCTGGTGGTCAACCTATATAAGTTTCAAATAATGATATCCAAAAGAGGTGGAGGCAAACGAAAAACGACACTTTAATGGGGGCATACTTTCATAGTTGTGAAAGAATATAAGCACCTCGGAGTTTATTTTACGGGGAATCTCAATATGTAGAGGCATCTAAAAGAAAAATTGTCGAAGTCGAAGCCACCAATGCTACTTGGAGAAACTGTTTCACCAACAAATATATTGCCCATAACTGCAAATATAGAGTTTTGAAGCTGTTTCGGAATCCATTCTCTTCTAGGCTGCTTAAGGTTTTATATAAAGAGAGCATTTCGGAGTCGTTGACTGCAACTTTAAGAGCGTTAACTCCAATTTTCGGTCGTAATTCTCGCCCTAGTAGACAGGCAATAACAAGTTTAGTGCAAAAATTTGAGTCTACATATTCGTTGTGTAATGTTGCCGTGTCAGTGAGACAATAGGTTGGTCGAAGTGTCGAAAATATCGCCGTTCAGGCGTCCGTAGCAAACGATCAATCAATTCCACGGCGTTCTCAAGAATTGGGCATCGCTCAGACCACATTATGGCGTATTATCTTGGAATCTTGGTTTACACCCATACAAGATCAAGATGACTCAAGAATTGAAGACGATGGACCATTTGAAGCGACGCACGTTCACCGATTGGGTTCTGGAGAAGATGCGCCAAGATGATGAATTTCATCGCAAAATCATCTTCAGTGACAAAGCTCATTTTTGGCTCAATGGGTTCGTCAGTAAGCAAAATATGCGTTATTGGTCGGGTGAAAATCCACATGTGCTTCATGAATCACCACCTTATCCACCAAAAATAACCGTTTGGTGCGGTTTGCACATCGGCGGCGTTATTGGGCCATATTTTTTCGTCGACGATAACGATCGTCACGTTACTGTGAATGGTCAGCGTTATCGCGCCATGATCACCGATTATTTTTGGCCCGAATTGGAAGATATGGACTTGGATGACATGTGGTTTCAACAGAATGATGCCACAAGCCACAAGCCACACAGCACACGCTACAATCGATTTATTGAAGAGTAAGTATGGTGAGCGTGTTATCTCAAGAAATGAGCCAGTCGATTGGCCGCCTCGCCTCGTTCGTGCGATTTAACGCCGCTTGACTATTTTCTGTGGGGCTACGTTAAGTCATTGGTTTATGCCAACACGCCGACGACGTTGGCTCATAGCCAACATTGAACGCGAAATAGCGGCCGTTTCGGCCGAAATGTATGGCCGAGTCGTTGAAAATTGGGTCCAAAGAATCGACCGCTGCAAACGTGCCCGCGGCGGCCGTGTGAGCGAAGTCGAGTTCCATTCATAAATATTTTGATTGTACTTCAAGCCGATAATAAAGTTTTTGAAATATCTCAAATGGTTTGCGTTTTATTTAAAAAAAAGTTGTCAAGTCCTTATTGGAAAACCCGATAATAAACACGCTAGTCTATCGGCTACCAAAGAAAGCAGTTCTACAAACAATACGAAGTAGGACGGAATGGTACAAAGGGTGGGTTGGAACTAGCTATAGAAGGTGCGTGGAGAGCTCCTGAATTACAATATAAGAGTATGCCCTACAGGGACGATCTATGGATAGTCTGCAGTATGTGTAATTTGGCAGAGAGAGAGACGATATTTTTAATTTTATTGGTATGTGCCTAAGTTTACGTGAAACAAGGAGATCTGTGTTTGAAAATGAACTCTTATCAGAGGACACAGTCCTTCACATCCTTATTGAGAAAACATTCCGTTTCTAACCAGGTACTGCAAAATGCCCTACAGTATAGAGACAGAATCTTAAATGCAAACTTCTAATAAGAATAATAATAAAGAATTAATTCATTATAATTTACTATTAGACTATAAACAATAATTTATACGTTTTTGTCATTCAGAAAGATAGCAATTCCATGCTAACTGATTTTTGTTTATGTAACCGTTTGTAAATATTTTGGTATAAAAATAAAAATCTAATCTGGCAAACTATTGTAGTTGCAACCTCAGAAAAGCATATTTTCCTATCTGCAAGCCACAAACCTGGCAGGAGACTAGTATTTAATTTCCTGTTGAAGATCGGAATTATCTGCGATTTAATCGGGTTAGGTACAATAGTAAGCCGTTTATTACTGACCACGTATGAAATTTTTTTAGGTACTCATTTAAAGGAATTGTTAGCTCGTGAATTCTAACGAAAGGTTTTAATGCATGAACCTGTATATCATCTGCGTAAATATGAACAAAGTTACATTTGAAAATTGATCGCAAGTCATTAATAAATATGAAGAACAAAATCGGGTCAAGTATTGATCCCTGTGGTACGCCTTGACTGTGGGGTTTGAGAACTGAGTTATTATCACCATATACTATTGTACCTCTTGAAACCTTTCAGATAGACAAGTACCCTTAGTTTGACAGTTCCCTAGATCCAAAAAAGTTCTTAAGTTTTCAATATAAAGCATTATGACTAATTTTATCAAATACTCTTGAAAATTCCGGTAAACCGAGAAACGTTACATTTGCAGAATCAAAATCGGTTCTGATTTCTTCGAGCTAGTTTACCATTGCCATAGAATAGCGATGATCAGTTCTGAAATCTAGATAGTTTGTTATCTGATTTACTAAAAGTTTTTCACGAATCTTTGGCTGGCATGGAAGGATGGTAATAGATCTATAATAGGCAGGCGAAATTGGATCTCCCGTTCTTGCAATATGAATACCTTTAGCAATTTTCCACAATTGGGTAAATTACAATTTACGGAAGAGATTAAAATATGTGACGAACCAACTATGGCCTCGGATAAAACTTGACTCACTGTTGATGATCTTAGCAAACGTTTGCACGTGGAATGTTCCAACCCTTAACAGACCATGTGCAGCCGAACAATTAGCAGAGGCCCTTGACAACTATCACGCAGATATCACCGCCACATAGGACGTGCGATGGGATGGGCCGGATATAAGGAGGATGAAAAACTGTGGTGTATACTATATCGATTGTTATAGGGAAAAGAAACAGCGCTTATTCGAATACGGATTTGCTATATGCGGCAGACTTAGGCATGAATTCTTGAGTTTCCGGCACATGAGCGACCATCAAGGTTGAATTCGGTAACATAAGCCTAATATGCACCCATGCCCCTACGGAAGACAAAGATGTCGCCACCAAAGAATGTTTCAATGAGCTCCTTAAAAAGACATATTCGCAATGTCCGAAGTATGACGCTCCAATTGTATTAGGCAACTTTAAGGCCAGGATAGGAAAGAAGTACACATTTTATGGGACACTTGGTAAGCATAGCCTAAACGACATCATGTCTGGCAACGGAATTACTCTTATTGACTTTGCAGCGGGACGAAATATTACTATAGCGAGCACAAGGTTTTCTCATCTCAATATTCACAAAGGGATATTGGGGTCTCCGGATCATGAAACGTTAAGTTAAATTGATCACATTGCGATAGACGTAAGGCATGCCTCCAGTATTCTGGACGTTCGAAAGTTCCGGGCAGTCAATATTGATTCAGATAACCTTGTTGTAGCGAAGGTGCGAATGCAGATTTCCCAAGCGACACAACAAAGAATAACCACTGTGAGAAGATATAACGAACGGGTATCCCGAAATCAAGTACCGAACGCCAGTGGCAATGCGAGTTGACCGCAAGCGGAGACTTTTCTGTGAATTACTCTGATAAGTGAAAGAAACTGCCTTTTTTTGCCAAGTTGTTACAAAACTTAGTCTCTTTCTCCAGTTCAACTTACTTAAATTCACGATTATCTTAAATTGGGTCCAAGCTGAATCGAACCTCACCAGCCGGAATCAGCGAAGAAATCAATCTGTTAGTTAGTAACTCCACCTATCGGCCATTAGGTGAAGCTACTACTGGTGCGTTAGCACTTTCGCCAACAGCTTCTTCTTTAGAAGAAAAAAGAGCACGAGAAATGCGCGATCGAAAATATTGAGGAGTTGTCCTCCAGCACTAACATACGGAAGTCTTACCAGTATGTAGAGATGATAAAGAAAACCTTGTAGTGGCGTTACAGTCGGTGCTGAGAATATGAAAAAACTTTTTCTCCACACTGTTTAACGGCGACAAAGCCCATCATACCGCCATCAGGCAGAGTAGACCATTCAACAGACGATGATGGCCAAAACTTCCGCCCGCTTGATCAAAATGAAGTAAGGATAGCAATATCTAAACTCAAATTCAAAAAAGCAGCAGGACCTGATGGTTTAGCAGCGGAGGTATTTAAAGCTGTTGGAAATGACTTTGTGGAGAGCACGCACCAACTCATTTCTCAGGTCTGGTCAGAAGAGTGTAAATGGAATCTCAGAACTGTATGCCCGAACCACAAAAAAGGAGGCCTCCTCAACTGCGCCAACTATAGAAGTATGAGTCTACTCAACATCGGATACAAGATCTAATCTTCTATATTGTGTGAATGAAACCCTTCGCCAACAACCTGATTGGCCCTTATCAGTGTAGTTTCAGGCCGGAAAAGTCCATAATCGTCTGTCTGTGCAGAATGAAGATTGAGAACGCTTGTTGTTCTGTAAGGTAGGTAACGACTTAACCGAAACTTTTAATGTCAAAAAAGGTTTTAGACAAGATGACGCGCTGTCATGTTACTTCTTTAACGTCATCCTTTATTTTAAAAAGAACTTAACACTCAACAGTGAACGTGCAAAGTTTTTCTTTAAATTAAATAGAGAGAGAGAGAGCGAAAGAAATTTGGGTTCAGTGGCTATTTCGGTCCATGGGTGGAATCCAACATTTAATGGGGAGACTAAATTATTAATGTAAATTGACTTCTTTTTGTATTTTAGGCAACCTCTCATCTCATCTTGGGATTGAACGCCAAACAGCCCGATTGGGAAGACATTACACTACCACTTGAGCCACGGCTACCATACTTGAAAGAATTTTGTGGAACTCACAAGTGAACACTGGAGGCATAATCTTTCAAAAGTCTGTGTAACTACTATCGATATCGACATAATTGTTAGAACACAGCGGGCTGTCACCGGTGCGTTCGCTAGTATTGAAACGAAAGGTGCCACAATGTGATTATCGGTAAATGAGGGCAAAACCAAGTATATGCTGCCAACACAGAAGGAACAAACAACTTTAACGAATTGGATAGAATGTCACAATCGACAGCTATAATTCTGAGGTAATAAAGGACTTTACCTACCTTGGATCTGCTATGAATTCTGCCAACAACACCTCAGCAGAAATAAAACGAAGAATCGCTCTTACCAGTTTTTTTTTTTTTTTTTTTAAAAGAACTTAACACTCAAGTGGGTATTAATACACTTAAAATGCCTGAGCACGTGTTAAGTTTTTGGGAAAATGGGACAGAGTGAGAAAGAAAGATTTTTGGGCTCAGTGGTTATTTCGCTCCATGGGTGGCATCCAACATTTAATGGGGAGACTAAATTATTAGTGTAATTGGACTTGTTATTGTATTAGAGGCAACCATCCGTCTTACGAGAATTAAGTTGCCTGAAAAAAAGAATGTCTTTCGGACGAGGTTGGGATTCGAACACCGAACCTTCCGATTTGGAAGCCAACACACTACCACTTGAGCCACGACCACCCACCCACGGTCGCTCTTTCCTTGGGCCAAGAAGACAATTGAGAAGTAAGGCCCTATCCCGAAAATTAAAAAGACTCTATATAAGACCTTCATCAGCCCAGTGCTAATGTATGGCACAGATACATGAATTTTTGGTCCTGTTTGCGTTGACAGGCTTTGTGAATAAGATTCTACGTCGAACTATACGAGCTGACATCGACCTAGTCAGAAAACTGTGCATCAGTCACCTGAGATGGCTAGGGCATGTAGAGCGAATGGATACCAAAGCTCCGGCCCGCAGTGTCTTCGAATCTAACCCAGAGGGACAACGCAGTAGAGGAAGAACTCACCTTCGGGGGCGCAAACAAATAGAAGGTGACCTCAACCGACTTGGAGTGCTCAACTGGAGGCAGTCAGCTAAAGACTTAACTAACTGGAGAGGATTATTAGTTGCGGCCCAGGTTGATCACGAACTGGAGCGCCACCTAAGTAAGTAAGTATATAATAACCTCTCCTTCTGAGACGACCTCAAAATCGTCGAGTGTCGATCCGGAATGATTATGATTACGAAAAGGGATGGAACTTAAATCTCTTCTATTGGGTTCTGCACTAAGAAGAATGCTTAGGATCAAGACCACATTTATCATTACTGTCACGGGAGAAGATGCCAATTTTTCGCAAATTACCCCACATTTTTTGCGGGAGAGAGGTATTGAATTTGGCAGCGTAATAGGTTTTCTTTTATGTTCTCAAGATAAGAGTCGCATAGTTTCGAGCTGCTTTGTATGCAACCCCTCGTTCGCCAGTTGGTCTGAGGCTCCATTTTCTATACAGTTTATTCTTAATTAATTCGGCCACGTACGTCAAACACCAAGGAAATGTTTTTTTCGGATTGAAACAATCTCCTTGGTTGCGTTGATTTAAATGCATTTCCTTTCGTACGGTTCCATTGTGCTGAAAGTGCTGCTTTTTGAAGTCTATTTTTATTAATCGCCGAAGTCATGGAAAGAAAATTGCTGCGGAGTAACAGATTATAGACTCGCAAGGTAGTTGGTCAAAGAGAAGAACAGTGAATGGAGAATAGTCAGGTCAATAAAACTAAGCCGACATATACAATTAGGTCACTACATGATAATTCTTTGTATGCAGCCTTGCCCATTTAATCAATTGTTACATGATACTGCAAAATTCTCCCACATTAATAAGAATTACTAAGCCGTTATTTTGTCTAAAAAAAAGGCGGAAAAAGAAACGCATCCATTAATCTTCTCTGCTTCACCCATTCCCTAATAAAAAAAAAAATAATTTCACCGAAATAAAATGCTGCTCTCTTTGGTCAACACTTACATCACACTTTAGTAAAGTCCTAGTGCGGGTTATGAAACCATTCCCGCAAACCTCAGTCGTCAATAAACATTGCTCGAGCGTTTCAATTGAATCCGATCCTTAGCTAGCCGTAGCATAACGAATTACCAGACATTAAAAAACCCAGCATGAGCACTCATGAATTAAATATTTGCCCATAAGTGAGCGTTATGTCGCCCTGGCCAAAACAGATGGATTTTCGTTTTGTCGCCGCTATATCGTAAGTTGAAAACGTTGTGCAAGCCATCACAGACCAAACTTCCAAATGACATGATCATTTTGTGGAAATATTTCGCTCTGTTCGATTTGGTGCGCCAAAGTGTCACAGTACGATTCGACACACTCATAGATACTCGTACATAACAAACGTCACAGTTAGACGTCAAACGATGCTTAAGTGCATCGATTATTTCATCTCATGCGATAAATTAATTTCCCACTGAGAATTATGGCCAGACTTAACGTTGTCATCGGTGTTGGTGGTGACGGTTATGTTGATCAATGAATGGCCTCTTGGATCAGAAACATTGGACTGGGTTTCCAGAGCTGAAGGGTGTTGTTTTCGGGACATCTAAACAGTGTCCATGAGTTCTTTGTTTGTATCTTACTATTGTACATCATTTTCTAAGAATAACCCACAGACCGGGTTTCTGATTTTCATGGCTTGAAGCAACTGCAACTGACACTCCTTTTGCCCAACCTAGACTGCCTACATCTTGCTAAAATTCAATTTCTTGCTTAATTATACGTTGCAGGATCGCATCGTAGCCGCCCATTTAAAAGCCCATTCTTTTGTTTTTAAGGAATTTTTTTTGGTCTGAACGAGTTCACTTTAGCCAAAAGCGGTTCGTCTTTGAATACATCAATCTGTCCCAGCCCAATTCCAGCCCCAGGAACCATTAGATTTCATGTTCCCTCCAAACGATCAAAACATGCGTTCGATGTCCTTCAAAACCATTCCCTTCGCCAGAGGAGGCATGTTTTCTTTTTCTGTTATTTTTTTTTTGAGTTAGCATTCGTCGAAATATAAATCACAAATGGGGCAGCCTGCGCTTTTGCAATTTTACAATTTCTTCGAAGGTAACAGATTAATGAAATCCACTCCAAGTCCAAGCGAACGAACAGCAAATGAACTGCATTCGATTTTATGGCAGACGCAAGCGCGCGCGCATAAATAATGTGGGCGCTCAGATCCATATCTTCCGTAACGCGTCTACCTCTCGTCTAATCAAACAGAACTCGGAGAAGAAGAGATGATGGTTGAATGGATGCGGATAGTCAGTCAAGAGATCTGAATGCAAAGGTTGTACGGATAGTTGCAGTTTGAATGCGAATAAATGGATTTGCCTCCCAATAATGAAGCGGAAACGAGACAAACCAATTCTACCAATTTGGCAGCGAAATTTTGTGCACTGTGAGCTGGTCGACGTGGCCGTAAGGGAATCCGATTTACAATTGGAAGTCATTTATCTTGGTAGACTGTAGCCCTACTTGTCAAACGTCAATAAGTGCATATGACGGCTCTACGAGTACGTCGTCGTGGTGATTTTCCTTTTCTGAATACTGAATGTGGAATTTTGATTTGGTTTTCGGCATCGAAATTTATTCAAAAGGGTTGCAGTGAACAATGGCATTGTTTGTTCATTTTCGTTGTAGAGCGCAATGCGTGGTTGAATTGGAGTTCAGAAGAAACTTAGTAGGCTACTTCGTCAATATAAAATTTACCGAGAGGGTAAGTGAGTTTATTCACCAGTTAAGTCCAAAATGAAAGCAGTCACAAAACTGCTACGATTACTCGAGGAAAGTCTTTCAATTAAGGGATTAAAACAAGGTTGTCAAAGGGGTATGTAAGAAGATATATGTAGTCTTCTAGCAAAGCAAAAAAGGACCAGAGACTCGCCTTCATAGCCAAATTTATTTGAGTTTATTCAAAAATAGCTTCTCATCTCATCGGTTTGGAAATCACAAGACCAAAAATTGACTGATGTATGAAGGACAAAGAAATTATGCCTTAATCGACGCAGAAGTATAGAGGATGGGTTAAAAAGTTGTCCTGGACAGATTTCATTAACATACCATGTGGAGCAAACGCTATCGGTGGAAACGATAACATTACTGTTATCTAAAATCACCTAACACAACAAAGGAATATCGTCAACTGATAATGCAAATAAGGTGCTATGGAGCTATACTATTTAATTCAACCTCAGCATTGGAAGAATATGCAAACAGTGCTGGTCTAGGAGATGGAATGGGATAGTAAACTGAGTGGTCTAAGAAGCATTCAAATTCTAGTCCTAGAAAACCGTACCGAAAATATTTTAAAATGAACGTCTGACAAAAGCTATCTTTCGTGCACCTTATGTAAGAACATCGGACATACCACAAACAATCAGGATTGTCTTAACTTCCAGTAGCTATACAAGGAAAGTAAATTAGGCTCGGCAGCAAAAGTTGAGGGTTAAACGATCATTGGTCCTCAGTCAAACACTAGCCGTCATTTCCCAAAAATGCATACATACAAATGACCCAAATGGCAGTAGTAGTGGTGAGCATGAAAGCTGTTATACTAGAACGTTTTACGTGTTTCGCTCATCAACCAAACCTACGCACTGCTGCCGGCCCTAACATTCTACCCATTGGTGATGGGTACGAACGTGGCGTAACGAAATCTTAAAGTCCTTGCTTTGAACGTAAACTTACTGATAGGCTGGGTTAGGTTATGCCTGGTGAAACATCCAATTTCTTTGCAAACGCCAATAAGGCCTTTTAAATTTGTGCCGTCTATTTCCTCTAGGTTTTCAAAAAAGTATTTCCGTAAAAATTTTCTTCCACTTCACGATATTACCTCGCATTCACATAGTTTGTGTGTTATGTCATCAACACCAGTCATATCAATGCAGAATCTGCAAATATCCGTATCTGACAATTTGAGCCTTTTTGCGTGTTTCCACAGGAGACAGTGTCCTGTCAGGATTCCTATTATTACCCTAAGCTTATCCCTGTTTAATTTTATTAGCTCAATAGATCTTTTGCCGTCAAAAAAAGGCCAGAGCGTCTTGGATACCCTGTGGTCTTCAAGGCTTGACCCCCTTAGGTTGACAGGTTTTATGATTTTTTCCTCGATAGAGCCCCTCACTATGCAAAGGTGTGGTTTGATGTTGGCAACCTCACTATTGTCGAGTAGCCCTCCTTTTCTTACAAGCTCGTTCGCTTATTCATTTCCTTTAATACTGCAGTGTCCTGGCAGCCAGCACAGTCTCACCCGGTTCTGACTGCATAATGCCTTAAGCACTATGCGACAGCCCCTGACTATATCAGAATTGATGTTGGTCGATTCCATTATCTTAAGTAGGGCCTGGCTATCGATGTAGATAGCGACATCTCTACGGATACTGATCTCATCTGCATTAGCTCAGCCACCCTGAGGATAGCCAGAACCTCTGATTGGAAGACACTGCTTGAATCCGGTAGAATTTTAGACATTGCCATTGTATTTTTTTGCCAGCCCTGTCGAAGTCGACCAAGTAAGGAATTTCATCCGTTAGTTGGATTGTGTGGCAGTAGCTCTGCTAACATCGTGGCTTGTCCGAAACTACTGCTCTTGAAGTAACCCAGATCAGTATCACACTGTGGCCAGCTAGTTTTTTGATCTGTAAATCAAGCGGTATTAGGTGCAGAAAGGTGTCCAATGCTGCCGTAGGAGTGGTACGGAATCACTGTAATGGCTATAGACGCCGTTCTTTGATCTGTTGCTAATTTTCCGTAAACCCTTTTCTAGTTTATTGCTTTTCACGATACTAGTGCGCCATATGTAAGTATTGGTCTTACCAGCACCGTACACACTATTTTTCCTACCATTCTTTTGCAGATAAAAAGAGCATTATATCCGTTTTTGATTCTTTCTACTACGTTAAGATCCCAATTCTTCTGATAAGTCGTTGGTTAACGAAATCAAGCGAAGCAAAAAGCACAAAATGGAGTACAGCATAATTTTAAGAAGTACTCGTAATAAGCCCAACTTCATACCAGGAGTCTGTTGCAATATCCATTAGAAAAATTGTGGTTTTTTCAGAGTGTGCAGCGGAGCTGTGCGTAGGTTCTACATTCTGAAAACACTATCTCTCTCTGTAGTACGAAGCGGTTCTATATCGTCTTTGTCTATGCGCCTGAAACTACTCAATCAACCTTATCAGCTCGAGACACTATTTGATTCCTTAGAATCGAAAGAGTACTATTTTATAGTTAGCGAAGATTTTAGCGACAAAAACAGACTGTAGATATAATATACTAAACATGAGAGGGAAACTATTACTCATGTTTATTATTATTACTATTACTATACAACCGATAGATATGGACCAATACACTATTAATGATCTACGCACATTTATGTATAAAAGTGAGCGGTTTCAGTACTGGAGGAAAGTTTACAACAACCTTTCGTGTTTTAAGATCGGTTGGAACATCTGCCGATGATGACATTTTCTTCGTGGTCAAAGATCCGCAAGAGAAGGTAGGGGTCACAGAAAGTGTACAAGGCGAATAATGTCATTCGGGCCTGTACCCCGATCTAGAAAATTCATTTTTCAAAATGATGAGAACTAGCAATTCGAGAATTCAGGTTTCACTGAGTTCACTGACGAAAATTTGGCAAATAATGTCAGTGAACAATCCCCATTCTCTTTGAGGGAAAAGCTTCAAACGATTTTCGAATAATTGAGAAGTAAGAAATCTGTGAGAATCGATGGCAAACCGAACTTTGTGCATTGACATCTTCTACTACAAGGGGTGGATATTTACATCACTCTGCTCATTATCTATCGTATTGGATTACAGCGGCGGTGTATCCAATTACCAAAAGAGATAAGGGCATATCCAATCTCTGGTGAAACCTCGGCCGAAAAATCTCCTTCCGAGCATCAGGAGGGTATCCGATAAGGTGATCAGTAGAGCTCTGACTAAATGGGTTGAGGACATTTCCGTATTTTACGGCAGAGCATTATGTCTAAAATTCCGCGTCTAACCTAGTATTTGATACCTAACGGAACAACGGCAAGAAACAATGCACGGGTGCCTACATTGTTGCCTTTTGTAAACTGCATTTTATTGCAGAGTTTTCACGCCGGAAGGATGCTGTTACAACAGAAAATAGAAAATACAATTCTCTCGTTGTCGGTCTAACATTCCTTTTCACATTATCGTACATATCATTCTTATATACGTCTCGGATACATTTTGATATCAGACCGCCGTCCAAATAAGATATCTTTGCACTCCATAGAACACAGATCTTTGGGAGCCTTGGCATATTTTTTTGAATTGCGTTGTAAAACAATTTACCGTCCGTAAAGGTGGATGGACTGCTTTAGAACCCTGCATAGTATGCGACAGTAGTTTCACCGATCGGTAATTATTGCAGTTTTTCGTCCCCCCTCTGCCCTTATATAGTAGAACAAGAAAACTCAGTCTCCACTGCTTAGGCACTCGATCACATCTCATATTTTTATTGGGCAAACTCACATACCATTTGAATTCAAGATCTTTGATTATCGCCTATACTTTGGAGGGTGTGTGGCCAGTCAGACTGCATGCCTCCGATTCATCCTTTTCTCTGATTCGTACCGAAGTGGTTTTCGTAAAATATGCTTCCTCATATGCTTCATTGAGTAAAGAATTAAAATAAACTTTTTATTTATTGCAAATCGCGTTGCTCCCCGTTATCAAGGTCTCCCTGTTCCAAACTTGTTGTTTCTTACCGGCATTTTCAACTTGTCATTAAACCACCACGTTGCCTTATTATGTGGAGCCGGCATTTTCAAACCCTACTCTTACGTTTTTCACCAAAGTTGTTCCACATACCTTCAGCACTTATTTCTTCCTCTTGGTGTACTTATGTCATTTTTGAGTCATTCTCGTTAGTTTATCACCCAAAGCTTTCCCCTTTCCTTGTTAAATTGTAACAGGTTTTCGTTGGGTTTTCTCTAGAAAAATTCTGTCAGTCAAATTTGGTATTATACTGGATCGCTAAAGATCATTTTAGAATATTTTACTCTCTGTTTCGCTTTATTTCAGCATAGAAGGTTATCTATCTGGTTTGCTGTCCACCGCTACAATATGCAATTAAATGCTGCTTTTGAGTGAGATTTGATTACATATTGCGAGAGTTAGATCAAAATTAGGCGGATTATCCGCCTTTCCATTCCCTTCCAGGTCACTTGGGTCTTCTGGCTCTCTTCAACCGGTCTGGAGCTATTCATGCTTGAATCGGTAACCATAATTAACATTTGTCCATTGACGGTGATAGCTACATACATATATACTTGTATATTTTGCTTATGCGTCGATTTGCGTAGCTTACATGCTGCCCAAATTGCTCGAACCATGCAGAAGACCCCTGTTAAAATTTATTTATTTAAGAACCATATGTGAAAAGAGGTACTTCGAACTTCTTCACAATACTAACTGAATTCTATTTTGATGTGTTTGGAAATCCTATAAAAAAAACTGACAGTCCAATCTGAAAACGATATCAGAGTTGAGATCAAAAGAAGAAAATCATTTTCTTGCGGTTAAGACTCTCTCTCGAATAAAGTGACTTAATATAGGATCCTATCACTCCAGCCCAGTCTTTTGCCGCCGAAGTTGTTTTAAGATACAAATTCTTCGGGTGATCTTTGCGCCCGCATGAATAAAGCAGAACAATTTGCTTTGGTGGGCCCGAAGTTATGGATGACCTCAAGCGATGAATCACTCAACCTGCTACTGGATACCCACTTTCCAGGTAGCTCCCTATTTACTGTCAGTAACAACCTTAGCAGGATTACTGCTGAGGCGACTAAAATTCATATTCTGATTACATGAGATAAGCTACTCCGGGGGCTGCTTAGCTTCAAATCATATAAGTCTGCTGGGCCGGACCGTATAATACTTGCCGAGTTATAAATGTCCTCAGGTATCATCCTACCAACGTTAGAACGACTGATTAATATTCACCTACGATCTAAAATTAATTCACGATTTTGGTCTATGTCGGTGGAAACGGCTCTACACACGTCCTACATCATAGAGGGTACACAATGGTTTCTGGACATACAATGTCCAGAACGATGTACGAGTACATCGAATTCAAAATCGGATGAGAGGTTTCGATCTTGTTTAGGAAGAATTCGAGAAAAACCAACCGGACGTACTCGAATGAGGTGCTCGGCAATCCGTCAATCCATCAATCCTAAACTCAGGACAAAATAAAAGCTAGAAGAACCGGAATAGCACCCTCATCAAGTATTTGAACCGCCATGTTCAGGTAGAAAGCAATAATGCAGATCTCCCGTTCCTTAGTGGAACGTAAGTCTGCAGCGACTACGCAAAGAAACCAGAAAACTTCTAAATGGGTCATTTACGACTAATTTGGAGGAAGACTGGAGTCTTTATAGATCGAAACAAAAAGAAGATAAGCTAATTTGGATTTGAAAGATTACCTTCTTGGTAATACCAGCAGACTGTTCAAAGTTCTCAAGTAGGGTAAATCAGTCAACCTGATCAGAAGATCTGATGGTAACCTGATCAGAACAAGCTTTTTTTTAACGATACTGCAATACCCCGTAGCTGCTATTTGTCATCAAACACGCTGTGGCTTTTAGTCGCCTGGCACCGATGGTATATATCCAGTTATGCTACAAACAGCACCAGCTGATGGCAAATATGAAGAGATTCTTCACTATGAGCTTGGTCTGCATATCGGGACTCAAGCGAACTCTAAGTGTAGTCCTTGTACTGAAAATCAGAAAAGATCAGATATACTTGATCTCACTTCTTCCATGCCTATATATTTTAAAATCTGGTGAGCCAAATGGAAGACGCACTAGACAAAAAGAAGTGCGCGGTGGGCTTATTCATTGACATTGAGCGTGCTTTCAATAAGGCAACTTTTTACGGCATATATAACTCGGCCGGACAATACGGCGTACAAATCACTAGTACACTCTTACTCTGGGGCAGAGCTGTGCTGCTTAATAGGACGCTGATGTGGATGCTGACTGCGGCCAATATGCGTTGGCAGGGTAAACAGGGGTTGCCCACAGGGCGGCGTCCTGCCTCGTCTGCTTTGGTGCATGCTGATCGACTCCCTGCTTAACGCACTCAAGAGATCTAACGTCGACTTTAAGACATGTGCAAGTGATGTAGCTGCATTTCTTTTTGGACGAAGCCTTGTGGTCGTTTCCCCTAAAATGTAAACGATGTGATGTGGTCTGCTTTATCTGGTGCTTAAAGCCATCACTATAATACGTTGTTCCAAAGCAGTTAAGTGCTTAGGTGTATTTCCGTATTTCAAACCTTTCGGCGCTGCGGGCTTTCTGACGATGTAAAGGAGCTTTCAACAAGGCTTGTCACCAAGGAGGCTCGTTTGAATTTACACCGCATGATAAAACCAATCATATCCTAGGTGTCGGTTGCTTAGTGGAAGAAGTTTTATATTCTTTAAAGAGGCCATATTCTTGAGGCCTTACCTAGCACGCTTTGCTCACCTATGGACTCACCGAGGAATCTGCCCTTTTTATATAATCGGCTGTACTCTCGAAGCTATGTTCTATTAGATAAGTGGTACAACACGTACTGCGGCTTTGATGACCTTGCGCGCCGACTGCCCGTTGACTCTGGTCGTCTAGACATGCTGACTGACATGATGACACCAGAACTCCTGTTGCTGTGAAAGTACGAGATTTATTTGCCCTAGTTTGAGGAGTTTCGGCTACAGCCTGGAATGGCTCCAAAACCGGTCTTTAATGCGGGGTTGATGTGTTTTTGGGAAACGAAAAACTTAAATTTCACTCCTCGTTAAGAAATCTTACGTCTGTCTTCTAAGTTTGGATATAAGCAATCCTAATAGCAATGAATTATGTAGTGAAATATCTGTGGACGGAAATGGAATCTAAATCAGCAGTGATGCTGCGTTAAAGGCCTCAATGAACCTATCTACCATTTTCAAGATAATTCGAGATAACAAATCCTCTCTCACCCCAGTCGGAAGGCCGAATTCATAGAGTTTTGTTATAGTCCCAGGTTATAAAAACATCGCCAATGAACTTGTTATTTTTTAGAATCTGAACCCGCAATGGGATTTTATAGCTGGGGCTTCTAGTGAGAGTTGGCTTTCTTATCAGCACAATTATAGATGGCATGACTCTCCGGGTTGCAGGCAGGTCAGACGATTGCTTCCGAACGTCTCTAAAAAGTCAGCAGTCTTTCTGCTGTCTCTAACTAAACGTGCTAGGCATAGGAGACTTAACATCATGTGACGTTTGCGTTGAGAGTGATATAAATACCGTGGAACACTTTTTGTGGGCTATCCGGGCTTCGGTCGCATTAGGCTTCATTTACTCGAGGATAATATCGCTGATATTAAAAAAAAATTTATCACAGACGCGTTTACTAAGCTTTCTATGAAAGACTGAGAAATCCCAGTTAAAGAAGCATATAAGGAGTACAATTGACTGGTGCTTTGTCCAAGTTCTGTCCAAGTGAGCCGGCTTACAAAAAATCGATTTGTGGCCAGTAACACTGAGAACAGAACTTGTAAAATTAAAATCCTCTTTCAGACGTCTGCAGTATCCTTGAATATCGCAAATAATGTGATCCGAAAATACATTTATAAAAATTAGTGAAACAAATTGATGGCTTCCTAAATCCCATTTCAAAAAATTCAATTCAATTTCACTGCCCAAGTGCTTTGGCCTTTCCTGGACGATTTCGAGAAAACTGTTTTAGATTTAGGGGAATGGTTATAGCCTTTCTAAAATCCAAAATAGAAAAGTGTGAGATCCTTAACAATTTTCGCTACTAACTTCACTGATTCTTATAAAATTTATATTTATACATTTGAATTGTAATTTGGCTAGTTACTCGTACGTTGGTTACGTGCCTAAGACATGTAAACCTCTAGGCCACACTCATCACTAACACCCAACAAGGGCAAGATTTACATATACCCGTATTCTGCAAACCAATAACTTATTTTTTATTAGCATTCTTAATAATTTCATTATACAAAACTCCCTCCAATGTAAGAGGACCTTCAGATTTGGCAATATAAGTCTTTCCTTCGAAGGGGCTTGAAAGGGCGGCAGCAACACTTGCTGGTCCCATAAATATCAAAAACAAAAATCGGAAAATTAAAATAATCGATATGCCCAAACTCGTGTGGTTGTGGAATGTTTATACGACCTACCACAGCCGTCACAAATAAGGCAGCAAATCACGAAATTTTGGTTAAAATACTCGTAACTTTAAGAGCTCCGCACGCCGTTAGGATCAATTAAATTTCCTCCAATCACGGTCGGTTAACTCATACTCGTAACACGCTAATTATTCAGAAATATTTGGAGCTCATTTTAATTGCTTATTTTTTTTTTTGAATTCTTATCAGATGCATCGGGAAAAGTGAAATAAAACAAATCAACGCTCGATAACGCCAACAACGGTCTGGAAGTAAATGTCTTGTGGCACGTTTCTGTGCGTGATGTCACCCAAAATTGTCGTCCCATCGTACCATAGTCCCCTGCCGAAGGTAAATCTCTTATCGGTGGTATATTTTCACAAATCTCATGTTTCCAAAATGCCGACTACTTTTTCTCATTTTTTTTTCCAATGCCGCTGCATAATTAAAAGGTTTATTGTACTCACTACCCTTGTGACCTAGTTGCTGGTGCGATGTGGAAGGGATTTAGAGATTTCAAAAAGGATTCCTCGGTCAATGACTCGGGCATTAGGTATACCGTCATCTAATTTCGATATTTGACATTTACACCCACAGATAGTCTATTGTAGATACTCGTACATTTCTTTCGGTGAAAGTTCAATGGAATTCCCCAATGTTATCCTCAAAATAGACTCCACACATACCCGTGGGGTCTGTAGGTTAATTGCAACACGATATGAGGAGTTCATTGAAGGCAAGTACAAATAATGTACCGCGCCTGGTCTTGAATAATTGATACGTAAAAGTCCGTCTATCAAATCTATCCGGGGGCCTTATGCCCATACGGACAAAAGGCAAGAAGATGATGTATCTGTTGCTGGTTTAGTGTTTCGTGTTGAGCAGTCATCTTGGGCACATGTGATCTCGAAGTATGGAGGAACTATTGACCTCTATCAGAGAACACAAAAGCTAATGGCTTTGAACGGCTGGCCGGCCATCGATACAAGACAGACGGAACAGTGGCACAGACCGACTGGTGGTCATTTGGTTGCGCGGTGCGGTGGCTCATAAATGGTTGTACATGTGGTTTATGCTGCCGCTAATGATTGAAGCCGTTGTAAGAAGGTGAACTGGAGTTTTTTTTCTATGTTGCCGTTGTTGTTATTGTGGTTTTGTAGGAGGAAAGAATCGCTCATTGTGCATCATTAAGTGGGCTTCTTTATCGTTAAATTCTATTTATCGGTTTTTGTCCCGTTAATTGATCAATGATTGGCAGACATTTGTGAAGGAATTTTAGTAGGAAGTATTTTTAAGATTATTGCTAGTGCTTTTTGCATGATAGTTCGATTCATTGAGTTTGTATTGGGCATCCTTCTAGATGCATTACTACATTAATTTAGTCAAATGAAAAAAATGTCCATAAGACAAAATGTTTTACTTAATACAATATAACGGTTATTACGAGTACTTTGTGTATCTGCTCGATTATCCAGATACGGTAACTTAGAATTTTACCAGTGCTAAGCTTGAATTATTAATTATACTTACTACAGAATTTTTCTACGACTATCATCTTTAGGACATAAAGGAGTTTGATTTATAAAGATATGTGGGTCTGGCAAAATAGTGTTTTAGGAAAGTTTTAGGAAAATTTTTTAAGTTTTTGCTATCTGATCGCAAGCTGTAACTTCAGCATAAAGCTGAACAAAAGTTTGAACCTAGAAAAGGTATTTTGGCAAATATCGTAAGTGTGTCAAAAATTACCGATGGTCTTATGGCAATAAAAGCGATAACTGAACACGAAACTTGGAATGTTGTACGGCACGGAAGTAGACAGTGGGCAATCAGAAAAATAAAAATATTTTGGCCCGACCTTGATGAGTTTTTAAATGGAATATCAAGGCAGGAAATTCCTTTCTTCGGTGAAAATTTCAGCGAACGAGAATTCGAACTACGACGACTGCCTTGGAGAAAAAGATTTTGAAAAAAGGAATTGGTTGGGAGAAGACATGCTCAACTCCTGCAAATCACACGGTTTTTTAGTTATCTGTGTAGAAGATAAACAGATACAACTTGAGTAAGGAAATCAGTCAGGTTACTTACTTACTTAGGTAGCGCTACAGTCCGCAGTGAACCAACAAGCCTAGAATTATCTGCCTCATGATTAGTCAGCTGCCTTCAGTGCCGCACTTTAAGATAATCTTCACTTGTGTGTACCACCTTAGATACTTGGAGCTCTGTTGTCCATTCGTTCAACATGGTTCAACTATCCTAGACGCCCGACTAAACCGATGTCGCTGTCAAAAAAAGCGGAACGAAAATCACACAAAGGACCTCCGTCTGAAGTTAAGCTATCCAACCCTTGTGGGGTGCTCGTACTGGGGCATGTCTCCTTCATCAGAACGGCGGCGGCATCAACGGGCTTAGTTAGTTTGGGCTACGTTTTACACTTTAGTGCAACTTCGACACATTCGAATCCCAAGATTAAAGAGAGCTCCATGATTGTGGCAGGACAGTTCAGCGGCAACGGATGGAAATCGGCTTTCCAAGTGGAAGCCACGCAAGGTATTTCCAACAGTTTTTTAAAAAAAAGAGTAATGACGAAACTCTGGTCGGGGTTTCGACATGGTAAGGAAAGGTTAGAGTAGTCCTTATAGTAGCTCTATTGTGATTTCAATGGGAGAACACAGGAAGGCGATGCTCTAACTACTTCAGGATATGCATAGATTTGTTGATAAATTTGTTAAGGTCAGTGATCTTTATAGAGCGAAGAATGTTCAAATCTCAGATAAGTTGAATGCCTAGTGTTGGGGCACAAAATAGCAAAATTAAAGAAAATTTAACATTGTAAATAAATGAATTAGAAAACTGAATTCTTAGTACTTTATACGTATACGATTAACAATCGCATTGGCAACACTGTTTAATAAATATTTAAATTTCGCGCCACTATATTAAAATGTTCCGTATTTTTAAGTCTCCAAAAGGAACTGTAGCTTACAATCGAATCATACAACCGATGTTACTTAAAGGAAGTTAATAAAAAGTTTGTCACTTCTCGTTGAGCTATCGACCTACAAAGTGTTTCAATTTCGCCACTATCGCTATCGCTATTTTCTCGTTTCAACACAAAACTCGTGTTGCACAAGAATACAATCAGTATTCTTCGAAGTATTGAGGAGATTAAGCACGGTAAAATCTCTTCAATACGTGGTGAGAAAAATCTCTCGCCATATACACCTAGGGTTTGCAAAACCGATTCTCCTTTCATTTCATCGGTGCGAATTCTATTCTTCATCATTGTGAAATGTACTCAACATTTGAGTGTGTTTTCTTATAACACAGTGTCTTGTAATTATATTCGTGAGTTTGTATATATCAGGTCTCCTGAGACTGATCATATAAATCTGAGGCCATAAAAGTCTAATATAAATATTACACAGTTTTTCCGATAAGTCCATCTATAATTGGTCATAGAGAGCGCTTGAGAATGCGTCAATATGCCAATTGTTTACGTTATCAAACTGATTAACCGTAGATCACGCTTTAAGAAAAATTAAGAATTCTATCCTTTGTATCATTTTTGTATTTTTCTATGAGAGCGCGCTGTAAAAATGATTTACGTCAAAATTGTTATATATATTTATCTGAAAATAAATGTCTTTCAATAAAATACAAATTTATTTTTGTTCAATGCAAATAAATTCGGCGTGGATTTTCCTACAAAAAGGTCTGTTGCACACACTGCAATGAAAAGATGTTTGTTTTGTTTTGTTTATGCCTGAATGGTAGCACTTATAACATCTTCCGCGCTTGTTCGCTATTGCTGTGGTCTTCTGTCTCTTTAACTCTGGCGAATGTGATCGGGTGATCGGGACGATGAGCCAGAGGGGCCATTATCGCTAAAATCCACAGAGTCATGAGTTAAAAGTACTGACATTAATGATCTAGAAGAAGTAGTTCTTGGGGTTTGAGCTCACTGCTGAAAGTATTTTGTTGCCAATGAAATAGCCAAATTATGTAGAAAACATTTTCGTTTTACATGCTTTTGTCTTGGCTTCTAGTTTGGTTTGACTTCGTTGAATATAATGTAAGCGACATTATTGACATATATTGTGGAAAACGGCCATTGTCCATCGATTATTTTTTCTTTTGGTACTGTAGCAGCTTAACATCTTATCAACAGTATCAACACCACCCTTTGTCGCATTAGTTAGTTTAGTTATAAATGACTTTTATTTCATTTTAAGTAGTTTACAAAAACAGTAATTTCTAAGTCTCTTTTTTGGCATGGCTGATAGCCGTCTACCAGATTGACAATTATTTGTATATCAATAGACCGGATATATAAAATTAGTACAAAAATAAAAACATAAAGAAAAAATAAACTACATTATGTAAATATAATTTAAAAGTCCTCCTAGATAATACGTCTTCTATAGCGAAGGGCATTCAGTGCAAAATTGTACAATAAATCGCATCCTTGCTGTCCATTCAAAATGCGGATTGCTTCTTCTTCATCTATGATGCTTGCACCAAAGAATTGTAAACGGAATTCCCTTAAAATGGGGCAGATGGCAAGAAAATGAAAAATATCTTCTCTTACTTTTAGGTTGCACATATTGCACAGGATTGGTAGTTCTGGGCGTTGTGGTATAAAGTTCAGACTTATCAGCTCTCCTCTCAATTTAAATATTGTGCTTATTTTATCTGCTGAGTAGGAATTTAAAAAATATGTACTTTCTTGCAGATGATACTTTAATTTACTATAATACATCCTGTGCTGAGATGATTGGGCTTCATTCGCAAATTTGTCATACAAGTATTTAGCGTTTTCTTTAAGTAAGGATGAAAATTGAGTTCTCATTAAATTAGGCTCCAAATTTTCTGTAATTTCAAGGCTAAGGCCACACTCTGACGCTAGATTCCGCCACTCATTCACGAAAATAGCTCCTGTTGCAATAATGTGTGTAAGGACGATTTTCGGCAAATTATTTCCATCCATTGACATTACTTTGACTACATAGTCAAAGTGTAATTTAAGAGTCTCTAAGAATAAAGGGGGCATTCCAGTTTCCAAATATAGCATATAGTTTGGTGTATTATCCGGTATCCCCAAACTTGAGCTCCATATAACAGTATTGACGTAGCGGTTGCACGAAAAAGTTTATAATTTTGAACTATGAGACACATAGTTATTCGAAATGCACCGCCCCCAGACGGAAGAAATTGCTCGTTTAGCATCTGATAACTTTGCCTCCAAGTGTTTGTTTAGATTTAAATTGCTTGTTACCAGAACCCCAAGGTATTTATACCAGCGCACATTTTCAATTATCTCACCACAGTACGTCCATCTTTCATATCTGGAATATCTGCCGCCGCCATTTCTGAATACCATTGTCTTGGACTTCTCTAGATTAACAAGCAAGTTCCAGCATTTACAGTATTCGCTGAGCCTATTCATCATGAGTTGCATACAATTTGCCGTGTCAGCAAGGAAGACAATGTCATCCGCATACATCAGCGTCGGGATCTTCGTTTGGCAAAAATTAATTCCTTCGCCTACAGCATCTGTTATGTCGTTGATGAACAATATAAAAAGTAATGCGCTCAAAATACACCCTTGCCTCACACCCATTGTTGATGTAAATTCTTCAGATATGGATTCTCCATCCCACACAAACGCAACATTGTTTTCATACATTGCTCTTAGAGTATGAATGACTTTACTCGAGATCCCAATTTTGTACAGTTTGTAAAATAGTGCTTCACGTGGTATGGAGTCAAATGACGCTCGGAAGTCAACAAAGAACGCGTACAACTTTTTATCGTTCTTTTTATAAATTTCTGCAATATTAGTAAGAACAAATATTTGGTCGACACTGGAATAGCTTTCTCTGAAACCTGCCTGAAATTCTGACAAAATGTCGTTACTTTTAACCCACTGCGCTAGTCTGTTATATACTAGGGCAGCAAAAAGCTTAGCTGACGTGTTCAAAAAAGATATTCCTCTATAATTATTTGGATCGTTGAAGTCTCCTTTTTTATGTAGTGGATATATTATTGCTTTTTTAAAACTTTCCGGTATATTTGCCGACTCATATATTCGATTGTATTCTGACGTGAGCGCATATACAATTCAGGAGTACAGTTTTGATAAAATTCATAGGGAATACGGTCTTCTCCTGGCGCTTTTCTACTTTTTGAGTTATCGATTACTTTCTGTACTTCTTGAATTGAAAATGGTGCATCCAGAAAATCGTTTGTAAAGAGAGGAGCTGCATACTGGAATAAAGCGGAACTTTGTGTGGTGTTGAGAAGGCTGCGAAAGTGTTCTCTCAAAAGTGAAGCTTTTAACGTGGTAGCGATTGTATTTGTTTGTCCATTTACGTATTTTACCGCTCTCCAAAACTCAGAGGATGATCTTGAGTTATTTACAACAGCAATCTTTTGTTGTTCATAAGCTACCTTTTTTGAGTAACACAAGTGTTTAAAGTCCTTGTTTGCTTCGTTGTACATAGCTCTAAAAATTTCGGTGTTCTGTTCTCGGTACAATTTTAAAAAGCCAAAAGACCTGCATTTAGCATTATTACACTCTATGTCGAACCATCTTTGCTTGTAGGGGCTTTTAATATCCTGCGGTTTGAACGGTGGGACTGCAGTTTTAATAACATTCGTCAAGGCCTCAATATTTAACGGAGTGTTTGAGTCGTATAAACGCTCTAGGTGGAGATTTATTTTATTCTGGAAGCTACTACGCATTTTTTCGTTCCAAACCAGTTTTGGTAATAATTTTAGTTGGGTGGTGTTGGTTTCGTTTGATGAACCAGTTACGATGCATTTAATTTCGAGGGGCATGTGATCCGAAAAGTGTTCCACACCTACTCGGAAATCGGCCACAAGTTGTTTCCAAGTTCCGGAGATAAAACAGTAGTCAATTACAGATGCGGCTGTTCCCCGAATAAAAGTATACTTACCATCACAGTCACCTTCGCAGCATCCATTCAAAACGTTACAATCGAAGGCATCAACCAGCTCAAGTAGTTTTGTACCCTTATTGTCACAAACTTCGTCTTTCGATCTACGACTCACATGTATGATTGGAGCATTATATCCGCTTACAAAGTTGTTCTGAAACACACCAATCCGTCCATTGAAATCCCCTATAAGCATTTGTCGCATTATAATATAAAACCATTTCTGGTAATTTTTTTTGGATTGTCACCAACATTTATTGTGCATCGTGCTCATGACAACCGTGCATTTATTTTTGTGGCTCATATATGAGACAAGACATGTGTCCTCAGTAAACGCAAAGGTGGATTTGTAACTTGGAACATTCTTGCAGATCAAAAGCCTCAATGGAATACTTCTTTTGAGCTAAACTGTGCGATGAAAAAAAATTGTCCATCGTGATGTTATGGCCCTTCAGTCCATCAACCAAATCAAGTACAACCTGTTTTCCTTGATTTTTCTTCGAAATTCCTGCTATTCCTTTTCCCAAATATGGTTGTATTTTCCATACGTAACAGGTTTGAGCGCAAACAAGCAGCCAGAATTGTATGCCATATCTTTCTGGCTTAGATGGCATGTACTGACAAAATTTGCATCGACCATGAAAGCCAAGAAGCTCCTCATCTACTGTAACGCAGTCATGTGGGTTGTAGTACATTTGAAGGAGCTCAGACCAAGATTTCGAATCGCTGCAAATTTATCATAACTTTGTTGCCCACGTCAGGTTAGTACATCATCGAAACGAATAATTTTCTGGATGTAAAGAAACGTTCTCTGTGACATTACTGCACGAAATATCGGTCGTCCATAGTTAGCATCGAACAAGTCGGTTCAAGCGACAAGCGACGATTCTGGAGAAGATGCGCCAAGAGGATGAATTTCATCGCAAAATCATCTTCAGTGACGAAGCTCATTTTTGGCTCAATGGGTTCGTCAATAAGCAAAATATTAGTTATTGGTCGAGTGAAAATCCACATGTGCTTCATGAATCACCACTTCATCTACAAAAAATAACTGTTTGGTACGATTTGCATGCCGGCGGCGTTATTGGGCCATATTTTTTCGTCGACGATAACGATCGTCACGTTACTGTGAATGGTCACCGTTATTATCAGCATGATAACCGATTATTTTTGGCCCGAATTGGAATATATGGACTTGGATGACATGTGGTTTCAACAGGATGATGCCACAAGCCACATAGCATACGCTACAATCAATTTATTGAAGAGTAAGTATGGTGAGCGTGTTATCTCAAGAAATGGACCAGTCGATTGGCCGCCTCGTTCGTGGGATTTAACGCCGCTTGACTATTTTCAGTGGGGCTACGTTAAGTCATTGGTTTTTGCCAACACGCCGACGACGTTGGAAGAGCTCAGAGCCAACATTGAATACGAAATAGCGGCCGTTTCGGCCGAAATGTGTGGCCGAGTCGTTGAAAATTGGGTCCAGTGAATCGACCGCTGCAAACGTGCTCACGGTGGCCATATGAACGAACTCGAGTTCCATTCATAAATGTTTTGATTGTACTTCAAGCCAGTTTGCGTTTTATTTAGAAAAAAAGTTGTCAAGTCCTTATTGGAAAACCCTATATTTTATATTGCAATATTCGTCGAGTATATTATATTAAGATTGATTTGACGAATGCCTGAGACGGTAAAGGCAATCATTTCAGGTGTGAATTGGCTGGAGCAGAGGTAGATACAAAAAAGCCAAAAAAGTGGTAGCTACTGTCGTAGCTACTGCATCAAGACTTACAAGATTTTTCTCACAAACGATAACAGGGGTGCGAATAGACTTGAGAAAGGCGGCAGATGTCTTTTAGATCGCGTTTTAAGGAAGAAAAACGACAAGATGTGCAGCCGATGAAAGGAATTTTTTAATTCGTTATTTAACGAAGAGTTCGCGCGCAGTAATATTCTTTCTGTTGTCAGATGTAAGGAAGAAACTTTCGTTTTTATAAAAAAATTAAATCAGCGAAAATGTAGGGAGGGTGAACAGGGAATAGGTGGACAAACTAGATCTCACACCTTTCAAAAAAATATATGACAGAGCTCTAGACAATATCGAAATATAATCAAGGTTTAGTCGGAGGTCAATTCGGCTTTGCCGACGCGATTCAAAGTTGACAAATAATCATGCAGCAACATTGTGGTGCTTCTAAACATTTTCATATCGCACGTCCGTTTGAAAACATTTTTTGATAAAACATGGACGGCGTTAGGATCTTTAAATATACCCGTCATGTATGTTGGGGATCTACCTCACCAGTAATGAGGGAAGTAATAAGGACTGACAATGGTATCAGTGTTAATACCACACCAAACAGTTCTCTTTTGTAACGACCTGGACAATCGCGTCTTGGTGCACGACTTCTGCATTCGAAATGAAATAGGGAACTGGCGATCCGAGGACTCTGGTTTCACCCGGTTTAGCGACGAAAATATGGCAAATAACGTCATTGCCAGAGAGGGTGACCTACCCCCGTTCGTTTCGAGGGAAGAACTCCATGAGATATTCGACACAATCAGAGCTAAGAAATCGGTCGGGACCGATGGTGTTCCGAACATCGTGCTTCGACATCTTCCTCTAGAAGCGGTGGACATTTACACCACCCTGTTTAATAATGCAATGAATAATGCACATTATTCAGCGCATTGGAAAACGGCGGTGGTTCAACCTATTCCCAAAAAGGGAAAGGATATATCCAATCCGGTGAATCTCCGGTCGATAAGTCTCCTTCCGAATGTCAGTAAGGTTTTTGAAAAGATAATCAATAGAGCTCTGTCTAGGTGGGTTGAGGACAAACATATAGTTCCGGATAATCAATTCGGTTTTAAGGCGGGACATGATATCTCACATGACGCGTCTAAACTGGTTTCTGATATCCAATGGAACAAAGGCAAGAAACAGTGCACTGGTGCCTGCCTTGTTGACTTGGAGAAGGCCTTCGACACCATATGGTTAGAGGGTCTTTTCTATAAGCTGACTAGGCTGGGGATCAGCAAATCTCTCTTGTACATTCTTTATAATATGCTAACCAACAGACAGTTCATCGTGAAAAATGGCGATGTGACTTCTGTTGGAATATTTCAAATTAAAAATGGTCTTCAGCAAGGCGCGGTCAATTCGCCGATCCTATTTAACATTTATACAAGCGACTTGATAGGTTCACTTCCCCATACTATTGCGTACGCAGACGATTTGGTAGCGTACAGAACAGGTCCAAAAATTGAGGTCATTAATACTCTCTTGCAGCGTGGCTTCGATACGATAAGACGATTTTGCGATGACTGGAAGTTGAAAATCAACTTTCAGAAGTCGGCAACCATTCTCTTTAGGACGCCGTTGTCTGGAGCCTCTAGGGATACCAGAAAAAATTGGCGAAAGTTCTCAATCATTGGACAGCACGGACAGCCTCTTGCCTGTCGAAATGTAGTCAGATACCTTGGGATCTGGCTAGATCAGTTTCTGTATTTTGGCAAAAATGTAGATGCTGCTCTGGCCAGAGCTAAAGGTGCTTTTGCCCTTACAAAGAGACTGTTTTATAACAGCCAACTCGATGCGAGGGTAAAGGTAATCTGCTATATGGCGCTTATTAGGCCCATGCTGGTATTTGGTTGTCCCGTGTGATTCAATGTACGAGCAAGCTTAATGGAAAAGATTCGGGTGTTTGAGAGGGCTTGTCTTAGGGCTTGTCTTCGCTTGTACAGAACACCAGAGTCGGAGTACAAGAAATTTTATTCTAATGAGGTCCTTTACAACAGGGCGAACCTCATACGCGTGGACAACTTCGTAATTAAGCTGACTCGAAGGCATATTGCAAGAGCAATGACCTCGAACCCTCTGGGGCTTACTACCCCAATTACCTTTACCACGAGAGTGTGCGCTCTGACGGCTTCGTTCCACCGGAAGCATTCCTCTACCTAGATCAGATAGGGTTGATCCAGGATAGATCAGCGGTGCCGTTAATCTTCCATGTCGCTCGGACAGCTGGGGACAGGCGACTCAACTACAACAGAGACGTCGCACACGGCAGTGTGGATCGCCTCAGGTTCAGTAGGGCGGTGGGGAATCGCGATAAGAGGGATGTCGTTCTTCAGCACCAGCATTTCTGGTGGTTGAATGATGGAGAAGATGTTTTGTCGTCGTTTCCGTCAATTACGGGCCAGCCTCACTCATGAGGCAGAGCTGACCAATCTGTTTTCTCTGTGAATGGCGATGGCCAGCTTGCATAGGTTTAGGTTAGCATTTAAGAAACATATACATATATCAGAGTGTACAAAGGTGTATACTGATATATTTATATGATTGTGTATAACGTCTATGTGTGTTTATGTGTGTATTGTACATTTAGTTTAGGTAGGCTAAGGTTTATTTTAAGTTAGATACTAAGTTTTTATTAAAAAAAAAAAAAGTCCATATGCTAAGTTTTGTTAACAAGTTTTTTTCTTAGCTTTAAGTATAGAAAATAAATATCCGGAAAGAAAATGTAAATGAGGTCGAAAGACATAGTTATAAGAATTTAGAGTAGCTTAGAGTGCCTGTGTGGGTCCAGTAAGTTAGTATAAGATTGTTAAGTAATTGTAAGCTAGCATTTAAGCATTTTTTGTTAGTATGTAAGAGTTAGTGATTAAGAAAATAAAATGCATATAAAACTAAACTAAACTAAGTTCTCTTTTGTAGGTGTAATTGAGTTTCATAAGTCTCTTCTGGATTTACCGAACTCCAGAAACGGCAATTGATGGAGCCCCATCTCTAAACATAATTTTTCGACTTAAAGCTGATCAAGAGTCCAATCCGTGAACTCCTGTCGTAAACCATCGGCTCGTTGCTTTAGTTCATGCACCAGCTGAATATGATATGGGTGCACGTCAAGATCTGTTTGCATGATTTTACACATAGTGGATGGACAAAGACCAAACTTTTGCGATTGACACTGATTTGACAATTCGGGATTCTCCACCACATTTTCACTCACATGGGCTACGGCACGTTAGGTTGGGGTGTTGCTGGCTTTTGCGTCATATAGAGTGTATGTACAGAATTTATGCACAACATGACGAACTATGAGCTCAGTTGTACAATTATGAGGACCTAACATGTCATAAATGGGTCTACTGTAGCATTAATTTGCTGCATCTTCCGCCCGTACAGCATTTTGAATTTAGAATGAGATCCATTCCTTTATCCTTCTACGGTTGTGAGATGAGATGATATCTAAATTGCTGCTGCACTGCGAGATCTGCCGATATTGCAGCTGTGAATGTTAATCATGTTGACAACATACCCTGTAACTATTATTGCATTGGTACACGAGCTACCATAAAATGATGTTTAGGTTCCATCCCGATAAGTTCCTTTCTGATAGGGACTTCGGAATGAGAATTTCAAGTCCTCTGGTAATCCCAATCGGGTCTATCTGGTTCAACGTTCACAACCTATCAGATAAGAGTCTCATGGCACATAATTTTGTCAAGTTCGCTATTTAAACATTATGCCGTCCATGGCTAGATGATTTGAATTACACAAATTTATCAAGCAATATTCATTATTTAATTTTCCGAATCCCTAAAGGCGCGAAAAAGCAGTGTTGTCGGATCCTACCGTATTGAAATCTCCCGTCACCGTAGGGATGTCACTATCAGGTGGCTTTTCAGTTTCATCTAGTTGACCGTGGAACTGCTTTACGTGCTTAACATTGCAAAATTGTAATTTTTCTTAATATACTCTGGAACCTCAATATCTGGTCACTGAATGGTTTCCTTCGTATTTCTGAGCATAATCCTTATACATGACTCATACATGTTTTTAATTAATTTGCCGTCTGGCGTTGGTATTCTTGTTTGGCAAAAGGTACTCAGCATGAGGTCTCACTATCAATTTTTAGGAAGCTGGCGTCTGGGAGGGCCTACATTTCGTGAGTGGAAGAGTGTCTTTGCATTCCAGAATCCGATTGTCGTCCGTATGCGATAGCCAAAAGTCATCAATCAATTATATGTACATCCATATCTAAGGCATTTTGGAGGAGTTTATATTTATCCCTGAATCACAGCCAATCGTTTGATCCTGTTTTGTGAGTCGCCTGACTGTGTCTCCACACTACACTTTCATTTTGCAATTGCCGCAGAAGTAGGACTTATTAGCAGAGCTACAATGTATTCGGCTGCAGAGTCTTTTCGTGGCTATTTATCTAACACCCATCACTCCCATCACACAAAACTTCTATGAGGACTAATAATAGTCTTTGGAATCTACTATCTATTTATTTAGCTGTCGTGAAATCTTAATTTTTCATCACAACCAACGCGACGTTATTCTTAAATATTTTATTAGAGCGAACTTGTATATTCTACATAATCAATTGCGTTTCAGATTCAGAAATCATGACCGTGCAGATAACTCTAAACCCTCAAGCGTAACGACAGATGGATGAACTCCAGTGCATTAATACATTTTCAGCCTTTAGTTTCTAACGAACTAAGATAGACGGCCGCATTGTCATAATTCGCTTTTGATAATATTACTTTAAGTATCTTGCTCTTGAATTCATAGGTTGTGGATCTGTGGTCGAACACTTAAAAGATTATATGTTGTCACTTCACAAGATAATCGGTATCGGTAAAAGAAAACCTCGTTAAGAGTGCCTGCTTCTGCTTTTCCTACATTAGTGGTTTCAGTTTTTTCCTACCGAACGCTCTTAATTGCTTCGGTTTTCAATAAATGGTAATCCAAACTTTGTAGATATGAAGGACTCTGTGTACCTACTACGATAGGTTTCAAGAATTATGTCAAGTTCTCAAACAGAAAAACAAAAACACATAAATTGCTTAGTATGGAAAACAATGTGGACAATTTGTTGCTAGGTGACCAATAAACCCGGAATAACATTCATCACATCTGTCTCAGTGTAAGTGGTCATTTCTGTAATCTAAAACGCATAATGGCACTTATTCTCTATGCCAGTTACACCACCCCAAGTTGTTAAATTCATAATTTACCTTCCAAAGAGAAACAAGAACCAATCTATCCAGATATTTAATTATTTTAAGGTACGCCCTTTTGCGCAATATGTTGCAAAAATAATTTTCCCTCTAAACCGCAACATTACAGCGACTCCAACTCCAACTCCAACTTGGAGTTCTTCCATATTCCATTCATCAATCACTCCCATGTTAACAACATCCTGCTGAGCTCTGAATTCCATCAGGAAAAGATCTGCACGAAATCCAAAAACTACTGCGCACCATATTACACGTACTTCAGGTCCCGATGGATATCAATAACAAGTACTGTCAATAATCCATCAGACATTATGCACATATTCGTAACCTTGGTTCCACAATTGAAACAAAGATCCATAGGCTCCATCCGAGACCTAGTCGGACTTGAGTCCCGTCTCGATGATTTATGAATAAAAACGCAACGAAAATATTACACATAAGATACGAATACGAATATATACAATATGTAAACACGCAACCCACAATAGTATAAACACTCGCTTCAAGAGAGAGAATTTAAAATTTGCATCACAAAGATACACAAAGGAGGACACTGTTGCCAGACTGAGCGGTGTTTTAATATTTTTTGTAGAATGTTTAAAAAAAAAAAAATTGAAACTGCTTAGCATGCTTTCAACGAGTTTCCGATACGAATGGACTAGGCGTAAAAAGAAAGAAAACCTACTACCTGATTTCTTACGTTTCGATGCAGTATTGTAATCCAGTCTTCCCTGACTCTTTAACGACTTCAAAGTTGGAAAGGAAAGCGTCATCTGGAAGACAACATACGTCTTGCACCTGAGCATTATATCATTATAACTTAATTCAGAATCCAGAACTTTAAACCTATCGGTCTGACATCTTTCCTGTAAAAAGAGCATGGATAGATTGGTCTAGCACAAAGCCCTGGCAGGCCCAGACGTAATCGGCGATGTGTGCACCAAAAATGTCGGCTTTCTGGTAACATAATGTAGCATTTGGCAATACATGAGGCTTGTCGCCAAAGAGAATCCTTTGGTTCTGTACGGCTATGATAAGAACAATTTCATTCCATAAGTTTGTTTGGTGGAATAAATTTTCATACAACTACGTCACTACTCCAAATAAGGATTTGTTTCGAAATTTTCCTCATTCCATTATTGATGCTATGGGCTACGCTCTCAAGGACATCTTCTATTTAAACAGAACTGAGTTTTGATACTTTCTGCATTGGAATGCGTTGATGGCGATGTCCAGTATTGTAACTGTTTCCTACACATCAATCGGGTACTGGTAGAGGTACATCCGGACTCGACTTGCCGAATTTATAAGCGCGAGTGTTGACCAGCAGATCAAAAATAGCAGCACTATAAACGGGATAGCGGATGAATTCCCCGAAATAAAATAAATGAGACATCATAACATTCGATAAGTATTTCCGAGATAAAGTCAGGGTCTTGGAAATAAAATGGTGGGTGATGAGCCCTTAATGGAGCAAAAGTAACGCTCATATCCTCTAACTGGTTACTGGGTGTGGTCTAATCGACTTCATTTCCTATGGGCATCTATGGAACTGGCCCTCCGGTCGGCCACGAAGCTAAAACAAGTCCCAGATATGGACGGATCTACTGTTGACAACCCCTGCAAACGAAACAAAGAAAACAAATTTGCGATCTGCACGCGGAATGTTAGGTCCCTTAATCAGCCACGTGCAGCCGAACAACTTGCGGAGGCCCTAATACCGTGAGGAAGTTCGACGTCCGACAGCTATAATCACAAGAGATCGCCAAATCCTTTTCCGATCGAATCCGTCTTAATTTTTTAAGAGGTACTATGCCGCCAGCATGAAGTTTCGAAGACCAGTGGCAGCATTGCCAAAAAGCCATCAGAGATGTTATCTCTGATGTGTTATCTCTGAAGGAGCATGGGTGGTTGAGGAAATTGAGAAATGCTAAGCAGATTAGGAAGTTTTACCAAAAGGTAAAAAAACACGTCTCGGACACGAACCCCGAACCGAAGCTTGTAGAGACGAACAAGGGAACAAGTAGTAGAATTGCAGTTGATGCTGATGATTTGGTAAGAGCATTTTTGTAACTGTATATCTACCCGACCTGGATGAAGTGATGATAGCCATATCTAAGCTTAAGTTCAACAAAGCTGCTAGAGCAGACGGCCTGACTGCCGATCTCTTCAAAGCGGCAGACGATGATTTGGACGAAAGTACGCTTGATGAATGGAACTTTAGCATTGCTTGCCGATTCTCAAGAAATGAGATCCTCTGAATTGCAGAGGCATCAGTCTTCTTAACATTGGAAAGTCCAACATCGACCAAATATTCACACTGATCTTGGAAAAAAACCCATGAGCTCTAAATCCACACACACCCCTTATTCATCGATTTTAGGACCGCGTATGACGGCATCTATAGAGACGAACTATACAGAGCAATGTCTATTTTGGCATCTTTGCCAAACTCGTCCGTTTGTGCAGGAAGACGATGGAGAATGCACGCTGCTCTATCAATGTCGGTAAGGAACTCACCGGGACCTTTGCTGCTTGTTTGGGCTAAGAAGGCAATTAACTAGCAAAGCCCTCTTTAGAACAACAAAAGTGATACTATATAAGACCTTGATAATCCCAGTCCTGCTTTATGGCACAGAGGTATGGACATTATCATAAATGGATGAGGGGATCTTGGCTGCTTTGAGAGGAAAATTTTTTGGTTGATTTTTGCATAGATGGTGACTGGAGGACATCGACTTAGACAGCGAAAAGAGGGCCCAACGACTAAGGTGGCTGGGTCATGTAGAGCGAAAAATCACCAATGCTTCGGTGTGAAAAATCTTGGAATCCGCCTCCGAGAGACAGCGCAGTAGAGGAAGACCGCTACTCAGGTGGCGCACGCAAGTGGAACGGGACCACAACTAACTTAGTTTGGAAAGTAGCTGGCTGAAGATCGAGCTGGCTGGAGACATTTGTTTGTTAAGGCCCAGATCCACCCGGGACTGTAGCGCCACCTTAGTAAGTAAGTAAGTAAGCATTGGGATTTCATTCACCTTGTGAGCCGATTGTCACTCAACTAGTGGCCTTTCTACAGTGTCTTCGCAAGAAAGTCTTCTTAGTTACGCTTTTTCTAGGCATCTTAATGCTTAGCAGGAGTGAAACCACCTCTCAGACATTCACAAGCACTCGACGATGTATTGGCCTTTGATACCGCAGGCACTTTGCATCTGAAACGTTTAATCATCTTTGGTCTCCTTTTAACTGGATGCACCGTCGTAAGTAAACGTTTGCATTTACGGGGGTGGATTCGAAGATCCTTCTGACGGGAGTACTGGTGTGTATGCGATCTACAAGTATATGATCTGGCGATCTTATTCGATGTCTCCTGATCGATTTTGTTGTAATTTTGTCCACGCAGAGCCTAAGTAGATAAAATCCTTTAGCATCTTGTCTATTCGCTGTCTAAAGCGTCGGTGTTGCTTGTTCTTTTTTGATGGTAGTATGTTATATATTGTTTTGTTTTGCTTTCATCGACTGCTAGATAGATACATTTTAGCTTTGCCTTAAAACTCATAAATATCCCACTGACAGTTCGGTACCATCTTCTGTAATATACTTATATACATGAAGTTTTATCAATTTTGTTTTTTAATATTGTTGGCTTGAAAGTTGCGTGTAAAACCTTGAAGTACGATGCTGGAAAAGTCGCATTATGCTCTGTCACAGACAGACAGCAGATACTGCTTAGTTTCATCTCACGTATGGTGCTTTGACTAAATTTTACTGATAAGCGGGTGACTTCTAAAGATTCGTTGGAAGTTTTTCGATGGAGCTGAGTCTTGCATATCAGATTTGGCTGAATTCCACTGAATGTTACACAGAAATCCATTGTGAAAGGTACACACCAGTTTAGCAATATATCGTACAATAGTTTGGACACTGGAGCAAAGCAGTCTAGGATTAGTTCTTACAATAGAACCGAATCTTATCAACTCAGGAGACAATGTTTCCTAATAATAGAAAACTTTCAACTTGTTGGCCATAATATCAAAGTTAATTTGGCTAACCTTCATAATTTTGGGCCCTTCGGTGATGAGCCAAATTTCGGCAGGATTGGTTGGGTCTGTGTTTGTTGCCTTTTTTCCTCACGTATTGATTCGAAGGCTTGTTGCTAGTGCCCATTGGCGTTACATGATTCACCGAATTAAGTCGATGAATTCTAACTCTTTTAGCTAAGTCATTGCTGCTGTACATCCCATACAGGCGGGTCCGATTACTCAACTCGAACCGACCAACTGTCTCTCATCCTGTTTTGATAAAGTCCATGCCTCTGCGCTATAGGGAAAGACTGGGATGGTAAATTATAGAGCGGTGTTTGTGTCGTCCGAGGAAGGGCTCTGCTGGACAATTGCTTTGCGCCAACAAAAAAAAAACAATTGGTCAGTCTTACAATACTTTTCGAGTGATCTCTAATGCGGTGGCATTGTTTACGAGTATTTTAACTGCGGAACTTAAGTACCAGTAGATACAGTTCTTGAATACCTCAAAGTTATACCCATCGACAGTAAAGCAGGTGCTTCGTATTTTCGCTGCCTCACAAACAGTTCGCTGTGTTCTGTAAATGATGTCTATTTCATCCGCATAGCCAAGTACTTGTGTAGACTATTGAAAAATCGAATCGCATCGTAGATGACGATAGCCTTGACGGAAGCCCATTTGACATCTAAGATCTCGTTAAAATCATTACCGATCATCACGAAGCAGTGAGCGTTCTCCATGGTAAACCTGCAGAGCTGGACAAGTTTACCAGAGGTACCAAAACCGGACATGGGTTAGCATAATTTTTCCCAATAATCCCTGTCAAAGGCAGGTATAAGATCGACATATAGGGGATGGGTTTCGATTTGCAATTCGAGGGTTTTTTTCCATGATTTGTCGTAAACTATTTGTCGATGGTGGATTTTTCGGCCTACAGGTCTTTATTAGAACTAATCCGTTGGTTATCAGAAGGTTTTATTCAATAATGTCAAAGACGATCTTCTAGGTGATATTGAAGAGACTGATATGTCTTTGGGGTCTCCATTCTTCAAGATAGTCAGTCGGTCTGGCATATTTATGTATTTTAAAGATGATTTGGTGAATGCTCCTTAGAAAGCTATATCCCGCCACTTTGAATAGCTCGGCAGCTATGTACCCAGTATAGGTAGCATAATTGTACTTAGTTTGTATATGGCTATCTTTACATATCGAGATCGGATGAAACTTTTGCAAATCATCGTCCAGGTCATTTGTCTGCCAGAGTTTAACAGTGTGCAGAAATGGTTCTTTTTTCCCTCTTCTGAGAAGCGAGTGCTCTTCCTTATTTTATTTTTTTTGCTTGCAGAGCTACTTTGATCCTCCTTTACATCGCCGCTTTATGGTCCGGGAAAATCTATCACATACTTCTGAGAAGCGGCATCTCAAATGGCTTGTTGTCAGCTTTATTGGGACAAGATGCTAACGGCACTGGACGTCGAGCGATGTTAAGGGTCGCGAAATCAGCATTTAGTAGAGCTGTTTAAACCAATTTCAGTTTTCGTGGCTTGGCGAGTTGGGAAGCCAACTGTTTTTTTGTAGATGTGACGCATTAGCGTGACGCACTGAATGTTGGCTGGTCCTCATTTGAGTGGACTTAGATCAGTTGTAGGTCTATTGTGATACTGCTCGCATAGGGTGAAAGGCGCTGCCCTGCCAACTTCTGGATAAAGATTTCTTGACAAACTCTCATTTAGATATCGGAAATGGTAAATACGAAGGGATTGCGACCTTATACGAGGGTGGATCAGTAAGTCTCTAAAAATTGAAACAAGAAACACTGTTTTCGGTCAAAAAATGCCTGATTTTTTAACATGCTCGATACACTTCGGCCAACGTTTCTCCAATTTGTCGATGCCCTCCAAATAATACCATCTCTCGAGGTCCTCAAAATAGGCGGTTGTTCCATCGATGACCTCTTCATTCGACACAAATCTCTTAACACCGAGCCATGATGATAAGGGAGCAATTCGTAACCTAATTCATACAATTTAACCATTGCAACTGCGGACTTGTGCGCTGATGCGTTGTCTTGGTGAAAGTGAACTTTTTTCTTCGCCAAATGCGGTCGTTTTTACTTCAAATCGGCGGCGAATTGTTCCAACAGCTCTACTACATAATAAGCTGGGTGATCATATTAACCTTTTCAGGGTAATCGATGTGAATGATACCGCGCGCATCCCAATAAAAACGTCGCCATGACCTTGTTGGCCGACGAACGCTCCCTGGCCTTCTTCGGCTTCAATTCACCAGGAGAAGTCCGCTGTCTCGTCTGCCCCTTGGTATCTGGTGTATTATCATGGATTCATGTTTCATCCACGGTTACGAAACGGCGCGAAAACTCGTTCAGATTGTGATTGAACATTGCCAAACAATCCTTCAAAATTATCAAACGATTGCGTTTGTTGCCACTTGTGAGCAAACGCGGCACCCACCTACCGGCTAGATTTTTCATATCCAAATATTTTTGCAAAACTGAAATCACTGATCATGCGAGAAGCTTATATAGGATCTTCACGTTCGCGCACCTTCAGTCGCCGATCGTCCAATATCATACCATGGATTCTCTCGACTACTTCTGGTGCTGTGACCTCAGTGGTAGACGGTTCCAATCGATGGCGGAGAGCCCCCATAAAACTTTTTGGTTTGCGAGATGGTTTTTTGCGCAAAAAATAGTGTTTAGTGAGCACACGAAATTCACTTTTTCCCATTTTTACGAAAATTCTCGTAGGCGACTGTTTCAAATGGCTGTCACAACAAAACTATTTGACAAATCTGTCTGAAAATTTGTGTGCGTTCTCTCTCGTATGTGCTACAGAAGGGAAGCTGTATAGGAAGTGCGTACGAGTTTCCTGTTTCTCTTCATTGATGTAATTTCTCTGGAAATACTCAACCGTTGGGCGTATCTTAAAATAGCACAGTACCTTGTAATTGTATTTGTGATTTTGGATATATGAGGACTTCTAAATTTGATCATCTCTTTTGATCTTTTAGGATCGAGTATTGACCATACAAATCTATATGTCTCACAGATACCTGAACCTAGAATGACCTTGACCCAAGTTTGGCCAACAGTCGCACATTCGCATGACGTTTGAGTGTCTCGGAAACTACGACACTGTGATTCCTTGCCGTTTGGCTATCTAGTCCTTCCTTGACCGTTTTCGACTTTTTGTTATTATAAGTGAGGAATCTGATCTGTTACTGGCTGCCCATAAAGATAAATGGAAATATCCGTCGAGAGTATTGGATTTCGGTTAGGCATAGTCTGGCCTGATAAAGAGTGAAGTCTCACTTTAGAAGACTCTATAATATATATATACATATGCAAAGATCGCAGCATCAGTAGCTTTGTAGTTTTTATGATTTTCTGCAAAAACGGAAATGAACTAATTGAGAATGATGTTGCCTTCATTCGTTCCGGGAATGAATGGTTAATATCTGCTCTCAAAAAAATTGCAGTGTCATGCCCACCAGTTAATCCGTTTTCAATTGCTGATTACGTCAGAACTTTGGATGCATAGATGCATGGCGAAATGTCTATGGGTAGCAATGAAACTTAGACCACAAGGAAGACTTGGACGGGCCTGGGCTTCTACGTAGATGAATTTTCGGGCAAGACTCTACTTAAATGATACTGCCAAGAGTCATGTACAGCAAGTTTGCTCATTAGAATGTCATGGTAGCACCTTACCCGATAAACCATGAGAGAAAGCTGCCGTTTGGCGGGGGACATTTTCTGAAAGGTTTTTGTTCGAGCAGATTCTTTCGAATGAAATCTTTAAAATTGTCTGCCAACTATTGTATATCTGGCAACCCTATATACAATACCACTGAACAGACAAACAACCAAACAAACAGAAACAATTGTGAAATGAAAAAATAAGAGAAAAAAATGGACTTCATGGTCATTCCATCATAATGCCACTCAATTTCGAGGCGATCTCAAGTTGTGTTCATCTCGGCAATATAAACCCAGGCTTGGACAATAGACTTGACATGATGAGAAGTCGAGGGTTTGGGAAGTTCCGTTGAGAAGACGAAAAGACGATAAAATTGAAGTTGAAGATGCAGATGATGACTATGTTGATCCTCAAGCACTGCACTGGGTGGGTACTGTTTACTTTACGCGTTGACGTTTTAAAGTTCCATCTAGAGGCTGAAAGATCACCAAACAATCACTTGAGATAGTGAACCCAAGCAGACGAAGAAGTTCGGATTTCTTCTCACTCTTCATCTCCTTCATCTGGGGGTTTAAGAATAACCATAAAAAAATAAAATACAAAAATAAAAAAGAACCACTGCCCCAGGAGATGAAGAGACCTTGCAAACAAACAGAGCGTCCAAGGAGGGCTTAGGCGACGCAGGAAATGGAATGAGATGATTGATTGATGATTTGCAGATGTCCACGAGATATACCCGTAGGCTGTGAGGAGAACATGGAGGAGGATGATGACGACGACTGTCGACTGCGACGGCAAAGGCAATGGAAAGAATCTGCATATCCGTTGACTATGGAGCTCTTTTTGTTCGCATGCAACAATTGTGTATCTGTACATACACACAACGAATTGCTGTTACAAGTTTAACTTGGTTTAAGTGGGCTTGGGTATGGGTAGTCTTTCGGTCTTTTGGTCTTTTGGTCTTTTGGCTCATTTTGTTGAAGTTAGGAACAGAAACAGACGTTATGGAATCGTGCTGAAGGATGTTTACGTTTTGGCTTTGCTTTATTATTTTTGGTTGTTGACTTCAAGTTGGGGTAGGCAGTCGCTTTGTATGTATTATCGAATTAAGTGCACCGAATTGTGAGATAAACGTTTTCGAAATTGAGCATGGATGAGAACTATTACAGATACGCATATTCGCTATAAGTCTAATCTAGGCTTACTGAAAATATGGTCACAAAATCCATAACTACTCGCGTATGCTTTTCCGGGAGCTGGCGTATATTATTTTGACGGAAGTCGCTTGCTGCTTTTAATCAGCGTAAAACAGCATAATAACACGATTCCTAATCCAAGATTACGGAAGCCTTGGCAGACCAAGTAGTCCTTTGATCGGGAAAGAACACATCGGATTGGAGGAGGAAATTGGAAGAATTTGGGAGAACTTAAACTCAAGTGCGTAGGCCAGCTCGATCAAGTTTTGGACAAAAAGTCGGTTATAGGACCCTTTCCAACTGTATGTGCCCCTTAAAATGAAGTGTTCTGCGATGTGTTGACTCTACGGAATGGATTGAAAGATTTACTGTGTAGCCTGCGTCCTGGTCTTCTCTGAGATCTTTTGAAGTGCGAATGTCTGATGCTTTGATGACTTGTTTGGGCTATGAATGCACTGAAAAGCGATAATTTCCTTAGACGTTAATACACTGGGTAGTATCTTGTACATCATGTCAAGGAGGCTGATTCTTTTGTTTACGACCAACTTATCTCTTCCGGTCATTCGTCTACGCTATCTTCCACTGGTCTGACTGTGTTTCTATTGCCATGATTTCTTGTTCATCTATGCATGCTTCTGCTCACTCTACGTCGAACCAAACTTGGTTGTGCTCGCTTTTTGTTAGTACCGCTGCTGGTTTTGACGTTGATTATACTTAAGTAAACGAGAAATATCTGACATGCTCTAGAAACTAACTGTAGCCTTTTCAATGTACACATTCTGATTGCACATATTCTTCTTGAATGCTAGAGGCATATCATATGAGTACATCTATCGAATTATTATCAGTCTACCTTACGATTTTTTGGTCTGGGGATGCTAGTAGAAGTGATCTCCGGGAGCTCAGAGCTTTCTGACCTCGTCATCTTTCTTCTCCGTAAAGTCATGCATTTCTGTAGATTGCAGACAGAAAGTGTTTGACCACATGATTTAAAGCCAGCCCTGTTTGCCTGCTTTGTCTACCGAACCACATCCAAAAAAGCCGCTGATTATGCCGTAATATCAGACCACGTTCTCCCAAAGTTGTTCCACTATACGAAGTGATCATATTTGTGTTTTCTCTTTCGAATGTTGAAATTTCGAATTCTACCGCTGCGCATTAGGTAAATAAATTACTTTCATGCGTATCGATCAACTGTGGGACCTAGCTAAATCAGAGAATGTTTGCATTTAAGCAGAGGGCTATGTTATAGAAAATGAAGCTCTTAGAGTGAGGTACTCCAAGCGGCAAACTTTTGAATGGTTGAACAAGGCTGTGCCGAAAATCCCATCTCGGGAAACTAAGACTTTTGGATGCCAGGCCTCGACCTTGTAGAAGGGGAGGAATCTGTAATAAAGCAACTGGACACAATATAAGAAGGAGCTCGGATAAAGATAAAACAAAAGCTAGAGGAAGCTGTTCAGAACCTGGACGGTACCACCCAGTGTTTTGAAATGGCATGTCCAGGGTGTAAAGAATCTAGCAGATCGCCCGTTATTTTGTGGAACGCAGATATGCAGCGTCTTCATGAAGAACAAGAATAGCTGGTATAACTCATTGGTTCTGGTGACTATTAAGCATGCTGTAGCTTCCCTTGATGGCTTCAAGTCTCCTGGCACCGATAGCATATATCCAGTTATACAGATCAGCTGCTGCTAACTCTGAAGAGAAGCCTTTATACCTAAAATCGGCATCTAGCGACTGTCTGCTCTAAAGCGCAGATAGCCCTTGTCGTGGTCGATGATTGGTGCACAATAAATGGGCTTTCAGTCATTCCTCTCAAAACTGAGGTTGTTCTCTTTACGAGAAGGAGGAAGCTGTCTGGCCTTACTCATCTAGTACTTAAAGGCATCACCATCCAGTCCTCCACAGAAGCTAAGTATTTCGATGTCATCCTGGATAACAAACTCCTATGGACTAAACATGGTACGTCGAAAGCCCCTAAGGCGCTGTCGGCTTTCTGATAGTGCAAAATAGCTGTCCGAAAGACATGGGGTCTATCACCGAGAAGGGTTCTCCTGATCTACACGGCTATGATAAGGCCAATTACTTATATCCTACACGTCGGTTGTATGGTGGAATAAGCTCTCAAAAAGAATACGTTATTTCTGCTTTTCCAGACTCCAAAGAACGGTCTATCTCCGTTGCATGGGGGCTTTCCCTAGCACACCAGGCGTATTGATGAATCTTCCTTCCTTTGTTATTCATATCATGAGCGTGTCTCAAAGCCATTTTCCATTTAACAATAAATGGTCTTTAGTACAGCTGTGTTTTTGACTCTGGTCTTATAGACATACCATCTGACGTAGTGACATCAGAACTCCTGCTGCAGAAATAATTCCCTTTGCCCCCGAGACTGGTTTTGGCCTGAATCTAAGCCAAGAAGGGACTGTAGTCGGGTCTTCACGGATGTCTCAAAAACCGATATAGGGTGCGTCGCTAGTGTCTTTCTGTGAGACGGCAACCTGAGATTTCATTCAGTTCCTAAAAATACGCAATAATGCCTCGCTGTGTCCTAAAAATGATGACAATGACATCAGAGTTATTCAAGTATGATGTTATTGAAGCCACATGCTAAAACGTCACAGTTTCTTTTTGTGACATAAAAGATGTTCATCATCGTTCTGCACAATCTTACGAGTTTTGGCAGGAACAGCAAGATTAGACACGGCTAAACAAGCCGTCTACATGTGCTACACATGCTGTTATATGTAGAGTTAACAGATGATGAGTAGCTACCTGGACCTCTAGAGATTCTTCTAGAATTTACGGTAGCTTGAATTGATTAACCGGCTGCAAAGTTTTTTTTTCATATACAGCACCGGTTGTGGATCTACTGTTTACTTCTTCTCATTTCTCATTTCTCTGCTCATTTCTCTAGTCATTAGGTCTTGTTATCTTGACCCCTTCTTTTTATCTTTTAGTAAAACTCTAAACAGTGCTTATGAAGTAGTATCTTTGCATTTTTTCGATATCCCGCTTCTCAGGCTCTATAATTTTCTGCTGCTTTTCCTGTTGTTTAGCCCCCTGAGATTTCCCTGATGGTTTTGGATCCATCCGTCAAGACCCGACTACATTCCTTTTTTAGCTTAGACGATTTCGTACTATCGCAGCAGCAGGTCTTCTGCCATTGCATTCATATGACCGGAGTCGAAAAATGATCGGGGCACAAAATCATGAAAACGCCAGTGCATGTTATATAAAAGCACACTTCTAAACGAAAGATGGCTTTGAGAGTGCAGCCTATATTTGGGTATCAAGGGGAGGGAAATTCAACAGTTCGTATACAGTAGAGTCCGCCAGAGCGTTCTTTGGAGTTTGGAAAACCTTCAGTGACGTATTTTCGTAGAAGCCATTCCAAGAGGCAACCCACGTATTGGATATAATTGGCCATATCATAATAATGTAGGTTAGAAGGCTCCTTCTCGTTGGTAAGCACCATGTCCGGCTAAAAGCTGTTTTCCACTGCCAAAAAGTTAACAACGCCTTGCAGGTCTTCGGCGAGACGTATTTAATTTAAATAAATTTGCCATCCGATATAATACTCAATACATGGTGCCAAAAATTGCACTGTTCAAAGCACTCTCAACGCCTATGAAAATGCCCAACGCGTTCTCCTTTTATTGTAGTCAAATAGGCCTTCAAATCTGTTCACCGGATTTTAGAGCGCAGTCTTGCAGGGTCTTTCGTGTTGATGTTGATGTTACATCTTTGATAAAGTATACATTCGTAATGCAATCCTCGTTCCATCCAGAAATATCTGATCTGCGAGAGTTTTTCCTGGTTGGACACGTCAATTCAAGACATTTGTCAAGGGCACCGTTCACCGTGAGGAGGAGCATTGACGAATACTCTTGTTGTAGAGAAATTCTAGCTGGTGTAGTGCAATTAAGAGTTCTTGGCCCATTTCTGTACCACCTACGTACTCATCATATAGCGCAAGATGAAGATATATTTAAAATAGATATCGATGCATATCCTGTCCGACGTTCGTTCATTAATATCTGCATTGGTTATAAGCAACAGCTTGACTAAGGCCACGGCTCGATCCTCTTCACCAACACTTTTTCATTTCTGTATCAGAATAATGACTTCCTTCCTTCATAAGCTGATAGGGTGGCTAGAAACTTGAGACGGAGAATCAGTTCAAGTTCTAACGACCTCTTTGGGTGATGCTTGCGCTTGAGTATTCCGATTCTGAGAGGAGTTTTACTTCTTGGTGATCTGATGGTTAAACAGTTTTTTGAGCTGTACCTCATCATTTACCTGCAAATCCTTGGATCCGCAGAATTTCTATAACGACGAAGGGTTCATTCCTATTGGAAGACGTCCTGTAACACATCACGTAAGTCAAACTTGTTTTCATTGCTTTCGTCATTCAAACCTCGGCGTGTTTTGCAAGTTCCTGGACTTACGAATTTATATTCGTTCTAGCTCATTACTGTTAGTTCGACATGCAGCCTACCTACTGATCATGAGGCAGATCACCAGAGAAGGTCGTATATTCTCACTGCGTTTTAGATAACCATGATACTCGTACTTCTTGGCTGTTTGTGCCATCAGATCATAGGCCTTGGATAACTTTCTGTTCCTGCCCCTGTCCCAATTTGATGCTGGACAAATAAGTCGTGGTCAACTCAATTTCAATTGTCTATTGGTTGTTGTTGGAGCCTCTAATGTTTAAGCGAAGTTGGTCGGTCTTAAAATTGCAATCAAGAAACTGTTTCATCTTGATCCTGCCACAAAAACAGCGTTCTTGAAATGTCTTTGCAGTTGCCACTGGCCTTTCCTTCCAAGATGATAAACATTGCATGCTGATATCAGGCTCTCATTAATCGCCCACGTCATCCCGAAAAGGTCCAAACGATTTTTTCTCTCGCAATTTAAATGATGCGTGTACTAGTTACCACAGTTTAGGTTTTGATTTTGAGTGGAGAAAAGACAAGTTAAATCCAAACGTTGCCTATGTTTTTGTTTGGAATCAGTTGTTGTTCATTACAATCTGAAGTAAAACGAGCATATCGTGCCAAAAATATTTTTTAGCCACGCTTAGAAGTTTGAGGTCACACACTAAGCACACCAACTCCTTACGGTCGAAAGTGGGTCAGCTTACGAAATTCAATCTCAATCAACATTTCCAAATTATGTAATTGAATCTGTACAAGCTTAGTGCATTCTTGACCTCTCTACGGGGAGTTCCTTATGGAAAAATAGTATTTAGCAAATAATTTTCATCGCAGCAACTCCTAACAGGCCCACAAGAGCTAAAAGTATCTGATAAGCATCGAGAGACGAATGAGTATTTCTAAATGCATTTTCCAAGCAATTTACTTAAATTAGACAAAATCTTGTAATTCACAACATTCCATCTGAATACAGTTTCTAAGTGAAAAGAAACCAAATCCAAATCCGCCTTCAACACATTTCCATCTCAAATTGAAATGTGCCCACTGCTAACGTCAAACTGCTAAGTGCTCATTCGCAAGGCCATTCCAGTTGGATTCGTGGTTTAGCATCTCCTTATCGGTCGAAGGCATATGGTTACAAACCACTACCAAGACTTTGATAATCTGCATCGAATCCCATTCCAACTTATAGTCTGACTCGGTACGACCTGCAAAACATGGTTTGAATGGTTGCAATAATCGAAGTGCATGTCGCTGGCGTCATTGTCGTTGTTGTCCATCGTCACTATTCACTAGCCACCATCATCGTCATAATCGTCGTCGTTGTCGTTGCTGTTTTCGATGTTGTTGTCGATAGTTAACTTCATGTTGCTATCGTCCATCTGCCTACTTGCATTTTCATTCTCGTGAATTTCGGTTCCGTCTCTCCAATTGCCCTGTAGCACCTACAGAACTGCTGCTGCTGTTCCATCTTGGTCCACCACCAGGCTCATTTTTCCATACCCGGCGGTGGAGCGCCTCTCCAAATTAATGCACATAATTGCCGCAGCTAATGATCACAGTCTTTCTTAGATTTCGACATTAGAACTCATATTTGGGGGCACAGCACAACAGGAGGAGGCGGAGATCGATTTGATGCGGTCCATGGTAAATTTGAACGAACAACGCTGGAACTGCGCGCGAATTATGTATCTCTCTTCGTCCATCCTGCCGGTGTGGTTATGGTGCAATTGTGGAAATCATAAATTCCAAGCACATTAACAGTTGCTATGAACAAACTCGCGTACAACCTACGCACCACGACCTGTTGTTGGACATAAGTTGACTCCCTCCAGCTCCAGATCTGTGCAAATGCACAAGATACGAGTTCACTTAGGCCGCTCTAGGGCTTTCTTTCATCCATGGACCGTATTGATGGGCTTATTTTACAAATATCATCTAAGTCATTTCTCATTTCGCAGTGGTTGCCCCTATGGAACGTACGAACGTAAGAACGCGCAATAGTGATGACATTGCCTCCTGAGGGATGATTGGAAAAAAGGTAATTCTCCTTCAACTCCTCACGGCTTCAGCTTTAGCATGGCCATAGTCGATTTGGTATTCAGTACATGCAGCAAACGTCCGTCGATGCGTTGCATTACCAGGAAGACACAACGAAAGGTTACCTAAGAACAGAGGCGAACGAACAACTGCGCGCATATTCAGTACGCATAAGGAGGTCTTTGACAGCGCATAGCTAGAGGATAGATTCTTCGCAAACAGTGTGCGCACGTTGAGTGCGTTTTTCTGGACTTGGGATCGGCTGTTCAGGAAGCGAATCCAGTTTGTGGGTGGAAATGATGAAAACAAGTTGGAAGTTCTTGTTCTTCTTCAATGCAAGGTCTTTCACTTTTCTCAGTATAAGGTGGGTGGCAATGGCTATGTTTGGACTCTTTTGAGGAACGGGAAATTGTTGCGTGGTGCACAAGACAGATATCGCCAGACGAGATAAGGTTCGTAGAAAATATATTTGGGAATGTAATCATGGTTATGGGTTTCGAGTTTCGAGAGAACTTTGTATGTTGGGCTGGTTTTAATGGGTTCGGAGGTCATCGATTTTGTTACTGGGAACCGAACATATAGTGCATTACTTTAGTCTTGAATTTATCCCTTTAAAATGAAGTAGAACTTGGAGGTGTTTGTCAGGAGTAAATTGGATTTTGCCAACAAGTTCTCGTGCTGCGTGGTTAAACATTGGCTGAAAGGAATCGATTGAGAAAATTTATATGAGGGATACAGCCAAGGTTTGTTGGGTATAGGAATTTCACCAGCAAGTCGTTTATCAAATATTGTCATTATTTGGAGAATTTTGGACTGCATTGACATCTGGCTCAGTTCCTTCAGTATACTTTACACATTTTCGCGTACAATTGAGAATGTTTCCTTTTTTCTTTCGAATGGCCCAAATATTAATTCTTGCGCTTATCTTTTCCAACTGCCACGATAAGAGATTTGCAGGACATCATCTTGGTCCAGTTAGATATTTCGACCACAGTCGTTTCGATAAACCAAAGTAGAAAGCGATTGCGAAGGGAATTCTTCGTGACCATCAATTTCTTAATCCGATTTTCATAAGGAGGAAGCGTGAGCTCAATGCTTTCGTTGGGATATCTTTCTCTCGTTTTCCTGGCTCAAAACATTCTTCTCGCTGCTCCTTTTGGCTTACTGCCCTGTTCTCCTCGTACTATCCTCTCGTCTGTGTGTTTTCGTTCGTTCCTTGTTCCCTGTGCGTGCCTCGTTCGTATCGCATCTTGACGTCGTGTGTATGTATTGCTTTAGTAGCGTGATCGTCATAGATGAACTAACATAGATGGGAAGTTTTCCAAATATTGAAAAACCAAAACCCGCTTTCCACTGATTGCCTCTATCCGTGTGACCCTGGCTGTGAATAAGTGTGAATTGTCATCAATGTCAACTTCTTTCTCATTTTACACAAAGCCCGCCCATTTTACTTATAAAACGTCATCCACATTACACACACATAGTGAACTTTACGTGCAAGTCGCTCTCGTTCTAGCAGCTTTACTTGTAAATTGCTCTCATTCTGGAAAATTCTGGCAGGATATAGAGATGTACAGTGTTTTGTTAATTCATTTACAGTGTGTCTGTACGATGGTTAACGGTTTGCGAAAGTATTAAAAAAGTTTGCCATCTCAATTAGTTCATCTATTGTGATCGTCTTTGTAGTCTTTATATCGCCTGTCGTCCTTTTACCAAATCCTATACGTTGGATTATTAAAAAAAATACGATTTAATAAAATTCGGACGTTTCGCCATCATTATAGAACCAAGTGATTTTCACAGACCTTTGAGGTCAGCTTAACACCATTAACAGAGTTCTGCAGAGAGCGAAGCAAATGATAGTTGGACTTCGGTAGTCGGTAGAGGAACTTCTCCAAGTAAGTCCCAGCCATGATCTTTGAATTTTTTCCGAGTCATTGTCGTTCCTCTTGTTTAATACTGACGACTTTGAGGTGGCCGGGTGCGCGCTTTAATCGTTGTTGATAGTAGAGAGTGAAATCAATAGTCTGGCCAGGTTGGAGCACTTCATAATGCACGATGACCTTCCAAGCCCACCAAACACAAAGCATTACCTTAGGTGGCGGCAATCCAGGCTTTGCCACCGTTTGTGCAGTTTCATCCACCTTGGAAAATGATCTTTTTCACATACGAGTATATTGTCGTATGTGACTTACTTCAATCTGTTCAAAAATGGCTCCTTTTTCGCTTTGTTTGAGTAATGATTCGCAGATAGAAGTTGGGTCCATGACATTTTCCACTGTCGATTCATGTGGTACCCAAATATCGAACTTCTTTTTGCTTTCAGCTTTATGCAAATTGTTCAAAACTGTATTGTTGTCAAAGTTTAGTCCCGCAGCGAACTCATAACATGAAATGTGCTGGTCTTTTTAAATTTTCTAGAGAGTTCCATCGATTTTTTCAACGACGCATCGAAGTTTCTAGAGCGGAAACGAGCAAAACATTTCCGTGCTGCTGATTTTGACAAAACATCTTTACCATAAACACAACGATTTTTTTCACAAGCCTGCTAAACGCTATCGCCTTCGTCGAAGTGATATTGCAAAATACAACTAGACGTGTATATTTGATCTTAATATTAAAGATCACTTAACAAAAGAGAGAGTCACAACAAAAACAGTCCCAATAAGGTCACACAAATTTACTTTACAAAACTGGAAGTTATTCTTGCTTATGAGATATTGGATGATGCTTACTAGCAAAGTAATTTGTCTGCACATTGTGCACTTTTTATTGAATGTCTCACTATGCACATATTAGACTGTACTTATACAGTTCTTAGAAAAAAGTCGAATAAAAGACTTAAACTTTGAATCACTAATTAACTCTTAAAGAAAATTAATACTAAAAATATAGGTAACCTGAATCGAGTGCTCTAAGCATCCCAACAGCCTCTGGCCGAGAGTCAGATACAAAAGATTATGATCTAAACTCAAAAACGAAGTTCCTGTAAGCTACGGCAACTATTGCCAGAATCAATTTAACTTTGCTAAAGAAAATCCGAAAAGCGAATTGCAGATAGTAAATAGCATCTTGAACCAGTGTTCTCTTAAGAGAAAATCTATGATAATACGAGCAAACGACTGTGATATATCTGGTGATCTCATTGCTAATGTTTTTAAAGAATGCTTTAGTTTAATATCCGGATGTTTACCAACACAAACAGATCAATCAGATCAGTTGTGGTGAACCGCCACAGATTAATTTTTTTGCGTTCGAACCAATAACTGCGGTTGAAGTTTTAAGGACTATTGGTGTTGTGAAAAACTCGGTTTCTTCTGCTTTTGATGGTATTTTCAGTACCTTTTTAAAACATATTGGGTGCTTTGTAGCTGATATACTAACAGCTATGTTTAACTGAAGCCTTTTTCAGGAGTATTTCCTCGTGGATGTTGTTGCGTTGTGTTCAAAAAAACGATCATCAGTATTTGATAAGCAATTATAGGGCAATCTCCATAGACATGGTTAACCATATCACATTGTTGAAGAAACCTGAAAGAGCTGGGTTTCGAGGCTTTATAGTTTATACTCGATTAGTTCAGATCTTACCTCTCAAACCGATCTCAAAGGGTCAAGACAAGATGAGAAATCCGGTTTCTTAATTTGGGATTGCCTCAGGATTCGGTGCTAGGATCTATTCTTTTTTTCATTTACATTAACTGTCTGTGCAGACTTAATTTTAAAGGTTTATTCACTTATCCGGCCAGTGACCCTTGGAGAGTCTAAAAATGAACTAATGCCGCTTTCCATAATTCACGGTCCCGGGCACGTTGCTTTCAATTTACTAGACCAAGGCTTCTGGCGTCCGCGATTACCTGATCTTTAAACCGGAGCTTCGGTCTGCCTTTTCTTCGTGAACCAGGTAGCTGAGATTCTATTAGCTGGAGCATTTTCGCTCGATGTGGCCGAGCCAGTGCAGTCGACGGATTTTTGCTTATCGGACTGTGGATGTGGTCTGTTCGACGGATCGGTTTTTGGTCAATAGCATGTACTTTTTTTTATCCTTATTCATGATGAGACCAATATTCAGACATTTAAAACCCACGTACATCGGTACCTATCCTTCTTTCCTCCCTAATTTCCGTTCGCCTGAGCTGTGTGCAAACATTTTAGGGAACCTTAACCTTTTGAGCGCGTGCTACTTAAGAAAAAAACTCGTTTGGCTTGTTCTTCTATAGCAGTAAAAGCCTCGATAATGGTATGCTGAGAAAGGGCGATGATGTAGATAACGTCTGCATAGCCCAGCAGCTGGATGGATTTGTTAAATATAGGGCCTTCTGTGTTTACGCCGGCCTTTACACTATTTGCTCCAGCACAAGATGAAAGAAATCACACGACAGCACGTCTCCTTGCTGAAATCCGGTGCATGTTTGAAATAATTCGAAGGATTTATTTCCAAGCTGCACGGTGCATTGCGAGTTCTCTCGCGTGGTGCGACACAACCGAATTAGTGTTCTCAATATCCCAAATTCGGCCATGAATTCAGTGCGATGAATGCGGTCGTATGCGGTCTTGAAGTCGATGAAGAGATGATAATTATCGACTTGTAACTCGTTGGTCTTTTCTAGGACTTGCCGCTGTGTGAAGATTTGGTCTATCGTCGATTTGCTGGGCCGAAAGCCACATGAGTGTGGCGGTGCAAAACAGCTTTAGTTCGTTCACATAGTACGCTGGGTAGGATCTTGTAGGTTACGTTTGGCAGGGATATGTTTCGTTAGTTTTTCTAAGTCATAGGATCGGCTTTCTTGGATATGGCGCGGATAGAGCTGATAGTCCAGTCGTCGGGCATACTCTCAATTTCCCATATTTAGCAGATGATCTGGTTCATGCTCCTGACCAAAACATCGCCACCGGCTTTGAAGAGCTCTAACGGCAAATCGTCCGAGCCCGTGGACTTATTGCTCTTCAGCTTTTTAATGGCTGTGACGACTTCGTCTAGGCTGGGTGGGAGAAGTACTTCATCGACTGGAGTTGAATTGAAAATGCCGCTTAAATACATCCACAATTACCTGCGGTTCGGCGGCAAGATTACCTTCAGTGTTTCGAAGGGCCTGAGTTACTGGTCTATAGCCTGCAGCCAGGTTTTTAGATTTTTCATAAAGTTGTTATAATCTTGTTATTATTCCTATACTCTTCGATATCCTTAAGCTGGGAGACTGCGAAGGCTCTTTTCTTTTTTCGCAGTAACTTTTCCTCCTCCCTCCCTCTGGCTCTGTGCTCATCCCACGTTGCCCGGGTTGTTCTTTGCAACGTCTTCTTATATGCTTCATCTGTTCCCTTCTTCTTCTGCATGCACTCGTCATCATACCATGGATTTCTTATCGGGGGTGGCTGGTAGCCTAGAGTTGCTTCAGCTACTTCCTGAGTAGTAGTACAGCATTGTAACCACATGTTGTTGGCGTTTGTGGTAGGCAATGGCATATTGCAGAGTCTTTCGTTCAGTTGGTCTCTGTAGTCTCTGGATATCTGCGTTGCTCTCAGGGATTCAATGTTGTTGTTTGTCGCAGCTTTCTTTCATTGGATAAATGAGCTCTCAATCTGGCTGCAACTAAATAGTGGTTTCTAATTATTTTCACATTTAGGATATTTGGCGAGTGTCTTGCGTCAATCCTCACGTGGTCAATGTGGTTGGTGGTTATACGTCTAGCCAGGTTGCTGTGTGGATTCTCTTATGAGGGAATAGTGTACTACTTATCGCTAAATTACTAGCTGCAGCCTAATTAGTGAGTCAGAAGCCGTTATCTGTTGTTTGTGTTTCCGATTTGTGTTTTCCGACCACTCCGCAAAAGATGTCCTCCTTACCAATTTTGGCATTGAAGTCCTGAGCACGATTTTAACATCGTATTCCAGACAGGTTCCGTCCAAGAGATCATAGAAATCCTCTTTGTTAGGGTCTTCAGCTTCTTTGGTAGAGATGTGTGCACATACGCACTTCTTGGATCACAGTAATGTCCACCCCAAGTTTCAATGCCGAATCTAATTCCATGCACCATAGTGTCAAAAATATAATATTGCAACTTGTTTATGTGTTTTGCCTCTACTTCTCAAACTTAAACTTTTTGTAGCGCTCTTAGTTGCAGCATAAATAGTTTTTTAATCGACAAAATGAATGCGTATTTGGACTTGTCATTGATTCTTAGATGAGTTTTGTAAGTCACATTGAAGAGGAATTTTTCTCTTTTTTTTCTACCTGAAAAATGTTTGTCCTTAGAAATTATTCTATATAGGCACTGAGTGTTGGGAGGTGCTTATACAATAATAATAAAATTCAGCCGCTATTAATTCTGCAGAAAAACGTCATAATAAAAATTGTTCATAAACACCCAGTTTTCCATTGTTTCGGGATCTGAAAGTTCTTCCAATCCGTCATTTGTATTGCTATAAAGTGTTAATATTTTTTTATATTAATGTACGTAAAAACTATTCAAATGTTATATCTGTATCATTTGCTCGCGTCACCGCTTTCCGCAATTTTTATCTGGTATCGTCCTGTCATCTTTCATCTTCTGGTGTGTTTGAAAAATGTTGTTTAAAGCATTGGCTTTCGGGTATTGATTTTACTGGTGTAGAATGCATATTATCTGACATCCTGGTGTAAAACAGGATTTCCTTCCTTTTTCTCATATTTCTTTATTTTACATCTTTTATTTTTGTCTCTTATTTTTTCAATTCAAATTGTATAGCAGCATTCAGGCTTTCCATCATTGTAAAGTAGTTGGCTTTTCTAAGGTCACCCCACACATTGTTGATTTTATTTATAATTAAGCCCATGGAAGTGGCATTTAGCATTATTTTTACACTTGAAATCGAAATGAATTGTAATGAATTTATTATATATAAAATGAAAGAAAAATAAATGAAATATAGCGATTTTTTTCAGAATTTTGGCTTATTTTCAAAACGCAACTATTTTCGATTAAATTAACAAATGTCACAAAGTTTTTTTTTTAATAATCTATGAACTGTCAAAATTATTAAAACCATCTATTGGGAAAAACACCACGAACTTCTTCCTTGACCTAATATTATGACAGCAGCAGAACAGATTAGTTTTAAGTTATTCATTTAAATTGATTCCGCTAAAACCGTTATATACGCCGGTTGTTGAAACAACCAATCACGAAAATATGTCTCTGCTACTTTTATTAGAATGGTGTGTCTCGGCTGTATGGGTATTTTCCCTAGCACGTCTGGCTTTGCTCTAAACGCTGTAATGTTTTTTGCGTGGTAAACTTCAATCATTTTCTCTTCTAGGTTTTCTATTTCATATATTGAATTCCCAACTGACTTTACTATCCTGCATCGAATAAACTTTGGACATAGCTTTGAATTTATATGCTTATTCGCCAAACTACGAGTACATCTCCGGCGTTGAAGGATCTCTTTGAGCTACGCAGATTGTAAGTTCTTGCATGGGTACTCATGTGTTGACCGAACAGGATTGGTGCACTGAAGTACACAACGCGATTTGGATTTCGGAAGATCTCTATCCCAGTCTTTTTGGTCGTTTCTCATTTCTGCTCTGATAGAAAAGACAACAGATGATTTCGGTTTTATTGAAACGGAAAATAACACAGCTCATAGTTGGTAGGGAATTGGAAAGAGAAAACGTACTTTCTACTGATCTGATCGTTGAATTGCTCGCTACGGTAAAATGTTCGAAATATTTTGAAGTTTTAGGAAGTTTATGTTGCTTTAAAAGTTTTTTTTTTTTGTAAAGAACTTATCACTCAAGTGGGTATGAATACACTTAAAGTGCCTGCGCACGTGTTAAGTTTTTTGGAAAATGGTATAGAGAGAGAAAGAAAGATGGTTGGGTTCAGTGGTTATTCCGCTCCATAGGTGGCGTCCAACATTTAATGGGGACTAAATTCTTAGTGGAGGTTGGCTTGTTGTTGATTTCTAGTTAACTACTCATCTTGCTTGATTTTCGGCGAGGCTGGAATTCGAACACCGAACTTGAGTCACGGCCACCCACATAGGTAGAAAAGAATTAAAATGGTTGAGATTTATGGTTGATTAATTGTCTATTTTCGTTACGTTTTGGACTATTAGCCGATTCTCACTAACGACTCATAAACCATAGAGGAAATATGAAATTGAAGGCAACTGTTTATGGAAACTCAAGCTCCTTTAATAACGTTGAATGCTTGGACTTATGACATTACATTCGACTATTCACTTTGCGTAGACTTCAACCAAATGTTACTTGAGTTTATACAAGGTGGCGCGAAATTAATCTCCCTATCGGAAGATGGTATAATTTTTGCAAATGGCGTCGTACGTCAATCATATTTGATATTTGTGAACGAAAGAGCTGCAGTATAACATAAGTAAAGGGTTTTCCAATAGGGACTTGACAACTTTGAATTTAATTTGTGAACGCACTCTTTCACTAATCATCAAACTGTCACTGTCAATTTATTCAGTAAACTCAACATTTTCATCAGACGAGCAACGTCTGCAAATTATAAAAATTTTCTACCGAAATTCGGAGTCGGTGACTGCAACTTTAAGAGCGTTAACTCCAATTTTCGGTCGTAACTCTCGCCCTAGTAGACAGGCAATAACAAGTTTATTGCAAAAAATTGGATCTACATATTCCTTGTGTGATGTTGCCGTGTCAGTGAGATAACGGGTTGGTCGAAGCGTCGAAAATATCGCTGCCGTTCAGGCGTCCGCAGCAAACGATCCAAATCAGTCAATTCCACGGCTCAGACCACATTATGGCGTATTTTGCGTAAGGATCTTGGTTTACACCCATACAACATCAAGCTGACTCAAGAATTGAAGCCGATGGACCATTTGAAGCGACGTACGTTCTCCGATTGGGTTCTGGAGAAGATGCGCCAATATGATGAATTTCATCGCAAATTCATCTTCAGTGACGAAGCTCATTTTTGGCTCAATGGGTTCGTCAATAAGCAAAATATGCGTTATTGGTCGAGTGAAAATCCACATATGCTTCATGAATCACCACTTCATCCACAAAAAATAACAGTTTCATGCGGTTTGCATGCCGGCGGCGTTATTGGGCCATATTTTTTCGTCGACGATAACTATCGTTACGTTACTGTGAATGGTCAGCGTTATCGCGCCATGATCACCGATTAATTTTGGCTCGAATTGGAATATATGGACTTGGACGACATTTGCTTTTTTTTTATAATTTACGCGCGCCTAAGGGGTTAGATAACCCTTTTACTGTTGCCCGGCGCGGGCGGAAAGGTAGAAGGTCAGGTGTGTTAGGTTTCGATATTCGCTCTCCGGGGGTGGGAGTCCGAATAGGACGGAGAGTTTTTTCTTCACTCAGAGTGATCGAGGTATGAAACTCTACAACAGCCAAATCTACGTGTCAGTGTTATGCCTTCACACGCAGAATTTTTCTGTCTGAGTTCCAATGACACAAATGAAAAACTGACTTGCCATGGGCAGGATTCAAACCTGGACCCTCTGAGTGAGAAGCGATTGCGATTGTACCACTACGCCACGGCCACCCCTAACAGGATGATGCCACAAGCCACACAGCACACGCTACAATCTATTTATTGGAGAGTAAGTATGGTGAGCGTGTTATCTCAAGAAATGGGCCAGTCGATTGGCCGCCTCGTTCGTGCGATTTAAGGCCCTTGACTATTTTCTGTGGGGCTACGTTATGTTATTGGTTTATGCAAACACGTCGACGACGTTGAAAGATCTCAGAGCCAACATTGAATACAAAATAGCGGCCGTTTCGGCCGAAATATTTAGCCGAGTCATTGAAAATTGTGTCCAACGAATCGACCGCTGTAAACGTGCCCGCGGTGGCCATATGAGCGAAGTCGAGTTCCATTCCTAAATGTTTTGATTCTACTTCAAGCCGATAATAAAGTTTTTGAAATATCTCAAATGGTTTGCGTTTTATTTAAAAAAAAAGTTAAAAAAGTCCTTATTGGAAAACCCTATACAAACAGACAACCAATGGAGCTCTATACTCTGCAAGAGCGTGGAATAATTGTGTCGATGTTTTTGACCAATAATCGGTCATTAGCGCAGCGTGAATTTCGACGTCGATTTCCTAATAGTTTCGCGACAACTGGGAAAATATTTCGGCACTTAGCTACTCGACTCGAACAGAGTGGAACCACAGGAGACCATGCAGGGCGTGGCCGCCACAGGACTGGTCGTTCGGCCGAGAATATCGTGGCTGTGGCTGAAAATGTCGCTGAGAACGAAGAAACATCAACCGGACGACGGCCCCGCAATTGGGCATCGCCGGACGGCGAATTTTAGGGGAAAACTTACTCATGTTCCCATACAAAGTGCAAACAATACATCATTTAATGCCTCCTGACCGTCAGTCGCGTGTGAATTACTGTTAAAGCTATGCTCAAGGACACCATCGACAATACGATCACTGTTATTGGCGAACGCTATAGATGAGCGGGGTTTGGTAAACATATGGTTTCAACATGTCTTCAAAAATTAAGTAAATTTTTAGATTTTAAGGTAGTTTTAGATTTCAAATAGTAGATAGTATATGTATTAAAAGTTTAAGAAAATTTACGTATATAATAAGATTAAAAGAAAGTTATAAAGAAAAGAAAATCAAATGTTATGTACTCACTTTCATGACGAAGATCCAATTCTTTGAAATTTGCGCACAAGGTTCAGCAGCAGATGTAATTTTGAATACCTTTCTAGTGACAATATGTACAAGGATCACTTTTCTCTGGCTTTTAACAGTACTTATTTAGGTAAATGAATTTATTATCAAGGAAAAATCTACTTTTATATGATAGGAAGATTATAGGAAAATAAAGTCTGATATGAGAGTATCATATAACCCTTCGGAAAACAATAGAAGTTTAGCCAACTGCAATCGGTGTTAATGACAAAACGCAGATTCGTATAAAAGTTGGGTTTACACTAACCAATCCGGTTTGTGACTTGAGTAATTAAGCCAACTGTTAAATTTCGAGAGTAATTTTGGCAGTAATCGACTTTCAAAAAAAAAAAAAAATAGTCTACGGATCACGCCACAACGCAGATATTCCATTGATATTCATATACTCTCAAAGACGGGCCCCCGCCCAATTATCAAGGCTTCGCCCTTTAATGACGTTGCCTAATAATGAACGGGGGCAGAGCAAAGTACTGGTCTTATCGTAAACATCTTCAGATGACGCTACCGAAAGTTGCTACGATTCGATCAGTCACAAGTTGCCGGTCATAAGTCTTGTTGGCGGCCGGACCACCGGTAGTCTCTATCAGGACTTAAATCACGGTACCATGGGAGTCAGGAGCCCCCCGGATCTCGGTCCGGGCTTGACTTGAAGAGGTAGGCCCCCTTGTGGGAGCGTCATGGTGGCTGTGGTTTAAACCCAAAATCGCGGGAAGGGTCTTCCTTTGGTTGACCCTATGTAGAGTTGCAATAAGTACTGGGTGCTGCGACCCTAAGAGCAGTAAGAGGTTTTAGGTCGACCTCGACTCATACCAAGGGTGGAACTTGTGCCGGCAACACAGTTCCGAATTGGTATCAATGGATTGACGGAGAGCGATGGCAAGGCATATCCTTGCTCCCATGGATATATGGGCATCCCGTGGGATAAGGCCATAATGGCAGGAGTCCACGTTAAACACAAGAGTCGTTCTGTACTCTCAAAGCCATCTTCTCTTTAGAAAAAAATGGTCTTTGGTACATCACGCACTGGAGTTTTGATAACCTTTCACGCCAACTATTTTTCAACTCTGGTCTTGTGCAGAAGCCTTTTTCCTCTGTGGTCGCAATTAGTGATAAACAAAATAAAGTTCTAGTAAGGAAATTATGAAATATAATTGGATTACAGTGCAAAAAATTGACTAAATATGCAAAATTACAAAATTATGACTTACCTCTCGAAATGAAAAAGTAATAGTGACAGAAGAAGGGCTAAACGTCAAAAACACAATTGAAGATATTGCGATGAGGCGCCATCTTCATGTCAAGTTAAATAAGGCAACTGACGTGCGGATTGCAACAGAGATGGACACAATCTTCAACATGCCCCGTTAAGATGAACGCCCATGTAAATTACGACAGCTCATCCATCCCAACTCTAGTTAGTGGCTTCGTTAACATATCTGCTATCAAAACCTGCGTAGAAACATGCTATAGATCAGCCGCAATCTTCTCCAGTGGAAAATGATGCTTGATGTCGATGCGTTTCGTTCGGGCGTGAAAAACAGGAACTTTTGCCAAACACTCAGCTCGTCGATTTTCCACAAAAATAGTTATGTCAGCCAAAGTATGTAATATTATCTCATGCACAATGCTACGCAAGTACGATAGATAGCCTCCTTTTCCGCCTCCGCTAAACTAACATATATTCAAGTATGTATTCACAACGTCAAATTGCCAAATTTTAAAACCGAATTGTATAGAAAGCTCCAACAATAAGCTCAATGTCTCCAATCTTGCTACAGGAGCAAATATTCGTATCTGATACGAATACGAATAGTTTACACCATATTTTTGATTATATGCCTTGGGCACAAGTCTTCTAGCCTATCATCTGCACTATGTTTAGCTGTAAGAACCCAACGACATCCAACAACGTGATCACTATCGTTCTTCTTAACGATCTCCCAAGTATCGTTTTTGATGATACTTATCAGATCAGGTTCCATAGCATCCTTCCACTCCTCACAGCCACTATTCTCGAACTTATTTCCGCTACATCAGCAAAAACATCTTCCTCACGTCTGATTCATGTCTACCAGTACTTATCCCCACATCCTTTTGTGGGGTTGTTGATCCTGACGGAAATAGTTCCTTCGGTCGCACTCTCGAACGTAACAAGCACGGCATTCCTAAAGATTTGTTCTCTTCTTTTTCAAGTTCCATGATTCTCAGGAACTGTTGTAACTTTCGATGGATGCTTTGAAAATTCATCTGCCTTCGTACTATTTGCGGTACTCTGCCCCTTTTGTATCGGCACTAACAACTTATCCAACACTATTCCTGATTTTTACTTGGCAACGATACACGATACCTAACGACTACGCCTTCCATAGATGTTTGCGCAAGCTTGTCTTTTACTGGATCTTTATCTAAGACAAACACTTTTGAACCAAAGATTTTGAGATAACCCGTTTTCCAGTCCATTTTTCCAACAGGAATTTTACTACGCAAGCTATTTGTAGGACATCTGTTTCGAATATGACAATCTGTGGAAACAGCTTCCGACTAGAACGAGGAACTTAAATTGGATTGCACCAATAAACATCTAGCCAAATCCATAAGCGTTCGGTTCCTTCGTTCCGAGACTCTGTTTTGTTGTGGAGTACTAGGAATCGTTGTCTTCCTTCTACATATATCCTGGCTGGACAAACACCTATCGAATTCCCCATAGTCAGACAGTAGACACTTTACATTTTGCCTTGTTTGCCTTTGCACAAGTTTTCGATATGGCTTAAAGCATCGAGAACACCGCTCTTTTGTTTCAAGAAGTAAACTTCGTACCATCTCGTACTATCGTCAATAAGTGTTACGAAATATTTTGCAACCACATCTGAATGTATAATCTTTAGCACCGGATGTTTTGCGAAAGGTACCGCGGTCATTTATCTTTTCAAACACACTGGCAACATTACCATGGCTAATCATCCTGAACTAAATGCTTAGTGTTAAGATGACCCATCCTTTCGTGCCACTTCGACAGTTCGGAGCACTCAGGCTGGACTACCAGTTTTGCACATTTGGAACTCTCTCGCAAAAAATAAAGTTCACCTTTGCGATCTGCACTTACGAGTATAGCCACATTGTTGTTTCTATCACTTTCAAATTTAGGCCAAATTCTCTCATTTAGCATTCTGACACATTGATAAAGCGACTTTGCAAGTTTGAGAATACAAGCATCTCTGAAGGCTGGATTCATTGAGCCTTGTTTGGGCCCAGGCCACAATCGAATCACGGGAAATCAAATCGCGGATGAATTTGCTAATTCTTAGGACTGCAACTTGCGTTAGGACTCTCTGCGTCCACGGATAGGCTTCCATTGACAGTTGGGTTTCATACGAGCTTAACTGCAGATGGTAAATTAAACGAATACCACCCGACGTCTCTAAGAAGTGAGCGGCTATCCTTTTGTCCACTAGTAGAAGGACTGTATAGTGCTGATGGCTGCTAAGATTTTGATAAGGACCCAAGTGTGCTAGGCTAAGGTGACATAATATTCAGCGACGATGATGTGAGAGTTATGACAACCCCGCACAATGTCTGCCTACCCTTATATCAGGCTACATTTCCTCGATGCTGGTACATATGCCTTTTACCGCTGGTGAAATAAATCCCAATATCACTATCACCTCGGACTACGGTGGAACGCTAAAAAAATTCCTCGCACGAGTTCGGAAGCATCATTGCGTCTACCACAGAGCAGATCAGAGAAGCTAACAAATATAATACTCATACATGCTATTTGTTGGGGTCCAGCGGTTCTTTCTGTGAGACATTACTTTAATTTTGGAACGTATTTCACAAGGTGTCTTATATCTTAATCTAAATACTCAACACCAGCCCCACAGCCAGGCGCAATAGGTAATGTTATATTAAAATATTTATTCGATTGTTGATATTTATTTTCTCACATCATTGAATATTGCAAATATTTCATTCAACAAACCATAACATGCCCAGCAATTATCTCATCAAACCCGGAACTTATAGCTCAGGTTTCTGTCCATTCCTTAACGACTAAGCAATCGCAACAAAAATGTGTCCGATGTTTGTCTACACATAAAAAATGTTATCTCTCAACTGGGGATCCAAAAAATGTCAATCAAAGGCTTAAGTACCAATCCCATAAAATTCATGGTCATGATATTCGTATTCGGTTATCTAATGCGCAGAGTATCCGCAGTTTTCTCTGTGAACTGGGTATGATCTTGGATTGTGGTGTCCATATCGAAAAGATCGGAGAAATGTTGTCAAAGAAATGTTTCAGACAGCTTTGAGAATGCACTTGTGTCTATGGTGTATGCATTTGGAAATGTGTACATATTCTCCTTGAGGCTGTATCCAGAGTACGCTCGTACCACGCACTCTTAGTCGATGTTGGATTTTTCTAATGGAACCGCAGATACATGCACGATAAGCGATTAGTAGGCAATTAATTGCGCGATTCTTAAGATGTTCACATGCGTGCGATGGAATGTGCGTTTTAGTTTGCGGAACGAGAACAAGAACGAGATCGAGAACTCTCGCTCGAACGGGCTTGTCGGTGTAACATCTGGGAATGCAATAAATTATATCACACGGAACTGTTCCCGCTGTTGATAGTTTTTATTGTACGCATCTGTAGAACATTTTATTGCTCACAGTACTCGTAGATAGAGGTGATGATGAGTTGAACAATTTACTGGTTACTTTTTCCATTTTTTTTTTGTGCATTTATGTTATTGTCGTAGGGAAACTGAACAAATTTAACGTGAAAAAAAGGTAGAACCCAGATCTGTTTGCTAGGTCATTAGAGTAGACTCAGAGGACAATCCGAATGGCATTCCTCTTCAGAGTAAACCATTTATACCTTCTAAACTTCAAGTCATTAGATCATTTCTTAGAATATCTAAGAAAAACGTTTGAGTTATGTGTAGAATCATTTGAAGAATTCAGGACCAAAATGTTGGAATACTCAAAATTGTTTATCGCGCCCTACTTTACGCATTTACCTATGTCAGCGCTTACAATCCAATACGGGCTATGTTCTCAGCTTAATGCAATGTTGTTTTCAGTTAGACAGCCAGATAGATACTTGATATCACTTTTCAGGTGTTTGGACTACCTGAAGTAAGATACCCTACTGTGTGGTCCTGCACTAATTGTCTCAAACTCCTGCTGGGTAGATCTTTGACGTCCGTTTGAGTCACATACTCTAGACATCTAACCATCTAGACATCTACCAAAAGCAGATATCACTGCTATCCAGAAAGTTCGATGTGATGGGCCTGGCAAAAGGATGATGTAAACTGTGATATCTACTACGTTGATTGCCATAGGTAACAGAAACAGCGCTTATTTGGGTGTACATTTGTCATATGCGGCGGAGAAGCCAGGTGCTTCCGACACTTGAGCGAACGTTTTATCACCGTCTGCATCAAGACAAAATTTGCAGACACAATCCTAATATGCCCGTGACCCTAAAGAAGACAAGGAAGACACCATCAAAAAATGTTTCTTCGAGCTCCTCGACAAGATATATGAGCAATGTCCGAAGCAAGACGTTAAAATCGTACTAGGCGATAGGCGATAGCACATGGCGCCTACAAACATATTCTAAGCAACGTTCATACTGTAGACAGCCTTCAGCTTCCATCGCAAACAATTGATGTATCAAAGCTACAACATAAATTCCAGCATCTGCGAGGTTTTCCGATCAAGTCGTATACGCGGGTAAGGCCGCGTCTGTTAATTGGGCTTAACAACGCTAAGCTTGGTTTGCCATTAAAATGTAAGGAAAGTTAGATTGGGCAGCCAATTGCTGCTAAAACACGTTTGGGGTGGACGATACATGGAAAAGTTGCAGAGCAGAATAAAAAAAGAGCAGTGAAGAACATTCTGCATAGTTTCTACACTTGTGAGTGTGAAACTCTATATGCCAACGCAAATCTTCAAAAGCTAGTTAAATCCTTCATATATATTTCTAATTTTGGAATTTCTGATTCTACGCATAAGTTGATGTCTAATGATGACAAAAATGACTTAGATATACTAAATACTCATACCTGTAGAAAAGATGGTCACTTTGAGTCGGCTCTGCTTTGGAAATTTGATAATGTCAATCTTCCCGACAGCCTCCCAAAGCCTGACAAAGAAACGACACTCTTGTTTGGTCAAAAGTTTGAGCTCAGATCAAGAGCTTGCAGATGCCCTCGATATTAAAATATCGGAGTACCTAGCAAAGGGTTATTTCAGACAACTTTCACAAGATGAACTAAGTGAAAGAAAAAATTGTTGGTATTTACCTACATTTCCGGTAAAATATCTAAACAAGCCAGGTAATCTTCGTATTGTTTGGGACGCTGCTGCAGCGGTTCAAGGGGTTTCACTGAATTCTGTGCTTCTTATGGGACCAGATGAAGTGGCACCTTTTACGTCAGACATTTGGAGCGACATGTTCTCCCTGCACCGCACAGTTTGTAAAAATTAAAAATGCTGATGAATTTGAAAGTGAGTTCCCTAGAGCAGTAAAAGCCATCCATCAAAACCACTACTTTGATGACTTAATGGACAGCGGTTCGAAAAGCGTTACAATCCAATCCAGTTGATGAGATTAGCCTGAATGTTGAACCAGAATTAGGAACAGAAATGGTTCTTCCAATGTGGTGGTATCTAATATTTGGGTTCTAATAAAAAACCTTGCTCCTCTTCTTTCCGAAAAATATCGCCCAACAAAACGTGAAGTATTAAGAATGCTGATGACTAATTTTGATCCACTTGGTCTTCGGGGTAATTATTTAATGTTTTAAAAGTCCTATTACATTAAATATGGCGAACCGGGATCGAATGGGACGAACAAATAAAAGAATGGTTTGAGAAACATTTGCATTGGGTGCGTCTATTGCTTGAAGTTGAAAAGGTAAAGATACCAAGATGCTACAGAACCACCGACATAATCAGCTCGTTAGAACGAAATCTACACATATTCGTTGATGCGAGCGCAAATGGCTACGCCGCTTTGGCATACTTAAGGTCTAGCTCAAATGAGTCGATGTGAATGTGTCCTAATTGCGTCCAAAACTAAAGTAGCGCCTCTAAAGCATCTTTCAATTCCTAGACTAGAACTACAAGCAGCCGTTCTCGGAACCCGAATAGACCGCATTATAGTAGATTCACATAATATCAGGTCTGAAAAGAGGTTTTTTTGGTCTGATTCAAAAAATGTTTTATGTATATAGGCAATTCGTAGCCTTTCGCGTAAGTGTCATTCTTGATCATACAGATCTTGCTGGGTGGCGTGGGTACCCACAAAATCGAACGCGGCAGACGAGGGTGCCAAATGGAAAGAAACCCCGAACTTTAAAGAGTCACTGGCCACATGAAAACATTAGAAAAGAGACCACAAATGTGGAAATAAAAACACAGTTTGTCAGTGTTCACATGCAAACCACAGCAAACCTCTTTAATTTTGCAAAGTTTTCATCATGGAATCGACTGCTTCGAAGTACTGCTTTCCTTTTCCGGTACATATACAACCTGCTCTCATCAGTAGAGCATAGTCAGAGAACATCGTGCAAGTATCCCTTACAAATTGAGCTTCAATCTGCCGAAATAGCGCTTTTAAAAGAAGCACAGTCTAGTGCCTTTAAGGATGAGATTCATAAAAAAGTGGATAAAACTAGCAAATAAGCTATGCGCATACATACATACATAGATGCAAATGGGATTCTGAAGTCAAGAAGCAGAATACGCTCACCGACTACAGCTATGGAACATTTTAAAGATACTATCTTCCTTTCTAAGAGTCATCCTCCCACAAAGCTAACAATTATGGACTACCACGCTTGATACAACCACAAAAATGACAAGACCGTTGTAAATGAGCTTAAGCAGAAATTTCATATTCCCTCCCTAAGAATCGCTTTAAAAAGTGTACGAAGATCCTGTGAAGTGTGCAAAAATAATTACACAGTACCCGAACCAACAATGATGGCTGATCTTTCTTCATCGTAACTTGCATCCTTTTGTCGCCCATTTTCATACGCTGGGATCGACGAGGCGAACGTGAATTAAGGGACGCATATAAAAACCTAAATCTGGATACCATGGCGGAAGAATTCACTTCTAGCACTACAAAGTGGAGTTTCATCCCACCGCCTTCGCCTCACATGGGTGGGAGTTTGGAGCGACTAGTTCGGTCTGTTAAGTCCGTGCTGTATATGATACTGCCAACCAGAAATCCGAGTTATGAGTTGCTACGCAGTATGTTTATGGAGGTAGAGAATATTGTCAATTCTCGACCGCTGACATATATTCCTATAGAAGGTTAAAATGAAGAGGCGATAACACCGAACCATTTCCTTCTGGGATCTTCCATTGCAATGAAGACTCCGGTAAGTTTCGAAGATGATGGGATCACAGCAGTATGCGCAGAGCTTTAGGAAGAGTTGGATAAAGAAGTACCTGCCTACAATTACACGCCGGACTAAATGGTTTTCCAACGTTAAACCACTTGAAATAGGAGATATAGTCCTTATTGTGGACACGAACGTAAAAATCAATTTGTCGAGGGATGGTCTGAATGCCCAGTGCCTTTGTTAAAACCCAGACAAACATTTATGAAGGACCTGCCGTGAAGTTGACAGTCCTCGACGTCAGACCACAGGCGATGGACCTACCAAGGGGGAGTCTTCACAACCCTGATATCGAGGTCAAACAATTTTCTACATCTTTCGAGCCTGGAGTGTAAGATGTAGAAGAGATGGCAGTTGACTCAAAAGTACTGTCATCATGTCAACAATAATAAAGACCACAAAGAAAAAAGAAGTAAGAACAAAAGCGAACGAAAGTAAAACCATAACAAGTTGTTCAAAGAAAGAAAAACTAAAAGTATATATTATTATGTATGAGTGTATTTAAGTATGTAAAGGGTTTTCCAATAGGGACTTGACAACTTTGAATTTAATTTGTGAACGCACTCTTTCACTAATCATCAAATTGTCACTGTCAATTTATTCAGTAAACTCAACATTTTCATCAGACGAGCAACGTCTGCAAATTATAAAAATTTTCTACCGAAATTCGGAGTCGGTGACTGCAACTTTAAGAGCGTTAACTCCAATTTTCGGTCGTAACTCTCGCACTAGTAGACAGGCAATAACAAGTTTATTGCAAAAAATTGGATCTACATATTCCTGTGATGTTGCCGTGTCAGTGAGATAACGGGTTGGTCGAAGCGTCGAAAATATCGCTGCCGTTCAGGCGTCCGTAGGAAACGATCCAAATCAGTCAATTCCACGGCTCAGACCACATTATGGCGTATTTTGCGTAAGGATCTTGGTTTACACCCATACAAGATCAAGCTGACTCAAGAATTGAAGCCGATGGACCATTTGAAGCGACGTACGTTCTCCGATTGGGTTCTGGAGAAGATGCGCCAAGATGATGAATTTCGTTGCAAAATCATCTTTAGTGACGAAGCTCAATGGGTTCGTCAATGAGCAAAATATGCGTTATTAGTCGGGTGAAAATCCACATGTGCTTCATGAATCACCACTTCATCCACAAAAAATAACTGTTTGGTGCGGTTTGCATGCCGGCGGCGTTTTGGGCCATATTTTTTCGTCGTCGATAATGATCGTCATGTTACTGTGAATGGTCAGCGTTATCGCGCCATGATCACCGATTAGTTTTGGCCCGAATTGGAAGATATGGACTAGGACGACATGTGGTTTCAACACGATGATGCCACAAGCCACACAGCACACGGTACAATCGATTTATTGAAGAGTAAGTATGGTAAGCGTGTTATCTCAAGACTTGGGCCAGTCGATTGGCCGCCTCGTTCGTGTGATTTAACGCCGCTTGACTATTTTCTGTGAGGATACGTTAAGTCGTTGGTTTATGCTAACACTCCGACGACGTTGGAAGAGCTCAGAGTCAACATGGAATGCGAAATAGCGGCCGTTTCGGCCGAAATGTGTGGCCGAGTCGTTGAAAATTGTGTTCAACGAATCGACCGCTGCAAACGAGTCCGCGGTCGAGTCCATATGAACGAAGTCGAGTTCCATTCATAAATGTTTTGATTGTACTTCAAGCCGATAATAAAGTTTTTGAAATATCTCAAATGGTTTGCGTTTTATTTAAAAAAAAGTTGTCAAGTTCTTATTGGAAAACCCTATATGTAGAGGGAAAATTCGTCCTCTCGATGAAACTTGTGAAAATTGGTTTTGATTTATGTGAAAAGACCAAAACTTGGTCGAAGACACACGAATAAACTTAAACCTCCAATCACTTACGAAAGGCCAAGTCTTGGTCGAAACGTATGAGTGATTCCTTTTAATCGGAGCGTAAACTTGTAAAAGCTGTTCTCTAAATAAAACACTAACAACGGTTTACGTGGATTTTTCACAATATAATAAAATTTTATTCTTCTATTAGAGTAATTTGGTACTTGAAGTGAGTGTGAATTATATGATGCGACACAAATAAAAGTTGAGAGTTGCCACATCATTATATTTTGTTTGGTACATAAATTTAAATGTTGTCACATCATTATTTTTTATTTGGTACATAAATTTAAATGTTAATTAAAACTGAAATAATGTTAAATAATTCACAAAACAATTAATAATTTATTTATAACAAAATAATAAAATAATAGCTGTGCTACAATCTCCCCCTCTGGACATGAAGTCGTCTCGACGATTGTACAGGTCAGCGTCGGTTGGAAGGTCGTCCCCTCCTTCTTATGGGTCGTATTGGCTTATTTATTGTGGATGCGTCCTTCGCTCGGAAAGGAGTTAGCGCAGACACATGATAGGTTCCAAGAGGTACATCTAACTTATCCGCTTCAGCAATTTGGAAAAGTGTTTCGCTGAATCGCCGTATAATGATATATGGACCATCTCGCCTAGGTGCAAATTTGGATGTTATTGTTTTGCCTGCGTTACTAAGAACGTGTGTTGTAATTAGGACTTCATCCCCGAGTTTATATTCTGGAGCCTTTTGGCGCCTTCGATTAGCGTACTGCACATGTTTGTTTTTGTTGTCATCTTCTAACTTGGATACTGTTTCCAAGATGTTGGGTAGTTCTCTTAGGACAGGAAGTATTGTAGAGTCGAAATTCGGATCATCAATGCTGCTACTGAGATCATGGGAGATATGTATTGGTGCTTGCAGCTCGCGTCCAAAAGTAATATAAGCTGCTGTTTGTCCAGTTGTAGAACAGACTGCAGAATTCATCGCGAAACGAATGGATGATAGGTGTTGTGACCATGTGTCATGTTGATTTTCAACGAGGATCGCCAACTGTGTTTTTAGGTCACGGTTCTTGCGTTCCACCATGTTGGGCTGTGGATGATATACCGGTGTAAGCATCTGATCTATTCCGAGACGTGTAGTTAAATACTGCATTATTGCAGCGATAAATTGTGGACCATTGTCGCTAATTACTCTTCTTGGGATTCCGTATCGTAGGAAGATTTCGTGTAACAAAACATTTGAACATTTTTCCGCTGTTGCTTCAGTAAGAGGGAAAAGTTCTACCCATCTGCTAGTTGTGTCTTCTACTACAAATATCCATTTGTTGCCATTGCTGACAGGTAATGGTCCAAAAAGGTCTATAGAGAGTGCCTCGAATCTTTGATTGCTTGCTGTGGTTTTGTAAAGTCCCATTGGTCGTAGATTACTTGGCTTATATCGCTGACACTTGTCACACTCTTTGACATATTTCTGAACCGTAGAGTACATCTTATCCCAATAGAATTTTGAACTTATCCTTGATAAGGTTTTGTCAACTCCGTAGTGTCCAGCAGTAGGGGAATCATGAAGGGCTTTCATGATTGTTTCTATTTCTTGGTCTGGAACTACTAGCGCTGCTTCTTCAGTATCTGTATACTTGTATAATACACCATGAGTCACAATGTATCCCTCATTGGCATATTTTCACCTTCAGTACCATCGGTGCTCTCAAGTGCTTCTAAAATAATTTTAATTTTATCATCTTTTAGTTGTTCTTGACGAATTTCTTGGCTTCCACGGGTTGGAATCGCGACTTCTGTGTAGCATATGTCACAGGATTCAATTGGCGGGCGTGATAATGTATCGGCTACACTATTCGTTCTCCCTGAAATATACTTTATTTGAATATTGTATGGCTGAAGTTGTAACGCCCATCGTGCCAAGCGCCCAGTAGGTGACTTGATCATCATTAGCCACCTTAATATCTGGTGGTCCGTTAAAAGGGTTAAGTCTGCGCCTTCAATATAGCCGCGAAATTTATTGGTCGCCCAGACGATCGCTAGTGCTTCTCTCTCTGTCGTCGAATAGTTCTGTTCTGCTGATGTCAATAAGCGACTAGCATATTCTATTGGGTGCTCGTCAGGGCCCTCCCCCTGGACTAAAACTGCTCCCAATGCATAACTGCTGGCGTCTGTCTTCAAAAGGTATGGCTTTGTTGAGTCGGCTTGACTTAGAATAGGTGCAGTCACCAAGAGATTCTTGAGTTTTTGAAATGACTCGTCTTCCAATGCACTCCACCTGAATACAGCTGATTTTTTTGTAAGACTGCTTATTGGTTTCGAAACTTTAGCGAAATCAGGTATAAAGCGTCTATACCATGAGCAGGTTTGTAGAAACGTGAGAACTTGCTTCACGTTTTTTGGCTGTTGCATATTAAGTATGGCTGACACTTTTTCAGGATCCGTTTTTATCCCATCTATCGTAATAATGTGTCCCAGAAACTTAACTTCTTCGCAACAGAAATTACATTTTCCTAGATTTACCCGCAAGCCGAACTGCTTAAGCCGGTTGAAAACTTTATCTAAATCATTAATATGCTCTATTAACGTTGATGAGCAAACAATTAGATCATCTAGGTAAGCCTGGACCACTGTGTCATCTAAACCAGATCGGACTTGGTCCATCAGGCGTTGAAATGTAGCGGGTGCGTTCCGTAATCCGAATGGCATCCTATTAAAACGAAAGGTACCAAACGGCGACGTGAAGGCTGTCTTATCCTTATCCGATGGGTTTACTCCGATTTGCCAATATCCAGCTTGAAGGTCAATCGTAGACATGTATGGCGTGGATTTGGCTGCATGGAGCAAGTCATCTATCCGAGGAAGAGGATACCTATCTGGTGTGGTGATGGCATTGATTTGTCTGTAATCAACACACACCCTGAAGTCACCATTCTTTTTGGGAACCAACACTACAGGTGAGGCCCATGGTGAATCGCACGGTTCAATGATTTTCTGCAAAAGCATTTTCTGTAACTCAGCTTTAAGCTGTTCCTTCCTCACAGGTGATAGACGATATGGAGGGGAAGCTACTGGTTGATGAGATCCGGTTTCAATGGAATGAACTACACCACGAACAGTTATCTCGTCCTCCCATTTAAAAATATTGTCGTGCTTCTGTAATAAATCATCTAATTGTCCCTCATCCTTCTTTATAATACTGGTCAAGTTTATGCCCAACTTATAGGGTGGCCCAAACAGTCTGTCATTTAGCCGGTCTTCCTCTTCATTAGAGAAATCGAGGAATACGTTTCGTATCCGATTGTTACCTGGTTGTCCTTGGTCGTAGACATGTAGTGGTAAGGAATCCTCAAATACTTCGTATATTTCTTCTGCAGAATATTTCTTCATAGGTGGCAATGGCATGGGTTTTTTATACCTTGGTGCGTTATCAATCAGCTTATTTATTTTTTGTACTATCGCCGGATCGTAAATTGGAGAGACTGGGCTGATTTCACCGTATGCAAAATTCGGTGTTGTTGCAATTTCTGTATATTTAAAGAAAGGAACACTAAATTCGGGTTGATCGGCAAAATACCATATGTTCTTGGCTGGGTTGATTATAATACCAGAGCTTTCTAAATAATCGATTCCCAATAACGTGATATTGTCATTGGCTTCTGACAACACACTAATGCTTATTTTGGTTTGTCGGCGGCCTATTTTCATATAAGTGGTTGTCGTCAAGATATCTTGGGTTCTGAGAATACCATCTGCCAGTCTAATTTCCGCTTTCATTTTCCGAAAGTCGTGATTTTCCTTTCTTAGCTGGGCACTCAGCCTGTTGCTGGCAATACTCGTTTTGGCTGCCGTATCTAAGTAAGCAACATGTTTAATACCGCCAAATTCTACTACCACTGCTGGTATGTTACCTCCCTCGCTAATTCTCGAGTCTAAGGCATTAATGCTGGCTCCACTTCCAGAGCTGATGCCTTTAGAGCATTTTGGACAATTTCTTTTTATATAGCCTATGGTTCCACATCCAAAGCAAACTAGCGGATTTTCCGGACCTCTATTATTAGGCCCTAGTGGTCGTTGCTGCTTGGACTGCTCGCTGCTATTAAATTTACGGCAATTTTCTTTCATATGTCCTACAAAATGACAGAAGCTACATCTTATAACTTCCTTCTTCGCTACTGGGTGGAGTCTTTCGTATTCTCTTGCGAGGGCTATGAGTTGGGTAAATGTTTTAAACTCGCCCCTCCTAACACCCTTCTTGATATTATCATGTAGCAGGCTGTATATAATGTCTATACAGTGTACCTCTGGTATGGGTGGCTGGGGAATTTCGGCCAATAATGCTCTTTTTGCACTGATAAATTGGTCCGTTGATTCACCCAGTTTTTGTTTTTTTTCAAATAATAGCTCAAATATAATGTACACTGGTCGTCGTGGAGCGTATTGGTCTCTCATCATTTCGATGGCATTTGACCAAGTAGTCATTTCCGTATGGATGCCTTTCCACCATGTCGCTGCTTCATTCTTTAGAAGCAAGGGAAGCTCTATCAATGCATCTTCATCGGTGATGCGGCGAACCCTTTTAAAAATTTCAACGTTCGTTATAAAATTTTCGAAACGTTGGGCGTCAAATTCGCCATTAAACCGCTCCGTGCAATCGCACAACGTCTCTTTAAACCGCTGGGTTCCTTCGGGAATACGGTGTTCCATGTCCGTTGTATTTGCTTGTTCGTTGGTCGTCATCCTGCTGGTAGTACCTGTTCTTGTATTTGCCGCTGGACCGTCAAACATTCCCTCCAGTCTTCTTGATCTACCCCCCGAGCCTTGCCTGTCAGAGGTCTTACTGCTGCTTAGTAGGTCTTCTTGCTCTTCCACGTACGTTCCAACAGAGCCTTGCCTATCAGAGGTCTTACTGCTGCTGCTGGTGCTATCTCCTGTGCTGAGCCTTGCCTAAACGCCAAAACGGAATATCCGTTTACCCGCGACCGCGACTCACGTTATCGGTTTCACTGACTCGCGTTATCGGTTTCACTGACTTGCGTGAATTGCCGATAAATCCGTGGGGAACTCGAGCCTCACGTTGGGCGTCAATTGTAGAGGGAAAATTCGTCCTCTCGATGAAACTTGTGAAAATTGGTTTTGATTTATGTGAAAAGACCAAAACTTGGTCGAAGACACACGAATAAACTTAAACCTCCAATCACTTACGAAAGGCCAAGTCTTGGTCGAAACGTATGAGTGATTCCTTTTAATCGGAGCTTAAACTTGTAAAAGCTGTTCTCTAAATAAAACACTAACAACGGTTTACGTGGATTTTTCACAATATAATAAAATTTTATTCTTCTATTAGAGTAATTTGGTACTTGAAGTGAGTGTGAATTATATGATGCGACACAAATAAAAGTTGAGAGTTGCCACATCATTATATTTTGTTTGGTACATAAATTTAAATGTTGTCACATCATTATTTTTTATTTGGTACATAAATTTAAATGTTAATTAAAACTGAAATAATGTTAAATAATTCACAAAACAATTAATAATTTATTTATAACAAAATAATAAAAAAATAGCTGTGCTACATATATAAATTGAATTTAATATCTTTAATAAAAATAGGAATTTTGTAACGGTGGACAACGAACTTATTGTGTTCCTGTTTGATTCAATCCTCGTTACAAAATCTGAATTTGTAGTTGTCGTAGTACGGCAACATTTCACACTCCGGCACATTCGGGAAAAATCTGAAGAAGTCCAAATTGATACCCACGATTTTGAGGCCCCGTATGGCAGCATCTATAGAGACGATCTGTATAGAAGCCATGTCTAGTTTTGGCATCTCTGCCAAAGTCGTCCGTCTGTGTAGGATGACTTTACAGACAAGGTGACATGCTGTCATGTCGATGATATCGACATTATTAGTGGAACTCTCTTTCATCGATTTTAAGGCCCCAAATGACAGCATCTATAGATACGATCTGAATAGAAACCATGTATAGTTTTGGCATCTCTGCTAAAGTCGTCCGTCTGTGTAGGATGACTTTTCAGACAAGGTGACACGCTGTCATGTCGATGATATCGACATTATTAGCGGAACTCTGCGGAAGCTGCCAAAATGGATTTATCGGAAAATGAGGACAAAACTAAGTATTGTATGTATATTAGAGTTGTGCAATGTAGTTCACTAGAAAGAGCTTGAACTACCAAGTTCAAAAGCCTTACTGAACTAGGTCGTTTACTTAGTTCACTAGTTCACTTGTTTGAATCTTAAATGTAGTTATTTCTCTTTAGTTCGTGAATTACATTAAACCTCAAAACAAACTAGTTATGTACGTGTCAAAAAGGGAGGACAGACATTAACAAAGTAAGATAGAAATATAAAGCAGATAATCAGAATAGCAGATGCAGATTCTACACTTATCGTATTGTATTTAAAATAACTCTGAAGACTCATTAATCTTAACATCCAAGCACAAAATAACCCAGGCAAAATTAAAAGAATCAGAAGGATCAACCGACTAATAGTAACCCTTATCTGCTGTCTGAAAAAAATCCCTTTGTCCGCTTTCATACGTCGCATGTTTCGAAAGATTCAAGTGAGTGCAAAAGGGAGGGATAATGAAACAAAAAATACCCAATTAACCAAATTCCCACTGCCTGTGGGTAGCAATTTCATTGCAAGTTTTTGACATTCCTTTTTCTCCTTCTTCTTTCTTTTTCGCATTTGCTTCATTACTTCTTTCGCTGTGTTACGAGCACAACATTTCAGTATGGCGGATGAACTGAAATGGACCAAAGAATTAACAAGGGGGCTCATTTTCAATTATGAAAGACTGAGCGCCAAAGATGAAATGAAAGAGAACTGTCAAATAACATGCAAACTCAAAGAAGGGGAAAGTCTTCATGTAGAGTTGCTCGCATCACTGAATGAAAATTCAAAAGAAAATAACCAGAACATGCGCATTACACACTTGCGACGTATGAAAGCGGACTTTCTCTTGTTTCGTCCTTATCTCTCTGCAAGTACTGAACTGCGAACGACGACAGACATCTAAGCTTGTGTAGTTCGTGAACGAACGAACTAACTGACCTATGTCGTTCAATTGAACGAACGAACTACTATACTTCTCGGCTCTTTTGGAACAAAAAAGGGTAGCGCTGACATAAAAAGAGCTGGGAAGAATTGTCATGAACTATGTAGTTCGTTCGTTCAATTGAACGACATGGATCAGCTAGTTCGTTCGTTCGCGAACTACACAAGCCTAATGTATATATATCATGATCAACAGCTGTAATTTCGAGGTACATATGTATGCATATATGAAGAAACACCTTTACTCTGTTATAAATTCGGCTAACTAAACCTCAACAGAAATAAAAGGAAGAGTCACTCTTGCCAATCCCTGTTGCTTTGGGTTAAGAAGGCAATTGAGTATGCAAGGCCCAAACTAAGGCGACTCTACATAAGACAATGATTATCCCAGTCTTACTTTATGGAGCTGAATCTCGGACTCTTTTGAAAGCGGATTAAGATATTCTCGGTCGTTTCGGAAAGATTTGGCGACGAGCTATACAGCGACATTCCTTTTACTCAGAAAACTATTCATCAGTCGTCTGATATGACTAGGATATTCAGAGCGAATCTACTCTGCAGGGCAGCACAGTAGAGGAAGACATCGCCTTAGGTGGTGAGCACAAGGGTACAAGCGGACTTCAACTGAATTTGCGCGCACAACTGCAGGCAGTAGCTAATAACAGAGATAACTCTAAAGGGTTATTAGTTGAAGCACAGGTTCACCCCGAACTGTAGCCCAACCAAAGTAAGTAATTAAGTAACCTTATAATATTGAGGTTTGTACAATAGATGGACGGCAATCGTGTTCCTGTGTTTTCTCCAATATCCACCAACTGGACTTCTCAGTTCCAAAACAGCGTTTGTAATGGAATACCAGGTTTTTGGCGAATAGGAGCTTGCATAGGGAACTTATCTTCTACTATCAGATGCGATTATGTTGGAAGTCTCCTTTCTCTAGAAAAACGTAAACGCTGTTGCTTTCCAGATTTTTCTATGATCAATGACTCCCAAGATAACCCTTTCAGGTTTGAAAATTTCTGGTTGATTTGTGGCATTGGCGCTAAGCTATGGCTATTCTCTTTATGTGTTTAATCTTTCTATCCGCTTGACTGAGTACTTCTCATAATACATCTGCTTTCATCGGAGCATTCCAAATCTATCTTGTTTGCCTTGTTCTGGTGGGCTTAACGATTAGGATTCTAAGATTGGAAAAATTCCGCGTGGAACATCAAACTAAATACCAGGCCCTTCTAACTCTAACGTCTAGTCTAAGAGTTCTAAAAGTATCTACATGTACTCCAAGTGGTAGTGTAACTACAGTGTTAACCCACTCGTGGTCTTCTAAACAGCGGCCACAGCAATGTTTTTGGCAGTTCTTCAAAAGTCAAGTCAAGCTTTCACGCCTTTTAAGCCATTCACTCGCAAGTTTTTTCAATTTTCTATCAGATAAGTTCTGCTATGATGAGGGGCTTAGGTTGCTACGCTTTATATTTATCCACGCTGTCAGGCAAATAGCCAGGGATTTGCCCGGCTCATCAACTGGATATGAAAAAGAGCTTGATGAATGACGCCGAAAGATAACCGGTGCAGGGTTATTTTTTAGACAATGACACTTGAAAGAAATGCAGCTATTACTTAAATAACAAAGGCAATTTATGTGGGATTGTAACGGACAGACTTACGGTACGGTACATACGAACGCTAAGGACATACCGTATACACATACACTACGAACAATGCGAACGAAACGAGAACAGAGAACAAGGGCAGACATCCTCCAACCGCCAACAGTACAAGACGTGTCTATTAAACTTTATGAAGTGCGCAACCGTCAATTAATTAATTAATAAATTGTATTTTTATCGGAAGTGAGTGACTTTTATTTTGAGTAGAACTAGAACCCACATTTATGGGATATTCGAAATCACAATAGTATCTACAGCAAGTCGAAGGCACAGATTCTTAATCTTAATCTTGATATATGCTTTCCAGGGATTTACCTGAGTAATAAGTCCATCGAAGATCGTATTTCCGTATTTCATGGTGATGGCTGAGGCCATTTAATACGCTGCTGCTGCCAACTAGTAGCCTGATAAGTGGATATGTGATATTTCGGCTCGAAAGACATTTGCAGTGACCGTAAAGACTTTAAGGTTAAGGTAGCTGAGCATTTATGTAACGTATTCTGTCAGACTCCAGATTCATCTCTGTGCGCCGTAAAAGACTGTGATATTGGCTTTGGAGAAACCGATTGGATATCCACGTGACTCATTTGTGCTTCACTTGGTTAATCATCAAGTACTAATTGCGTCCGAAGTTTAAGATCAATTCCTTCCGTAAAATACAAACTCATTGAATTATTTATCATTGGGGAAAATATCAAGAACAAAGTCTCCAAATTCGTACTGAAAACATCTTTGTTTGAAAGCAGTTCCTCGTATGTATTCCAAACAGCTACAAATTAGTTTTCCTCAAAAATAAGTTTAAATTTTCAAAAAGAACACATTTCTTAGTTCCGAATACCAATCCCCCTACACACTATGTCAAGCACCCTAACAGAAGCAACAAACCTAGAAGCAGATCTCCTCTCTCTACCCTCGCTCATAAAATTCAGAGTTCCACTCCTACCTTATTCCGTATTCACTTGGTTATTTTTCCTTTTGTACTTCAAGAGATACATGATTAGATATCATGTATCCGTACAATGTATCTATATCAAATCTAAAGTACTAAACGCATTTGTTTGCATCATCCTGTAGGTCATTAACAAGGGCGTTCGTGATGTGGCAGTTTAATGCTAGTCTGGCGTTAGCGTACGACAGAAGCTGAAACGATTTGATGATAATCCGTCACGAACATGTAAAATGCTGGGAAAACTAAATCAACCCGTTGTTGGCTTTTGGAATCCAAATGAGGCATTCGACTAATAGAAACCAATAAAACAATCTCAGATTGTTGCCAATGATAGAGTGAACATTTAATGAAGCCTAAAGATATGGCTGACGATAGGCCAGGTACGAATAAATTGTAAAGGTAATGTTCAACTCTTGACTGATCGTTTCAGAGATTCACGGTGAAGATCAGAATTTTGTTAAATCACCCCCTACTGGGTTGTACATGGTATGGATCATCGCCGCAGCTGGATGGAAAACCGAGCAATTAATTAGCCCAACGAAGTGCCTGTTATTGTTTTTAATTTTGTTGACACTCGCTCTGGTATGTGAATACAAGTCAACTCTCAGGGTGGTCCAATTAGGAATTTGTTTTTTTTTCTTTTCATTTTATTTGAAGAAGAGTTGCTCTTTCGAGAAAAATTCTGCGCAGGTGGTAAAGGATTTGCATTACCAATACCGATTTCAGCATCAACCTCAACCTTTAGATCCTTTTGAGGGAAGAAAAATAGACATGATTTGGACGAATGCAAACAATTGTGTTCGATAGACTACAGTTGACATTTAAAACAAACTAGTCGACACTGACGTCTCAGTAACGGTGACGAGAGTATATTACATAGTTATTTTATTATGGATCTCACAGATACGACATTATCAAAAGACAAACCAACAAGAATCGGTTAACCTGACAGAAGAGTTGATAGCTACTGACTACTCTAGCATTTGGTCCACCGGGCACCTAAAGACAGAACAATATAATAGTTTTGGAAACTGTCAGGGTGTTTTACTAAACATCCTTATTTGTAAGGCATATGTAAAATCGGCTTCGGCGATGATTGTTGTAAGAGTGATAACAATATTGTGGAGTACTTTTGATGGCGATAATGTTCTACAAAAGACCGAGATTTCATGGCAAGGAACATACAAGGAATACGACGGCAAGTTCTCTGTCTGATCCAACATACGAGAAAATTTGAGAGTTCGACTATATGCCTCAACATAGTCTCTTCCTAGGTGCTACAATGATTCTAGTGCGATCTAACATTTCTATGCCTTTCTTGTAAAACGATTTGTCAAACTCTACAGAATACGCTTCAGTTTCGGCGATCACCTCTTCATTGGAGCCATATCTCTTTACGGCGAGCATTGCTTTACTCCAAAATTTGTGAATTTCCTATTTCGCTTATTCCAGTTAAATCAATCTAATAACCTACTCGTAATTTCTCACTCGAAAATTGTTATCGCTGACGCGACTTTTTTATTGCTGACCTTGATACAGTGTTAAGTGAATTTATATCAATCGGTTCCGCAATGGTGGATTCCAACAAGAAAACATGTAATTCCATCAATTCTCTCCGGGAAGACAACGATATTCATCTCCAATCATCCACATCCAATCTCCATCTCGAACCTGCTACAAACAATCATCAATTCTCAAATTAGAACAAGCTACAAGAACAGGCCAAGCGGGTGGACCAGGTCTACGCGCTGCTGCCGGGCCTAACGCAACACATGTCGTAATGGGTACGCACATGGTGGAACAAACTTTGAAAGTCCTTGCGGTGAATGTTAATTCACTGATTAGGATCGAACGAAGAGCCGCGATGTTTAAATTGCTACAAGACCAAACTCCTGATGTGCTTTTCGTTAGCGAAACCAAGCTAACCGATAATTACAAACTGGAGTACAATAATTATATTGTTAGAAGAAGAAACCGGCCCAGATCCAAACGTGGAGGCGGTATCTTCATTAAAGAAGGTATAAAATTTCACAGAGTGTACAAGGGCGTGTTGCGCAGGTTCCGGGTGTTGGGGGCACTCGTGATTTACATCCTGCTCCGCAGTGGAAAGCGGCTGCACATGCCTCTGTATATGCACCTGAGGCTTCACAATCCACTTTATTCATTACAGAGCTCGACACGCTTTTTCGACTTCTGAGGCTGGAATCGGGGGAGAATTATTTTATAATCGGCGGGGATTTCAACGCTAAACACAGAGATTGGGGAAATTATTTACCAAATACGAGAGGAAACCTACTACTCGAATGGTGGGTTCAGCACGATGTCATGTACAGACTCGGTCTTAAAGCGACGGATAACCCGTCGTTTCCTAGAGGCGGGTCTTATTTGGATCTACTGCTGTACGACGAACGTATACGACTGACAGGTACGAATTTACAAACGCTAAACTATCTGCGCACATTCGTGTATGACAGCGACCATTGCGGTTTTAGCACCGAAATTACAGTCCCCAACGAAATTGCGGAATTGGAGGAGTTTGTCCAAAGATATTCTTACAACTACAGTAAGACTCGATGAACACGCTTCTCCGCAACCTTGTAAAGAGCGCTCTCCTCGAACACGCTCCACCCACCGCCCAATAGGAATTTGTCAAACGAGGAGATCGACAATTATCTAAAACAAATGGACGAGACAATTAAACAAACTATGGCCACTACAATACCGCAGTATCGACGTACGACTGACGAAGACCTGGTCCGCAACCCTGCTATCGACGCACTGCACCGACAGAAAAGTAGACTTATAAACTTGTACAGACAGTTAACTGATCGACAAGACCCGGAGATTAGGATACTGAAGTCGTCGATTGAAAACATTCAAACGTTAATAAAAGAGAATTACAAAATTTCTGTAAATTTGTATTGGAAGAACAAGGTGGGGGCTGTAAACACCAGCAACCCGAATATGTGTCCGCAAATAAACAAACTATTTTGGAGAAAAAATCAAAACGACATTCAGTGTCTTAAAATAGCCCGGACAACAGACAACAAACGGTTACTGACAATAGTAGGTATTGATCCAAATGAGGCCGCTGATGATAACGACTTCTTTGTGATCGAGGATCCACAGGAGAAGGTTTAGGCCATAGGGGCGACTTTCCAGGAAGTATACAAGGCCACTGATACCACTGGCCCTAATTACGACCTGGACAATCGCGTCGTGGTGCACAACTTCTACATTCGAAATGAAGTAGAGAATTGGCGATCCGAGGGCTTTGGTTTCACCCGGTTTAGCGACGAAAATATGGCAAATACGAGTAATGTCATTGCCAGAGAAGGTGACCTACCCCCGTTCATTTCGAAGGAAGAACTCCATGAGATCTTCCATAGTTTTTTGTTAACAATTTTTTCTTAGCCCTAAGTATCCAAACAAACCTTCTAAATAAAATGTAAATGAAGTCGAAAGACATAGATATAAGAATTTAGAGTAACTTAGAGTGCCTGTATGGGGCCAGTAAGTTAGTATAAGATTGTAAAATTGTTAAGTAATTGTAAGCTAGCATTTAAGCATTTTTTGATAGTGTGTAAGAGTTAGCGATTAAGAAAGTAAAATGCATTTAAAACTAAAAAAAAAACTAACCACGAATAGAACACTTACAATACTTCAATTTTGGCTGAATTATTGCAAACCGAAGGCGAAACATTGCCACATCCAGTGCTGACAACCCAACCCCCAAATCCAAGTACCAGCCCATCGTTCCAAAAATCTTATGATGATATAACTGCTACAACGTCAACTCCTCCTGTCGCCGCCCCACGGAAACTTGTTATACAATTTAACACGACGTGGACACCTTCAGAGTGGCAAAGCAGGCTAGACCGACTCCGCACAACGAATCAGATATTCACCACCCTACTTGTCAAAAGTGCCCCAAATTATGATTGGATTTCTGAATTTTTCAAAAAGAGGTATCACATCACCATCAGCGAATGCACAATATTCTCAACATCTCACCACAAAAATAATCGTAAAATCAAGATTAATTTACCGGCTAAATATGAATGGTTATTTGTTAGCCCATCCAACACCAATCTCAACTCGGAAATATGAGGGGCTCCAAATGGACGGATTAAAAAATAAATAAAAACATGGAAAAGAGAAACGAAGCAACGTCTCATCTAAAGCTAATTAAAAATCTCCCAGTTCCATTCCGCATCTAAATACATCATAAGCCTACCCCCAACTGGAGCCTTAAATCCAAAATATTTCCCAATTGTTCCCTCAAGTTTATATCCCTAAGCAACCCCCTTCAACCCTGCAGCTGCTACTGTCACTGCTCAACCACCTACATCCCCTCGCACGAATATTAACAACTGCTTTCCATATTTTGACCTTACAACAGAAACCAAATACCCAAACTTTATCAGCTCACATACCTTGAATCCCGATTCTAGCTCGCCGTCTCCCTCGGTTTCACGGGCCCCTGCCCCTATTTTAAATCCCCTTTCGCCACTAACGTTAAATTTACCCAAAACAATGTAGACACCACGAAATGCCGTTATGCACTCTTTAGGCTAAGGGATAAAAAGATATACGTCTCTTTCTCGTATATCTTTACAATATATCCGACTCTGTTTGCTTTGAGGGGAAAACCAAAACAAGTGTCTTGGTCTCCATCCAAAAGGAAGGCCTCCCTATGGATAAAACTAGTCTCAGGAAACTTTACAACACACCTCCCCAAAAGCTTGCGGATGATCTCGCTGCTTTCCGCAGCTATGTACCTCTAAAAGAGTTTCTCACCTTCAGCGCAGCCGAGCTGACCATGACAATTTTTTTCGTTCCTAACTTGCCTCCTTTGCCTGCATCTCACCCACACTCCCCTACTCCTCCATGCAACAAACTACTTCTTACATTTTACTACCAAAGCGTATTTGGCATCTCTTTCGACGTCTATGCTCTTACAGAAACCAATCTGATCCCCGACATAAAGAGCCAGGAGCTATTCCCATCTTCTTTTAATATTTTCCGAGATGACGATCACTCTCTCCCTATGTTTAATGATCCTGCCCTCCCTAAAGTTGATTCTAGATGTAGAGATGTCTTACTTGCCATTCACAATAACCTCAATTTATCTCTCATCGCTATCTCTTATTTTGTTAAACTTGACTTTATTTCAATTAAAATAACACTTCCCAACAGGTCCTCTACGTTATGTTTTGCTACATTCTCCCAGCTCAACCTATTGAATCCTACATTCTTGCTATTAAAGCAATTGACCTAAGTGATTCCATCGACGACATCCTAATCTTTGGTAACTTTAATCTGCCCCTGCTGAAGTGGATTCTATCGGATGATCACTTACTTTTTACCGCGTCAAACGCTAGTTCATCCAAAGAATGTTTATTCATTGATAGCATAACTGACTCAAGACTATGCCAAGTAAGTGGCGTCCCTAACTCCATCGGTAGGCAACTAGACCTTATTTTCACTAGCGATCCCATTAACTCCATAGTATCAACTCCATAGTATCAACTCCATAGTATCAACTCCACCCTATCAACTGTCAACAACTTTCACCCCCCTCTTCTTCTCTCATTTTTCCATAACTCTCCAAACCAGCCCACTTCTTCAACTACCATCTCTTCTTACAGCTTCCATAAAGCTAATTTTCGCAAAATCAATATCTATCTTAGCAAATAAAATCTTTTGATTTTATCAACCTATCCTTATCTGATGCCGTCTTCATTTTCTACAGTGAAATATTTAATCCCATTTCTTTTTCGTCGCACCAATTCTTATTATGACTACTCTAACTATCTGGGAACCTACCTGCAATTCAGTCAGCTCTATAACTGTCTCTATCAGCACTTTCTCGACACAGCGCAGACCAACCTTATCAACAATTCTAAGACATTTTATCAATTCGACAACTTCAAAAGAAAATCAGGCGGTTATCCCCCCTCTCTCTCGTTCGATAATATATCATCGACCGATCCACATATTATTGCCAACTATTTTGCAAACTTTTTAAACAGTCATTTGCAGACAACCTCTTCGTACCCGAAACCATATATTTCAAGTACCTTCCCAATTTCTCCATTGGCCCCTCTCTCTCTCAACCTTTTGATCCCACCCTTATCGAAGAAAAGTTACAAAATCTCAATGATGAATTTTTACCCGGTCCAGATGGGCTCCCAGCAATATTTCTCAAAAAGTGTGCCTCCAATCGTTCGCATTAACTTTCCTCCTTATTGTCATCTGTCCCTCACACAAGGAGAATTCCTCCAAGTTTGTAAGACCTCTTTCATAACCCCGGATCACAAAAACGGGTCCAAGAGTGAAGTAACCAACTACCGTCCCATTGTTAAGCTTTCTCACATACATACCTAAAATGTTCGAAAGTATTTTATATGAAGTTCTAAGCTTTCAGGTGCAAGTCGCTTATATCGCTCAGCCACCATGGATTTCTGATAGGTAGATCAACTACTAAAAAATTAGTTGAATTCGTATCCTTTGCTCTTTCAGCCCTGGAAAATGGCAACGAAATCGATATTATTGCCCTCGGTTTTGACCCCATATTGTTAAAATGGATATCTTCTTATCTGGACAACCATTACTATAGTGTTCGTTTTATGTCAGCCTTCTCAACGCCGTTTTTAGTCACTTCTAGTGTCTCATAAGGCAGATATCTAGGTCCCCTCTTTTTCATTTTAACTATAAACGATCTTGAGAGGATTACCTAAAACTGCTTCATATTCATTTACGCCGACGACACTAAGTTCTCCAAAACTATTTCGTCACCCCAAGACTCTATTCTCCTTCAAGAAGACCTCGATAGGTTTTCCACTTGGTGTCTAAAAAATTGCTTTGAACTTAATGTCTCCACGTAAGTGCAATCAATCTCCCTCTCGACATTATTTTCTACATGACCAACCTGTACCCCAAGTTTAATCCCTTCGCGACCTTTTAATATTATACAATAGAGAGTTAAACTTCCGTTCGCATGTTGATGAGATAATCCTTAAAGCCAACTCATCGCTCGGTTTTATCAAGCGATGGTCTAAAGAACTTTGCAACCCTTATCTGAAAAGGTCACTTTACATTTCCCTTGTCCGGCCCTTTCTTAAATATGTCAGCCAAGTGTGTTCCCCTTTCAGCGAATTCAAATATCTCGAATTGAGAACATTCAACGTCGTTTTCTTCGATTTCCTCTTCGTGGACTACCCTGGAATGACCCATTTATCTTACCTTCCTATCGTGATCACCTCAAACTTCTTAACCTGAATACCCTCGAAAAACATAGAGACGTAGTTAACATTCTCTTCATTCATCGGCTGCTTAAGGCTCTACGAACCAATTTCCCGCATGCTCTGTCCTCCCCTTTTTTGATTTTAACCTGAGCACTTCTCGTCTTAAACTTGATCTCCTCCACCATTCCCTTACTTCATAACCCTTAACTCTTGTTGGTTTTTAAGTCCTAGTTTTTAAGTTAGTTTAAGCTTGCATTAAGCGAAATAAATGGGGGCGTTAGCCCCCACCAAATTTACGAACAGGTAATAGGATCCATGTTTCATCCATTGCCACATACCTCTTGAAAAGATTATTTTTATTTCTCTTAGACAGCTCCAAACAGCGTTCTGGATCATCAGGACTTTGAACAGAGCTTCTGCATAACCAAATACTCGTGCAAAATATGATGAACACGGTATACTGATATTTTTACGATGTCAACTATCTCACTCACTTTACATTTGTTCAAAATGATTTTGTGGATTTTTTTGACCGTTCAGCAACATTTGTGTTTGTTCGATCGCGTTTGCATTCAGCAAACCAGCGACAAATGGGCGCTTTCGTCGGAGCAGATTCCTTATGACACTTTTTAAGCCATTGTTGAGTTTTAACGGTATTTTTCCCCATCAAGGTACGAAACTCCTTTTTTCATGCTTTTTAAAGTATCAAAAGGTGCGTCACTAATACTTCAATATCTAGGGTAGTCACTGAAATGTGTCAAACTTTGCGATGCCCAGTATTATAACTGTTTCTACACATCATTTATGCTTATTTTACCTCTAAGTGGTAACCACCGGCCACTGGTCGGTGTCCATCCATCAACGGTGAAGTAAAATCCCGGAATAAAACAAACAATATGTTATCTGGGCTACTTCGACATATTTGAAGGTCAGGCCAGTAAGGACTTCCGAGATAAAGTCATGGGCACCTCCGTATGAGTTACTGGCTTCGGTCGAAGTGATCCCTCGTCCTATGGGTATCCATAATGGAACTGGCTCTCCAAGTTTGGGGTTGTGCCTCTGAGGTAACTGCCAGGCCACGGAAAAAATAAACTCATAGTTACGAAGCAACAACAAGCCTCGGATACGGTTGTTGCGGTTTAGGCAAGAAGTGTTGCGTTTCCGGCATGTTAACGAGCGCCTTGTAACAATCCGTATCAAGGACGCGCCGGCACAGAGGAAAAAGATGACGACACCAAAGATGACTTCTACGAGCTCTTGGACAAGACTTACGAGCAGTGCTCTAGCTACGACATTAAAGTTATCCTCGGCGATTTCAATGTAAACCTAGCAAGAGAGGTCATCTTTGGTAGTATTGTCGAAAGGTATAGCATGCACGACACCATCCACGATAACGAATTCAGGTTAGTCGACTTTTGCGGCGGGGCGAAACATTGTCGAATCTAGCACGCGGTTTCCGTATTTCGATATTCATAAGGGGACCTGGAGAGCTCCTTATCAATTAACCGTCAACCAACTTGGACCACAAAGTGAACAATACTTGCCACTCCCCCATTATTATAGATGTGCGAACGTGCGGAGGCTCCCATTCAAACCATTATCGTGTTGTGGCCAAGGTATGTTTGCAGATATTCCGAACATCGCAAAGATAAGCTAATTCAACGAGGAAGTTTGACGTCGGACACCTACAATCGCAAGAGATCGCTAAATTCTTTTTCAATCGAGTCCCCTATAATCTCTTAAGAAGTCGACGAGTGCCTGCTAAGCAAAGTGCTTACGAGCTCTACGAGCAGATGAGGAGAAAAGAACACTGGCTTCTCAGGAGGAAAAAGAAGGAGCATGAGAAGCGTGCGGTCAAGGAAATAGAGAGATGCTACTCCTGGAATGAGATTCAGAAGTTTTACCAAAATGTAAAAAAAAAACATGCCACGGACACAAACCGAAGCCTTAGAGACGAACAAGGGGACATAGTAGAAGAGACGTAGTCCATGTTGCGGGTTTGGAAAGAACATTTCTGTAACTGTATAACGGTGGTCACGAACCAAATCCCGCAGTCAGGCAGAATGAACTTTTCACCCTGGACGATGTAGGCCGACAATTCCATCTACCCGACCTGGATGAAGTGATGATAGCAATATCTAAGCTTAAGGCCAACAAAGTTGTTGGAGTGAATGGCCTGAATGCTGAGCTCTTCAAAGCAGCCTGAGCTCTTCCTTACTTCGTAAGGAACATACACCAATTCATCTGTGAAATATTGTCGGATGAAAGTATGCCCGATAATGAGAAACTCAGCATTGAAAACAAGAAAGGAGACCCTCTGAACTGCACCAACTACAGATACATCAGTCTCTGTCCTTTCTTCCGTATTGCGTGGATGTCTTAAGCCGTTCGTCAACAACCCTATTGGTCCATATAAGTGTGCCTTTAGGTCAGGTAAGTCCACCAAATAGATAGCGCAAAACACACGCGTCAACACAAAAGTCACTGTCTTTCAGAAGTCCATGTAATTACTCGCATACGCCGATGATTTTGACATACGGAAGAAAGCAGCGTGATATCAGTTTCACTTTCACTAGTATTGCGATGGAAGTGGCCAAGATGGATTGAACGATCAATAAGGACAACACCAAGTATATGCTGTCAACAAGAAAGGACATCCAACACCGACGTCTCGGACAGAATGTCACACTCGACAGATATAACTTTGAAGTATATTAGTTAAGGACATTGTCGACTTAGGCGCCGCTACAAATTCTGACAACGACACCGGTGCTAAGATCAAACAAAGAATAAATCTTGCCTATCTTTGCTTCTTTAGGCTAAGAAGGCAATTGACCACAAAAGTCGTTTCTCAAACAACAAAAGTGACCCTATATAAAACAGTCCTGTTCAATGTCCCTGAGGCATGTGCTTTTTCAAAAATGGATGAGGATACTTTTGGCTGCTTTGGGAGGTAAATTCTTTAGGTAATTTTCGGTCCCGTATGCATAGACGGTGAGTGAAGGAGCTGATACAACGACTATCCTATCCAAAAAGTCAACTGAGCGTGCGAAATTGGATTCAGCTAGTTAAAGATAGAGCTTGCTGGAGACGCTTGTCAGTTGGGGCTCAGTTCAACCCCGGACTGTAGTGCCATCTTAAGTAAGTAAGTTAATAGAAGGTGTGGATGGTGTCGCCATCTATGTGTCAGTCTCGTTACTTTTCGAGCCACCTGTTATTTGATACCATTCCCGGCTTTTCTACGGTGCCAGAAGGTCCACAGCGTCTTGTTTAGAAGAAGTTTGTTCTCCAGAATGACACCCAACTACTTAGCTTCACTAGAGGAATGGATGGTGATGCCTTTAATCGTAAGAAGAGTCAAAACTCTGTTTTGAGAGAATTTATTCCCGCCTTGCTGGGAATCCGCATCATCACATACATAGTGACTCTTGTACTCAAATTTTCTGACCGAGACGCACATGCCGTCAATAGTTGCTTGTCAAAATCACCCTTAGTGGTGTTGAAAATATCCAACTCATCTTCTTCATGTTGCGAGTGTCAGTTCTGCGCATCGTTAACAGAATATTAATTCGTAAGGCCGTTTCGTACATAACTCAACTTGCTCTTAATGATCTTTGATAGGAATGAAGTCGGGCTGATTGGTCTGAAGTTCTTGGCGCGTGAGTAGCCATCTTTTCTGACTTTCGTTAAATTTTTTCGCATTCAGACGCCTGCACTCGTCTGTCTTTCTTATTTGCTCGCGAATGGAGTAGATAGAGTTCGTCAGTTTAGGTGGTCTAAAAACAGCTAAAGTAGTTGCTCCAATGCAGGGGATTTTCGATATAGAATTGCCTGGGCATTTGCTACGTCGAAAATGTCAAACAGGACATATCGATTGAAGACAGCTTCATCTTCAAGAGCTTAATTTGACTACTTTCCGTTGATGCACCTTCCACTAATCTGTTTTGGTTACCGTCGCTGCTGGCACTCAGCAATTGCGCCTGAAACTGCTACTGTGGCTTTTTTTGCGCCTGCCGCATACAGAACTCATATCGGGAAATAGCGAAGTCGAAAGCTACTATTTACTCAGCACCTAAATCGGCGAGTGCTTGTCTACTGTTGCGAGCCACACCTACTGTACATACGTTCTACGGGTCACCTCCGTCAGGACATTTTTGGCACTTAATTTGACGCCTAACTTGAGCTCTTATTAGAACATTATAGTCTTCAACTTCTTACTCATCCTGCAATGCCAAGTCAGCCAAGAAAAAGTAAGGTGTTCTCGGTATTCTCGGACCTACATGCATGTTCTTAACGTATAGGATTTTTCATCATTCATATCCGAGACGGCTTATGAAGGTTTATGAAAAAGAAATAGATCTGAAGATTTTTTCGAAGCGGGTTTGTAGATTGTACGTTGTGGCATTATGCTTACCTGGGAAGAAATCATATATGGCGGAACACATATAGAACGGACTCTTTGATTAAACAGCGCAGGCTATCATCATTTTTTATTATATTTTCCTACAATTAAGAAGATATCGTTTCAGAGTTCATATTTAAGAGAGGCACAGTACTTACGACTTAAATTACTTTATACATTTAATGGCTACTACACACCTAACCGCAAGGCACTGTTTTAATAAATGAAGACCTAACATATTAATAGACCTTGAGAGATTGTCATAGAAATAAAATTAATGGAAAGCAGTAGAAAATAAAGTCGTTAGGAAACATCGTTTGTTCGTGGTTTGGGCATAACTTATCATTAACCATTTCTTCGATTTTAATGCTGTGAAGAAACTAATTTTATTATTTCCTTCTATTTTCAGAAACCACATAGGATCCAACAAAACAACAACAGGGTGCCTTTGTACTGGCACACCATTTGACAGGGTTTGCCATCTCCTCGTTCAAGGCGAGACATCCAACTATACCAACATGTCAACAATTGGCTCTTTCGTTAAATTGCGATCGAATATTTATTGGAATTCAAATTGACGCAAAAACCCCATTTGACATGCAAATTGTGTTTCACAAGTGATGTACCTAGTCTCGTCCTACAACACTAACTCAGCAATCGAATCCGCTCCGAGCAAGAAATTTTATTGCCGCTATATCAACCGCATAGATTCGACAGGTTGTTTCGATAGAAAAAAAAAACTAAAAAAAAAAACTAAAACAATTTCCAAGTGAATTACCCGATACGACCACCTACAGTTCGTTAATCCTCCCACATATCGGCCGGCTCTACAAATTCAAAAAAATAGGCTCCCTGCTCCTCCACCTATGCAAATGAGTACAATATGGCCCACCAGGGTGAGTGCTTGTGCTCATTTTACGTTTCGTGATTGATTAAAGTGCAGTAGTACAGAAGTGGTCTAGTGGTTTTGTTTTTTTTTTATACAAAAGTGTAGATATAGAGATAGTTCCGAAAGTTCTAGAAATATAGTACGAAGTGTGAAGAGAAGTGATTACGATTCCGTGGGAATTCCCAATGAGTAAAAGTTTTAGAAGGCGCCCATGAACCTCAACACTTGATGGTTTTGTTCAAACGATCAAATTGCAGTACAAAGAGGTAAGTTGTCTTATGTGGCCATTTGATTACTTCAGTTGTGTATAAATGAGGGAGCGAATTGCAAATGATTTTACTGACACACTATTCAGAAATAAAAACGGATCAATTTTTATATTAGAAACTTTACAGAGATTCCTAACGAAACTGGAAAGTTGAGGAAGACATCCTTAAATTCCATTTAAGTTGATCTTTTAGTCATCCTTTATACAATAGAATGAAATGATTATCATTAAAAAATTGGAGGGCTGAAAATTTAAGAAGATAGAAGTGTGCCGAATTAGCTATTTGAACATTGCTTGCTCTACTTTTCCGAGCCCGTACAATTCACTGTTGAAACATCTCCGCCATTCTCCGCTGATACAAACTGGACCGAAGATTACCCGAAGAAATTTTGTCTCAAATGAAAGTATTTTCGTCAGTGTTCAAGCTTCTCCGCTGTAAAGCAGAACTGGATGAACTGGAAAGTTGAGGAAGACATCCTTAAATTCCATTTAAGTTGATCTTTTAGTCATCCTTTATACAATAGAATGAAATGATTATCATTAAAAAATTGGAGGGCTGAAAATTTAAGAAGATCGAAGTGTGCCGAATTAGCTATTTGAACATTGCTTGCTCTACTTTTCCGAGCCCGTACAATTCACTGTTGAAACATCTCCGCCATTCTCCGCTGATACAAACTGGACCGAAGATTACCCGAAGAAATTTTGTCTCAAATGAAAGTATTTTCGTCAGTGTTCAAGCTTCTCCGCTGTAAAGCAGAACTGGATGACCAGGGTTCTATACGAATTCCTTATGGTTGGTCGAGAGAGCAACTTTGTTGACAATATATTGTAAAATGTTTAGCTGGGTTTTAATAAAAATAAAAATACGCTTTATTCAATACAACTGTTATTGATCAACTACTATCTTTATTCCTTACTTAAACCGCTTTATCACTACTCATGATTCACTCTTCAAATTCAACTTTTGAACTGGATTCACCTCTGCTCGATGCTGGTATTTATACTCCATGTCATTTTTCGAGAACCTCCTGTATTAGCCAACTGCCCGTTCTAATTTCCATTTTTCAAGAATATTCGCTACTAGCTGTCAAAGTGATTCCGTTATTTCCCTATTGGATTAGTCTTCTGCTCTTCAAATATAGATGGCGCTATTCACGTTTCAGGGGTTATCACAATATATTGAGTTGTTCTAAAAGTCATTGGTTCTTTTTCATTTGATTTTCAGGTGCGGTTATTTAAATACTTAATGAACATTAAGCAATGCTGTACTGGCAGTTTTGTTCGATGAGCTTCTACCATCCCTTGGGTAACTTCATAATACGGCGTTCATAAAACTTCTTATCTTTCTCTGCAAGAAACTTGTCAAGGTGCTGTTCGATGAGAATTAACGGAATTAACCGCTTTGTTCTAAGGAAGCAGATCATAGAGCATTGATCCCTTTCAATCTCACCAGATTGACAGTATCACCTTATTTTGATGGATGTCCTCCTTTGGTTGTCTTTCCGACATTTCATTCCCACTACCCCATGTTTGTTTTCGGCTGATATTGCTATAGACAATCCATTTTTCATAGCTCGTGATCATACGCTTCAAAAAATGATCGTTTTCTTCGCTTCGATCGTTTTCTTTCAACTCATGCGGTACCCAAACATTGAGATTTTCCATTTCAATGGCCAGAACACTTTTAGAGTACTAGGAAGTATCCGAACTGCTGAATGCTTATTTGCTTGCACCAATGTTTTGATTTCGTTCCTCTAGGAAGGCCTACCGAAGCGATGAGCGCCTTCAACTGAAAAATCACCATCACGGAATCTGGCGTACTAGTTCTGGCACTAACGTTTCTCGATGACATTTTGGTCGTAAACTTAACGCAACTTTTACCTTGCCTGAATTGCTTCCTTTCCTTTTTTGAACTAATAAGACAAAATATGGCGAAAATGCTCTTCAAAATTCTCCATGTTCGAACCATAACTCTACCGAATCGCGTCAACTTTTTTTTGTATTTTTGGGATAAGTGTTAACAATTAAACACGCTCGCAATCAACATTTAAATAAACGCAAGCAAGCCATCTATTGCCAAAAAACAAAAAAAAACAACGCAATGACTTTTTGAACAACCCAATACTTTGTTTTTCCTTCGTTGATCGTTTAAGCCATCTACGCCGCTTCTGCTTCACGAGTTGCAAACGCTTCATTAATAGCTCGCTGTGTTCTTCTCATTATGTCAACCTCTTCTTCGTATCAAAATTACACAATACACATTTGAACGATGGTGCCTCTGGAGTTAGCTTGTGAATTCACAGAATTCTTTCGAGAGCGATTTGGAGAACGCATCGTCGTTTTCTGACCATGAAGGTCTCAGTTTTGTTAATATCGACTTTAAAGGAACAGCGTTTATTCTCCATCATCATCCTGCACAGCCGAATTAACTTTACAGGGATACCAAAACTAGGCATGACTCTGTAAAGTTCGTCTCTATAGACGCCGTCATATGTGGCTCTAAAATCCCTGAGTAGGTGGTGTGTATCGATTTCGAACTCTTGGGTTTCTTCGAAGACTTGATCCATCGTGAAAATTTGATTTTCTGGCTTAAGACCACACTAATAGGGGCCGATGACGAATGATCTTATCCGATCACATAGTACGCCAGATAGGATTATATGGTATATGCGTTGTTGAGGAGACTTATTATCTGTAGTTGGTGGAGATCATCTCCCTTCATTAGGGCCGGAAAAACAATACTGAGGTTCCACTTTTCGGACATGCTTTCGTCGAATGAGTTAGTGTATGAGTGTATGAGTTGATCTATGCTCTCACCGGGTGCTTTAAACAACTCGGCAATTGAGCCGAGAAAAATGAATTGGGTGGAGAGAAATGTTATCTGTCATCGTCCAGGCTGAATTCAATATTTGACGGTGGGATGTTCCTCGTCTTCACCTTTTAACAGTCTGCACTAATAATCTTTTCAGATTTGCATGCCGCCATTGGTCATCGAACCAAGGGTTCCTTTTTTTTTTTTTTTTATTCGGTTGAAACCCAGTACATTAAAGGCAGCCTCTCTCATTGCTCTTTGTATGATAACACTGGTCTTCTAAGTTTGATGTTGGCGGTATCGGACTTTTTGAAAGGGAAACTCGATCGGAAAAGGAGCTGGCGGACAATTGTTATTGCAGCTGTTCGATGTTGAATTTTTTCATAATGGTTTGCCTGCTTTGGGCTGTTACGGATATCGGCAGTCGCATTTTGACTACAACAAGAGTATGGCTCTAGTCAATCTAAGATGGTTCGGATATCCAAAGTAGTGAACATGTGCCTTGCTACGGTCGCAATATGATCAATTTGGTTGCCGGTCTGTGTATTAAGAGGAGCAATCTTTGGTAAGGTCTTCTCTGTCGGAGCGTGGGCGTTTATGAGTCTTATGTTTTCGAACTTAACTTTTATGCGTCGTCGTCAGGTGTTTGTTTACCTGTTTGAAGCTCAAGACTTGTTCTCTGACTGCGAAGCCGCATCCGAATAAATTCCGCTTCTTAGATGGCGGTTATACAAAGTGGGGCAAAAGAAATGTCATAATGTAAATCTACCATAATTTTTGGAAATGGTATCAAGTGTCATTGTGCCTTGACAGTTAAATTGCAGACAGATAGAGAATTAATTAACAATAAGCAATGGAGCGATACACACCTGAAAAACGCTTTTTCTTAGCCTTAAGTATTCAATATAAATAGTTCTAAGCAAAATGTAAATAAAGTCGAAAGACATAGTTATAAGAATTTAGAATAGCTTAGAGCGCCTGGGTGGGGCCAGTAAGTTAGTATAAGATTGTTAAGTAATTTTAAGCTATCATTTAAGCATTTTTTGTTAGTATGTAAGAGTTAGTGATTAAGTAAATAAAATGCATTTAAAACTAACAAAAACTAACTAATCTGAAAAACGCGGAATTATTTTTACTTCTTCTTTGATCAATTTCTGGACTGTTGTTCTAACGCAATGCACCATGTGCGCGAACAATTAAGCATTTAACTGAGTGTCTCATGCATACTGGGTCCACTAGAGATGTCGCAAGAAGTGGCCGGCCCGGTATTGCTGGTTCGACCGAGAATATCACTGCTGTGGCGGAGTAAGTCAGAGAGAGTCCACAAACACCGTAGAAAGACCTGTAGATGTTTTCCGTTATAAAGTGCAAGCCGTTCATCAATTGCTGCCCTCTGACCATCAAGTGAGGTTAACTTACTCCCATTCTCTGTTAAACCTGATGTAAGAAGAGGATGATTTTGTATCCAAAATCATAATGAGAGACGAAGCCCATTTCCACTTAAGTGATTATGTGGATAAAAAAATTTACATTTCTAGGGCACGAAGAATCCACATGAAATGGACGAAGAGAAATTTCAAAGTAGCTGTTTGGTGTGGCATTTACAGTGAAAAGGCGATTGGTCCTTATTTTTTGACAGCACCAGTGTAACCACCGTAACTGGTGAGCGCTATATACAGTTGGTAAACTAGTTTTATTTTCCGCAAATTGCTGAATTGGATGGAGCAACCGCTCACACAGCTCGGGCAACTATGGAGATTTTGAATCACCAATTTCGAGGCAGTGTGATTTCTCGTTTTGGCGATTAGAGCTGGACGGCAAAATCTCGAGATCTGACGGCACCAGGCTTTTTTCTCTATGGCTCTTTGAAATTTCGCATTTACCATAACAAACCATAAACCTTGGAAGTTTTGAAAGCCAATATTGAAGAAGAAATCACCAATTTGGAGCCAGATGTTCTGTGAGCAACAATTCAGAATGCCGTAAAACGATAACAAATGTGCATCGCTCAGGAGGTGGTCATTTGACTGATATCATTTTTTAAGTTTCGAATAAGTTTTTCGTGAAAATAGAGTCAAATTCACATCGTGACATTAGTTTTGCTCCACTTTGTATCTGCTTTGTAGTAGTCGAGGATCTCCACTAGTTGTTCGGCTGCACACAATCTGTTAAGGGTCCAAATATCTCACGTGCAGATCCTATGATTGTTGTCCTTAAATTGTTTGCTAGGGTCACCACTAGTGGACTTATTATTATCGGAGGTTATCAACTGGTTCGTCACTTTTATATTTCTACCATAAAGGGTTGTGCACTTACATGCAATTTTAGCCTGCATACGTAAGAATTTACTTCCACGGATTTGATTGTTGCGCTGCTGGCCTAACCCAGGTTATAGGACATCCAACTGAACATGCCGCCTGATACAGTGACACCAGTGACTTCCCCTGTAGCCAGAAATACTCGTACAATAGTTTGGGCTAGAATCTAACCCAGGAATGGAATGTAGTCGGGTCTTCATCGATGGTTCCAAAAAGATTTTGGATGCGGCGCTGGTGTTTTCCTGGAGGACGACGATTTCACACTTCGGTAGAAAAACTTGGGTCTGTGTTCCAAGCGGATATAAACGTAATGCTGGTGACAATGAACATATGGGCATATGAAGAATTTGTGTAATTATATAACCAAAATCATACTGGCCCCTGATTGTATCCTATGTGCTACAATAGTCATGGTGCGTTGGTTGCTCTATCTATTTTGCTTTTAAGTGGAAGTTCGAGCTTAGTATTTTTTTCTCTTGAGCAGCTTAAATATGTTTGACTACAGCAGATGAGTTCTATAGTTGGGCTTTTGGACGTTAGTGAGCCTTGGTTCAGCATTCTTTTTATTCTAGTAAACGGCATTAAAACTATATAACAAATTTGGGTTTGTTCATAGATTATCTCTGGCATACTGGTAAGAGACGTGTAATGCGTTTTGTATGGTAAACGTAGTATCAAAATAATAGGATTTGCCACTAGCCACGACCAGGTGAACATTATTTTTTACACCCTTATCCTAATCCTGATAGTAATGATTCTCCTAATCTAATGTAGAAAATATACTTGCATTGGATTGCCCAGTACTTTATGGAAATGAGAGTCTGAATTAAGGAATTGAATTGAAGTGTCGATCATGGCTTTCTGTATGGCAGCTTCTTCTTAAGAGCCTTTTAGTACAGGCCTTTAGAAATTACACCTAATCAAACTGTGCCCCGTGTGTTACTAAAGGAAATCTTATCAGGCGGAGGCTTTCCAATCTTGGGTAGTGCTGTATGTACTCCTGGATTTCATGAAAGCAGTGTAAGTCTTTAGTGTAAGTCTTTTTCGATTTTAACTGTCTTGTTCGACATAATTGGAGCAAATGTCTGTCGCCGGACTGCAAGTCCACCAAAGGTTCCTTTGCCGATCAAAGTTATGATCAGGTTTCCGTAAGTGCGGTGCAATAAAAAAAAAATGGGAATAAGAGGTTTATCGAAGACTGAATGTAAAATCAGTATTCCCTTCACCTAGGCCAATCTGTACGCCTTTCCCTAGGCTAGGAAACAGGAAAACCGTTCTTTTTTCGACTGCGATCAACCACGCTTTGATTTATTTTACCCAAAGCCAATCAAACGATGCCCTTCCTTTTTGTCATTTCCCACATAAATTGACACGTCACGATTTATCTAAATAGAAAAAAATTAAAAAAAAAACCTTTCAAAACCGTTCGACTTCACTTTGCCATAAATCATTCGTATCCCAGCCAATCTAGCCGGTTATCTTAAGAAATTCTAACCTGAACTGGTCACTTGCAAGCAACCAATCAGAGGCTAACAAACTAATCTAGAACCAGGAATTAATTTCAGAACTGTGATCGCCCGGAGACACTGATGATCCGATTGTCCATCTGTTGATTGATTAGACGTGCAGCCAATCTATGAAGCAATCTGAGTTTGCACAGTTGGTCCGAATATCATTGTGGAACCGCAGGGCTGAAGTGTATTCGCGAATTTCCTTCTCCCTGATATTAATGACCTTCACGTTCCAGCTGGGATCCCGACGTAAAGGTTTCCTGGAACAATAGCCTAACAAGCATACAATCAGAGCTTGCCATACGAATGCAATCCTTCTCTTCTATGTACGAGTAAGTATTCACAATCCATCCCAATGAAATGGAGAGAAAAAAAACAACAGCCTCGACTTAGAGTCGTGTGAGAACTCGAGAATCCATAGAATTTCGTCCGTGTGCGATTCTATTACGAGAACATGATTAAGTGCTGCCGCACAGCCGCAAGCTGTGAGTTCCCAAGTCGAAGACAATTTCTATTTTGTAACCATTGCCAGTTGAGACTGCGATCTGTGGGCACGATAAAGAGATTCCTCCCAGGTTGGGGTGACTGCGGAGTGGTACATGATACCAGAATCTATCCAAGAAGCTGCGACTATTCATGGGTAAGTTGGAGCGGGAGTATTCGCGCTGTAGCGCACTAAAGTCACAAATTGAATGGAATAAGGGAAATAAATTGAAACTTTTACGCCACCAGGTATTGCAGGACGTAAATTATTGCCTACTGATTCCTGGTTATTAATTTATTGGAATATAGGTACATAACCTCCCGTACATTGGGACCTATCTGGTGTATATGGGGATAGCGCCAAAGAGAGTGTCTAGGTGTATGTTTGGTGATGGTCAGTGGAAAGAGGCTTTTCAGAGATCACTTTGAGGAAGATTCTCGTTAATTGCTATCGATTTGATGGAATTGCTATTAGCAACATTGACTGTCGAATGGAGTAGCGGAAGGTAGTAAAGTTAATCGCTAAGGTTTGGTAAGAATCTTGAGTGTGAATGGTGTTAAAATTTAACTGTTGGATGCATCATTTAAATGGTTTGTTAAGTTGCGCTTCAATTGACGTAATTACCTGGCATCAGGAGGTTGTCTCTGGGCAGTCCAGTACAGATTTCCATGAAACCTACATAAGTTGTGGAGTTAATGTGATAACATTCGTAGATTGGGTGTACTTTATCGAGCAGCGGTTTGGTGTTAATTGCTGCTATGAAGATGGGCCTATTTTGACTTTTCACTCAGGTATCCAGCTGGGTTAGCTTCGTTAAAGATGTTACAAACCAGAGGCTAGGAAACTTCAATGAAAATAATTATAAGTCTAGCTACGAATAGTTTATTACTTGCTTGTCTATTGTTTCTACAGAGTTGTATCCTTTGGTAAAACTTATATGATGTGCTCCGTTTGCAGCATCTCTCAGCATACCGATTTGCGCGCGTTAGTCGAGTCGTGTGCTGTTAGGATCCGAATGCGCATCTCTTTTTGAATGACTTAAGTTACTTAGAGCCTGATTTAGCTGTTTGTTAGGTCTCTAATTGTTTTAGAGACATTTGGATTTGATTTCTTAAATTATCTTGGTTAGCGCTTGCCTTCAGTTGAGCACTTCTGTTTGTGCTTATTAACATCAAAGGTATCAGTGAGATTGCTACCGGACTTTGTGGAGCGGCAAGCATACGTCATCCTAATTCTGCACAATATTATACTTTAAGTCATTCATAAGCCGAAAGATCGTAGTCTTCATATGAAATATTTATTATTAATAAAATAGAAATAGAAATATGGTACAGGGCCTTAACATCCATAAAATTGGTGAGCGTCAATCTGAACATCTAGAATCTTTAGCATTTGTGAATGAGTGCGAATATTTGGTGAATTGTCGGTTTATCGGCCCGAAGACCGCTTCGATAAATTATTGACAAATAGTCTCAGAAGCGCAGACATGCTGCCAGATCTTAAACATAATATTAGGGAGGCAGGTGCCTCAATAATAGAGGGTAACATTTTTTGTGGGTGGAACAAATAATGCAGAGGTTCCAGTCATTAGGAAAAATTTCCTTCAGCCAAGTCTTAGAAATCTGAATATAGTTTTTGGAGTATATACATACGTGTATTCTCGATCATGTGCTTCTTAATATATGCTCTTTCATTTTGCTTTGAAGTATATGTGCTTGGGAGCAATTATTATCATATAAAGGATTTCATCAAATAAAAGTGAGCACACTGTTATATACTCGTACATACATTTATTGTAAATTTGGCATCACATCAAAACTGCGACAAAACAATATTTATATGTCATTTCCTAGAGTGAAATTTTTTCGCTCAATTTTTATTTTTTATTTCCGTTTATTTACCACATGCACAGCAAGTATTGTCGACGAGGATGGGATTTGGATGGTTATGCTGATTGTGGATCATCGATTGGTGCGTACGATTACAAAATTTTACTTTAAGATGCCTACTACTGATGGTGATAATTCTTTTACAGGACACATCATGATACAACCAACATTTACCGTGGAAACATTTTGTGCCACAAATGCCAGATTATTACGATGGGTTAAGCGGTTAGAGGTGGCATTTTCTTTATTCAAAGTGAGTGGTGACCAAAAACTGCCCTATGTTTTGCACTACATGGGCCAGGAGTTATACGACATTTTATGCGACAAACTTCCTCAGGAATTTCCCGAGAATAAATCCTACAGTGAAGTGTTAAGGATGATGCAAGAGTTCTACGATCACGCCGTTGGAAAAAGCTGAGGTTTTTCGATTCGAGCACCGAAAACAACAGGATGGGGAATCCGTTCAAAATTTTCTTAATGCGTTCCAGAAATGTGTTATAAATTGCAACTTTGGCAGTTTTCTCAAAACAGCAGGTTGCAAAACAGATTCAGAGGTACAAGGGATATCTTTACTCCGGGTGTGGGAAAAATCTCGGGAATGTAAGCTTCCATACATTTAAAACCAAATATAAGACCAAATTTCCTTAAGGCGCGTCATGTTTCATTTGCACTCCAAAAATGAGTTGAAGAGAAAATACAGAATTTAATCGAGCTAGGCATTTTAGAAAATGTTGACAGTTCGGAATGGGCTACAGTTATTGTTCCAGTAGTCAAAGCTAATGGTAGCACCCGTATTTTGGTGATTAAGTGTACTGTAAACCAAAATATTGAGAAATTTTGGGGACCACCGATTGCGTGGTGGCTTTCAATACAGTCAAAAGAGAAATGCAATCTCAAACGGTACTAGTACACTATAACGCAAAACTGCCTTTAGTTCTTGCTACAGATGCATCGCCCTACGGAGTAGGAGCCGTCCTTAGCCATTTGTACCCTGATGAGCAGAGGCCTATTCAATTTGCATCAAAAAGTTTAAACAATACTCAAAAACGCTATTCCCAAATAGACAAAGAAGCTTTCGCAATAATTTTTGGGGTCAAGAAATTTTACCAATACCTTTACGGAAATACTTTTACCTTGCACACATCATGCACCTTTAATTCAGACATTTTCCTCTAATAAGAGTTTACCAGTATTATCTGCCACTCCAATGTAATATTATGCTCTTTTTCTTGAAAGCTTTAATTACAGTATAAAATATAAAAAGTCCTCTAAACATGCCAACGCCGATGCATTATCACGCTTACCCCTAAAATTAAGTGATCAATTCTTATTTGATGAACCCGATTATGTCGAATTATTACAAATACAAATGATGCCAGTTTCTATCAAAAAAAAAATGTAGAAGAGACATCAAAGGATGACTCTCTTTTAAAGCTGTTGAAAGCTTTGCAATTTGGAAAAACAATTTCAAAGAAATTCAGTTTTAACATTGATCAACACGAATTTAGTCTACAAAATGGTTGTATATTGCGTGGGGATAGAGCTGTTATACCAAGAGCCCTTCGTAGCAAAGTCCTCTCTGAATTGCATTCGGCACATTCTGGCATTGTTAGGATGAAGAACTTCGCTCGCAGCTATTGCTAGTGGCCAAAAATCGATGAAGATATCGAGGTGTATGTGAAGTCTTATTTCGAATGTAATAAATTGCAGAACAATATACCAAAAGCCCCGCTTCATAAATGAGAGGAAGCAAGTAGACCATATGAGAGAGTTCATGCTGATTTTGCTGGTCCTTTTAGAGGAGTGTACTATTTAATTTTGGTATATGCTTACAGTCGTTGGCCTGAAATTTATATTCTTAACATAACATAACAACAGAAAATACAATAGCAGTGTGTAGGAAAATTGTTTACGCTTTTGAATTTCCATATATATTCGTTTCAGACAATGGAAGACAATTTACATCACACAAATTTAAACTATTTCTTTTGCAACATGGAGTTGAACACAAGTTCACTGCACCGTATCACCCACCTACAAACGGTCTGGGAGAATGTTGTGTTCAAACTTTGAAAAGATATTTCAAAGCGATGCGGTTTATGATTTATTTATGCAAATTTCTTCTACAGTACCGAAAGATGTCCCACACAAGTACGACTGAAAGTCCTGCTACGCTTATGCTCGGCCCAAATATTCGAACTGAGTTGGATTTATTGAAACCGAAGTGTAAGGAATCAACAAGAAATTTACACAATCATATAAAATGTAAAAGTTATGCTATTGGTTTTAGAGTTTCAGTTAGAGATTATTTAAACGAAAAATGGAAATTCGGTAGGATCAGGCAAATACTGGGAGATCTTCATTATCTTATACAGCTTGATGACGGAAGAGGGAATAGAAGAGGCATTTTGACCAAATTCGCGAGATTAGCCCATTCACTGGGAGGGAGGGAGATCTTAATAAAGAAAGTTTTTCCGACGAAAACAAAATGGAGGTTTCTCCTAGTATAATGACAGTTCCATAGAAACAACCTTTAAATCTGAAGATGAAAATGTTAATCATGAAAATTTAAAAAAATACTTACTTAGAACCTTTAAACATTTTGGTTTTTTTTAAAGAACTTAACACTCAAGAGGGTATGACTATTCTTAAAATGCCGGAGCATGTGTTAAGTTTTTCCGAAAATTGCATACAGAGAGAGAGAGAGAAAGATATTTGGGCTCAGTGGTTATTTCGCTCCATGTGTGGCGTCCAACATTTAATGGAGAGACTAAATTATTAGTGTAAAAATTGTCTTGATCTTGTATTTAGGCAACCGTTCAGCTCACCAGATTCCAGTTGCCTGAAAAAAATGTCTTTCGGTCACGGCTGGTATTGAACCCTGAACCACTCGAATGGGAAGTCAATACACTACCACTTGAGCGACGGCCACCCACATCTCAGAGCCTAGTCTTCCTAATTCCGTAAGTCAAATAGAGTTAGGAAAGCTCCAGAAAGGCTTGGATATGGTAAATAGGATAATAAAAAAAAAGCGATTTATATTTTTGTTTTCTTTCGGGGAAGGAAGGAAGTGTTATATATTATATATACATTTATTGTGAATTTAGCATCACATCAAAAGTGCGACAAAACAGTATTCATATGTCATTTCCTAAAGTGAAAGAAGTGTTTATTTATTTTCTGAATGTTAAGTTTCAAATGTTAATTAAATAAACAAGTTTGTGAGCTCCGTGAATCTTTTATTTACCACATACTCGTACACAACACATATCTAATCCTCAGTATATATACGAGTAAGATTTCTTGAGTGAATAAGGACTGAAATTTGGCAGTTTGTTGAGATTGAAACAGTTTAACGTTAAATCTCTCTCTCTATCTTTACTGTGAGGCCAAGATGTTAGCATACGTACTCGTATCTTATCTGCAACTACCCAATTAGGTTGAGTACGTTTCCAATTGTACTGCCATAGCTGTCTGCTTTTCCTTTTCACCATAAACCGTTCTGACATGTGGGAGGACAAATTAGGTTGATTTTACAAGTTCATCGCCCTCGTCCAGAAATACAAGCCATACTGTCTTAGTTTGATGCTTAAAACAAATCAACACCCAAGTAGTTCCTGCTTCCCCTGTGGTGGAATGAATATCTCTCTAATCTCATCGATTTTCAGCCTTCTGACAGCCTTACAGGGACTGTTTAAGTCTTTATCAGAAAGACGGACGCGCTTCTTATGCTCCTTCTCTTACCTCCTGAGAAACAGCAGTTCGTGTCTCTTCTTCTGCTCGTAGAGCTCGTGAACAGCTCTTGTCCTTCTATGCAGCTCCGCTTTGTAGGCCCCTTGCTTAGATGCAGGTACTTGCGAGTAGTCGTCATCTAACCAGGGGTCATAGCGAAACCCAGCACATCAGAAGTCGCATCTCTGATGGCTTGTTGGCACTGGTATACTTAATAGTGGCGGCATAGGAATGTTGGTGAACAAACGCAATCGATTCCTACCAGCTGGTTAAAGTTAACCGAGAGTGTGTATATAACGCTAATGTTGCCAAATTTATCCTTATTACGGATTGTTACGAGGCTCTCGTTAACATGCCGGAAATTTAGGATTTCTTGCCTAAGTGTGCCTGTTACAACAAATCTGCATCCAAAAAGGCGCTGCTTTTGCCGTTGAGAACAATTGCCATAGTAGATGTCACATTTTTTCATCCTCTTCTTGTCCGTCCCATCAAATTACATTTCTTGGATTACGGAATATCGGGCCATTAAAAACTTACCTTGAGATGGAGATTCTGTAACTAAATATTAGTTTGGAAATAGTTTTTTACTTAGTTATATGACGATACAGTCCAGACCTAAGCACACATATATCTCCAGGTAGCTAGTATATTGGTGAGCTGCCAAGGTGGTTGAAGTACCTTTTCACTTTTGTGTATCATCTAAGATGTCATCTTCCTCTAATACGTTGTATTATTGGTGTTGAATCGGAGATTCATTATTAATGCCATCTTTGCTTTCACCCACTGTTATCGTAAAAAGGGATCAACAATCACACCAAGTATTTGCCGCTCGAAACCACCCAGCGTTTCGTCATTTGCTCTAGATAAGGTCTAAGTCTCTACACCAAAGGATAGGACTAGGACGATAAAAGCCTTATATAGTGTCAGCTTGGCATGATAGTATTGCTGCACTGGGAAAGGACTGCTATAGAGTTGAATACACAATAAATTTCAAAAGCTCTAGCAATATTTTGTGATTGCAACGGCATCACAATTATTTACAAAACTACCAGTAGTTGGACTTGACGATGAACATGATATTTTTTCATCCGTCAATTACCTACGTGGGAGGGAACCGCGATAATGTCGGCTCCTTGGAAAGTTAAGCCATCTATTTCTATGATAGAGTGCTTTACGTCCATAACAATGAGGTTTGCCTGGTTGATAGTTTACTGTTGGGAAGCGGAGGCCGCATGCTGGCTACGTATTAATTTCTGAAATGCTATGATTGTGGTAAGAGTATTGTCGTATAGGTTGTATATACCGATAGATCTTTCGAAGATGCTTTCCTTTCCCAGCTTTACTTTAGAATCGCACAGAATGATGTATACCTCATGTCTAGGGTATTGCATGTCTCGTTGATATAAAAGTGTTCATCCACCACCATTTCTATTTCAGCACCTTGACAAGACGCCAAATAGTGGAGAGTAGCTCATAAAAGGTACCATGCAGACTGTTGATGGCAAATCTGATTTAGTCACACGAATTCATTCGCGATATGTTCTTCTTTTTAAGAGGACATTTTTCGATACTAGTACTCAGGAGCTACCACGTGGCAACAACCAATAGCCGGTGTCCTAAGACATTCTTTAATAAGCCATATTCTTTATTGGCCTAATGTCCTGTTGCTTTTTCACAGCTCCATCACATCTGGAATGCAAAAGAGAACTGACCATTAACTTTTCTTTAGGCGAACACCAGTATATCCTTTGCCAGTTGTTTATCGGAGAAATACGGAAACATTCCTATGACTAACTCGTTGAAATTACAAAAATTGTTCAACATTCAACTCATTATTCATTTCCGCAATACAAATAATCCAGTTAGATCCGCCTCATCCAACTCAGCTGAATTCAATTAGACCCAACCCTGTGGACCAGATTCCAAGTGCCCATTCCTACACTGGAGAATCACAAAGAACTTCACAAAGACTTAACAGTTACCACCTATGCGGCCTAAACTCCAACTAAAATCTCAGCATAAGGGAAGACAAAAATACATAATGTCTCGACCTAACACAGGTGTCGGTTGGTAAACGTGCCTTGCAAGTTGCACTTCCTACAACTATTGTCCCGTCCCAGGAATACGGGCATCGGTTGACAGCCAGGAGTTTTAGTGCTCTCTTTGAATGCAAATTCAATGGCGAACATGATTTTCGCATTAGTCACACTCGACTTACACCGCAGAAAAATCCAAATCGTGCTGAAGCACTTCTAGGAGGCTTACTCGAACGATTGCATGGCATTGCAACTGCAAACTATTCGTAACAATGTCAACAACGACGACCCAACACTCATAACTCATAGATTTCGTGTCAAAATCCAAAGAGTTGCAGTAGAGTGTTCGGTGTTCATGTGTTCAAATGGTAAACTCTTAATTCTGGAGCTCATTAAATTTTCCAAATACAATTAATTCGTGCACGCCCGACCTTGACATCGAATGGAGCGAGCCTTACCCCCAGTCCACTCAGACCTCCTTCGATCCTGATATTTGTTTTATGAGTCCTCACACAATCCCGAGAAAAATGTCACCTGACGTCAAATAGTAGATACAATTCATTGGAATCCATCGATTAATCAGCTTTGTCATTCGAATGGAACAGTGGGGGATTCGACTACCCCACCCACATTAATTACTGGACTGAGTTCGACATTGTTTTTGGGTCAATTAAAAAGTCAAGGCTGGCCGATATGCATCGAAACGATTTATCTGGAATTGTCCTCGTGGAACAACAACAGCGAGGGTGGTCTGGTCAGAATGACCCCAATGACAAACAATTGTTTTTTGTAAAGTTAATGAACAGCGAAGGGAAGCCAGTTAGTTTAATGGTTCCGGTGCATGGTGGTGGACTTGGTTGTATTATTTCGGAATTCCAACCTAAGGGCTTTTGTGGAACTTGAAATCGTGGCAATCAAATGCAAATGGGATTTCTTGATTTTACTTCTTTGTACAGACTAGTTTTTTGAGGAGGTAATTGATGAAGCACCTCGACGATTTGTAGAGGGTCAGTTGGAAAGAAGAGCTTGCAACAAGATACTTCTTGGCGGTGACCCAGATTATCTGTGACTTGTTGATTTAATGCAATGCCTTTGGAACGGATAATATCTTCTGGCAAGTGCCAAAGTTTAGCTCGGATAATTTATTTAGGTTCCCTTTGTTTTGTTTTTTTTAGAATTTGAATGGCCGTTTGTTTGGTCACATGTTCTGACACTGCAGTCGTCACAAAGAACGTGACTGGATATTTGATACTTTACGGGTGAAACTGAAAGTTTTTAGTGATTTTCTGTTTGACATTCGAGACTTAAATGCGTATCTTGATGTAAAGATAAAATCTGCATAAGGAAAAACAAGAGAAAAATTGTTTCGTTTTTTAAGATGTTTAAAACATGAGATCCAGATTGTCACCAATCTGGAAATATCAGTACGAGCTCTGTTTAGGAGTTTATGGGCTCTGGCACTTATGTATGAATACTCGTATGTGTAGATGGAACAGTAAGAATTTTACAGTCAGCAGTGAAGCCACCTATTACAAACGTCGGAATGCATATGAATCGTCTGTCAGCAGATGAATTGTTTCTCTAGCTGAGTAAGCGGGTGTCATAAACAAAGGTTCAGGTCATGAGAAGTTTATATTTCCTTCTTCGGGCTCAGTAAAGTCGCTTCAGATGAAGAAATTTCGTTTTCAGTACATTTTCCTTACAAAATGTACCCCTGTTATCAAGTCTGAGGTTGCCGTCATCCACGATGACACTAGCGACACATCCTGAATCATTTTCAGGGATATCAGTGGAATTCGGATTACATTTCTTTTCTAACTTTGATTGTAACTGATGCCTGTCATGAATACAGGGAAAGTCGACAACAAAATAAGTTTCGAGCTTATTGCAGAATGTACACTTAAGCCGAGTCGAAAGGTTGTCTGAACTCTCGGTCGGATTGTACAAAAACCACTTCTTTTCAATAGTAGAATGACTGTGAGAGTGCATCTCATGATATGATTATCAAGGAAAAGAAAATTATCGCGGCGTCTAGAGCGGAGCCAGGCATGCTGGCTTAACACAATATGAGTTTAGAGACAATTTGATGTACGAGTATGCTTCGTATCCAACTATCATCTGCTGTTTCAAATAGTTCATCAATTGTGCATCGTTAAGACTTAAGCTTGTACATAAGTGGCTGTTCTGACTTCATCTTGATCGGGGTGGTCGGAACTGTTATCTGTCATCGTCCAGGTTGAAAGGTTCATTCCGCCTGATGGTGGGATTGCATCTTTGCAGATTTCTGTTCGGGCTTTACAGCTCTGACATTTTATTTCTAGGTAAAACTTCAGAACTTCATTATTCTGATATATCTCCCTAAGCCTCGATTTAGCACTCCTCGTACCGTTTCTTTTCTCTTTTTATTTTCTGCTCGTAGAATTTGCGAGCCTCTTTCCTGCTTTTGTGTAGGGCTGGGCATTACATCGCCTGTTTTTCTAAATTTGCCTATCTGCCTTCGTCATTGAACCTTGTGATGTCGTGGAGGCTAGATTGGCATTGACATCGCTAAGAATTATTTTCATGTCATATTTAGGGCATTGTTCGAAGGTTTTGTCATGCAGCTCGTAGACCTTGTCTACAATGCGAATTGTCGTAAGGAGTTCGCTTATACGACCAAAGTTTTCCTTTGCCGGTAAGTCCGTAGTCGAATAAATGCAGAGTTGCAGCGACTGCTAGCTGTAGCATTCTTCACAGAGATATAACTGTTTGTTATCCTCTTTTTGTCCGTTCCGTTCATTCTCACGTGTTTTATGGTGATTGTGTCTGTAGCAGTGGAGGACCTCTGCTAGTTGTCTGGTTGCAAAAAACTGTGAATGTGCCTGCATTCGTAATGATTTAACCATGCTGTTACCGGGAACCACCTCCAGGGCAGTATTGGCCCAGTATAAGTTATCAACTACAATACTTCCCAGTCAATCGCTACGCAGATCCCCAAAGTAAATAGTCACTTATGCAACCGTACATTGTCTTAATTACAGACCACTTTCCTCTTCGCCAAATTGTTTAGTTTTTCCGCTTCAATAGGCTGGGATTATAATCGCCGTTGATTGTTATTCCTTTTGAACGTAATTGATATGGATTACGCCATGTGCATCCATTGCCATGACTTTGTTGGCTAACTTGTACTCGTTCATTGCGATACGCCTGGTGCTCGGCCTCCGGTGTATTGTGGTGGATCTATGTTGTGTCCGCAGTTATAAACCAGCACTAGAACTCGTCCGGATTGCGGTTGAACAATACCGTAACCCCCTTCGAAGCTGTCACATGATTGCGATTGCAGTAAACCCTAGCTCGCTCAAAATGTACTCAACAAAAAATCGTATCCAAAGAGCAGTATACTCGTATGTACAATAGGTTGAAGTTCCAGCTGGTGTTCGAAGAAGAGGTCGAAAGAAAAATAATTGGGCCACTTAAATGCAAAAACCATCAACAAACTCTTGGCCTCAGTGACAATATGATCAATACAGCAGCCTGTTAAAATTATTCTTATGTCCGCAAATTTAGCCAACCAACCGCACAAGCAGCTCAGAAGCAAAACGAAGAAGAAGAAGGTTACGAATGCTGCTGAGTTTTAGAAATACGAGTATGTTCTTTAACTCCCAGATAGACAGGCTGTAACTACCAGTAAGTTATAACGAACTGAACAGTATTTCTTTAACAAAGCTTAGAGCGCTTATTCATATTTCTGTGAATAAGGTGATAACTGGTTTAATTCATAATCTTCATCTTCACATTTATGGTAGACGTTTACAAGAACTGCCTGCAAAATAAGATCAAACAAACTTCATTAATAGAGATATGGTCAAACTCATTGCACACGGAAGTATGGCCGGTTCTGATATCAAGATTTTGTTCTTTACTTGTAACCACTTCATTTCCCTTACAGCTCATTTAACGGCCTTTTTTCTTAACCCTAATTTCCGAAAAAAAATTTTCATTAACAAACACTGAATGTCCCTTCTTTGTGATTCTCATCATTTTGAGGGAATAAATTGCTCGTATTGTATGTATTAATAATTTATCTGTGACTTATGCAAGCTTTTTATTTTATAAGATAATTTAAGAAAAAAGGTGCATACAATAAACAAGTCAGCTAAAAGGAAACGCTGATCTAGTAAAGCTAGTACCAGAAGTATAGTTCCACATCTTATATATAATACATATGTCAAATATTTATATACTATGTTCGAATGGCTATGAGCATAATAAAAGAATGATTAAAAGACAGTCGCATATCGAACCTAGCCGAGTCAACATCTTTTATTTTTTACTAATAAAAAAATATAAAACATGGCGCAGCCGAATTAATATTAAATAAATATGTTTGGAACAAGAGGACAATCAAAAAAGAAAGCAAGTGAGCAAATACAAAAAGCGAATAGAACTGAAAGCAGCTGCGACGATTCAGAAGAATTTAGTGACATTGAAAGTAAATCAGGGACATTAAAATAGATAATACCACTAAAGTTGCGAAAATCTTTAAGACACATTTATCTAAAAATATATTAAAAACTAGTGAAAAAATTAAAAAAGTTTAATTTAAAGTGCCAAGCCATCTAGTCATGAATGGGAATCTCTCAGAGAATTTGAAAAATTCGTATATGAGCGGTTTAAACTGTATAACAGAACACAAAAGGAAGAAGAGACATTCGATCACTTTCTTACTGATGTGAAACAATTAGCCAGTACGTGTGAGTTTCATGAACATGAATTAAACAAAGCTATCCGGGATAGAATCATTTTTGGAATCCGGTCGAAGTCATGCCAAGAAAAATTACTTGCGGTCGGAAATATATCTTTAGAGGATACCATAAAAAAATGTCGTCTATTTGAAATAGAAAAATCAAGGCTAGCAGACGTCCAAAATACAAAAGAACATGAGTTCATGCAACAAACAGGAAGCTCATCAATCAACATTATAAAAAAATCACCTAGTATCAGTACTTATAAAAATAAATTTGAAACTAAAAATCTAAAGCAAAATTCAAATCTTAATAATAATTTTTCTTTAAAACAGGTTCAATATAAAGGGTACGAGTGTTGTGAACGATGCCATAAGCAGCATCCCCCACATAAATGTCCAGCATTTGGAAAAGTTTGTTTGAAATGTAATTTAAAAAACCATTTTTCGTATGCATGCAAAACGCAAATGGTAAATGAATTAGCACTTCAAAACAATAATGAAAACTATCAAATGATTAAACTAATTTTTTTATATATGATATTAGTACAAAAAACAAAATTGTTGGATGGAATCTATCACTGTAGAATCAACCCCAATTTTATTCAAACTAGATACAGGAGCTGAGGTAAATGTCTTGCCAACTTCGTATTTTTCTCCTATTAGAACTGACAAAAAAGTTAAACCGTGTTTGAGGACTTTAGGAGCGTTTGGAGGAGAACTTATTCATCCAAAATATAGCATCATTTTAAAATGTACTACAAACAACCGAAGTTTAGATCAAGAGTTTTTTATAGTAGATAGGAATACAGTTCCTATTTTAGATATTATTGCATGCGAGAAACTAGGTTTATTAAGTCGCCCTAATGTTAATACCATTCAGGATCCAAAACATAGAATTATTAAACAGAACATTGACATTTTCACAGGTATAGTAAAATTTCCCTTACCCTGTCACCTAAAAATTGATAGCACAATTTCTCCATCCGTTAAGCCACCACGTCGTCTAGCTGCAACCTTAATCGAACCAGTTAAAAAAGCTCTCCAGGAAATGGAATCAAGTGGTATAATACGAGTAAAAAAAAGTTCACAGTCCAAAGGGATGGGTAAGTAATCTAATTATTGTTGAGAAGTCAAATAAACAAATTCGAGTGTGTTTGGATCCAAGGGATTTAAATAAAGCACTTAAACCTGAAAAATGCGGTATAAAATATTTCTCGGCTTTAGATTTAAAACACGGATTTTGGCAGATCGAACTGGATGAATCTTCAACTGAATATTGTACATTCAGTTCACCTTTCGGTTTTTTTAAATTCTCTCGGCTTCCTTTTGGTATTGGTGTAGCACCGGAAATTTTTCAAAAATATACTTACCAAAATTTTAGTACATTACCGGGAGCATTTGTTTATATAGATGACCTGATTATTTTCGGTAAGGCTGAACAAGAACATGATAGGAATTTAAATTTAGCCTTTAAAGGCTAAATTCTAGGCTCGAGAAATAGGAGTTAAATTCAATGAAGAAAAATTTCAATATAAAATGAAAAGTGTTAAATACATTGGTCATATATTTTCAGAGTTAGGAATAACTCCAGATCCTGCTAGGGTCAGAGCCATTTTAAATTTAGAAAACCCAACAAACAAAAAAGATCTTCAAAGTATTTTAGGCATGATTAATTACGTTCGTAGTTTCATACCAAATCTAGCTCAAATTTCTGATTGCTTGCGAGAGTTGTTAAAAAAGGAAAATGATTTTGTATGGTGTGACATTCACACTGAAACTTTAAAAAAAATAAAATATTTAATCACAAATGCCCCAATCCTGAAGATTTTTGACGGGCTTAGACCAATTGTTCTCCAGTGTGATGCGTCCAAAGGCGGTATTGGTTGTTGCTTGATGCAGTCTGGAGCACCTTTAAGTTTTGCATTTCGATCTTTAAGCCAAACTGAAATCGCTTATGCTCAGATCGAAAAGGTGCTACTGGCTATAACGTTTGCATGCAATAAATTTCACCATTATATATATGGAAGACCAGTAACTGTACAGACAGATCACAAACCACTGGTAAATATTTGTAAGAAAGATTTCGATAAAATATATTGTACTAGATTGCAACGAATGAAATTAAAGCTGTTAAAATATAATTTAAATGTAGTATATGTTCCAGGTAAATATCTACATATTGCAGATTTGTTGTCGCGATCGCATTTCAAAACTGAAATTAATAATGAAGAAGAAGATTTTCATTCGTTGAATATTAGTGAATATCGAAAAGAGCAATTAAAATACGAAATAGAAAACGATAAAGTACTTGTAAGATTGAAAACTGTTTTAAAGAAAAAATGGCCTACTGGTATAAATAGAGCACATAAAGGTATCCAACTATTTTACAAATTACGAAACAATTTATATTTAGAAGAAGAAATCATATTTTTTAACGATAGAATAGTTATTCCATTGTCTTTACAAAAGGAGTATTTAGATATTCTGCATGAAGACCATTTAGGTATAAATAAAACAAATAGAAGAGCACAGACACTGATTTTTTGGTTAACATTAAACAGGGATATAGAAAATCTCATAAACAACTGCATGCTTTGTCAAAAATATAGAAATTCAGAAACCAAAGAGCCTATAATTCAGCATGCCATTCCTTTTTAAAAATTGGGATTAGATATTTTAGATTTCGCAAATCATTCATACTTAGTATTAGTTGATTATTATTCTAAATTGTTAGAGATAATTGAACTTAAAAATAAATCTAGTTTAGAAATAATAAAAAATCTAAAACAAATATTTTCAACCCATGGAATACCGCAAGAGATAGTAACAGACAATTGTCCTTTTAATTGCGCAGCATGCTTATCATTTGCTAAAGAAAATGGTATAAAATTTAATTTTAGCAGTCCCTATTATCCAAAATCGAATGGACTTGCTGAAAAATATGTCGGAATCGCCAAACATTTATTAAGGAAAAGCCAGGCTTCAAAAATTGATTTAAACATAGCGTTGCTAGAATACAGAAATACCCCATTATCAGGAATGCAATATTCACCAGCCCAACTTTTGTTTAATAGGCGCGTACGGACTAAGGTTCCCATACACCATAACCTACTTATTCCAAAAATTCTTACTAACGTTGAAGATTCCATCCGTAAATCCAAAAATACAATAGAAAATCATTACAACAAAACCTCATATGTAAAAAAAGACTTTTCGTTAAATGAATCCGTATGGATGCAAAAAACTGATAGAAAATGGTACGCGGGAAAAATTATTTATAAATGCAAAGAACCAAGGTCATATGTGGTAGAATTAAATAAAGGGGGAAGGTATAGACGGAACACATTTCATATAAGAAAAAGATCTCATAATACAATTTCATCTCAACAAGATACTATTCCTTCTTATGATCGGAAAGTTCATAGCACTCGTAGCTGCAGTTAAAACAATAGAATGTAATAATGAAGTAAACTTACAGATATACTAAGCTAAATTAAATATATAGGTATATACTCGTACATATATTTAGTCATAAACGGTTTATTTGAAATTATCTTAACTTCTGAATCATTGTGTCTATTTATTTGGATAAGAGGGATGTTGTATAAAGCTAGTACCAGAAGTATAGTTCCACATCTTATATATAATACATATGTCAAATATTTATATACTATGTTTTAATGGCTATGATCATAATAAAAGAATGATTAAAAGACAATCGCATATTGAACCTAGCCGAGTCAACATCTTTTATTTTTTACTAATAAAAAAGTATAAAACAGGTGACCTCATTCAAACCATGGTACTGGGCTCCACCAGTCGACGTTTCCCAAAAAATGTAAAAAAAAATTGTCAAATTTCAGCTCGAAGCACTCGAATTCGAATAGTTACTTAATGTTAAGCATGTTTGGGGGCCAAATAACTGCACCAGTTTTAAATGACACCAAAGACCACTGGACAATAATTGTCAACAGTCCACTGTCACGACTATAAGAAGCCCAATGAATAGAATAAAATTAACAAATTTTCAATGGGACACTTTTTTTTAAGTAGTAGTCTTAGCTTTTGTCCATTCCATCAACAGCCATTCGATAGACATTGTGACACTCTTACAACATTTCTATTGCTTCCTCGGTGGACACCTTGTATCGCGTAAATAGCCGCAAGAATGGATAAAATATCTCTAAACTTTGATTCTCAACAACTGCCTACTTCGATTAGCAGCATTGTCTCAAGGCGGCACTCCAGAAAAGAGACTTGAAAAATGTCAAATCGAGATGAAAATTGTCATTTCCATCGCACACACTATTTTAAGTGGTCCAAATGAGCTGGAAATAAATTGAGAAAAAAAAAGCTGAACACGTGCGTCGACGTCGCTTTTCCATTGGAACCTGGTCTTAAAACCTCTCCTCAATCACATGTGAACCTATGTACATTTGAACTGTGAAACATTCGAGCTTACGAACACCTATATATTCGTGGCCTCGTCTAATTGGTATTACCGACTTCTGGTGCAACTGGGCCAATTGCAACTGCGGCATACGGTTTATGGCTTACGAAATTAATTTGACAACGACGGTTAGATGCATTTTATCATTATCCTCTGACTAGTGAACACTTGACTACCGAATGCGGGCTGCCGACTCTTGATTGTTGACGGTTGACGGTTGGCTGTTGATTTGCTTTACGGCAATTTACCCGTGAGTAATGAGAGTAGATTCGTAAACAAAATGAATTCTACGTCTGCGTCCCGTAGGATTACCTTTGCACACACTGACGATGCTTCCGATTGGATTGGGTGACTTTGTGGTTCCAGCAAAAGACTTTCAAACTTGGCGTGGAGTCTTTCTCTATTGTTCGATTATGGCATTCCCTGGGGAGAAGAGGAGCTATGGGAGCTTACGTAATGCGGTGAAGCCAAAGAGTCAGCCCAGTCTATTGGCCATTGTCGCAGAGCCGTTTACCAGTGTGGTCTTATTTAAATAGGAAACAACTTTCACTTCATGGTTTGCTTAGATTTACAATGCAACCACACCGCATGAACGAATACTTATAGATACGTCAAAGAGTCAACATAATATTCTCTCCATCCTTTGTCAATAGCTGGCGGCTAAAAATTATCTGCACCTTTTTTTGCCTACAAAGTTACGAGAAGCCACATGCTAAACTAATTGGGGTCAAATCTTGCGGGATGTGGATTAATGTCGGAACGATTAGACGACAGGGAGTTTGGTGGAAATTAACACAAACGTATTGGCCAGTCATTTGTTTGGCGAAAAGAATTTCTGACATCACACAGCATGTGCTTTGCGCTAATTAATGAGTTGTCACTGAACAATATGCCAGCAATAGGTATTTCATTAGTAAATCACTGAATAAGCCTAAGCCAATGACGTGTGCTGGTCCTTTTGGAGTTTACGTAATTCAAATTTGTGAAACTGGTGATTCCTCCGTGTGCGTACTCTTAGGCAGGTTACATTTTCAAGTCAAATCATCAGTTTTCTGTGGTATCGACTAAGTTCCAGGGAAATGTCATTTACATATACTCGTATACTACTTCCACGATCTCTCTGTCGTTTGCATTGACTGTGGTATTCCACCTATGAAACACATTACGCCTAAAACTTCTGGATAACTCTCATAATGCATCATACGTTGCTCTAAAGATTAAACCACAATAATAAAGAAAAGCAATATATATCAGATAATGCATAGAAAAAGAACAATTTATTGGCATAGACTTCAGCAAGAGTACAGTTTTCTTTGGCAGTTTAAGCAGACAATAGGAGTACTTAGTAGAGTTACTCAATTCATCCCAGATGGAACTCACCTTCGGAGTGGATTTACTCATTAGTTAGAATAACTTTGCAATAACAATTTCAATTTTAAAATTAATACAAATAGTTTAAATGGTGAAAATAAAGAAATATAAAAATATAAAAATATAAATGAGGTAGATGTAATGGTAATACGTATATGTTGGTTGAATTATAATAATTCAATATCCCTTAACTGCCCAAAGCAACCGATTTTGATGAAAAAAATATATTGCATGTACGGAAACAAAAACAACAAATCCGCTGTTAAAAAAACATAAATTTTTTTTTGGCGATTATTAACAAAAAAGTGGTTGTATCTTTAAAGATACACTGGGCATTAACCCCCCACACCTTATGCTGAAAGAAAATTATAACGAATGCATAGGATTTTTTGTTAGTTTATTAGACTAACGGGTAATTATACATAATACGGTAGTGTTGCATGGTTTGTGTTAAATCAAATATTGGTAAATACATAGGTTATATAGTAATTTAGTAACAAAAAATTATGAAATACAGAAAGCAACAAAAAAGATCTTCGGTAAATACAATCATTTTGTATATTTAGATATCTGTGATTAAAAAAAAAAAAATAGTAAAAAGTATAAATTATTACATAGGTATTTATTTAGTAAAGTAACAAAATTAAAAATGATATGAATGGGAAAAACTACAAAAGCAAGCATATATCGTATTGCGTTAAACACAAAAATAAAACAAGTTAGCTATAGAATAATTTATGAGTTATGATAATTATAAAAACAATTTTTTTCTGCCGTTAAACATAAATTTACCTTACATTTCGGAACAGCACATTTTTGTTTGTCCTGAACAATTAGGTAACTTGCACCGTCCCTTTTTGTCGATAATTGTGGCCTTATCTAGCCGTATGTCTTTAGGAGGAGCATTGGATGAATTTGGCTTGGAGCGTTTGGTTTCAATGAGCGATTCCAAAGATGTCGGCCGCCCACGTTTGTTAGGTTCCACAGACCCGTAATTAAGCATAACATCTGCAATTTCCAACTTAAAATCGATGAGCCTCATTTATTTGTATTCACGACGGCCTTTATTGATCCTTTTATGCAATATGCATGCATTTACTGAAGTCATATCTAGCACATGAAAAAATAACCGATTTGTCCATTTTCGGCTTTTCATGCCTATTTTATTGCGTACCATGAAACTTTCCATCAGATTCACTCCTCCTATCTGGTAGCTTGCAGTTTTTTATTCTGTTACGACGTACAGTACCAACTGTAAGTATGCCTTGAGTCCGAAGATATGTCACCAAACGCAGGGTTGTGTAGTAGTTATCACAGTATTCAAGCAATCTTACAGCAATATTTGCCAATGGTTGCAGAGAAGGTCCTTCAGGCGATCCGTTGTAAATTTCAAACTTATACGCTACTCCGCTTGGGTCGCATAAAACAAGCAGCTTAAATCCCCACTTGTGAGGCTTGTTTGGTAAATATTGCTTCATAGAATGTCCAATTTTTGATGAACACATTTGCTCATCTACACAAAGCCGGTCTAGTCGTTGTATGCTTCCAAAAATCCTGTTATGGTATACCATTAAGGGTCTTATAAGGTAAAGGCGGTCGCGATCGGGGTCATCTCGTTTTCCGGCTGTACTTTTGTCGTTGAAATGGATATATTGCCGAATTTTTTCAAATTTGTTTCTCGTCATTTGATTTTGAACTACCGGTACACAGCGGTATAATTTTTCGGTCCAAAAATCTCTAATGCTCGGAAGGTTAAAATATGTTATGTAAAATAATATATCAATAAACTTTGGTAAATCGGGCATATCAAACTGGAATGACTCCTTCACCCCCGAATAGATTTTGGTTTCGTCCACAATTCGTTGCTCCAAAGTCTCTGGAAACAAATATGACCAAACTTGATAGGGCGTTTCTAAAGTCTGTACAATTTCTGTAATTCTAGTATCCCCTCCAAATCTCACTTATTCCGCATTATAAACAAGGTTCACTTTCTTCCACATGACTTTTTCAAATTCCACGGATTTTGGGTTGATTTTTGTTTGCGAAAATTGTGAGGGAAATGGATTCTAAGAACTGCTTAGGCATGCAATGGATGATAGTGAAGTAACTGGATCCGGTATGACCTGGATCTGCATTGTCATTGTTTATCATACCAACGAAACTATCGTTTATTGACATGCTAAGATCGAAATCATCGGCATCACCATCCTCCGACAAACCACGCTCTTCAGCAATGTCATCTATCCTACCCTCATTATTATGGTCAGTTTCCACTGCAATTTTGCTTACACCTGCTATTGATGTTGGTTCGCTAAGCTCATCAACGTCATTATCCAAATCATCAGTACTATCAAAACTAAAATCATGCAGCAATGCACTGACCTCTTCGTCAGTCATCTAAGACCTATTAGCAAAAAATGCGAGTAAGAAAAAAAAGCGAATAAACACCCCAACTACCGTATATAGAATTATTTTTCGTTTAATTCGCAATTCAACTTCTCCTTCTTTCAGGAACAATACAATGCATAAAGCAACACATATACGAAAACTACTAATTTTTGAGGATATTTTTTCTTGAGAAATCTGCAATTTTTAATACAATAATTGTAATTTATACATCAAAATTACAATGTACTGTTATGTAAACTTATATAAATATATACCTTCAAAGTAGTATACCTGCACTGATAGACAACTAAGGCAACTAAACTAAATCACAAAATTAAGGAACACAACCAACTAACTCGCATTTTGGAACGATACACAACTACTCTGAATACACAACAAATGAAGAAATAAGCAAAAATCAACCGAAATCATGATATAGGCTGCAATGCCCATTGTATCTTTAAAGATACAACCATTTACCGCTATGTTATATGAGATGGGTATATCGTATTTAAACCAAATACGATAACTGTATTTTACTTCATAATAAACACCTTCACCAGGATATATTTTTTCTGTCACAATAGTGTTGCAACTATAAAGTTATTAAAAACAAAAAAAGTTTTTTTGTTTTTAAATTTGTTTAAAATTAAGAAATTCAAATATTTCGTTATAAGTAATTTAATTTAAAAACGATGGGTCTATTTTTTTACTTTTTTTACAGTTGATACATTTTGAGTCAATAATGCAAAAATAGTAAGCCGTAAGTAAATAAAGTCGAAACTAACGAAGAAATAATTTTTTTAATGGTTGTATCTTTAAAGATACACTGGGCATTTAAGGTATATTTTTTGTTAACTTGTTTGTGAGCATGCAACATATATTTCCCCATGGGAGAAACATGGAATTTCCAAGTCCAATCCGCAAATGGACATTGTTTGGCCTTGTGACATGCTTATAGTCGTCGCGAAAGCCAAACGAATAAGGTATTGAAGCCTTTTGAATGGTATTGGAGATTCTGGCAGTGTCATTGGAATACGTGGCAACAAGACCATTTCTTCTTTAAACTTTCCATCTAAAATAGTTGCTTCAATGACATTTTCGGTGATCCTTTTGATGACACCTTTGTACCGTTGCATAATCTATGTGGATTCAAATATAATCGATGAACCAATCTTCAACTGAAGATTGAGTGGTGGCATTCCTGCTATATCCAGAGAAATTAAAAATTCAGTTGGATAATTTACGGCCTCGTTTTCATCAACAATGGCTTTGATTGATTTAAAAGACATCAGACCACCTGGCAGCAACTGTTGTATCTGAAAGTTAATTTCGTCAACATCGACATTTTTTCCTGCCAAAATAGCACGATTACTGAGCCAATTATGATCTAAGTAATTATTGAGTATATCCGGGAAGACACTCTCAATTAGTTAATTTTTTGCCTGAACTACAGTGCTGAAATCGTCTGGCAAATTGATGCATTGCGTATTCGGATGTAGTTTTATTTCACCGTTTCCAAAAGCCAGTAATTGTTCAGAAAATATTCGTGCCGATAAATCATTTTGCAATTGTACTCGCATGTTTACGGTCAATCGGAGTGTTTTGACATTTCGCAATATAAAAGATTGTTTTAAGCATGCGATGAGATTGGTAAAAGTGCAGCAAGGAATGACTGGCAATGTTTGTCGGAAATCACCAGACAATAGTAGGACAGTACCACCAAAAAGGTTATCGTTGCCATTCAAATCTTGCATAGTTCTATGTAATATTTCGAGTGAATGTTTATGAGCCATAGTGCACTCATCCCAAAATATGATGAAACTCCTTTGCAGCTTGAATGCCGAATGGGCCGTTCGCCCACCATCTAACAAAGTGGCAGCAATGACTGATGATGCAATAGCCAACGACGGATCAACGATATTAAAAATGTCTTACCAGTTCTACCTGGTGCGTCCAGGAAAAAAAAGCCGCTTTGTTCAACATCAACAGTCAGCATAATCCGATTATAAATATTGTTTTGTTCAGCTGTCAGTAATGGCTCACTATTCGTAATAATGGTAGCTAAGTCAACGTCGTTATATTGTTTTTCTCGTTGCAAATCACTGTTAACTAAGTCGGTGGCCGGGCGATCAGGTGATGGCATACCAAAATGAGTAAGTGGTAAACGTGAAATTAAAATGCATAAATATTCGATCAGCACTAAAGCTTCATTATACAATACATCTCTGGCGTGTAATCTATATTTGGACATTGGTCTGTTTGTCTAACTCGGTGCAATATGTCTTCAGTCATATGATTCTTGTATTTTTCCCACAAAGTGGACGATAATTGCAAATAGTTGACGAATGTTATTCGTAGTGGATGTCAACGCTGCATCAGCAAGTGTCAGGCCCCAATGATGTCGCTACGTGCATCCTGATATCTAATGAAAACTCGGCCATTAACTAATCGCAAAAATTCGAAAGACGTTGGTCCGGGAACATTCACCAACAACAAACGCAAAGAAAAGCATTCACGTGGTTTTGGATGTACCGCGTAAAGTCGTCCCAATGTCTTGGCTTTGAATATACTTGCGATTGAAGGATGCGGTTCTCCTTGTTTGCGTGGCTGTCCTGTTTTACCTGATTTGTTCAATGTAAAATAGCGTGGAACATCGGTATGTAATAATGTTTTTGCAAATTGGCCGAAAACATCAGGTTTTTGGCACAATGTGAAAAAGTCAGTCAGTGTAGTTTTTGGTGTCTCAAGTGCTCTTTGGAGAGCATTTTCTTCAGTGAAATATACACGTTGACCGTTTTCAAGATGTACTGCTAGATGTTGGAGAGAAGGTGCTGCTTATGTACGAGTATCTACCCCCTTTGGTACCGTGCTATTCCGTCATTTTTATTGATGTCGTGTACTTCGAATACGACATTGTGAATGTTTGGCCACCTTTCTCAGCGTTTCTGCGGCGATACAATAGATAACCGTCGATGTCGGTGTTTGCTTTGGGAAACGTTTCTTGCATATTCCATTTTCCATGCATGGCGATGCCATGTTTAAAGACCGCACGGTTCGTGGATCAGGTGACTGGTAAAAATATTAAACAATTCTTGGCCAATTGATGGATCTGGAATTTCGGCTGAAATTATCTGATTTATTTCTTCTGGCTGGATTTTAACTTGAATCCAAATTAAAATGTGAGCGTGAGGAAAGCCACGCTTTTGACACTCCATCGAATACAGCCAACATCGTGTTCTGCCGAAAACCGAATGTTTTACCATGAAATCAATCAATGATTTTAATTTTTGTTTAAACACACTTGCAGTGATATCATAGCGATGCATTGATTGTTGGCCTGGTAATAGCCAAGTTTGTACTTCCTCCCAATTTGGATTTAAATGTAAATGTAACAAAAAAAATCAGGTCAACCGCAATGACGCACGTAAGTCATCGCATCTTGTACGTATGTATTCCTGCATGTTCCGTGGACTCCCGATATGCATTACTGAAGTCATTGGCGTTTAAATTTCCATCGATGTTTCTGATAATAGAATCCCGTAAGTGGATGTGCTCCTCCAATCGTAATTTAGCCTGGTTTCTTTTTTCTTATATAATTTGCGCGCGCTCAAGTAATTTATGTACCCTTAAAATGTTTGCACACAGCGTGGGCAAAGAAAAATCAGGGAGGATGGAAAGAGAGGTACCGGTGAACGCGGGTTTTAAATGTTTGAAGGTTATAATGACTAGGGAATAAACAGCTAGGAACGAATCACGATATTTTAGAGTACGTCCGAAAGTGGGCTTGAGGGTATACTGATGAGAATTCATAGCGAGACGGGTGTTACGGTTAAAAGTTTGAAGGGGCGGAATGCTACTGGCGATTTCTTTGGAGCACTGGTGGTGGAAATAGCGATAAAACAGAGTGAGACACAAGACATTTCGTCGGTGTTCGAGGGTATCCATTGTTTGAGTGATATTAGTATCACCTATGAGTTTTATCGCACGGGTTTGAATCCTATCTAGCAGGTGCAGAGATGTTTTGGGAGCACCCAACCAGATGTGGGCATTGTACGAGTACTCCAGTTTGTGGCGGATAAATGCCTTATATATTGAGGCCAGATCAGAGGGGTTGAAGTATTTCTTACATCGCTTGAGGAAACCAAGACATTTCGCAGCATTTTTGACGACATCAAATGTGTGGTCATTCCAACGTAAACCGTCACTGACACGCATACCGAGAATGGAAAGTTTATCGGTTTCGACGATACAAGTGCCATTCATGTATATTGGCTGGGTGTTTAAATTTTGCTTTAACGACAGCAGACAGCATTGTGTTTTGGAAGCATTAAATTCTCATTAGTTATGCTGTTAATCTTAAAATTTAATGAGCTTAACATACACTGGCGTTCTCGTTCTACAGCCGAAGAGCAGGACGTGAGTCAGGGAACGAATATGAAAAGCAGAGAGTGCTGTCGTCAGCAAAGGAATATATTGAATTAGAAGTAGCAGACAAGAGATCGTTGATGAAAATTAAAAAGAGTGTCGGACACAGAACGGAGCCCTGGGGAACACAAGCATTTATTTTGTGAATATCAGACTTAAAACCATCAAAGACAAATTGAATTGAACGTTCCGAAAGGTAATTTCTAATCCATTGGAGAAGAGAGTCATCGATCCCAAATGCCCAAATGCACGCATTTTTGACAAAAGAGCCTGATGCCAAACTCTGTCAAATGCCTTAGAAATATCAAGTGCAGCTATCTTGCTTTCGCCAGATTGATGTGCACTTTGGTTCCACTTTTTGGTGAGACATGCCATCAAATCACCAGTGGACCTGTTGCTACGGAAACCATATTGCCGGTCATTGAAAAGTTTTCGTGTTTCGAGATATTTCATGAGCTGACGATTTATCAGCGTTTCCATGACCTTGGAAAGAAGGGACTTTAGTGCGGTGGGTCTGTAGGAGGAGAGAGAAGAAGATTCGCTATTTTTAGGGACGGGCTGAACAAATGCTGTTTTCCATCAGCTCGGAAAGAGTCCTAAAGAGCAAGATTGGTGAAAAGGCTTACGCAGTCGTTTTGACAGCGTGGAAGGACACCTCTTCAGAAGAAGGGGAGATACATTATCTGGACCAGCGGATTTGTGTACGTTGAGATCTCTAAGTACTCTTGCTACTACACGAGTGCGAATGTAGATTCCTCCCATTGAAGATTCGATGCACTCATGTGTAGGCGGAGACAAAGCACAATCTGGGAGTGTTGAGCTGACGGCAAAGTGTGCAGCAAGCAGATTGGACTTGTCTAAAGAGCTGACAGCTGGAATGTCATTGTGAATGAGCGTTGGGATGGAGGATGAGGCAGAATTTCTGATGTTTTTGACAAACGACATTGTAGTATTTTTGCCTCAACTTTTGGTCGTACTGAAATTTTACACGCTTAAGAAAGACGTTGCAGTCATTCCTGGCTCGTTTAAACTTTTTTCGGTTTCGGATAAATCGCAAACGTTCTCTTTCGATCTTAGCGCACATATCCACAACGTATTGATGGTACAGCTGACGATATCGAAGGATATATATATTAAAATCGCAGTTCGGTCTAAAACATACTATACACCAACTCATTTCCAAGATTTGTTCGGAGGAAAGTTTTTCTAATGAACCAGACTTTGAACTGCGTAAACTATAGCTTACTGTCCTTAACAGATATTGTCAGCCATATTATGCGCACTCATGAAATGATTTGCTTACTATTTGATTGACCCCGGTTTTAGGACCTGTAAGAGCACAACTGACCCAATATCCACACTACGGTTGAATCGAGAGAATGTCCAAGAAGAAGTCTAAATTGATTCTCGTTATATCTTCATCGAATTTGATACCGTATATGAGTATGACCGGATGTGTGGAGATGAGCAAACTGCGGGGATTTATTAACTAAGGCCCAGTTCCACCCACGACTCTAGGTTTCCCCTCCGGAAATATCGACTCGTAAGTCTACTGATGACTCCAATTTATGCGACTTGCGATCACTCTTTATTATTCATTAGACAGCTCCATCAAGAAAGCTTGTCAATGCCTGGTTCCTTCAATAAGAGCTCGCATTGACGTTTCAGGACTGACTGAAGTACTATCTTTCAAAGCGGCGAAGCATCAATTACCGACAAGAAAAATAATTTTGCTCTATAGTCCACAAAAGTCTTATATCCTGTAAATTTGCTGGCGTCCGTATAGTGGTAAAAAGATTTAAAAGATGTTGTGTTGACAACATTCGCAAATAAGCCATACTCGTCCTTAGTCTTGAATCAGCTGCTTTATGTGCCTTTGAAGTGGTTGGTATCCTCGTTGACTTATTAACATATGTTATTGCGATTCCGTATTGATTTGAATTTGAGCGTCTTGTACTATAAAATTCAATAACTTTGAAGAGTCTGCACTGTGCTGCACTAAACCACTGTCATTCAGTACACCTTCCTTCAACCTTCAACTTTTGTAATAAATGTGTTTGTAATGCCATTTTTGATGTCCTCTATCGCATTTTCTAGTTACTCGAATGTTTCTCAAATTATTTTTATCAGGTTCAGGAGTTTCCTGTGATCAAATAGCTGAACATTTTTCGAAACCAAACTGAAAAACGCATGCTTACACTACATAGTGTGTGGCTTAGTAACAAAGTTTGAACCAAAACCTGCATTCCTGGACTAAAAAATCCAAGAAGTTGTACGAATCTAATGTTATTGTCAGACATTATGGACATTGGATTTATATCTAACATTTGAAGGTCTTTGCAATGTTTTAATATGGATATTCGGTTTGCCTCGGTCATAGTATGTAGATTTGGCGACTTAAATGCAATAACACTTTAATGACTTAGTGAGAGCTGAAGAGCCACTAATTGTCGAGAGGGGGTATTTTTAGGGTGAAGTATTGTTATGGTTATTTTCTCATTAGAAAGCGTTATTGGGTTGACCATTAGGTCATTTCTCGAGTTCTTGGATTGTTGCCATTAAAGATAGGGTTCATGCATGTTTACCGGACCTAACTCTCAACTAGCCGGAAGATGCTGTGAAACAATAGCCCGCTTTGTGCCGATACCTACTGTTAAGAGCACTGAAAAGCACTATTGACGTCAAACGAGATCTGATTGATTTAAGGACTTGAAGCCACAACTTTGGGCCTTTAAGTTAGGTGACAGTGGCCATTGGAAAAGCTAATCCACTTAGGCCTATTGGTATAAGTTCAGTTTTTAGGTGGTTTACTCCTAATCCGTACACACTCGTCCAACAGGTTAATCTGTTAAGATAGGGCAACGTCATCCGCATAGGCAATCACCCTGATACCACCCTTTTCAAGGTATATCAGCAGTTCGTTGACCACCAAGTTCAAGAGAAGTGGTAAAAGGATACCGCCTTGTGACACATATTTCAGCCCCACCCATTTTTGAGTTGATATATTGCGAATAAGACTGATCACCTAGCCAAATGAGTCATCTACCTTCAGAGTTTACATTGCAGTCGTGATTGCGAATGTGTTGACATTGTTAAAGGCTCCTTCTATGTCCGGAAACGCGAACATTAGTGTACTCTCTATGATGTAGGGATTGTTCGACGTATCTAGCCAGTGTGTGTAGAATCGTTTCCACCAATATCGACAGAAGTCGTGGATCAATACTAGACCGTAAGTGGATATCAATCAGTCGTTCTGGAAATTTCAGAGTTGGCTGGATGACATTTGAGGACCTTTGTAGCTCTCCAAGTATTATACCGTCTGGCCCAACAGAGTTGTATATGTTTGAAGGTACGCAGCGTCCAGAGCAGCTTGTCTCTTGTAATCAGACCGTAAATTTTAGTCGCAATAGCATTAGGCTACTAAGGTTGTTACTGGCCGTGAATAGGGAGCTCATTGGAAAGTGCGGACCAGTGGTAGGTTGAGTGATTCATCACTTGAGGTTGTCCAAGAGCCATTGGGCCGTTGGTAGAGAGGACTGTTTTTAGCCGCGATGCATAGGGGACCATAATGTATGACCCTATTTTCCTAGATATTTTTGGAATATTGTAGAATAAAAAAAAATTAATGCGTTTTTTTTAAATTTTTATTCCAAGTTTTTTTTTTCCATCATGTTTGGAAAACGATATTGCTTATAAGGGACTACCGACATTGTTGATTACTATTTGTGCTCTTTTTGTGGCATTTTCCATGGTTTCCTTCAGAACTTCGGGCGATAGGTTCTCCATTTCTTGACGGATGTTATCCTAGAAGGTTGCCAGAGTTTGTGTCTTGTTCACATAGAAAGAAGTCTAGGGCGCTTAAATTGGGTGATCCTACGGGCTACTGGGAATCGCCAAAACGGGATATCAGACGACCGGGAAACGCCGGCTTTAGAATGTGGTTTTTGGCTCGTGCTGTATATGCAGTGTTCTGCTATAACCACATGTCTTCCGGTCCCAATTCATCCAATTGAGTAGTGAAAAATTCACTGATCATGGTTCTTAGCGCTCACCATACACAGTGACAGTTTGGTCTGCATTGCTCTAAAAAAAAAAAAATACTCGTAGTACAATGACTCCTCCAGCGTAAACAGCACATCGTGCAGTGACTTCGAGTAGACAAAATGGCTCTTCGTGCGTTACTTGCAAATTTTCAGTGCCCCAGAACCGCAAATTTTGTTTGTTCACGTATATGTGGAAACCGATCTCGTCACTTTTGAATATTTTTGACGCAAAATCGTCCACTACGTTGTTGTGATTCAAGAGGACGTGAGCGTAGGTTAGACGCGATTCACGGTGTTCAACACCAAGCAGCTGATGGATTGCCTGCACTTTGTAAGTAAATATCTTCAAGTCTTTCACCAAAATGCGCCGCAGAGACGTGCATGTAATGGCCAATTGCGTGGTTCGTCGCCTGTTCGATGTCGACGGAGCCTCTGTGACATCTTCATCCACGGTAGCGATATTCTCGGTCGAACAAGAGGTACGAGGCCTTCCAGGCTTGCTTGGTTCCGTATTGTTCCACTCTCTAAGAGGCTAAACGCCGCATTGAACAACTAATGAGAGACGGGCTGCCAGGAAAACGGGCACAAAATGCATGTTGTGCCAAAATCAATGACAAATTGCTGAATTGAATGATTCAGGAGTATAGCTTTCCCTTGCTTATTCATACAAATTCTAATTGTGTTTGCTTCACAAATGTCAAAACCGAATTGAAATTCGATGCCATTCTTAGAACTATGACACTTTCCGATAGGGTTATACTTTATGCCCCACCCAGTAAGCATCTGTATAGTCTAAACTTAAGCACATGGAGCGGTGGCAACCCAGTGTTCAGGTACAACATGTATTGTGACGTATTTTCTGGCATAGCACATGGTTGGCTTTATGAGGACTTCAAATACTTTATAAAGGGTCTTTCAGATGTTTTTGTAAAATAATACTTAGATTTTTTTTTTGTGTTTTTATTTTTATAAAAATATGACTCCTAACAATTATGTGTTAAAAATAACATAATTTCAATGTCCGGCACGAGCACGTCTACAGGCGTCTCATACGAACATCAACATTTTTAATGACTCGCTCATACTTTATCGCAAAGTTCATCAATTTCTGTCCGAATGTTGTTTTTAAGCTGTGCAATAGTTGTTGGCTTACCAATATAGACTTTCCTTTGTAAAAAACCGTCATGAAAACAATTTAAAGGTGTTAAATGGCATCATACTGACCACCTACAGTTTATGTCACTATTACGGTCCACGAAGAAGGCATTCAAAACCATCCGGCGATGTTGTAGACTTGTGGAATAATATTTGAAACTCGCTAAGTATGTAATTAGCACATAACCAATTCATTAGGCGTTCAAAGATTATTCCTGCAAAAAAATTGGTTTAAGAAAATTATGCCCTTGTAGTTGATTGGTTCATTTGGGTCTCCTTTCTTGAATATCGGATATATTGAACGATGATGGCATTTTAATTTTTTTCCTGAACCGTGTCGTCTACAATAACACCCAGATAAGAGCCTAGTCATGCTAGAAATATCTTTTGCTGGATTCTCGCACGCTACCAGCTGCCATAGTAAAATAAAACAGTGTTCCCGATTGGTTTTAAGCGAATTAACGAAAATCTCATCATCTTGAGGTACGGCTTATTAGCAAGACTACGAGTTATTCGCCGCCAGAGGAGTTTTTAATTATTCATCAAGAAATATGACTATTCTTGTCCGTGGCTCAAGTGGTAGTGTGTTGGCTTCCAAATCGGAAGGTTCGGTGTTCGAATCCCAGCCTCGTCCGAAAGACATTCTTTTTTTCAGGCAACTTAATTCTCATAAGACGAATGGTTGCCTCTAATACAATAATAAGTCCAATTACACTAATAATTTAGTCTCCCCATTAAATGTTGGATGCCACCCATGGAGCGAAATAACCACTGAGCCCAAAAATCTTTCTTTCTCTCTCTGTCCCATTTTACTAAAAACTTAACACGTGTTCAGGCATTTTAAGTGTATTAATACCCACTTGAGTGTTAAGTTCTTTAAAAAAAAAAAAAAAAAAAAGTATGATGGTTCTGATTCCTGTCATTGCTATCCTTAAACTAAGAAAGACTTTTTCGCTATAAATAGGCACTGAACATTAACAACCTATGACTGTTATGCTGTGATTTATTCCATGTCAGCATGTGTTTGCCTATAATTTATTGCGGCCCAGGTATAGTTCCCTAACTAGACGTCATTCCTTGTAGACGTGTTGTTTCTTCCCCTTAAAGCTCATCATGCATAGTGTCAATCATTTGGCGTGATAAGGATCAGCAGCAAGGATTCAATTGAGCTCTGAGCTCAACTGTTTGTCATTTCGAAACAGGATCAATTAGTTACATTTTTTATTTGTTCCAAGGTAAGAGTAGATACAACCTTCGACTACTTTGGAATTGTAAGTACCAACACTAAGTTTCACCAACTTAATTGTTCAAGTTTACGTTTAGTTCTGGTGCGATATAACTGATATCCAGAGTTTCGTGGTGGAATTGGGTCATATTTTTTATAATTGTTCATTCTCCTTATGCCTTATAGGGTTCTATATGTTGTAACGTGTCGTATATAGACTAAAGGTTATTAAAAAGATATGGCCCTTCAACTTTGTTTTCGCTGCTCTATAGTATCTTGTGATATTTCAATTCAGATCTCCGTGATTCATACTCTTTAATGGAAAATATTAGCTGACTCAATGATTCGATAGTCAAGCCACCGTCCTTTGAAAGTGCCATTACTTATGATATAAAGATACTTTTTGTTCCGTCAGTTTATAGCAGTAGCAAATTATCATGATTAGGCAATTTTATTCCCCAATAACTAGCCTGTTGAGTCGTTTTGACATCAAAGACCATTTATTGAAGCATCATTACAAAATCAATCATTAACCAGACTTCCTAATGATCCCTGCACCAAGTGCACTTTAAGAACCTCAATAAAAAGTTGCATCCTTCACATCGAATATCCGACACTACGAACCGAACAACCTGCATAGCACCTTTTCTTTCTCCTATATCGCATTCCAATTAAAATTACGAGCTCCCCATAACGTCTATCGTAAAACACCTTACATCTAACAGCATTCCTTGCCCATACATCATCTCCTCTCCAGTATCTGATGTATCCTCACAGACAAAGGTTACCTCTGCCAACACAAATCAACGAGCCTCTGAGTAATTTGAATCCTTTGTTCTCCAATCATCCACACTCACATGAACTCAGCGTCTATGATGTTCGAATACTTCTATGCATCCAAGATGCGGGAATGCATCGAACTCCACCATAAAAATCTTAATTACAATAATTTCACCCTGTTCCAACTAGGATGTTGCTATAGAAAACATCTTACTCACTCAATGATCGACCAATTACCCTCAGCAGACCAAGCCAGACTAAAACGAAGACCAAGACCAAGAGCAGGAGCAGGAATAGGGGCAGCAGCAGCAAGTAGTAGTTGCAATTGCAGCAGATTTTCATTGTTCAAGATGATGCTCGCGCAGGCGCGTCCTCGTTTGTTTCGCACGAATTTCCATTTAAAAGAACAAATCAAAAGGGCTACTCTCTGCAGTCTGCACCATAGATACCAATCCCACGGTCAGATACAAGTACATATCTCCACCAACAACTGCCAACACCAACAGCACCACCAACAAGAACAACAACAGCAGCAGCATCTAGGCTTTAACTACGTGCATTGCCAAATAGACGATCGTGTATCTGCACTTGAGCCTTCATTGGTCTATGATTATCTTGATCTTCAATCTGCAAAATAGCTAAAATTGCAGCAGCAGCGCTGAAATGAGAAGATCTTTTAGAGCAAAGCCATAGCTCAGCGTAAAGCGTGAAGAATCATTTTGAAGGTCCATCATCATTCTACGGATACCTGGACCTGGTCGGCAAACTATTCCAACCCACTAGAATGCTGAAGCTGTAGCTTGAGTTGGGTCTGGAGAAAGAGATTGAAAGATCGCATGGTCTCGGTAACGATCGTGATGGTAATTTACTTGTAGACTTTTGTTACGTCATAATATTTCGTCTTGAAATTAGATAAATGGCGATAGAAAAAGATTGCCTCAAATGAGATTTCTCGTGGATTACGGATGCACGTTCATATCGCTGGTACGTGGTGAAGTTTAAGATAATCCAACCCATGGTCGTTTTGATTTATTCAGGGATGAAAGACTTACGCAAGGAGTATAAGATGATATTTCACTGGCATGTAAGAGTAGACGAGATTTGAGTATGATTCTTGGAAACTTGTTGAGAGAGGCCATGGCGTATGAAGTGGAAGATAATACTAGTAAGATGGACTCTAGAGTCCCTCGATAAGACGAGTTTAAGTGGAACTATCGCCAGACACTTTGAGGGCGAAGGAGTTTGATCTAGATTTGTTACTTGAGAACCCATGTAGTAGAAAATATGTGCGTATTCAGGCAATTTTTGACTAGTTCGTATGCAAAAATAACATGTTGGAGGTAGATGCGGTTGAAGATCAAAGTATGATATTGTACTGAAGATCACGAATGTCGAAGCAATTTAAGCACATTACTTCGTCAGTGGATGTTACATTGTCTGCATTAAGTGCTATTAAAACCTAAGAGCAACGGTTAACATTTATTACAAGTAAAGATGTGTCAATACAAGATCACATAAAACCTTAAGAACCACAAAGTCTACTTACGTACACCGTAGATACCTACGGTAGTTTAAGACTCGTGCAATGGTTGGTTCGAACTAACCTGCTACTAACTAAAACCCCCCTCTTTCTGCGTGGCTTTAATCCACCATGATCCCATTGTGACCTGCAACCCAGACAACTGAGAAGGCATTCAGCCTTCACACTGCGTTCAGTGGTACTTTGCTTAATTGGGTTCAGAGAGGCTCTAAGTGCAGCTTTGCTGTCGCTACAGATCCCAATACCTCGCCCCCTCTACCCATTCTTCACAATATAATTCGTTGCCATCAGAATTAAGTATATCTCCGCTTGGAAGATAGACGCAAGTTTTCCTAACGAGGTGTGAAATCTAATGTTGTCGTACTCCAGAAATATACCAGCACCAAGCCATAATAAACCAGATCGGTTTTGAAGCAATCCGAGAAGTCCCGATTACATTCCACTAGCTCAGATTCTTGCCGCAACCGGTCTTGGGGACTGGGAAAGTCCATTTCATATTGTGTTGTAGCATCAGACGGCATGTTTGTAAGACAGTCGGCTCGCAAGATCATCAAAGCTCCAATGCATATTGTACCAAAGGTCAATTCTTTTTAAACGGAAGATACGAGTACATTTAAGGATGCAGCTCATGATATGAGTAGCAAGGCGAGAGAGATTCATCAATGCGTCTAGATCTGAGCCAGTTATGCTAGGGAAAACTCCCATGCAGCCGAGACAGATACTCTTTGAAGTCTGATAAGAGCAGCGGTAACGTATTTTCGTGAGAGCTCGTAGGATATAATTGACCTTGTTATAGCCATGCATATCCAAAGCACCCTTCCGGTGACAGGCTCAATGTTTTGTCGACAGCTCGTTTGTACTGCCAGAAGGTTGATAGCACCTTAGATGCATTCTACGTAACATATTTAGTCCACAAAATTTTGTTATCCAGGATGACACTCAAATAATTAGCTTCTTCGGCGTATTGGTTTGTGATGCCTTTAAGAACTAGAACTGTCAGACCAGTAAGCTTCTTATTAGAGAGCAACCTCAGTTTTGAGAGGATTGACTGAAAGTCCATTTCTGGAGGACTGATCGTTGATCACTTATAGGATGCTTAATACCAGACAGTCGCTAGAGACGATCCAGCAGATGCTACAGCTACATCATCCGCGTATGCTTGTGAATATACGTCAGAACTATTGAGCGCGTTGAGCAGTGTGTCGACCAATATGCACTATAGCAGTGGAAGTGGAACTTTTTTTTGACAAAATTCGACTTTATTCACAAATACGGTCTTCTTGTTGAGTGATACAATTATTTCATCGCCGCTTTAATCTTTCTTATGGAACGATTTGTCCAACCCTTCAAAATACACTCTAGTTTCGGCGACCACATCTTCAATAGAGCCCTATCTCTTTCCGGCGAGTACTGTTTTGTGGTTTGCGAATAGGATCCATGTTTCATTCATCTTATTTTGCTTAAACAGCTCCAAACATCGCTCTGAATCATCTACAGGTTGTTGTTTTTATTCAACTGTGAGCATACGCGGCAACCAGTTCGAACAGAACTTTCGCATACCCAAATACTTGGGCAAAATATGATGTACATGGTCTATTGATCTGTAGAAGGATAATTCTAAATTTAGTTAGTTATCCTTTTATTTCACTTAACGTCTTTCTCGAAAACGTTTTCACATTTTTTTTTAACTCAAGAATTGTCAACAAAATTGGTTACAACTACAGATATGTTATTAGAGTCCCCATCTCTGTGTCAATCTCGGAACAAGAACTGCCTGTTATGTAGTTCTGCAAGATGTATGTATTCGTAGACTTAACTAGCTGAAGTTCTTGTTATCTGGGATTAGGCACTCATTTTTCTATACTTCCCTCCGAAGAGCGACTTCTTGCTTTAAATAGATCTTCGAATAAGCCACCAGTGAAACTGTTGTCTTTTCGTCCTTTGTCTGATTGACAGTGTCTTTGAATCACACACTACCTCATGCTTCTTAAGTAGCTACTGCAAAGTCTATTAGTAGTTACTGTCAACTCTAAAAGTTGTTCTATTTCAAATATTTGTTTTTGGTTCCCTTGAGCCCGCCTCGTTCTGCACTTTCCTCTAATTAATTTTTGGTTGTTTGTGCAGCTTATTTTTGGATGACTCTTCTGTTATCAGTTACATCGCATCACCGGTTTTTCCTCGGCCGTGGTTGGTAGCCCAGAGTTGTATCGGCTCTCTTGTTGTTCAGTGTACTAGAACCACTGTTCGTTGGCGCTTGAATTTTATTTTCAACTGATCGTTGTTTAATGTTGGTAGGGTCTCCAGAGAATATGAAGGTCCCCAAAATAATTGATCAATTTACCAACGTGTTTTTTTCAACTAGGAAATCGGCTAGGCAGAAACTATGCTTGTCCTGTAGGAACTGCGGCCATCAACTCGTCCGGAAAAGATGTTCTTCTTAACGAAGTCATTCCTTTAATATTTTGCCGTATTGCTCAGGATGTGCTCCATAAGCTCCATTTATCACGACGTACAAGTATTCTCTGACAAATCATTCAGTTTTGCTGATCGATTCCCATCAGATTTGTTGTGATTACATATGCAACTTAGCCAGACAATGTATAAGTCATTAGTCTCGTATGTGTATGTATGAGGCTTCGGCTAACTGTTTTCATTTATATTGTTTAGATCGTTTAGGTCATTGTAGAAGAAAGCTCCTAAGTTAAGTTTTCTTCTCTGTTAGAAAGCTGGACATATATAGAGTATGTGGAGGATTGTCTCCTCTTCCTCCTCGTCCGTATATATATATAAGGCAGTGCCCAGTTGCGACTCCTATGACGGCGCTGAGATGATTCCTATTTAGCAACGTCAACAGACTCTTAGTGCGATTCAGATTGAGCTTTGGCCGCTAGACATGTTGGTCCAAGAGTCCACCTAAGGTCTGTTCTTTTATTAGCATCCAGCTTTAACATTAATTTGCACGCAGCGATTGGTATACTCATATCTATGCTACCCTTTTCCGGTAAAATAGGTAGAGTGGTTCCGATTTTGGCGAGTTCATCGACCCTACAATTCAATGGAATGTCTCTGTGGCCCGGCACAGGTTAAACTGCTCCGCCATCTGGGTAACGGTTGATCGGCAGTCAAGGACAGTCTTAGAATTCTGTAAGACTAAATCCAGGGACATAATATCGGCATGACTGTCCGAAAAGATAGGGATATCCTTTCCTCTTTCTTTAGTCGCCAAAATTTTCAACTGGAATACGCTACAGTAATTTGGAAGGCGGAAGGAAAAGCTTGTCTGAGAAAACACTGTCATTATCCGCGCTATCAGTCTTGGATCCAGCTGAGTAAAAATGAATTAGCTTGTCATCCATGAAAGCATCTTCCTCCCAGAAGGATCTGGAGGGGATGCTTATATGAAAGTCTTTGTCAAACCAATATTTGGGCATAGTGTATTCGATGTTCTCTGGAAGGATTCCTAGTATGTTAAGTATGTTAGTGTCGCCAAATAGTTCATTTGTCCACTGTGTTGTCGCTTTAAGACCTTCTACAAATATTGAGGGGTGTTAAGTGAAACAAAATATTCCGTGCAGCGGAGGGAGTAGTGCGTAAGGCTCCGCTAATGCACAGATATGATATTCTTTGGACTTTGCTTAGTTTGCTGCAGTTAACTGCATTGTCTAAGGTCGTTCATCATACAACCACCTAATAGGAGAGAATCGGTCTCATCACCGATAGCCAGTGGGTAATACGAGTTTGAAAGACCCATTTGTTCCCAATGATTTTTTTGCAAGAGAACAAAGCTACCGTAGCTTTTGTTACTCTTTTTCAATATTAAGTTTCCTGTTCTGTTCTGTCAAAAATGAGACCCAGGTATTTCGCTGTATTGGAGAAGACTAAGTTGATACCGTTGATTGAGGGAGTTTTGTATTTCCTGGAAAAGAGGACAAGGTGTATGGTGGCTTACACCCAATCCACAACGATGGGTCCAACCAGTTAATCTATTAAGATTTTGTTATAAGAGTTCTTTACTGGTGTTAATATGCTTTCCTAAGACGGCTACAGCAACGTCATCCGCATAGCCAACCACCCTGCTACCACCTACCCACTTCCAGGTATATCAGTAGTTCGTTGACCACTAAATTCTAGAGAAGGGGTAAAAGGACACCGAGTTGCGGCTTACCTCTGCTGACACATCTTTTAGCAGACACCCCACCCAGTTTGGAGTTTATAATCCTGATATTTGACATAAGAATGATCAGCTTCCCAAGTGAGTCATCTACCTTCAGCGTTGATAGCGCAGTTGTGATTGCGGATGTGTTGCCATTGTTAAAGCACCTATTGCTACCATTGTGTACTCTCTATAATGTAGGGATGTGGCTAGCCAATGTGTGTAGAACCATTTCCATCGACATAGACAAAAGTCGTGGATCAATTCTTGATCCTAAGTGGATATCAATCAGTCGTTCTGGAGTTTTCAGAAGGAAATATGATAGACTTATTGGTCTGAGGTCCTTTGGGACAATATGAGAACATATTCTGGCCTTGGGAAAATTCTCTTGATGACAAGGAAATGTGAGTCATTTCTACGCAGCACCTCATGATATTCTCTAGCGTTGGCATGATGATATGTGAAGACATTTGTTGCTGGGCAGGTATTATGTAGACTTAAATAGTGTGAAGCTATGCAGCACCAGAGCAGCTTGGTGCTCTTGTAATCAGACCATAAATCTTTGTCGCAGCTACAATAGCCCTGTTAAGGTTGTTACCGGCCGTAAATATGAAGCTTCCCGGAAAATGTGGGTCCAGTAGTAAGTGATTCCTCGTCTGACGTCGTCCGAGAGCCGGCGGTATTTCTCCAGCCTGGTAACGGTTTTGTGGGGGTCACTGAGGTTAGGAAGTAAGAATACATTAAAGCTACGTCTCACTAATATATAATACAAGTTCTAATCTAATCTAATCAGGTGTCCCAAGTCCACAAACCACGTCTTTTGCAGTCCATGGTTCCTGGACTAGGAATGAGTGCGGCCGAGGCCTTTTTGGAATTATGGAAGTTAATCTAAAAAAACCGTTGCTACCATTTTTCAGAGACGCCTCCTCCACGGTATTCTTCATCTGATCGTACAGGATCTCATTTTAATTCAAGGTTGATTGCGTTGAAACTGCCTGCTTTAGTGATCAGGGCTTTAGGTGATATGCCTTTTTAGATCCAGGGTATAGAAAATCACACGAAGACTTTTCGACGCTTCTGTTGGCGTCATTCTGGTTGTAACTAGTTCAGAGTGTTCAATACTCACGGCGACACCCCGCTGTACCTCAGCAGAAAGATTAGGAGTAAGAGAACTCAGATCCAGTCTTTGGAATCATGGTTTGATGTCTGATGAAGAAAAAAAAAGGATAAGGCAACGGAGTAATGTTTCGTTTGCAATAATGCAATCATGACCACAGAGATTGAAATGGAGGCTAAATGGTTGACCAGTGACCCGATATCCATTGGGTTAATGACATTTGCACTGATTGTATGTATGATGTTTTGTTTTCTTACACTGTAGTATCTATGTTGGCCACATCTTCGTGAAAGTCTGACCGCCACCTTTCTGAAAATGTGCCAGGTGACCCTCCTCTTTACGAAGTGTGTTGACACTCTTAGTACCATCTTAGTCGGTGTTGTGATTTCCACCCTTAAGCAATTTTTGGAAAACTTATGGGTATGCTCACTTCCAACTACAGTAGAAATCCTTAAAGATGTGATTTCATGTAGCTTTGACCTTATTCAAACAACGGACCTACTAAGGATATTCAAAACTCTCTGTTGCAATTTTGAACAAATCTAAAAATACTTCAACTTCGATATACAGCTAAATCCAGGTCTCTAGGTCAAAGTAGATATTTCTTGAAGTCCCCTACTCAAATGAGAATCAATCAGCAACGACGCAACAACCACTTATTCGCATTCCAATACCTCCAACGTACTTATCTAGTCCGGTATAAATTTTAAACCAATCAACCCGAAAGGTTATCTGTCCAAATAAAATTATGGAGTCCATTGCCAGTATCTGAGGAGACACCAAATCTTCATGTCAAGCCGAGCATATACGTGCCACCATTCCAATGAGATAAATACAATGTTGCAATAACAACCTCGCCAATCTGTATCTGTGTGACTTTATGCACACCAGAATGCAGCCCAATGCAAATGAAGTGGAACACTTAATAACCACCACCAGCAGTCCCACTCCCAGTGCCATAACAAGAAGCTAACCATCTGTAAATGTGGACGTTGAATACCATGTTCGGTATTTCTTCACGTAGGAACCATAAAACCAATACACGACGTGAAAAATCAGAAAGCGACCGTAGATAATTATAAGACGAAGCGAAATGAGACCATATTGCCCCAAGGAGAGACGGAGAACCAGAGCATAAGGGTACAAAGGTTCAGAAACAGACATGTCCAAGGAAGATGCCAATTTAGGTGGAAACACCATCAGTACCACGTCTAGATTCTAAATCGAAGATGATGAAGGCAAAGTACGGATACTCAATATCCTCGCCCACTCGTCGTTTGGTGAGTGTGACCGTCCTAATGGAACTTTGATTGTTGTCGGTGTATACTGCATCCAGAGGACATAGAGGGTGTCAATCTTCATTTTGTTGAATAACCCGTGCTGATTTTTTTTTTTAAACTTTTGTTTTTGGTTTTTCATTCTCTTCGTCTGGGTAGTTGGACATTATGGGCGCACATTATAAAATCAAATCGCATAGTCTAAGAGTGTACTTGAGTGAAGTGACCAGGGTGAGAAAGAACGTAGAGCAGGAGCGGCTGTTGACAATGTCCCTGGTAAGGCGTTGTAAAAAATAAAGAGCATAAGCATGTAGTTGAATCAAAAGTGGCATTAACAATCAGTATGACAGTATTTGAAAGCTAGGGTCAATTAGAATTTTTCAGGACAATTAAAGAGAAGCAATTTAACTATTTATGGGTTGACGGTAGCTCGTATATACACAAAACTAGTTACTAGCACCAGCATATCCGGCTCCTTTTGCTCAAGAAATTCCAGAAAGAGCATTGCTTTCAACGCTGGGCTTGCGTAGGGTTTAAACAAAACTCCATTGTGAAGCATCCAAGAAGGATGAAAAACTGTAACTACGCTACGTCTAATTGGGTACGGTTTCATTATAAGTGGCAGACTAAAGTATAAAGTCATGAGCACGTGAGTGAATGCCTGTTAAAATTCACATAAAGGGTGAATTTACAACAGCCAGTATTATAAACGTCCAAACATTCTGATTGACTAATGTAGACCACAACAGCGGGTAAATACTGTGAGTAGATTTAACATTGAATAGTGCCAAAAACTAGTGGTTTCGAAGGCATGGCGGTTAGAAACCCAGTACTGATGTACGGAAAGAAAACCCCTATCTGAATGGCGCACAATTAGCAAAACAACTCACTTACGAAGCAACATTGCTTAGAAGCATTAAGGCCGCTGGTGCGATGATTGGAATCAAGGTGATAAAACACATCAAAACTATCGAACCGGGTGGTTTTTGGAATTTCTCAGTCTTTTTAAGAAAGACGAGTAGGCGCTTCAGTAATAAAGTGCCTGCAGCCTGATGGGGGCGTAAGCGTAAGCGTATATATATATGTATATATGATGTCAGCAAGCAATCTGCAACATTTTCTACTGAGGGACAGCAGAAAGACCGCAGAAATGACCGCAGAATTACCCCATCTGAAACTCAACTGTCAGGCGCAACAGGCAGGCCTAACGTGCGTTTTAAAAAGTTCTCCTCTGAACTTTACATCGTAGTCCATAGGCGATTTTATTTCACTGGATCCCATTGTGACATACAAACCAGACAAGACTGAGTAAATTTAGCCCTCCGACTGCGTTTAGTGATGTCTTACATTCTAGAACTAGCTTGGAAATCGTAAAACTGTTCACCGAGGCTCTAAGCGCAGTTTGGATGTCACTATCCTCGCAAGCTCCACCGATTCTTCACAATATATATCCGACTGCATTCTTTTCCCAGCTGAGATTCTGGTCGAAACCAGTCTTGAGCACAGGGAAGTCGATTTCGTGTTTTTTTCGCAACAGGAGTGGGTCTCTCTCTCTCTCTATCCCATTTTCCAAAAAACTTAACACATGCTGAGGCATTATAAGTGTATTCATATCCACTTGAGTGCTAAGTTCTTTTTCGTTAAAAAAAAGCTGTTTTGTCATTGCATCAAACGGCGTGTCCATAAGATCAGAGACCAACATGCACCATACCGGTGGAGATGGAACACCGCCTTGCGGGGGAAACCCCGTTTACCGTTGCCATCACATATTGGCCATTGTCAGCATCCGCAATCAGTGTTTGATTCACCAGCATTGCTTTGTTGTGGATACAAAACTAGTGATTCGTCTACGCCGTATTTTCTGGCCGAATTACACATGCCGTCAAAAGCTGCGATGTCGAAAGCACCCTCAATGTTGATGAAAAAAAGCCCAAAGCGTTTTTTTTCTTGTCGAGTTGCGCTTTCAATTCTCCCTACCAGATTCTCCCTACCACTCTCTCGCATGATATTTCGCTTTGGTATGCATGTTGACCTCAGAGAAAGGATGCATTCCTCTTTACCAATTTTCGGTATAAAAGCCACTCTCACTCTTCGCCGGTATTTCTGATTGTATGCCAGTGCCAGACTAGTAGAGAAGATGCTTTTCAGAGTTCCCAGCATCTGGTCTATACCTATTTGTAACATAACTGGGTATATGCCATCGGTGCTAGGCGACTTGAAGTCATCAAAGGAAACAACAGCACGTTTGATATAACGTTTTATTTCCACTCGAACGACCTCTACGATGATAGACTTTACTTCACTGATCTTGAATCAAACCAGTTTCTTCAAATTTATGAACGATAAGGCACGGTTTGACGGAGCATTTTCGCTACCGTATTTGGAACGAAATTTTCTCTTAACTTCAAAACTTTCACCATATTTAAAATCTAATAGTTGCAAAAAAAAGTGGCGGCCAATTTAAAATGATACGTCAAATTTGAACACCCTTTATAAGAGGATCTCTTAGAGGCATGAAATGTATGGGTGCTCTAAGGCAGTCCTAGCCATCTGAAAAGACTGATGGCTTATTTGTCTTGTAGTCGATTTAACTGTGATTGCCTTAGGGTATACATTTTGTTGGATCATTAGGAAATAAAAGGGTCGCTTGTGCAAGGATCTGAAGGAAGACGAAATATTAAGACAGTAGCAAGAACTCTAACTAGAATTGACATTGAAGAGAATTCAATAGTCAGAGAATTTTCAAACAGGTTTACTTTTTCTCGGCGAGTGCTTAATTGTCAGTGCTGGCCAAACAATGGTCTGATAGGACCATTGTTTACTTGTTGCAGGTAATACTCATCTTGGTTGTCTTTATTTTCAGCCTGAGATTGGAGCCTTGTCCGCTTGAGAAAAGAATTTACTCCCAGCGGTTGATAATACCACATTGGGACCAATTTATTTTGGCAGGAAATAAGGTGGCATGAGGTGGAAATATGAACGATTATGTAACTTCAGAGTTTTGGTTATCTTTATATTTGTTTCCATTAAAAAATTATCAGTCACCAAAGTAATACTTTTGGAGCCCCGTTTATGCTGCCCACCTCAGTACAGCCGTTGAAAATCTGCCATAGGATCTCCTGCATTTGTCCATTAATCGACTCAGAAATCATTCCACACTACTCGTATCCATCTCTTGTAGTACCTATGCCTTGGTTGCATTCATATAAATAAATCGCGGAATACAAAGCGAACTGAGAACGGCACTGTCAAGTTCAAAGCCCTGAATCCGTTACGTGACCTCACCTCCAACTACGTTGACTACATAAGACAATAACAACAAAAGTAACATCTCCCGCACCCGAACTATCCATACCAAGCCAGCTTAAGACCTGTTTTGTTGTTGCCGTTGTTGTTTTTGTTGTTATTGTGTTCTTGTGCCTGAACAATTATTGCTGTCGAGATCGATAGTGTTGAGTTGAGATGGAGCTCACTGCTTGTTACGTCTTTAAGTTCAGCTAAGTTCAGCTGACTGCCAAGTTACCAAACCTCAATTGCACCTCCACTGCTGTCGATGAATTTAACTATACCTCCACCACTACTTCTGTCTGTGATTTCGTCTCTACATCAGGCTCCACTGTCAGCGCTTTGGTTGGCGTTGATGCCGATAGCGCAACAGCAACGCCGCGGTGGTGGTGATAGTGTCGAGGCGACTCCAATTGAATTTGAAGTGACTTTCCCTCACCTGAATGCAGATGGAAGTTTAATTTGAGGACGGACCAGGCGATATGCGCATTCGTCTTGATCTTGATGGGAACGATCGAGGCTTTTTATAGAGCTTCACGTTGTCCCGTTGGCATAGCGCATTAAAGCAATTCCCTGACCTGATTAGACGTCAATTGGAATTCACTTGAATCCGAATCTTGAATTCGGTTACATCAGATCGGAGAAGTGGGACTTCGATTTCAGAGGAACACCTAGGATAACGATAAAATTCAGTAAAGGCCCCATCAAGATGATCGAATTTATGTGTAATTTGGAGGAAACTTTATAACCCACAGGCAGGGCCTTTCAATTTGCAGATTCTGGCAAGAAGGCTCAAAACATTTACCCATTTGGCATTGCTAGAGAAATGATAAATGTGGCCCTTAACTCACATCCAGATGGGTGGTCCTACTATCCCGTAGTGTTGGTGAAGGTGATGTTGGCAAATGGAAAGGGAATGAACGTCCGTGCCAGGTTCCTCTTCTGACTGAGGATAATTCTCCGACAATTTAGTATGAAAGGAGTTTGCTGGATTTGCAGGTGTGGTATTCCTGATTCTTATTCCAAGTTGGGTAAGTGATAATAAAAATCATAATTCAGTGAGTATTGCATTGACCGGCGCAATGACTTTGCTATTACTATTGCCATTGCCAGTGAGCTGAAAGAAATGAGGTGCCAATACGTAAATGGTGGTGCATTTGTTGTCCGGTTGCAGCTTATGGATATCTCCTGGAGATGGCTATGTAATTGAATTCTCCATCTCCATCTGGGATATGGATATTTCATTTGAAGCTTACATCTTGTACTAGCCGTATGTACTGTCCGATAGACTTTGCTCCACCAAGCAATTGGGTGAATTGATATATTGGCTTTTTATAACCTAAGATCTAGGAAGATTATTTTTTTGAAATATATGAAAATAGTTCTGAGCACCTGCATAAGATGAAAATCTGTATACTCATTTTTAATGTGATTCATTTGCATCTGAGCGCATCTGAGCTGTTCAAGGAAGCTAATAATGGTGGTTTTAGATGTTTTTGTTTTTCAAAATATGAAAGATCTATCTATCCATCGATCAGTGGTCACTTGGAAGGCATTCCCTAATTGTTTTAATAATTTCCAGTCCAAAGTCAAAACGAGTTATACAGTTTTAATGGTCTTAGGTGCATCGCCTACGAATCTGTACCCGTATCTGATGTAAAAAAACTCTATATTCTAAAATAAATTGAACCCTATGAGGGTAACGCCATTGCGAATTCGCATGCCCATTCAAATCTCAATGTGGGTTTATATGTTTATTCTTTGAGTCCCAGTTCTCTCTAAGTTACACCCAGTGACTACAACGTTTATGAATGTTCCACTTCTCTAATTTATTTTTTTCCATGTGCATAGGGCGTCAAAAATACCACGGGTCACCTTGTTCGATTCTTAAAACGTACGTCCACTCTTTTTAACTCATCCCAAGGGTCTCCAATTCCTCCTCAACAATTCACCACCACGTAGGCTCAGAGCGGTATTTTCTTCTGTCTGTCTGGATCTTTTCGTCCGATCTAGTGGCATTTTCCTTGTCATACTGGAGGGTCTGTTCTTATGTACAGTTGTTCTCTTGGGACGCGGTTTTAGAGGAAATTGTTTAGTATCATGCCCAGACATCTATGCATGGTATGCATAGCATATCGAACGCAGCCATTGTTTTCCCGATTAGCCCTCACATATCAATTTGGGTACCGTCAGCAGAAGCGATGCCTTCTCGATACGAACATTTATTATCTTTCGGGGCTATCTCTTGAGCAATATTTACCCACTTATGTACTCATAGGTGGCGCAACAGTTCGGGGTGAACCATAGCCTCAACCGATAAACCTCTGCTAGCACAACTTCTAGCCAGCTGCACCCAGTGCGGCACTCCAAGTTAGTTTCGGGGTTAGAATCGAAGAACCTTTTAGCCGTTGGATCTGTAGACTCCTGATTATACCGATATCGCTGTAGAGGCCTTATATTTTGTGGTTGATTCTCTTCCTCCATTCTCCCTTAATACTAATAGGAATGAAATTCACGCATACCATCTTTCTCCCGAGACGGCCAAGTGCTCCTTCATCAGCTTTCGTCAGTGTCCAGGCTTCTGTGCCGTAAAGAAGGAATAGGGATAATAATGGTCTTGTGTAGAACCAGTTTGGTTTTACGAGAGAGGCCCCGCTTATACAATTACCTTTGGAGCTCAAAGAAAGAGAGATTACTAACAGTAAGTCTGCGCCTGAATTATAAGCTGATGTCGTTGCGGCTTGTTAATGCGGAGCAAATGAAGTCCTTAACTACCTTAAAGGTATAAATGCCCATGGTGTTCGACAACATGTAGTATTTCGTTTTTCCGTCACACTCACTTGGGCATGTTCCGCCTCAATACTCAAAAGGGCTTCACTGATTATTCGCTGTGTTTGTCCAATCACCTCAATGTTGTCCTGGTATGCAAGTAATGTGCTGATCAAAAAATATTATGCCTCTTTTAATGGCCAAGAGTTTTGCACAATTCTTTCTAGGACAGCGGGTCGCCTTTGATAGAGCAGCGTTAACTAGACGAGCTTGGCGTGGATATCAAAACTAGATATAGCGTTTTATAGGTTGTCCCTTAGCACTCTGCAATGTGCGCCCTGGGAGTCGAAAAATTTGTGGTGAATGTCGATCTGAAATTCGCGGGTCTTTTCCCAGATTTACCGTGGTGTGAATATTTGACAGATAGTAGATTTTCTTGGTCTGAAACCGCTCAGGTATGCACCAGACAGGTTGTTTATGAATGGTATCAGATGCTCGTATAATATGGCGGAAAAAGTCCTAAGAGCGATGTTTGACGGAGTCTTGTAGATCGGACAAACTATGCTGAGCTACCATATTTCAGGCATGCTTTTCTTTGACCATATCCTACAGATGACATTCAACCAGGAATATACTAAAGTACAGCTTTATGTAGCTTAGCAGGCAGTTTGTGTCAGTAGCTTTATTCGATCTTAGCTTTGATATTGCTACCATGACTTCGTCCAGGTCAGAGGGGTGGAATTCTCTATCGTCTTCCTTCAGGGTGAATGGTTCATTCTGCTTGACAGCGGTTTTTTAAATATCATCGCCATTATACAGGTAGAAGTAGTGTTTCCATATTTTCAGCATCAACTGTTTATTGTCAAACTAGACAGAAAGATACCATGACGGCGGTCTGAAGCCCATCACACAGAAGCCGCTTCTCGGATGGCTGGTTGGAAACATTCTGATTTATGCTCAATGGTTTTCGTATGGGACCTAGGATTTTAAGAAAGCTTGTAGGATATGCGATCGGCAAGGATTCTAGCAGTCTTTTGGGAATGCAGCTTTTCAATTTCGAATTTTGCCTCCGTTGTGCCTGTGATATATACGAGTACATTCGTTCTCTGCAACAAGATAATGCTTTGAGGCGATGTTGGCTCTTCGGAAAGTTCGGACATAGAAAATGCTGGAGGAGTGTCTGGCGTCGATAATCGATAGAATGTTATCAAATTGGTTGATAGTAGATTGATCGGCCAAGTCTCTTTGTGGATGTTAAAAATTCTAAAAATTTGAATCCATCGTAAAACGTGGTGTAATGTAGTGTCTTCCGGTGACCTACTTAAAGACGACTTCCAAGTTTTGTGTCCAGTTCTAGTAGCACTATTTTCGAACTGGGGCCCTCAGCATATGTCATCGTTATAGTCTGTAGGGCCGTTAAGCATATCAGTCTTATATTTCCGAAATTAGCTTTGATGTGGTTTGTTACGAGTTGTCCGCTTACATGCGGAAAGCTTAAGATGCTTGGCCTCCTAAGTTTTCCTTCAACAGTACATCCATATCCAAATAAACGTCGTCTTCCTCCTTTGTAGCTGTCGTAGTTTTTCATCCGTTTTTGGCCCGGCCCATTCCATCACACTTCTTGGATTGTTGTAATATCTGCACTATAGCAGTCTGGAGCGGACCTCCGCTAGTTGTTTGGCGGCACATGGTCTGTTATGAATCCTAACACTCCATGTCCTTAAAACGGCTGTTAGTGTCGTCGACATTATATCCGTCCATATCCGAGGCTGTGAATTATCCCTGAATTATTTTTCTTTACACAGTGATGAAGTTAAGCCCACGCACGCGCAGCACCCAACCTGGAGGGCCCGGCTCTTTATAAAATCCATCGACCAAGAATCTGGCTAAATGGTTCGGTGGCAGCAATTTAGCAGAGGTCATAAGAGCCGCTCCATTCAAGTTTCTTGCGCCGACACAGTCATTAAGGTCGCTGCAGGCCTAGAATACTTCAAAGTAGCTCTAAAGGGAGGTATACACCAGGTAGCTCAAACTGACTTGATGGATGCCGTCGTTAATAAATTACTTTTCAATAATTTATTCTGACTACATCTTTGCAATTTCAGAATGTGCACATTTACATTGAGTAGAATGTTGAATAATTGCTTTTCCCAGTTTTGATTCGCAATTAATTAAATGATAAAGGATTTCGACTGTCAAGTTGACTTCCCGGACATACATATACGCTAAACGTGAGAGACTTATCAATGAAAACTCCAAAATATTAAAAGCTCGTCCTCCAATTAGTTTGTATTCCAAGGATAGGCGGATTGCATACCGGCCTCAATATTGAAAGCAATCGCACCAGCGAAAAGGTTTCACGCAGCGGAGTTGCTGACTCATTCTTAGGAAAAGGAGGAAAGTCTGGGGTGTAAAAATTGTACAGAATTGGACCTAGCACTGAACATTGAGGGACTCCGACCTTTTACTGGAAGTAGAGTTAGAATACTAGCTTTAAGGAGGATTTTAAAGTTTCGTTTTAAGAGAAATGAGCCGGTGCCCCTTCCCGAAATATTGTTATCTTTTATGTGTTTGATGATTCGATGGATTTGGTTGATTGTTTTGTGATGACGTCTGAACTCAAACTGTTCATGTGGCATAGTGTTATTGTGTTCAAGTGAGCCACAAATTTAGTTTTGATTTTTTTTTTAATATTTGATTTCCCACAAGGAATCTGCATCATTTATGATACCAATAATGAATGTCGGAAATTTTCAATTTCTACGCTAACTTGATCATAGTTCGTCCTATCCATCGCATTACCTGTATGCCGGCTATGCCCTAAACCGTACAAAGATAAGTTTTAATTTTAAGGTAGCACTAGAAGTTTTAATTTTAAGGTAGCATTAGGAGCATGTGAATATTCTTTTAAAGAGACTCGACTATAGAGATAAGAATTTTGTTCATAACTGATTTCGTTTTGAGAAAGATGGGATATTAGAACCGTCCATAAACTGGAGAAACAGTTCTAAATATACCCAGTACCGCATATGGACTAATAAGCTCATTTGCTTCTAATTCATTTCTGCAAACTTTTCACTTGCTTTGAATAATTACATCGGAGTGATAACTATTGTAGTATGCGATGTAGACTATCGATGCAAGAGAATCTGAGCAGTTATTTAGTTATGCGCTTCAATTTTCCCCTCATAAGGCTTAAAATGTGAAATTTTATTTGCTGGCTACAATCAAAGTGTGCAATATTCTTACACATGATGTCATACTCAAACTCGAATCGGCCCAATAAAGTCATTTATCTACTTTAAGAAGACTGACCAAAGATTTCAAGTCACCAGCAATTTAGCACGAAATTCATCACGTCAATCCAATTCCCAATCAGTTTCCAAATACTAGTACTACAGATACCAGATACGAGTACATAGGTGCACGTTTAACGCACTCCTTATCGATTCTTTGCGTAATTCCAATTGCAGTCTTAACATTTCAATTTGCTTCAGCAGCTGGGTTATATTGAAAAAATGTTGCTACTTCCCACGAGTGGATATGCGGCAATGCCCACTTGCAACACCTGCAGTTCTATAATTGATCCCCTATTGCGTACTGTCTTCTTCCAATTCCAATTCCAACTTCCATTTTAATTCCAATCTCGAGCGTGTGATATTTAATTTTCGGTATCTTGAACAAAAAAAAAAACAAAAAATTGGTAAACTTTTATAGAGTTAGCACTAATTAAAAGCTCAAGCTGTGAGCTGACAATGTAGCGATTGGTTTCGGGAAATGGCCATAGATACGTATACTGTGACCACTGACCACCACCAGTACCATTGCGTGGCCAGTAGCCACAACCCATGTGGTGGGAATCTGGTTAATTAAAGTGGAGAATTTCAATTTGTATTAATTTATGGCAATAATTTTCTGATGGCAATGCCATCAGATAAAATTAAATGAAAATCAAGAAATTAAAAAAAATCCAGTAAAAGCGGTTGCGTCTCCTACAAGATACGAGTACGAATACAAGGCGGCAACACGGCAATTATTGTTTCATATCACTCAGGCAGTCTAGATATAATCGCAGAGATGGAACGGTTGTGTAAGTTATGTAACCGCATGTCTTAAGGAGGCCGGACAAGGTGAACAAAAAGGTGGGCAAAGGTGTATAAGGTTGATGAGGTAGATGAGGTGGTATCAGTGTTTGTGGTTATAATTGTGACGAGTTGATGGCGGTTATTGCGGTGGAAAGAGATACTTCACCCTAAAAGGTGTTACAAATAATTAACGCTTTGTAATGGAATCACATTGACAGGTTCTATTAGCGGTACTAGCTTATGTGAGCATGGAAATTCTTTGATCGAACAGTCCAGATTAGAGGGTGGAGTGCTGCATATGGTGAATGAGTATTTCAAATTATGGCATGTGACAGATTGATTTTAGAAAGTGTTCAGATTTATATTTTGTAACACATAAAAGGAAAAAAACACTCACAAAACAAATTCAGAAATTTGAGATTCGTTAACAAGGCATTTATTGATTCGAACCATTTCTGTTATTCGCCTGTTTGTATCTGAACGATCTTTGGGGCGTCTGACAAATCGGTTTATGGTCACCTTGTCACGTTGGTCACCTTCGCCTCAGCTTCTTGGAATTGCTACTGTGAATTCCTAAATTGTGTTTGCAAATCTAGACTTCGAGACAGCTTTCAACCGTTGACCAAAAAGTGCAAGGCAATCGTAAGTAATGAGGTCGAAACTTTCTGTTAAGTTTGCCATTTATTTGTCACTATATACACTATTGAAATTATATGGCTTATAATTAAAATTTGGTATCAACTCCATCAACGCAAAGATGCTCAATTGTTCTGTCATTACTTTCATGAACGGTATGCATCAAGTGGTATTGCATGGCCAGTACAATTTTGTGTTAATCAAATTGTTGAGATGTATTAAGGTGTCAGTTAGTAGTCTGAACCCTTTTCTACTGAAATAACTAGAATGTCGCTAATCTGCAATTCTGTCAATGGACATCCAACTATCCATGGCAGTCAATTGTAGACGACCCAAGCATTTGGCATTTTGTTTATGACCTCTAAGTCTTAATCTCAAATGTTTGCGGTGGTCAGAATTGTAGGGGATATCTAGGCTATTATGGATCTGAGGTCACATATATTAGAAATCTAGAGGATCTTAGGCAATGTAGGCCTGAGCAGAAGATCTATCCTCTGTCTTAGAGATTATAAAAAAAATTTTTTTTTTTACTGTGATGAATGTAATGATGTTTCACCCTCCCATATTATGCTGGCCATCAAATGCTTAAGCGATTCCATAAATATTCTTGATGTCGAACATAAACTGTTTTTTAAGAAAGTTCAACTTGAATTTGAAAAACTTGACTAAATTCAAAAGAGTGTTGAAGATCTGTATTGCATAGTTGACCAATCTTCTAGTCAATTCAGATCTAAATTTATGCAGTACGACAAGCAGTGGGCCAAAAATGCAGAACTTTCTAAATGTAATAGTGAACATAAAACGAGTATCGAGTTGAAAAGTGCTATTCAAGCGGCTTCTAATTCACATTTATCAACCCTAAATGAATTAAAGGCATCTCTTTGCTCCCTACGCTCTGACCTTGATATTTGTTTCCAAGCTCCGTCTATAAGAACAACACCTTCTCCTAACAGAAGTGATCCACGGCTTACAACAATGATGTGTAAAATCGACGAAATAAGTAACGATTCATTACAGTCTCGTTTATTACTAAGCAGCATTGTTGATGAAATCAGGATCACTTTCGGTAAGATTGAGGAATTTACTTCACACATCCAGCCTCAATCAAGCATGGCCTATAACACTTCGCTACTTGCTGAGATGCTTGAAAACGCCGTCCTAACACCTTCCTCTCCATTGCATTCGGCTCCTGAACTTGAAGTTACACCCATACCTCCGATTCTTACTGTATATCACGCACTACCAGCATCTCATGCACCTCCAGCATCTCAAACACCTCCAGCGTCTCTAGCACTTCCTGCATCTCAAGCACTTCCAGCATCTCAAGCACCTCCAGCATCTCCCGCACTTCCAGCATCTCCTGAACCTTCAATTACCCGCTTTGGAGTTTCCTGGACCGTATCTGAATGGAATAGTCGAGTTAAAAAGCTAAGTGAGTCCAATACGAAGGAAACTACCACTTTCTCTATTAAAGTTGCATCCGCACATGCAAACCCGACTTGACTGATCAATTACTTTAAGCAGCATTTTAAAATTAATGTCAGAAACTGCAAACAAAAGTCGGCCGGTAAACTCTCAAAGTTTAAGCTCTTCAATGTTGATATTCCCTCAAAATATGAATGGCTTTTCCAGAACTCCACATCCGAATCGTTTAAGCTAGAGAAATTAACAATGAGGAAAATCAACCGTAAAAAAGTAATCTACCGAAAGCCTACAACGGACAAAATGAACGCAAAGGAGATTAATTTTAAGACTAAATGTAAGCCTAGTATTAATCCAACCCCCAAGCCTCACAACCAAACCAGCATACATAATTCTGGCCCAAATTGGAGTCTTAAAGTAGGAACATTCCTCTCCTTTTCACAAGCGATTCGTTCCACATCTCCTTTCGCTCCCTCCAATAATTCTAAGCTAAATAATTCATCGCACAAACGGGTATCTTTTGTTCTCCCATCCAAGACCGGTGCCAAAGAAAGCAAAACTGACTCTACTAACTCGGCTTCTAATAAGTCCACCTACCCTACTTTCGTTTACTCCCACACCCTCAATCCGTCCCCTCCGTCTAAATCAGATACAAACCCTACAACTTTTATAGACCCTATGTTCCCACCGAAGATCAAGCTAACCAAGCAACTCGCCGCTTCGGGTGATGATGGCCGTTACATTCAATCCCAGCTTAGAGATCGTAGAATTTACGAAAACGTTCGCCTTTATCTAGCTTATCTACACGATAAGCCTGATTCCATTTGCATTGATGGCACAACCAAAACAAATATTATGGTTTCCATTCAGCAAGAACGACTTCCTACAAACCCAAAAGACCAACGTCAGATTTTCATACGGTTTCACGAAGCCTTTCATATCACGCCTACCGACGTTGCAAGCGACCTCTCCTCTTATGCCACCCATGTCAGCTCAAAGCGACTCTGGCACCTTCAAAGAACGCGTTCTAGTTTTAAGAACTATTTTCGCTCCTAACCAACCTCTACCTCTATTTGCACTCCCTGATTTCCTCAGCATTTACTATCAAAATGTTAGAGGACTTCGCACAAAAACATCTGAAGTCTATATTACTTCGCAAAAACTGCCGTACGATATCTTCGCTCTTACTGAGACCCACCTTTCCTCTAATTTTAAGAATAGCGAGTTATTTACACATGATTATGATGTCCACCGAAACGATGGCCTTATGAATAACGACGAATCAACTGGCCGCAGAGTACTTTTGGCTGTATCTACTCGCCTTAATTCTAAATTATTTAAGCAACTATCTACAGTTTGCTTTGAATTTGTCTGCGTAAGAATTCCTATTTCTAATCGCAATCTCTTTATTTGCTGTTGCTACATTCGCCCATCGCAACCAACCTGCAGCTACCAACTAGCTATTGACGAATTCGATTCCCTGTTTGCCAAAGCTGACGCAAATGACACTGTTGTCGTTAGGGGTGACTTTAAATTACTACGACTCAAATGGATATGCACTGATGATTCATACTACAACGCCAGCAATGCTAGTTCGGAGAAAGAAATTCTTTTTATTGACTGTCTCGTGGACTCCGGACTTTTTCAGTTAAGTGGGATAACCAACTATCTTGGTAGACAACTCGATCTTATCTTCTCCACTGACGTAGATAACAGCATAGTCTCAGCAAGCAAGCACCTCCTTACCACTCTAGATTCTCACCACCCGCCTCTTTCTAAGACGTTTTCGTCCAACGTTTCAAAACCTTTTTGCTTTCAACACGTCTACAACTTTAATTTTCGAAGAGCCAACTTTTCTAAATTAAACAATCTTCTTTCTAAAGCTAATTTCAATTTTCTCTTCAACTCTAGTATTCCCGTTGATGATGCACTTACCTCTTTTTACAATATCATCTTCGATTGCTTTTCCCAGTCTGTTCCTTTTGTACCGCAAAAAAATCTATCGTTATCCCCACCTTGGTATAACAAGGAACTCCGGTTAATACGAAATAATAGAAATAAACTTTGGCACACCTATCTTCGTATACGTTCTGAAGCAGATTTTAATAAATACCACCTTGCTTATACCCAATTATCAGATCTATGTGAATCACTGTATTCCAATTATTTAAGCCGCATGCATAATAGTCTTATTTCTGATCCCAAATGCTTTTTCCTGTTTATCAACTCTAAAAAAAAGTCGGACAGTTATGCCTCCACCATGAAGTTCAACAATTCATCGTCTGATGATCCGCAAAGAATAGCAAACTTCTTTGCCGAATTCTTTAGCCAATCGTTTGCTTGCCACATCCAAAACCCCGATCTATCTTATTTCTCATACTTGAACAGCTGTCCACAAACATCCTTTACTTCGGTGGATATCTCAATGGCATTAGTAGACGAAAAGATAGGTAATCTAAAAAGTGAATGTTCCGCTGGACCTGATGGTATACCCCCCATAGTTCTAAAAAAGTGCGCCGTCTACTTGGTAAAACCTCTCACTACCTTTTCAGACTTTCCTTATCTCAATGCGCCTTTCCCCATTTCTGGAAAAATTCATATATAATCCCTCTGCATAAAAAATGCCATAAAGATGAAATCTTAAATTACAGACCTATTGCGAAGCTCTCCACAATACCCAAGCTCTTTGAGAGCATTATTTATGATGCTATGTCTTTTTATTGTAAACCAGTGATTTCAAGAAACCAACATGGATTTCTTAAGGGCTGGTCCACTACCACTAATCTCATTGAATTTATATCAAGTCCTCTTTGTGCATTAGAAGATGGCAAAGAAGTAGATGTAATAACCACTGACTTCAGCAAAGCTTTCGATAAAGTCTCGCATAAAGTAATTCTTTTAAAACTTTGCGCCCTTGGATTTAGATCAGATTTCGTTACGTGGATTTCCTCATACTTAAATGATAGACACTACAGTGTCCTGTTTAGGTCTACATTATCTAAACCTTTCAAAGCCACCTCGGGTGTTCCCCAAGGAAGTCATCTTGGTCCCCTGTTATTTATATTAACAATTAATGATGTTGATACCATCGTTAACAATTCTTTTATCTCCATCTATGCTAACGACATTAAAATCTTCCATCACATATTGTCTCCCTCTGACTGTTTTCTGTTGCAAGATGATCTCAATCGATTTTCCATTTGGTGTCTTCATAATTTTCTTGAGTTAAATGTTAACAAATGTCAAGCTTTAACTTTCACTAGAAAACGTCATACAACTCCTTCTCGTGCATATTTCATCAATAACGAGCTTGTTCCAAATGTGACCGAAATGAGCGATTTAGGCATTATCTATGATAGCAAACTGAACTTTCGCTCTCACATAGATAGCATTATTAGTAAAGCCAATTCGACTCTTGGCTTCATTAAGTTCCTTCGGTTCGCGTTACGGGGACATCCTTGGTCTGACCCATTCAATTTACCCCCTATCATAATCGACTGAAACTTATTAACTTACAACCCCTCATTACACGACGAGAAGTTTGTGATATAGTTTTTGTCCATCAGCTTTTAAATGGTAACATTGACTCTGAGGCTCTCCTCGAACGCATCTCCTTAAATGTTAATCAACGTAATCTAAGAACTGTACCTCTCTTCCGAGTTAATTCCCACCGAACTAATTACGGATACCATGAACCGTTATCTCAAATGCTTCGCGCGGCGAACAAATTCCAGTCAATCTTTGACTATCACCTGAACAAATACTCCCTTAAGATTGCCCTTTATTTCCCTCGCTCTTTACCCTCACTCCACAGCTCTAACAATTAAATTTTTATTAGTTTTGTATGTATAGTATTTAAGTTTAATTCCTTTATTAAGCACAATAAAGCTGTCCGGGGTTAAATTAAATTTCAATTCCAAACTAAATAAAAATGTTATGTAATTGAAACGACCTCTATGATCCAATTTGTGTGAATGATTATAACGAAACTAATATTTGCATAAGATTTTGTAATACAAACTTAGACTTAACAATTATGCATTAAAATATAAGAAGTATGAGATTGAATTTTGATAACTTTTGTGCTCACTTAGAAAATTGCTTTACTACCAAGCCTCAAATTATTGCCCTAACGGAAATCTGGGTATTTGATAATGAAGTCTATAATTTTTCTATTCCCGGTTATTGTGTTTATCCAAATTGTAAGGAAACGTATCCATCGGGAGGCACAGTTGTGCTTGTTAAAAGTGAACTTGAACACTGAACATTCATTCCGGATATGAAAAGTTAGTTCAGATTGTGTGGTCTTAAAATTAAGAATTTGTTTGTGCGACTGCAGTACATAGCAATATTTTTCTTAACGACCTCGAAGGTTTATTGTGCTCTATTAATTGTAGAAATATTTGTAGAAATATATTGTACTTAATTTTCCAAAAGATTGTGATGACTATATGCTTCTGCTATCATCATTAGGTTTTCGTACGCTTTTAAATTTTCCTACAAGAATAAGTGATAAATCAAAATCGTGCATCGACCACCACTTTCTCAAGTCCAGAGATTTTACGAATATCTGTCCCTATATTTTGGAACTAGGTATAACTGACCATTATTCAATTGACCTTGCTTTTAAAAACGTTTTAAAAAAAGCTTCTGATAATAAAGGGTCCGCCATCTAACGTTTTTTTTTTTAAAATGCTATAAAAAAAGCTACTGAATATTTTCTCAAATTTCTTTTTTTATTTGAAAGTACAATCCTTCCGGTTAATAATGGAAAATAATTCCATTCAAATGGCCTACACCATCGGTCCAATTTTTAAGCACATTATCGATTGTGTGCAGCTGTATTTCACCAATGGCTTCACGAATATTGTCCTTTAAAGCGTCAATTGTCTCTGGGTTGTCGGCGTAGCACTTATCTTTTAGGACACCCCACAAATAATAGTCCAACGGTGTCAAATCGCAGCTCCGAGGTGACCAAACGACATCAGTTCTGCGGCTGATAATGCGATCTTCAAAAACAGGGCGCAAAACATCGAGTGTAGCTTCGGCTGTGTGGCACGTAGCGCCGTCCTGTTGAAACCAAATATTGCCAATATCCTCCTCTTCAATTTTTGTGAACAAAAATTCGTTCAACATGGCCCGATAACGATCGCCATTGACTGTAACGGCCACTCCTTGCTCATTTTCGAAGAAAAATGGCCCAATTATGCCTCTGACCAAAATCCGCACCAAACAGTGACTCGTTTTGGGTGTATCGGCTTTTCAATGTATGTGTGCGGGTTTTCTGTGCCCCAAATGCGACAATTTTGCTTGTTTACATACCCGCCAAGATCAAAATGAGCTTCATCTGAAAAGATGATTTTTTTGGCAAAATCGGCATCTTCTCTAAGTCGATCGCAGGCCCACTTACCGAAGCGAAAACGCATTGGATGGTCAGTTGGCTTCAACTCCTGAACCAATTGGACTTTGTATGGCGTCATGCCAAGGTCTTTATGCAAAATTCGTCTCAATGATGTCTCCGAACTGTTCCATTGTTGAGAACGACTGTGAATTGATGTTGATGGCGCTTCACGCGCACTTTCTGCCACAGCAGCAATATTTTCGGGTGTACGCCGAAAAAAGCGTTGCTTTTCACGGTTTGGTTTATCGATGAAGATGCCAGTTTCTTTCACTTTTTTCACAAGATAAGTCATACTTGTTTAATCGAAAACAGCGCGTTAGAATAAGAGGGGTTATATGCAATGAAGTATACTGTCCAAATAGTGGTGTTCCACAGGGATTAGTTCTAGGACCAATCGTTTTCCTTGTCTACATTAATTGCATATTTTCTCTACCTGTCAATGGACATATAATTAATTGGTTATGCAGATGATCTTGCACTTTCATACGCATACAAGTTTCCAATTACAATTCGAGATCAAATGAGTTCTGATTTACATTTGCTTAGTATCTGGCTCAATTACCATCAACTGACACTAAGCACTAAATCTAAGGCGATGTGTTTTTCCCTGTCCAATCCAAATCTAGTACTTGAAGGCATAACATCTTATGATCTTAGTTGCGACAAACTGAATTGCACAAACAAGAGCTTCGACCTTGAATTCGTGAAGGAGTTTAAGTATCTTGGGATCATAATAGATGACAAATTAAACTGGCAGTCGCACACAGTGTCCCTAAAAACATACTATATATATCTTTAAACAAAATGTATCACTTGCGGAAACTTGTGCCATCGAGATTACTTTCAGTATTGCGTGTTTGGATTGTGCCTATATAAGTAACCTGAATCCTATTATTGCAGCACAGAAAAAAATTATTCGGTTATTGCTATGTAAAAACAGATTTGAGCCCTCGCTTCCCCTTTTCCAATCAGCGAAAATACTACCACTTTGTTACCTTTTTACTTACAAAGCACGCAAAGTATTTTTTGTTAGAAGTGGTAATATTACTTTTTTTTATAATTTACGCGCGCCGAAGGGATTAGATACCCTTTTACTGTTGCCTTGGCACGGGCGGAAGGAGGTAGAAGGAGGAGAAATGAAAATTTATTTTTGTAGTGGTTTGAAACTCAGGTGTATTTGGTTTCGATATTCGTTCTCCAGGGGTGGGAGTCCGAATAGGACGGAGAGTTTTTTCTTCACTCAGAGTGATTCGAAGGTTATAATTCGCACTAGTTTTTTGTGCTTGAAACTCTACAACAGCCAAATCTACGCTTCAGTGTTATGCCTTCACACGCAGAATTTGTCTGTCTGAGTTCCAATTACACAAATGAAAAACTTGAAATGACTTGTCATGGGCAGGATTCGAACCTTGACCCACTGCGTGAGAAGCGATTGCTAGTAGCACTACACCACGGCCACCTTATTATACTATAGAAGAAATGGGTTATATTCACTGAGAAATTTGTCTACAGTTGATGTTCCTGAGGTTAATAAAGAGCACAGTCGACGTTTTCTGACTTCAATTGCGCAGTATATTTTTTTAACAAACTGCCGTCTAATGTATCCAATCTGGTGTCACATGGACATCAATTCTTAAAAAAACTTAAAGCCTGGTTACTTTTACAATCTGAGGTTGAATCACTACTAGAAGTTACGTCTTAACGTAATATTTACTTACATTTATCTTTTACTTACATAATGTATCTAATGAAAAATGTACTGAACTTAGATTGAAATGGAAATGTATATAATCTATTACGCATGTTTGGAGATCCCTCGATTTGTTATTTTTTCAGTTCTAGAGTGACGATTAATACAGGGCGAAGTTGTGTAGTCGATTCTGGATGTATTGGTGCAAACAAACTACTCTTAGTTAATCATATCAAAGTTTTCAGACTAATTACAGATGATATAATAGTGTCCGCCAGATTACTTTATGGCTTTTTAAAAATGGACCATTCTTCGAAAGAATACCATCTTCGGACTGAAGTGCATTACGTTGGCTATAGAATCTGAGGTAGAAACTCAACTTGTTTTTGACCACTTATAGTTCTAAGGATAATCCAATTTTATAATAACATCGCAGATTACGAGGGGCGTTCAATATATTCTCGGTATCGATATGAAGGAAAATGCGAATTCAATTTAAATTGTTTTTATTTTTCAATATAATCTCCCCTAACATCAATGCATTTGTTACATCTTGAGATAAGCTTTTTTAAACCCTCAAAAAAATAAATTTCCTCTTTCTCTGCAAAATACCCATTTATTGCCGACTTGAGTTCTTCATCATCCGAAAATCTTTTTCCACGAACACATTTTTTCAAATCCGGAAACAGGAAATAATCACTAGGGGCAAGGTCTGGACTAAAGGGTGGGTGTTGGATTTCTTCGAAACCACAATCTCGCGCAGCAGCCTTGGAAACTCGCGCCGTGTGAACAGGAGCGTTGTCATGAAGAAGCACCACACCCGCTGCGAGTTTACCCCGTCTTTTCTTTTTAATTTCCTCCCGCAAATTATGCAAAGTGGAAGCGTAGGATGTGGCGTTGATGGTTTCACCTTTTTTTTTGTACTCAATGAGCAAGATTCCCTTTGAGTCCCAAAAAACTGTGGCCATGAGCTTCCCGGCAGACGGAGTGACTTTGAACTTCTTCGGGGGGTCTGTTCCTTTTTTATGCCACTGCATGGACTCTTGTTTGCTTTCAGGGTCATAGTGGTGGACCCATGTTTCGTCCTCAGTAACAATTCGATCCATAACACCGTCCGCGTTCTCACTACACATCTCCAAAAGCTCTCTACAGCATGCGATTCTCACTTTTTTCTGAGGCGCTGTGAGCATTCGTGGCACCCACCTTGCACTGACCTTTGAAAGGTTAAGATGGTCATGAAGAATGGTGTGAATGGTACCAATTGAAAGCTTGGTGATCTCTGCCATCATTTTCACCTTTATTCGGGTATCCTCAAGAAGAAGTTTTTCGACTTCTTTGATGCTTTCTCCCGTACAAGCAGTAGCCGGGGCGCCGGAGCGAGGGTCGTCTTCAATGCTCTCTCTGCCTCTCTTGAACTCACTTGACCACTTTTGCACAGTTGATAATGAAGGTGCGGAACCTTGGTAAACAGCCACCTTCTCTTCATGAATAGTTTTTTGACTTTTTCATTGCTTAGTGAGAAATTTAATTACAGCGCGATGCTCAATTTTCACCATCATCGTCTCAGTTGCCATTATGATTCTGTTTAACTAGAGATAAAACGCGAATTAATAATCACATTTAAATCAAATTTTACATGAATGCACTAAAATAATAGTATTACTTGATAAATAAGTCAATTTATATATACAACCACAGCTTCACCCCGATAACGAGAATATGTTGAACACCCCTCGTAGAAGCAATAAATCAGCGGAAAGTTGGCAATTCCTCCACATTACAATTTACCCAAGGTCTACTTTAATCCGTATATCTTTAATCCTTGCGAAGGCGCATTGTCAAGTTGCACTCCTCATTGGAAAGCCATGCTGTAGCAAGGAGGGTTACGCCGCTGATACAATGAAACGTAAATTGTTGTGGACAGTTTCTAAAGCCTTCAGTCAGTATTAAGGACGAATTTGCCATATGGAATGAATGGCGGAGTGTGCATTTCAAAAACATGATGAATATGTACAAGTAGTCGTATATCCAACAAGTACGACGAAGAATATTTTTCCATAGGCTAGGACTTGTATACTGGGGTAATATAGCAGTTACAGGTAAGTTGACACACGTGGACTGTCAGATTAATATGGTTTTCTTTTGCACCGGGAGGTCGAAACCCTGCATGAGGCATCAATAGAAAGACGCGTATTGGGAGCGCCAGATGCTTACTGGCGGCGAAAACCAATTCCACCTGAGCAAATAAGATATTCTCTGAAACAGCAGTCAGATCGACCACTGTATGAGAAGATGTGTCCATTTTCATTTCAAGGAAGACCCATTTGTGTTGCCAGTTTACGATACTACGGTTCCTTTCGTATTTTCTTATTTCGTCATTTATTTGGTTATTTTTTACTTCCTAGCTTTCGAACCTTATCACTTACCACTTTGTCGGCTGGTAGCATTCATGATATGTCGAGTAGAATCATGCGAAACAATTCGAAACGTACTTTTAGTGCATTAAGGCGGTGGACGGATTAGACCCCCCTCACGTAAGACTTAACCCATGCGGCACTTTACCATATTTCCGTTGCGTATGTGTGAATGGAACTCCCAGCTTCAGGAAGAATGAGTCCTTTATTCTGGTTTGGGCCTCTGATACTACTCATCAGCCTTGTAGATATAAGTGTACAGTTTTTGTTAATTTCTCCTATGTCTGCTCTAGGCGATGTTTTCAACTTAGATGATTGTCAGTAATACTTAAGAAATGGTTGGGAAACTTTTTCATGCCTCCAACTCGGACCGTTATCATTTCGCGAATTTTTGAGTTAGTAAGCAACGTACAGTTGTAATTGTTTTGTTGCAGTAGAATTGAACTTCTTCCATCATTTTTGCTAAAACCACAACAAAAATGTCATCAGCATATCCGAAAATCCATGCATTCCATAAAATTTAGGCATAAAATAAAACGTAGGCATAAAATTTCACCATTCATAATATTCCACAGTAGGGGACCAAAGACCAGGCTCTATCTCACGAATGGCTCAGTGGACGATATTCGATTTAAAAGCTTGAATCATTTCTGGATTGTCCGGAGAATATCGATCGATAACCTCACAAAAAATGTCTAACGGGGTCAAATTGCAGCTCCGAGGCACCCTATTGACATCGCCAAGGCGGCTGATGACACGATTGGCGAACTTAGCACTCAAAATATCGATTGTTTAATGGGTTGTTCAGCATGGCATGGTTCGTGCTGGAACCAAAGATCCTTCAATTTAAGCCCGAAATTGCGTTTCCAGTAGCAGCAGCGTGGCCAATGGTGCAACCACTCCAAAATCCAATCCCCAATTTTGTTTTTTAACATATCGCCTCGTTAGAAAAAAAAACTTTTCAGTAAAATTCGACGTGCAAATCGAGCTACTGTAGGGCCCAAATTGAGAAGGGTATAGTCGTTTGCCTTCAATTGCTGAGTCAATTGAACTTTGTAAGGGAATAATCCGAAATCTTTGTGCAAAATTTTCACCAGGCTGGTGAGTGAAATGTTCAGTTGCTGAGATGGATGACAAGTCGATGTTCCTGGATTGATTCGAGCACTCTTGGTCACAGCAGTCACATTCTCTCTGTGCGTACCGTAGGACGTGAGTGTTGACCACACGTAAGCCAGTCTCACGAACTTTTTGCACAAACTTGCATAGAGCAGGCGCGGTGGGTGCTCCAATTCGGCCAAAAATGGGCAACACAGCACTTACAGCACGCCTTTTTTAAATCACCTCGTTTCTTGCATATCAACGGCGAGAAAAATGGAAGTCAATCAGGACTCGTTGAGTTGCTGCTCCTATAGAAAAAAAATGTGTACACTGCTTTGGCGTACTGCAATGTTGACTTCGAATTTTCCGGTTATTCCTCTTGTGCACTTAACTTTTGTTTCAACGTCATAATGCATACCGCTCACCATTTTTAATATGATACGTCCCGGATACATTCTGAGATCTCAGCGCCGTCCATATATCTCAACTCAATCGAGCCCTTTTCATAATCGATGAAGACGATATGTATATATTATGAAGAATAGCGATATTTCTCAATCATTGTCCGTAAACTTTGAAACGCATCATATGCCAACCTAACTCGCACAAAGCAGCATTGACTATCATAGAGTTTAATTATATTTTGTTGTCGACTGTCAGATCTTCTTCGTGTATTTTTATAGTGTACGACATTAGTTTTACTGATCGAAAGCTGTTACAAATTTTTGTGTCGCCTTTGCCTTTATACAGTTGAATAAGAAAGCTTGCAATCCTCTTATTAGGCACCTCTCATTATTTTTGTTCCAAATCTCCGATTACCACCCATACTTCAGAGGGTAAATGATCCGATTCAGCTTTTGTATAGCATGCACTTTGTCTGCGTCTGAAAGTCGTACGTTTTGTTCCTTACCCTCATTTTCGTCTCATTATTCAGCACCACGTTTCTTTATTTATATGGAGCCGCTCTTTTGAGACATCGAGCAGAGGAGATGGGCCACTTTTGTGCCAAGAGCGTACACCAATGAGACTGGTGTCAATATAAATCTGAGCGGTAGTACATTCAAACTGTGAAGTTATCTTATCGCACTGTTCTTATACGCAATCTTGTTTCTATATGCACTTGATCCAAGAAACGCTCAATAAAGCTTTTAACATCAGATTTGGACCTCATGCAATACACTTTGTGAAAATTTGAAAAACACCACGAAATAGAAGCATATAACGTCCATAATCATAAGATGTTTCCTGCATTGGCCCGCAGACATCTGTGTGAACGAGCACACCAGGAGCCTTTGCACTATTGTTACTAGAGCGAAATGGTTGTCGATGATGCTTATAAAAAACACAGGTATCGCGAAAAAAGTCGTGTTCCTCATGGAAAAGTATATTCCAATTTGTAAGCAGACTTTTCACATGCTGTATATTTTGATGACATATGTATATGTACTTATGTTGATGCCAAGATCTCAAGGATATGGTGACTGCTGCATTTATTTCTTTAATATTGAGAAATTGGAAAAATATGAGTATCCTTCTTTCCAAAATTTACCATCCGACTTTTTTATTTTAACAATCAATTTTCCGTAGCTTTTATCATGCCTCCGTTTCCGATTTTTATATATATTGGTTCGTCGGAACTCTTAAAATCTCGTAGCCTATCCCTCCGGAAGCACATGTAGTCACCAGCGCCAGAGTCCAAGTAGCAACCAAAATCGACCTTAGAATTACTCACTCTACTTGATGTCGTCCTATCCTCTTTCTTGGACATTCATATTTCCAATAACCATCTTTCTTGCAAAGAAAACCCTTGCCACGTTTTTTAACACTTCTTACTCCTCTCTGGAACAGGCGAACAATTATCAGAGGCCCTTGAGTGCTATCACGCCATCCAGTAAGTGCGAAGGTATGGGCCGGATATGAGGAGGATGAAAAACTGTGATAAATGTATACTATGGTGATTGCTATAAGGGAAAGAAATAACGCGTGTTCGGACACGAATTTGCCATATGCGGCAGACTTAGGCAAGACGTTTTCAGCTTCCCATACATGAGCGAACATCTTCTGACAACTTGCATCAACGCTAAATTCGCTAATGCAAGCCTAATAAGCGCCTATGCCGCAACGGAATACAAGGACGACACCGCCAAATAATGTTTCTACGAGTTAATCGACAAGACATATGAGCAATGTCCGAAGTATAATGCTAAAATCGAACTGCGCGAATTAAATGCCAGAATAGGAAACGTATTTGGTGGGACAGTTGATAAGCATAACCTACACGACACCACATCTTTCAACGAACTTAGGCTTATTGACTTTGCGACGGGATGAAATATTACTACAGCAAACACACGATTTCCCATCTCAATATTCACGAAGGGACTTGGCGGTCTTCGGATGATAAAACGCTAAACCAAATTGATCACATTGCGAGCGATAGACGTATAGCATGCCTCCAGTATTGCCAACATTTACTCGGATTACCACCTCGTTGCAGCCGAGGTGCGAATACGAATTTTCCCAGCGCTACAAAAAAAAAACTTCTGTGAGAAGATATAATGTAGATATAATGCAATGGCAAGAGACCGCCAGAATCTTTCAACAACTACTATGCCGCCAGCATTAAGCACCGAAGACCAGTGGTAACACTGCCAAAGTGCCATCAGAGACGCCGCAACTGATGTGCTGGGTTTCACCTTACCACCACCAAGAAATCCCTGGTTTGATGAAGAATGCCGGCCAGCACATGCAGATAAACAAGACTCCTACAAAGTGATGCTGTAACGAATGACAAGAGCTGCTCGTGAGCTCTACGAGTCTAAGAAGCGGGAAAAACATCGGCTTCTCCAGAAGAAGAAAAAAGAGCACGAGAAAGGCGCGATTGAAGATATTGAGAAGTTGTAATCCAGGAATTACGTGCCAACAGGTAAAAAGAACGCGTCATGGCAAGGAAACACGTACAGAAGCATGTAGAGACGAATATTTCATTTCATTTCATTTATTTACTTGGTATGTACAATAAGATTTACATCTTTTTTAGTACTTAGATATTATAGATTAGCTAACATAACTTTATCAACTTAAGATTAATACATTTATAATAATAATAATAATAATATAAGAGAGGGGGAATAGAAGGTTGTTAAGGATGAGAGGTAAAGGAGGACTGCACTTTTAAAGTTTGCACGGTTAGATATCATTTTGATACGCGGTGGGAGAAGGTTCCAAAGTTTAACAGCGTGGATGAAAAATAAGCGTGACGAATTTAAATATTGGCGACGATGGGGAACGATACTTAAATTTCTAGCAGAACAGTTAAAGACAAGTTTATTATATAAATAGGGTTTGGATTTATTTTGAATAATTTTATATAGAAATATGCAGTTTCTCATATTGATGTACTGTTGTAGCGTGCAAACTAGTATCTTTTTGGTATGTTCTGAGATATGTTCGTATCTTCGAAGTCCATATACATAGCGAACCGCATCGTTGAATGCCACCTTTAATTTGTTTAGTGAATATGAAACAAGTTTTTCTCCACACTGTTTAATGGCGACAAAGCACAGCATCCCGGTATCAGGCATAGTAGACCATTCAACTTAGACTATGATGGCCAAAACTTCCGTCCACCTGACAAAGTAAGGATAACAATATCTACACTGAAATTCAACAAAGCAGCAGGACCTGCCGGAATATGGGCCTAAGTATTCAAAGCTGCTGGAAATGACTTTGTGGAGAGCATGCACCAACTCATTTCTCAGATCTGATCAGAGGAGTGTATGACTGATGAATGGAATCTCGACACCGTATGCCCGATCCTCAAAAAAAGAGACGTCCTCAACTGCGCTAACTATAGAAGTATACGTCTCCTCAACATCGGATACAAGACCTTATCTGCCATATTGAACGTCAAACAGCTGATTGGTCCCTATCAGTGTGGTTTCAGACCAGAAATAGCAAATATTCCCACTCTGTCAGATCCTGGATAAATCTCAAGAAGTCCAAATGATGCCCACTACTATTTTATCGAGCTTAAGGCCGCATATAACAGAGTCATGTCTAATTTTGTCATTCCTGCCAAACTCGTCCGGCTGTGTACAATAGATTGGCAACTGAGAACGCTACCAAAATGGGTTTAGAGGTAAATGAGGGCAAAAACCAATTACATATACGTTGTCTAGAAGAAGAGATACACAACATCGACGAATTGGACGGAACGTCACAGTCGGCAGCTATAATTTCGAGGTAGTAAAGGTCTTTGTCTACCCTGGATCTGCTATCAATTCTGCCAACAACACCTCAAGAGAAAATAGAAAACGAAGAGTATTGCCAATCGCTGTTTCTTTGGACTAGGACAGCAAACATCTATATAAGACTTTGGTCATTCCAGTCCTACTTTATTGTGCTTAAGCATGGACCGTTAAAGACCCGCGTTCGCCCCGAACTGTAGCGCCACCTAAGTAAGTAAGTAGTTTTCTGTCATCGCCACCATCACCATGTGATTTCTGCTTCCTAGTCAAAACCGCTCCAGATATGCCATTTTTCACCCCTACTCTTGACTCTTCCATGCATAGCGTTGTCGTTAAATTTTTCAGAGTACGTTCCCTCTTCTCGGTTGACTCCCAAAATGCAAAAAAGTGACTGAAGTTTTCTGGCAGAGTCACTATAATCTTTGTGATGAGCATATTTTCGGAGATTTTTTCGCCAAGATATTTTAGCTGTTGTGTGCAGTTTTCTGCAGCTTGGAAATCTGTATTGCAGTTGTATCATCCGACTTCTTTGAATAATTAAAAAAAAAAATTGCTGTTGAAGCAAGTGTATATTGGTCTCGTACTTTTGCTCATATACGCTCTCTAACATTGACAACATCTCTGCTGACGTGTTGTAGTTCATTGACAGATTGATAAATCTGATATGTTATTGATGAGTAACAGAAACTTTTCCTCGTCTTTGAACAGCGTTCCAGCTTGCGGTTTGCTATTAATTCTATGAAGGGATCACATTACTCGCCCTCGGACACCACCAATTCCACCAATATTTCTATTCGCCCCGGGATAAATGCCCGACAGAGTAGTGTTTTCATAGGTATTCATTATATTTTCGTATTACCCCCGTTTCATCCGTGTGGCATTACGAAAATGTTTTACTGGACTTGTTGTGCTTTTTCGGAAAGTAGCAGGGAATTCTAGTTGCTTTCATTTCCAGAGGATATGCAACCGTAAAATTTATGTGACAGGTGATCATGGGTCTTCCATCTCGAGACTATATCTACACGTTCGGTACCTTCAAAGCAAAGAATTCTTTAACATTTTCAAATTTTCGCAAGCAACTCTTTTGTCATATAGGCCTACCGAAGCCTAGGATTTATTTGATTTCATTGAGGATTATTTTTGACCATCTCCATTTGAGCCGAAAAGTTTTCTGACGTAGGATTGCTGATAATATGGTACAAACATCTATTAGGCCGCCAACGTTTGTACGGTCTTTTTTGTTAGAGTTGGACGGTTGTTGCTTAATCTAATCTTTTCTGAGATCTTGCTTCAATGCTATCCAAATGTTAAAGTCTCCTGATTTCCAATTTCAAATTTGATGATGCTTTGCCGTTGGTGGTAATACGCGTTATGCCACTAAAAATTACGTTAAACAACAGCGTGATGATGAGTATTTGAAAAAGATATAATGTATGTAATTTAATCGAATGCTATGGTATCTATCACATTTTTCTGAAACAGGGGAATTGCCTCCATATGACGAGAATCCTTTCCTTGACGTTCCTATCTACTGACATGGCACATGCATTTAACAATAGTCAAAATACACAGATACACGAGTACGTCTCTGATTCACGCCGTCATTTAGTTGTTGCCATCACTTGTTGTACCAATATCTTGAGTATAATTGCCTCTTCTATGAAATCTCTTCACTGTCACTTGCAACAAAATAAAAAGTGCCAATCACTCAATGGCAGCTAACTAAAATTGTGTGCCTTACCTTGTCAGGCAATATTTTGCAGCGTCATTTACTCGTTTTCCACCTGGTTCACCCAATGCCATTCCCACTCCCAGTTGCTTAGCCAAGACCTCTTTTTCCGTAATTTTATTTTTTTCTATTAACTTCATCTCAACTCTTTGCCTAATAGTCTCTTAATAATATTTCCCAGCTTCCTACCGAAAAATCAGGCGTATAACCCGAACACTGGCAACCAAAAATAATACACCACTCAAGCTCAAGTATTAGCCTGCGGGCGATTAATTTTCCATAATGGCGTAATCGACACAAAGAAATTATAAAAAAAAGAGCTGCAAACAAGACTGCTGCTGTTATTGGCTGAACTGCCACACGTCGCCTCCACCGCTGAGTGACATCCACTCGAGTGGAGAGACCCCGAAATTATGGAAATTATGTGGGCGGCAGTGCTGCCAAAGTAGTTTTACGGGTGCAGTTCAGTAGGTTACTTATCGTATTTGGATTTGCATTTTCATTAGATTTCCCTCTGAAAGTCGGTTGTCATAGTGTTTGCCTTTGCAGCTGAATACGATTGTCCAATTTGATAATAACTATGATTACGCTTAAGCAAATGATAGATGTGTTCTGGTGGTCAGCAGCACTGTGACAGCCTTGACAGCTGTTGCACTTTTGACTTTAAAGGAAGCCAAGGAATTTTTATTTCTTCGATGAGCAGAACTTGAATCTGTAGTTCATTTTCTGAAGTTGAAGTTGTGAAATTGAGTGCTTAAGCTTATGCAACTGCAATTGTGAAGCTGGCCTCTCCTGTAGCTGCTTAGCGATCAAATGTCTGTCAAAATCAGCGCAGTGGGTTATCGTTTGGCAATAACGGAAGAGGAGATTATCGGTAATCGATATTGGTTTTGATGGTTTTTGGTTTTCGATTTACAAATACCACCTGCCAAGGCGTAGGTTGTTAGTTGATTCGATTTTGGTAGCTACATTAATTGTTAAAAAACGATGAGTAGTAGCATTGGGAAGAGGATTGTTCAATCAGATCTGACATAATTTCTCAGATCATGTTGAGTCATTTGATATATCCGCAGACATACCTTAACTGCAACTAGGTAGTTATCTGATTCTATTTTGGACCATTGGAATGTTCGGACATATTTTATACTGGAGGATCAAATGGACGATTTTTTTATGTCGGAACAGAGCAAGAACTAGTCCATTTAATGCTGTAGATGAGTAAGCGGTTCAGAGATAAAGTGCCCACAGTACTAGCACCCACCAATGACAATGGAAAACCTGAAGACTGAAGACGCAGGTAGACTAACTCAAATTCACCGTTATGATCTGGGACCTAAACAATACTACGTGAATTCAGCCTTCCAACTACTTTCGGTGAAGTATTGCATTCTCGAATTAGCTTGGAAGTTTTGAGACCATTCAAAAAGGCTTAAGCTAGCCTTGGGTGTCACTAGTTCCGCAGATACTTCCCCCATCCACCGATTTTTTACAATATAGTTCATTTATTTTCTCATCTATAGAAGCTATGAAGTTATTTCATCAGATAGCTTGTGCATAAAAACAGAGTTAAATGATAGTTGATTAAAGTTGATTTAAAATACAAATTTTATTAATCGTTTGTAAATGATGCCCGCCGAAAAACTAACTCCAAATCCACCTTTCTAGTTCCGCGATACCTCGCACCGTTCAGTACAATCTCCTGACCGAGTAATATCGTTATACCTTTGACTTTGCTGGCTTTGGTGTCCAATATCCAACATATGCATTGCCACAGTCAATCGGATGCGTGTGTGTTTTGTCAGCACAGGTTCCCATGCATCAGCCAAACAGCCCATCCAGTGAGATTGTATATCGAAAGATATTGGCGCTTGCTCAGTGTTAACTGGGATTTTATTGTTTTTTAAAAATACTCTCCATGAAGATCAATACACTTTTGAATGCGTTTGATCCAATTTTCAAAGCACATTTTAAACTTCGAACGAGGTAACTCAAAAACATACGTTTTAAACGCATCAACCACTTCTTCAGACGTAGAAAAAAGTTGATCTTGCAATTTATTTTTGACGTTCGGATATAAACAGAAAATATTGGGTGCCAAATTAGACTGATGATCCATCAATTCGATGTTTTGAGCATTCAAAAGTCGCTTGTGTGAGCCGACCTGTGAGAGCTCGCATTATGGTGGAGAATGATCCAACGCTTGGAAATCTTTTTATCTGGGGCCCCGATAAGACTCAGTGAATTTAGCCTTACGATTGCGCTCAGTGATCTCTTGCATTGATGAACTAGCTTGGAAGCCGTAAGAGGGTTCAGTGAGGCTCTAAGCATAGGCTGTTATTAACATTTCATCCCCTGAACCGATTCTTCACAATAAACAATAGTTCGTGCTATCAGGATTGCGTATATCTCCGATAGGAAGACAGAAGTTTTCCTAACGAGAAGTGAAATCTAATGTTATCGTCCTGCAGATAGGCACCAGCGCCACATCCTTTACTGGTTTTCGAGCCGTCCGTGATGACCCGACTGCATTTCTTTTCTGGTTCAGATTCTGAAAGCCCCCATGCAACTGAGACAGACCGTTCTTTGGAGTCTGGTAAAAGCAGTAGTAACTTACTCCACCAGGCAACCGACGCATAGGATATAATTGGCCTTATCATAGTCGAGTAGATATCGGCAACAGGCTTTACGTCTTGCCGATAGCTTCTTTGCACTGCCAGAAGCCGACAGTGGCTTTTGATGTAACATGTTTAGTCCATAGAAGCTTTTTATCCAGGATGACACCCAAATACTGAGCTTATTTGGACAATTGGATGGAGAGGCCTTAAGCACTAGATGGGTCAGACCAAGTAGTTCCACCTTCTCGTAAAGAGAGCAATCTCATTTTTGAGGGGATTGACTGAAATCCCATTTCTGGTGCACCAATAGTCCATCACGTCTAGACTGTCTGCGCTTTACTATCACGCAAAACACTGCTGTATAAAAGCAAATGAACAAGCGGATGAGCTTGCAAGAAGAGGAGAGCTACTCGATAATAGTGAGGTTGCCAGCATTAAAATACCCCTTGGCATAGTAAGGGGCACTTTCGAGGTAAAAATCAGAAAGACTGCCAACCTAAGGTGGTCAAGTCTTGAAGGACACAGGGAATCCAAGTCGCTCTGGTCACTTTTTGACGGCAAAAGATCTAGGGAGTTAATAAAATTAAACAGGGTTAAGTAATAGTAATAGAATAGTTAAGTAATAGAAATCCTGACAAGACACTGCCTCCTGCGGAAACACGCAACGAGGCTCAAATTGTCAGATATGGATATTTGCAAATTCTGCGGAGATCTGCAAGCTGTTGAGGACATAACACACATATTGTGTGAATGCGAGGTAATATCGCGCAGTTGAAGAAAATTTTTAGGAAAATACTTTTTCGAAAACCTAGAGGAAATAGAAGGCACGAACTTCAAAGACCTTCTTGTTTCAGCAGGGAGATTGTTTAGGTTTTTGTCATTTGAATATAAATTCAACTAGTTCCACAGGGATGTGTTTTTTTTTTTTTTATAATTTACGCGCGCCTAAGGGGTTAATACCCTTTTACTGTTGCCAGGGCGCGGGCGGAAAGGTAGAAAGGAGGAGAAAGGAAAATTGTTTTGTAGTGGTTTGAAACGCAGGTGTGTTTGGTTTCGGTATTTGCTCTCCAGGGGTGGGAGACCGAATAGGACGACGGAGAGTTTTTTCTTCACTCAGAGTGGAAGGTTAATAATTCGCAGTAATTATTTGTGCTTGAGACTCTACAACAGCCAAATCTACGTGTCAGTGTTATGCCTTCACACGCAGAATTTTTCTGTCTGAGTTCCAATTACACAACTGAAAAACTTGAAAGACTTGTTCATGGGCAGGATTCGAACCTAGACCCCTCCGAGTGAGAAGCGATTGCTAGTACCACTACACCACGGCCACCCCTTAATGGGGCATATCCATCACACCCCTGTTTTAACCTCACCTAACGATCCATTAGTCAATACATTAGTCAATACAGAACTAATGAGCGAGTTGAGCACTGAGTAGACCAACACGCGCCATAGCAGTATTGATAGAACCCCGCGTCGCGGACAAACTTTGGCATGTTTTAGGGGAGCTCTGCCGGACTCGCCAAGATTTTCCTTAAATCGCGTCCAGTTGGATTTCCGCCGATTCCTCGTCTTCAATAAGGTCGAGACCTCGCATCCGATACTGAATTGTTTTTTTTTTTGTAAAAAACTTAACACTCAACAGGCTATTAGTACTCTTAAAATGCCGGAGAATTTGTGAAGTTTTCTGGAAAATTGGATAGAGAGAGAGGGAAAGGATGTTGTACCTATTGGCTAACGTTGCGACATCCGTTAGTGCTTTCTAGCCGCTAGTCTGTTTAGCGTTCGTTCGACTACTTGTTGTTTTGTTGTTGACAACCACTTCAGACGATAATCTGAAATCCATGAGATGATTGCTTCTCACGTTGCAGTGGTGTCGTAAAATAAGACCACATTTTTGCATTTAGCCTTATTTTGCTTTCCGTAGGTGAAATAAGCCCAATTTGGCATTATTTCACTTTTCATCATTTTTAATTCTTCTTTCCCGATATAAATCAACTGCTATCCTAAGAAGTTTGAAATGATAAAAGTGGACACATTTGACTCACAATTCGTTGTTCCGCTAAAGGTATGTTAATAACTGTCAGGCAAGCGCCTATGTACGAGTATCAAAAGACTAAAGGGTGGTCGGCTGGTGTAATTGCAACGGAAAAGCTTTTGTATGTACAAATGTCACTCGAATTGCTCGCTCCCACAGAGGATGAATGATACTTCTAGGGAAATAAACCTTTTGTATGAAGTAACATGTTGCCGAAAATATAGCATATTTGGTACTGTTGAAAAGGTCTTAAAATAAAGTTAAGTGAAGACATGAAATACTGTCAAAAAAACCTAACCTTGATATAATTTTTTTTGATATATAAAAATTTTGGTGATTTGGCCTATTTCACTTTGGATTAGTGAATCGTTTGGCCATATTTTCACTTTCACAAAGTGAAATAAAGCCAAGCAAATTTTTGCATTTGTTACTTCCGCAAAACGTATTCGCAGCGTTAGTATCGCGTCATATGAAAAGTCCCATCTTTCTTCGTTAGTATGGTATCACAGCTTACAAGTGTTTGCGGGAGCTAGATTTTGATTGAAAAATTGCTCAATGAGATTGCGAGAGTAGTGAATTTGGCACAGAAAGACAAGTTATCTGATTTTGTGATCGTTCGTCATATAGTGGTGTAAAACTCCTTAAACATCCGAAACGACAGATGTGTTATAGTGATATTCTTTCCCGCAGCAAAGAGCGATTTGGCGTTGATTATGCCTACTCTATATACTACTTAAGATGCGTCTTTCGATAGTTTGACTTTGAAATCGTCCTAAACGATTTTTCGACACCATGTTCCTAGGCCTCACCTATACTAGCTAGCGTTGGGTTGAACCAGCTGGGCAAATAATTTAAGCCCCATGTGGTCTTTTCTTCAACAGAAATCAACAAATTGATAGTTCTACAACAGATTCTATAGTCCATCAAGCGCTACCGATATTATTAACTTAAGGAGCACAGTGCTAAGGGGTATGACTTTTATAGGAACTGCAAGATTTCGCCATAGTTATAGAGTTGTAAATATAAGCTATTACAAAGGAAGTCTAAGTTAATTGAGTTCATGTACAATTTATGGTTACATCTATTGTATTATATTATGCATCCGCATCCTTTACGCAGGTTAGACCGTTAATCTTCTAAATATTCTAATATACTTTTGTCGTACAGAACTGAGCTCAAGCCTACACTTAAAGGCTATATTTATTCTTCTATGGATTTCGAGTTTGAATTTTTAGGTGGAGTCAGTGTAGGAGATGTGAAACTGTAGAGTGGATCATTGGATTATATTTTAGTGTCGAATACAACTTTGAGATCGGCAAAGAGTTAATAGTCTTTTGGGCTGCTTTACCGTGTCTAAAGACACATTGATACGTTCCACTGATATGTTGTAGCCGAGGTTAGATCCTTTCTAAGCCTTTTCGTTCAGTTGATGGCACAGATTGCTGGATCACCCCCTATAGCAGTGGGTATTGCACGTTATGGTTCTAGTTGATGGGCATGCTTTCATCCACACATATTCTACCTAGAAGTATTACCTTAAATAACTCGATTTGCAGGCTTTCTGTAGTCTCGGTGGAATGCCTTCATCATCTGCAGAGACTAAGTTTTATTGGAAAACCTCCTAAAAAACGGAATTCCCGTCATCGTCATTCAGTAGCTTTGAGAAGCTCTCTCTTCTATATCTTCAAGATATCAGAGCACACAGATGAATGGGGATTTATAAGGTAGCTAGAGTTGACCTTTGGGCCACGAATCGCACATTTGCCAGAAAGGCTCTAAAGAGACGGCCAGGTTGTTCTTGTGTATATCGAAATATTGAAATCTAGTGATACAAAATATCATAATTTTTGCTGCAGTGAAGTTTTATGAGCTGTATTGTCTGATCGTCGGCTCTATACGCATTTTGGTCTTCTTACATTGCCTTTAGCACCTGGCTGGGACATCGCTCGACCTGAATATTAAGATAAAGTGCATCTACATAAGATGTTATTCAGGAAACGTTTTCAGGGATCATCATCAATAATTTGTGTCCTTATCCGGAGTATTTTGGATATCTTAGCGGAAAGTAATGGCCGGTTCCAAGAACGACGCACAACGTCTCTTAGGAGTTGATTCATTGCACATGTTAGATCTTTTCTCAACGGATGCTAGAGAAGCTTTGCAGATACATCACGAGATGGTTGTGTGTCAATTGGGTTTGGCAGTGTCAAGGGTCACTCTGGCATTTCGCATGGGCATCTACGTACGTGCTGCTTGGAAGCAGTAAGCTGTCCTGGATAACCTTTACGTTCTTTAAAATATTTGGCGTTAACCTCGTCAAATGAAATTTTGAACGTTTGATGGATTCTGTGGGCTCTCACTCTTGGATTTGAATTTCACTTAGGTTGTAGATCCTTTCCTTACAATACCTTTCCTTAGAATATACTATGTCGTCTTTTAAATATCTAAGTTTTTAATTTAACCTTGCCGTAACTTTAAAAGTTCGTGGATAATTGCGCTCTAGTCTGATTACTTTTGAGTTCACTTGAAGCAATTAGTCTGTCCTTCAGCTACGTAGCTCACTGTCCGTGCGAATAGACCTTGTTACCGACGCGACCATTCCCAATCATTTACACGAATATTTCCTAAATTAAAATTGTTGTATCTTTGTTATTCTTCGACGAAGTAATTTCTACAGTCTCCGATGGTCTCGTCTAGATACAATACCACAAGACCAGCAGTTAATGTGACATGATGTGCCACCCGGACAGAGAGCACTGTTCGACTGCACCAGTCCTGATTGAAATATCTGCCAAGGATTGGACATACGCAAAGCGCAGACAAAACAAGCCGCACAATTAATTGACTAGGCATACAAACCTAATGAAATACCGTACTGCCAATTTGAGAAACTTAACGCATTAATGAAAGTACCTCATTCATCCCAATGGGCTGCACCGTGGATATTTAAAATGCCTCGTCATCGTCATGTACTCGTATGTTAACTCGTATACCAGTCTGGACACCAAGTTGAAGAGTCTTTTGTAGTAGCAACTAAGGCTTCGTCTACAGTTTTGTTCGTGGCACTAGGTAATCTCGCGCAGAGATTGATTTGAGCAATGAGGCCATTGTGACTGCTACTGGTCGACACGACAGCGACGTCGCGCGATTATCGCACAATCGCACAATTGCAATGCAGTAAGCAGCAGTTGTATCTGTATCCATGAGATATCCGTAGCTCGTTGTGGTGCGCATTATGAAATGCGCCAACATGTTGTTATTGCCTTTTTGAGGATCACTGCCGCAGCATCTGTGGCATTATTACACTTTATGGCGGTGAACATCTAAAGGATCTGTCGAAATGAACGGAAACTGATTCGTCTTCTTCCCTGTTGCTTCATAAAAGCCAAATGATGTTCTGCGAAGCGAATTTGACGTTTCGTTTGGAATTATTTGTGTCAATTGCGCGTGAGACATATGGTCTTGTGGTCTCATGGTCTGGGGAATTTTCAAACCGCGGCGCCGGTTATATATGGTCTGAGGCTTGTCAACTCTGTCCGATGGAATGTCTTGATGAGCCGAAGGATTTCTGTTGTCCATCAGTTTGGCATGCAGATTGACAATACGGAATGGGTTTTGCTATATCAATGAGCTAACCTGGTTGACGAGCCAAAAAACAAAATAAATTCCAAATCCTACTTGGGTTGCATTGGGTGGTTTTCGTGACGCTGAAATTGCAGTAATTCTGCGCAGGTGTGGAGCTTAAGCAATTGCTTGGCCATTTAACTTGAGTGGTTCGGAGTGGTAGCTGCTAGTTTATAACGGAAGCATTCAATTCATTGGCGGTGAAATTACAACAATTGTGCGATTAGAAGGTATAATGGCGGGTGCGATTTTGCAATCAAAACAAAAGAGTTGAGTTGAAAACTTGCATGTACTCAGCTACCGCAATTGAAAGACAGGAAGAAAAATCAAGAAAGCGGTAGGCGGACCTAAAGAAATTACTATATTAGCTGTTGTGGGGGCTCCTTTAAGTTTTCATGGCAATTGATGATAATCCATTATGTTACTTTCTCAACATTTTAATCTCGTTGTGTGCGAGAATATGGGTGTTTGCCTGTTTTGAATTGACGAGTTCTTCGTGTATGTCGTACTTAGTTGAACGAAGTACGAGTGGGTAAGAGGTTTCTTCCAGAAAGCGGCATTCACAAGGTTATGACATGTCTTCTACCAATAATTTGAGTTGAACCTTATCTGCAGAGTAATATAAATATTTAACTATAAACAAATACGTTTTAAAGGTCTAAATCTTTCTAGGTAGTGAACTTCATCAATAGCGTCAAAGATATTAAATGTTTGCCTTTGTTAAACTAAGAGAGACTGCTTCGGACTGCCGAAAATACTTTTTTTTCTCATGCATTTGATGAAGATATCTCTAAAGAGAATCTTGACTTCAAGCATGGCACTAGTTTACTTACTGAGTCCCCAAAAGCGGAGCATGAGTGTAACTTTAATGCTGGAAATTGAAGAAGAAGCCAACAGCTTCAGAAATATCATTTCCAGCAAGAGTTCTCTGAACCTTGTCGGATGGCTGCATTCACTGAGTTTTGTCCGAATCCCTGAATCGGGATAGGGGGAAATGGGACTTATGGTGGATTAGCTAATCATGAATCAAGGGTGTATTTTTTATGACCAGAACTTGCATTGGCACTGTCTGTGCCATCAGCTAGAGCTTCCGTTGAAGGCTTCATCTTTTACAAGCACAACCGTAGGTGCTACAACTAGAGGGTCCAGCTATAAAAAATCGGCCGCCTTTCTGCTGTTATTCGGCAGGAAGGATTATAAACTGCTTACTATAATTCAGTTTAACACCTGAAAGTGTTGGACGTAATTATGCCATTTGTTGCGACATTTGCGGTGCGATTGATATTACGACACATTAGAGCACTTCCACTGAGAATGGCCAGTTTACGGTTACATTAGGCTGCAGGAACTTGGCGTTGGCATGACCTGGTATCACCTATCTTAGGAAGAATTCGTAATTCCCAAGCAACCATATTTAAGAGAAGAATTTATCGTCTTTATTAACTCACATGTACGATTCTGAAGGACTTTTCTCCAGACGAGAAAAGTGAGACAAATCTGGGAAAATCACGTCTCAGAATGAGGTTAAATCCAAGATAGCTGTTTAGAAGGCGGACCTCGATTTTCACATATTTATGTCTGACATGTTTAGCAGAAAACTAACAAAGTTTTTAGTGAAACTGAAATTCGGCAGGACTGGCTGATGTAAAGCAGTCAAACTAGTAAATGTCAAATGTGTGTTTCGTAAGCTTCTTTGTCTAAAATACACTTGCATTCTTTCATAACTTGAAGTCCCAAAGAAGAACCTGCAAGCTCTGAAGGTAATTTTGTTTACCAAACTACGAAAAGAGAAAATCGTCAAAAGTATTAGACCCATAATTTGCAATACTGCAACTTCGACCTAATTGGACACACACTTGACAAGAAAGAGTTTGTTCTATACTTTTTCTTCGGCATGGGGAAATACTTTCCTACTGTATATGTCTGACCAGACGACAATGATAATGCTGCTTCATACACTATTTGTGCCTGAAGCTGACTGCGACATGCGTTTTCCATAAACTTGTATAAATCCTATGCACCGGATAAGATACATTTCAAATCGTTTCGTTCAATAAAATGATGAGAGGCGATCGAATGTTGTCAATGCGATTTTGTGGGAGGCACGTCGACATATGATGTGATTCAAAGTTTAATGATAATGGTGGAGAAACATTGCAAAGTTTCGAAGGACCTACATATCGTTTTCATCGATTTGGAAAAATCCTAGGATAGTGTTCGTCAAAATCTGGTATACTCGAGACGTACTCGTATGTATAAAAGAATGATACGTGATATGTTTTGCATGAACTTAAAACGAGAATTACAATTCGAAGATAAAGTTGGAGTTGGAGCTTTTTGCCTTTTAAATTCGTGTTTCGTTGAAGCAGTAAATTAACGACTCCACAAAGACTTCTGTTCTTTCCGCCTATGATTGCAATATCGTAAGCTTATATATGCCAGCCCTCCAGGAAATTCTTAATTATTAGCTAAAGGCGGTAGAAGATAGGTTGCGAATAAGTCGTATTGGAGGTGGAGAGCAGCTATGGTCCCATTACGGGCGGACTTCAACCAGAAGAGAACAAAGGGATCTGGTCGGTGAAGTCCTTATATGAAGAAACTTTCGAGCTCTATGGCGACAGACAGCCCACTAAGAACACCGTTGTGGCATCCCATAGAATGCCCACTAAGAACACCGTTGTGGCATCCCAATGCGTTTGAAAGTCGATGACAGGTGCGGACTTAGGGTAATTTAAAAATTAGATACGGGTGGAAAGGATGATCCCTGGAACCTGCATTCGAATACAAATCAATCAATAGAAAAATATCTGGAAGAGAAGACAACCATGAGTGGAATAAAACTGGTTTTTGTAGGAATGTAAAATTTTCCTGGCGCAGCCCAATTTGTCGTTAGTTTTTAAGGTGAAAGTAGAGTTGCTTAAAGAAACTTAAAAATTAAGTCCCGAGTTTCCTGGTCGACCGAGGGTAGAAAAATAAAGTATAGGAGTGGAAGTATGATATTAACAGGAGTAGCTGGATAATGGTGTCAAAAAGGTCACCGAAACCGCCAGAAATAAATCTATGTATAGTGTATTTCGGTGTTAGTAAAATGATTTATAAATTCAATAAACGAGATTCCGGTAAGTAGTGCGAGTGAAACAATCTCGAGAAAAGACGAGACATGCGACCTATACGAGTAGAAGCACGAGTTAAAATCGAAGAGTATACCGCTAAACAAAAAACAGAACGATTAATTAATAGACCCTGAGCCTTATAACGTTGTTGGTTCTTTCGGGTGTTACTTTGTGAATTTACTTTGTTTTCTCTCGACTTGTGTGATTGTTTTGCTGAATATTTTGTTTCCATTATTTCATCTAAGGTTTCGTGATTCCTTCCAAAGATCACGTGCCGCCAGAATAGCAGTTAATGCGCTAAATAGCGTTGAAATATTCTGAGAATAGTTACATATTTTAGGGTCATTTTTGATTCAAGGCTACTACTAACAGTTGACGGGAATTAAACAGAACATACTTATGCTCTGTCGTTAACCACCAAAAAAATTGTGATGTCGGTGCAGGGAAATAAGTCCTTGCAAACTAAGTCCCCTTGGGTAGAGACTCCGTTTTATAATCATCTACAATAGGGTTGGCTAGCTTTCAAATTCGAGTCTGCCTAAAAAAAAATAAGGAAAATTAGCATTCCTCCTTCGGTCGAGTTGTACTCCCTTTTCGATTCCGGTTTTAGCTCCTTTCTTTAATGCTGACCTGTAATACAATCTCGATCGATCTTATGATTGCCCTTGCGCTGTTTTCACCATACTCGCTGATTACTTGCGTATACTTCATACAACCATAATAGTAGTATTCGCTTGCGGGTAGCCTTGCATATTCTGTCCAAAGCCTACTTATGGTGGAGTCATTATAATCACCTGTTAACAGGGCAAGCACGTTATACGAGGGCGGGTCAATAAGTCCGTGACTTTTTGAATTTCTGACCTCTTTACTGAAACAGCAACACTGCTCCTGTCAACAGGCATCTGTCAGTTGACTCCTGTCAAAATTTAAAGTTGCTGCTTCAATTAGTTTGTGTTTGACAGCTATTTTTATCAGAGTACTCACTAATTTGAGGAGAAAATGGAAAAAAATGAATTTCGTGTGCTTCACTTCACAGGAAGGTTTGGCGTTGTTTAATCGCAATATGGAGGAGTTTTTGCGCCGATTAGTAACCGTGGACGAAACATGGATCCATCACAACACACCAGAGAACAAACAACAGTCAAAACAGTGGGTTTCTAAGGGTGAATCGGCGCCAAAGAAGGCCAAGGTGGGTTTGTCAGCCAATAAAGTTATGGCGACTGTTTTTTGGGATGCACGCGGGATAATCCACATTGACTACCTTCAAAAGGGAAGAACAATCAATGGGGAATATTATGCCAACTTATTGGACCGATTCAATGACGATTTGAAAAAAAAACCGATCTCATTTGGCCAAGAAAAAAGTTCTTTTCCACCAAGACAATGCAAGGGTGCACACATGTGCAGTTGCCATGGCAAAAATCCATGAATTGGGCTATGAATTGCTCCCTCATCCACCCTATTCTCCAGATTTGGCTCCGAGCGACTACTTCTTGTTCCCAAACTTGAAGAAATGGCTTGGTGGAAAAAGATTTGACTCCAATGATGAAGTCATCTCGCAAACAAAGGCCTATTTTGAGGACCTCGACAAATCATTTTTTTTGGAAGGGATAAAAAAATTGGAGAAGCGTTGGACAAAGTGTATAGAGCCCAAGGGAGACTACGTTGAAAAATAAAATTATTTTTTTATAAAAAAATCTGTGTTTTATTCCAAAAGTCACGGACTTATTGACCCGCCCTCGTATGTTAGTTCCTCGTTTACCATGCCCTTTCATCCATACTGAAACAAAAACAATCAATTTGTTTGTTGAGAGGACTTCAAAGTGACGGAATTATGTTCACGAGCTAACGTGCAATTGAGCTCTACCGCGACAGGATATGGTATATCTTCATAGGCTTGAGTGGCCACGTAAGGTTCCTCTCCTCCAACTTTGTGAATAAATGTGAATAAAGTTGATTACATTTTGATGCTGCTTTTTCTTTCTTTTTTTGAGATAGTGTTCACAGCCTCTTTGGCGTCAACTTGGAGTTTCAAATTTCGCTTCAACTAGATACAGTTGAAGAACTGTATTCTAAACATATAATAAATGGCAAGTGCATTCTCGGCCAGTAGCAGTAGCATAATACTGGCCTAGGGCTCAAAACCCTAAACCGAAAAGGCTAACAACATGCGACGATTCAACTAATGGCCACGGATAAAAGTGGATTCACTGCTACCGTCTTTTGCAAACGCTGAAAGGACAATGACCTTCGGGTCTGCAGGTGAAATGTTCGGAACCTTAACAAGCCACGTGCAGCCGAGCAATTAGCTGAGGCCCTTCACTGCTGTCACAAAGATATCACCGCCATCCAGGAGGATGAAAAACTGTGATATATACCATGGTGATAGCTGTAGGGAAAAGAAACAGCTTTTTTTCGGATCCGGATTTGCCATATTCGGCAAACTTAGGCAAGAAGTCTTGAGCTTTCGCATCAAGACTAAATTGGCGACTAATATGCGCCCATCCCCCACAGGAAGATAACGATGACGCCACCAAAAAAAAAGTTTTTACGTTTTCCTCGACAAGATATGTAAGCAGGGCAGGAAACTAGGACATCCTTGGTAGGACAGTTAGTAAGCATAGCCTACACGACACCTCGTATGGCAACTGATTTATGCTTATTGACTTTGCGGCGGGACGAAACATCACTATAGCAAGCACACGTTTTCCTCATATACACATGACAGTCTCCAAATCATGAAACGCTAAATCAAATTGATCACATTGCGATAGACATAAGGCAAGAATTTTGGACATCCGAACATTCCAAGAACCCAACATTGACATGGCTTACCACCGTATTGAAGCCAAAGTGCGAATGCGGATCTCTCAAATACCAACACAAAGAAGATATATCGTAGAAAAGCTGCTATCGAAAGAGACTGCCAGAATCTTTGCCGAACGCTCATCCCGAAATCTCTCAACATAGAAGTTGTTGCCGTGCGGGGCAGTTTCAGACTAGAAAAGTCCACAATCGACAAAATCTTCACACTCCGTCAGATCCTTAAAAAAACTCAACGTTCAAATCGATAACTGCCACCTTTTCATCGGCAGCCGCATGTTTATAGAGACGGCAGTATTTATAGAGACGAGGTATAGAGGCATGTCTAGCTTTGGCATCCCTGTCAAGCCCATTCGACTGTGCAGAATGACGATTGAGAAGTCTAGTTGCTTCAAAAAGTTTCGTAACGATTTAACCGAGACTTTTGATGTCCAAAAAGTTTTTAGACAAGGTTACGCGCTATCAAACTCGAAAATGGCTTTAGAGGTAAATGAAGGCAAAACGAAGTATATTTTCTCAATAAGAAGGGACACACAACATTAACGAATTAGACAGAACGTCACAATCGACTGCTATAATTTCGAGGTAGTCAAGAACCCTGTCTAACTTGGCTCTGCTTCAAATTCACCTCAGCAGAAATGAAAATAAAAATCTCACTTGCTAATCGCTGTTTCTTTTGACCTAAAAAGTCAATTGGGTGGTAAGGCCCTTTACCGAAAAACTAAGGAGACTCTATATAAGACCTTAATCATTCCAGTCCTAATTTATGGAACAGAAGCATGGACTCTATTGAAAGCGAATGAAGATATCCTATCCTCGCTTCGAGAGCAAAATTCTTCGTAAAATAATCGGTACCGTTTACTCTACTTGGAGGAGACGACGAATTATACGACGTGAACAGCGACATAGACTTAGCCAGAAAACTGGACATCAGTTGCCTGCGATGGCTAGGACATGTAGAGCGAATGGCCGCAAATGCTGTGGCCCACAGAGTCTCCAAGTTTAACTCCTAGGGACAATGCAGAAGAGGAAGAACTCACGTTAGGTGGTGCGCAAAAGTAGAAGGGAAAGGACCTCAATCGCAACTGGAGGCAGTTAACTAATGACTGGGCTAAATGGAGAGGCTTCTCAGTTGAGGTCTGGATTCATCCCAAACTTTGGCGTCAACTAAGTAATTAAGTTAGTAAGTAAGCGAAAACATTTCGTGCAAGTTGTATGTAGTTCTTCATCACTCATGAACGTACTCCTACAGCGAGGTTTAATTAACTCGTAATTTTCTCAGTTGTCTTTCTATAATGCTGCTAACTCTACGTACAATTTTGAGCTGTGCAAAGTGCCCTTAACTAGTGAAGTATTAAGCATGCACTGTAAAAAAATATTCCTTCAAGATTAAATACATAAATTGTATTGGTCTGAGAAAAGATGCACGACCACCTTCGGCATGATTATTCTTAAATTTCTGTCTAAAATTGTTCGTTTTATAGCTGATCAAAATAACTAAACCAATTCGGAGTAACACATGCTTAAGACTCCAACATACTATTTTGTATTTATTGCCATAGAACTAATATAAGGTCTAAATTCCAAATGGTCATTTGTTAACAACTTGTAACTCTATGCAGCTTTTACTTAGGTTCCACTTAGTCATAGCTCCAAAGTTGCTAATCCTGTTCGGTTGCGAACCTGAAAAATTGAGAACCTTGAAATGCCTCATATTTAAATGCACCCCACCCTGATTTGCAGGCATAATTATGCATACGTATGCATCTACAGCTACCTTCACAATGATTACCAGTTACGTATTGTAGAAGAAATTTACATTTTTCACTTCTGCCTCAGGTGCTGGAGATTATACGTTATGGCAAACCCTTTATGCAGAGTCATGTGAGAGCATACGCCTATTACTCGGTACTTCTGGATAAAAAATGTCCTCTGCTAGTTTATTTCCTATTCCTATTGCGCTTGGCCACTGTATCCGTATTTCGGGTTCAAGGACTCCAACTTCCATTCGCAGATTCAACCTCAATACCTCACTCACGAAGTGCAGAGTACAGAAAATCCGGTAATTAAATGGAATTTCACGATTTCTATCTAACCAGAGAACTATTCGTAGTACTACACCGGTGAGATAAGTGATAATGATGGCTTGTTAGCTGGAGCAATCTGTTAAGGCAGATGCAGAGGCGGTAGTGGCCGTGACCACCCAGCTTTCGTTTGTAGCCGGGAAAGCACTTTCACGGTGTTACTGTGGAGAGTAGACAGAACAAAATCACGTATGATCAACGATCTTAAAGTGATTTAACCACTTGGCAGGGGATTAAGATCATACAGGAATAGTGCAGTCGATATGAGTTATATGGTAACTAGGAGTAAACGACATGAATAACTCGTTAAAATTAATCTAGAGCTCGCCAAATATATTACAACCATATACTCGTAATTGAAAAAGAAGAATCGTTTGATCGTTAGTATTTGTCGATAGTTAGTTACGGATCACATGATACAACCATTCAACTGGCATAATTTTAGTGTTGATGATAGTAGTCTGATAGTTGTTGACATTTCGATCTATGATAGGGATTTAGATGCCTAGCTTATAACATTTAACACATCTTTTTTAAGATGCGGAAGCCACGCTGCGTGACAGTGTTTTGATTCAAATTTTAAATCGAACATTTTAGATGTTATTCCCATATAAAGCAAAAATTGACAACCTTAGGTGGATTCAATTTACTCATGCGTCTACGCATGCATTGTTACAATACGAGTATCTGTTGTCGACAAGAAAGCCTACGCGTTTAGCATTGCAATTGATACTGAGTGTGCAGTTCGACAATGCAACAACATGTGTAATTAGCCAGACAACTCTTTTGATGAAATTGAGATTCTGTCTGTAGAATATCCCCAGGGATTAAAATTTCTCTGAGCATGCGTCGTCTCCTTAAGGCACTTAATGCACTAAATGTGTTCCGCAGTTTCATCGTCTTGGAAATGGCGGTTAGAAATCCAACCAGTTTTCTAATATCATCCCTTTTGAGTTGTAGGGACTCTTTTGATTTTTTTGTGAAACGGTTTGATGTTTTCCCAATGATATATAGGGTTTTCCAATAAGGACTTGACAACTTTTTTTTTAAATAAAACGAAAACCATTTGAGATATTTCAAAAACTTTATTATTGGCTTGAAGTACAATCAAAACATTTATGAATGGAACTCGACTTCGTTCATGAGGCCACCGCGGGCACGTTTGCAGCGTTCGATTCGTTGGACCCAATTTTCAACGACTCGGCCACACATTTCGGCCAAAACGGCCACTATTTCGCGTTCAATGTTGGCTCTGAGCTCTTCCAACGTCGTCGGCGTGTTGGCATAAACCAATGACTTAACGTAGCCCCACAGAAAATAGTCAAGCGGCGTCGCACGAACGAGGCGGCCAATCGACTGGCCCATTTATTGAGATAACACGCTCACCATACTTACTCTTCAATAAATCGATTGTACCGTGTGCTGTGTGGCTTGTGGCATCATCCTGTTGAAGCCACATGTCGTCCAAGTCCATATCTTCCAATTCGGGCCAAAAATAATCGGTGATCATGGCGCGATACCGCTGACCATTCACAGTAACGTGACGATCGTTATCGTCGACGAAAAAATATGGCCCAATAACGCCGCCGGCATGCAAACCGCACCAAACAGTTATTTTTTGTGGATGAAGTGGTGATTCATGAAGCACATGTGGATTTTCACTCGACCAATAACGCATATTTTGCTTATTGACGAACCCATTGAGCCAAAAATGAGCTTCGTCACTGAAGATGATTTTGCGATGAAATTCATCATCTTGGCGCATCTTCTCCAGAACCCAATTGGAGAACGTACGTCGCTTCAAATGGTCCATCGGCTTCAATTCTTGAGTCAGCTTGATCTTGTATGGGTGTAGACCAAGATCCTTGAGCAAAATACGCTATAATGTGGTCTGAACGATGCCCAGTTCTTGAGAACGTCAATTCCACGACTGATTTGAATCGTTTGCTACGGACACCTGAACGGCAGTGATATTTTCAACACTTCGACCAACCCGTTGTTTCACTGACACGGCAACATCACACAACGAATATGTGGACTCAAATTTTTGCACTAAACTTGTTATTGCCTGTCTACTAGGGCGAGAATTACGACCGAAAATTGGAGTTAACGCTCTTAAAGTTGCAGTCACCGACTCCGAATTTCGGTAGAAAATTTTTATAATTTGCAGACGTTGCTCGTTCGTGTACTTTACCATGATGAAAATGTTGAGTTTACTGAATAAATTAACAGTGACAGTTTGATGATTAGTGAAAGAGTGCATTCACAAATTAAATTCAAAGTTATCAAGTCCCTATTGGAAAACCTTTTATACACATTTTGTTCTCCCAACTCCTTATTGCTGAATTAATAGTTGAATTCGGGATATTACAGAATGGCTCAGGGCCGATAGTAATTCGTCGGCTACTTCATTTCTGTCAATATGAGAGATCTTGTAGTGTATTGAAGCAGTGTATGACTGATTTTGGGTCAATATGTTTAGAGCTTAATGCTTTAATGGCTGTTTGACTGTCCATTAGGATATGGATGGGGACGCCCTGCATTCATTTATCGATCTGTGCACACCTGAATGGCATGTATTTCCGCTTTAAATACGAGTACACTGGGACTTTTCCCCATTAATTGCAAAATTTTGGTATTTGGACAAAACTTATATACGAGCACTCATCCATCAATGTGTCCGTCTTTGATCCATGCGTATTTTACTTAATACCTTTAAGGTTGGATATGAGATTTTTGTAGTTCTATGCTTCTGGGTTTAGGATCACTATATTGAACCTTTTGCCGAAGCAAAGAGCTTTAGGTAGTCGATCGTTTACCACGCAGATCATGATCAGGGACTTCGGATAGAAGATTCATTTGATCCATGTGATCTGAGTGATTAATCTCTCCTCTTCGTAGTATACTGACTGTGACGCAAATTGCCATCTTTTCTATAAAGAGATGGAGTGGCGTTAAATGAATGCAAATGAGAAAATGAGCATGCAAGCTTTTGTATGGCAGATTTATTTTTTATTTTGTTCCACCATATTATTGATGAATAGGTGATGATGGGTTGTATTCATCATTGTATACATATATCCAACAGGTGACATTTCGGGTTAATGCTCAGATCTTACCATACGGCATATATACGACGGCAAGCCCACATGGGTTTAGTCGCTTTGGTAATTTTATTACTAATATGTGAATTCCAATTTAGTTTTTTATCGAGAACCTTTCCAAGATATTTTACTTCGTTGGAGTACACAATTACTGTACTTTTAAGTGAGATCTGGTCAAGGCTCAGATTTCACTTACAAATGAAGGGAACAAGTATAGCTTTACTGGGGTTGATTGAGAGATTTTCTCAACACACCAGTCATTTACTACCTTTAGATCAGTCTGCATCTTTTAGCAAACGTCTTTAGGGTTTCACTATTATGACTACGACGCTGGCATATTCTATTGCTTGATAGCCCAGATTACTAAGTTTTACTAGTAGGTTGACCATCAATAATCAGTAACCATAAAAGCGATGAGATAACACCTCTTTGTAGGCAACCTTCGACATCTGAGACTGTGATTTTAGTCACACCGGAAAAATGTGCAGATTTTCCAACTCTTAGTGGGTTGGTCATTACTCTTTTTGGACGTGGCTTTCGAAATGGATTCATTTATCAAAGGCACCTTCAATATCTAGAAGGGCACATATTGCAATCTACTTTTGACGGTTGGCCTCTTTAATCTGTGTTACCAGATTTAGTAGAGCGCCTTCCGTGGATCTTTTTTTCCTGTATGCATATTGGTGAGGGTGTAGAGGTAAATTTCTGTTAAGAAGGTCTTTGATGTGTAAATCTGTAAGTCTTTCCATGGTTTTCAGAGAAAATGATGTAAGACTTATAGTTTAATAGGTTTATCTAGTTTGGAGATAAAATCTACGTTTACTTCCCTCCATGCTTGTGGGATGTATCTTCAGTTGAAGCTATACATAAATTAGGCGGTTATAGTGGGAAGAATCTAGACAAGACATTTTAGAATCAGTGCTGGGAAGATTCCGTCTGATGCAGGTGCTTTATACGGTTTAAATTAGTTTATGGCCCATTCAACTTTGCCTATGCTGAACATATTTCCATATAGGATGTTATTTCTATTGTTGTAGGGAAATCTTTTGGCTTCAGAATGGACGTACTGTGTGCTGTTTGAAAGGGTCTAGTCTGGGAAATAAACCTTAACTACCATTTTTAGAGTTTCCTTTCGAATAACTGTGAAAGTACCATCTTCCTTTTGTAGCAGTTCTAAGCTATTTGAAGAGTCCTTTGGTAGAACTTTTTGGTAAGGTGAGTTTTCAGACAAGTTTTTTAGGTTCTCGCAATTTTTTTTCCAGGAATCTCAATTCTTAATTGAAGTTGGTCAATGCGGACCTGTAAAGGTCCCAATTACCGGTATATTTGGATTTGTAAACAATTTTTCTCACCATTTTACGCATTTGTTCAAGTTGATGGTTCCACCATGGTACACACCATATTGCGTTTCGACTTGCACCTGCATTTATATGATGATATAATGGCTTCATTTAGTTGATCCGCTGCCTCACTTACGTCCCCAATGGACTGTATAGCAGTGAGTCAGCTTTGATAGCGAGATTTTCTCCAATTTGTGAGTTTCTTCATGTATCTAGTTTGATCCTGCCCGATATTGCATCCTATATTGAACCTTATATGCATGATTGACAAAAGGTAGGCGAGATGGTTAGGTCAAGTACCTCTTCTCTTACAGAAGTGATAAAAGTTTTGCTAAAAATGTAATTTGAAAGAAACTCACCACTTTTGTTGTTGTTGCTGCTACCCCAGATGATGTTGTGGTCGCTTGCATCGCATCCAAGATAGAGATGCCAATTGCGATGGTGGCGAAGATCGATTAGATCCTCTTCCAGAACGGGAAAAATCACATCTATGTCTCCGGGGAAATAGGTTGAGGCGCACATGAACTCTTGCAATGCAATCCCCTGAGGTAGTTCGATGATCACTGCCATTAAATCTCTGATGTTAAAACCTGGAATGAGTAGATATCTAATTTTGGAACTGATCAGTAAAGCAGCCCTTCCCAGGTAAATTCTATTTTTCGCTGAATATTGTTGAGGCCAAATATCTTACCCTCAATAGCCCAAGGTTATCGAATTAGTCCTAGGGTGATGTTCTCTCTTGCGCACCGTTAGATAAAAGTGTACGAAGCACATTCAGAATGGTGCAGGTTCCCTGCAAAACCTAGAGTATAGTCATCATCGTTTAGAGCTATACGCGGGGCTCCGTATGCGGGTCGGCTTGTTATCGCCTCTTCGCCGTATGTAAACCTCGCCAAGGGAGTTTCCTTTTGGCCAGGAACTCTACTTTTGGGCCTATATCGACTAACTAACAGAGTTCACGTGCTCTGTCAACCTCAGATACAGCTGTATTAATAGTGTTGTTTTGTAGTCTCTTTGATAGACTATTGGAGTTGATTTAAGTGGAGGTAGTTGAAGTTTTGTCTGAGCACATTATTATAAGCCGCAGACTTCCGGAATGGTACACGACATGACATTTTAAGTCGTTTAGCCTTTTCACCGCACTGTCATGTACAGGAAATACCATATGAATGTGATCTTTCTCTTCCACTCTTTGCAGGACTCTCCAGGTTCTGGTGTTAAGATATGAATTTTGTGTATCCAAGGACGCGAGAATTTTCTCGCTAGCAAGGCCGATGCTTTGCGGAAAATACCCTCTTATTATGTGTGGTTTCGGAAACGAATCCTTCTCCGCTAACATCCTTGATTTTGGAGAAATTACTCCCCAGGCAATTTGCAGTGACTTCATTGGAGCAGACAAAGACGACCCAGCCACCCTTATTGTAGAGCTGTTAAAAGATGGCTTCACCTCTTCGTCTTGGAGCTCAATCCAAACATTGATAAATACCTCCTGTATTTGAGTCATTTGCTCAACACAGAGGGGGTTGAGATTTATGCCTTCCGGGATTACCCAAGTCTGACACGGCCCAGTATATTGCTATATGGAGCCATGCCGACTATAACATTTACGTACAGACTCTCTTTGCTTCCGACGTCGGGGGAGTGGAGTCGTCGGATCCGGTTTTTTCTTAGCCTTTGTGCCGTCGTTTTCGATTTTGGCAGCGGCAATCTCTAGAGGAATTTCCCTAGAGTTACCTTGTTTCAGGGCTTGTTTAAACCTTCTCCTCTCCGAAGGTTTTAGTTGTAGCCGGTAGATTTTTGTGACGCAGGATTTACGACTACTTTCGTACTCACGGATGGCACACATAACCAATCCGATAGCATGCTAAATGTGTCTTCACACAAAGGGTCTGAGTGAAATGCTTCTCATTTCAGCGTCAGAGTTGGCAGACAGTTTCTGCAGGGAGTACAAGCTGATTCCTAGAAGTCGATGCTTTTAAAGAGGCATCAGTCTCTGAAGTTAAAACTTTTGTTTGGTCAATTTTAATTCACACCAGTATCGGGATATGAAGGTCACTTAACAACAGAGCCCGTTTTGCTGAGAGGATGGCTGGGAATTTAATTCGGAGGTCGCCTGGTATCCGAAGTTCATAAACTGAAGACTAAGCACCCTCTTAGCCATGCATCCCTCGGCACTTGCTGTTCTACCATGGAGATAAAGTTTTTTTTTACAAGATACTAGCTCCTCTTAAGACCTTTTACTATCACTATAAACTCATTCTTGACTTAAAATTATATTAAATTCATCAGAATGCCAAATTCGTAAAATTAGAGACGATAGGATGCTAGTGAGAACGTGAGAACCATTCGCCAAGATGGAACAATTTCTTACTCTGGAAGCAGTTCCAGATTAGCCAACATAAATACATGCGTGATATCTTGGAATCGTGCAGTGATTGACCCGATAGGTATTGGCATAAGATTTTAGATAAGAGTAGTAAAGTTCACCTTTATGCAGAGGTTTGCAACGATGGAAGTCAACCAACTACCCCCTACGACTTAATATACTTATACATATTAGTAACATGCCAATCCAGCAAGATTGTGACAGCACCGATTTTAAACACGTGATGGATGAATGTGGCTTGAGAAACATGACAAGGACAAGAGTTGTGTTGACTCCGACCTGCACCTTGCTCTGCCCCCGCTTTTTATTAGACAATGCCATTAATGGGCGAAGCCTTGATAATTGGGCGGGGGCCCAGAGGGGCAAGGACTGCACAGAGAATAAGTGTCCCTGAGATTGGAGTCAGCCACCTCGGGTCGACTATAGCTGCCAAGTAGATTTTTAACCACCACTTCGCCCTCATAACTTTTGTTGAAGAAAGTGCCCTTGAGCATTGAGTGCCCCATTCAGTTATCATGGAACATAAACGTCTGTAACTGCGATTGAAAATAAAATTGCAGCAGTTAGTTGCATCTTTCTGGTTAAAAGAGGTGTGTAACTGAGATATCTTTACTGCCATTTCGTGAGCAATGAAAACAATTTCAATCGACTTATGAATGTGTGTACAGAAGACTCCACAAAGGCCACCGATCGAATCTGCACTGTAAATAATCCATTTCGATGGCTGGTTCCTCCATCGGTGGAATACCAATTACGTATTTCATTATCACTGTACCACAGGAGTATCCCATTTCTGCCGTTCCTTCAGGCCCGCACATGTAGTTCCTCTGCCCTTGAGTCCATCGCGCTGGTTTTAATATCCAAAGATAAATTGATGATAGAGAAGTGGCCAAATGAGTGGCAATTTATACTTATACCTCTTACGAGGCAACTTACACCCATTACTCCGGAGTTGATAGTAGAGTTGTGAAGATAAGACGGTATTAATCCTTTTTCTATTCCTTCATTCCATCATCGCTGCATCATCTGCATAGTGATCCCAAAATAGGTGGAAGCAATTTCTTCCCAAATCGTCGTTGGAAGGTTTGGTCCCCAGATGTCCCATTTAATTCATTTAACGCCACTAACCGTCATTGGCCATTTGCAGCAATCGAAACAAATTGCAAATCACTCTAGCTGTTCTGCTTCTAAATACTTGTTCATTTGTAAATCGACAAAATGCATCAAATATCTTGCAGAGGCAGATCTGTATCTGTATCTGCATCTATATCTCTACACCAGAATAGATAAACAACAAGGCTCAGCAGGTATGTATTGGTAGGAGTATATATACTCGTGTTCTTTTGCAAGAATCATTAAACAGTTCAACAGAACATAAACGTCATTTACCCATGCTGATTGCTACACGCGGTGGCGGCTTCGATTACCTCAGCAATCCTCAGTCAGACTAGAGAAGGAATCTTTTTTTGTTGTTGCTCTTTCTCTGTGGAAAATTTATGAGATGCGTTTATGCGGTAATTGCCGACAAAGAATAATAACTCTTCCAGTCCTCCAATCCAATCCAAATGCAATAACTTACGGCACATGACATTTCCTCATGCGATCTTCCAAGTCAATGCCAAGTCGAGGCAATGCCATGCCAAGCCAAACTAAGGAACACATAGCAAGACACTAATTCCATCGCTCAAGATCTCACAATGTTTCGTCGTTGGCACTGGTAAAAGGTCGCGATCTTGACAGATAGACAGATGGACAAGGCAAGAGCTCACCAAGACCCCAGAGTTACAGATATATGGATGTTCGCCTCAAATTATTTTTTTTTTCTTTCGGATGAATTTGCTTAGAGCTCCACCGATTGCTATTACGACTGTAGACTCTAGTCTCTATTGTGATGGTTAGTCCTTCTTGATGGGGTGTATCTCTGCCCCTTGTGACGGGAATTTGCAACACGGGACCTAATTGATTTCAAATTACCTCTCAATGTATATGAGGATATGGACGGACTGACTGCTTTCGAAGTGAAATTTATTTGCCATCGTCCTGTAATTACATCGCGCTTTAGTTGATTGTGTGTTCGTGTCTTTTTCGTATAGTGAGCAATGTCATCGCCTTGTCAGATGGAAATGAAATGACGACACAGTGAGGTCGAACGGTTTGATTTCTTTTATTTATATTGTATGATTAGTTTCTTAATTTATTCAGAACTAGAGGATTTTATAGACCATTAGATATATCTTACATAGACTACTAATCTCATGCTCTTCAAAATAGGGTCAAAGTGCCCTACGGAACCAACTGTGACCTATGATAGCAGTATGACCTAGAACCAAGACCAGTGTCACAGTATAACACCTACCAAAAAAGTTCAGCTGGCCAGTTGCTCTTATGATTCGCTATTCAATCAAACCAACTAGAATTGTGCCTGATTCCCATCTAAAGGATTGTACTAGCGTCATCAAGGTACTCAAAGAAACGTATTTGATGTGGAAATGGATGAACTAACAGCAATCTACCACTTGGACTTTTCTAGTGAAGTGAACCTGTAAACCTGACTCCCTGTGTTTGAAATTATGGATGTATGATACTTTTTTTTGGCGGATCGATGCGTCTTATAAGTGAAGACAATAGCGAAATCATCGTAGTTGGTTAATTTTTTTCATCCGGTATATTTACAGGCAGGAGGACCTCAGGGCTATAATCTAAGGCCTATATTGATATTATCTAACTATTACTCATTAGTCAATTAGCACTGCTTCCGGTCCTATTACTTTATATGACAAACAATTGATGTGTTCAATTTTCGTGTTTCCAAACCGCTGCTACAGTCCGGGCCCTAAACTACAAGCTTTTCCAACGAGCATGATCACTCACCAGCAGCCTTATTTACAGCACTCCAAGTTAGTTAATGTCCCCTACCACTTACGTGGACCACCTTAGGTGCGGGTGCCCTCTGTTGCGTCGTTCCTAGGGATTAGACTAGAAGATTATTTGAGCCAGAGCTGTGGTGTCAAAAAGCTGAACGTGGCTCAGCTATCTTGGACGTTGGATTCGTAGACTAAACACATGTCGCTTTTACTCGAAACAGTCAAGTGCTTCTTCATCTGCTTTAACTAGGTCCAAGCTTCTGCGCCATAGAGCAGGACCGGGATGATAACGGTCTTACATACGTATGAAGCCAATTTGGTTTTATGAGATAGGTCTCTCTTACTCAATTGCCTCTTAAGCCCAACGAAACAGCGATCGGAAAGAGTAGTTTGCGTCTGATTTCTGCACTGCTTGCAACTGCGAGGCCAAGGTAAATAAAGTCCCTAACTACCTCGAATATATGGCTACCCATATTGACGTTTCACTCGACTCGGTTAAGATGTTGTATAGCATGTCCCTATAAATATGAAACAATTAGATCTGTGTGTTGATTTGAATTTTTTTTCAAAATCGGTTCGGGAGATAAAATACTCCGTCGTCGTAGTCCAATTGGAACGATTCATTCTGCCTGACAGCGGTATTTTGACCATCATCGCCGTTACACAGTGTACAGTTGACGTTTTTCCATATTCTTAACACCCACTGCGTCTACTTCCAGTTGTCCATACTCATGTTTGCAGGATTCCGTTCTAGCTTTGTAGTCCTGGTATGTTCGTCTTATTCTCTAATAAAAATTTGGAATGTCATTCCAGCAGTAATATCTCTCAATTTCCTCGACCGCGAGAAGCCTGTACTCTTCCCTTTTTTCTGCTCGTAGAGCATACGGGCAGCTCTTATTATTCACAGCTCAGATTTATATGATACTCGTTTGGCTGGGCGTACATATTGCCTATATTCATTTTGTGGTGGCGGTGTGAAACCAATCATATCAGAAACAGCTTCTCCAACGGCTACTTAACAACATTTTCATTGAAGCTCTGCGGTTTGTGTAAGAGAGTTTAAAAGAGATTGAGGGAAACCCTATTGGCAAAAATTGGTCTTATTGGTGGTCTTATTCAACTTCGTTGTGGCTGTACATTCGTTCATAGATTCTGGTAATGATCCGAGTCGATGTTGACTTCTCGGAAATTTCGGACACGAATGATGGAAGACTGTTTGACATCAATCGAAATATGAGCAAACTGGTTGAAGGCTGACAGAACAGGGGATAGGTCACCTTTACGCCCCGTTACTAGTTATAAAAATCTGAACCCATCGTCGGACTGGGTGATATCCAAACTGTTTTTTCCGATTACCTGCTAAAAGACAGCTTCCTTATCCAGCATTAAGATCTCCTAGCACAGTTTCCTAGTCACAGCTGTCTGTCTGGTATCTTTAATGGTGTCATCCTTATCCTTTGTTGCATGACGGCAACTCAGGCTTATATTACAGAATTTGACCTTGATGCGGATTGTTATGAGAGGGTGCACGCTCAAGGGATTTGGGCGAAACTTAAGCCGAAAGCTTAAAACTCGTTTTCTTCCTTCTTTGTAGCAGCCGCCGTAGCAGCTGCGGTAGTTTTGCATTCACTTTCAGTACGGTAGATCCCATCGGACTTCTTAGATCACGGTAATGTTTGCTTCACAGCAATTTAGGCTTCCGCGAGTTGTTTGGCAGCATGTTGTCTGTTATGAGTAATAACCTTCTATGCGGTGTTGTTCTCCATAAGGCGTCACATCCCTGTCTAACTCCTCAGCATTGTGCTACTTATAGCATTCAATTGCTGTGACACCTTCTGTGCCTGCGAGTCATCTTGCTAAATTTTTCGTAGCTCCATCCAGCTCTCTTCAAATCGGCCCCTGTGTTTTCAATCCTTCCCTAACTATTCTACCTACATCTGCTAATGCCGGTTCTATTCCATAGCACACTTTTCAATGAAGTTGCCCTAGCATTCTCTTATTCTGTTACCAATCAAAGGCCACATCCTTCACTATAAATCGTCATCTAAGGAATTCTGATCTGTTCACTTATAGAGCTGACCCTTTGAGAAGCTCTTTGACCAGAAGCGTCTTATAGAGACATTTCCAAGTGCTTTGTCCTTACGGAGTACTACCACAACTCAATCCTAGTGAAGCAAACGTAGTCTTTTCAGACCTAAGGTGGCTTGCAAAACACAGTTTGGGGTTTTTGATTTTGGTATCCATATCAAGCTCGGTACCGAAACGATGCTTTTCAAATTAGGAAACCAATCAACTCGCTCGGTATCATGTACAGCAATGCTCAGTTGTGTGGCAGAAGCAGAGGTGATATCATTTTGGACGCATTTTAAATTACTAAGTAATGAAGTAACTCCACTTTGTTTGGCTCAGATTTTAAGTTTTGAATCATTTGGTGAAAGTCTATAACACTGTGTGAAAGCAATATAGTTCAGGAGCTTCAGGTAAGATGTCATTGTGTCGTGGATTCCTCTCTGGCAGAAAGTTCTGCGCAGGTAGCATCGCTTATTATCACCACGAAAAGAAGCGGTGGTGAATCGCAAATTATAGTACGGGATTTGGGATCCAAAAGCTTCTGCAGTTTCACAAAAGATTGCTATCCTTTGGCAATTTGACGATCATGTCTTCATTCGATGCTTCAGGGAAATACTAATTTTCCCATGGCCAACATATCCCAGTTGGCCTGCCTGTATGGCGGCACCATTGATTTTCTGCGCCTTTATCACGAGCTTTTCACACTGCCCTCCAGATGGTTTAACACCATTGCGAAGTGGTTTCTTCGTATCTTCAGCTTATTCTCATTCGGTATCAGTTAGGGATCAACTAGATATTATTTGGAGCTGATTTCTTCTTATTTACTTACTTAACGGTCGGGACTGTGAAGAATCTATGCCTGGGACACAGCAGCCTTCCACTCTCTTCGATCCTGGGCGCGTTTCTTCCAGTTGTCTAGATCAAGCAGTTTGGCATCCGCGATGGCTTGATCCTTAAAATGAAGGTTCGGTCTTCCACGTCGCCTCGAACCTTGGGCTGTGATTCGAAGACTCACTTTACTGGAGCATTATTATCAATTCGCTGGATGTAGCCGAGCCAGTGAAGTCGACATGTGTTAGCCTTCTGGAATACATCCACGTCTTGATACAGCTCATAGAGTTCGCGCTTGTATCATATCTTCGCCTACATTCGCCCTCCTCGGATATGCGACCTAATATTCGACCAAGAATATTTCCCTCGAAAGTATTCAATATCTGCTCTCCTTTCCTACTTGCCGTCCAGCAGGATCAATGTTTTGCAGAGGGTGGAATTCTTCTTCCGAGTTAGGAGTTTTGAATCCATTTGTTTCACCAAACCGAAGTAGCAGGGGTTTCCTAGAGTAGGTCTTCGCTGAATCTCCATTAGGGTGTCATTGGTGAAGGTAGGTAAACTCCTTAACCACTTTGAAGATACTGTTGTCAATGTTGTCTGTTGACAACATGTACTTGGTTTTGCCCTCATTTGCTTCAAGGCCAACTTGTTTCGCCTGTTCTTCGATTGCCGTAAAAGCCTTTATGACGTCTATGTATCCCAGCAGTTGGACAGATTTGTAGACGATAGTAACTTACGTGTTAACACCTGCCCTGCCCATTGTATGTTCCAGCACTAAATTGACGAAATCCCCTTTCCGGAATCCGGTATGGATTTGGAATAGGTCGGAGGCACTGTTTCTAAATTGCACATTGCACCGTATGTTTTCCAGCGTCGCACGACACAGATGGATCAATTTTGCCGGGATCCCGAATTCGACCAACGCCCTGTAGAGCTCATATGCGGCTTTGAAGTCTATGAAAAGATGATGAGTCTAAACTTGAAGTTCGTTGGTTGGATTTGCTTTGGTGTCAAAACGTAGTCGATTGTCGATTTGTCACAGGTACGTGCCAATTAGTTAGTTGCAGACAGGCTTTAAACGTTCATACAGTGCATTGGATTTCTCATATGCTAATTTAGCAGGGATATGCTTCTATAGTCCTTACAAGACGTAGGACCGCCCTCTTGAAAATGGACCATATATATACTCCAGTCATTAGGCATGGCTTCATCATCTCCATGTTTGAAAAGCTCTGCTGGTAGACCATTAGAGCAGGCGGCCTTTTTGTTCTTTAGATTTTTGGTAGCTGAGGCAATTTTGGATGTGGGTTCTCTTCCTGCCCTATCACACTCTATACCTGATGTCCATTAAGTAAGCAGTACTACTTAAACACATTTACACACAACAGGTTGCTGTATGGATTCGTAGTCTTTGAACCCCAGCGCTACTTATCGCCGTATCACGATCGATTAGTTGGAAGCCTTTATCTCTTGTCGTCTCGTGGTGGCTGTGCCTTCCGTCTAATTTGCGGAAGATGTCCTTATTAATTTTGGCATTGAAATTCCCGAATACGATTGTGACATCGTACTCCGGATAGGCTGTCTAAGTTCTGTTTAGGAGATCATAGAACTCTGCCTAGTAATAGTCTTCAGCTTCGTCAGTGGGGATGTGTGCACATATTATGCTGATGTTTTGAAATATTGCCTTGATGCGCAATACATACGCGATAAGCATATTTGATTTTCCACGACAAATCCGCATCCTGGCATGTGCAGTTTTTTGTGACAGCTGTAATAAATGTGGCAATTTTTCGATTTTGTGTATCTGATCCCATCTATCGTATCTACTGGATCGCGGTAATATCCGCCATTTACCGCGTAAGGACAAGTTTTCGAGCAGCATTAGGACTGCACATTGTACGCGCGTTCCAGATTTACCCTCTACACTTATAGTCTGTGGACGTTTCGGGTTGTTGTTATCCAAGGGTTGTGTGCCTCTCACTAGTAGTTCTTTTTAACGTAGTAAGAAAGCTACCCAGGTAACGCTAGGCTGATTATACTACACCATGCCATTATTCCGCTTCGGGGATGTGAGCGCTGCTGTTGTCCGATTAAGGGCTCATTCGCCACCATTTCTTTTCCAAGGCCTGATTTATTCTTGCAAAAGCTTTTCAACCTGAGCTCCGAATATGATAGAGTAGCCCGGATAACGTCTACTTTTTCCTTCTGCTTAAAGCTGTGATGCCGCCGATGACTCCATCTAGGAAATTCCTAATAATGATGTATATTCTAGAAGCTTACCCTTTTCTATGCATTAATTAGCCAAGGGAATCGAAAACGCTTTCTGTGATTTTCTCTTATCTTCGTATCATTTTGTGGACGGATCTAACCTCTTCCTCAAAGGTGTTCAGTTAGTAATCATTCTCTTGGCGTACCACTGTCCTATCATGATGTTACTTTTTCTTATCCGAAATCTGGCTAAAGGAATATTCTCCTTTGAGATAACAAACTCCCATCAAGACTACTTTGTTTGCATGATTGCATTCGAAGTAGGAGGATTACTTAAGAAACAAAAAATGCATGTTGTTGTTGGCCACAATGTAGACCATCATTTGCCCCTTATTCTTTACATTTACTCCACAGTGCTGCATCCCAGAAAAGTCATGTTGTTTTGACCTTTTTGTGTTAGCGCCGGTCATGTAGCACAGAGATGCGCTCAGTTATTTCAAAGATCTTACACCTCGATAGCATTTAGTGCGAAATACATAAACAACATTTCAGTTTCAGGTCTGCCGAAAGCCGACCAACATGGCCGGCCCACCATACCAACGCGAAATGAAGTTCAATGGCAAGGCATTATACGTCTGCGTCTGCGTCTGCGCCTGTGTCTTATTGCATTCGTCCGCTGCACTCCCTCTCAATCCATTATCTGAACAATCACCATCATTATCAACATCGTAGTTGCGGTGCGATGTAACGAAAGTGACAATCATGGTAACGTCGACTGACTTTGTATGCCCCAAACACAATGCGCGCGCTCCAAAGATTTATCGAGACCTTTGCGACGTGACTCACGTTTTCTTCTTCCTCTTCTACTTCTTGTCATCTGTATCTCTTCGAGAATCATTACTAGATCCTCACTATCCCAAACAACCAATGAACATTGGATGGGATAACCTACGATTCGGACGATTGAAAATGCAGCCATTTGTGCCTTAAAGTGTTTTACGGATCGCCTGTGTTCGTATACGTATTCGTATTCGTATCTACGATTCATTTTATACCCTGGACAGGAGGTTCGAATCAAAAACCATTAATCAGCGGATTCCTCGTTCTCGTCGACTGATGTTGCGTTCCTCAATAGCTACTGGGCGACGCGCTAGTCATGTTACCAGCCTTGATCGCTGCCCAGATATCCGAAACTTCCCCATGTGCTTCCATGTTGGATCTCTAGGTGAAAATGTGATTAATTGATAATGATTTGTGTTGGCGACTATTATCCGTATAACATAAGGGCCGGACAAAATTGCTTACACCGGTCGGTCGTAGTGTCATAGTTGTTGCGTCAGGGTATCCCTTGTCGCTTGGTTGGTGTCCCTAATCCCGCGTTATTAATGCTGCGCGTTGAATGTTATATTTTTGTGTCAGCGAGCGCTAAGATACATCTTTCAGAACGGAGCCATATGGAGATCTATGCAATTCCGTGCTCTGTGCGTTCTGCTTTGTGTGACTATTATCGTCATTTGCAATCGGTTCTAGCTGATGATGCTAGGTATTAATTTTCTCGAGGATGGCAAAGATTACCAGTGTCCTTGGAGAGCGATAGTGAGTTGTTGGTTTCTTGGAATCTGCAGGAAATGGATTGGGCTAGGCATATGAATTGGCGAAAATTTGACCAATTTGTGTATGGAATGGAATACAGTCTTTGAGAGAGATACGATCCTTTTCTTGTCCGCTAATTGGCTGTGTTCTGTTCTGTATTCTAAGATTAATCTTTAACCTTGAAGCAAGATATGGGTTTAACCTATTTAAGTGGATTGTTTTCTGTAGCGAGACAAATGAGCGGCAGCAATGAATTTGGTTTAAGACAAATGACGGACCACACAAGGTGTTAATTTTGGTTGAAATGTTGAAGAGGACCCCACTAGACATAGGTTTGTTGATGGGAACCGAGTTGGGAATGGTGTTGCATTCAATGGATCAAACAAAAGAGGATTGATGGTGAGCAATATGCGTGGAATTCTTTACATAAATCTTGCGGTTATGTTGGACGTAGACTATAGGTCTGCTGTTCAGTCAGTTCAATATGGGTTCATAAGTCACTAGATAATCAGATGGAGGAGATCTACCAGATTAACTTTGAAATGTCACTGACTAAGAAAAAAACGGTCATCTGTAGTTCTTGGAAGTTCAAAGTACTCGTATGATCTAATGTCGCTGACTAAGTAGTAGTTATGCTTTGTCTTTTCATAGCAGGAAAGGTCCATCGAAGCAAAGCTTAGGAGTATGCTATACTCGTTTACTGTTGCTATACCATATGTTTAAAAAAGTCATACGGCCTTGAAGCATACACGTTATTTTTTCTATGGTTTGCACCAATTTATGTGGAATTCTCTTAGTTACCAGTAGACCGCACTAGTATTGTAGTATGTACCAATCTACAGTGTCTTCCAATAGGGACTTCCGACCTTTGACAGTTGATAGCGGTCATATATTTGAAGCTACATCTGTCAAATTGGCTGTCATATATTGAGTCTGTTTTGCTAAATTAATATGGACGGGCATAGCGTTCAACAACACGTGCAAATGATAAAATGGCTTTATCGAAATGGGTGTACTGTTTGGGCAACGTTCCGGGCTTCGTCCATTGTATGGTCGCCATAATCGTCCTACGGAGAAGACTATTCGCAGAGTAGTGGATTTGATTCCACAATTTGGCCCCACTGGCTCAGTAAACGATAAATAAACACTCGTACGTCAACGAAACGCAAGATCTGCCTAAAACATCGCCGCTGTCCGTGGGAGTATGCAGGAGAATCCGAGGCAGTCGATTTCGCGTCGCTCACAAGAACTCGGCCTTTCGCAGACCACAACTTGGCGAATTTTGCATCGTACCTTGGGCCTACACCCGCACAAAATTCAACTGACCCAGGAACTGAAGGTAAACGACCATAGACAACGGCGTGTGTTCGCTGAATGGGCTCTGGAGCAGTTGAAAACTGACCCTAATTTTCATTGAAAAATCATCTTCAGCGATGAGGCTGATGAGGATGTGGATGACTGGGTACGTCAACAAACAAAATTGTCGAATTTCGGACAATACCAATCCACACGAGATCCATGAGAACGACGTTGGCCAGGCCATCAGCGTCAACGGCGAGCGGTATAGGTCGATGATTACCAACTTCTTTTGGACTGAATTAGATGATATGGACACCAACGGTATGTGGTTTCAACAGGACGGCGCTAGATGCCACACAGCTCACTCCACATTGGAAATTCTGCACGAGCGATTCGAGAGGTTAGAGTTAGAGAGGGAAAAAAGAGAGATACCGATGTGGGTTGGTTTTAAATGTTTGCAAGTTATGCATTCAATAAGGGAGTTGTAGGCTTAGAAAAGTAACACAATGTATCATGGAACGTCTGAATGTGGGCTTGAGGGTGTACTGATGAGCATTCATAGTGAGAAGGGTGTTACGGGTAAAAGTTTAAAGGAGATTTAAGCTACTGGTGTCGAATGACTGTGTAATAATGGCATTAGCGCACGAATTTGGATCTTATCTAACAAGTGTAAAGAAGTCTTAGGGACACCTGACCAGATGTGGGCATTGTACTCCAGTTTTGGGCGAGGTCAGAGGGGTGATATATTTCTTACATCGCTTGAGGAAACCTAGACATTTCGCAGCATTTTTGGCAACATCGAATATGTGGTCATTCCAACGTAAGTTGTCATTGGCACACATACAGAGAATGGAAAGCTTTTCGGCTTCTACGATGCAAGTTCCATTCATAATGGCTGGGTGCTTGGAACTCGCTTTAAAGACGCAGACAGGATTGTGCTTTAAATTCTACTCTGTTGGAGGTTCCCCATTTAATGACGCTGTTTATATCGGAATTTAATGAGCTTAACATATGCTGCCGTTCCCGTTCTACAGTCGAAGGGCAAGAATGTGAGTTCGGAAAGGAATATGAAAAGCAGAGAGTACTGTCGTCAGCAAAGAAATACGTTGGATTAGAAGCAGAAGCAGTCAAGTGGCATTGATAAAAATTAAAAAAGGGTGTCGGAGGCAGAATGAAACCCTGGGGCACACCAGCATTTATTTTATGAACATTAGACTTGCAACCATCCAAGATAACTTGAATTGAACGTTCCGAAAGGTAATCTCTACTGGAGAATTTATATGGAGAAGAAATTCGTCGATCCCAAATCCACGCATTTTCGACAAAAGAGGCTGACGCCAAACTCTGTCAAATGTCTTAGAAATATCAAGTGTAAACTTTGGTTCCACTTTTCGGTAATTCATGCCAGGAGGAAACATAACGACCAGTTAAAACTCCTAAAGAAGCTATTAACAAACTTAAGTAAGTTTCACTCCAATTGATTTTCTGGTATTGCCTCACGGTTCTTTTAGGAATCTTTCCTCTAATTGTGTGGTCGGTGTATATGAAATTGGTTGATATGACACAATGGTCCGACAAGGTATTCGGCCAAATATTCAGGCCACGAAAAATGTTGTGACAAACTCAAGTATTATACATATTGATACTCATCACTGCTTTATTGATTGTTAAGGTGTATATGAAACAGAAAGTCTTTATTGAGACGACCTTTACAGAGCCATATTAAGATTTGGTATCTCTGCTAAATTCTGACTGTGCAGAATAGCGGTGGAGTATACTTACTATTCCGATGGCAATCTTACAATTATTTGATTCCAAAGAAGCGTGAAAGGTGTCTATCTTAGCTCTTCAAATAATTTTAATAATGGGGCCGAATTACATGGCATGATACTCTGTATAAGATCATAATCCCAGTCATAGTCTATGGCGCAGAACAATGTATCCTTGATGTAATGATTTTTGATCCTGACTAGCACTGACTAGCTTTGGAAGAGAGGATTTAATAGCTAACTCTACTAGCTAAACAGCGACGTTGATACGGTCAGAAGAGTGCGTATCGGTCTGACTCCAGTAAAGAAAGACCTCTCTTGAGGTGGTATGCAATGCTGCACGCGGTTCTTTTGTTTTTTTGATACTTTTGGCACTAACTCACAAGTTGCAATATTTTAAACTGTATACATCTAAAATCATTGCAGTTTGTAATCAGTTTTCATCGCTTTGCAATACTTACCACCTGCTGATTGTTCATGCATCTATAATTTTATATTAAATTAAAATTTCATTTAAGTTTAGTGGGTTATTTATTTATTCCGCTTAATACAAGCTCACACTAAGGTTTAAAAAAAAACTTAAGACTATGGAAGATGGTAAAGGAGATCTAAGGGAGGTGGTGCGGTCGAAATCGAAAACGCAGATGTTTGCATTGACGTTCCGCAGCATACGGGCGATCGGTTCATTGGAACTATAAGAATTGCGGTGTACTGGTGGACTGCTGTTGGAGGAAATACGTAGATTGTTACTCAAGTTTTGAGAAAAACAAGTAAAAACGAATATTTATCATCGAAAATGGCTTTATCTTTATGAAGATCAATATACTTTTGCATGCGTTTGAACCAATTTTCGAAGTACTTTTTCCACTCTAAAATAGGTATGGCGGATAGCCCATCAATTCGATATTCGGAGTGCTCATAGTCGTCGTGGAGAACGATACGTGTTCGGCGGTTGCTTTCCCTTATTTATCCAAAGAGTTCTGGCAAACAAATGCTGGTGTAACATTTCGAATTAACCATTTTACTCGTATGTTGCTCTAATAGCACGGTGGTGACATTTTCGGTTTTTGCGAAGCAACATGCGACCATTAACTTCGAAGTGATTCATGCGCGAATAGCGTTTGTTGGAATTAGGTGGCCTTAAAAGATCCATACGTATACAGTCGACTGTTGTCTAGTCGTCTATGTCGGGCTCATATGCATAGATCTATGATTGATCGCCTGTCTCGATATAGTCCATAGTCCACATAGACGTCTTTGGAGGCACCGCGACACTAGCCTTTTTTTGAGCGATTGTCAATTTATATAGTATATAATGCGAAGAAATGCTTTTGACGGCCAAATCTTCATCCAATATTAAATGTATGCCAGTGGCACTAGTGTCCCTCAACCCTTCAAAGCCTCTGGTGAGGATGGAATATTCCTAGCAACAAAAGGGCATCCCTCAACTGTTACCTGTACTAATAAACCTATTGCGAACTAGCTACTCATGGGGATACTTACCAAAAAAATTGGAATGAAATTGCTGTCAAATATATACCCAATATAGGACGCAGACAGTCTGAACTACCAAAGTCATATAGAACAATCAGCCTCACCTCGTTTTTCCTCAAAACTATGGAAAAAATCCTGGATGGACATATCAGAGACGGAGCACTCCAATTGAACAACCTTTATTAATATCAATATGCCTATCAAGCTGGAAAATCAACCACATACGCTCCACAAAATCTAACCACAAGGATTGAAATATCTCTCAGAGATATAGAAGGAGCATTTGACAGTACAGAATTCTCCCAGATATACTCGTATAGAGGCATCCAACACATGGGAGCTCATGACACCACATGTAAATGGATAAAATGTATGCTAGAGGATAAAAGAACCTCACTAGGCAACAATAAACTCAGTGTTATAGCTACGAAAGGATGTCCTCAGGGAGGAGTACTATCACCCCTACTATGGTCAATTGTAGATAACAAACTACTGATTATACTTAGCAATGATGGTTTCTATGTACAAGGATATGCAGACGACATTGTTATCCTAATCAGAGGTAAATTCGAGGACACAATCTCGGATCGCCTCCAGAGAACTTTGAACCTAGTTGCCGAAGGGTGCATAAAAGTTGACCTCAAAGCCAATCCCAAGAAAAGCACCATTGTCAGATTTACTAAGAGAAGAAGGCGAGAAGGAATCAGAAATGCCACTCTCTTCGGTGAAACAATAGAGTTCTCAACGGAAGTCAAATATTTAGGAATCACACTGGATGAAAAACTTACGTGGAACACTCATCTTTCTAAGACTATTGACAAGGCCAGGATCTCACTGTTTACCAGCAAAAGTGTAGCTGGAAAGAATTGGGGACTTAATTCAAAAATGACACTATGGATGTACAAGGCAATAACAAGACCTATCATCACGTATGCAGCCGCCGTTGCATAAAGCAACGCAGAGGTCTACACAGGCCAAACTCAACAAACTACAGAGACTGGCTGTGCAAGTGGTACTATGAAAACCACACCAACAGCTGTGCTTGAAGCTATTCTAAACATCGAATCGCTTCATCTGAAACTCATGAAAGAAGCAATGGTAAATGCCTGCATGTTGATCACAGAAGATGAATCCAACCGCAGTTAATGCCGCAATTCTACATGAATTCAAAAGCGAACTACTTGGAATACACCTAATAGACAAATGTCTACGAAGATATAACTTCCGGCACAACTTTAAGGCTACACTTCCAGATCGTCTTAACTGGGAACAGGAAAACCCAACATTTGCCAAGGACTCACATGTATGCTACACAGGCAATCCAAGATGGAATCCAAGATAAATGAACGAGTTGGAGCCGGAGTATACAGTGCTTGCACTAAGGGAATCATATATGCCAGTATGGATACAAGCAGCTCCGAATTTCAGGCTGAAATACATGGAATAGAGCAATGCATTCGAGAAAATTTAAACAGACATACGAGTATAACAAATAAAAACATTTATATTCTCTCCGACAGCAGAGCAGCCCTACTTGCAATTAAAGCTTTTGAAATAACATAAAATCAAAACTGGTCTGGGACTGTCTTCAACTCCTACAAATAATGACCACCACAAATAAAGTTTATTTGATTCGAGTGCCAGGACATAGTGGACAATGAAAAAGCAAACGAAAAATCCGCATCTCAATTCATGATGACAAGATTATTCTGTGGGCTACCAATTAATACAGTAAAAGGAAGTATTAAAATCTGGCGAGAGGAAAAAAAGCTTCCTTTCTGGAGAGAAATCGAAGGAAACAGACAAGCCAACAACTTTATGCCAAACTGTTGCCACAAGAAAACAAATCAACTACTCCAACTAAGTAAATAGAAGTCAGATTCGAGTGACCATAGGCTTTTTCACAGGACACTGACGTGTGAAAAAACACCTGATGATCTTGGGCATAGCACAAGACAACACATGCAGACTGTGCAACGATGATGTGGAAATAGCAGAACACATACTATGTGACTGCAATGCTTTAACCAAAATACGTTAACGTTACCTAGGTAAATTCTATCTTGAAGCAGCGGATATAGCTGCCAGCTCAACCAAAGACGTAGCCGCCTACCTAGCCAACTGCAGCATCATGGATGAGCTCGAAATGGAGGATATCACAATAGGCCCAGTTGTGGCCGCAGTGATTTGGGATTCCTTATACCACCTTTTACTACAATCTGAATCTGAATCGTCGCTAATGTCCAATCATGCCTTACTTTCACGATAAGACCAGATCATCACGAAAAGTCGGCACATTGTCGATGTCGAATCGACGTCGAAAATCATAAAAAAAACTATTACACGAAAATGTTATCGAGTTACTCGTACTTCCATTTTTTAGTTGAGATGAATTTTCCAAGTCTCTGGAAATAACGCAAATAGCACTCGTATGACAAAGCCTTCTGAGCATGTGTACTATTAGAAACTTTACGATACTGATGCCAGATTTGACATATCTACACGGCGAAGTCGATGAATGAAAAAAATCCATGGCAGACCACGGAGAGCAAATCAGAGGAATCGACGTTGAATATACTCGATTCGGGAAATATGGACTTGCTGAAAGGTCGTCAGCGCAAAGGAAGAGGGGAAGTGTTAATTGACCCTCTCAAGATCATTAATAGTAAGAATGAAGAAAAGGCGACCAAGATACCTGCCTTGTAGAACCCCAGAGAAGGCCAAGAAACGAAATGAAGGGGCGGATCTGAACCGAACACTTTAAAATCGGTTCGCCAAATCGTGTGAAAATATCCATTTTAATAAAAGAAAAACCTTATCAAAAACTTTAGTGAAATTTAACATCGATTTCGGGCCGGGTAGAAATACATCTTAAAGTTTTTGTAACTTTTCTTCGATAACAGCAGGATCGAAATGTTGTGAGAAAAAGGGACCATTTGATAGATAATTGAAGTAAGAGGGATCTGGTACGAAGGAGTTGTTGGCAAAAGATTATTTGAAAAATGTAGTAGAAATGTTGTAAGAGGGGAGGGCGATAACCGTTGGATTTACTTTTGCGATTGACGAATTCTTGTTTCGGATGTCATCGGTATGCTGTTCACTTATAAAAGGTTTTTAGAAGCGTCGATAGCTATCTGTGAATGCTTATTGTTTTCAAAAAATAACAATTCATGGTAAATGAAATTAGACCGCAATAACGTTTCTAAATTGTGCATTACTATTTCCGAAATTAGTGTTCTATTACACAAACACCCACCAAGCTCGTTCTTAATTTTATGGATCGTCCATGTCAACTGGCTATTCGTCTTGTTGTGGATAGATTTTCCAATTACTTAACGTTAAATAACATTAGGCCAACAACAGGAATGAGACTAATACGTTATGAAGATAATATCGTCACAGCTAAGGCCAGTGATAATGAAGACCTGAGTTTGTCAGTTTGCAGGCGTCCAGAAGAGTTTGAGTTTTGCATGACCACAACTTAGACATTTTGTGAAAGTATCTTGACCTTATCCATTACTATCAGTTGTGCGACAAGAAGTACTTCAGCTTGCAAGCCAATTAAACTGTGAACGAAAGCATATATTAGTACCTAGACATAGTGTGTGTTAGGGCCCCAGTAGCCTAGTGCGAGTGTTCCACAGTCACGGTATCAGAGGTAGTGGGTTCGAACCCCGAATCGTTTGTTTTTTTTTCTCCTGTTTTCTTTAATCTCCAATAAAATTAAAGCACGGTAAAAGTATCACGTGATGGAAAACAACGAGCGACCCGCTCGACAAAAAACGGGCAAGGTGAATGACGTGATGTGATCGTCTGACTATGCAGCACAGACCGCTAACCCAGCAGAGGGGTCAGTAAAGACGACAACAAAGAGGAGGAGGAAGCTAAAACGAACTCCCAGCCCTGCAAAGCGCTCTGTCCTATCTACCTTAACGGAAAAGATGCCGGTTGATGTAAATAAAGGGGCTATAATATCAACATCAATGTCCGATGTGAGGGAGGAGCGCTACATGGGAGGAAACAAAAGTTTCGTCACATTGGCAATCTCAGATTCAGACGACGAAGAAAAACAAGTCGCTGAATAATAGCATCAAAATGCTAGAGCAGCAGATAATTGACATAAAAGCCAAACAAATGGCAAGGAGAGAAAGGGAGCAAATCGAGCAATCCGAGAAACAATTGGAACAGCAACAACCACAATTGATTTAGCCACAAAGATTGCCGAAACAAAAACAGCAACGTAAGCCTCAGTTGCAACAACAACAACAACAGAAACAGCTACAAAAAAAGCACCAACAACCGCAGAAACAACAGCAACAACAACACCAAGAACTGTTGCAACAGCAACAGAAACAAAAACAAAGGGTGCCACCAATCAAAACCTTCAAGATGGAACTGCAAGACACAATCCAGTTATGTAAATCGGCCATAGGCAATAATTTTTTTATTAAGAGATTAAGTGACTGAGTTCTTCTCCTTCACACCGAAGGGTGAAAAGCTGCAAACTATGAGCCGTATACTGATCCGGAGGAACTCCTCGCACTGCTCAAAGAGCAGGAGAGCGCCGAGCTCAAATTCGTGGGGGTTAAGCCATTCGTCACAGCTAGAGCCAAAAATGAGAAAAGGTTGCTACCATTCTTCCTGGTTCAGCTGGCAAATTGGAAAGCAAATTGGATGGTCTAAGGAGCATCAAAGTCGTGGACTACCAGATTGTGTCATGAGAAAAAGTAAAGCGGAGCGACAAGATTTTACAATGTGTTCGCTGCCAAATGTTCGGGCACGCCGCGTCGAACTGCGAAATGCAGCCTCGATGCGTGAAGTGTGGAAAGAACCACAAATCTGAGGAATGCGCTCTGGGTAAGGGCGGAGCGTCTGAAAAAAGCCAACTCTCTGGTGCTTTATGTAGGAACACGGGGCACACCGCAAATTATCGGGGTTGTCACTAATTCCAGTACATCAAAAGAATAAAAAAGAATAACCCGGCAGCAGAAAGTGGAAGTGAAACGTCCACCCTTGCATTTTCAAACTCCAGCCGTTACTCCCCACGTTACCTACGCCCAAATGGCGGCAGGTGGGGGAAATACGGTACAGCAAGCGAAGGTTGCTTCTCAGGCCCCAGCGTCTAGAGCACCGGAACTAGTACCTGAGCTATATTGCTCACTATCCAGGGGCAGATGGATCAGCCTCAACGTCATATAACTGAATAGACCGCGTGGGTGGATAGAATATACGCGCTGCTGCCTGGCCTAACGCACCTTTTGTCGCAATGGATGCGTACGTGGCGGAGCAGACCCTGAAGATCCTTGCAGTGAATGTTAACTCACTGATTAGGTTAGAACGACGAGCCTCACTATTTAAGTTGCTTAAAGACCACGCCCCTGATGTGCTTTTGGTTAGCGAAACTAAGCTTACCAACGGACACAAAATGAGGCACAGAAGATACGAAATAGTACGGAGAAACCGACCCAACTCCATTCAGGTAGGAGGAGTTGCGATTTTCGTACGAAAAGGTATACGTTTTAAAAGAGCATACAGTCGTGTAGTACGTAGGTTTCAGGTTCTGGAAGCATGCATCATGTATATCCCCCTCCGTAGTGGAAAGTGGTTGTACATGATGTCTGTCTATGCACCTAAGGCTACTCAATCCACTTTATTCATCTCAGAGCTCGAGACGCTTTGTCGATTCCTGAGGCTGGAATTGGAATACAACTATTATATTATCGGCGGAGATTTCAACGACAAACATAGTGATTGGGGAAATAATACACGAAACACTAGACGGTGGGGTCGGCACAGTATAATGTATCGACTCGGACTTAAAGCGACGGATAGTCCGTCGTTTCCCTTACAGAGCATCTGTAATTTTGTATTGGAACAATAAAATTCGAGCGGTAAACACCAGCAATCTGAATATGTAAATAAATAAAATATTTCGGAAAAATAATCAGAACGACCTTCCATGTCTTAAAATCGCCCGAACGACGAACAACGAACAAATACTTGTAGAAGCAGGCATAGATCCAAATGAGGCTGTTCATGATGACAACTTCTTTGTGATCGAGGATCCGCAGGAGAAGGTAGAGGCTATAGGAGCGACTTTCCAGGAAGTGTATAAGGCGAATGACAGCATTGGCCCGAACTGGGAAAATCGAGTCCTTGTGCATAATTCCTACCTTCGAAATGAAATTATGAATTGGCGATTCGAGAGCTCGGGTTTCACCCAGTTCAGTGACGAGAATATGGCAAATAATGTCATCACAAACGATAGGGTACTACCCCCGTTCATTTCGAAGGAAGAGCTCCAAACGATCTTCGAATCACTTAGAAGTAAGAAATCAGTGGGAACCGATGAAATACCGAACATTGTGCTTCGACATCTCCCTCTAGAAGCGGTGAACATTTATACCACCCTGTTTAATAATGAAATGAATAATGCACATTATCCAGCGCATTGGAAAACTGGGGTGGTACATCCCATCCCCAAAAGGGATAAAGACACTTCCAATCCGGCGAATCTCCGCTCGATCAGTCTTCTTCCAAACATCAGTAAGGTTTTCAAGAAGGTAGTCAATAGAAGAAAACATATAGTTTCGGATAATCAATTCGGTTTCAAGGCGGGACATAATATTATACATGCTGCGTCTAAACTGGTTTCTGATATCCAATGGAACAAAGGTAAGAAACAGTGCACTGGTGCCTGCCTGATTGACTTGGAGAAGGCCTTCGATATCGTTAGAAGGGCTCTTTTTCAAGCTGGACAGGTTGGGCATTAGTAAACCACTGCTGTATATTCTTTTCGATATGCTCTCCAGTAGACAGTTCATCGTGAAGAATGGCGATGTGACTTCTGCTGGAACATTTAACATTAAAAACGGTCTGCAACAAGGTGCGGTAAATTCGCCGATCCTATTCAACGTTTACACGAGTGATCTGATAGGTTCACTTCACCATGCCATAGCGTACGCAGACGACATAATCGCGTACAGATCAGGTCCAAAGATTGAGGTCATTAATATTCTTTTGCAGCGTGACTCGACAAAATTAAGCGATATTGCGATGACTGGAAGTTGATTTTCAACTGATTGAAACCATTCTGTTTAGGACGCCTTTGTCTGGGGCCTCTAGGGATACCAGAAAGAATTGGCGAAAGTTCTCGATCGTGGGGCAGCACGGACAACCACTTGCTTGTCGAAATGCAGTCAGATACCTTGGGATCTGGCTAGATCAATTTCTGTATTTTAACAAACATATAGATGTTGCTCTGGCCAGAGCCAAAGGTGCTTTTGCCCTTACAAAGAGACTGTTTTATAACAGCCAACTCGATGCGAGGGTGAAGGTAATCTGCTACATTGGTTGTCCCGTGTGGTTCAACGTGAGAGCAAGTTTATTGGAAAATATTCGGGTGTTTGAGAGGACTTGTCTTCGCTTATACAGAACACCAGAGTCTGAGTACATAAAATTATATCGTAATGAAGGCTTGTACAATAGGGCGAACCTAATAAGAGTGGACAATTTTGTTATTAAATTGACTCGAAGGCACATTGCAAGAGCAATATGCTCGTCGAACAACCTGATATCCTGGGCTTTCTACCGCAATTATATGTATCACGAGAGAGTTTGCTTTGACGGTTTCATTCCTCCAGAAGCGCTCCTCTATCTAGATAGTAAAGGTCTGATCCAGGACAGATTGGCGGTGCCGCTAATCTTCCACGTCGACTCAACTACGACAGAGACGTCTCACAAGGCAGTGCGGAGCGTCTGCGGTTCAGTAGGGTGGTAGGATGTTGCTCGGCAGCACCAAAAGTTTTGGTGGCTAGTTGAAGGAGGGGAAGTTTCGTCGTCCAATTCCTCCAGTACTAGGCAGCTCCATAGGAAGCAAAGTCGATCGTCGGACTATTTTATTAGCCTTGGCCGGCTTATATAGTTTAAGTTGGATTAAGTTAGTTTTAAGAAAAAAAAAATACATAAATACAAAAAAATAATAATAAAAAAAAATTAAAAAAATATATACATTTATGTTTGCATGTATTTATATATTTAGTATATATATATTATGTATATATGTATTTATTGTATGTCTAAATTTGTGTTAGATGTAAGTAGGTTAAGTAGATTAAGATTTATTTTTTGGTAGTCTGTAAGTTTTTAGTTTTAAGTTTTATATTAAAATTAAAATCAAAAGAGTCCATATACTAAGTTTTTTCTATTTAAAACTGTTTTCTTAGTTTAAGCTGTATTGTCCTAACTGTAAGAATAAGAACAAAACCTGTCAAAACGTCGACAGACATAGTTTAAGAATTAGGTTTAACTTAAAGTGCCCGCAAAGGGCCAGTAAGTTAGAATAAGATAATTTTAAATTATTTAAGCTAATTTTTAAGTGTTTTTTTGTATAGCTTGTAAGTATTAATTAATTCAATATAAAAAAAATGCAAATAAACTGAACTGATCTGACTATCCATTACTATCATAAACTGGTACAAGAGTGGAAGACGTTGTCTAATGACTTTATTATATGATGATCGGAATTTTATGGAAATGATGCTAACTTTTGGCTCAAAGCATATGTCAATAAGCAAAATTGCCGTATTTGGAATGAAAACAGTCCGCAAGTGACTTTTCAAACATCATCACATCCACAAAAATTTACGCAAGAACATGCGTTTCAGTCAATGGCGACCGATTAAAAAGATGATCAACGAATATTTGTTTCTAAATTTACGTGAAATCGATGTGGACGACATGTCATAATCAAATCATTTATTTGAAGGTGTGGGTATTTGTTCAGCAGTTCCCCTCCTTCTGCTGTGTTCGCAAGTGGACAATTTTGTAGTCTATGCAAATAGACAAAGAACACTTTCAATGCATATGAGTCTATTTAAGGGGGTGGTCTCATGTTCGATCTTCAAAAAATCAATTTTGTTTTACATATTTTTAAGGATTAACAAGTTGAGAATATACTGTGAAGTTACAGCAAATAATAGGGGAGAGCATACCTTGCAGCTGCGGTGATTATACTAAATTTAAACGCGTTTTTCTCCAAACTACTTTATATTCGCCAGCCTAGATGATTAAAAAAAACTATTGGACCGATTCGGCTGACATTTTAACACAGTATTCTACACATGAATCGTTTTTTCCGGTACCAGAATTAGATTTTTTTATCCACTTTTTTTCTATCTCGAGTTTAAACCGAAAAAAAACGTTCGATGTTTGAGAATTCTTTTTACAAGGCCGCCATTTTGTTATTTTTCACTCAAATCTTTTAAATCCTCTACGGGACAGAATGACAACCCTACTGAATAATTACCTTTTTGGAATTTTGATTTCAGATGATTTCAAAAGGAGCCATCAGGCCCCCCTGATTCCACCTTGTATTGTTATATTTTTGTATTATTCAATAGCTAAATAAGAACATACGAGTATAATTATATAAGAAGAATAATTTTCAAAAAAAAAAAATCGTTAAAAACCTTCAGAATTTAACCTCGGACATGAGGCTACCCCCTTAATACTGCATGTAAGATCAGTTTGTTTTTCTTGGTTTTCATATATAACAAAACTTATCGAATATGGTCTGCTTAAGGCTTTAGTATAGCCAGTAGTGATGTACTATACGAATATGAAAATTTTTCAACCGCGTTTTACTGGAACCTTCTGGAGTAGCATCGTATTTTCCACTGACTTTGCCCATAACCTTCCGCCCTACCAATATGCCTTACCAGATCCATCTTGTTAATACTCATGATTTCAACTGTGCCTGCCTGTGGAAAAAGCCTTTGTCAGGCATCCTTCAAGAAGGAGAAATCTTTTGTCATAGTGGGGTCTTTGGTGTTTTATGATCTTGGCCCTGTGGAGTTTTCTCCATTATTTGTTGTCTTTGAAATAACATTGACAGCACTTTATCATCTTCGAGTTTACGGACCTTGGATTTTCTAAAGAGCTTTCTTAGATGTATCTGTGAATGTTATGATCGTTTGATCCAAGATTGTTTTATAATGGCTAGTCAGAAACAAACGTGCAACCGTAATCAAAGGGCTTAAGACTCCTAAAATCAATTTAAGCTATGTGCATTAACTCTGTTCATAAACGTAAAGAGAAACATAAAATCGAAGCTCCATAAACCTTTAAATAGTAAAATCCGTAATATTTTCTGTCCCAAAAGTCAATAAACTTGAGTTAAGTGCAGCACTTGTCTATTCGGTTTACTCTACTTTCACTAACTGACCGATTTTGTGTAAGAAAAATCAATTATCGCCGCCTGAGGTCAGGTATTCGTACGAGTAGATACCCGATCAAGAGTATTTCGGCATTTTGGTCACAAATCTTTGAAGTGCTCACGAAAAGAGATACAAACACGGCGATCGTCAGTTCGTGAAGAATTTACTTCAAATGCGCATACAATCGACAAAATATACACTTTGTCATCGCTACATTTGTTTGCTTCTCTCTTTCTGTGATCGCTTGATCATTGTGCAAGAAGCCTAACATTACCTAATGCAGCGATTGGAGGCGGATCAGATACAGACATAGCTGCAGCTACGGTACATATATCGGTGTGACTGATGGCTTGTGGTGGCATTGTGGCATAGTGGCATGATCTTGATTTTGAAATCGATAATGATCGGGAGAAAATCGATTGACATTTGGGATATTGTGTATCGCATCGAATCAACCCGTAAGACTACGACTCTGACTCCCTGACTTCGACAGACTTAAGCTTTCTTTTATGGTTGGAATTGGTGTATCATCGACTAATAGGTCGACGACTATAACTACAGCTACGGCTAGTGTGGCCAATAAATAAATTTTTTGGTGCAAATGTTTGACTTCAGTGTTACACGACCTTATGCAATGCTTATTACGTTTGAGTTGTTGGATTGCTAGATGATTGACGCGATTATTGATGTGAGGATTAGAAAAGATTGTGTTATGCGATTTTTTTCGAATTTTTATCCTGGGATTATTGAGTTAATCGGGGTTATTGGTGGAAATTAATTTTCGGAGACGTGTCCTAAATCTATCCGATAATGAAGATTGGGACAGGAAAGCGACTCTTGACATGCATATGCTCTCAAAGTGAGATTTCATCATTCATATTAAGACCTGCGAGACAATTCAGGTTATTTGATTTTGACACGATTTTGAGATGGAAGGGGCAGAATACATAAGTCTGTGCATCGCTGGCCGAAGATATGGGATAAGCAGCTTAATACTTCACTTTGATATTTATTGGAAGTAATTGGCTGCACGCTGTTACGGTGTCTACTAAAAACTTGTCTGCATTCAAGTTCTTAGTTCTTAGTCAGATTCAGCAGGTGCTATGAGACGTTGGGATATTTAGAGTAGAAAGCATATTAAGCCTGACTAACGAATTCAACATTTCTAAAGTGATACAATAAAATATGAAGGCTGCAGCTGCAATGTGATCTCTCTTGAATATATAATTTTCGTAACATAATGAGACATGTAGAAGCAATGCACATTCTTACTTGTGGTCTCAAGTAACTCAACTGTAAATAAAAGCTGTAATTGGGGCACTCTTAACATCTTAAGGGTTCTGTGAAACCCTCCTCTGAATCTTGTCTACCAAGCTTATAGGGCGATATTATTTCCTTCGACCCCGGACAGAGGTCAACCTAACAGGGGTTAAAACCTGTTGTCGTCCTCCTGTTTTATTCAATCCGACTATGATCTACACCGTAGTCAATAGTCAGTGAATTCGTCCTTCTGCGTCTGAACAAGCATTGCAGTTTCGAACTAACTGGTGATGCTGAGGGGAATTAGTAAGTCTTAGCTGTCGTTGGAGATGCAGATATTTCGGTCGATCCTTTCACATGTCACAATCATTTTCATAGGAATTGCATTTTACTTATCTTTGAAAGACAATCTCAAGTTACCTAGTGAGAGCTGAAGTCGAACGCTGTAGTACAAATGAAGTCTGTAAGACTGGTACCAAATATCGAATATCGCTCATGGGTTTATTTCAAGATCTGCCGTAGTGTGAATATATGGTCGATGGTGGACTTTACTGGCCTGAAGCCTTACTAATATGGATCAATCAGGTTGATGACGAACATTTTCAGGCATTCACACAATATGGCAGATAGGATCTTGTAGGCGATGCTAAGAAGACTAATGCCTCTGTAGTTGACGCAGTTCAGAGTGTTTCTTTTCTTGAGGGCCGGACAAACAATGCTCGGGCATACTTTCGTCCGAGCATATTTCACAGTTGGTGTTTACTCCCTATTAAATCAGAGCTCGGGAGACAGACCATCCGCTTCAGCAGCTTTGTTGGATTGAGGCTTAGATCTGGCAATCTTCACTTCATCCAGGTCGGGTGTACGGTCTCCTCATCATCCAGATTGAAAGATTCCTTCTACCTGACAGCGGTATTTAATTCATAGTCGCCGTTATATAGACAATCTTTGAACATCATCAGCATCCACTTCGGCTCTACTCTATGTTCCCTTGTTCGTCCCTATAGGCTCCTGTTCGAGGTTTGTGTCAGTGACAGTTTTTTTTTACCTTTTAGTAAAACTTCCGAATTTCATCCCTGGAGTAGCATCTCTCAATATTCTTGACCTCCTTCTTTTTCCTCCTGAGAAGCCGGTCTCGTCTCTCCTCTTCTGTTCGTAGAGCTCGTGAGCAGCACTAGTCCTCCTATGCAGCGCCGTTTTGCATGTATCTTGCTTAGCTGCATGTACTTGCCGGCACACATCGTTAGACCAGGGGTTTCGTTGTGGTGGCCGAGAGAAACCCAGCATATTAGAGGCGGCATCGCTGATGGGTTTTTGGCAATGTTGATACTGGTCTTCGATACTTGATGGGAGCTGCATAGTACCTAGCTTTGCACTAAAGTCGCCAAGGACAATTCTTATATCATAGCTAGGCCACTACTCGTAAGTCTTGTCCAAGAGCTCGAAGAAGCTATGAGCGTGCACTCATATAAGGCCAATATAGGCATAACTTTGGCAGGTCGGGTCCGGATGGACATTGACCCGATAATTACCACTTGAAGGTAAAATATGCACAATTGATGTCTAGAAACATTATCTACCCTGGGTATCACCAGGTTGACCTCTCAATGCCTACTCTATTTCTACAGCATCCAACCACCGTTATGACAAGATCACTAATATCCTATGGGTGGGATGTCTAATGGAGCAAGCTTTCACAAAAGTCTGGAATTTCACGGTGCCTTGGATTGATTTCGGCTAGAATCTGAGTTAGGGTATAAATGAAGTCTTGTCTTCATGGGTGCCCTCAAAATCGAACTAGGATAAGACGCTGATGTGTTTTTAAATACTGAGAACATTTAATTGCATTCCTCATCAGGAGTATCTTCCTGATGCCGATAAACTATGCTGTGAAGAATCAGTTGAGGAGCGAGGCATATGTAGCTGCTCTTAACACTTTGGTGGTTTGTGAAGGCAGTTTATATCACCGGTGAACTTCGCCGGCACGCGTTTACACAGATAATTGGGTTTCATATGAGCACAATTGCGGATGGCATAAAACTGCAAGATGCCGGCAGATCAAACGATTGCTGCCCGATGTCTTTAAGAGGTCATTGATTTTCCCGCTGTCTCTCAGAATAAAAGGCTGTAGACTGCTTACTGCGATAGTGAAAGGGTATTAGGCTTTTGCACACTTAAGTGTGTTAAGCATGGGTCTTTTATTCAAATTAGATGGTACGTTCACCTTTAGTCGGAAATAAACTTTAAAAACCCTCCATGAGGTACACTCTCAACTTCAATTGTATTTCAATATATAACAAACGTCGGTTTTGATTTTATTATCGATCATAACGAAAGCAAAGCCAACAGTCTGTCCGGAAAAATGTACAGTCAAGACAAAGTTAAACCTTTCAAGGCACCGAAAACTGACGGAATCTTTTCACTTTGATTCAAAATTACATCACATAAAGCTGGAGAAAGGTAAACGCACCTTACCGAACCAAAAGCTTGACATCGTTTCTTCTTAATGGAAGAAATAACAGAAGTTCATAACGGATCAATAGGGTTTCGGGGACAAGAATCCAGATTCTCTGAGTCTGATAGCACTACACGAAACGATGTATTTGATGTTCAAGTACAGGGGAAGGATGCGGAGTAGCACGTTGAGAACTTCTGTCAGGCACGATCGTAGCGCCACTGTGGTCCCAATATTATCTGTTCGTTGGACTCCGCAAAGTTTTATGATGTTGTAGCGGGCGATTCGAACGTAGTAGGTACAGGTGTCCATGGCCCAAATATAAATGTCGCAATGCCAATGGGATGGCACTCTTGAAATAGGAATAAAAGGCGCCCGCATCCACATATTCACAGACAGTCAAGGAGCTTTGAAAGCGTTAAGCTTGTTGGACTCCAAATCGGTACTATTCTGTTTCGGTACTCTCCCGAATTTATTTAAAAGAAACAAAGTCAGACTCTTGTGGGTATTAGTGTAAAAGGATATTGAAGGAAATGAAAAAGCCGATGAAGAGCTCAGAAACTGTGCAGTTGATCCCTTCAGTGGCCCAAAGCTTTCTGCCTTATCAAGTATTCAGCAATAAATTCGACAATCAAATCAGGGGAATCAGAGAAATCTTAGTGACTGAGGAACTGCAAAGTATCTTCAACAGTCTGATTCTCAAGTTTTTATAAGAAATTTGGGGCTCATCTAAAACTGACTTTGTGGCACAATGCATCTATTAAGTAGCAATGCGCAGAACCCATTTAAAAAAGAACGTGATAAGCATGAGCGACATAACATCTTGCAATGCTCAGTGTAAAAGTGATCACATCACAGTAGAGCACTTACTCTGTGATCGTCCGACCTACCCTCCACAAGTAACTAGATCACTCAGTTGATTTTATAGGAATTCGTATTAGATACACTGAGTTTCAAGTCCATAGTTACGAATATTCCTTGTCCAAATTGGTAGTTCAGGTTATTTTATTGTACACCTAGGGCTATTTTTGGACGTGCAACGAAACATTATTTACCGACTGACTCTCACGCCAAAACTATGAAAAAGTTCGTTTTATGAATCCCATTCACACTATCTATCAATAATCTTGATTAACCATTTTACGCTTAATTCTCTCTTTCTTTCCTTCCAATAAATCCAAAGCACCTTTCCTTTGATTCACTTCACTATTTCTGTCCTAAATTCTGGAATTCAATATGCAGCCCTAATCTTTGAAAAAACTGCAATCACATCCAGACCCAATAGATGCCCTCCAAGCAGTTTCCCAATTTTTTCGGTAACTCATAACTACTCGTACCGCCAACTCTAGTAATATCACCAGCACCACCAGTAGGACTAGCAGCAGCGCCAGAATGCTTTAGATAAAGTCGCAGATAGCTAAAATGCAATTGATCTTCTGGTGCGATAACTTGATAAATGGCTCGTGTTGTGCTTATTGCCTTATTAAATTTATAACAAACTTATTGGCCGCGCACAGAGAGCACTGATCAGTAAGTACCGCTCACCGATCACCGATCACCGATCACAAAGCACAGAACACAGAGTACCACCAGCATCAAAACAAGCAGTTCCACGTTAAGTGTGATCGCGTCTGAGAGATAATTATCGCGCGCATTGGAGGTTTGCAATCAATAATAATTGCAGCTCTACTGATATTGGCTAGGGAATTCACTTGGCAACATGTTGCACAATTTTTATGTGACTCAGATTGCAGATGATGCTCCATTCCGTCCACTGTCCAGTGGCTAGTTCAACTTCTAGTTTTTGGTTTTTTTTTTTTTGTCTGTGCATCGAGCGTCGAGTCCACCTACAGTTGTGAAGCATCTAATTGAAAATTGACACTTTGACAAATTGCCAGCATAATTATTGGATTTGTCAATGACTGAGGTGACAGCGGCAGTTGGCAAAGGGGATGAGAGGGTAACATTAATGACGCCTCAGGTGGTACTCCTATCATTTGTCATTTTCACAGAATCGCTGGTGTTTTGAGCATAGTTTTGCACGACAGGATTAATTATGGAGAATGATTTCGGAATTGAGTTTGCGTTTTTTTTTTTTTTTGAAAAATTAGACTCGTCAACGGCCGGTGATCAAACTATAGACAAGCCCTCTGGGCTTTAGAATTCCTAAGAGATCACAAAATCGAAATTCATCTAAAATAGCAAACTGAAAGATAAATTAGTCGGCGCAGGTAACATGTGTGTATTCACTTGGAAGGCTAATTTGTGTATAGAGGTGGGAGTGGACAGAAAGGTCTTTAGCACGAGACAACAATTTAACACAAGCGGATTTGTCTAGCGAATTTTTCGATTTTCGAAAGACAAAAGAGATTGGGATTGAATTTGTCAGGAAAGTGAATATCTTTGGGCAGGTTGAACAGGTGCCAGAGTGTAGTGAGCTATACAATGGAAAACGCAAATTAGCGTTTCATTGTGAAACATTTGTTTGTTTAGTGTATCGTGTGTATCCTACCCGATTAGCGCCTGGGGCTTATGTCCAAAAAAAGGTACCATAAAGACACCGGGACTGAGAGCACAACGAATGCCATGTGTGAATCATAGCAGCTACGGATATGTACATATATAGGAGTATGTTATGGAAATAGTTCTGGGAATTTCACTGGTGTGTTCATTATAGAGCAATAGCTAGAATGGTCCCTAGTTTGCACTGGTATGTTAAATGGCAGTAGCGCGGAGCTGTGTTTGCACAGAAAAGGGTCTACAGCTTAAAACGAAACAATGAGGCGGGCTCGATATGAATAGAACAAAGGTATCCGTAGATACTCGTTGATAGTTTTCACAGGCCCTAAAAATACATAATTTAAGATTATTTAATTTTTTATAAAAGAAATCAGTAAGCCAAATACATAGAGTAGGAGCAACGGACTTAGTTTTGTACAATAGCAATTTTCTTGTTGATAGCTTTGTTTTAGTATGCAATCATGTATGGTAAAATGGCTAAAACATTGAATTGGCAATGCAGTTAATGAGTCAGGATCTCCACTTTCACTTTTATTCCCTCTGAGTGAGTAGATGAATTTGGATCTCAGGAACGCCTCTATCAGGAATTGCTAGTAAGTGAACAGAGTGAGTGAAAGAAATATAGAAATTCCGATATTCTTGCCCACTTGCCAGTCGTTTGCTGATTTGACTGACAAAACTCTATAGCAACAAATGACATGATTCGCCAGCAGCACTTAAAAGACAGAGTGCAACTCACACGTTGAAAGAACTGCGTACAGCTTTAAAAATTTATTCGCAAATTATAGTCATATGTCAAGTCAGCTGGTTCAGCATTTTGTGTCGGGTATAGTAAATATTATTTTCTTCTATAAAATGGATCAATGTAGTCTTCGATTCTTTGCATATAAGAGTCCTTTAAAACATCTATTTTGGCGAATAGAGACAAACCTGAATTCTTATCCCATCGTAACTAATATAAACAAAGAACACATTAAATGGGCTGAGAAAAATATACTAGATCCTGCTAGTCGCCTTGTGTTTAGCCTAAATAATGCAATAAAGCTGTGAAAGCTTTCGCTAATAAGATGACTTAACAAAAAATGTCGGAAATGTTTCGGTGGTACAGGCTGTTGAATGAGTCGGGGCTGACATAGTTGCAAGTGATGAATAAAGTTCGTTGTGTTTCAGAGTCTAACTACAGGTGCTGGTTCATCCGGTTAACTAGAGATGTGATTCAATTCCCAATTCCACCAAAATCTGTATTGTGGTTGATCTAGTGGATTCCGCTTCTTCACTAAAAAAAATTTAGGTCATGCTGAATGGATCTTTTGTTTTCGTTATGTTCACTATGTTCACTGGGGATTGGTTAGATAGAGTTGTCATAATTTTATCCAGCTGAATTGACGTTAACTGAATCACTGGTAAGGTAATTGGACTGTAAGTCCGGTATCAAGATCTGCTAATTTGGTGAGTTTTGAGTGTAGGGATTAAACAGATGATTTTATAGTGGTTGCGCAGTGACCGAATGGAATCCGCAAGCCCTCTTAGTTTCTGATTATCACACTTGATGATGATCAGGTACTCTCCCCAAGAAAGGTTTAACTTGCGTTTGTAGTCTTCAAGATGGATTTTAGAATATTTGCTCAAGCCAATGCAAATAGAATGGAAAATCTTTTCACATAAGTGGTAGTAGATACAGCAGATCCACAAGAATACATGGTAGATGCGGTATGAGATTTTAAAATTAGGTCAGTTTAATGAGGGTAAGGCAAACTAAAGAAAAAACCGCGTCCTTTTAAGTACTATAAAGTCATAAATAAACTGCGAAGTCACTGTGTTTTAATGACATTGAGAGATTACCGCGAGAATATTCGGGTAGAGCGCTAAATAATGTGGCTCGAATGGGACAAAATACAAGAACGGATATTGTAAAAAAATGGTCAAAGGGAAAAGCAAATTTTGGCAGATTATCGTGGAGCGAAATTACAACACGTTCGAACTTAACAGTGAAGAACTGATAAATATACCTATGTCAGACAAAAATACTCAATCGCCTATTGTCCACCGAGGCGGGGGATAGCAGTAGAAGAATTCAAGAGTGCCGCCTTTATGCATTCAGCCGAACAACAAATCAAACATTTTTAATAGACTCATGTTCAACAATAATCCTGCATGTTAACCTTGGTCCTCAACGCCAAATCACCAGGCTATTCGTCATTGCCGATGTACAATAGAAACTGCGATTATTGGAGCTGATCTATTGGTACATAACGGATTAATCATCGAAATTAGAGTTAGACGCATCCTAGAAAGCATTACATCACTACCCGTTCCTGGTAAAATTGGAACCATAGATGTATTCAAGCTGGCAACAGTAAGCGGACCAAAGTCATACTTCTGCGTTGTTAACGAGTTCCACCTTTTTCGAAACACATCAGGGATCAAACAAAATGCAGCTCTGTTCAACATCGCAACGTTCACAAGTCAACCAGGTGCGGAACGACCTCGACAACTTGCCGGCGAGGGCTCACTTAAAAATGTATTTGGAATAAGTTTACTGTCATGTGTCCCGCAGCTCTTGAGCAAACCCTATTTACCTTGTTAAGACGAAAACTGGTGGATGCATATGCTGCGGGGACTACCGGCGATTGAATGCTCAAACGCAACCAGATCGCTACCCAAACTCACATGTCATGGATTTTAATTAAAAACTGCGCGACAACAGTTGGTTTTCAATTCTCGACTCGGACAAGGTGTACTATCAAGATCTAATGACTCCTGAGAACATCGACAAAACGGCAGTGACCATACCCTTTGGTTGAATTCCTTGCCATTCCGTTCGAACTTAAAAGTGCAACACAAATATTCGAAAGACATATGGACATGGCTCTCCTAGGTCTTGGCTTTGTGTTCTGATGTGGATGACATTATGGTGTTTTCCAATTCGGAACAGCAGCATAAACAGCACATCCGTCAAGTCCTGCAGAGTCTTCATGAAAATAACTTTACACTCAACATTAAAGAATGCATCTTTGGCAAACTCGATGTGACATATTTTAACCACATCTTATGCAGGCCGCCTGTAGACAAGATATAATACTTTTAACAGTGTAAAGCAAATTGAGATGCTGGGCGCGCATTCAGCTAAATTTACTGTGGGAAAGTACAACGTTTATTAATAGCGAGAAGTACGTATAACTTTACAGTTTAATCTAAAAAGTGTTTGAGGCGACCTCCGAATTTTACACTCAACAAATGACATCTTTGTAGATATTCTGCCGATAACATAATTAGAAATGTCAATTATACATACAAGGACTCGATCTGTCCTATTTTTTCCCAGTGTGACAGCTCATCGTTGACAATTTCTTGGTTAAATTTATCCCATGACTCTGCTATTGACAAAGGAAACACTTGCTGAGCTGTCCTGCATACCTAAGCTTTTTAAAAGCATTATTTATGACATAGTGCTTCTCCATTGTAAATCTATTACTTCCCAAAACCAGCACCAACCAAACGGAATCCGTATCAAGCACTTTATGTGCACCAGAATCTGGAAATGAAATTGACGTGATTGCCACCGATTCTAGCAAAGCCTTTGATAGAGTTTCTCATGATATAATCCTTCTAAAATTAAAGGCTCTTGATTCAATCCTCTGGGTTCAATCCTATTTAAATGAACGACATTACTATGTTATATTTAAGTCCATGGTTTCTGACCCAATTAAAGTCTTCTCTGTTGTCCCCCAAAGTAGCCACCTTGGTCCCTTATTATTTATTCTGGCCATTAATGATGTTTATTGCGTCATTAAAAATTCATACATATTTACTTATACAGATGATATGAAAATCTTAAGATATTATCATCTTCCTCAGGCAACCTACCACTGATGAAAGATCTAGACAGATTTGCACTTGATGTCAGAAGAACTTCCTTGAGCTTAACGTCAATAAGTGTCAGGCTATAACTTATACCCGTGAGCGCCCTGCTACTCTACCTCGCTACTATCTAATCTTTAATCTGCCTGAGTTAGGTTTTATCTATGATAATATAATAAACCCTGGCCAACCCTGTCCTTGGTTTCATCAACCGGAGTTTTCCAATCCTTATGTTACCAAATCTCTTACATAACCTTTGTTAAGCCTCTTCTTGAATATGCAAGCCAAGTTTGGTCACCCTACTACAGAACTCACATTCTCCGTTTTTACTATTTGCTTTAGATCATCTTCCCTCGGATGATAGCCAAAACTTACCACCATACACTGATCGGCTGAAACTTATAAATTTACAACCTCTCTTTATTCATAAAATTTTAGTTGGCAATAGCGAGTGGCCTTCTTTACTTCAACTTATTTCTTTTAACACCAATCCACGCAATCTTAGGTCTGTGCCACTGTTCCGGGTCAATCTTCACAGAACAATTTACGGACACCTGGAGCAATGTCTAGAATGCTTCGTGAAGCTAACGATATGCTACATCTACTACATTCTGTTAACTCAAGTAAATTACAGCTATTGTAGTGTGTTGCCATAAAGTATGATAAAACTTCCGGTTGTAGATGTACTCGTAGATGTAGATCAGTTGCGAAGTTTTACTACAACTTCTCAGTCTTTTATAGAAAGGTGAGTAAATACTTCAGCAGTACGGCACCCAGTTCATTAACGCCGTGTGCCTGAATGATGCGAGCGTAGGCTGGACTCTCACAATGATATTACTCCACTTAGGTGCTAAGCATTTCCTGCTGAGGGATAGTCATACAGAATATGAAACCCAATTGTCAATCAACGGTAATAAGGAACTCCCTTATGAGCCTTGCCTAGCAAGTTCATTAGCGAAGAGTGAAATCCGAGGTCCTCCAAAGAGAAATTTCTAGTTCGGTTTTGGAGTCATATGTTAAGATCCCACTACAATTCTTTCCTGAGGAAGTCAATTTCGTGTTTTTGCAGCAACAGGAATTCTGGTGTCATTGCAGTAGACTCAATATCCATACGACCAGAGTTAAAAGACAGTCAGCGTGCAAGGTCATCAATAGTCCAGAGCACAGTGCACTCTTTTGGATATTATCATCACCAATGAGTGCCAGGGTGTATTTTCTACCCATGATCTTATCTTTGCCACATTTAGCTTAAAAGCAATTAGTAATCCCTCCAAGCGGTTTACATTTTAAAAATAAACGTGATGCTGTGTACAAAGTGTGGAAAGGATTTAGATTTCCTGAGTATTTTGTTAGTTTCCGTTAGTTGTCCCGGAATAAAGTAAATGCCAAAATTGAAGAAGTCAAGCGCAGCCGTCCGACTAAAACTCTTTGGGGAAACTTGCAAGACTTGGATGTAGGAAGTAACCTAAAGACCGAGGTAGATCAGGTTGATCCTTATGAACTGTATAAAGAATTCGGTAAGGTTCAAACAAATTTGGGCCCTCGTCCACAACACATCCAAAATTTGCTTGCTGGGTTATTTGAATTCTGCAGAGTAAAGCAAATCAGTGTTTCATACTCGGATGTGGGCCCCAGCTGGAATCTATGACTTCTTGGTATTTAGCTCGCGTATATGACCAAGAATGACAGATTAACCATGACTTCTGCAAGTTCGTGTAGATTAAAAAGTGTTTTCAAATCATGAAGTCATCAGCAGAAGCTATGACTTTTGCACAGAATTCTCCATTTCCAGTAGAAATGTGTTGTGCCTAGATGTGTATATCATTTGACAGAGTTTTTGCCAAATGTTGCATTGAACATTCTGTTCGTCTAAGAAACCTAAGTATACTAATTTAGTCTGAATGTTATTGAAAGCTATCTTTACGTGGAAAAGATCACCATGAATGTTCTTTAACGAAAAAATATTTCTCCTTTTTATTGTCATGTTGCGCATTTTACAAAATTGTTCTGTCAAAACTCTAATTTATAGGAGTACGGAACCGGCTTTTACATTTTGATAAAAGCAATATTGACTCCTCGAGTCGTATCCAGACTCTCTTAAATGGGTTTCAAAAAATGCATGACGGTGTCAAGCGTTCTTCCCTTTATGGTTTATCCATTACTATTCCTCCGCTTTTAAATAATTTTACATAACTCAATGACTGACAACTTTATAAATAGAGGCATAGTCAAATTGTCTACATTATTTCAGTTGGTTCCACCAATTCTTGGCTATACGCTTACAGAATTGTACTCAATGATCGATGTGACTAAATGCATGCCTATTCGAAGGGCTTTCTGCTCACCCATTTATCACTTTCCATCACTTCTCAGCCTTTGTTCTAAATTCTCTAAAGATTGAAAATTCTTATCTTTAGATCTCTCCTGTAGATAGATAGAAGAATATCCGATCCATGAATATTGCCACTACAAAAGCCCAAATCGATTCGTCATCCATAGGCACAATCAAAGCAGTTCCAGCTCCAGCTCCATCAATAACCAATAGACTTCCCGAAATTTGATTCCCTTCAATGGCAGTCATTTCAATAGTTCGACCCGTTTTAGATACATGTAGCTCTACACGCTCTCAGTATTGCATTTCAACTTTATCACCACACCGACTCTGGTATCCCTATTCAACTGGCATGTGAATAAATCGGAGTCGCTTATCTGATTCCTGGACAATGAGCTTAACAAATTTGAAAATTGATCATGCGACTCAATCCCACAATAGGCACAACACCGACGCGACGCGACGACCATGACGACAATTTTGAATAGCTTTTCCGCCTTTTCGGTGGCCCCATTTGCACGATCACTAGGTCGAGCTTGTATGCGTGTATATTGGCAGCAGCCCGGTCTTCGAATTCAAATATCTTGACAGTGGTGTAGAAAACAAAAAAACACTCGAGATCAGACCAATATGTTAGAATAAGTAAAGCGAAAGTCATGCTCCACGGCATTATGTCGATAGTTTAAGCGCAAGTAATTAATTCCCAGAGTTAAGTAAACATGATTAATGGAAGCAATAACAATTCGCAAGCTATATCCACTTAATGGCGGTTGCATGCAACGGTGTATGGCTGCAGTGGGCGGGTGGTTAAAGTACGAAACGAATACCTAGCCGGAGTACCTGATTGCTAGAGTAATTTTTGAGGGAGAGACTCTAGCGGCGGGGCTCTTGTGGCACGCTGATCAGTAAGCTAGATGGCCGGCATGAAGAGATTTACGAGCTTCCACTTGTCGGCGAGTAGTGAATTTGGAGTACATTTGGGTTTGCTAATTACTAGACCACATGGGAGTCATTTTGAGAAACTACCTTTGATGGTATCGCTCTCGGTGGGAGTTGGATTTCTAGATTTACTTGAATTACTTCAGCATTCGGTTGGGAAGTGTGTCAAAATGCGACGGCTTGTGGGTGGGCAATGGGGAGCAACCGATCATTTTTCGCTTGTTCATAGTTTTGAAAGGTATCCCTATCTTTCAATCAGACAGTTGCAACTTCATTGACAGCTTTACTGTCTAGACGGGGCTTGAAAAATAAAATGAACTTATTTATGGAAGGGTGTCTGAGGAATTAATTTGTATAGAGGCTATAAATATTGATTCGAAATGTGAAAGGATTTGAGCGATGAACGATATGAAAATATGGAAAACTTTCTTGACTTCGGCACTATCTGTGAATACGTGTGAATTCTAAACATTGTCAAAATATGGCCACTGTCATGGATTAAAACGTCTTGAGAGACAAACGTTTGCAAAAATGAACGTGATTTTTCTTGCAGCAACCATGATTGTGAAACTAACACATCCGTGTCCGGAAGTTAAAGTGGTTTCACAGCACTCTATGACGAGCGATCGGAAAAACCGAGAACTTGCTGTTTTGTGCCGAATAGATATAGAGCGTAGATACTAGTGTATACGAGTATCTTCTGTGCATGTATTCGTATGTATTGTATATTATCGCGATCTGGGGAGCTCTATAGCGCTACAGTACGGGGTATACCTATGCTACAAGCGTCTCCAGCCAGCTCAATCTTTAACTAGCTACTTCTAGTTTCGCACAAAAAGTTGGCTGAAGTCTACTTGCGTGCGCTACCTGAGTCGCGGTCTTCTTCTACTGCGTTATCCCTCGGGGGTGGGCATTCTGCATCATCATCCAGCACAAATGGATGAGTTTGGCATAAATACCAAAACCAGATATTGCTCTGTATACGAGTAGCTCGTCTCTATAGATGCTGTCATACGCGGCCTTAAAATCGATGAGTAGGTGGTGAGTACTCGTATCGATTTGGAGCTCATGGGTTTTTTTCTTCGATGGTGAACTTTCCAAACAAGTTGTTCCCAGCCATACAGGCGTTCATACAATACACCTGATTTGATCTTGTAGGCGATGTTGAGAAGACTGATGCCTCTGTAGTTGGCTCAGTTCAGAAGGTCTCCTTTCTTAAGGATCGATATAAACAATGCTGAGGTTCCATTCATCGGACATATTTTCTTCCGACAATACCAAGCTATCGCCTGGCGCTTTGAAGAGCTCAGCAGTCAGTCATTCCGTCCGATCCAGCAGCTTTGTTGAATTTAAGCTTAGATATGACTATCTTCACCTCATCCAGGTCGTTGTCGAACTACGGGTTTTGTTGTGGTGGCGCCAAGCACATCATAGACTGCATTTTGATGGCTTTTTGGCAATGTAAGCACTGGTCTTCGATACTTGATGATAGCTGCATAGGAGCTCTTAAGACATGGAATTGGATCACTTGCTGTAATCCGTCAAACGTTATTCCTAACAACGCGCAGATCCGAAGTTCGTTGTCCTTGTTTCGCTTGTAGGGGTTCTCAACAGTAGATCATTTCATATCCGGTTGTTGTTCCATTATAGATAGCCATAGGATGAGGGGCCAGTTAGACGGACGCTAGTAACCCGTTCGGGGATGTAAGGCGCTGCTCTTGGTCCATTAAGGGCTCATCGAAAAAAATTTCTTTTCCAATATCCTTAACGGCCGGAGCTCTAAATATGTCGGAGTAGCCCCGAGAGGTCTTATTTGGTTTGTTCCGGGATTTTACTTCACCGTTTATTCCATCTGAGGAATTCATCCGTTGTCCCGTTTATAGTGCTGCTATTTTGGTATGCTGGATGGACATCGACCAGTACCTGATGGTTACCACTTGGAGGTAAAATAATCACAATTAATAAAAAAAGTAAAAAGTAAAAATCACAATTAATGTTTAGAAACATTATCAACACTGGGTATCGTCAGGTTGTCACCTCTCAGTGTCTACCCTATTTCTACAGTATCCAACCAACAGGTGGCGCCTTGTATATCGAGATATTAGCATTTGGCGTTTCGATCAGTCAATAAGGCTTATTTTATTGTCTGAATACTGGTCCAAAGGGCTGGATTTTCCCTTCGGAAGCTCAAAGATACTCTTTTCTTCTACCTTGGAGTCAACGTCATAGCGATCTTAAAAATAGACCGGTCTTCTTGTCTAGTATTAGTTGGATTAGTGTATAGAAAACACTTTTGATGACGTCGTCCTTTCAATATTTGCACCGTGGCGTAGTATCCTTCCAAGCGCAAATCCAGTACAAAAACCTTGCCTATCTGTATGACAGATATAGGAAAGAATAGATGATGCTGCTTTGGAGTAGTCTTTTCCTATCCACTCTGTCTACTGTAGTGCACTGATGTTAGCCTAGTATTTATCGAAAACGTCAACTGGCTGGAAGGCACCTTCGGTAGTAACAGTTCGGATATTCCAGGTGCATATCCTTAAATCGTCGTCCAGTCTAACTTTCCTGCGGTTATCATCAAAAATCGACATTTGGTGGATTTTAAGCCCAACTCACAAACATACCTGAGGGAATAGTTCGCCTTGCATTTAAGTCCACTAACCAGCACGAGTAGATTCAGCTATATAGACACGGCACGAGGAGGCTATGGAGTGACAAGGATTTTTCTGGCTACCCTGAGTTGGTGCCAGTTGGTATTCGGCCTTACATGCTAGTATCATGGCTGACTCCAGGTAAAAAGGTGGAAGATTATATCTTCAAATCCTTCAAACATGTGGATAGAGCTTCAGAGGTCTTAAGGTCCCAGTCAGGATGTAAGAAAATTTTGCTTATTTAAGCCTTTAGCGCAATCATAAATGATTAGTGAGGGGGATGGTAGTGCCTAAAATCTCATACTCCATAATGACATAACTCTCTACTCGTAAATGGTCGGTTGAAAGTTGCTTCAATTGGAATTTAAAAATATCAAAGCTGTCATCTGTCTATGTGATCGAAACTGAAATATGTATATCTAACCGCAGCTAAGCCACCATGGTGAACTAATCTGCTTAGACAGATGGAAGATTTGTACATACATTAACTGACTTTATACTTTAATTCGACGTCAAAAACCTGAATTTAGGTCAAGCGAAGAAAACCTCCAGCATCTACGTATGCATATTTCGGTTTTTGTTCTTAATTAAGGATTCACATCATGCAGCTCAGTATGCAAACTGACAACACTGCCCGTTGGATATGTCAGTATACGAAAAGTCTTCATCCATCCATCGGCTTCATCATCTACTTCTGCATGAGCTCATCTGAGTTTTCCCATTAACCGTATCCAGGATTAACCGATAGATACAGATACGAGTACGAATACAGACTGATATTCTAACTGAAATTCAACTGAAATCCAATTTAAATTCGATAGCTGATGACTTTTAAATGTTGACACATGCCCGAGCAGCTACTGACGAAAACGGGATTAATCCCAGGTTTTCGTACAGTAGAAGGGTACGTCTGCGTCTGCGTCTGCATATCCATTATTTTCGACCCATTAACTCATGGATTCCATTAAATTAACCACACATCCATCCATCTGTCCACAAAAAAATCCGTACAACGACAATCATCAACGATTGGGTAGACGGAAAATTGTATGCCAATTCGAATTGACTTCATTATCGTCAAGCGCCTCTGGTCGATTACGTAAGCTGCTTACGACGACCCTATTTGGTCTAAACGGCTTCAGAGTGCGCCTTTGGTGACTGTCCAGTGTATATTTCTCTGGTGCAGTTAGACCTGCCAGTCTAATGATGCGCGTTCCACATGGCATTGCGTTAGCATTATGAACCACAATGAGAGGAGATCCAACAACATAAATGCTAATCTGGACAAACAAGATGTTAGGATCTGCACTTGCATGAGAAATTGTTCCAAGGGTGGACAGGAGACCGCCATGGTACCATGGCACTCTGCACAGAAGTAGGAAGAAACTTGCAAACACCTCCGAAAGTGAGCTACAGCTTCAAATCCAATCTGAATACATAGCAAACTACTTTCAGTTGCGATACCACTTAAGATCTGCAGCCTGAGATACTGAGATATGAACGTTGAGATACACTGATATACTAGAAGTCGCTTCGTCGCACACGCGGTCATGTGACGGTGGCTATAGCTGTGGCGATTGCAGAGCTCCGAAGTGAAAGTGACTAGATTCGATGCACTTTGGAGTCGTGCCGTGTTAGTTAGGAGCAAATAGGATTGCAACGGGACCATGAATACGAGTATAGTGGGAGTGTTTAGTGCTCAATGTTTAGTAGCCCAGCTTGAAATGACATAATCCAATGAGGCAAATGGGGCGACAGATTTTTCGGCCCCGTTTATGCCTCCAACAGATACTTGAAAGTTATGAAGTGCTGATTGGGGGTAACGCGGCAACACAAGGGGGTTGGTGTTACAGTAACGCAGTAAGGCGCGGTAACTTAGCCTTAGGGTCATTTGGAAAATTCCATTTTTTTTTTTCATCCATATCCCTCGTAGCCTTATACATATCATTTATACATTTACGAGTATCTGAACGTTGTTGGAGAGTATTCGTATTCGTATTTGTTTCTTTAGGAAAACGCATTTAAAATCGATCATAACTCGAATGAGATTTGACACCCAATTGCCGGAGCATTGCCTTGGATTGGCAAAGTGCGTTCGAAGTTGGAGTACACAACAACGAGTCCACAACAACTACGATGGCGACGGGCGTGGAATATAAATTGAGGACCATTCCAATCAAGAGTCCTGATTAATTATTTTATCAATATGTTTGGTGTGTGTTTTTATAGTTGCAAAAGGTACGAGTAATATCGGATTACACATCGTGTTGGCGGTGTTGTTATTTTTGCTGGCGTGGATATAGTCACTGCACCAGAAGCTAATCCATTAAGTGGATCTGGTGAAATGAGACAGAAATGTCCTCGTTTGGGCGAGTTACATAATTAGGCAATTACTTTAGGTCATTAAAGTCTATAGTTGATTAATTTATACCTGGTCAAGCTTTCGAATCTGGAGAAGGTGTTGGCCGCATTCTTGCTTCCTCAGGAAATCACGTAATTTTAAGTACTCGTATCTCTGTTGAGGTTTCTTTTTGTTAGGCCCCTATCTGGCTAGGATTGAAAATCTTTTTGGGGGCATTTGTGATTGCCCACTTACCTGGTGAAATCATGAATTTACCTTAATTGTGGAAAAATATTTTAGAAAAATATTCAAACGGTCTTTGAGGTTAGTTAAGCCTTGAAATAAGGGCTTACAGTCATCGATGTAAGACCTAATGAGAATGTATTTTGTATAATGAGGAATACCTATCCAAACAAGGCTGTTCTTAGAAGAGGATAGTGTTTAATGACTTACGAGTATCTGCACTATGCTAATGCTTCTTACAAGGAATTCCCGGACAAGATTGATTTTTTTTTTTTTGTTATAATTTATGCGCGCCTAAGGGGTTAGATACCCTTTTACTGTTGCCCGGGCGGGGTCGGAAAGGTAGAAAGGAGGAGAAAGGAAAATTGTTTTGTAGTGGTTTGAAACTCAGGTGTGTTTGGTTTCGGTATTTGCTCTCCAGGGGTTGGAGTCCGAATAGGGCGACGGAGAGATTTTTCTTCACTCAGAGTGGAAGATTATAATTCGCAGTAATTATATGTGCTTGAAACTCTACAACAGCCAATTCTACGTGTCAGTGTTATGCCTTCACACGCTGAATTTTTCTGTCTGAGTTCCAATTACACAACTGAAAAACTTGAAAGACTTGTTCATGGGCAGGATTCGAACCTAGACCCCTCCGAGTGAGAAGCCATTGCTAGTACCACTACACCACGGCCACCCCCTTTGAAAACTTTGTTAAGCATTTTAATATTGTTTATGACTGTTGGCAATGATTCTTAAGACCATACGGTTTGCTTTGGAAGGCCTTTATCGTCTTCTGTCGAATTTGTTTTTATTTGAAACTAGTGTTCTTGAGTTTTCATCAGCTTGCGAAAAAAAGTTAGTACCACGTTAGAAATGCAAGTGTACTATATGTCTGTTTCTTACCTTCACCAGTTATTTCCCCAGCATGCGTATGGATCAGGCTTATTAAGAGACACATCAACGGAAATAGAGCATATTAAGCAGTTCATGTTGTTAAAGTTTTAAATAGTGGACAAGCGTTTTATGAACACACAAACGTTGGCACTTAAGCCTCTCCACATGATGAAGGCTGGGCGACTGGTACCATCGATTGACCTTTGAGTGCACTAAAGCACTTTATCAGGACTGCGTAGATGTATACTACTCGTACAATATAATATTTATTGATATTTATTTCAATCCTTTATTAATCTCTTTTTAACACACTAATGGAGCACATTTGATTTTGCAGTCAGCAGTCGGCGGAAGAGTGCCTATAAACTTGGTTGTCAAAACTAATACAGTGAATGTCAAACTGTGGTCTACGTTCCCTGTGCATGATATACTACATCCTCCCGGGCTTATTGAACGATCAGTGCGCTTTACAAAATTTTCCTTACGATGCTATGTGTACAATTCAGTTTCTTAATTAATAATACATTTGTGTATATTTTCTGTTACATTTCATACGTACTAACAATATTTAAGTACTAAAAATATTTGATTCCTTTTCGCTTTCTTGTATTTCTTCGAAGCGGAGCATTTCCAGAATCACTAGTCTTCTGGGCTTTTACTGGTATACGAGTATCTTAGGTTTAGGAATAATAGTATAACTTGGATTAAACGTACATTTGATTGGAATTTTCTTTAATTAATTAATATGTACTGTTCTATATTGTGAACCAATTTGAACAATATATCTGATAGTACTTAAGATCTTTTTGATTTTACAAGGGAGCCATTTTCTGATTTCCTTCACATGATTTTTATACAGGCATTCCTCCCCCTCTCTATATGTTGCTTTTGTACATTTCTTAAAATTACAAGTATCATTTTTAAATTTGTTTCTATTTTGCTTATTTTTTGAAATTAAACTATCTAACAATATTCTAGGTTTATACGAAAAGATCAGTTCGGATGGAGTTTCATTGGATAGAGAATTTGGAGAGTTACGATGATTCAAAAGAAATAAATCATTTTTTTCTTGCAGTGATCTCGATCTTGATCTCGAACCAAATCGAAATTTTTTTAGCACAGTTTTAGCTATTCGCACATATCGTTCCGCTACACCATTCGATTGGGGATGATATGCCGGGCTGTGTGATAATTTAATTTTAGAACTAGAATAAAATTGTTTAAAGTTAAATGAAGAGAATTAATTTAATGGGGGCTAACGCTCCATTTATTTCGCTTAATACAAGCTTAAAGTAACTTAGAAACTAGGACTTAAAAACTAACAAGAATTAGGGGTTAGGAAGTAAGGGAATGGTGGAGGAGATCAAATTTAAGACGAGAAGTGCTCAGGTTAAAATCAAAAAGGGGAAGGTTTGAGTTGACCTTACGGAGCATGCGGGAGATTGGTTCGTTAGAGCCATAAGATATAGAACAGACGAGGACAGCGTAAATTACGAGGGTTAGTGTTGAAGGAAATAGAATTGTAAAGGGAAGCGCAGTCCACAGAACCGGAGAGTAGTCGATGAATGAAGAGAATGTCAGCTACGTCTCTGCGTTTTTCTAGGGTATTCAGGTTAAGAAGTTTGAGGCGGTGGCGATAGGGAGGTAAGATAAATGGGTCACTCCAGGGTAGTCCACGAAGAGCAAACCGAAAAAAACGACGTTGAATGTTCTCGATTCGGGATATATGAATTCGCTGAAAGGGGGACCATACTTGGCTGGCTTATTCAAGGAGGGCCGGACAAGGGTAATGTAAAGTGACCTTGTCACATAAGGGTTGAAAAATTCTTTAGACCAACGTTTGATAAAACCGAGCGATGAGTTGGCATTAAGGATTATCTCATCAATATGCGAACGGAAGTTTAACTCTCTATCGTATAAAATTCGAAGATCGCGAAGGGATTGAACCTGGGGTACAGGTTGGTCATGCATATAATAAGGTCGAGAGGGGGTTGATTGGACTTACGAGACAAAGTCATAGATTGGCATTTGGAGACATTAAGTTCAAAGCAATTTTTTAAACACCAAGTAGAAAACCTATCGAGGTCTTTTTGAAGGAGAACAGAGTCCTGGGGTGAAGAAATAGTTTTGGAGAACTTAGTGTCATCGGCTTAAATGGATACGGAGCAATGTTTGATAATCTTCTCCAGATCGTTTATAGTTAAAATAAAAAAGAGGGGACCTAGATGGCTGCCTTGTGGGACACCAGAAGTGGCTAAAAACAAGGTTGAGAAGGCTGACCTAAATCGAATGCTATAGCAACGGTTCTCCAGATAAGAAGATATCCATTTCAACAATATGGGGTCAAAACCGAGGGAAGACAATTTGAAAATGATCAGTTGATGTGATATTTTATCGAAGGCCTTAGCGAAATCTGTAGCAATAACGTCAATTTCGTTGCCATTTTCTAGGGCTGAAAGCGCAAAGGATACGAATTCAACTAAGTTTGTAGTAGTTGATCTACCTTTTGAGAAATCCATGCTGACTGGGTGATATAAGTGACTTGCACTGAAAGCTGAGAGCTTCATATAAGAAACTTTCGAACATTTTGGGTATGTGAGAAAGCATAGCAATTGGAGGGTAGTTGCTTACTTCCTTCTTTGATCCCTTTTTGTGAACAGAGGTTATGAAAGAGGTCTTCAAACTTGGGGGAATTCCCCTTGTGGAAGGGACAGATGAAAGAGAGAGGAAAGTGGGTGCGAAAGATTGGAGGCACCCTTTTTGAGAAATATTGCTGGGAGCCCATCTGGATCAGATACAAATTCATCATTGAGATTTTGTAACTTTTCTTCGATAAGGATGGGATCAAAAGGTTGAGAGAGAGAGGGCCCAATTGAGAAATTGGGAAGGTACTTGAAATAGATGGAGTCGGGTACAAAGAGGTTGTCTACAAATGACTGTTTAAAAAAGTTTGCAAAATAATTGGCAATAATATGTGGATCGGTCGATGATATATTATCGAACGAGAGAGAGAGGGGGGATAACCGTCTGATTTTCTTTTGTAGTTAACAAATTGATAAAATGTCTTAGGATCGTTGATAAGGTTGGTCTGTGCTGTGTCGAGAAAGCGTTGATAGGGGCAGTTATAGAGCTGGGTGAATTGTAGGTAAGTTCCAAGATAGTTAGAGTAGTCATAATAAGAATTGGTGCGAAGAAAAACTGCCCATTATTTCTTTCTTCTGTTTCGTAAAGAGCGAAGTCTTCTGTTGTACCATGGAGGTGAAATAGATGATGTTTTATGCCGTAAAAATGGGACGTAGAGAGAAATGGAATTAAATATTGCACTGTAGAAAATAGAGATAGCATCAGATAAGGATAGGTTGGTAACGGTGGACCATTGTCAGTCACAATCTCTGCCGGAAATCCAAAAATTGATGTTCCATTCATAATTATGACGCTTAAAAAGCGACTAAATACATCTACCACGAGTAGCAGTGTTTTCCCTTCGAAATAGAAAAAATCGAGATGTATTCTTTCGAATGGATAAGAGCATTTAGGCCAGCTTGAAATAACCTCTTCCTTTGAAGTAACTGAATAACTGCGCGGTATTTTAAAAATTTTAGTTCTACCATATTAGGCCATCCTTCGTTAACATACCTGTATAACTTCGATAATTCCCTATCTTTATTTGTCCCGTCTTTTATCATATCCCTATTTACTGGCAATTCTTTAAAGAAATTTATAGAATATATGCAAATGCTTTCAACTTCAGTATTAGCCGTAATTGACAATCTTAATAACGCATCTATATGCGCTAAATCCTTTGTGGGTCTATGTTTAATGGTATAATTGAACATAGAAAGTGTGATAGCCAATCTCTCTAAGCGGGCGACCGCAACAGGTGGAGTCCCTTTCACTGGGTTGAATATCTCCTTCAGAACCTGATTGTCCGTATATATCACAAGCGTTTTCCCGTATATATACTTAAAGAATTTTTTCACGGCAAACATGACTGCCAGGGCTTTCCTGTGCAACTGAAAGTAGTTCCTTTTCGCGACTGAAAGGGTACTACTTGCGTATAAAACCGGCTTCTCAACTCCATCAACAACGTGCAACAACACTGCCGCCACCCCTTGTGGACTAGCATCTATACTAATAATACGAGTAATTGGTTTGTATCCTATCATGCATTTCTAGTACATTATTTCTCAGAATGAGAAATTCTTAGAATTTTTGAATTCTACCTGACACTTTTCGTCCCAAATGAATTTACAATCCTTGTTTAACAAATTATATACATTTCCTAAATTCCCTGAAAGATTCGGAACAGACTTCCGCTAGTAGTTAATTAGGCCTAAATATGACTGAAGTTCCTTGACATTGGATGGGCATGGAGCTTTTAAAATTGCTTCCACCTTCCTAGGGTTAGGTCTTACCTCATTTTGACACACTATATGCCCTAAATACTCAACTGATTTACGCAACATTTTACACTTCGCTACATTAATCTTAATCTTATGTGAATTGAGTCTCGCGCACACCTCAAGCAGTTTCGCCCTACACTGAACCTCTGAGTCTCCGCCAACAATAATATCATCGATGTATTCAAAAACCCCCTCGATTCCCACTAATACGCGATCGATAACCGATTGGAATATAGAAGGAGCGCTAGAAACTCCAAAAGGTAAGCGAGTGTACTGATAAAGGCCTTTATTGGTATTTATCGTTGGTAATTCTCTGGAATTACTTGTTAATTCTAACTGTTGGTAGGCTCCTGCTAAATCTAGAACACAAAATGTATTGTAGTTAGCTAAACTTGCGAAGATGTCCTCAATGTTTGGTATGGGGTAGTGTTCCATTGCAACGAACTTATTGACGCAGGCATGATCGGATGCATAATCGGACTTTCCCGTTTTGTTTTGGGACGCAAAGGATGGGTGATGCCCAACGACTGTGTTTCACCGGGACAAGGATACCATTTTTAACTAAACGCTCTAGCTCAATTGAGACAACTTCGCGTAATCTAAATGGCACTCTATATGCCTTACAGAATATAGGACTCGTGCTCCCAACTAAATTAATTTCTGCCTGAAATCCCTCTATTACCTGATTTGGATCATCCGAAACGACATGCGGAAATTTTTCTCTAATTTCTAATACTATATCAGATTGTGATATCTCTTTAGTGCATGCATTACTTTCATTTGTATAGTTTATAGATAACTTACTATGGCTTAATATATTCTCCTTCCGATTTGGGATGAATACGTCCAACCACGTTCTTCCAAAAAGCGGAGTAAACGGATAACTATCCACCACCATAATCTCCACATTCTCTTCTACCCCTTGAAACTCCACATCAACGACTGCCTTCCCCGCAACTTTGACTTTTATTTCTGAAATAGTTTATAATTCTACTTCACTATTTATAATTTGAGTATAAGGAAACTTATCTTTAAATTCCTGAAGAGTGATTACCGACATCGCCGCCCCCGTATGGAGGTCGATACAACAGCTTTTTCCCATTCACTCGAACTTCCAACTTTAAGCTGCTCCGCTTGTATGTTGTTTATCACTTTCACTGGTTTTAGATATCGGCGATTTCCTCCATCTCCTTTCGATCCAGACCAACACACGGCTGCAGTGTGGCCTTTTTTATTGCATTTAAAACAAACCCAACTCTTAGCCTTGCACTCCTGTTCTTGCTTATGCTTACAAGCCTTGTTGCTGCTGCTCTTAGGTATTCCACTCTTCCTCTGCTTCACACGACTACTGTCCCCTCTTTCCTTGACTATATAAACGGAGTCTGCACTAGGATGAATTGTTCTCTGCTCCTTCTCCGACATCTCCATACTAAGCGCGATCTCGCAGCACTGATCAAATTTTCTGCTATGGTCTGTTAAAATATTTTGCTGAATGCGATCGCTACGGAGTCCCACGATGAATTTATCAGTCAAGGCGTCCTCCAGTGCTAGATTTCTTAGTTCCGCTGCATTCGTAACGCAATCATCAACGAAGTCTCCAAATTTGCACGTTTCTGTAAGGTTTCATAATTTCACGATGAAATCGCTGATTGACTCTCCATCCTCCTGTTTTGCTTTTGCGAGTTTAAATCGTTCTGCTCTTTTATTTTACTTTGGAGCATAATGTCTTTCTAATAACGTAATCAATTCAGGAAACGTTTTAGCGCTAGGCAATGTGGGTGCTGATAATGACTTTAACACCTTATACACTTCTGAACCCACTAAAGTAATGAACACTGGTGTCTGGATATCACTTTGAATTTTATTGGCTATGAAATATTGTTGCACACGGTCCTTGTATGCTGCGAAATCTTCCCCAGGAACGAACTCGTTGATGTTTCCTAGAAACGACATATTTCCCGCAGCTATGGCTTCTGTGTTGACTTCCTTTCGCTCTGGCACTTTTTTTTCCTCTTTGTAGCTCATTGGTTAGACCTCATACTTCAACACGTGATGGATTTGATGCGCGTCTTTCTTTCCAATCTTCGAATTTTTATAATATTTATAATATAATTTGTAATTTATTTGTTTGAGTACTGCTCAATTAACCTCGTCGCCAATATAATATGGTTGTCAAAACGACATCCACAGCTCTAGACAGTTTGAGCTACTTGACTGAATATTCAAGGGGAACTTTGGCAAACGGTATTAAGCGGCATGTAAGTGCACGATTCATAACAATCAGCAGCAAGGTCAAATTCGGAAATATAAGCCTGCTTTGTGCTTATGTCTCTACAGAGGATAAGAATGACAGGATCAAAGGTAAATTCTATTACCTCCTAAACCAAACATACTCGTATCATGTATATAATCTTCAGTGCAGCAGCTATTGCACCAACATTTTCCTAGAAGAACTGAACGCAAGAATGGGTAAGGAAGCCGTCATCGGTGGACATATAGTAGAGACAAGTTTTTAGAATTTGAACGTAACCTGTTAGTAGCCAGCACGCAATAGCCACATCTCAACAACCGTAAAGAGGGTTGGGTATCCAAGGGCGAAAAAAAAAAACGAACATACCAGGGTTTCAAAGTCATAATGTAAGCCTCCACAAATGAACATGGACAGCTGGAAGGAGATGGTGCTGAGAATATGGAATCAGGGGTTTTAGACGCCAACATCTGATATGGCATGGCCACATTAAGCGAATGGACGCAGCTCTTCTCCCCTGAGATTTCGAATCTAACCCCCAGATGAACGGAGAAGGCAGTACGACCGCATGCAAGGTAGCGCACACAAGTGAAATGGTATCTCGACTTGCGGCTGCCGACAGGTTGTACTAGCTGGAGAGACTTATTGAGGTTATGGGGCAGGTTAAGGGATTGTAGCGCCATCTAAGTAATTATGTTTTGAAAGAAAAGCTTAATATCGGAGATTGGTAGTCACAATTCCGAGCAGCAAATGTGCTAAGTGAAGAGTGAAGAGCTGGTGAAAAGTAAATAACATGTTCAGAAGCTTATTTAATTAAAAAAATGTCGATTCGGTACGGAGTCGTGGGCCGCAGTAAACGAACCTATTAATTGCTTCAACTTATGAATATTAGGAAGGTTAGCATCCACTTTAATTTATTGGTGGTTCCTAATTCGAGGACTTTCTCCATTATTTTGTCTCTGTGGGTAAAAATAAAAGGGTCTTCAAGCAGAGTGTTAGTATCCATTAGCTCCTATGCCCTAGCCAACACAACACAGGTCGATGTGACCATATATCTCGTTGATTTCGCTGTTAAAACTCTTCCTGCAAGTTTGTCAATGCAATAGGGATCACAAATCACGCAAAGAATATTTCGCTTAAAATGAGGAAAAATATTTTCAGAGTTTCTTTTGTGAATCTTGACAAGGCCTTGGTAGTCATTGATTGTACAGTGTAACCTTTCGATTTACTTCTGACGAGTTGTCACTAGCAGAGTTGATAGTGTAGCTAAGGTGATGGCTTGAAAATTTCGCATAATTTTACCTAGGTCGTGGACTTCTTGGGTTTTCCCAAAGATTTGCTATAGTGTAAATATTTGGTGATCAATCAATCACACCACACTGATAAAAGTTAATCCGGTCGTTGATAAATGATTTCAGATATTCATACAATACCCTATGTCAAATACTTGACTATTGTACTCATTTTATATCATACTGGTCTTGTCCACTGAATCAACGGTGGTATCAGCATTCGGCTTAACAGATTCCTCATATGTCTTACTGGTGGTCCAGATTGAGAGCTATGGGTTGTGGAGTAGCAACCCGGTCACATGAAACAACTTTGAAAAATAAGCGCCGTTTTCAGTGCAGGTTAAGAAAAGTCGTAGAAAAGGAAAACGTCTTTAGTAGTCCAGTCAGAGAGTATAATCCATATGAAACCACAACTGCGAATTGACTTACGCTAATTGAGTTTGTTGCTAAATGGAATATGCCTGTAGCTTACATACGGCCTCCTCACGGCAATATTCACTAAGGAACACGGCGGTAATTTAATCATAAAACAACCAATTAAATTGATCATGTTGCAATCGATGCTAGACACTCCTTCAGTATTGTAAATGTTCTAACGTTCCGTATGGCCAATGAAGGCTATGAAGATATGTCTACAGATATCTTAGATGCCAAAGGTAAAATGTCGATCCAACAAGACTCGAATATGAGGAAGGTAATTTATTAAAAGAGTCACAGCCGGTACCAAGGATATAGAATAACGACTTTGCAGACTGTTAAATGGCGGGTATGACTCAAATTTCGCTGGGAGTAGAACAATATATTCAACTTCAACAACAAAACCCAAGATTTCCATTCACCCTTCATTTCATTTAAGGTAAAAGTGGAGAGTTAGTTAAAAGCACACATCAATTCATTTTCTAAAATTTGCCCGGAGGAAAGTATGCCTGGTCAACGTAATGTCTGCATCCCAACCCACATGAAAGAAGATCTTACAAACTGCGCGAATTATCGATATATGGTTGTAATAGTTGCAGCATTGCACACCTTCAGGTTGATACCGCTTCATAACTAACCTCCTCAACACCTAGTATTTACTAATTTTCTTCATTTTGGTGATCCCTTGTAGGGTATTGTGTGTCAACAGTCCCTGTGTGGTATCCAATTTTATCATCAAAACTTTCCTCGATTCCTCCGCAACTGTTCTGCTCCACGTCTCCTTAGAGCGAATCTTTCATCTGGCTATCTATGTAAGATATTGCCTGGCATATTTCACGAAGGAGTTGACTTCCACGCTTCTGACCTATTTTATTACGAGGTGTTCGTTTGAGATATGATTTAGCCAGGAAACTCTAGGGATGATACATAAGGATTTGTAAATTTCATGTGATTGCAGTGGGGTTACTGCACTTAGTCGTAACTTTTGCTGCGCGGACTACATTATCATCAGAAAAATAAAAAATTATAAAATGCATCTCTGTGGAATGAAAACGCCGGAGACGTGGTCTACGTATATGTATTCGATGAATTGCACTACACCGATGCGGAAGGTGTTAATATGGTCCACCTCAAAAATAATCTCAATTATAGGCTGTTCTACATAAAGACTTCAATCCAGTTGTTCTTTGATCTTGACCAGTGATATCTTCGCTACTGTTCTGGTCACACCCGGAAGTCACACCCCATATACATGTATTTTTCTCAGGTTGCCGTAGTCTTTCACTTGGCCTTATTCGGCTTCACTTGTCGAACTTGTTGATCATCTCTTCACTCCTCTGAGAAAAGGTTATTTTTCAGTGCTTTGAAGGACTCAAAAGGTCTGCCGATGCTCTTGTCGCAACTTGGGGAATTCAGCAGAAAAGTGTCCTTTAATACTTGAGGTCGGCTGTAATCTCTCCATTGCAGATTTGAAAAGTATTTTGGAATTTGAGGCTTTGGATATCTTATTCACATTCGGAAACGCAGCAAAGCATTTCACATAGTTTAACATGATCGAGAAGTGCTCTTTTCATCTTCTGAATTAGACTTCATCTGTCCAACCGCCCAGGTTGAAATAGAATTTTGGAATGTATCCCCTGGTAATAGCATAAAGGATTCTACTATTGCGCTGTTTCTCTGCATCTTCGGTCAGCAATAAAAATTGTCATATCTGATATGATGATGTACCTCTTTTTTTTTGACACGGTACTGCGCTTCAATTACTCAGATATACATACACCACTGAATCCGCTGCGATTGGAATTTCGAATGAATTATAGTCCTTGATCTGTCTTCAGGTGCTGTGGTTTCTTAGTCTCTTACCGAGTGGTTGTAGAAAATTGTTCACTCAATAATAGTCATTCACATTCGTATACTCAGGATTTCTGATTGCTTCCGCTTCCAGGCTGAGATGGTACTTAAATTTGAGTACAGTAAGCATGTTAGCCCACGGGCTATTAATAGGTATATACGAATAACATTGGCTTCCCGCTTGTTTTTTTTGACCTGAAACAGCAACCTCAAAATCGTCGGCTAATCTCAATGTCGTCAATTATCCAATTTTCGCTGCTTATGAAATGAGTTCAGTTAATCTTATGGTAAGGGCGGTGTTGAAACTATATGTAGCCCATTGCATAGTTTCCACAATATGAAGATCTTCCATATAGCTGACCATATATGACCACAATGGATCTGGGATTTTCCTACTCTTGGAACCAATTTGAGCTTTTGACGAAGCGAAGGAAACGACTGTTGACGTCTATATTGTTTAAATCGCTTATGTCATTGTAGAAGAAGACTACAAAGCTTTCTTCCTTAGGAGAGTGCTGGGCGTGCTAGACGATGATTATCTCCTCCTCCTTCTCGTCCTACGGATGCCGTTTGTAAAAACGAAGAGCCTTCGTGCATGCTTGCCTATAAGCCAGTGTCCAGAGATGACACCTATTAAAATGCTGAGATGTCTTCTGTTTTGAAAGAGCAAACTTTTAGAGCGATTCAGATTCAGCTTTGGCCAGATTTGTTTGTCCAGTTAATTTTTGTTTAATACATGCGCGTAGCGATTGGTATACCAATGAAATATTTTTCAGGTAGGATAGGTATAGTGGTTCCAATTTTGGCAAGTTCGTCAACTCTACAGTTCACTGAAATATCTCTATGCCCCGGCACCCAATGTAGTTGGATGTTGAACTGATCTGCCATCTCCACGCCTTCTACAATCCGGGGTTCTTTAATTAGAATGATGACAGCAGCGTTTTTGGATAGACGCAGAATGAGGCCAAGGCCTTGTTAGACTGATGGAGTTTATCTGAAGAAACCGTAGTATCAGCCTCCACCACGGTATTGCTCGAGTCCTCCGATTCTGAACATGCGCTCAAGAGCTCGTCTTTATCCTCTGATCGTACAGGATCTCTTTTTAATTCGCCATCGGATAGATTGGAGTCGTCGCTATCTATTTCAGGAAAGATTATCGACGCTCAAAGATCGGATGCTGAATTTACTAATACAGTTAAAGTAGGAGGAGATTGCTTATCGGCTTCCAGCTCATCCTTTTTGTAAGCCCATGGGTGTATTGACTCGAAGCCGAACCAAATCGTGCCTTTGGTGCACGTTAGAGGGTTAAGGGATTCCTAATTGATCACAATTAACGTGCATCTAAAAGGGCCCCATATTTCCTCCTGTTTCTCGAATTTTCAGACATTAGTCAAAAGGGTCGGGATGTTGAGCTTAATGTTCTTCAGAGCTTTCTGGGGAGAAGGTTTTCGGCTGGGATCCAGATGCGGCTTCTAGGTTTGTCATGGATACCCTCCCGCCAACTTCTCCTAATCCACCTATGGCTTTTGTATAAAGACCGGCACAAGCGATAAGTTGGAGGTGTGTCATGGTCAAGAAGTTGCCTGAAATCTTTAGTTTTACCAACTGCCACCGTTTAGATGTTGTCGATCGATCGGTATTATTTTTATCGGCTACCGCGATCGTTATTGCATCCTGTAAGACTTCGCTAAAAGACCTCAGAAATGTGATATTGAAAGGCCGAGGGAGGTTTTGGTTTTTTTTGGTTTTGAACCTTTTGGGCCTTAAGGAACTCTAGCCATACGCTAAGCTTACAAACGCTTCAATCTGGTTTCTTGGAGTAAAGTAGAACAGCGCTACCAGTTGGTGGAAGATTCTTATTAGATATCGCTCAACTTTTCTCGCTTTGCTCGTGGAAGTGATGGTCGACGCGAAATGCTTAAGTCTGACCGTTGAATATTCTTCTATGATGAGTGAGCAGACTGATTATCATAGATAGCTCCAAATTATTCGTACCGACTATATCTATATCATTTTTACTATATTTCCTATATCATTTTTACGGCGTTGGTTTCGACATCTAAGACATATATGTTATGCTAAGTGGATATCCTTGTCCGGTGTGAAGCCGATGACCTATCAAAAAGTGCAAAGTGCCTGTGACTGTGACTGTGAGCAATCCCTTTGCTTAATGAATTACATATGACAGAGACTTTTAAGGAGCCAGCGGTACTGTGTTCATTCCAATCCAGAGGTGCATGATTTCTTAGCAGTAAACTTATAGTGGATTATTAGACCCTAGCAGGCTCTTTGCAGCAAATTTATTGAAAAAAAATTTGTCATGACCGTCTTATATATACTAGTACATGCACTTCATACTAATGGCTTTCCAGCATCTAGTGAGGTATTGCACATAGACTATAGCTACCTGATTTTCTTAAGGTTTGATCGCTAACACAAATTCTCCTTTGGGGGTGTAACTGAGTCTTCCCAACTCATCCTAAAGAAAGTAAGAAAAATAGTGCAATATGCGTATTAGTTTAATTCTGGAACTGACCAACTATTAAGGCCCATTTTGGTGTCAGGGCAACCTTAGTATACTACTTCGTCTATGACGAGTCCCCTGAAATTTGAAACTAATTAATATGTTATTTATCTGCTACAATAATAGCTACCGAAGCCAGAGATCTTCAGACCGTAAATGTTGTGTATCTTCAATTGACGTAATAAATAATCACCGATCTTCTTTGATTGCTTCTCCCAGCACTCCCCTACGCAGACATCAAACTTTAATTATGAACGGAAATTCCACCGCCAGGCGTTATGTTGAAAAATTTCCAATTAGCGACTATGTCGCACATCCTCGCAGCCTTCGAGTTGGATATTTGTAACGAGTTTGCCCAGAACATTCGTATTCCTTCGTCCATTTGGTGTGCACGATACTTTGGTCCATCTAACAGCGAACAAAGATTTCCACCATGGCGCATCACCTAGAGCAATGTGCTGGCTACTCCGCATTGCACTCATGTGTTTCTGTTTCTGTTTCGGTTTCTATTTCCACGACTCGATCTCGTCCATCTATTTTTGGTGCCATAAAGCGATTTATTATTGACGCCGAAAGCTAAACAGTTTGCACCTCGAATTCAACTGATACTCACATAGTGAGCAGCCGAATGACATCCAAGGTGGCTGTGGTGGCACATAGCATGCCATTGCATCCAATCTACACACTCTCCTTCTGTCTCCCTGTCATCAATATTATTATGGCCGCTCAAATGGTTTTCCGGCACTGCAACATGAGTTGCAATTATAATTCACTTTAAATCCAACACGATTTCAACAATCCACCGATCCACTGAACCACTGATGCACCGATCTGCCACCCTCACCTTTGAAATTTGTTCCATCTGACGATTGTGAGGCTGCGCAGTTGCCTTGTTGTGCGACTCCTTCAAGTGGCGATCACCGATCGAATATCGAGCGTCGGTCGGTCGTCTGGTGTCTAGCGTCTAGAAGTTCGTTCGAGATGGCTTGCACGAAACTCTGGAACAATCCGTGCGGATTGTTCTGGATTGCAGCTTCGTTTATGCATTCGTAATCATGGGAACTCTCCGAGTGATTATCATTCAACTCACGATCGATTAATTCCATAAGTTTCGCTGCAGCGCAGTCTATTCATGATCATCAATCTCTTGCGCTGATTGCTATATTGCCTATGGGCTGCAGCATTACTAGCTGCTGTTGCACTAGTAGAGAAGCTGTGACTCGTTCTGGCTAGATTCTGCACAGCAAATTGGAAATAATCTCGGCGGCTACATTGCACTAGAGAGGAGTATGCGTTCCGCGTGATGCCTTACCGCGAAGTAAAGCATTCCATTGTGCAAGACTCTCTCGGGTGCCGCAATGAGTTGACTCGTTTGGCCAAGCCACAACCAAGTTGGTCAGGCGGTTGGAGTCGCAGACTCGAATAGACTACATGGAGCTTCCTCATCACCCATAATCCAGGTTAGGCTATGCCTAAGAGGGTTTTTGGTTTTTCTTTAATTAATTAAGAACCGATCGGACGATGGTGGTTGCTTGGTTAGTTGGTTGGCTGGTTGGCTGGTTGGCTGGTTATTCAGTGGTGTCGAGGGGATATTTGTCCATTTTTCTTCTCTTGTCTGAATTCATGTCCTTAGTGGGCGCAATGAAGTGTCATGGGATTTGATGGCGCGATTGCGTTAGACAACAGCAATAGTAACAGCAGCAGCAGTGTATGGTATTCAATTAACAGTTGCACGTATACATGGCAGAAATTAGGAAGAATTTGTAGCGAAAAGGAAATAGAAGACGCAATTATGTACAACGACAATGTCGTATATAGTGTTGGCGGACAATCTTGGTCTTGGAATAGCGAGCGTCTAGAGGGTGATTATGCCATGCAGACGTAGACTTCAAGCTGGGCTGGGATGAAGAGACGTTTATCAGTTTAATTGTAGAGAAATCCGTCGAATACGTGTCGAATGATGTCAAAAGTGATGAGCTGTCGTTACTTTTGTAGATCGACCATATCCACTTCATCTTGGATTACCAATTCACTTTCAGTACTTCTCCCTTTGCAGTTGCGAGACGAGTAGGTCTAGGTGTATCCTTTGCCAATAAAACTTCGCACACGCAGTCATGAAATTTCAAATTCGCAATCATAATTTACGTAATGATCCTTACAGACGTTAAGAATGTAATTTACGTCAATTAGAGTAGGGTGCCGGAACAATTGCCCGCACCATTGGACCAAAGACCAAAGACGAAGAAGATGAATCTTTCTGTAGGCGCGTAATGCTAAATTATCCTTTGGCCAATCCAGCCATCCACCATTTCGCAATGGCAAATGTGTAAAAATGTAAAGAGCACCAAATTGCCCTTGCCATCGTCCGGTTTTGCTTCGTTTCGACGACTACGGTTCCAAGACCAAGACATGGTCGTCAGATCATCCTTGCTTGGCGCAACTTGGCTCAAAAAATGACACAAAGTGCTGGGCGATTATTGACGGTGCTTATTAGAAGCGATCATTCCCGCGATCACCACTCCCCGATCCGCACGATCTGCGGATAATCTCGAGGAAGTGACTCCGCATATTGATGGGGTACGCTGAGTTGGGATTGCTGAGCGTCAGATTGGTGGCGGATGCCCTGCCATTAGGGTAAAGTGTTTGTTTGGATTCCAAGTACACCGAGCGCATTCAGAGGTGATTATTGCGGCGATGAAGTGCAGAGGTGAGATTTATGGGAACGAATTTGTAAACGAATTCTCCGTACAGATATGTATATGGTGTGCCGTGCAATGGTGTGGCTGGTGATGATGGTGAAATTTTTCACGCGCGTACCTCGATTCCACCGCAATTTGGTTTTGTGTTATCGTGTGTACGAATACTGGTGGTGCTCACCTTGATCTTCACGTACACTCAATAAAATTCGCGCGCAATCGATTAAGTGAAATTGCCCCGACCGATGAAGGAAATTGCATGACATAGGTCGATTCCTGTGGCGGGGGAGGGAGCGTTCACGGTATACTCTGTTTATCGTTCTCATATGAGAATGGTCGTCCTGTATGGTAGGTAGCCAACGGTTGGATTGCGTGTGATTCTTTTGTTTGTTATTCGAATGGGCGATGATGAAGGGTGTGGCACTGTAATTTATTTTAAATAAACAATTTTAACAAGAATGATTTATATTAGTTTCATATATGTTATGTTATCTTTTCTTTCATTTTAGGTGAGTTGTGCACACATGAATCTGGGTGGACAAAGGTGGTAAGTGCCCTATGTTATTGGCGAATTATATTTTTTTTTATTTCAAAGCCGAAGTATCTCATGCAAATAAATGAAAATGTATTTAACTTATCTGATACTGGGCATTTAGTTGTTGCACCACTTTCTTCTAAATAAAGCAATGTCTGCTTCAACGAAAGTTGGTTATTGCGCAATTAATTTTTACAGAACGGCCTTCATTAGTGTATAAATCGAAGTCAAGCAGCAGGACTCGGAGTACGGAAATGCTTTCATTATCGTTTTTAAAGTATTCACGGCGCAGCGAAAACGTGAAACTTGGACATCCGGCATCCGGCAATGCTATCTACTACAAATATGTCTACTCATCATCTTGCGCAACGTTCTGCGGCTTCCTTCCTTCCCAACCCAAGTGATTCCACTGTAACTGCTCTGCGCTTCGTCTGCTTAGGGGCCTCCATATTCTTCTTGCCTGGGTAAGCAGATTCCACTCCATTGCCTACTTTTTTTTTTTATAATTTACGCGCGCCTAAGGGGTTAGATACTCTTTTGCTGTTGCCTGGGCGTGGGCGAAAGGTTGAAGGAGGAGAAAGGAAAAATTGTTTTTGTAGTGGTTTGAAACTCAGGTGTGTTTGGTTTCAATATTCGCTCCCCAGGGAAGGGAGTCCGAATAGGGCGGAGAGTTTTTTCTTCACTCAGAGTGATTCGAAGTTTTATAATTCGCAGTATTTTTTTGTGCTTGAAACTCTACAACAACCAAATCTACGTGTCAATTTTATGCCTTCACACGCAGAATTTTTCTGTCTGATTTCCAATTACACAAATGAAAAACTTGAAAGATGTCGTGGGCAGGATTCGAACCTTGACCGTCCACGTGAGAAGCGATTGCTAGTACCACTACACCACGCCCCTATAGTGTTCTGTACAGTTGTTGTTCGTTTGAGTTCTAATTTGGCATGATGTGTAGACGTCTATTTATGGCTGCCAACAACTTTTGTGTGACTACTTCACGAAACTTTTCAAATACTACATCAACATATCACTTATGACTCAACTTCGCAGCAAAACAATTACAACGTAGTTAAATTGCTCCTCCTAAAAGTGCTCATTTTCCCATTCCCATTCCTTAGCTAAGCTGGTTCTCAGTAAATCTGTTGGTATATGTACTATATTTCTCACAAATTATTCAAATGCCTGACTGCTGTTCTAATGTCCCAGATTATTTAACATTTTCCCACAGTGGTCCTCCCATCTTTTGAGCTAATCCTCTTCCAATATCAGTAGGACACCACCTACTCTTTCACAAGATGCTGGTTTGAGCTCCGTTTTGGATTTGCAGCCTGTACAGCTAAATTGTGGTGTGGTTATACCTTCCACGTATTAGACTATGCTGTACTTCCTTTATTTTCACTGGTACAGGTACTGAGCTTTAAGTTCAGATATTTGAATTTCTGAGGATGCATTCCAGATTTCAAAAGTTATTGCTGAGAGCCAAGTGCTGTGTTTTCTCTATTTCTCAACGATAAACCTCTGACGTCCAGTTCTAAAAACATTTTTTATTTTTCGTCTACAGTCGTTACTGTTGCTGGTTGCTTCCGCTCCTAAGCCGACACGATCTCTGAATTGTTGGGGTTCTGTATGATCTCGAAGTCTGCTAGTATTTTTTCTATGAACAGTAATCATGGTAGCGGGGTTGGATTTAGAACGAAAGTTTGAATACTCGAACGTAGAAACTCGTGATAATAAAACCAAATACGAATACCTGACGCTTACGGCGGACTAAGGCAATGAGTCTTGATATGTTTTGCTATATGGGTAAATGATTATAATAATCCATATGAAAATAGATTCCCCGATAACAACAACAAATGCGCTTATATCTTCATAGAGGAATAAAAAAACTATCTACCAGACTATGCCAGGGTCTTCTAAGTAGGGCTTTTCCCCGATTAGAGAGGCTTGCCTTTCACTGAGTAATTCGCTACCATAGACCCAAAATACTGTCATCTTTGCCGATAATCTGCAATTAATTACTACATCCCCAATTTTCCTCAGTCTCCTCTGCTCCCAATCAGGATTAGACATCGTTTGCGTTGCAGGATACACTGACGTAGACTGACAAAATGTGCATTATCTAGAAAAATGAGTTATAACAGAACTACTAAGCAGATGAAGCCAAAATACTGCTAGGCTTACATCCACAACTACAGATAACTGACCTTGCAACTGAAATACACCCCAAGTTACTCGTAGGTACTCGTAGGTATACCCTATAACACATTCCCTCGTAGCTAGAAGAATGTAAATGAACTCGCTGACCACCAGATTCTGAAGCTATGGTAGCAAAACGGGACAACAATTGACGTTATTATAAAACGGTAATTTTGGAAGTATTATTGCAATGCAGCTAGGGATCCAACTTGGACCGAAGTTACAATTTTCAAAGCAAGTGTAATCTTTTCTCAAGACACGCATGGATTGTTATAAAGGCAGATTTTTTTGCTGTTTGGTTCTTTAGTGTCCTATCTTTAGTAACTCGCTCGTGATTCGTGACATGTATTAAAGTCAAAACCGAACAACAATGCGCACTTCGACCATTTTACGTTCATCATAATCGACCTACTGAGCAAGCAATTCAAGCCATAGTGACCAAATTTCACACCTGTTCACGCTATTGGACACCAAGATACCTACCCGTATGCGTAGAGTACGTAAAGTATTGCTTCTGTATCTGCCAGCGTTAATGAAGGCCGTAATTTGTCAATTCGTCGCCGCTCGCAGCAATTGGGATTGTATTGCTCGACTTCCTGCAAAATTTATTTGATGCGGTTTATGGTTCGGCGGAAACATTGGCCCGTAATTTTTCAAATACGACCGTGAGAAGAACGTTACCGGATATGGCGCCCGCTATTGTTCAATGATTTTAAACTTTTTTTTGTTCAAAACTCACGAGCTGAATCTGGTCGGCACTCGAATCGATGGACCATTAGAGAAATGATATAGTGAACAATTTATCTCTGTTGAATTGGCCGACTAGATCGTGCGATTTGACGCCTTTAGACTATTTTTATGAAGATACGTTAAATCAGCGTCAATTGCAGCCTAAACTCCATAACCCGGCGGTTCCAGTGGTTGATTGGACATTAAGGCGGAGTAACCCCATAATAACAATATGTCCTTCCTTCCTCATCTATAACGAGGAAGGTTCGGCATCAGACACGCCAAGCATAAGGTTTTCCTATTATTGGGCCCCGAAGACGATGGAGTCATCGTCGAAACCGACTGGTTGTTTGCGGACCTGGTGATCTCTGAAAAAACGGATAATGCTGAAGGTCATACCGACTAATCTGAGGCACACTAGGTGTCTATCCGATAACCTGAGTGTTTTTCTAAGGGATGAAAATGTTGACATTGGCATTACCCAGATGCTCTGGGTGAGAGACGCGGCCATAGAGGGGCTTTAAAACAAACGATTCGAGCTGTATCGTCGGCTATCGTTAAGTCCAGAACATGAACACTCGATAAGAAACATATTAAAGCTTTTTTGTGTCCCAACCTTAGCTCAAACGATTTAACAGTTGTTAAACTGAAGTTTGATGAGAGACCCATAACAAAGAAGGACAACCTAATGATTAGCTGCGACGCCAACGCAAGGCATACAGTAAGGGGAAATACAGAAAGTAATTAAAGAGGTGAATAACTTTTCGATTTTCGTCTAACCACTAACCTATCTGTCTGCAATAAGGACACGACCCCAACCTTTGTCTTTCCTAGTTCGCAGTCATATTAGTACGGAATTCGGGAGGTCTCGACAGGTACAGGTCTCTATGCTCAGAGCAAGAATTCAGGCAGCACTAGCAAAACAGTCACTTAACCAAATTTACCCATAGAGGAACGCCACAAGATGACGTTATTTCTCCTCTACTTTGGCTAATGGTTATGAACAAAACCCTGCACACACCAGACAGAGAAGTGGTAAAATTGGTCGCGTATACAGATGACGTGGTGATAATAGCGTCAGGGATGTTTCCTTCCGTGATAAGTGAAACCATGGAGGCTGTCCTAGACAAGTAAAACAACTTTGCCGCAAGTCGTAGCCTTGATGTCAACCCTAGCAAAACTGCACTGATGCTATTCACTTCCAAAACCAAAATACCTAATTTTACCCTTCTCTATGTTAACGGCCAACAGCTCACAGGGTAAGGAAGGCATGCGTCGCCTTCTATACCTGCAGCAGAACCTTTGGAAAGAAGTGGGGACTTCAACCAAAGATAACCTTGTGTATGCACTCAGCCGTAATGTGTCCAATTTAAGAAAATTAAGCAGCCAGTACAGGTACAACGGGGCCATTGAGGTTAGCCCCAACTCATACCCTTAATGGATTTCTGCATCTTTTGCCTCTCGACCTACACACAAAAAGTACTGTAATATTAGGTGCAATCAGACTCAAAGAATCTGAGTGCTGGACTACAGGGGCCACAGCAACATTCTGAATTCGTTACCAAAGGGAATGGTCACGTTTCCAACGAAATTTCAAAAAAAACTTTCAAAAGATTTCGAACCAGACCTCAGTGGAGGAAAGACGAAGTATTAAAGAACTTCGACACGGTCATCTACATCGACGGATCAAAGATGAGCTGCGGTGTGGGATCCGGTGTGTACTTTGAATCACTGAAAATATCAATATCAGACCGCTCGCTGGATTTTGCCAGCGTCTTCCAGGCGGAACTACTGGCAATACGAGAGGCTTGAACGCAAACATTGCTATTTTCATAGATAGCCAAGGCGCTATCAAAGCTATCGACTCGGTTACCATGTCCTCCAAACTGATGCAGGAGTGACGGAACGAGCTTTCCCGCCTGGGCGAATGCTTTAAGGTCACACTTTTCGGAGTTCCAGGACACAGTTACATAAATGGAAACGAGCGGGCAAATGAACTGACCAGGAAGGGCTCAACACTGCACGGTAAATGTCCGCATCCCGGGAGGGTTAACTAACTGCGCTATATAAAGGATGATATGACCGACCTACTATAAGAATACAATAAAAGACCTACTAAGCAGAACCCTCCTAGATATCGCCTAAATTACGGCGATAATCACGGGGTATTGGCCAATTGGAGACCACGTGGCCAAATTAGGTATCCCTTACAAACCCAACTGCCGTAATTGCGGGAATGACATTTTTTCTCCTACTGTGTGCACTAAACTCGCGGGTGATCATTTCTGACCGTAGTGAGTGGGAAGTCACTGCAACTTTGGATGGAGATTCAATTCATCTCTTCGCCACCGATAGAAGCAAAAACAAAAATGAGAACGATTGTTGTGTATTCTTCTAGCATCTCAATTTGAATTCCTCTTTCTGTTCAAGTATATCGGAATCTTCAATGAGAGCCAAGTATCAATCAAGACTCTGGAAGCACAATCATTTATCTTAAAAGCAACCGCTTTAGACAGAGTTTTTTCTTCTATGCAGATGATTGACCTATTACTTCCACTTTTCCCAAGAGTAACATCAGAAAGGCATTAACAAACCAGACAGGTTAACAGGAGGCGAGCTCGCTAGAAAGCCTTGTTATATGCCATCAAAAATAGTTTTTCTTCATCCTTGGAACTGATTGTGACTTTGTTAAGAAATTTGCTTGCTCATCTGTACTGGATTCAGATCTTGGTTTGACTTGTTATTTCAACCTTTAAGTAAGATTTCTGCACCTTGTTCCTGGAGTAAGACCTCTCCATTACCTCAAACTGATGCTTCTCATATTCTTTTTTTCCTCGTGCTCTTTCCGTTGTTGTAGCGTTTGAAATATCCTTGATGTTTGTTTTGCAAGCCAGTGGTCCAAGTCTATATTGGCCAGCCGGAATGTTCGGGAACATATACTACTGAAAGTAGTATAGGTCGATTGAGTCGATGGCAGCATTACCAATTTGGTGACTATAATTTAGTGGTTGCCATACTCTTTTGTGGATGTTGAGATTAGACAGCCGCTTGTAGGCCCAAATGATATTATTAAAAAGCGCTTGTCCGTGTGCCGAAGGTTCTATCTTTCTTGCCTTAGTTTTAGATACTGCTTCTGTTCTCTGTGGCAGTCCCGTTTTAACCCACCGCACTTTCTGAATGGTGGTGAAATCAGTTTTATAGGTTGTGCAGTTGTTGTTGTTCGCGTGGCCTGTTTATAGTCTGAAATCGTGGTCGTCAACGGTGAATCCGTCCTTAACTAAAACTGTTTGTTATTTCGCAACAGTAGAACTTTTACATGGACAGGTAGATAATCCCCCAACCTGGAGAACCAGGTTCTTTTTGCAACACACATCCTAAATGCCTGGATATTTTAAAAGCCCAATCATAAAACTTTTTTATTGAGATCACCTCTTAACACGTTGCTAACATAAGGAATCTGCCGTGCCGATTACTCCGTACGTTCCTCTTACGTACTTACGTACAGCACTACATTAAGATCTGATACTTCTTACACTCAACACTCACCCTAATAAATGTGGCCCGAGAAGCACAAATGATTATCGTTACGGTACTGGAAGTCTACAGGTTGACGCCGCTTAATTTACTCGTATACCTTAATCATACAACGTCCAGCAGCCCAACATTCAGCAATCAATAAACTGACATCAATTCAGACTGACTTTCAGGCCAAGTTTTTCTGTCTAAGGGTATATAGATACGACTCCTGTTTTGCATATGTGTATATTCCTTTCTACACAAAGCTTGCCGGAAATTCTAGGACTTGGTCTTTGGACCTTAATTCGAGAAGTATGAGCGTTTCAGGGTTTTGATTATCGGCCATTTAAGGAAGTTAGTCATTTACAGCTTTTATATTCCTACGCTTCTCACAAGATCATGCGGCGTGTTCTAATTTCCCAACTAAAAAGCATATTGTTTAACTGAATCCGGCCAGGTGGAGTATATTTTAAGTTTGCATGCTTTGCATGACTTCGTTCTAGGATCACAGAAGTAGTTTCTTCACCTCCTTGGTGAGCCTTTACAGTACTTGATACTGCACCATATATCACCCTTTCACATCCAGTTAATGGCGATATTTTCTCGACACAGGAACCGTCCAGGCATTCTAATGCACTCTCCTTGTCAATTTGATGTATCCTATTGCCGAAAAGCAATTAATAAAAGTTATTGCAAATTTATTCTCCTATTTTCGACATGCTCCATTCCAAATTTAGGTCATTCTCGACTCCTAACGATCCGCTTATCCGCCACTAAAACACTTTCGCGAAATCGTATCTCAAACAGAGTCTGTCCTCGAATATTTCTATGCAAAGTGTCAGTTCCCATTAAGTTGAAATAGATTCAGGAGCCACTTTCAAAGTGTTCTTCACTCCATAAGATTGCGGCTTATCCATACTCGTATATTTGTACGAAAAAAGGCAAAAATTATTTACAGTTACCCGTTTTCCAATGCCACAACGACATTTATCTGATTAATATTCTTAGCCTAATGCCACACCGATTCTGTACTCCATAACTGCCATTGTTCCACCAATTTCAATCCATAAGGAGGGCATCTCTCCCAAGGAGCCCCCTCAAATGATGCCTCTCTATGGTAACCTTCCTCTAGAAATAGTCCTCTTCCCTCTGAATCGGTTGACGACAATCCGCAACGGTGGATTCTTCGCGCCAGTTATGTGTCTTTGGCATGTGCAGAGATTTAGTGGCATGGAACCGTGATTAAATTTGCACCGAATTCACCATCACCGCCATCATAGTAGAGTCACTGGGATTTATTGCCCACAAAGACCAAGTGGTGATCTATGTAGAGCCTGCAGAGAAGTAAGACGGGGTTGATTCAACTCGGGATTGTCAGCTTAACCAGCAAACCACGGAGCTAACAACTGCGCCTTTTATTCCTTTAAATAGCCACACAATGCATAATTGTGCATTGTGCAACTATTTCTGCGATTTGCCGGTTTTTTCGGTTAGATTCGCGGGAGAGATTGTTTTTTTTTCGTTTTTGTCCTCTGTTATTTTGGATTGTAGCTTAAGAGTGTCATGGCGGCGGACCACAGTCCGGTATCTATTATACTCGTAGCTCTGCGGTACTTTTACTCCATGGCGGACAGATGTGGCTACGATGACTACGAACGAATTGATCGTTTTTTTTTTGTTCCTTCTTTCGCTTTGGAGTCCACAACTACACCACCTGGCCGAAAAGGTATCTTAAAGATACACTCACTCACTATGTATAATATCTTGGCAACTAGTCGAGAGGGAGGTGATCGGTGTGGCCGGTTATGGTGGAAATTTATTGCTCTGTGATATAGATCGCGTTGTGGTTATATGTGCAACTTCGGAGTTATATCCTCGGTGGGGTAGATGGTGGGGAATAGGATTTTCGTTTGCTCTGATTCCGGGTTACGCCTTTGGCATGTGAGGTTTTGTTTCAATAGTTTGTCAGAAAAATTGGTATGCTGCGATAGGGATAAATGAATTTGGACGGAAATTTCAAATGAAATTAGACTGGAGGAAGATGGGAGGATACTGCGGAGATTAACCACAAAATTGGGACAAATCGTAAAAGCTTGTGTGGTCTTGGCCATAAAAAAAGGAATGAAGTAGCTTTGATTTATGGTCCATGGAGGATTCGATCGAATTCTTAAAATGCATCTGAGGGTTTCATGGAATTGGATATGGGACCCGTAGCTAATCCCTTGATGGTGAGAACTTCAAAAATATGTGAGAAAGATATGCCCTCGGCGAATTATGTGGGTATTTCAGGAATTTTCAACAAAACACGGTTTAAGGAGATTCGGTTTAGTGAGCGCACACAAGTTTGTCCTTGAAAACCAACCAAAAGATGTTTGGATATTGTAGAAAAGTTTTCTAAAATTACACAAAAAAGTTTGAGTACAGGATCTTGGTCTATGAATTTTTACTTACTTGTATAGACATTTGTCATTTTTGCCAGAATAAAGTTTAGGCTCTTGTGTTTCTTCCTAGAGCGTGAAATAACCTCGAATTTACCGTGTGCCATATTCATTTTATAGTCGATTTGATTGTCTATCTGAGGAAGTGATTCAAGAAACCATGGATCATTTTCATACCATGCAGAAATGTCTCACAGTGCACACTGAAGAAGCTGTTACGACTATGGAGCGTAGTATTGAATAGAAACGGAATGAGCCGATTCGCAATGGTACACAACAATCAGAGCACAACAATGTGAAAAGATCTTGGCCTACGAGCTTACAAAATCTAGCTCGTGCAAGAAATTTGGAAATTCGTCCGGATCCTCTTTTTCATGAAAAAACTTTGTTCAACTGTAAGGCTCATATTTAGTTGAATGGCTAAGTTCACAAGCTAAATTGACATATTTTGAGTGAGGGTGCAGATACCGTTTTACCCATAAAAATGACTGAATGACATAGTCAACTGTGGCTGTGGACCTGTGAATTGGGATCCAATATGTACCAACTCCGTCTAAAATCGGTGGCTAGTCTTTAGTTTCTAAGTCACACACATAACTTCTACGAGTATCTGTATCTACTGGTGCTCGACATATGGATACAACTAACATGTATGAATGAACATACTACAATATATACTGTCTTCGATGTCATGTATGACATAGACCATTGTCGCCTCTGTTCCGAATTAACCATTCAAAACGAAATTGCGGAACTAGAGGAGATTGTTCGAAGGTATTCCTTCAAAGATAGTAGACTACGTTAGACACACATCTCCAAAAACATTGACGTGAACTCAATCTATACATCGTATAGGAGGAATTTATCGAACAAGGATATAGACATATGGAGAAAATCACAAAACCAGCGATGAAAATTATGATGTACGATGCCTCTGTATCAATACTCTTATAACAAAGATATGTTCCGCAATGCAACTTTCGATGCACTCCGTCGACATAAAAGTAGACGACTGTCGATACTAAACACAGACAGTTTACTGACAGATATACGAGTATGTATATTACTCGGTGGTCATGACACTAAAGTCATCGATTAAAAATCTCCAAACATGAATAAAAGAGAATTACAGGGCTTCAGTAAATTTTTATTAGAACAATAGAATTCGGGCAACCCGAATATGTTCCCGGCAAAAAATAAAAGATCAAAGTGACTTTTCCTGTCTAAAGAACGCCCGAATGACGCACGAATGAAAAAATACTGCCTACAGGAGAATTAGATCCAGAAGAGGCTGTCGAGTTTCCCAACTTCTAGAGAAGCCACAGAAGCGACTTTTCGGGAAGTGTGCAAGGCGAATGATATCATTGCCCTGAAGCGCGATCTGGAAAATCTAGTCTTTTGCACAATGTCTGCATTCAGAATGATATGGAGAGCTGGCGATCCAGGAACTCAGGATTGTCTGAGAACAATGACGAAAATTGGGCTAATAATGTCATTGCACTCTAAGACCAACATTTCTATCAATTGTACCCATTTTGAGTCTTTCCCCCGAACCTGTAAAAGATCGCTTAGAACCTGGATAAGGATATAAAATAGGTCATCCAGCTCATCAAAACAGTAACCTCAAAGAGTTCTCATTCTTCTGTCGGCATGGTAGTTTCGTGAAGTTCAGTATGTATGAATTCCAATGACACCCTTGCAGGAATAATGCCACACTGGGATTGTGTGTATATGCTCTGTTAATGATTTTCTCTTGTCTATATCGGTCATTGCGCATTTTCATATATTAGACCAGCCTGCATATATTGACTTTATTAATTGCAACATCATCAATAAAGTTTAAGAAAAATGAATACTGAATACAGTATAAAATCAACATATAATATTTGGATATATTTCATACAAATGTTCTCTCCATTTGTCTACTACTTAGGTGGCTCTACAGTCCTCAGTGAACCTGGTCCTCAACCAGCAAGCCTCTCCAGTTAGCCCGGTCTTTAGCTAACTGCCTCCAGTTGCGCACTCCAAGTCAATACTTAGGCGCGCCACCAAATGTGAGGTCTTTCTCTACTACGTTGTCCTGCGAGGTAGATTCGAATACTCTGCGGGCCAAAGCATTGGTGTCCACTCACTCTACATGTCCTAGCCATCTCAGGCTGATGCGCAATATTCTGACTAATTTTCTAATGATGTCGCTATATAGCTCGTATAGTTCGTCATTGAATCCTCTTCTCCAATGCAAACGGGAACGAATATTTTCCGAAGGATCTTTCTCTCGAAACAACTGATGTTATCTTCATACGCTTTCGATAGAGTCCATAATTTAGTGCCTTAATTTTCCAAGATAGGGCCTTGGTACTCATATGCCTTCTTAGCGCAAAGAAACAGCGATTGGGAAGAGTGGTTCTTCTTTTTATTCCGGCGAAGGTAGACTATATAGACTACGAGTAAATACCTCCAAATTATAGCTGCCGACTGTGACGTTCTGTCCAATTTGGTTTTGACCCATTTTGGCAGCTTCCGTTTCAATACTAGCGAATGCACCACTGATAGCCGGCTGCGTTTTCCCAATTATGTCGATATCGTCTACGTACGCTAGCTGTTGCATAGACTTTTAAAAGTACTATGCGGAACTTACAAGCGAACACTGGAGGCGCAATATTAAGGTGTTAAAGAAGTAACATGACAGAACGTTACCTTGTCTAAAATCTTTTTTAATATCAAAGGCCCCGGTTAGGTCATTACCGTTGCGCCTTCTTAATCCTCATTTTACATAGACGAATGAGCTTGGCAGCAATGCTTAAAATAGAAATGCTGTATATAGCTCGTCTCTATAAATGCTGTCATATGCGGGCTTAAAATCAATGAAAAGATGGTGGGTATCGATCTGGACTTCTTGAGTTTTTCCAGGATCTGCCGGAGTGTGAAGTTTTGATCGCTTGAAAACTTTCCTGGTCTGAGACCGCATTGATAGGCGTCAATCACGTTGTTGACGAAGGGTTTCAGAGGCTCACAGAATATAATAGATACGATCCTGTATGCGAAGTTAAGGAGACTTATACCTCTATAATTGGGGCAGTTGAGGGGGGTCTTTTCTTATGGATTGGGCAAACAATGCTGATCTCCTGAACACATCTGAGAAATGAGGTGGTGTATGCTCTCCAGCATACCTCGGTCGATAAGCACTCAGGGCAGCTGCTTTTTAGGATTTCAGGTTAGATATTGCTATCCTTACTTCGTTTTAGTCAGGTGGACCGAAGTTTTGGCTATCATCGTCTAAGTTAAATCGTCTTTCCATATTCTCAGCACTGACTGTGACTCTACTACAAGGCTTCGTTCTTCATCTCTACAGGCTTCTGTACGGGTCTTCTTGCCTTGACTAGTTCTTTGTAGATGTTGGAAAAATTTTCGGACGTTATTCCTGGAGTGCAATCTCTCAATATCTTCGATCCGGCCTTCTCGTGCTCTGTTTTCTTCTTCTTGAGAATCCTATGTTCTTCCCGTCACTTCTGCTCATTCTCTCGTCTTTCGTTGAAGCGCCGCTTTGTGCGGTTCTTGTTTAGGTGCAAGTGCTTGTCGGCATTCTTCATCAAACTAGCCATAACTTTGTGGTGGTCGAGTGAAACTCATTACATCAGTTGTAGCATAGCTACTGGACTTTTGTACTTGATAATGGCGGCATACGAGTTGTTGAGAGATTTGGGGATACACATTTGACGAAGATTCTGGGCTCGTGTGATTGCAGCTTTTCTACGTTATATCTTCTCACAGTAGCTCTTCTTTATTCTGGTGCTTTTGAAATTCACATTCATTGCAACGAAATGATGATCCGAGTCAATTTTGACTGCGCGGAAGGTTTGGACATCGAGAATACTGGAGGCATGTCTTTGGTTTATCGCAATGTTATCTATTTGATTTTGCGTTTCATGATTCGAAGACTGCCACTCGAGTTTAGAAGGGACGAACTGGACAGATGCAGGACACTTTTCCAGAAAGGAGAGATAGTATACCGCCCGATTCAGACCTTTATGTAAACTAACTTCTATGCGGGTGCAACAATGGATTGGTCCCAAAGATTGTTCGACCGCTTCTAGTGCAGGTAGAGGTATGACATAATCTGGAAATATTGAGCTGGCTGCAAGCAGATTTGCCTTTTCCAAGAAGCTGACAGTTGGAATGCCATTACAAATCAACATTTGGGTGCAGGATGAGGTTGAATTTCTAATGTTTTTGTCGAGCGACTAAGAATATTAACCACCTCTGGAAGGTTGTAGATTGGTTTTCAACTGTTTTTGATTTGGTCGTATTAGGATCTCAGGCTTTTTAGGATGTCATTGTATGTAGTAATTCCTGGCTACATACATTGTCTGAAGGACAGAGGTAACTCTTTTGGGTAGGTGGTCTTTTAATGCCGAAAAAATAGTTCATTTAAAAATCGAGGATCGATCTTTTCTCCGAATAAGGCGACGAAAGAAAAATAATTGGGTTATTCAAATGCAAACATATTAACAAACTCCCGGAATTACTAACCAAATTAGGCCAATCCAACAAGCGCAGAGTTTTTTAAAATAGAATAAATGAATCCCCATCAAATGCCTTCATACGATGCAACTAATACATTATTTAGTTACTATTGTGTTAACCGCCGACACCAATCGCTTCCGTTGAAGCGAAGCGTCAAAAATCACACTCATCATTCGGTAGTTTTAGGAACATTTAGCTTGATAAAATAGATTACTGAACTTTGGTGATACCAGAAAGATGCAATTCGCAACGGCTCAGTAGATTCCTCTACTTTTACTAGGCAACATCATTCGTGACATCAACTTTTAACAGCGAACTCCAGGACCCGTGCCGCCCCTATCAGGAATACATTGGTGTGGAAAGTAAGTGTTTTCTCAAACTAACCACTAGACTCTTACCTTCAATTCTTTTGGGAACTCTGATTTTAAATTTCATACCAAAATTAATAAATAGATATAGATAATCACTTATTATCATTTTGTATCTATTTTGGGTATTGTATGGCGAGCACAACCCCGTTTCTCGCCCATTATTGTCTACCGAAAAGAAACCTAACAGTTTGGAATCCAGGATTATTTTAAGGTTACCTGTCAAACTCAAAAGAGTTAGTACAACTTCCTCCATCCTTGTTTCTGAGTGAAATGTGGAGTTTCCTTTCCGCTTAATGAAAAACAAAGGTCTTTGATTTTAGAGCGTTTATTCCTGCACCTCGATGACCGGCCCAATTACGATAGATACTAAAAGTGGTGGTAATTGAATATTCCGCTAAGTGCTAAAATAAATTTTTACGAAATCAAAATGACAGTATCGTCAACGTATGCCTTCTGTCCTTTAGCGAGTAACAAAATAAGTAATAAGAGGAGACCGCCTTGAAATCCTCTTCGATCTTCTTCGATCGACTGCTTTTCTTCAACTCATATCCCTTTGTTTCTTGCTCTGACCAGTTCATGAAGTGTGTAGTTATCTGGCATGATGAAGACTCTTGAAACCGAAAAGAATGTTATTCTGTGGTGTAGTTCGTAGTTGTGGTGTATTCGTAGTTCGAATAATAAGCGATCTGATCACTGGTTGTCTATTACTATATCCATTGAGGGTGTAGATTTAGGCTAAGCAAAGCAACAGATCGTTGATTATAAGATGAGACTTCGGCAGGGAATACAGTGTAATATGTGAATACACTGAAGAGTTGGTATATGCTTAGGTCCTCAGAGATGAAGAGAAGTTTTAGAGCTGTATCCGAAAATAAATACATATACACTAGTAATGGCTTCGCGTTGTCTCAATCCGTTACTTCCTGGAATCAGGTGATATGAACCTTATTTGAACGTTAATTTCAGTAAGTTGAAGATGGTGATTGGTCGAAGCCGAGGTGTAGTGTGAGTCTATAGCAGAGTTCGTGGCAAGCTAAATACTGCTAAATACCATTGAGCAGACAATGAAGCGGAGTTTAGAGATTTAGTGGAGATTCAGTGGTTGAATTTATAGTTTTACTATTTTACTTCACTTAATGTGAAGATAGATAATTCTTAGAAAGTGCCTTTAAGTGAAACGGTGACATATATTTCTCTGATATATTCCGGGAGAACATAAATGATTTGACCTACTTTGGGTTTGAAAACCACATTTATCTCAGTCTAAACAATGAGTATCGTATAGAGAACTAAGCAGGCTTTAAGTATACCTAGTCCTGCCATAAGTTCTGTTACAAATACGAGTATATCACGCTGTAAAAATAACCAGTAAACATATTGTATTCAAAATTGTTTAATTTATTAGACCAAAATATTGATTATTAAAAAAATTGGATTCACTCGAAATGATTGCCTTTTCCTTTAACACAAGCTTCCAAACGGTGTGGCCATTGGGCTACAGCGACACGTACGGTTTCTATGGAGATCGTGGATGCTGCTCTGCTTAATGCTGTTTTAAGGCTTTCCAAATATCTGTGGGGAGTCTTGCAGCCAACCATCGGTAGGAATTTATTCAGAAAATTAAAAATACAAGTTTATTCATCTAAATCTATATTGTCCCCTTTAAAGTAATTCCCATCGACTGCAACACACTTATGCCAGCGCTTGATCCAATCCTCGAAACATTTTTTATATTCGGTTTTCGGTATGTCCATCAGTGCTTCCTACGATTTTCCATTACTTCCAAAACTACAAAAATTCATGATGCACTACACCGTTTTAATATAAGAAAATAGTGAGCATTGATTTCTTTTTTGACTGAAAACGACGTGGGTTTCCTGTCCCGGCTCATTTGGTGAACGCCACTCACTTGCCTGATGTCTTGATTGCGAGTTGTACTCATAAACCCACGTCCCGTCTCCAGTAATGATCCTTTTGATGAATGTGGGATCGGATTCATCCTCGCAAATCATCTCTTTTGAGACGTAAACCCGTTTTTTTTTTTTAATGAAATTGAGGTCTTTTGGCACCAACTTTGCTGCTACACGACGGAAACCCAAATCACTAACCAAAATGTCTTGGACGGATCCGTAGGCAATGTTCAAGTCCTCCGCTATCTCTCTGCGGTTATTGACCAACATTTCTTTTACTCTATCAATGTTTTCGTCGGTTTTCGATGTCGATGGTCTGCCACTGCGTTCATAATCTTCGATTGACTCACGATCCCTTTTGAACCGCTCGTGCCACTGTTAAACGACCATTTTCTTTAGAGAATCGTTGCCGAAACACTTTTCCAACATTTCCAACGTTCGCGCACCATTAAACCCGTTTTTTACGCAAAATTTAATACAAGTTCGTTGTTGTAAATTTAAAGCCATTTCTAAAATTGTAAAATATCGCCAACACACACAGAAATAGATGTACTCTTGGCTACGTAACTTTTGCAAATATCAAGCTATGACGCTAAAATTTAGAATCAACTTAATTTATTAACTTAACAAAAAAACAGGACTGAAATCGGAACAATGGGAGCGCCACACGGTGGGTATTCCGGGATTATTTTGAACGAGGTGGTATGTTCTCCCATTCATACCACAAACCATGATCCAGTGGATTCAGATATGGGCTCCCAGCGGCCAATCATCTTCTGTTATTAAACGAGGAATATTGAATCTGAATCACTCCTACGTGGTTTTGTCTTTATGCGCTGGAGCAGAGTCCTGTTAGAAGATCTGTCTGTATCCATTGAAAAGGGTATTGGTCAAACCCTTCACAACACCCTCTAGCACATCTTCTTAGTAAACCTTTGCACCAGTTTTTACGCCTTTTTCACAGAAATGGAGGGATGTGACACCATGGTGAGAAACCCCCCACAAAACTATTACGAAAACGGGATGATGTCTACGTTGAACCCTTGGAACAACTTTTTTCGCTTCCTTAGAGGATGTGGCATAGATTTTGTCATTTTGTTTGCTGAAAAATTCTTCCACGGTAAAAATTTTCTCATCCGTAAACAGAATGTTTTCATGGCCATTGTCCGCGTGCCACTGCAAAAGTTGCTTGCATCTTTCCTGTCTAATTTTTTTTAGTTGAGGAGTTAGAAGAAGACCCGAATGATATTATCCCGAATCAGCCTAGACATGGATCTGGTTGATATATAAAATTCCTGGGACATGATCTTCTGCTTCCTAAGGGGATTTCTCCGAATTCGTTTACGCACTGCCTTTACTACTGCATTCGTACTGACGACGCGCGGGCAACCACTTATTGGCATGTCCTCAACCCCAGACAAGCAATAGCCCGATAAATGAATATTCTCGATATTCCGAGTGGTTTTAGCAACTCGAAAATATAGCCAGCACTCTTTCTGCACGTATGCAACGCTATTACTGCGACTCGATTATCTATAACACCCCACTCCATGTTAATAGTTTTGCAAACTGAAATCAAATTAGTATTCCAGACTGATCAGTGCTTGTGTTCTGAAAAAATAGTTAACGGTTCTGTTCCCGCAAGAAGTTTTGAACGATAAGCGCTGGAAATTGTGTAACAGAACTTATGGCAGGACTAGGTACATAGCAGGATATCTGCGACGTCAGTTAAAGCCATATTAGACACGCATATGGTTCTAATTTTGCTCAGCAGAAAGTACATTCATATGGAAACAAGAAAGGGTAAAGACATTATCTGCACTCAACTCGTGTTCTATGTAAGTCCTGTTCTAAATATTGTTGACATTTAGATGCTTTGTAAATATCACTAAAGTCATTTATACTATGTCTGTGCGAAGTACGAATGTATGTATTATTGCAAAATCTCTGCATACCACCATCTGGTGGTATTGATGGCCTTGTCCATCCCAAAGACATGGTTCACTTCGCCTAACGTAATTTTTGTTGGTCTCCATTTAAATATTCGAAAGTGTGTAGTGAAGGCTCCTGTGATTTCACTGAACTCGATATCGTCTTACGAGTACCTACAATCCTAAAATACTCGTATGCCCACATGCGTTGTTAAATACCGATTGTGCCTAAGCTGCTAATTCTTTGGAGTCAAAGTCAGAGTGACCAAGTGAACTGTCTCTAAAAAAATATTTTCTGTAAGGAGTGTACAAATATTCCAGTTAATGGTTTATTTCTTTTTCTAAGTTGGAATACGACTACTTCGTCAGTTACAAAGTGACCTTTTATGGCCATAACTAACTCTTAGCATTCCACGGCAAAAAACGCGATTGCAATTTCACAATAAAATTTAGTGACACCTCCTAAGTTATTCTGAAGCTCATAACTTATCGGGTACTTACATCGCCTGACTCGTCTTAAATCGAACCAATTCGAGCATAACTAAACACCTGAGGAATCTTCACTGCTACCGATTAGTTCTCACAAAAAGTGGATGCATTCATGCCATTCCATCGACACCATACCACACACTTCCTTGCACAGGATCGCTCAAACAATCACTTTCGCTCCAGATCACAAATACACACCAAAAGTGCAACCACGAAGCAAAAAGACCCAGGATCCAGGAAAACACGCTATCAACCACTACCGCCACTACTGCCGTCACCGCCGGTCGCCGCTGCAGTTGCCACCGTTGTCTTTCATCTGAAGACACCAGGAAAACCAATCTCACGGCGAGAGAAATATTGTGCTGCCTGGTTGTATTTAACTCTACCCCCTGGACGACCAGATGCATTAATGCATCTTCAAATGGCGGCATGTACACCATATGCCGCCATAAGATTTCCAGTTCGACAACACATGAAAAAGGGGACAACACCAATAGCAATATCAACGGCAACTGCAACAACAGCAGCGTGAGTAGCTTCGTTACGCTGCATTCGAGGCATTAGAGCCAAGTCGTAACCGTCGTCATCACACAAAGCCTAACATAAACATTCTCTGCCCCAAAAGGCAAAAATGAGCGCTCCACTGGCCATATTTTGCACCAGATCCCTCCTCTCGTACGCGGAAGACCTTTTGACTGCGTGAACACCAAAATCTAAAAAAAAAAAATACAAAAAAGCAGAAAACCTCTCGACTAAGAGACAAAGAATGATGTCGCTGCGAGGATGCTTAATGTCTTGGAGGCTTCATTAATAAAAATGCCCACGACACAGTGGAGGCTGTAGATACATATTCGAGTACTTGTACTCTGTATCTTTGAGTAACTCCAACTAGTAAATACGAATACTTCAACGGAGACGACGACGTGGTGAATCGAAAACAACCAAGACGACCGATGGACCGATCCAACCAATCCTACCAATCCGGCCGATCGACGATTGTATCGAAACCATCGAAGAGGAAATCTTTGCGACATAATCTTCAGCGAATCTCCAGGAGAGGGAGGATTGCGCGGCATACAGAGTGCATAACTCAGATGAAATATCTCAATAAGGGAGAGAGATCAGATTCAACATGGTGCACTGTATCTGTGGGCATATCGGACCAACCGAACATGCTTATTATGTGTTATTACCTGGCTTAGACATGGCCACGACACATTGTTTATGGTCGATAAGGAGAACGACTGCGACAACAGCAATGACAGCGAACGGCGACGACGACGAAGCTAACACAGGAGCGGCGACGTATGGAATGCTTAGGATACGAGTGAGTACATGTGCGTTGCGTTTATGTTTGGGATTGCGTTAGCACACTCAGCCAATACATGGTCTAAGTTCTTAATGGCTACTCCCTAAGGATCGTTTAACATTAGATTTGGAGTAATCGCCCTAAATCGCTAGGCGGCATGAATCTTTCATCATTTACCAGTGAAAAGTTGCTGGTGGAAAAATTATTATACAACTTCAATAAACCGTTCTCTGGGAAAAGGCGATATAGGTCAGAAGTGATTAAGTTAATGAATGGTGACAGTTAAAGGGAAAATTTGCGATCCTAATTTACATCGTTTAATATCAGGATATCACACAGTTAAGTGCTTCACATAATGACAATATTTACAAGAGATCAACGACTATAGATACATACATACAGATCAAAAACCTCTGTCCGAAATACACAATTAAAAATTAACGCTCTTGGAATGGTACAGATTTATTTAAATACACTTTACTCCCATGATGGTGAATTATTGGTGTTAATAGAGGACGTCGATATTTTCTGCGATCTCTTTTTGTCATCTTGGACATCGAAGAAAGGTCTTCTGCGAGACCTTAAAGTACTGTTATTGCACCCGCTGGTGCTAGTCCCCGAATTGTTCTTTTTATTCACGATTTAAGCGGTCTTTGTGGAGCAATTGGGAGAGTGTGCCACATTACCTCAAGATCAGCTGTGGCGCTATACCCGAGAGTATCTGTCATAAGAAGGCAATTTTCTCGTTAATGATTGGCTCTTAGCTTCTTAACTCTGTCTGAAGTTATTCACCAAAAACTGCAGCCATATGTTAGTATGTTTCTTACAACATCAGTTGAGTACGATCCCATTTCTTACCACAAATTCTTTCACAGTTGTGCCATGCATGATTTCTTGACTCTCACGCAATACTCAGATTCTAGGTGAGATTATTGTCAAGGATTAGACCAAGACATCTGGCGCTTTATGAGTACCACAGCGCCGACCCTTCTATTAGTGGTATTTCGAATGTTGGGTAAATTTTTCTGTTGAGTAAAATGCCAAACTAGTTGGGTTAACCCCAAGACCACGCGAGTTAACTCATCTGAATAAGCCATTTAAGCCGGCTTGCAGTATATCCCTTAATTTGGGAGTGAATTTATCACACGCCAATAGAACCAAATCAGAGTAAGCTACAGCCTTTATCGGTGAAGTCTTAAATTTTTCCAATTAATCGTTTACGACCAATAGTGTAATAAACGGAAATATATCCATTACTATTGGGAACTATTATATGAATTATATATTACATTTATATTGTGACTAAACCAAAACGAATTTTCAAATAAAATGACTCGATTGTCAAGCTTGAAGGCAGACATACGAGTACATGTTTTTGAGGATGGGATCTGAAGTCAGCTTTCACAATGGATCAACAAGGCAAATATCACATTGAGGTTAGAATCGATGGTTAGCCAACTAAAATGGAACTAGACATTGGAGCAGCGGTCTCAGTAATGAACGTAGACAACTTTATAAAGAACTGACCGGACGCAAAGCTGACTCTTACTGGGGTAATTACAACAACGATGTTTTTCCCTTGGTTAAAAAGTCCCAAGTTGAAGTTGAGTACGGTAAGCAGAAAACCAAATGCTGGTAAGGGGAAATTTCGATACACTGATGTGACGCGAGTTGGAATCAATTCGAAAAAATGGCAGAAGACAAAACTTAAAGCATTAGATTGGGGAACACCCGTTGTGGCAGTCATCAAAAGTGACAGGACGATTACAAAGTTACATTGAACAACTGCATCGTTAACGATAATTACCCAATACCAAGGTTTGAGGATCTTTTTCAGAAGTTGAAAGATGGTAAATTTTATTGTGTTTTCGATTTATATAAAGCCTATTTACACCTGATGGTTACGGACGAGAGTGCCCTTCTACTAAAATTAAGTACCACTAAAGGAACACTCGGTGGACCAACACACAATGAATAATCTTCAAGATACTGCATGTTTTTTTGACAATGTTATAGTAACAGGTTCAACCCTTAATAAAGCTACAGAAAAATGTACAATCTTGCTTGAAAAGATGTGCAAATTCAATCTTCACCTGCATAGTGCAAAAGTGTAAGATGTTCGAAAAAAGAGCGTCATACTTAGAACATCGAATTGACAGAGAAGGTTTACAGAAGACAAGTGAAAAGATAAAAGCTATCGTTGAGATAAAAGCCCCAACTGACCTTATAAAACTTAGACAATTTCAAGGATTGATCAATTACTATCACAGATTGATTCCGGACGTTGCTACAAAACTCCATAGTCTCTACAAGTTACTCAAAAAGAACACCGAACTTAAATGGACATCTGACTGTCAGAAATAATTCGAACATATGAAAGAAGAACACTCTCCTACCTTTCAACGAAAGGCATCCTTTAATTTTAGCGACGGATGCCTCACCCTTTGGAATGCTGTATTGCCCCATGTAACGAACAACGGATAACAGCTACAGTCAACTGGACAAGAAAGCAGCAGCTATATTTTTGGAACTGAACAAATTTTTCAGCTACTGTTACGGCAGGCAATTTACAAGCCACCTACACCAATAGTCAGTCCTCAGAAGAAATTGCCATTACTTACCGCTCAACATTAGTTCAGCCGGAATTCTTCAGATACGGAGAGTGAACTTATGTTGGAGGATAGATGTGTTTACAGCGGAATTCGAATTTTCATCTACTATGCGTACGTAGCTATTACAAAGATGAAAGCATTTCAGCTATTGGCCTGGAATGGATCGGGGTATCAAAGAGGTGACAAACAGCTGTTCGGGGTGTGCCTGGGTTCTTAAAGAGCCAAATAAGGCAGTTGTGCACCCATGGAAAATTCCACCTCAACCATGGCAAAGGATACATCTTGATTTTGCTGGACCGTTCATGAACAGTTACTTTTCAATTATTGCCGATCCAAAAACTAAGTGGTTGGAAGGCTTTGCTCTGAAAAATAACCCGTTTTTATACAATACGTGCTTTAAGAGAGATATTTTCAAGATTCGGTCTTCCATTAATTATCGTTTCAAACAATGGCACAAACGTTACCTATAAGAAATTCCAGGACCAACAATATTCAGCAGAAATGAACAAATTTTAAAGAACGGCCTACGCTCGTTGTCAAACGACTTTTCACGCCAAACTACATTAACTTTTATTACAGTATAGGAAGACACAATCAACATGGACTGGAAGGAGTCCAGCTGAAATGATGTTTAAGTTTAACGTTCAGGGAAGGTTGCAGTTTCAAGCAGGAACATAACCGAAACTTTGCGATGGAAGGCTTAGTTCAGATACGGTGTTATCAAAATTAATACGAGAAATGGAAATTTAATAAGATCATTCGGCACGACGGTCATTTACATTACATAGTGTGTGTGGGTGCAAGATCTTGTCGAATGCACATTATATCAAATGAGACTCCTTTACAGCAAGCCACTGAAAGCATGGAGACAGGAGTGGTAAAGGAGATTGCTAAAACTGGAGCCGGTGATGTCGCTGAGCTTTATAAAGGTGTTTTTGAAGCCAGTATTTCGAATAATGCCGAACAGTGTGATGCACATGTACTACAGACGTTGTCAACAAACAAGAATCAATAGTTTCGAATGACCATAAAGGAGGAAGAACGGTAAGAAGACGATCTTCTAGGGTCCGTTGTCCATTTGTTCCATACCAGACTTAGAGTCGACGGGGAGGACTTTTATAAACGGAAATATTTAAATCTCAATGCAACAAATGATAAATATCGTTTTAACTTTTCTAAAACTAATTTTGTGGAACTTACTAATTTTTTGAATAACATCGATTACATAAATATGTAACTTGAATTTAGATTGTATGTACAAACGCTTCGTTGAAATACTATGCAATGAATGGCTTTGCTATATTTGTCCCAATCTCTAAAAACAGGGTTTTATCCAAGCCTCCTTGGTATAGTAAACAACTAATTCATTTAAAGAATATACAAAACAAAGCATTAAAGATGTTCAAAAAATCTAATAAACAAAACCATTATGAGAACTTTAGCAAATTGCGCAAAGATTTCATATGGCTTAGTAAATTCCTTCGCAAGGGTTACATCATGTCCATTGAATGCCAAATTAAACAGAATAGTAAAAAGTTCTGGTAATATATAAACTTTAAACGAAAATCAGTTGGTATTCCAAATATTATGCTTTACAAAAACGTGGAATTGTCTACTGTTGAATCAATTCTAGTTCTTTTCGTTTCCTTCTTTGAATCTGTCTACTCAAACTGTAATTTCCATACCAATGTACGAAGGAATATCATTAGCTGTGTTAACATTGGTTGACTTCAACTAAGCTTTGAAGAAGTTCTCCTGGCACTTCAAACTCTTCAGCCAAATCTAAATGGGGGTGTTGATGGTATACCTGCCATAATACCGAAATATTGTAGTAGTTCTCTTTGTATTCCTTTCGTGAACATCTTCAACCATTCACTTTCCGAAGGAAATTTTTTAGACACATGGAAAGTGTAATTTTTGGTGGCTATTCATAGATCTGGTTGAAAAAATAATGTTGACAACTATCGAGGTATTTGTAAACTCTCAGCGATCCCTAAACTTTTTGAAAGTATCGTGAAAAACAGAGTTTTTGGCGAAGGAATGTTTATCTGAAGCTCAGCATGGGTTCTTATTTGGACGGTCCACTGTTACGAACTTGGCTTTTTTTTTTTCTTCTTACATACATAGTCCATGAGATGGAGAACAAAATGCTTTCGATTCGGTTCAACATTCAATTCTTCTCGAGAAACTAGAATCCTTTGGGTTTCACTCTGAAATTCTTCGCTGGATTTCATCTTTTCTCATTGGTCGCACTCAACCAGTAAAAACTGGAGCTTCGCTTTCGAAAACGATAAATTGTACCTCCGGCGTACCGCAAGGGAGCCATTTATGCCCATTAATTTTCGTTATTTTTATTAACGACATTGTTTCTGTCATCGAAAATAGTCAGCGCTTACTGTATGCAGATGACTTAAAACTTTTTCCTGCTATTAACCGTGTAGAAGATTGTCATTTGATCCAATCGGATTTAAACCGTATTATTGAATGGTGTAATGCCAATGGCTTGACACTCAACATAAATAAATGCGATGCGATTTCCTTCACCAGAGTTTCGTCATCTATCGAGTTTAATTACTCAATTAATTCAACTCGTTTAAGCAGAGTACAAAAGATTAAGCACTTTGATGATTTCCTGGACTCTTCATTTTCTTTTAAAGCCCATATTGAATATATCATTGCAAAAGCTAATTCATTTGTTGGATTTATAGTATAAAACGAAACGGAAAGGACTTTAACGATCCATTTGCCTTATTATCGCTTTTCACTGGGTCGGGGCGATCTCTTCTTGAATATGCCGATGTCATTTGGAATTCTGCATATTCAGCCTATTCAGATCGTCTTGAAAAAGCTCAGAGGCGTTATACAAAATATATTTTTAAGAAAATGCATTGGGTCCCTTCGCCAAATTACAAAGCAAGATGCCTAATACTTGGAATCAAATCCCTGAAATCCCGACGACAGATTCATGATGTAATGTTTGTGAGAGACTTACTGTATTTTAGTTTTCTAGTTTTAAATTCATTTTATTTTCTTAATCATTAGCTCTTACATACTAACAAAAAATGCTTAAATGATAGCTTAAAATTATTTAACAATCTTATACTAACTTACTGGCCCCACATAGGCACTCTAAGTTACTCTAAATTCTTATATCTATGGCTTTCGACTTTATTTACATTTTTCTTAGAAATATTTATTTTGTATACTTAAGGCTAAGAAAAAAATTTGTTAACAAAAAACTTAGCATCTGGACATTTTTTTATTATATTTATCTTACTTAAAATAAACCTTAGTCTACCTAACGTACATACACAATACACACATAAACACACATAGACATTATAAACATATACGAGAGCGGGTCAATAAGTCCGTGACTTTTTGAATTTCTGACCCCTTTACTGAAACAGCAACACTGCTCCTGTCAACAGGCATCTATCAGTTGACTCCTGTCAAAATTTAAACTTGCTGCGTCAGTTAGTTTGTGTTTGACAGCTATTTTTATCAGACTACTCACTAATTTGAGGAGAAAATGGAAAAAAGTGAATTTCGTGTGCTTCACTTCACAGGAAGGTTTGGCGTTGTTTAATCGCAATATGGAGGAGTTTTTGCGCCGTTTTGTAACCGTGGACGAAACATGGATCCATCACAATACACCAGAGAACAAACAACAGTCAAAACAGTGGGTTTCTAAGGGTGAATCGGCGCCAAAGAAGGCCAAGGTGGGTTTGTCAGCCAATAAAGTTATGGCGACTGTTTTTTGGGATGCACGGGGGATAATCCACATTGACTACCTTCAAAAGGGAAGAACAATCAATGGGGAATATTATGCCAACTTATTGGACCGATTCAATGACGATTTGAAAAAAAAACCGACCTCATTTGGCCAAGAAAAAAGTTCTTTTCCACCAAGACAATGCAAGGGTGCACACATGTGCAGTTGCCATGGCAAAAATCCATGAATTGGGCTATGAATTGCTCCCTCATCCACCCTATTCTCCAGATTTGGCTCCGAGCGACTACTTCTTGTTCCCAAACCTGAAGAAATGGCTTGGTGGAAAAAGATTTGACTCCAATGATGAAGTCATCTCGCAAACAAAGGCCTATTTTGAGGACCTCGACAAATCATTTTTTTTGGAAGGGATAAAAAAATTGGAGAAGCGTTGGACAAAGTGTATAGAGCTCAAGAGAGACTACGTTGAAAAATAAAATTATTTTTTTATCAAAAAATCTGTGTTTTATTCCAAAAGTCACGGACTTATTGACCCGCCCTCGTATTAGTATATACCTTTGTATATACTAACACATGTATATATTTCTTAAATGCTAACCTAAACCAATGTAAGCGGGCCATCGCTATTTACCGAGCAAATAGATTGGTCAGCTCTGCCTTATTAGTGAGGCTGGTCTGCAATTGACGGAAACAACGACGAAACATCTTCTCCATCACTCAACTGCCAGAAATGCTGGTGCTGCCGAACGACATCCCTATTATCGCAATTCCCCACCGCCCTGCTGAACCTGAGACGATCCACACTGCTGTGTGGGACGAGAGACTTACTGTGCTACCATATAAGATTCACTCGGTGGTATCCATTTATGCTCCATCTAGAGCCTTAAGTATAAGGCATCTTCTTTTTCAGCAAAGTCTAGAACTAATTACGGTCAAAAGGACCCATATCCAGAGCCACACTAGCTTTCAACAGTGTTTATAGCAACATACTCGTAGATGTATCTGTATCTAGAGATAACTTTAAATCTAACTTTAAATCTAAAATATAAATAATTTAATAAAAAAAATGTGTTTCCTATTATTATGTAGATACTTTAAATTTTTAACGTCTGTTAGCTATGTAATAATTCTTGTAGATGAAAAAAAAAATCCATTACTGTTGTGAACTATGGGTTATGTAAATATTATTTTTATATTGTGGCTAAACCTAAACGAACTGTCAAATAAAATTCAAGCTTGAAGATAGGCACACGTGGTTAAGAGCTGCCATACAACAATCATGGGAATGAATCTTACAACTTCCATGCTGGTTCGAGAATGCAAGACTTCATTGAGTCTTGTTTGGGTCCCATATCAGAATGGGATTATGGGAAATGAAATCTCCAATGAACTTGCTAGACCAGGCTCTTCGGAGCGTTATTCATATGGGATGGATCTCCAGGTTGCTGGCAGACCTAAAGAATGCTTCCCAACATCGGCTTTCCTGCTGTCTCTTAGTAGGAAAGACTGCAGGCTGCTTCAGGGAATTACACTTTTGCTAAGCACTCAACTGTGCTGTACATAGGTTATAGAATATCCTGCTACGCTTCCTGTGGAAATGGTGATATCACTGCGGAGCATTAAATCTGTGAATGTACGGCCTACTCTCGCGTCAGTCTGCAGGTACTCAACGTTGTGGGTGCTGGTACTATACGGACTTTATCATTGAAGCGCTTACTCATCTTTTTTCGAAAAACTGAAAAATGTCAGCAAAAGGAACTTACAAGGAGTACAGTGGACTAGTTCTTTGTCTGAATGCTCTATTCCGACAGAAAAGAAAATTTCCGCCAAAGAGTAGCTGTTTTCCATTTTGATCAGAGTAATGTATGAGATGCAGATCAGTAAATCCTTTGCACTATCAACTCATTATTATTCTAAATGGTTCACTGAAAGATTTGTGACTGCAGTGTTTCTTCGTATTTTCCACTCTGAAGGCTATTGCTATAAATCTTTAGATCTATTGACCAATAGAGCATCAATGAACCCTCCTAAATCGTTTGCCATTGATCAATTGTGCCTTCATCAATCGCTATCAAATCCATCACACACTACATGTTTTTCGTAAAAGCAAACAAAATCCGGGCAATACCGGACTAAATCGAAATTCTTAAAATCCCACACGACTTTTAGGGTGAAGTAATTTTTTTTAATGTTGTCTCATCGTTAGTTACGATGACTTTTTCACCCTCAATAATTGGTCGAACGGTTTAGTTGTAGGAACCCACTCGACAAGTATTAATTGATAAAGGTGTCGAGCGGCAAGTTCATCTCATAAATTAACAAAATAAAGAAAAGGAAAAAAAACAGAGGAGAATACCTCCTCAACAACCTTCTGAGGCATAGTATTCGTATAACCTTGTCACCATATCTCTTACTTCGCTCAGTGATATTAATTAAATTTCACAGTGAAGTCTACCCAGCCGTAGCCGTTTAAAAAGCCTATACAACCGACCTGACATAGTGGACATTCCCCAAACTCAATCCCCAATCCAGAAATGTTCCTCGATCACTATATTCCACTGGACGATGATGGGGAAGAATTTAAATTGTTTCCATCAACGTGTTTGCTTTTGTTGTTCTAAATGCTCTAAAAACACAGCTTGAAATTATTTGAAGATCACACCGGACATCACCTGTTGTTCCGAACTCGATTGAATCCAATTTATATTCAAATCGCGCAGGCGCATCAATTTGGAAAGAATGTAAAACATAAGAAAAACGATTGAAAAAAGTCGATGACACCAAAGTGTCCAGAAACACAGCAGGAGTATTTGTACGATGGTACTCGTACCTACGTCCTGGTGGATGAGATCGTAATAATTTCTTAAATTCGATTCAGCCATCATTTCATAGAGATGTCGGAATGTTTATGGTGTCCTCGGACTGTCAAAGCGGCGACAACAACATTAAGACATCATGTGCATCAACATTCGTGAGAAATGTATCTGCAGAGATGTTTTTCTTCAGCTGCTGCCGCTACTTGGATCGGTAAATCAAAAACGATCCCCTCTCTGCTTTCTGTTTGTTTTTTTTTTTTTTTTTTTTTTGCTAAGTCCACCAACACCGTCGCGCCGGCAAACCAATCGATCCGGCCTACTTTTGAGATAGTTTTGCCATCTTTGCTTGGTAAGTTACGAAACGCTACCATGAAATGATCGTCGTCGGCATCAGTCGTCATAGTCGTATATCGAGCAGATGCAGTTACAATGCACGATCTTGGCAATTTATAGCAGAGCAGTGATCCTAACTTAGGATGATGTTGTTACAACGATCCTACAAGAAGAGGGAGCTAGTAGCTACTGTTGCCTGATCGGTAGCAATACCACCATTGGTCACATGCAAGAGCAATGTTTTTGTGATCGCGCTGCTGCCAAGTTGGGTCAATTTGTTGCGTGCACACATGGTTTCAGTTAGTGGAGTAGTACTCGTACTGGTACTCTTACTCGTACTACTCCTGTGCTCGTAGTCGAGATGTTACAACATAACTTGCAACCAAGATTCGTTGTGGAAGACACAGTTGGAGCATAACGTATCCAAGAGATGTTAGAGCTACCTACGAACACGAGTACTTACTCGTATGATTTTACATCATTTTATACAGACGACTTTGTATTTGTGGATACGGATACACGGTATCTGTAAAAAGTCGTACTTATGTATCTTTTCAGATTATTAGTTATGGTTGGAGATTCAGGAACTAAAAGTGCTGCTCTTTGATGATGTTACGCTTGAGTTGCAATGATTAATGATACAATGGATGCCAATGTCTGATCTGGAAAACATTTTCGATTTTAATTCGCAACGGTAATCTGTTGTGAACAAATTGAAATTGTGTTTTGTTTAAGCTTCGGGGTGGAGATAGGAGAAGGGTTTTCTTTTCTAGTATTTACAACTTGGAAATGAAGTTGTTTTCGATGTTGTATAATCTGTGGAGTAGAGTATTTGTTGTTTGAAAATGTATCTGGGAGATGTATTCGCGGCCTTTAGTGGGAAATTTCGATTTCATTAGTAACATGTGCCAAGATGTGATGATTTCATTAGGTTTTTGGGCAGAGACACATCGTTTTGACCTCGAGCCGTATGAGTTTACACGTTTATGAGCCTTGACCTAGTTGCCTTTATGCTGATGACTTTTCCGCACCTGCCATACGGGATCATTTTGTAATAAACTAACTGGCTCCGTTATGGAGTGTTATCGGAACCCATTTCCAAACTATTTGGCTTCGGGCAATATGCAACAACTACAAACAGTTGTCCTAAATATTTCGTAGTGCTAAACGCCCACTCAAAACCAGTAGAATGCAACCGATGATAATGTATTGCATCCTGAACAAGGTACGAGCAAACCGATACAGTCTGTTAGACGTTAAGTATTGAATGCAGAGACTCATTGAGTAAATAAAATCTTATACCAGCAGCATCTGGAATATTTGGATACAACGTAGTTATAGTTATATTGTTGTGAGGTTGACATGGTACGAAGTAAGTAGGAAAATAGGCTCTCAGCAGAGTTTCGACTGGAGTTTTTATTTCATCCTTCTTTTCGGCGCTAAAGTCCTGGGTGAACTTTGAGCTAAATCAACAAACGACTTTAGTTTCCAGCTAATCACTTCATCTAATGCGAGCTCTTCCTTTACTGCGTTGTTCTTCTGGTATGGATTCGAGGGCTCTCCGAGCCGAAGTGACTCGGTTAGTCTGTGTTGGCTAAGAGTTTCGCGCAATTTTTACAAGGACGATGCCACCGTGTGGCAGGCACCTTGACGAGAGCATCATCTTCAATGACGCCGGTGCGGAGGTTTACGTCGCAAAGACTCAACTAACTACGGTCGGCTGAGGAGTGGCGAACTAAGAACTGTCAACCTGATTTCAGTGGTGGTGTGAGCATATAGCAAACCGTGCCGAAGGATGCAAGGACGTGCCTGCGCTAACCTTTTATTTCCGGCCATCACGAGTATGGAACCAGTTTAAATTTTAAAAATGGAAACACAAAAATCAAAAACAAAACACAACATAGACCCTCCCCGTCCAGGAAGAGTTAAAGGTGAGTGAATTTCGTCCCTCCTGGAAGAAGTGGAGCTACTGGTTAGCGATAGTGAGGTGTTCGGTGAGGCGTTTCTGGAAAGAAAGCACGTTTCAGCAGCAAGAGAAGCAAATCGGACGATGGCGCTGTTTGGGGGGACGGACACAAAGTTGTAGCTTGTGGGAATAATTAATCTGTGGATGCGATGCTTGGGAAAGCATCAAGCTAAAATGCACGACGGTGGCAGAGATGGCAAAGTACACTCTGCTGACAGCATGCGTATGGGTTCCGTGACCCTACACATACCCTGAGAAGCCCCTGGGACTACCCCATGTGCAGAATCGGGAACTAAATGCCGATACATGGAGAGTCCTTAAGACGGGGCCTAGAGAGCAGTACGAGCAGCATTTTCTGCTGTCCCTTAACAGTGACTGCTTACCATACCTCAAAAAATCGAAAGGTATGGTAAGTAACAGCATGGGTAGGTTGATGTTTGAAGTTGACGAATGCCCCAAACACCCCAGCACATCTAAAACCGATTAAAACATGGAAAAAGTGAAAGAAATGATGAACGATCGCCGAATCACAATCAGAGAAGTCGCTGATGATGTTGGCATATCGATTGGCTCATACCATGAAATTTTTTCGAATGTTTTGTGTATTAAATGCGTGGCAGCAAGATTTGTTCCAAAATTGTTGAACTTTAAACAAAAACAGCGGCTAATGGAAGTTGCTCAGGAGTCACTCAATGAAGTCAACGATGATGCAGAATTACTGAAACGTGTTATAACAGGTGACGAAACATGGGTTTACAAATATGACGTCGAAACTAAGGCTCAATCGTCCCAGTGGAGGCATTCTGGCTCGCCAAGACCGAAAAAGGCTCGACATCGCTGAAAGAGTTAAAGGCTATCCCAAAGAACGAGTTTGAAAAGATTTTCGAGGATTGGAAGAAACGCTGGCACAAGTACATTATATCTAATGGGGACGAAGGCTACAACATTAATGTAGACGAATAAATAAATATTTTTTTTAAAACACTAGAATTCCCGTTATTTTCTGAACACACCTCATAGAGGCATTTCTTTTGAATAATTACAGCTTAGGAGATCTGACAGCGGTAACCTACAAAAGAGAGTGCGGAAAACCACTCTGTCTGACCTCGGCTTAGTTCCCCTATAACTACGAGGTAGTGATCTCGGAGAAGCTAAAAGACTTGTCAAGGCGGAAAAATTAGATGCTGGAACCTTCCAACCTCAGTATTTGTACAGAGGGAATTCACCCACTTTTGTGGTGAAAAATAGGCAGGAGATGATAGATATCAGCCTTGGTACAAATACAGAAGGGTTAGAAATAGGGAAATGGAGAGTAGTCAATGAAGCGTCAATATCGGATGACCGATGGATACGCTTCAAGGTGAACTTTCAGAACAGGGTATGTAGTTTTCAAAGAAATCCTAGGAAGACTGATTGAGTCAAGGATACAGAAGTGGTAAATATACACCTGGATACCTGCGATAATATTGTTAACTTAGTTAGGGCGGTAGAAAATATTAATAAGGCACTAACAATGGAGCTTGAGAAAGCTTGCCCGACTAACAGAACACCTAAAAAGGCTAAACCAAAATGGTGGAATAGGGAGATAGGTTTAAAAATTAATGAGGCTAGGAAACTCTATAATAGGGCGAAGCTTTTCAGAAGCGACAGCACATGGAATGAGTACTACGAATCTAAGAAACAATTCAAGTATCTAGTTAGAAAGTCAAAAAGGGCTTCATGGCAAAAGTACTGCGAATCTATCGCGGCAACAGACGAAGTTTCGGGGTTACGCAAAATGTTTTCAGCGAGCGTTCCTAGCTACTTCAGGAAAAGTGACGGAAACTGGGCTGAAAGTAGCAAAGAGGTTCTGACAACAATGGTGGCAACCCACTTTCTAGGATCCACACTAACAGATGAACCTGGAATGCTACAGCACACTGGGAACATTGATCTCTCTCTGCACGAAGAGGAAATATGTGTTTTTATTAATAGAAAAAAATTACGGTGGGCAATTCAGTCCTTTAAGCCGTAAAAATCTCCCGGTCCGGATGGTATTCTACCGATTATGCTACAGAAAGCAACGGAAGTTGCTGGAGCGATTATTGGAGATTCATATTAGGAACAGACGCACGAATGGCTTTTTGACTGAGTCACAGCATGCATACATGAAAGGAAAACCTGTAGAAACCTCTCTGCACAAGGTGGTGGGGAAAACAGAGAAGAAGGCCTTGCTCGATATTGAAGGAGCCTTCAATACTGTGGATTGCACGGCCATTAAAAATGCTCTAGTAGACGCCAACGTTTAACATGGCATTACAAACTCGGTTTGCAACATGCTTGCAAGCAAAAAAATAAAGTGTTCCATTGGGCCAAGGTCGGTCAGAATGTCCGTAGGCAGGGCAACTAATCAGGGAAGAGTCATATATCCACTCCTGTAGGTGGTGGTTATCAATGACATCCTCAAAAAGCTTAGTACAATAGGTATATACGGGGAAAATATTGTACTTAAATATTTTAAACGACATTATGGAAGTTGCCCTGAAGATGATCAGCACTTGGGCCAAAAACTGTGGTCTCAATGCCAACCCTTCCACAACGCAACTGCTTCTTTTTACCAGAAAGTACAGGATACCGTAATTCAAATTCCCAAAACTCAAGAGAGTGGAACTGTCCCTTGGGGATAGCTCGAAGTATCTGGGTGTGATTCTAGACAAGATATTGAATTAGAATCTTATTGTAGCGGAAAGAACCAAAAAGGCATATAATGCTGTTTTTATCTGCAAAAGGAAAAATTTGGGACTTAAAACCTGCTATGGTGCACTGGATATATGCGAACAAGAAAATGATTTACGGAAAATTAGTGGCGGTTCAAAGAATGGCTTCCATAGCCATTACAGGGGCGCTCCGTACCATCCATACGGCAGCGTTGATATGACTCACTAATCTCGGTTATTTCAAGAGAAGTACTCGTAGTTTCGGATATGGCACGGTCCTAACGGAGCTACTGCCAATCAATCCAATTCTAACTTTATCCGGAGAGGGAGGACTGGGAAAAAAATGCAATAATGAGGTGGAATGAAATTGCAATTTTCACAAATGACTCAAAAACAGAGGAGTTTGCCAATATCCAACCACCCCTTTGCATAGTAAAGGGCACTATCGAGGAAAAAATCACAAGGACTGCCAACCTAAGGTGGCCGAATTTTGAAGAACACAGGGTATCCAAGGTTCTTTGGCCGCTCTTTGTCTGCAAAAGAATTAGGAAGTTAATAAAATTGAACAGGGATAAGCTTAAGACAGTAATAGGAATCCTGACAGGACACTGTTTGGTGCCTGGTGTCTGTGTGATGGCATATCCATCATACGCCTGTTTAAGCTAACCTAACCTAACAGGATTATGGAAAAGGTATCAGATGAAAGCGCATCATTTGTGTATTGGCATGTGTGCCAATTGTCTACAGCAGTAATTCTTTTAAATCTGCAGTACAGACTGTGATTCTACAATGTATTTATTATTCTGCTTGTCCTTGTCTCTGTGGCTGCAAATAAAAGCGAGCTGAAGATGGTTTCCAAACAATGGAAGGTCATAGAAAAGGGTACGAGTACCACAAACGTGGTTTTAGAGAGTTGGCTTTGGAAACAGCATAGTGGTCACTTAGGGCAGATGTCTGCTGTCACTGCGGGCAGGATGGCCACAGAGCCGCTTTCTGCAGAGGGGCCTAGTAGTGTAAGAATTGCAAAGTGAGAGCGCGACCGGTCGGTCACTTTATGGGGTCAGCTGACTGTCCCCTGTATGTATTGTAGTTGCGTTGGCTAGAGCGGCACCTAGAAACTAGTATGTTGAAGATCGTTCAGCAGAATTGTCAGGGCACTTATGCAGTAGGGGTTGATTTAGGGAAGTGGTGTTACCAAGATTCAGGAGCCCTATACGTCAAACAGATGTGTTGGGGGTGTGCCAGCATAAATGCGGGCTTTCCCTGATACCAGTGAAAATGCTGCAATAGTTATAAGGGATGGCAATTTCATTTGTTTGCCTGTTTCTTTCTGCGAATGGGGAGTTTAGCAGTATTATTCTTGCTAGCGCCTATTGCAAGTTCAGAGAGGAAATCGAACCATTTATTGAGTATATGGATGGTTTGTTTTCGCTAGCCGCCAGTAGATCGACCTCTCATCCTCGGTGCTGGCCTCCCGACTACGGTTCAGCAGTCCATAGCACTCTATTGTTCATATTGAAGGATTGCGTTGGTACGTTGCTAAACGAATTCTTCCCCAGAGAGGATCGTGTCGAGGTCTTTTCAATTGAGGGGTCTCACATTCCTTCTGGACTTAGATCCCTCGAGGTACACTAAGGGAGATATCCTGGAGTAGATGACATAACTGCAGAAATGGCGAAATCAATTTGGAAAGTGGTTCCCCAACACCTAGCTTGTCTGTATCCTAGGTGCATTAACCAAGGCTTTTTTCCTGCAGATTGAAAGAGGGCAAGGATCGTTGTCCGCGTTAAGTCTCCCGATCGGTTCAGGTTCAATCCTCGATCTTATCGTGGCAGCAGCCTTCTCCTGGTGCTTGGAAAATCACTTGAGAGAATAATGCTGGAAAGACTTTTGACAGGTATGACTGAGCCTATATCTTTTGTACAAAGAGGCAAGGGTTGTTAGGATGCATTGAGCTCTGAAAGAGCGCGTCTCGGGACAGAACTGTTACAATGCTGCTCGAAAGAAATTGTCATTGAAGGTGATTGCCCGCCCACAATCAGCTCGATTGGTATTGACCTCAGATATGTGATCGAGGTCAAGTATCTGGGCATAACATGAGCGAGAGCTTAAATTTGACACCTCACCTGGTAAATTTAAAGGAGATCTTGCTGAATACTGTTTGGATGGTAAAACTCATTCTGCGGTCCGGCTGGGGACAACCGTGACTTCTTTTTTGCCTATGAACCTGTCTGGTATATGTGAGATACAGCGACTGGTCGCCGGCGGATTTTATCCTGCCAAAGAGTGATTTTGTGGGCTGTCTCTGCTGGCATGTCGCACTGTTTCGACGGAGGCACTGCAAGTACTATTGGGAGTGCCTCCACTGGACTTGAAACTGATACGCTCACTATTATGGTCTATAAAAGTCTTCCCCTAAGTGCAAGTGACTGTGTGTCTTCAGTGTCTCCAGAGCATATGGAGGATTCATCCTTGAGTGAGCGTAAGGCCTTGGTAGGGTTACTTACGACTTCCTAAGGGATTTATCATTCATGTTTTAACTACCGGATCTGAGTTTTAGTCTCAGTTTGGGCTTCTTACCCACTGGACATGGCTCTCTAAGTGCATTCTTTAATAAAGGAGGGTTAAGTGAGGTGGCGGGTTGTTCATGTGGGTCTCCCCTTGAGAATTAGAAGCACGTTCTGTGCGTGTGTCCTCCGTATTCGGATTTCAAAGGTTTGCAAGCTATGAGCATATTCTATGATGGTGTTGCCTGCGATGTCAACGGTATCCTCGCTAACAGAGTTAAATTTGCAGGAACTCGTTGTTTCGACTGGTATTTTTCCTAGGCGACAATGTAGGTAGCTAGCGGTTGGGAGCTAGAAATAGGTTGAAAATATTTTGTTGATAATTTTGATAGTTCAAAGGTGCCCAGCTGGAAGTGAATTTCTGGGAAGGTGAACCGACTGCAACTTGCACATCTGATTGTTCAGCATTTGTTGAAGCGTGCTACGGCTTGTGTTAAATGATTTGATGGCTATGGAACTGATCAGTCTGCTCGATGTGAACTTGTACTCCTACTGGGTGCCATAGCCCATAGAATGGCTGAGGTATTAGATAGGGCTCGACCCTTCACTAAAGTGGAAGTTCGTGCCTTATACACAACTTCGAATCTGGTACTGGTGGTGGTACTTATATTAACCGAAGGTCGCTGATCAACGAACTGTTATCACGAATGAAGACGCACCATAGGATTAAGCCTTCACGGCAGGTATCTACGTAAGACACCCGTGATATATGTCCTTGTCTCTGCATCCTTCTATTCGGAATTTATTTCCGTGGTGTGTTCTTTTCAACGAATGAACCTCAGAACACAATTTCTGCACTTCTTCAGGACCTCGATCGAACGCTTCTTTTTATTTCTGAGAAGCTCATAGAATAAGCGGGTAACTCTTATCTTTCTTTCTATCTCTGACTTCTAAGCTTATTGGCTCGCTCCATGCAGTTGCTGGCACTCTTCTTCAAGGCAGTAAGGTTTTAAGCGCTGCTTTACTGCCGTAGATATGTATTACGCACCTTTTACATTTTGTTTACAGTAATGCTCAGTAAAGCTACGACATGTTGAGCATCTAGCTCGTCTGAGCAATGACGAGTTCAGATTTATGATCATAAGATCTCTATAAATATGAAAGAACTACTCAATGAATTATGTATCGTCGTCAATCATTCGATCTGAAATCTTCCCCACTTTCCAAAAGTCGCTTAGTAAAGTGACGTAGGCCTCATACGGATACCTACTCAATCCACAACATTGATTTGCAATTAACAGGTGTCCTAACTCTTCTTTCAACAATTAAATGCTGATTCTAACTTTAGAATTTCCCTCACGTCCGAAACTCGTTAAAATACTAACGTACCGCAAGGTTGCATAGTCCCATCGCAACTGTCGACCGGTGTTTAAATTAGAGAAACGTTGAAAAATGCCAATTAATTTCTGTCGCTGCAAAACTATTGGCATTTTGCCCTCCGCCTTCCTCATGAAAATGCTAATTTCCGTTTATATTAGCGTTCGCATTGATTTGCATTTCTACTCATAACCCTCCCGCTGCAGTAATTCTTTTAAAAGTGCAGTCATGAGGCAGTCTGTCATGCGCAAGCCCCCCGTCATCGTCATCCAAGAGCGATGATTATCCGTGGTAAATAAATAATAAGCCAAATATACTGTCGTATATCCTGTCAGAGACGCACGATTTTTTCCTCTCGTCATTGCGCCTCTTTTGGCAGCCGTAACGTGTCAACACCTTTTGGAGGTTCGTGGTTCAATGCAATAACATGGACTAAAAGAAGGCGTGCCTCATACATAAAGTCTCGGTCCCCGAGACCATTGCGAATCCCAAATTATAATTTGCGTCTTCGACGCATTAATGTGCGCAGCTGTAGCGACATTGCGTTGCGTTGACGTTTAAAATCGTCTGCAAGCCGACACACCAAAAACAACAATCGATGACATCGACAACAACACCAACAACAACACAACAACGGTGACATTAGTCAGACGTCAATGTTCCGAGTGAAGTTGGGGCTGGATGCACATGGCCTCCGGCCACCGATTTCCGTCAGCGACAATGCATAATGAAACACGGATCGTAACCCATTCGCACACACAGAAATATTCGTAAAATAAATTCTCGGATACTGATTGTTTGCGGGACACGCAAATTAATTCGAGAGATGTAGGGGCGTGTCTGTAATTGAATTGATTGCACAAATGGAGTTGAGCTGGCCTGTAAATCATTCTTCGCATTTTCTGCACTCAGCAGTGGCAGTCGGAAAGGCTGACAATGTGGTGCTGCTTTAGTTATGTAGCTCTTGAGCTATGTTCGATCAGAAATGCATTTAAATCGTTCGTGGGGAAGTCATCATTGACGTGGCTTCAGGGAGTGCGAGATAACATTTGCCTAGGTTTGGATTTCCCGCCAAAGGATCTGGAGGCATTTACTAGGCGATTTATTTATTGAAAGTTCATGTAAAAATGTGAGGTTATGCTGTAAGAGATGGTTAATGGGTGGAGTCGATAGGTTCTTCAACTGAATTGTTTGTGTTGATGTTTTTGAAGTTGAAGTCGGCATCGGCATTGGTTTCAGCATCGGCAATGCCGCACCCTATTATGTTATAATGCGGTGGGCATTGTTGTGCATGTTTATGAACAATTTTATTGTTTAGTTAGTTCTATTCAAAAACACCGCAGTCGTCATAAGCGCAGCTGTAAATAGTTGGAAATGGCTGATGAAATATGGTTTGGGTTGGATTGCATTGGCCAGTATCAAAAGCATAATTAACAAATTCGTTCTTTACTGTCCCCCTAAGTGCCTGCTTAGTATGCTGGTCGGATTTGGGATAAAAATAAAGTCCTGTGTTTATCTGGAGAAAATTGAGTGACGTTTGATATTTCATCTTTCAGAAATAGTATTTAAACCCACTTAGGTTAGGTTAGGTAAAAGTGGCTGTTGTAAAGACCAACCCACTTAGGCCTATTGTCCCGTTGTGATGCCACGTTGAACTGTGATCCTACTAGTCTTGGAACCAATTTGACCAAACCTCCTAAGTGGAGTTTCCTTCTTTAGGAGAGAGCATGACATGTACATAATAGGTTTGGGATTACTTCCGCCTCCTCCTCAATCAAGCTTCAGCAAAAATCATTCGTAAAGCCGTCAAGACTACTTGCATGTTTGCCTATAACACAGTGTCCAGTGATGACATATTTCCTATTTTGAAAGATCACACTCTTAGGGCGATTCAGATCTAGCTTTGGCCAGATCCGTTTGGTCACTAGACATGTTGGTCCAACCGTCCAGCTAAGGTTTGTTCTTTTGTTAGCATCCAGCTTTAATGTCGCTGAGTGGAATGTCTCTGTGCCCCGGCACCCAACATAGGTGAAGGCCGAACTGCTCTGCCATCTTCCTAAGAGTCAGGGGCGGTTCTAGAATTTAGTGTGACTGAGTCCAAGGACTTGATAGCTACCTGATTATCTGAAAAGGTGCGGATATCCCTCGATATCACGTTTTTCTTCAGCCAGGGCAGGACTTCTTTAATCGCCAAAATTTCCGCCTGGAACACGCTACAGTGATTTGGAAGACGGAAGGAGAGGCTTAGATTAAGCTTATTTGTCTTAGATCTATGTGTATAGAAGTGGATTGACTTCTCATCCGTGAAAGCATCTTCTTCTCAGAAGGGTCTAGAGGGGTGCTTGTTAAACCAATGAAAGTCTTTGTCAAACCAATGTTGGGGCGTAGTATAGGTGATGTTCAATGGAAGGATTCCTAGTATGTTTTGAATATTATCCTGGCCAAGTAGTTTATTTGCTCATTGTATGGTTGATTTAAGGCGAATAGCTGCGTTAGTAGCTACTTGCCTGCTGAAAATATCGAGGGGTGTCAAATTAAACAGAATATATCCAGTGCAGAGGAGGTAGGCTCCGTTCATGCCCAAACATGCTGTCCTTTGGACTCTGATTAGTTTACTGCAGTTGACTGCATTGTCCAAGGCCGTCTACCAGACAACCTACGGGGTGAGTATCGGTCTTAAAACCGAGACGTATAGCCACTGGGTTATGCGAGATTGAAGGCCCCATTTATTCCCAATGGATTTTTTGGAAGAGAATAAAGCTTCTGTAACTTTCTTGACTAATTCTTGAATGCTAGGTTGTAACCATATCTCTTGAAGGTCTCTTGTAACCAAACTCTCAATCTTAGTTGCAGCTGCTGTAGTCCTCTTAAGGTTGTTAGTGGCCGTGAATAGGAAGCTAGCTAGAAATTGGGTATCCAGTATCAGGTTGAATTATTCCTCATTTGAGTTCATCTAAGCGCCGTCGGTTTTTTTTTCGAACAGCTAAACATCGAAGGATTTGTAGAGAGAATTTTTCGTAGCCGCGATGCCTCAGGGGTTTCTGTTATATTGTCACAAAATTACCTCCAGGATTGTTGCATTGCCTTTCTCAGTCCTTTTTTATATATTTTGACGGATTCTTTATATATGTCCCAGTCTGTCACTTTTCTTGTGGTTGTTGCTTGGTTGGAAAGTTTCCTGTAAGTGTTTCGGTCCAGTGCAGACGTCCACCAGCGCGGCTTTTTCTTGCCTCATGGTTGAACAAGAGGACAGGGAGCGGCCACCTCCTAATTGAGAGATGGGGTTAGAGTTTCGACTTAGAGGGAGGACTTAAGAGTTCAGAGGAGAGCGTTTTTAAGAGTATTCCTCTATATTTTGGCTAATCAGTTTTCCGATAATTTCGAAATGCTAATTAGCTGGGAGGATCATTGGATGCATCTGTGATCTGAAAATGAGTGTTCAAACGATACCATCCAGTTCGTTAGCATTTGAATGATGTTGTCGGAGACAAAATTAATATCTAGGACTTCACACCAGTTTTTTGTTATGAAAGTGGGTTCATTGTCAATGTTACAAACAATGAGGTTAATACTTACAATGCAATTAAAAAGTGACACAACTCTATGATTGATGTTCCGGTACTGTTCCATACCGTGTGCTGTGCGTTTGCGTCGCACACCATGATGAGGCCAGTTTTTAACCTTCAAGCTCCCAGTACCATATTTTCTAGGTTATCACCAGGCAGAGGGCGCCCTGATGATGGAGATTAATCTGTAGTAACCGTATGATTGCCATAATTTACCAGAGTAGCCTCCACCACGGTTAAGGAATTCCTTATTGATCACAATTAACGTGCATCTAAAAGGGCCCCTTAGTTCCTGCTCTTTCTCGACTTTCCTATCATGAGTCGGAAGGGTCGGGGTGCTGAGTCTGATGATTTGCAGAATGCTTTCTGGGGAGGAAGTTTTGGCTGAGATCTATATGCGGGTTGTAGGTCTCTTAGTGATATCTTCCTTAGCCACGACCTCGAGTTTTGCACCCGGCCAAACCTCTCCTAATCCACCTATGGCATAAGAGTAAGTGTAAAGTATTCTTACGAGAGATCTTTGATCGGCACAAGCGATAAATTTGACGTTGTTTTGGTACCAGCCATCATCTCTTGTAATAGGAGATGGTCGGGTTTTTTCCCCATGATGGCCAAGAAATTGTCTGAAAACTTTAGACTGATCAACTGTCACCGTTCTGTTGTTATCGATCAGTCGGTATCATTTTTATCGATTTCCACTATCGTCTTTGCATGTTTTTTTTTTTAAACTTAACACTAAAGTGAGTATGACTACACTTAAAGTGTAGGAGCACGTGTTAAGTTTTTAGGAAAACGGGACAGAGAGAGAAGGAAAGATTTTTGGACTCAGTAGTTATTTCGCTCCATGGGTGGCCCTCAACATTGCGACTAAATTATTAGTGTAATTGAACTTGTTATTGTATTCGAGGTAAACACTCATTTACCGTGATATTAGTTGGCTGAAAAAAATAATGTCTTTTAGCCGCGGCTGGTATTGAACCCCGAACCGTCTGATTGGGAAGCCAATACACTACCACTTGAGCCACGGCCACCCGTTGCATCTTTTATGACTTCGCTAAAAGATCTCAGAGATGTGATATTTAAAAGCTCAGGGGAGTTTTGCTGTTTTTACTTTTGGTCTTTTTAATTTTGGGCCTTTTGGGAACCAACGATCCTTGTCGCTTGAAGAAGTCCTTTTGCGTTTTGGTCTTATTTAAAAAAATTGAGCCTTAAGAAAAATGTAACAGAATTCGATTAATGAAAGAGGAAACAATTAAAATTTGAGATTGCAATATGTTGAAAAAGGGAAGGAGACACCAAAATGTCAACAGTTATGAACGAGGGACTTCAGGGTTACGACATGTAGAGCTAGAAGCCATTGTTTTAAATGGTTAATAAATCTTTTTGTCAGACGAATAGTCCTTATCCAAAGAGGTACCAGGTTAAAGAGGCGACTCGATGCAACAATATAAAATTGTTTATAAGTTGTCATGCGAAATGAAGGGACAGTTGCCAGATTGAAGTGATTGCCATATCTTTAGAAAAATGCCTTTAAATTTTGAAACAACAGTGATGACGGACAGGAAGAAGTTTTAGATCGTTAATTAATCTAAAAGTCGGATATAAGCTACTTTTCTCGCATATTTTTTCTATACAATATATTAATATATTTTTGCAACACTAGAAGTGGTTGAATTTAGTTGAGATAACATAAACTCTGTCCCAAAAAGTACATAATGCCATATTCAAATTTGGAGTGGAAGATTCCATAATAAATTGTTTTATAGGAGGTTTTTTGTGATTCCTAAAATTAAAGAAATTAAAGAAATACTTATGGTGCGCGAAAATGTTGCCTTAAGTTTTCTATGTGGTTACGGAAGCAAATTCTAACCCAAGGTATTTACATTTTTTAACGTTTTCAATTTGGAAAACATTTTCGTTGCAGCAAAGATTGCTACAAAATATTATATTCGAAAAACTTGGACAGCAGAAGTAGCTCAACAGCTTAAATTGTTGGCATTTATGTGCATGAAAAAAACTTGGGGTCAAAATAATGTTGCGTTAACTCTCAGTTTAAGTACCGCAAACCATGTTCTAAGTAGGTCCAAATCCGAATTTACGCAATTAAAATTAGAGGACTTACTAAACAGTAGTGTAAAGCTTATAGTACACCATCTGCAAAACCAGTGAGACGGCCTTGTTTTAGACCTTGGTAGCTTAACCCGGCGTTGTTGCCGTGGGAAAAATTTACGTTTTTGGTATGAAAGGAATACAAATAAAAAGTAAGCGGTTGTATATTATACTCTGTTCATTTCTAAGTAAGATTACATAAAAGTGCTTCACGTACAAGCTGTTTATAGGATAATTATTTTCATATTACTTTCAAAAATATTTATTAGTATTATCTTAGAGAACTAAGAATTTATAGTGTTTTGAAATTAGCACATTTCTCGTAACTTAAAAATGCATGGTCTAAGCGAAGTGGAGCTGTGCACATTATACAGCGGTAAAAGGTTCTCCGTTCCTTATTTCTCGGACAAAGCGTACATCGTGTGTTGTAATGGTGTCGCTTTTCTGCAGGTTCCTCTATTTTGTTTCTGAATCGATCGTAGTTTCCAAGGAAGACGTTTTGAAATTAGCACATTTCTCGTTACTTAAAAATGCATGGTCTAAGCAAAGTGGAGTTCTGCACATTATATAGGGTTTTCCAATAAGGACTTGACAACTTTTTTTTGAAATAAAACGCAAACCATTTGAGATATTTCAAAAACTTTATTATCGGCTTGAAGCACAATCAAAACATTTATGAATGGAACTCGACTTCGTTCATATGGCCACCGCGGGCACGTTTGTAGCGGTCGATTCGTTGGGCCCAATTTTCAACGACTCGGTCACACATTTCGGCCGAAACGGCCGCTATTTCGCGTTCAATGTTGGCTCTGAGCTCTTCCAACGTCGTCGGCGTGTTATCATAAACCAATGACTTAACGTAGCTCCACAGAATATAGTCAATCGCGTTAAATCGCACGAACAAGGCAGCCAATCGACTGGACCATTTCTTGAGATAACACTCTCACCATACTTACTCTTCAATAAATCGATTGTAGCGTATGATGTGTGGCTTGTGGCATCATCCTGTTGAAACCACATGTCGTACATCTTGGCGCATCTTCTCCAGAACCATCGGCTTTAATTCTTGAGTCAGCTTGATCTTGTATGGGTGTAAACCAAGATCCTTACGCAAAATACGCCATAATGTGATCTGAGCGATGCCCAGTTCTTGAGAACGCCGTGGAATTGACTGATTTGGATCGTTTGCTACGGACGCGTGAACGGCAGCGATATTTTCGACACTTCGACCAACCCGTTATCTCACTGACACGGCAACATCACACAACGAATATGTAGACTCAAATTTGTGCACTAAACTTGTTATTGCCTGTCTACTAACCCGAGAATTACGACCGAAAATTGGAGTTAACGCTCTTAAAGTTGCAGTCAGGGGAAGACGGTAGACGAAGAGTAAGAAGAATTTTCAATTTTTCTAAATTATGGTTGATATAAACTGGTTTAAGAGAGAATCACTAGAATATGAACAACCTATGCCATCAGCAAAATCGGTAAATTTACCCTTCATATTCAAGGTGAATATAGAATTTATTATATTATAATAAACAAAATTGGTCCGAGAATGGATCCCTATGGAACTCCAATTTTTATTTCACAGCGCTCACTTAATGTTACTCCTAATTCAACCATCTTCAGTTGTTCTACTAGCTATGAATCCATACTTGTTATGGCTTAAAGAAGAAATGTATTCGAAATATGACACAATCCTCTTTTTAATAAGTTTTTCGAACTTTTGAAAAAACCGGAAGATGAGAGGTGGACATATAATTACATTTTGTTGGCACCTTTCTTGAAGATAGGTATGGCTTTCGTAATTTTAAATACATCTATGTTGGGAGCGATACTTTTAATAAACAGATTTGTGTACGAATTGACCCTCGAGATCTATCAGAAATTGCGAGAGCTTGGTTGGGAAAAATTAATAGCTTCTGAGTATCGCTTGTTCCTGTCTCTGCAAAACTCTCTGAATGGGATTAGGCTGGCTTCAAGATAAGCCTATAAATTTTTTAACCAAAAACCATAGAAGTTTCTCATTGGTGGCATCATAAATTTATCCGAAAAATGGATTGCACCTGATGGCAAACTTGTGCCTTTTTTGACATATTTTCTCCACAATTGTTTTTAGGCAACAAAGTTACAATTGATAAGTATTCCCACTGAACTAATTCAAAAATAACGAAATTGTTGCTTTTAAAATAATCGCTAAAATAAATGTCAAGCTACGTGTGCACTTCCGACACTCTCTTTTTTGTAGTCAATAGAAGTCGCTTCAGACATTTCAATTTCCACCGTGTCATTCTACAATAATTTAAGTAAACGGAACACTGATCATACGCCAACCTATCTATGGCGTAGAGAGTCCCAGCACTTCGTCGCGACACCTTCTTCAAGTGATCTCTTAACGTGTTCGTCATCTTTGAGACCAAATATCTTCATAGGAGTCCTCTTAATTTTTTTTAAACAATTTTCTGCTCCCAATAATTTTTCTTTCGTTCATCTTTCTTTATAAAACAAAAACAATTATTTACTAAATAAAGAACTCGAAACTGAAAGAAGAAAAAAAATCTTCTTCAACTCACTAATCCAGACATCACCTTAAGCCACTCAAATCGTTTTAATCACTTTTTCTCGGTACCAAACTAAGTACACAATAAATGAACAAACAACACCATTCGAGGGCAAATATCTCGTGGCTGTCGAACAAATAAAATACCAGAATCTATTTACCAAAAATCGAATAATAAAAAAAACAATCTGTAAATCCCCCCTCTAAGTAAACATACGAATCCTGGTACTATGCGAAAATCATCTCCTTCTCGACGTCCGTTTTTAATATTGTTCTGTCAGCATTTTTGCCACCCAATTTATTTGTTTAAATCCGAAAACCGAGACCAGAGACCCCCTCCAAATCACAGTCGTGCGTATGCGAATCGAAAATTAATTAAAAGTCAAGATACGACCATGAGTACCTTCGGACGGACCTAAGCTCCCACTTGCCAAATGCCAATCTACATATTTGAGTCAACATAAAAAAAAAAGAAAATAAGTTGAAATACTCGTAAAAATAAAAGTCATTAACGCCACGAAATACGAGTACGGCCATCGTAAGACAGTAAGTGACTTAGGAGAGCCAAGGTTTAGTTTTGGATTCTTTACCAGCATGGGCCTGGCTCACTATCTATAAGATAGTGTCAGACGCGCCCCACTTCAGATAGTCCTCTAGATGAGACGACAACCGAAGAGCAGTACTGATGCAACATCAGCAGAATTAATTTGCTTACGCAAGGGGGTACCGAAAAAACGTAAACGCACAAGTATGTGCTTTGGAGCATGAAAACATTCCACAGCTTCTGGAACCAGCTACTTGTCCTCTTAACTTAGTCTTATTCTAGTTGAAGGTTATACGAGGTGTTGCCAGATTAAGTTAAAGTCACAGGCAAGAATTCAAGTTTTAGACATTCTTCGTGATTTAAACTTTAAAGGAAAACGCCAAAGTTGGCTTAAGAAATACAAAGAGTAAGATATGTGTCATTTGTCTGTTGTAAGACAGATATCGCAAAAGGCAGTTGATATTTATAGAATTTTCACTCTAGAAAAATAAATTCGTTTCAAATGGTTATAGGCTATCAAAAATTGTCCTAACGCATTCAAAATATTCCTTGCTTGGAATACATTTCTGAAAAAGTCGGCATCACTGTAAATATACAATATACACAGTTTGCTGTTGTACGAGTATAGTTCGTCTCTATACACGCCATCTTATGATGATTGAAATCAATGAAGAGATTGTTAGTTTCCAATGTTGAGGAGTATTATTCGCCTGAAGTTGACGCAGTTTAGGGGATCTTCCATTTTTAAGGTAGAACAAATAGTACTGAGGAACCATTCGTCTGGCATACTTTCGTCGACCCAGATTTTAAAGATGGGTTGATGTATTCTCGGTACCCAATCATCATCTGCCGCTTTAAATAGCTCGGCAGTTAAGCCATCGAGTGCAGCAGCTTTGATGGACCTCAGCTTGGAGATTGCTGTCCTGCCTTCAACTGGACAGAAATGTTGTAATGTCATCGTCAAGATTAAATAGTTTATTCTGTTTGAGGATGCATTGTTGTTCACCATAACCCTTTAACGGTCTGCAGTAATTATCTTACAAGATTCTCAGCACAGACTGTGTTCGTATTATAAGATTGCTATTCGGAATTTATACAGCTTCGGCATGTGTGCTTTAGTTTTTGGTCCAAATTTCATTGTTCTGATAGCACCTCAGTAAGGACTCGATCGAGCACTTCTCGCGCTCTTTCTTTTTTCTGCTGAGGAGCCTATGATCTTCCCTTCTTTTCTGCAAGGCCGTCCTGCACATCCACTGTTTGTCTAAATTTTGTCATCGATCATCGAATCAGGCGTTTCTGTGTTGGGGTGGATTGAAATCCAGCATATTTGGGACGGCTGACCGGAAAGGGTACTGGCGGTGTCTTGAGATGGTATAAGTTAGATGTTGAATTTGTCATAATCAATAGGTCGCTACTTCTGAGCTATTACGGATATCTTAGTCCTTAACTATTGTTCAAGGCGGTGGTGTTAGCTGCTCGGAACGTTAGAACGTTAGAATACTGGAGAAGTGTAGAAGACACTGGTCGCAATATCATCCATTTTGTTGATCCGGAGTCAGTCAGGTCCCTGTATGTATACCAAGGTGTGAAATCCTTGTGCTGACAGGAGTTGCATCACGTCTTACAGCAAAATTAAAAATGATGTCGTAGAAACTGTACTTTCCGGTAGTATTACCAAAGATGTCCTCCTAGTCTAGCTGAGAAGTAGAGAACGATTTTCACGTCATATTTAGAGCTTAGCTCGTAGATTTTTCGAAAATCTCGTAAAAGCAATATTGGATACGATCTTCCTTTTCATCTGTCAGGATGGGTGCATTTATGAGACTTAAAACGCCGAACATAGCCTTTACGCAATCGTGGTTAAGCGCCTAAAGCTCAAGACTTGTTCCCTTAGTCTTCCTCTAATGGCAGATCCACATACGAATAAAATGTGTGACTGTTGTCCTTGTGAAGGCGGTTGTCTGAAACATTCTTTGTAGCATTTCTCACAGTTTTTCATTCTGTTTTATCCGGTTCATCTTACAATTAAGGAACTCCACTAATTGTTGGGTTGCACGCGGTCTTTTAAGGGTGTCAACATTCCACACGCAGATCCGAAGATCGTTGTATTTTATTCGTTTGCCAGGGTCTTCAGTAGTGAATCTGTAGTTATATGAGGCTACTAGATGGTTCGTAAAATTTTTGTCTAATCTGTATAGGATTCTGAGCCCTATGACAGCGTACTGGTCGAGCACGTACTTGCAAGTAAAGCATGCATGTGTAAGAATTTACTCATTGTGCTTACGGGGATCACTTCTATGAGGTACTGCAAGTATTACTCCACGAAATTGATTATTGCGCTACTGGCCCTATACAGGTTATAGGACAGTCAGAAATTTATCAGTCATCAATCGACGCGCGGATAGCATGTACAATTCTATCAAGATTCTAGTGCTAGTTGTACTAAAAACTTTATCTAAAGATAATCTTGAACATCTATTCTACGATACGAAAGGGGTGGGAGATTTATCAGTACATCTAGCGCAAAAGCCGGGATACTAGAGAAACCTCTTATCCAGGGGCGAAAGTCCGTTCTCTAAAGCCCAAAAGCAGCATTTTCTCATTTAATTACATCATCTGTTAAAATAACCGACGCTAGATATCAGTATATTACTCCTTTTCCAGTTAGTAAGTAAAATGACATTTTCTTTATTTACTATATTATTATTTTTTTTGTGAAGTGAATTTTCAGTATGAAACTGGAAGTATCCGCATTCGCCTCGGTGAAGGCACCATAAAATTGTTCAAGTATTTTCAGTCTGCTGCCTATGGTATTTTTTGAGGAATCTATTATTCGGCGTCTTAGGTATTTGACGGCATTGATGTCTATTTCCGAGGGTTGGGTAATCCGTATCACCGAACCTCCAACTGAACTGAGTAGTACAATATGCCACGGGCAGTAACTGTCATCGTTTGTAGTGAAGATGTTACAAAATGGTATAGATCAGCTGCTGATAACTCTGAATAGAATCTTCACTGCTAGCCTGAAACTAGCAGATATACCGACTCCCTGGCGAACAGTGAGAGTAGCCTTTATACCGAAAATCGGAAAAGACTTCCTTCATGTTTAAGAGCATGGTCGAGATCCATATGAGCAAAACTGATTTGCGAATGCAAACCCTGTCTGAGATGCAAGATGCTTGTCAACACGGAAGATATTGTGAGAGTGCGCTTCAAAATCTGGTAGTCACCTCTGGATCTACACGGCTATGATAAGGCCATTATATCCTATGCGTCGGGCGTCTGATGGAGTAACTTTCACGAAAATACCCCATTGCTGCTTTTACCAGACTCCAAAGAGCGGTGTAGGGGCTTTGCTTAGCACGACTGGCTCCGCTCTAGATGCATTGAGGAATCTATTTGCTCTGATATTCACATCATGGGCTGCACTCTCAAAGCCATCTTCCATTTAAAAACCAAATGGTTTTTGGTACAACACTGGAATTTCAGTATCAGTTTTAAATGCATTTTATTTTCTTAACACTAACTCTTACATTCTAACAAAAAAATGCTTAAATGCTAACTTACAATTACTTAACAATCTTATTCTAATTTACTGGCCCCACACAGGCACTCTAAGCTACTCTGAATACTTACGAGTATATCTATGTCTTTCGACTTCATTTACATTTTATTTAGCAATAACAAACACTGGAGCTTTGATAACCATTCGCGCCAGTTGTCGTATGACTCTGGTCTTATGGACATGTTGGCTGATGCAATGACACCAGAGTTCCTGATGCGGAAAAAATACGAAATCGACTTTCCATGTGCCCAAATTAATTTCGGCCAGAATCTGAACAAGGAAGGGAATGTAGTCGGGTGTACGGATGGCTACAAAATTGATTTATGATGCGGCGCTGACGTCTTTCTGGAGGATGACAACTTTAGATTTCACTCCTCGTTAGGAAAACTTGTGTCTGTCCTGCGAGCGGAGATATACGCAATCTTGAAGCAACGAACTATATTGTGAAGAACCGATGGAGAGGGCAAAGCATCGAAGAGTCTTCCTAAACCATCTTACGACTTCGAAGCAAGGCCTTGAATTCAACTTTACTGAACGTAATCGGATGGCAAAATTCACTGAGTCTTATCTGGGTCTCCGGAACGCAACGTGACCACGGGAATGAAACCTCAGATTAACTTGCTAGGCAAGGCTCAAAGAAGAGGTTTTTCAGGACCCAAACCTACGTTGGGTCTGCTTGCGTTCTCGGTTATATTTTCCATTGACAGTTGGGTTTCATATGAGCACAGCTGCAGAAGGCATGTCTCTCCAGGTTACAGGCAGACCAAACTAATGCTTCCTGACGTCTCTAAGAGGTCAGCGGCCTTCCTGCTATCCCTAGGTAGGAAGAACTGCAGGCTGCTTACTGGCGTCATGACGTTACTTTACACTTTTGTTTAGCACTTAATTGTGATGGGCATAAGTGATACAACATCCTGCGATGCTTGCCGTGAAAGTTATGACGACACTGCTTCCCTTCACATCAGGCAAGTGGGTGCTGGTACTGTAGGCACTTTATCACTGAAGCGCTTACTCGTTTTTCTTGAAAAGACTGAGAAATTCCATTAAAATTAACTTAAAAGGGGTGCAATGGAGTAGTTCTTTGTCTGAGTGCGCTATTCTGACAGTAAAAAAAGAACTGTAAATAGTGAGAGAACTTGAGAGCTATTCGTGCATTACAGTCGGGTTTTTAGTGCCCCGAGATGCAGTCGTTAAGCTTATTAGGCGGAAATCCTTTTGCGGATAATGGTCCTATCTGAGGTGAGACATTATACGTCTTTGTAGAAGAAGCGTTTTCATAAATAGTTGATAACCCAGCGCACAACTTCCAGGCTAGAAGATCTGCGAATTTAGGGCCACTGAGATATATTGGCCGAGTTTGAGTAATCGTATTAGGAGATGTACATAACTGCTGCAGTTGAAAATAAATTGTCATGCGTTCCTTTTTCCATTTGCAGATGGTTAGTTCATTATTCTGACGAATTGTATCAGAATGTTTAGAAAGCAAGCCATTTTGCTTTTCCTAGGGAATTCGTCAGATTGCACAGAACTGTTACCTGTTGTGTTGATGTCAGAAAAATAATTTACTATTCGGCGTTGGTTGAAATTCACACCCAGACTCCCTTGCGTAATACCTCAGAACTAATAACGTTCAAATTCACATCTGGTACTACTGCTTCCAAGTATTTGGCAACTTGGTATCATAAGTGGGTACTCCAGATAAGCAAAAATAAAAAGGAAAAACAAAATTCCAAAAAAATCAATCAAATCTAGACGCACAAAAATTCTAGAAGAGCCACAAATGAAAATAAATAATCCAAACACGAACCTGTCAATTGCGGGACACGATCGCCGACGAGAATACCAAACGAAGGAGAAACGAGAACCAACTTAACTGCTAAATGCCCACAGAAAGCAAACGAGACGCGAACAGAATTAAGAAAAAAGTAAATAAAAATTTAAAATAAAAAACAAAGAAGAATAAAACGCCGCGATACAGTATTCGTAAGATGTTGAGCCAACAGCTCTACAAACACAGCCACACAGAGCAACATTTATCGCCATCACGTTCGAACAACCTTGAACGGCATTGAGAAGCTGCTGCCTGCCGGGTAGACCGCATCTACAGCACCCTGCTCACCGATCACCTTCTACCGGTTCACCAACAAGCCACAGAGTTCTATGGCCTGAGATTAACTTCAACTCAATCTTCAGGTATACTCGTAGATACTCGTTCTCTTCATAACCATACCCAGGTAGTTCGTCGTTTATTACCTCTACTCTCAAACGCATTCACGTTCGATGCCGGACCTAGGGGTACATAACGTTAGTTGATTTTCATTTCAGATTTTCATTTTCAAATAAAATGTATCTACTCAAGCTTGAGATACAATAATTAATCATTCCCTGGACTGGAGGAGAGTCGGGAGAGTCACAGAAAGAGTCAGGCAATACAGTGCGTTAGTAGGTGCATTGGCAAATGGTCCATACCAAAGTGAATGTCTGATTGCAAAAGTTGCGCTTGGCTTTTTGATTGAAAGTGTTTTTTTGAAAGTTGGCAAGCATGTAGGAGTCTATCTGGCTGAGTACCAACTACGAGTACCAGTGACTACTATGACTACTGCCTCTACCCAGATGCCGGAGATGCGGATCAAGGAAGAAGTAATCTGTTATATCATTGGAATCTTCGATAAAAAATTAGAAAAAATAAAAGTTAAAATGATGAATTGAAAAAGTGAATGCATTTTGTCGTAGATTATCCGTAACTCTAAGAAATTTCTCCATTTGCCATGGTTGTCGTGGAGCTTTAATTGAAACGGGCAATTGGTATGGTAAAGAGGCTGTTCAAAAGAGGCCCATATTAGGAGCAACGATTTGCTAGAGTATATCATACGTACAACTTTCGAATAAATTAATGACGATTTGTGTAAATGGGTTGCCTGAACATTTTTGGGTGCGACAATCGAAGGCACCTGACCAATGAGTATAGAATGTTTCAAGTTTATTATGTCTGGAAAGTGTCATGAAGAAGTAAAAATGTAGTTGGCAATGCCTTCAATCGTTCTTTCTACACTCTATTTCAAAGTCTCAGTAAGTATATTCGGTGATAACTAAAATCAGTAGATAAGAAAGATCAGCCGATAAATTCACTTAATAAGAAATGTGAATTCTACGAGTATTGAAATTAGTCTTTACCACCTGGTCATCCCGAAAGCAGAGATTCTAAGATTTATTTGCTCTTCTCTGCTCTGGAAAAGGCGGAATTCCCCCTTGTATTTACAGCTATACTTTTCTGTCATATGTGTCTCTTTTTAAAAGGTTTAAACGCATTACTCTGTTGGAGATTGCGGAGAGCATAAGAATAAATCCCGTGGAAATCATAAGCAATATCATAAAGAGTATTGGAAATTATTGGTGCATAAGTAAATTAATAAATATGGACTCTTCGTGGCTGTAAAAAAACAGACCATATCATCCACATAAACTTAAAGACAATCTTTCTTTTCTTCCTTTGACAGATTTTGAATAATCTGAATAACCAAGTAATTGACCGATGGTTTGAGAGCAGAAGGTCGTCCGTATTATGAAGTAATAATCACTGATCATTGTCCCGTAACGTTTGCCAGTTGTTTTGTATGTAAGTAGCACTCACTCAAGGGACTTTGAGCACTCTGGAAGTGTTTGCATACAGCACGCATATAGCACGGGCTAAAGAAAATTAGGGAACAAAGAGGGATACCCATGTACCTTAGTTTTAAATGTTTGTAGATTATAATGACTAAAAGTAATAAAGTAAAGACTTCGGTGGACCATTCGATTAACGAATTGTGCGGCTTAGAAAACAGTCAAGATATTTTAAAGTATCTCCGAAAGTTAGCTTGAGGATAAACTAATGGGCCTTCATAGTGAGGCGGATGACGGTGAGACGGATGTCGTTGGAGCATTGGTAGTAATAATAAGGATATAATAAGGTAAGGTTAGGGACAATACGTCGATCAATGAACTGTGCAATGTAAGCGTCATATATGAGTCTAATCGCCAAGTTTTAGATCTTTTCTAGCAAAAGCGGAGAGGTATTGGCAGAAGTTGATTAGATTTGAGCAGATTATTCCAATTTTGGGCGGATAAATGCCTTATACCAGGTGGCGCAAAAGTCATCACCCCATCGGAAGATGCTATAATTTTTGCAAATTACGGCAGATGCTAATTCTACTTTGACATTTGTGAAGTAAACAGATACAAAATACACATCAACAAGAAATGAATCGCTATAGTCCTAAAGAACGTGGAATAATTGTTACGAATTTTTTGTGGAATAATTTGTCAGTGGTGTTGGCGCAGCGTGAATTTCAGCACAGATCTCCCGGCCGTTCGACGTTTAGCCACTCGCCTAGAAGAGTATGGGGCAACACAAGGCCTTATCGACCCTGGTGCAGCCGTTCTGCCAAGATGAAGATGTCCAAGAGGACCATTGAGAATCGACCAGATGCCTCTCAATTGGGTATCAATTGGCGGTGTTAACAGAGAATTTGGGTGAAAGACTGTTAGATGTTCCCTTTCAAAGTACAGACAGTGTATTAGCTGTTAGCTGTCCTGAATCTCGACCACGAGGGAGACACCTTTTCATCGAAAATCATCATGCATTTTTATTTGTATGAATTAATTTACTCTTTCATGCTAGACAAAAAAAATCTTAAAAATTAACTTAATTAACTTAAAATTATCTTATTCTAACTTACTGGCCCCATCCGAACACTCTAAGTTAAACCTGACACTTAAATTATTTCTGCAGACTACCTAAAAATAAATCTTAATCTACTTAACCTACTTACATCTAATACACAATATACACATACATATACATATTTACTCGTATATATTTATATATAGAGTGGATTTCGGTTATAACGACTGCTCATGGGAGACAAATCTATTTTTTTAAATATCTATGTTCTGTTATATTTTTATTTCATTTAAAAAAAGTAATTCAATACTTACAAGTACATACGTATACAAATTCCTTTTTTTTATGATTCAGTTATTTTGAAAAAGTCTGTAATATTTGATTGTTTTTTATTTTGAATGTAATGAAATTCTATTTTTTTTTTCTATTTCCATTACATTATTTGTTAATTCTGGTGCTGTGTTTGCAAAAAACCAAAAATCCTTAACAAGACCTATTGCATTTAATGCTTCAACTTTTGAAGGACTTGTTTTGTTTACATGATCTCCATCGTCATTAAAATTCTCGAGAAAAGAATTTTCTACAGTAGCATCAGCACTCACTATTTTTTTCTAAATTCGGATCATCTGAGGTTAAAATGTTGTCATCAACGGTTACATACTCCTCCCATGCCATTTCTGAAGTGAATATGTTTGAATTGTTCATCAGTGCAATCCATTCAGAAAGGGGTCAATCATCCTCTTCAACAAATTTTTCTTCGTTTCGAGAATTGTTCAAAGTTTGCGAGCCAGCATGCTTGAAACAGCTAGCAATTGTGGTACTAGTGACACGATCCCAAGCTGTGGCCACCATGATAACAGCGTCTAATAAGCCAATGGTACATTCTTAATTAACTTCTATGTCCCGAATCATTTTGAGCACAAGATTTTTTCGAAAATTGCTTTTAAGGCTTCTTATAGCACCCTGGTTCATTGGTTGCAATATCGATGTTATTGTGGGCGGAAGAAAACCCAGTTTTATTCATGAAAGGTTTTGAGTATTAAGATGTTAAGGGCAGTTATCAACAAGTAACAAAATTTTCATTTTCTTTGTCCTAAGCTCTGTATCTCATTTTCGTAAAATTCCCTCGAAAATTTCGGAGTTCATCCAAACCATTTTGTTTGCTGTGCATTCAACTGGCAAGCACGTGGTACCTTTAAAAGTTTAAAATATCTTGGATTTAACAAGCAGTTTTCGTTTTTCCGATCCGTCCATATTTGCACCAACGAGCACGGTTATGCTTTCTTTTGACATTTTTCTTCCTGTGCACTTCGCTCCTTTAAATTTCAACGTTTTGTCAGTTCCTAACTTTTAAAAAAGGTAGTACACGAAACTCTGGTCGCTTTGCTAGGGTTCAACACTTTTCAATAAAAAATTAGCATAACTGACCCAAAAATGTATCTAACAAAATATACTCTAGACACTCAACACAAGAAAAACGCAAGCTGGCAAAAATTTAGTTTTTTTTGTTTTCAGTCGTTACAATCGAATTTCATGACAAAAACCTCTCAAACTTTGTTACGAGTATAACCGAAATGGTCGATATAGACGAAGTCGTTACAACCGAAAGATGTTACCTATTCATTATTGAGTGGCAACCAAAACTTTTGTAGTTTTGTCATTATAACCGAAATGTCGTTACAACCGAAGTCACTTTATGCGAACTTAACTGTATATATATACGAAATATACAAATATATATATATATATTTCTTTTTTTTTTCTTAGATGTAACTTAATCCTTTTAGGTAGGATGTAGGATATGTAAGTCGGCCATGGCTAAAAAAAAATTAGACTGACCCACTTTACTTCAAATGAAGCTACTTATTACTGGAGGAGTTCCACGACGAAGCATTATCCTCTTTAACAAGCCACCAAAATTGCTGGTGCTGCTGAGCAACATCCCTCTTGTCGCGACTGCCTACCGCCCTACTAAACCGCACTGCCATGTGCGACGTCTCTGTCGTAGTTGAATCGCCTGTCCGCAGCTGTTCGAACAACATGGAAGATTAGTGGTACCGCCAATCTGTCCTGGATGAGACCTTTATTATCTAGAGGAACGCTTCTAGAATAAAGCCATCAAAGCGAACTCTCTCATGATACATAGAATTAGGGTAATACGCCCCGGAGATCAGGTTGTTCGATGAGGTCATTGCTCTTGCAATGTGCCTTTGAGTCAACTTAATGACGAAATTGTTCACTCTTATTAGGTTCGCCCTATTGTACAAGACCTTATTAGGATAGAATTTTATGTACTCAGACTCTGGTGTTCTGTATAAACGAAGACAAGTCCTAAGACAAGCCCTGTCAAACACCCAAATCTTTTCAAATAAAACTGCTCTCACATTGAACCACACGGGACATTCAAATTCAAGCATAGGCCGAATAAGGGCCATGTATCAGATCACCTTCACCCTCGCATAGAGTTGGCTGTTATAAAACACCGAAAATACGCGTATAACCTACGAAGAGCCAAAGTTACTGCATAGTGTGCTGGAGGCGTCATCGGCCCCTTTTTTTTTGAAAACGCCGCAGGCCAACCGACTACTGTGGACGCGAGCACTGTAGTGCCTTGCTTAACGACTTCCTTCCTCCTCAATTGGATGTATTGGGACTGAAGAATATGTGGTTCCAACAGGATAGAGAAACGCCCACTGCACGACCCACAACCAAAACTCTGGGGCTGCATTTCCGGGTCGCCTGATTTAACCGTTCCAGACTTCTTTTGTGGGGTTTTTTGAAGTCATGAATCTATGTCAACAAACCTCAGACTCTTGAAGCCCTCGGAGAGAATATCCGTCAAGAATGAGAGGACCTATCGTCGGAAATTCTGGAAAGGGTCATAGAAAATTCCACAAATCGGGCCCGAATGGTCATCAATTTTGGCGGCGGCCAATTAGCCGATGTCCTTTTCTCGACGAAATGGAAACAAATTTAAGACATCAAATAAACACAATACAAAAGCAGAAACAAAGTTTTCCATTCAGCCAAAGAACATCGGGTGACAAGTTTTGCGCCACCTTGTATATTGAGACCAGATCAGAGATGGAAAAGTGTTTCTTTCATCGTTTAAGGAAGCACAGCCGTTTTCATTTACAAACATACCGAGAGTAGAAATTTTTTCGCTTTCGACGATGTAAGTGCCACTTATAGATAATTGCTGGTTGAATTTTGCTTTAATGATAGCAGACGGAATTGATTTAGGGTACCCTAATAAGTTATGCTATTAATTTTGGAAATTAATGAACGCTGTCATTTCCTTTTTACAACCGGAGTGCAAGGATAAGATTCCGGGAACGAATATGAAAATCTAGAGATCATTAACGAAAATAAAAAAGAGTATGGAAGAACGAATGGATCACTGGAGCACACCAACATATTTTTGTGGAGACTTGAAATCGCTGAAAATAAGTTGGATTCAACGCTCCAAAAGGACATTTCTAGCTCATCGAGGAAGAGATTCCTCAATCCCACTTGCGCACGTTTTAGGCCGAAAAAACGAGCCTGATGCCTAACTCTGTCAAATATTTTTTTTTTTGGTACTGCCGTTTATTGAGAAGTTTTCATGACATTTCATAATCTGACTGTTTATCTGTATTTTCATAACCATGAGAAGAGCGATGTAAGTGCAATGGATCTTCAGGAGGAAGGAGAGGAGATTCGCGACGATTTCTTAGCGACGGTCTAAACATATGCTCTTTTCCATGTACTCGGAAAGTATCTAAAAGGATATTGTTAATGGAAAAGCTTTATTTTATACTTTGCCAGCGTACATGCCTTCAGAAGAAGGTTCTAGATCTGGACCAGTGGATTTATGTACATATCTTAAGATCTGTTAGTACTCTTGCCACCACACGAGTGCGAAAGTGCAAGTATAGATGGAGACAAGATACAATCTGGAAGTGTCGAGCCTAAAGAATTGGCAATTGGAATATTATAAATGAGCGTTTGTACGGAGGATGAGGCAGAATTTCTATGTCCTTTAGGATATTGCATTGAAATTTCACACACGTTTTAGAAAAAGTTTGAAGCCATTATTCAATTGTTTTAACTTTTTTAGGTTTTCGTCTGTCAATTTGGCAAAAACACTACTCTAGCACTTACAGGCTTAATGCAGCCCCAGTCGTACTCAGCATTTTTTGAGATTTGACACTCTTTGTCCAATGAGGGATAGGTTAGGTTAGGTTAAAACAGGCGTATGGGATATGCCATAACACAAACAACAGGTACCAAAACCAGACCATAGCGATCCTTGTGGAACCAGTTGGATTTATATTCAAATGGAAAAAACCTAAACAATCTCCCTGGTGAAACATCCAATTTATTTGCAAAAGCCAAGAAAGCCTTTGAAGTTCGTGCCGTCTATTTCCTCTAGGTTTTCGAAAAAGTATTTCCATAAAAATTTGTTATGTCCTCAACAGCTTGCAGATCACCGCAGAATCTGACAATTTGAGTCTCTTTGCGTGTTTCCGCAGGAGACAGTGTCCTATCAGGATTCCTATTATTGTCCAAAGCTTAACCCTGTTTAATTTTTTTAACTCCCTAGATCTTTTGCTGTCAAAAGTGTCCTTCAAGACTTAACCCCCTTAGGTCGGCAGTCTTTATGATTTTTTCCTCAATAGTGTCCCTTACTATGCAAATGGGTGGTTTGCTGTTGGCAACATCACTATTATCAAGTAGCCCTCATTTCCTTTTATACCGCAGTGTCCTGGCACCCATCACAGCCTCACCCGGTTCTGACTGCATAATGCCTTGAGCACTGTACGACAGCCCATTACTACAATGGTCGGAAAAAGTATTTTGACAAAAAAAAAATCGCACATTTTTCTTGATATCCCTCTTCATTATTATTGAAAAAATTTAAAAAAAAAAATCATGATAATACTCGTAACATAATAATGAGCTTTAACAAAAATATACTTAAAGTTAATTCAATATAATAGTATTAAAATTAAAAATTATAATTCAAAAATGAATGGGGAAAAAAGTATTTTGACAAAATATTATTTATCCGAAAAAAAGAACTGGTAACAAAAATTTATAAAAATAAAGGCATAACTTAATGGAAAATGGACCCTCCGCTGGCACTGATAACTTTCTGCAATCGGCTTGGTATTGAGTTCACCAAATTTTGGAGGGTTTGCAGAGAAATTTTATTCCAAAGGCCTTCGACCTCAGCGATTGTCTCTTCGCGCGTTCTTGTCAAACATGGACTTCTGTTTCTCCTTACATAAGCCCACACATTTTCAATTATATTTAAATCGAGGCTTTGAGGTAGCCAGTCCAATGTATTTACTTCCACATCCTTTAGAAAATTGGTAAACGTCTTGGCTTTGTGACATGGAGCATTATCTTGTTGCAAAATAAATGACTGTCCAATCAATTTGTCACCTGAAATAAACGCGTTATTATTTAAAATGTGAAAATATTGATCCTTGTTCATCGTTCCCTCGACTGGTACCAAATCTCTGATGCCATTAAAGCAAACACATCCCCAAAACATTACGCTGCCACCTCCATGGGGTACTCGTTCACATACAGGTGCCACTTTTTTTTCGCAATTTCCTAGGAATTCTGCAGAAAATTATCTTTTTTGATGCATGGTACTGAAAAGAGCTTTCATCGGTCCACAATACTTGCTGCCAAAATGATGAAGGCTTGTGTACAAATTACAGACGTTTGAGCTTATTTTTCTGTGAAATTTGGGGTATTGGTCTGGCTACATTAGTGGCAAAACCTTCCTCTTTGAAACGATTTCTTACCAGTCTTTCACAAAATTGAATATTATGCTGACCACTCAATTCAATTGCTGCAGCTTTTGGAGTTTTTAGCACATTATCTTTAAATTTTCCCACAATTAAACGGTCCTCTCTTTTGGTTATCTTGCGTGGTCTGCCTGAACGTGGCAAGTTACTTGTGGATTTATTTTTCTTTTGCTTATATATTTGATAATACACAGTTTGAGGAGACACATTGTATAGCTTGCTTAAGTGTTCCACTGAAATACCCACATCATACTTGATCACCATCTCATTTCTTATAGCCTGGCTTATTTCCGACGTTTTTCCCATATTTACCAATTAAATGTTAGTGAATGTCATTAAAATTAATAAATTATATTAAAAAAAAGACTTTGTAATTAACAGGACCCAGCTCTCATGGTACGCGAAAGGAAAAAAAAACTGAAAAGAATATGATGTCAAAATACTTTTTTCCAGTTAGTTTTAGTTCAGTTCTTACATTGCAGCTGACAGTGAAATGAATGCGTAATGTAGTAAAGAAAATATTTTGAGCTCTTACATTTAAAATCATATATTTTATTTTGCTCATCAACAGAGACCCGTTAGTTCTCTCAGTTTTGTCAAAATACTTTTTCCGACCATTGTATATCAGAATTGATGTTTGCCGATTCCATTGCCTTGAAAGCGGCTTGGTAGTCCATGTAAATATCGATAGATAACACTGCTTGCGTCCGGTAGTCTTATAGACAGACACTATTCTGTTACTTCTAATTTTACTAACTAACCTTTTCCTTCCTCTATTTTCGACCCGTCTGTGAAAACTGTAATTTCGTTTATTGCATTTTGTTGTCAGCCCCCCTCTACGGATTTATTATATCATACAGGATGTCGAAGTCGACCAAGGATAGAATTTCATCCGTTAGAATTGGCTCCGCTGTGACAGTGCCGTGTCCCAAACTACTGCTCTTTGAGTCGCATTGTATTGTTGCCAGCAAGTTTTTTGATTTGTAAATCAAGCGGTGTTAGGTGCAAAAAGGTGCGCAGAGCTGCCTGAGGGGTGGTAAGGAGCACGCCTGTAATAGCTATGGAAGGCGTTCTTTGAACTGCCACCGCTAATTTTCCGTAAATCATTTTCTTGTTTGTTGCCTTCCACCATACTAGTGCGCCGTATGTAAGTATGGATCTTACCACCACCGTATACAGCCAGTACACCATAGTAGAGTCCGACCGAACATTCGGCTTCTACTTCGTCTTCGGCCACATTCGACTTAAATTTCCACCTTCGGCAAAATCTTCGGCCTTTTCTTGCCGAAGCCGAATGCCGAACCATTTTTCCGCAAAAATTAAACTATCATACGCACCGTGTTTTGGAGGAGATTTCGAGCAAGTTATTTCATGTTTGTTTCGTTTCTGTAGCAGGTAGCTACAAGGAATGCTGATACTTTTCATTATTGGGCCTCAAGTCCTTATACCTACTTGAAAGAAGTAGCTAACAAATATTTATCAGCTCGTCCTACTAGTGTAGCGAGTGAGCAATTATTCAGTGCTGCTGGACAAATTTATGCTGATCGGGGCTAATTTTCAGGGAGAAAATGTACAAAAATTTTTGTTTCTGCACATAATATTAAGTTATTTAATTGTGATTATTAATTCTACTTCATAGTTTGTCTTCTCATATTAACTTTGTTTGTTGTGTTTACGTGTTATCGAATGTACCTAGGGTTTTGGATTTTTTTACTGGTTATTTTTTGTTTTTATTTCTTTGCTAAGCATTCATTTTGATTGTTCCGTTTATGTGTTATTTAAAAGAGTCTACTGCAATAATTTACTGGCTATTTTGCTGTTTGTGTCTTTGTAAAATAAATTAATAAAAAAAATAATATTTTATCAAACTGTTCACTATATTTTAGGCTCTTTAGCATTTTGAAATACAATCTCCATTAGATTCGGCTTCGGTTTTAATCCCAAATTTTTCCTACTGTTCTCTTGCAAATAAAAAGAGCATTATATGCCTTTTTTGTTCTTGCCACAGTTCCACTCCGTTGAGTTTTGGGAGTTTGAATTGCGGTATCTTGTACTTTCTGGTAAAAAGGACCAGTTCCATTTTGGAAGGGTTGAGACCACAGATTTTTGCCCAAGTGCTGATCATATTCAGGGCAACCTCCATAATGTCGCTTAAAGTATTTTACCTGCACTATTATGACCATGTGATCTGCGTATGCCGTGCTACTTATACCCATTGCACTAAGCTAAGAGGATGTCGGTGCACTCCACGTTATTGAAGGCTCCTTCAATATCGAGGAAGGCCGCCATCGCAAACTCTCCGAAGTGTAGACTCTTCTCTATTTTCACCTCGTGCAGGGCGGTTTCTATAGATTTTCCTTTCATGTATGCATGCTGTGACTCAATCAAAAAGCCATCTGTTCCTAATATGAATCTCCAATAATCGCTCTAGGGTTTTAAGCTTATATGATGACGGATGTATTGGTCTGAAATCTTTTGCAGTTATATGCCCCTGTAGCCAGATTTAGGTATAAAAGCTACCTTAACTTCCCTCCAAGCTATTGATATGTATCCTATTTTTAAACTATGTTTAAAAATTTGAATAATTTTTTTGGATTGCAACCTCCGGTGCTTTCTGTAGCATAATCGGTAGAATACCACCCGGACCGGGAGATTCATATAGATTCTGCCCACCGTAATTTTTTCTTATTAATAAGAACCCGATAAGGGATACTGTTTGTGATCGTCAGTAGCGTCATCCATGCATTGTCGAGAAAACGCAACCGACTAGAGAAGCTGTAAAGTCCGCTCCAATTGGCGGCTCAGTTCCATATTTATGCTCACAACTTTGACGTTTAGTTGGGTTTGTGTCATAAAGAGTGTACGTCGTTTGAATTTCACCCACAATACGACAAAAAGGGAGCTCAGTTGGCCGATTAAGGCAACCAAAAAAAAATCAAGTTATCTTCTATACTTTGGCGAATTGGAGACAGATTTAAAAAAAAAACATGATGCGGAAGTGTTCTCCGTGTAAGTCTGTTCACGATATTAAATATTGAAGATAAAAGTCAAAGAACTGCTAAAAATGGCATTATGGCTTAAAAGTAATCCTTATTAGAAGTTATATTTGCCAAAAGCAACACTTTTTAGTTTGGTTGGACGGGGATTCCAAATGGAACTGGTGTGGTATCTTCTATGGATATAGAAAATGTCTGAACCCTATTGAAAACGAGGGCAGAATGATAAATGAATGGTCGATGGGGTAGACAAAATCTACGTCTTAATGCCACATTTTCGGAAACGAACGAATCCATTCTAGGCGGAAGAGCCACAATGAGACTTTTGTTAGAAGACCTAGTTCTGGTCTGTCATATCACGTTAAGTGGGTAATTTTTAATGTACTCGTATCACTTCGAGATTGTCGCTTTACTGCATGCAATAGAGTCGATTTGTTGATTTGTTATCAGACAATAGCAAAATTATCTCCATGTTGTTGAATAATCAAGTAGTTATTTAGCATATGACTAAAACTTATATCAACACGATTAAGAGGTGTTCTCCACGGACTGGAACTTTGATGACCATGCGCGCCGGCTGTCTTATGACTCTTATGGACATGCCATTTGACGCATTGATACCAGAACTCCTGCTGCAGAAAAAATACGAAATCGACTTTCCTCGTGCCCGAGACTGGTTTCGACCAGAATCTGAGGAAAGGAATGTAGTCGAGTCTTTACATGTAACTCCAAAACCGACATAGTATCCGGCGCTTGTGTCTTTCTGGAGGACGATAATTTTCGATTTTGCTCCTCGGAAAACGTGCAGCTGCCTTCCAAGCAAGTATATCTCATACGCAATCCTGATGGCAATGAACTACAGATGTATATTGGGAAGAACCTGTGGATTGGGCGAAGCATATTATGGCTTCCAAGTTAGTTCGAGAATGCAAGACTTCACTAAACGCAGTGGGAAAGCGGAACTCACTGAGTATAGTATTGTCTGGGTCTCAGGTCACAATGGTATCACAGGCAAGGCTCAGAGGATAGTTTTTCAGGACTTGGTTAATGGTTCCACAACCGCAGATGGTATGACTCCCCAGGTTGATATCTGACCAAACGAACGCTTGTCGACATCTCTAAGAGGTCATCTCTGCTGCAAGTTGCTTACTGGCGTCGTGACGGCTGGCGTACAAGGAATACAGTGGACTAGTTCTTTGTATGTGTGCAAGGTGTTCTCAAGCCGAACAACTGTGCAACTTACTCGTACAATATGGTCAATGCACTATGTTCTAATAGATCCTTGTTTTGTGTGGCCTTACTTATGAAAGTCACTTAGTTGTGAACCAGGGATTTGAATGATAAACTTCTTTACGTAGTTCAATCGAAATGTAACTCAAAGTTGGCCCTCTGAATTAGTTAAGATTGATTTAAAATTGAAAGGCTTGTATTGAATCCAATGTTGTTGCCCTTAACATCTAGGAAGGACTGGGAGCAGAGAAGCTGGATTCGTATATTGTTGATCATATCCACGTCACTGTATAGTCTGTAAAGTTAATCTTTTATTTTGTCTCCCCATGCATACGATACATACTGTCTTGCGAAGCAATCAAAAAGGTTTTTAACTCCTTTGCACTGAATTATGGGAGTATTCATCATTTAGGTTTGTAATTGGACTAATTTTTGATAAATTGTACCTACTGTATTATTATATCTGTTTAATATGAGCTGTTTAATCACAATGTAAGCAAGGTGATCACCCTGCCGGGAGTCAGCGATTCCGGAATATCTAAATTTGGTGTTCTTGCTCCTTCTTCTCCTTTAGCAAAAGATGTTGTTAATTTCTTCTTCTGGGGTCGTATTCATTGAAAGCTTATTTTCCTTTGCAGCTATGCTAAATAGTCAACATATTTGCCAACATACCAGAAGCAGCATTCCTAATGTTAAATTAGGAGCGTTACCACTGGTTTTCAAGGCTTCATATAGGATGGTCCTCTAAATTTTTGACAGAAGCATTTGTATGCGCTCAATGTGTACATTCTCAACACAGATGGTGTTTCGAAACTATGTTGGCCTTTGAAACCAAGTCGACACCCCGTATATTGGAAGAACGTCGGCCCTCTTCGCAATGTGATTTACGAGTATCTGGTGAATGATGAACGAAGTTAGATTTTACCAGCTTTTGCGAATTTAGGTTTTAGTGCTTTAATATCATACTATGGATTCTCCTCGTAGGACTTCCCTAGAAGAACTCTTTTGTCACGTCATTGCTTTTCGCTGAATAGTCATGAGTCGATATCAAAGTAAGATTGGCATGTTGCTACCCTTTATGCGGATTTTCCATATAAAGCTATCGAAGTGGTGAAGTTTCTTCGACCCGCAAAACTTTTGCGGCCTTACTTTTGTAAGAATGTTAGCAAATTGTTTACATTTTCAAGATTGGTCTCCGAGCAAATGGCGTTTGAAGCAGATTTTGCCAATAAAGTCGTCTTCAGCCATGAGTTTCACTACCTTAGGTATTGTCATGTTTGGGAAGGAAGATTCCTCTAGTGACTCATAAAAAAGCAAAATCAGAGTTAGTATCTGATTGGTGAGAGAATATGCTCACAATATACATATGATACGTACCATCCTTCTAAAGTAACACTTCAATGTAAGCTATATTCTGTGACTTTTCACTCTGGGGAATAGAGGTGCAGTCGTAAAATCTCAGCAAACTTTTTCGACTACGGTTTCTTATCTCTATCTATGGTGGGTACCGTCCTCAACGATCTTGCTTACTCCTCCAGTTTCGTACTAAATGATTGAGTTCCGCTTCCACTTGTCTTCGCCAAATGTGTTTCCGTATCGCTGATGAAGGAAAAATTGTTTAGGCATTAGGCGTTGGTATTCATTCACTTTATAAGTCCCTTCCACTTGCCTACAGGTCGATGTAAGTGTACAGCTCGTAGAGCTACTCGTATATGAGTATATTTCCATGACTTTTTTTCAATTAAAATAAGCCAAAAAATTGCATTTATAGTTTTATTCTGAAGAAACAAGTGAAAATAAGTTTTTCTTGAATGCATTTTACACAAACGTTTCGATTATGTTGGTATTTACAAGCAGCTTTTGTGCAATAAAAAAATTAATTTAAAAAATTGGTAAAAAATTGGTTTAGGTAGCAGATTTGGGCTACAATGCTTTAAGGGTAAGGCAGTTTTTTTTTGGCCCAGCAAGTACAACTGTGAACAACTGCCAATTTCAATTACAAGTGCTGGGATGATAATAGGGACCACTATTAATCGGAAGATTTGAGCTGGTCTAGATACTTAATGGGTTCCGACTGTTTAAGTTGCTAAGTTCCGCATTAGAATTTATTATTTGTTTCATGTGTGTTTCCACCATGAAACCATTTCAATTGTATTGTTATTTAATATCTCTTAACAGAATTGTCGACAACTGGACTTGTTTTTTTTTCTTTTTAGTTCATATTTAAAGTTCATTTTTTACTCAGTCGGTTTTTTTTAATTTTTTAAATTAATTTTTTTATTTTACACTTTATAGTTTTATTTTTTTTTTCACAATATGGCTACTACCATATTGAATTTTGATTAATATCATGTCTTTAGTGAGACGCGCAATACTACGACAAATCGATAGATTTAAGAACCATCAAAATCGGCCCACGCGTTTGGTCTCTAGAGCTCCACAAAGGAACAAACATTCATACGAGTATATAGGCTGATAAACACACTACCCTTCCTTTTGCATCGCGTAGTCGGGTAAAAACAGTAAATCGTCTCATACGTATTATTTTTGGTGGCAGACTTTTCTTCATAGCAAAAGTGACATCTTGATCTGTCTTTTATTTGCGGTGGAACACTTCTTGATCGCTTTGGTAGATTTTATAAAGGTGATGCACATATACCCTCTAAAGATTGTGCTAGTGAACTTTCTCCTGAAACAATTGCAAGCAAAGATGTTGATGATCCCGATCTTAGTTTACCACTTCTAGCTGCCATATATGGTTTTGCAAGTGAAAATCCAAGTTCACGTAGAAAATTTCTTAGAATTGTTGTTTGTTGTGTTGCTTGCCAATTCGGATTCACTTCTTTTAAAATAATTAATGAATTCAAAGCAGAAATATCAATCATGTTTGCAAAAGCAGCCATTGGCCATCTATTGATTTTTCTGTTACAGCTATAGCAAGATAGCAAGATCGCCTATATCAAATGAAAACAAAAAATTATTAGAGGACTTGAAATTTTAAGATTTGTTTGATTTTAATACTCTATAATCGATGGTAACTTTTTTTCACCAGATCCAATTTCAGTGGACTTATGCATTGTACTTTGCAATGCAGTACATTTATTTTGCTTTCCAATGTACGAAAAAAAATGCTGTGTTATCGGTAAATGCAAATGTAGATTGATACAACACGGTCCGTCTTTGCATTCAAGAAGCTTTGGTGGAATGCTTCTTTTATTTTTTCTCGTAGTGCCAACCATTGTAGTGCCTCTTGACAAAAATTGTTGACCAAGATCATACGAAGAAAAGAAGTTATCCATTGTTATGTTGTGATCTTTCAAACTATGAATGAGATCTAAAACAACACGTCCGCCTTGTCTTTTTTCACACGAGCTGGCACTACTTGCTTTTCCCAAATATGGTTGAATCTTCCGCACATACTCGTAACATGTAGTAAAACAACATACCATCAACCAGAATTTTAGTCCATATTTTACTGGCATGTATTGACATGCAATATACATGACAATATACATCGTCCACGAAAACGAAGTAATTGCTCGTCAACTGTAACACATTCATGTGGATTCTAATAATCGGTCATTAAGCTAGACCATTTATCAAATACATCACGAATTGATGCAAATTTATCCGAAGATCGTTGCTGTCTTCTACTTATTACATCATCAGAACGAATAAATCGGTTCATATATTCAAACGTTTTCTTCGACATTATTGCTCTGAACATGGGACGACCTCTTTCGGCATCAAATAAGTCATTTTTAGTTTCGTTTTTCGGTCTAAAAACAAGTAGGTATGTCAAGAATCATTTGAAATGAAGTAGAATACAATAACGACTTACCTATAAACACCAGCTAAAATCAAAACAACAATATATGCTTGCAACATTTTCGAATCGATTTGTTTGTGGTCCTTACCGTATATACGAGTAGCTTGTGAATAGGCATTAGAATGTTTCAAAATAATAACATTTTGCGTATCTTGTTATTCATTCCGAAATCTGGCACTTAGATGTTGAAATGGTTGTGGTTGCCACACAATACCGTCTCTCGAAAAGAGCAATGGATCCATATTTTCACCCACAGCAACTGATTCGTTGGTTTCATTTGGTTCACTCGCTTCCTCTTCAATGTCAGAATGACTATCGTCTGAATATAAGTCATCGTCATCACCAACATTTTCTTCTGGCACAAATTCGTCATCACTGTCTCCAGAAATATCACAATCATCACCATCACTTTCATTCAAAAATGCTTCCATTTCTTCGACTGTCATAAACATTTTTATTATGAGGAAATACGTTGTTTTTTTTCGTAAAATAAGGGTTGTAATAAAGTCAGAGATTTTCGGAAGTTTTTAATTAGTGGTTCTTGGTAAAAATAAGAGAACAAGCAGTTTTTGTGTAGTTTTCTACACAAGGATGAGATGAAGCAGCGAGCGTTCTTACAAAGTGGCCGGAAAGATCTACAATTAGTAAGCGATGCTTAGGAAACAGATGCTCCTTTTTTTAACATAGTTTAGAAAGTCTCCTTTCTTTCTTCCTTCTACGTATACTCGTACTTTCTTCCAATGAAGTTCTGAAAATTAGTTGGTGTTTACTTTCGGCAAGTTATTTCCTTCTGCATTAGAAAGCTCAGCAGGTGGACCGGTCCGGCAACCTTGTCATTCTTACGTTTCTATCTTCAAACCAATTTGGTTGAGTGTGCGGAAATCTTGGCCTTCATAGAGCAAATCGAATGGTTCATTCTGTCTGTTTGTGCCTTAGCTGCCGGTTAATAGTCTGAAAACCCTTTTCCCGTATCAACGGTTTCGACTGTAATTCTACAGATACTCGTCTCTCTTTTGTCCTGCTGATCCCATCGCTCGTCCTGGATGGCTGTGTTATCTTCTTTGTAGTCTTCAATTTCCGCTTATTTTTGGTTGTTCAACGCCTGTTCAAGAAGCACAGATCATTTCCATTCTTTAGTTTGTGGGGTCGTCAACAGTGAATCTGTCCTTGAAAAGGTAGGTCGCCTAGTGGGAGCGTCACGGTGGCTGTTTAAACCTAAAATCGCAAGAAGGGTCCTTCAGTTGGTTTCTACCCTATGTAAAATTGCAATAAGAACTGAGTGATGTGATCCTAAGATCAGCAAGAGGTTTTAGATCGGCCTTGACTCATACCAAGAGTGGGAGTTGTGCCTCCAACACAGTTCTGAATTGGTATTCATAATACATGCAAGCGATGGCAAGACGTATCCTTGATCCCATGGGCATCCCGTGAAATTAAGTCTTCACAGACAGAAATTCACGTAAAACCCGACAGACATCTGTCCTAATTAAGTACGGGACACAATATCTCGGAATCTCGCCTTAAGGCAAGGAAGGAAAAAGGGCTGTGAAATGCAATAATGCATGTAACTGCGGAAACTGTGCCTCCAGAGCAGTGTTAATGATGATTTGTCCATTCGTCGCCGTTCGCAGCAATTGGGATTGAATTACTCGACTACGTGGAAGATTTTGGTCTAAAAGCCTACAAAATACAGCTTGCGCAAGAACTGAAGCCGAACGACGGCGAACGTTTTTTTATCGAAAAATTGTCTCCAGCGATGAAGCTCATTTCTGGTTGAATGGGTATGTTAATAAACAAAACTGCCGTATTTGGTCCGATGAGCAACCTCAGGCAATACAAAAGCTGCCAATGCATCCGAAAAAAATGTATTGTTTGGTGCGGTTTATGGTCCGCTATCCGCTATCGTTTAATGATTTCGAACTTTTTTTTTGTGGAAAATAGACAGACCAATTGAGAAATGAGTTCGGTGAACAATTTATCTCTCGTTTTGGACCAGTGTATTGGCGTAGATCGTGCGATTTGACGTCTTTAGACTATTTTTTATAGCGATAAACCAGCGTCAATTTACCCTTGGAAGATAATATTGGACGTGTTATTAGCGAGAGTAGAGAGTACAGTTAAATTCAAAACTTAAAAAAAAAAATCAACTTGAAGCTATACTTAAATCTAAAGGCAGTGAACATTACCAGCTACTATATGACGTATAGAAAGGAGCTGTAAGTCTATAAGTTTCAGCCAATCTGTGTACGGTGGTAAACTTAAGTTATCTGTCCAGTGAAGTCACCGTAAAGAGAATCGGAGCAACCTACGTTGTACGCTTTCAACCCGGAGAATATGATTTGTGTAATTCAAGAAGAATTACGGCTTAGTAACATTAGAGTTGAAGGATTCCTTCAACACCAAGTGCGGAGTTGGCTTTATTTTAAACCAAGCTAAAAACGGTAATTCACACGCGACTGAAGGTCATGAGGCATAAAACTGATGCACTGTTTGCACTTTGTGCGGGAATATGTGTAAGCCTTTCACTAAAATTCGCTGTAGGGTCCATCTGGTGATAACCCATTGAGTGGTCCGTCGTCTGGTTGATGTTTCTTCGTTCTCAGCGACATCGACAGTCACAGCCGCGATATTGTCGGCCGAACGACCAGTCTAGTGGCGGCTACGCCCTGCATGGTCTCCTGTGGTTCCACTTTGTTCGAGTTGAGTAGATAAGCGCCGGAATGCTTGCCTAGTTGGCGCGCCACGATTAGAAAATCGACGTCCAAATTCACGCTGCGCTAACACCACCGACCGATTATTGGTCAAAAACATCGACACAATTATTCCACGCTCTTGCGGAATATAGCGCTCCATTTTTTGTCTGTTTGTATACTACGTACAAAGAGAAGTTTGAAGCGCTTGCGAGTGTATGTTATTGTTTGGCACTTACTAATATTGAGCTCAAGAAAATTCTTTATGCACCAATTCTAATGTTCGAAGATTTTCATGTTATCGGCGTAAACAGATATACGAGTATACATAGGTATGAGATTTCAATGATACGATCAACATTTTTGATTGTTAGTACAAATAACAAAGGACCAAGATGGCTACCTTATGGTACATCGGAAGAGGCTTGAATGGGGTTAGAAATCGAGGACCTAAGTAATTTTACTTAGGTATTGTTGCATTGTTGATCTTCTAAGTAGGATTTAATAGATATAATAAAACTCGACTGAAAGCCAAGAGCCTTTAATTGCAATCACGTCAACTTCAATTCCACGTTCTAATGCGCACAAAGTACTTGGTGCGAATTCAGTAAGATTTGTGGTTGGTTATAGACCGGCACTTCAAAAACCCGTGCTGGTTTGGGGCAAAGATAGAATTACAATTAAAAAACATTGAGTTATGAACAATACTCTCAAACAGCTTAGGAATGCATTAGAACTTAGCAATGGTTTGATAGTTAGAAATTTCGTCTTTCCCGCCTTTTTTATGAAACGGAAGTATGTAGGAATTCTCCCGGATTATGAGAAAAATTCTCTGAAATATCGAAAACTGGAAGAGAGCCATTGAGCTAAATAAACTGTACATTTTTTTAGATGCACGGCTTAATTGTTCTTGCTTACTTGTTTCCTCGTTATATGTATATTCTGTATATGTATAGTCTGCGAACACTTGTGTAGGTACGAAAAGTAAAGACTGTCAGATTCATGGATTGACTAGTAAAAGCCTGGCTGAAAAAACCGCAAAAGGATTTGCAATTACAAATCTACTTGGGGATCATTAGAGGATTTGTGCAAAAAATTAGTTATCAGACTTTCGTTTGGTATTAATGAATTTAAAGAATCGTTTGGGATCGGAAATGTGGGTGTGACGAATTTGCTTCAGTTTAAACAAAGTTCAGAAAAGTCAATATAGGCGGGGTGACAATTGAAGAAATCAACAATTGTTGATCGGTTTGACCCCATTGGAGGTTTGTAGTTTCCTTAGAAAATAATAATGTCATTGCGATCTGCAGCATCGAATATGCAATCAATAGTATTTATAGCTAACTGGTATCCATGAATTGGTTGGGAGGGCCGAATATAACAACAACAGCTGTAAGGATAGCTCTTTGAGATAGTAATTCACACATAGACAAATTCAGGGCATGGTGTGGAAGATTTTTTAAAGAGTTTGGAATTATTTTGAAAACTTCAGACTTTTTGGCTTAGTTTGCTGCTTATTATTATATTGTCCATAAATGCTGCTTCGGTACGCTGCAATAGTCACTGTGTTAGTTTGTCACCATCGTTTTGTCGAGCTCAACACTCGACATTTCTTAGGGCCTTTGCTAGTTGATTGTTCAAAGTGCGAACATTCCTATAGTTTGAGTAATAAGTTTTCCATACTGATCATTATTTCAATCAGTCAATCGAATTTATCCGCCATACTTCATACCTCTGATTTTCAGTCATTTTTGAGAGAACCGTTTTCTCGTACTCAATACTCGAGCTCAAATGTTGGAGTATAGTTGAACGAGACTAGTACCCAATGACTACCACAAGTATTGATTACCTCTTTTGTCTGCTATTCACAAAGCCTTCTGAAACAATTTGCAAAAATTCTGTCATGACAGATGGACTCAGTATAACTATTGCGTCTTAGAATTAGTTGGAGACTTATTTTTTCAATTTCTACACTCCTTTCTGTTACTCGTATACCAGAGCTCAACTGTCCACCAGCAAAACATTTTTGTATGAAGGCCGTATGGATTTGAGGCGAACTACAATAATTCTAACAAAAACCAGTTCTCTCTTCTCGTACATCTTTACTTTTAGACCACACTGTGACAGTTCGCTTTGAATATATCTTGGTTTACTCAATTGTTTCACACCTAGAGAAGTAAACCTTTTTATACGAAAAATGAGAAATTGTGCCGATAGTTGGACAGGATGTCCCAATCTCATAGTAAGAAACATTTCGGATTTTTAGTGTTCGACAAGCATGTTGTTGGAAAATGGAAAGAATCGAACGCACCTTTTTAGAAATGTTTCTTCGAAAGTGCCCCAACATTCCTAAACTACGCAAACTTACATTTCAGCACACATATCAACACACCGTTTGGCTGTAATTTTCTAATTCTAGTATGTATTTCAATTTGTTTAAAGAGTTCATTTTTCTCAGGGTACCTTCCAAGAGATCCCATTCGACTACTACATCCATTATTCACTTTGTTGCAGCATTAATCTCTTTTAATATGTATCCCCCTAAACCTCTCAGTCCCAAGGACCAACAACTGGAAGACTTACAAACCTCCACTCATATTACCGCACGCATCTCAGGCTCATAATTCAACTCATTCGCTGACAGCCAACTCCACAATCCACGGACCAGGAGTACTACCTTTCCGTCTTTCACAAGATTAAGGAACCCTTAAATGCTTGGAATTAACGTTGAAATATTGTTAATTATACCTGAATTAAGGAATTCGATCTGTGGGTAATCCAATTCACATTTGAATCTGTGCGCGCGCGCGCAACTGCGCAATAGCCCTTATTCTCCATTCATCCGAATCCGGCAACGACGTCGACATCCATGACTGCCTGCTACAGGCTACCTGTAATCAATTATCGAGATAAAACCAAACTCCGAATGGAGTGGTGAATGGTCGTTGTGTGACGGCAATTATCGCGCACAAACGGACAAACGGACAGACAGAATTTGAATTTCTTCTGAATTCAACTCGCCAACGGTTAGTAATATTTTGATAATTAAACGCTCCAAATGGATCCGTTCTGAAGGGGGTTTCATTGTTTTGTGGCATACAACTGCCTTGGAATGCAATCGCATGGGACAGGTAATCGGTAATACACTTACAACAGTGATTTATCTACTGTCTGGGTCGTTAATTGCGCGGTTAAGAGAAGCTAACGAATTAAAAGGTTCTTCTGGCGTGTGAGATTGATAAGGACTAATGTAGATGTGGTAGGCACGAAGGACCAGTCCTCAGCTTTGGGAACATGCAGTTAAGCCTTGGGTTTAGATTAACATACAAAGTATGTTTGATGGGTGCTTAAGAATTAATTGCCAGCCTATCGGATGATTGTAGCAAATTAAAAACGCATAAAAGATACATTTGGTAACTCACTTTCAAATGTATCTATTGGTAGGCTATCGCTTCTAAGCATCTCACACATTGCTTGGAGCAAATTTAAAATAGTGGACTAAGTGCTGACTCCTGCGGCATTTCAAATATAACCTGAATTCTGTCTGAAAATTAAAATTCGGGTGGAGTTATATCATCAATCAAGTGCATGCATTCAAAGGGGAATTTATGAAAAGGAAGTAAAAGGTTTATAATAGAGAGTAGAACGAGCTTTGTATATTATAGTGGCAAGATGCCTAAAAAAGTTAATAACAATTCTCAAGGAGTTTAAAGTCAGTGAAAGTATGAGTGTGGTACATATTATTTAGATGCGAAGGATGTTTAAAATATTTATTGGTAGACACTGTATGTGTGGTAGTTTATACAGAAAAGAGGATAAGCAGAAAAACACAACGGGCTGCCCGCATAAGCGTCACTGGCATGATAAGATTCTCTCAAATGATAGATCTCCAAGCCTTACTACTTTTGCTATCCATTCGGCATGGAGCCGACCTTTGACTAAGAGACACTGAATAATGGAAATAGTTAAATCACGCTGCATCGCGTCCTACGCCATGATTTTTGCACAGAATTCAATTGCACGATTTCTGAAAGGAACGAATGATGAAGCCATTCTCAGCTAGTTTATTTCATAGGCGATTCTGCAACAGCCGAACGAATTTTCGCGGAGATTTTCCACAGACTCTAGCGTCTTCGGAGCCGAAGTCTTGGCTATTTATTAAATCGAGTTTTCTAATATGCATAGATACCCAAAATGCAATCAAATTCTTATTTTTAGACTTCATCAAATCGAGGGTACCTTGGAGTGCCGCGCGTTTCTCAACACAGTAGTTAATCAAAAAAGAATCACACTCTGCTAGGTTGCGCGACATTTGATGTCCCCCGATGCCTAGATGCAAATAGTAGACAGGTTGACAATGTGAAGTCACCCATATCCTATTCCAAACTAATTCTCAACACGTTCTCAAGTGTTCTCTAAGGATAGTTATAAACACGCCCTTCACAGAACCTGAGAGAGAGAGGGAGCGAACTAGGCTTTCTCGTATGTGACCCATACTCGATGACCAAGATGGATGATAAGCCTCCGGAGAAACAAGCATAATATTATTGTTGTAGATACAGAGAAAGAGGAATAAATGAAATTATCAATCTTGACCACTTCGTTAAGAACTTGGCAAAGGGTTAGAACCTGCAGCTGTTTAATAAGCACCTCCAAATGCCAAATGAGAACCTAACTGAAGTGTTAACAGAAACATCCATATGTTACTGTGGGGCAAAGTTAGAGTAAATCATTCAATAAATCCTCTTGAGCCCATTTAAAATACTCGTAACAACGTTACAAGAAGAATGGCCATCCTCCCAGAGGCGAATTGAAAGTCTAAAAGGCCAGTGATGGTCAGACGGTTAAGGATGTAACAGAATCTCCTCTCCAAGTCCTCCCTGAATACTTAAGTACTGTAATATTGAAATTAAACTCCATTTATGTTATTCGAGTTGGTTGAAGAATAGCGTAAATCTTCGAACTAAGCAGACACCACCAGAAATTCAGCATCACACAAGATCTTGCTTTAAGGTATTCTTTGGAGAAGGTAACAGATCAAGACAAACACAAATCGGAGCTATCGATGCCAAACTGAGTAGGAAAGCAAGACCACTTTGGGACAAGTCTTAAATTTTCATGTGTGAAGCTCATTTTGAATCTCATTTCATTATATGCAGACTATTTTCGACGGGCACCCTAGCTTGTAAGGAGCATCTGCTGGAGTCTTAGTATCCTCTCTACATCTTTTATTCCGGTTACGAATCAATTCAATTGCGTAAGATAAGCGCTTTGGCGTCCGTCTCAAATCCTTTTCGTCACAAATCCTTTTCGTCTCAAATCCAAGGTCTGGAAATCTCCTTTATTTGAACGTCCAAGCTTGCATTAACCCAAATTTGGTTGATGGATTTATGTGGTTTAAAGCCAATAAATTTGTATCTTTTATAAATGGACGATGGATGGTTAAAATAAATCTTTGCAACGAATAAAGTTTAGGTGTATTAAGCCAATCAGTGTCGGTAGCAGTGCTAAGCAATAACGCTCGGTAGCGTGAGATAATTGTGTTCCTGCTTCACTTCCACGGACAAAATGACATTCCGCTTTATGTTACGCTTTATTATGGGACCTAACGGTCGACTGCGTAGCAATAGAGCACCGTGATCTTGTTAGAATTTCCCTTACAATACGAATCTTACATTTGTCCTTCTACCTAAAGTTGGTAATAAATGACTTATTCACTTATTGATCATTTGTTTGTCAGCGATGTACGTAAGATCCTCCTTTATAGCCAGGTCTCGGTCTCCAGTTTTTCTGGGCATGATATGATCTACAATTTCGAAAACAAACGAAAGGAGATTAGATAACAGTTTTGAGACTATAAAAACTTGAATTACCTTGAACTACTGCAGGACATACATACTACTGACTGGAACAATTTGCGGTGCATGCAATCCGTTAACGAAAACGTGAAATTCTTACAAGAGCAGGTCAGTCATATTTTTGACAAAAATGTCCCATTCAAGACAAAGACAGTCCGCAAAGCATCACCACCTTGGCTTGGTTGTGATATTCTACAGCTGATGCAGCAACGTAATACAGCCTACAAAAATTGGAAGAGGTATAAACTTGAGATGTTCTATCGTGTGTACTGTCGTGTGCGAAACAACGTGTTGCAGGACATTAGAGCTGCAAAAACGCTCTATTACAGCAGTAGACTAAGTCAAAGGTGTTCGGTGAAAAACACATGGAAAACTTTAAAGGAACTTGGTGTTGGAAAAAGGAACCCAAAACTGCCTGAGGATATTGACTGTGAGGTAATCAATGCTGAGTTCGTTAAAGCGCCATCTTTTCCCGGTGAAACCGGACACAATACATTTGAACTATCAAAAACAAACACCACCAACGAATCCTTTGATTTCGTATGCATTAATGGATGAGGATGTTGTCGAAGCAGTACTGTCGATAAAGTCAAACGCAACTGGTATTGACGGATTTCTAAAACTTATGCTTCCATACATCTTACCATATATGACTCAGATATTCAACAGTATAATCACAACTTCTGAATACCCGAACTAGTGGAAAAAGGCCAAAGTAATTCCAATACCTAAAAAAGCAAATGGTGGTTACAAACCTATTGCGATTCTGCCATATTTAAGTAAAATGTTTGAAAAATTAATCAAAAAATACAAAAACGCATCTCTTCCAAAATATTCTCTTAAGCAGTGTTTAGTCCGGCTTTCGCCCCAAACATAGTTGTAAGACTGCATTGCTGTGTGTAGTAGATGATATCAGGAAGTCTTTGGATAAAACGTATCTAACTCTACTAGTTCTTTTAGATTTTTCAAAAGCGTTCGACACAGTGAACCATGTTCTTCTATGTCAAAAACTCCAGAACAAATATAACTTCTCCAAAGAATCTGCAAGGCTTATTTGTTTACCTCACAAAAAGGCACCAATGAGCTATGACTAACGATAAGCTTTCAAGTTTTCTTATGATCTCGAGCGGCGTTCCCCAAGGCTCAATACTTGGACAAATACTTTTTTCCCTGTACATTAATGTACTCGCTTAAATTATCCATCACTCTTTGATCCATATGTATGCCGATGACGTTCAGTTGTATTTGAGTGGGCATATTGATGTCTTAGACAAAGTCACTGCTTTGATTAACGAAGATTTGAATAACATACTTCTCTGGGCTCGACGTAACTTCCCGTGCTTAAATGCAGCGAAATCGAAAGCTCTCATAGGAAATATATAGGAAAACACAAGACCCGTCTACCTTGCCATTGCTAAAACTTGGATAACGGAGGTCTTCGGAGGCCTTCGTTTTCGTTGGTCAACTCAAATGCTCACACCTACACCTGTAAGGAAAATGCTAGCAAAAACGCTTCTCCTGCCAATTTTACTGTTTGGGTGTGAGATATATGGCAGCGTTGACTGTTTGAGCAGAAGGAAGCTTAATGTTGTGTACAATAATATTGCTCGCTATAACATATTTATGGTATTCGAAGACATGATCGCATATCCGCTTATTCAAAGAGTATTGTCGATTGCTCGTTCGATAGCTTGGTAGAGTTTCGTTTCCTATCTTGTTTGCACGATATTATACAAACACATCAACCTGAGTACCTATATAAAAGACTAGTCTTTCCTCGGTCACAAGGAACCTTTGCATCAATTCAAATAGCATATTCTTGCATATTCAGAGCGCCAGTTCTTCGTGCACTGCACTCGCCTGTGGAACTCCCTTCCCATTGAACTCAGAGAAGTCAGAAGCATGAAACGATTTCGATTTTTACATTTGAGGTACTTGGCCAGTGAATATAATTAGGTAACATGAAATTTTCTTTTAATTTTAAGTTTTTTCTCATTTTCTTTCTTTATTGTATTAAATTTATTTTTTTTCTTCTCTTTCTTTTTGCCTTCCTTTTTATTATTTAAATTTGCTAAAATAAACATACGTATATTGTATTAATTTAAATTAACTTTTCGAACTACATGGTTTATACATTTTGCTAATTCAATTCTAAGGCTTTCACTATTTAATAAGATTTATCTTATTGTGTCAAAGCGATAAATAAAAATAAGTAATTCAATAATTCAATTCAATAATCGGTTACTTAGTTTTGGCAAGTGTAGACCAACCCGAGGGCATTTTATTCGTTTTTCCGTCGTGCCCTTTAATTTATTCCAAATCGCGTTAAGTGTCCTTGATTCCTTCTGAATTATTATGCTACACCTCTGCTTTGCTCGACGGGTTCTTTTACCTGACAAGGAGAGCGTATTTCGCTGAATTGTGCATTTTGCAATAAAGTTTTCTTAAAGCAGGATCTATTCAGGACTTCGTTCTCTGCAAGATGATGTATGTAAGTATATAGGCTCCTGATCTCTTTTCGTATGAAATTGTTCGTTAGACATAGGAAATTTGCTGCCATTATCGAGGAAGTATGGCGATAACAGCCGACATAAACGCTGGAGCGAAGAAGTCACATTAATGGTAAAAATATTAGTTTGAAAGGATTTATACTGCCGGAATATCGGGTGCAGGTTTTAACTTCAGGAGTCTGGTGGTGTCGACAGTTAAAACTATGCTTGTCTAGATGAGCAAATTTATTGTTTCTCATGAGAACTCCTCTGGGAAACGGTAATTTTATCATGCATCAAGTGTAATATCCTTCTACAAGGTGGGGGCAAAAGTAATGTCATAATGTGCCATAATTTTTGCAATTTGCTACTGCTTCTTCTTCTTTTCCTTTTACTAGCCCTTTTCTCGCTACACGAACTTATGCATAACGAGTTTCCCATTTTTACTGCATCGCTACTGCTCCGCTTATGGGGTTGGCTAATGTCGCAGATCGCAGAACGCGTCTGCATACTGCTCGGTCCTGTATCGCTTCGGCGGTTAGCCCCAGGCGTTGTTGTGCATTTGCCATCTGAGCAATCCAGGAATCCTTTTTCCTACCTAGTTTTCTTTTAGTAGGAGCGACCGTAGTTGATATTGACTTCTTAACGGGATTTTCCGGAGATCTTCTTTGAACGTGGCAATACCAGCTAATTCTATCCAACTCAAGTTGTTCGATTATCGAATTCTTTATGTGTAGACTTCCTCTAATGTGCGTAGATCGAATGCAGTCGCGTTTCGTAACTCCAGTCGACATCCTTAACATTTTCATCTCTGCTGCCATTATTTTATTTTTAAACGCTTCGTATATTGTCCAGCACTGCGAACCATACGTAAGAGCTGGCCGAACCACCGTGGCGTAAAGTTTTCCCTTCAATTTAAGTGGAAATTTTCAGTCACAGAAGATTCCCGAATTTTCTCGCCATTCCATACACCCCACGCTTACTCTGTGCCTTACGTCGTCGTCACATTTCGCTTCTACGTTAACGATTGATCCTAAGTACTTGAACCTAGTGGTTTTCGGAAGAACTATTCCGTCCAACATTATATCTGGAATAGGTCGCAGTGGATCCGAAAATGGGCAGGTCAAATGTTCCGTCTTTGAGCGACTTATTTTAAACCCGTTTTTCTCTAGCGCGTCTTTCCATTTACTTAGGACGTTTTGTAAATCTACGACATTATCGCTTAGAATAACTGCGTCGTCGGCGAAGAGAATCGATGTTACATTTGCTTCGTGCAAGCAATCTTTCTAAAGATAGTCTAGAACCACGTTAAAGAGGAAAGGGCTAAGAACGCTTCCTTGATGCACTCCGACATTTACCGGAAATTCAATCGTAAGTCCGGCGGTACATTTAACAGCAGTTTTGACGTTTCCATACATGTCTTGTATCATTCGTATATACGTTTCCGGTACCTTTTGATACCTCAACGCGGTCCATATGAGATATCTAGGCACACGATCGAATGCTTTTTCTAGATCAATAAATACCATGTGCAGATCTTTTGACGAATCCCGATGTTTTTCCATTAATATTCGCAAGCTTTGGATTGCGTCCACCGTCGATCTTCTTTCCACGAATCCACACTGGCTATCGTCGAGCTTTATAATTTTGCGAAGACGTTCGTTTAAAACTCTTTCAGCGATTTTCATCGTGTGTGACATCAGCTTGATTGAGCGGTAGTTGTTGCATTCTCGATGTCGCCTTTGCCTTTGTATAACGGAACCAAAAAGCTACTTCTCCATTGATTCGGCATAGTTTGTCCGCATTTTATTTTATTCAAGACTTTCGACAGCCATTCACTGCCGATACATTCCATCTTCGACCAAAACTCTGATGGGATGTTGTCTGGTCCAGCCGCTTTCCCGCGTTTCATTTTTCCGATAGCTATACGTATTTCTTCTGTTGAAAAGTCAGCAACTTCTTCTTCGAATGGATCAGCTGCAGGGACGCGATCACGTGGAAACTGTTTGTTAAGTAGGTCCTTACAATATTCAAGCCACCTATCACAGATGTCCTTTTCGTTTGTTAGTAAGTGCCCGTAGGAGTCTTTAATGTATTTTAGCGACGTTATTTGCATCGCATTTTTTCGCCTTTGAGCAGCGAGTTTAAAAATATTTGGCACTTTACTATTGTACGACGTTTGAACTTCTTGAATAGCTTGTCTTCTATCTGCCGATTGTGAGGATATTTGTTCCAAGTCCTGGTAAAGGTTTTCCGCTGCTGCTGCTCGGGTTTGGGCCAGGACTCTCATTGTAACGTTTTTAAGTCGCTCATATTCAAGTGCAAGTCGAGACTTTTCGATATCGTTGCTCCGATCACATGTTGTCCACGCTTGAAATGCATGCTTCTTGTCAGTCACAACTCGTTTGGTTTCGTCATTCCACCACCATGTTTCTTTCTCGATGTGATGATGATGATATCGTTCCTAGAAGGGACTTTGCGTGTGTCATGCATGCCTCGTGCTACTGCTTATTTGACTAATTTCCGGTCTGTTGTTTTAACGCAGCGTGAATTTCGTCATCATTTTCCCCGGCGTCCTGCACCATGTCCGCGAACAGTTAAGCATTTGTCTGAGCATCTCTTGCGAACTGGTTCCACTAGAGGTGTCGCAAGAAGTGGCCCGCCCTATATTGCTCTTTCGACCGAGAATATCACTACTGTGACCGAGGACGTCCGAGAGAGCCCATAAACATCGACGAGACAACGATGCAAACAATTTGACATCAGCAGATGTTCGTTTCGCCGAATTTTGGTGAAGAATTTTCTCTTATAAAGTGCAAACCGTTCACCTATTGCTGCCTGCTGAACGTCAAGTGAGGTTAACTTACTCCCATGCTCTGTTAAACATGGTGCCAGAAGGAGATAATTTCGTATCCAAAATCATAATGAGCGACGAAGCTCATTTCCACTTAAGGACTTGACAACTTTTTTTTTTTAAATAAAACGCAAACCATTTGAGATATTTCAAAAACTTTATTATCGGCTTGAAGTACAATCAAAACATTTATGAATGGAACTCGACTTCGTTCATATGGCCACCGCGGGCACGTTTGCAGCGGTCGATTCGTTGGGCCCAATTTTCAACGACTCGGTCACACATTTCGGCCAAAACGGCCACTATTTTGCGTTCAATGTTGGCTCTGAGCTCTTCCAACGTCGTCGGCGTGTTGGCATAAACCAATGAATTAACGTAGCCTCACAGAAAATAGTCACCCGGTGTTAAATCGCACGAACGAGGCGGCCAATCGACTGGCCCATTTCTTGAGATAACACGATCACCATACTTACTCTTCAATAAATCGATTGTAGCGTGTGTTGTGTGGCTTGTGGCATCATCCTGTTGAAACCACATGTCGTCCAAGTCCATATCTTCGGGCCAGCGTTAACGCTGACCATTCACAGTAACGTGACGATCGTTATCGTCGACGAAAAAATATGGCCCAATAACGCCGCCGGCATGCAAACCGCACCAAACAGTTATTTTTTGTAGATGAAGTGGTGATTCATGAAGCACATGTGGATTTTCACCCGACCAATAACGCATATTTTGCTTATTGACGAACCCATTGAGCCAAAAATGAGCTTCGTCACTGAAGATGATTTTGCAATGAAATTCATCATCTTGGCGCATCTTCTCCAGAACCCAATTGGAGAACGTACGTCGCTTCAAATGGTACATCGGCTTCAATTTTTGAGTCAGCTTGATCTTGTATGGGTGTAAGCCAAGATCCTTACGCAAAATACGCCATAATGTGGTCTGAGCGATGCCCATTTCTTGAGAACGCCGTGGAATTGACTGATTGCTACGTTTGCTACGGCAGCGATATTTTCGACTCTTCGACCAACCCGTTATCTCACCAACACAGCAACATCACACAACGAATATGTAGACTCAAATTTTTGCATAAAATTGTTATTGCCTGTCTACTAGGGCGAAAATTGCGACCGAAAATTGGAGTTAACACTCTTAAAGTTGCAGTCACCGACTCCGAATTTCGGTAGAAAATTTTTATAATTTACAGACGTTGCTCGTTCGTGTACTTTACCATGATGAAAATGTTGAGTTTACTAAATAAATTGACAGTGACAGTTTGATGATTAGTGAAAGAGTGCATTCACAAATTAAATTCAAAGTTGTCAAGTCGCTATTGGAAAACCTTTTACTTGGCGCAGCTTAGGTAAATTCCGTAGCGAAACCGCCATTTCCCCAGTCTTTTTTGAGGCCCTATACTCAATTGCAATATAAGAGGACCGATGCCAATGCGGAAATTTATTTTTTCGTTATGATTATTCGAATTCGGGACGTTTGCGTTATCATCCAAATGCTTTAAGGAATCAAGAAGCGCCCCATCATATCCTGAGCTAACCCGCTTCTGACGTAACGAAACCGCCTGAGCATTTGTTTTAAAGTATTGGTTACAATAAGCTTCTTGACAGTAGCATGGTCTCTAGAAATTCTACTCTGAGCCTTATCCAGCAAATTCATCGGCTATCTCATTTCCCGTGATTCCTGAAACACTGATACTACTCGTTGAATACGGCCTTTCGTCTGGCTTTATGAAGCCTTGCATTCTCTAACTAACTTGGTTTTGGAGGTGGCATGTTTAACTAAACGGCTGTTTGTTTAGCTAGTATAAGATGCAAGTGCCATTCATGGGTAATGGCTGGGTGTTTAAATTTCGCTGTTTCGAAGCATTAAATTCCACTCTCCTGATAGTTCCCCAATCGGTTATGCTGTTAATATCGGAATTTAATAAACTTGACATACGCTGACGTTCCTGTTCTACAGCCGAAGAGCAGGGACATGAGTTCGGGAACGAATATAAAAAGCAGAGGTATGATGAAACAAAGGAATATATTGGATTAGAAGTAACAGACAAGAGATCGTTGATGAAAATTAAAAAGAGTGCTGGAGACAGAACGGAGCCTTGGGACACACCAGCATTTATTTTGTTTTCGTGTTTCTTGATATTTGATATTTGATGAGCTGATGGTTTATCAACGTTGCAATGACCTTGGAAAAAAGGGACGTAAGTGCAATGGGTCTAGAGAAAGAGAGAGAAGAAGATTCGCCTTTTCTAGAGACGGGCTGTTGTTTATCATTTGCTCGGAAAGAGTCCTCAAGAGTAGTATTGATAAAAACGCTTACGGATTGGTTTTGCCAGAGTGGAAGAACACCTCTTCAGAAGAAGGGAGGATATACCATCTGGACCAGCGGGTTTGCGTATGTTAAGATCTTTAAGTAACTCTTTCTATTATACAAGTGCGAAAGAGAATTCGTCCTACTGAAGATTCGACACACAGAAGTATTTGCGGGGACTAAGCACACAGATTAACCTTGTCCAAACAGCTGATAGCTGTAATGTCAATATAAATGAGCGTTGGGATGGAAGATGAAGCAGAATTTCTAGTATTTTTGACGAACGGCAAACAATTTGGGACATTATAGTAATTGTTGCCTGAGTTTATGGTCGTACTGAAAGTTCACACGCTTAAGGAAAAGGCAGTCATACCTGGCTCGTTTGAACTTTTTTCAGTTTTCCTCTGTCGAGTTAGTTTTGAAAAACCTAAAAAACATTTCCCTAACCCTGATGACCTCTTTACTGCTCGAGGAAACATAACGACCAGTTAAAATGACTAAAGAAGGTATTGCGATACGGTTTTTTTAGGAATCTTTTCTCTAACTGTTTTACGTGGGCTTGCTAGAAATTACATGATATGACACAGTGGTCCGATGAGCCTAGAGGGGAAAGCACATCATCAGTGAAGTTATAGGGGGACGAATTGAAAACAAGGGTATTGGCATACCAACTGTCAACATCTAATATTCACGTGGGCTCACTTACCAGCTGCGTAAAGTTGTTTTTCGCAGCAAAGATCTCACCACACCGTCCTTCGAGCGTCGTCTGTCCAGATTATCAAACTCGTTAAAGGTCGAATTGCTGTCCAGTTTTGGGCTTCTGTAAATAAAGCAATGGCGAGTTATTTGCCTACGGAGATGGAATTTCAACTAAATGAAATTGAACTCCGGATACGAACACTGACTACATTGTACTGGAGTTTGGTAAGCTACATAACTACACACGTAAATAACAAAATCGGAGTGAGAAAAGAATAAAAGCATTAGTTCGTAGCCAGGTATATTCACATCAAAGTGCTCTGAGACGTGTGGACCTGTGTTTCACTAAGTGCGAAAACAGCTTTCCTGTATTTATAGACGTGGGCGTATTTATAGACCTTACAGTCGAGTGTGCTTTAATTCTGCCGAACACATTCTTGCAGGCAAGTATATTGGACAAAGGATGTATTCATAAGTCAGTGTTGTACACATGAAATTCGGCCAATTTCTCCATGCTTTTTTATATGAAAGAAGTCAGACTGATAGGTTTGAAGTCACTTTTCACATTCTCGCTTTATAGGCTACTCTTATTACTATTTTTAAGAGGTTTATTATATATGCCAGTGCCAGGCTAGCAATGGACACAGCGGTATTGGACTTGAAGGCGTCAAAGCAAGCAATAACCTCATTCGTCATCACAACCAATAAAACAGATATTAGCTCCTGCGTGTTGTTTTACACAGCTCACTTACAGCTTCAGTGATGGGAGCTGGTTGAAAGCCAGTTTGGTTCAGGTCACTTGAGAAGTGAATCTCATGACGCGGTATGAAGGAGAGGGTCTTTACCCTCAACTCAGTGTAGGTGCCATCAGATCTTCGGAGTCGATAAAGCCTTGCTGATTAGTCCCTTTTGAGAGTTTAAATTAAGCTACTGGTTCCACCGAGTTTTTCGATCTTTTGAAAGAGGCACTCTTTGGAATCAGAGCCAGATTCTTATATTATTTTTGTTTTGATTTGTAAAGATTCCAGTCCACCTTCAAATAAATCTGAAATGACTTGTTTTTGGGCATCCCTACGATGACACCATGGAACGAGCGATATGCAGCAAATTTTATTTGTATGCGCACGTAAATTAAAAACATTTGTTGAGAGCACCGCTCAGGTTCTAAAGGTACGAATTCTGCTGCACTTTAAAATTTGAGGGAAATTCACTCCATCTGCAGGTGTCTACTGAACCCTTTTAACTATGGTTTCTCTACTTCCGTGCTGTAGTTGCCAAAACATTTTCCACAGCTACGTACTCTGATCTAATGGTGATTTTGTTATTTTCCTTTGTAACCTACTGTTCTGGGCTAGATGAGCCGAGAATTAAATTTTAATGGTTCTGGGCTAGATGAGCCGAGAATTAATTGTTAATGGTTGGAGCAGAAGTCTCCGAACGCTTAGGAAATAAAACACGGCTTACTTTTGATAGATCTTTATTTTATGAAGATGTGAATCCAACTGTGTCAATCTGCTCTACGCACTAACCTCGTAATCTCTGTACCTTGTAAAACAGCTGGGTTTTCTTTACATTGGTACGTATATGGTCATTGACCCTGCCTTGCATTTATGTGCCATACTGTTTATTTATAATACACTAATATTATTACATTTGCTAACAATGCCCCCTACTTTACATTGTGGGAACGGGATGGCTCTATCGCTGATTGCTCTTTCACTTCATGTGTTGACAGCATTCCCATTTGATTGAAGGTGAATTGTGGATTTAGCGTAGGTGTGAGTGAGTCGACATGTTCTTCGGCCTGCTGCCTGTCATTCTTGTGACCATTTGGCAGATCATTGGTCTCTGATATTTGTTTTCGTTTAGTGGCGGCGCATATCCTTCTTTCGCGCTGCAGCAAGAAAGAAGTGGATAACCCAGGATGAAGTTTGATACTCGTATACTCGTAAATATTGTAGGGAACCAACATGCTCCCCGCCTCTGAGTTTGGTGGTTGCTCTGGTGTCCCTTTTCTGTTCCAGTCATCATGTTCCTCGTTTGGGTTCAGGTAAAGTGCATGTAGAAAAAATAAAAAGTATTAATTAGTAATTTGCTAATACTAATAGGTCTAAATGGTGAAAGTGGATATTTATCTGCATGGGTTAATTCATCCTATGGGGTAAGTTGACCTTAAGTACTGGGTTCATAGTACTTTCCTTTGATGTTTTTTTTTTTTTTTTTTTTTTTGGAATTCATAGGGTTTATCGAGTTCAGGGTAGATTAGGGGTTCGGTTCGTTGATTCAGTTCATGGATTTTCATAAAGCTCAGGGTAGGTTGGGGTTCGTTAGATTAGTTCAGGGGATTTTCACTTGTTTTATATTAAAGAGTATTTTACTTCGATTCTATCGACGAGTTCGCTACCGGCAAGGGGGATAGTTTCGCGATCGGACGTTTCAATATTGAGTTTTCAGTTTTTATGGTCACCACGCGCGTAAGACCATCAGAGCCCGGATGTAGTTCGATAACTCGCGCGAGCAGCCATGCGGATGGTGGGAGATTGTCTTCTTTGACTAAAACAATATCGCCGACTTTGATGTTGGTTTGAGTTTGCAGCCATTTTGGTCGATGTTGAAGGCTGTGGAGATATGTTGAACTCCACTGTTTCCAAAAGTCTTGTGTTAAACGCTGCACGAACTTCCATCTGTCCAAATTGTTGAGCTTCCTTTCCTTTAAATTTCTTTCTGGAAGTGTTCGCAGTGGTGCCCCGATTAAGAAATGGCCTGGCGTTAGGACATTTAAGTCATCTGGATCTGTTGTCATCGGACACAATGGGCGGGAGTTGAGGCAAGCTTCAATCTGTGCGAGAAGTGTTACGTACTCTTCGAACGTGAGTTTCGCTGCCCCAATGGTTCTCTTCAGGTGATGTTTTATCGACTTTACTCCCGCCTCCCATAGCCCTCCAAAATGTGGTGACGATGGAGGGTTGAAATGCCATGATGTACCTTGCGTTGCCAAATTTTGTGCGACTTCAGCTGACCATTCTGCGGATATGAACTTGGCTTCCTTTCTGAGCTCATTGTTGGCTCCCTTAAAATTTGTTCCGCAGTCGCTAAACATGTTGCTGCAGCTTCCTCGTCTTGCGACAAATCTTCTGAATGCTGCGATGAATGCTGCAGCACTTAGGTCGCTAACGAGTTCGATGTGTATGGCCTTCGTGGCCAGACACACAAACACGGCTATGTATCCCTTTGTCGATCTGTTGCACCTCCCTTTCCATAATTTTATTTCAATCGGGCCAGCGTAGTCGACACCTGTATTTGTGAAGGGTCGGCTAACTCTTACCCGTTCTGCTGGTAGGTTTCCTATTAATTGTTGTTGAATTTGGGCATTGTAGCGATGGCATCGGATACATCCGTGGATCGTTGATTTGACCATTCCTTTCAAGTTTGGAATCCAATAACTCATTCGAATTTCTGCCATCATCATTTGTTGTCCACCATGCATGGTTCGTTGATGAACGTCGGTTACAACCAACCTAGAAAAGTGATGCCTTTGGGGAAGGATGATTGGATGCCGTTGATGGAATGGTAGTACTAAGTTGAGCAATCTGCCACCCACTCTTAACAGTTCCTCTTCATCCAGAAATGGATTCAGATTGCGAATCACACTTCCTTTCGGTATTGCTTTTTTCTGCTGAAGTGCCTTGATCTCTTCTTGGAACATTTCCCTTTGAGCAAGTTTCACAAGTTGATCATGTGCTGATCTTCGTTCATTTGCTATAAGGGGTGTTGTGTTTAGCATTCTTCGTTTTTTAGGGTTTTTTAAATTAAACAAATAGCGCCGCCATATAGCTATAATGTACACGAGCCATTGTAGTGTTGAAAATTTTTGAAAAAATTCATTGTTGAGCAGAATGCTGTATGAAGTTATTTGAAAAAGGCTGGTTATTGGTATTTTCAGGTTTCTGCTGTAGAATGCTTCCATCGTATCCTGTGTCAATTGCTTTTCCTTACTTTCCACATTTGTTTCTGGTGGAATTGTTGTTGGAAATTCATCTGCCTTAAACTTGTGAAGAAAATGGGGCCCATGCCACCACAACTCGTTACTAATGAGCTCTTCTGGGTTCAATCCGCGGGATCCAATGTCAGCTGGGTTGTCCTTGCTGCCTACATGTCTCCACGTTGCCTTGCTTGTTAACCTTTGGATTTCGGTTATTCTGTTGGCTACAAAAGTGTTCCGCGTGGATAGATTTCCTTTTATCCAAGCTAAGGTGACCATGGAATCCGACCAGGCAAACGTCTCTGCCTCTTCCAGTTGTATAGCGGTAGTGATTTTGTTCAGAAGTCTTGCCAGAAGCACTGCTGCGCAAAGTTCTAACCTCGGCAACGATATACATTTTAACAGAGCGACTCTTGTTTTGGATGCTAACAAGTGTACATGTTTCTGATAGTTCATTAGTCCACAGTTGCTGCATAATGATCTTGGCCTTGATTATGCATGGCGCTATCCATCCCAATGGATCGAAGAGACGTGCGATGTCGGCTAACACGGATCTCTTAGTGTGATTTTCGACCTTGGGTACGTCGATTTTAAAATTAAAGGTATCTTTGGCTGGATGCCATTGGATACCCAACGTTTTAATGGCATCCGATGAATCAAATGTTAAAGGAAAATTCACTTCCCTTTCAGTTTTAGGTATCTGAACAAAAAAATTTAGATGAATTGCTGGCCCATTTACGCAGAGGAAATCCAGCTGCCATTAACACAGCTAGAATATCTCCTTGTAACCTGATGGCCGCTTCTACATTATCCAGCCCGTAGAGCAAATCATCCACATAGAAGCCTTCGAAAATCGCCTTAGTAACATGGGGGTGCGTTCGCTCGTTATCCATGGCTACCTGATGCAACGTCCGTACTGCTAAATATGGTGCTGAAGCAGTACCGAACGTAACCGTATTGAGCGCGAAGGTCTTAATCGGTTTGTCACTTCCAGTTCTCCACACGATAAGCTGATAGTTCGTGTCTTCTGGTGCCATCCATATTTGCCTATACATCATACTTATGTCTGCGGCAAATGCGACCTTGAATTTTCGCCACTGTGCGATGAGGTCAATTATATCCCTTTGTAGACGTGGTCCTACCATTAGATGATCGTTCAGCGATTTTCCGTTCGATGTCGTAGATGAGGCGTTGAAGACTACCCGCAGCTTTGTGGTGGTACTTGAGTTTTTAAATACTGCATGGTGAGGTAGGAAATAGTGCTCTCCTGTCGTCTCGAAATCAGATTTAACTTCCCTCATGTGCGCCAAGGCGACGTATTCGTCGATGCACTTGGTGTACTCTTCCTTTAGTTTGCTATTTCTCTCTAGACTTCTTTCTATTTGGAACAGTCGTGCCATTGCTTTTCTCTTGGAGTTTCCCATCTTTGGCCGCTCATTTTCCCTAAACGGAAGCCGGACTTCGTATCTCCCATCGCTCCTGCGCTGTGTTGTTTTTCTGAAGTGTAGTTGACACCTCTCCTCTTCTTCTGTTAATTTCCGCTCTTCCAGGTTTTCCTCGATTTCCCAAAATTGACTGAGTTGTTTCTCGAGTGTAATATGGTGATTGGGTGATTGATTTGTGTGTGAAGAGGAAGTTTATTATAAATGACATAAATCAAAATAGAATCCCAAGTTTCAACCGGTATCCCTTGATTTGAGAGTGCAAGAATACATTCATTGGTCGTATCGTGCAGTGATCTAAGTGATTGCGCAGATTCATGAATGATTCTTTGTTGCTCCATTAAAATTCTGAGCTTTGTGTTCACAAGCTTACGCTTGTTGATACGTTTTCTTGTCGAACTGGAGGTTAGAAATAAGATCAGCAGCTTTGCCATAGACATGAGTTTTGAGATATTGTAGCTTTTGAATCTCAGACAGATCAACGTTTTGATCAATCATGCTTTCGAATTAGCTGAAAAATTCCCACCATTCTTCTTGTTTGCCGCAGAATGGCTTTATTTGAATGGGTGGAAGACGGATATCACACACAGATGTGCGACAAGTGGCGTTTAGCCGAGAAACATCCAGATGGTCACTGCTTTTCTCTGTGAATCTATCCATTTCATCGCTTAGCATGCCCACAAACGCGAAATAGACTCGTTTTATTTTGGAAAACGTCTCTTCTTCCAAATACTTGTCCCTAAATGGATCAGACACACTTCCAACGATTGAATCGTGATCCTTCTTGGCTCGTTTAAAGCCTTCTTCGATTTCGGCTAAACATGCACTCACATACCCCCTTGACTTACGCGCTTCAAATTCTTTTTTAAAATCATCAAAATCCGTTTCGAGCTCTTTTAAAAAAAGGTCTTGTTTTTCAATATATTTCGCGATTTTTGCCATTTTGTTAAAATTTATTTGGTTTTTTGTAAGGCTATTATGCTATCACAATTACACACTGATATGGGCTTTAAGATCTCTGATATGGACTTTAATTTTTAATATGGGCTTTAAAATTGTATTTATGTGTACAGTAAAATTTCTTTAAAATATTTTATTGTTTTTAAATATTTTACAAAAAGGCAAGTCAAAAAAATATGAACTTCCTACCTTATCTTGTTGGCGTCGCAGATAACAGTTGAGCTCCTTAAAGCTGTTGTTCTTTGTTGTTCTGTACCGTTGGCAAGGAATAGTTGACCTCCCTACTGTTGCTGTTAATCCACCGTTCTGCACCGTTCAATTGTCTGCACCGTTGGCACCGTTCAATATAGCTGGAGATGTGTTCCTTGAACTGTTTCTGTACGGATTTGGGATTAAAATACCCCTACACTATCCGTAAATCCTGTTGGTCGATGGGTACTGTGGCCGATTGACTGTCCGTCGTTGATCGGATATGATTTTTATTGGCTTGATGACCAACTACACTCCTCCCACAGTACACTTTTATATTTGTTTAATGTTGATTAAACTTTTAAGGACTAAGCACTTGTTCTTTTTTTTTTTAAATACTAACGGCTTCGAAGGACCATGTTCTGGGCTAGATGAGCCGAGAATTAAATTTTAATGGTTCTGGGCTAGATGAGCCGAGAATTAATTGTTAATGGTTGGAGCAGAAGTCTCCGAACGCTTAGGAAATAAAACACGGCTTACTTTTGATAGATCTTTATTTTATGAAGATGTGAATCCAACTGTGTCAATCTGCTCTACGCACTAACCTCGTAATCTCTGTACCTTGTAAAACAGCTGGGTTTTCTTTACATTGGTACGTATATGGTCATTGACCCTGCCTTGCATTTATGTGCCATACTGTTTATTTATAATACACTAATATTATTACATTTGCTAACAATGCCCCCTACTTTACATTGTGGGAACGGGATGGCTCTATCGCTGATTGCTCTTTCACTTCATGTGTTGACAGCATTCCCATTTGATTGAAGGTGAATTGTGGATTTAGCGTAGGTGTGAGTGAGTCGACATGTTCTTCGGCCTGCTGCCTGTCATTCTTGTGACCATTTGGCAGATCATTGGTCTCTGATATTTGTTTTCGTTTAGTGGCGCATATCCTTCTTTCGCGCTGCAGCAAGAAAGAAGTGGATAACCCAGGATGAAGTTTGATACTCGTATACTCGTAAATATTGTTGGGAACCAACACCTACTTATTTTTATACGCTAACTGCCTGGATTCACTGATGCTACTGCTAGCACTAATCTTATGCCTAACTTTCGCAAGCCTCTAGCTGCTTTTGTATCATCCCACCATCTTATATCACTCACCACAAGCATGAAAAAACATGGTGTTTTCCTTGTGAGAAAAAAAACTGATCCTGATACGTATTCGATACCTAAAGGTCATCAACTAAGTATCAATCCGTATCCGAAGGCACAATACTCTAGTTTTTGGAGCAGAAGACTTGCCATTTATCCTATTCACCGTGCAATCTCCAAGGAAATTACCAGATGAGGCCTTAATACCTGAACTACACTCTGTTCGGTTGCAGGGACTTTTCCTTGTTACCATCCAACTGTGTTACGATAAGTAAAGTTTGGCCAAATAGAATATTTAAACTCGAAAACCAGGGTTGTGTCTGTTGAATTAATTTGCTAAAGATGCCTGCGGAAATGAAAAAGTAGTCTCTCGTTGAAATCAACCATACCGCCAGCCAATACTAGTCAGACAGTTACTACCTTAGAAGAGCTATTCCGACCCAGAGCTCAGTTATATAAGCTTTTTCCGTAGTCATCCAGGGAGATGGTGCCAGATGAATTATATATTGACCTACGATTCCTGACAATTAAAGGGGCCACTAATACTAAAAGCATACGTGATATGAATGGCAGGCGGTGTAGTCCCGGTGAACTTCAATTTACAGAGTTACATCAGATTGGCTATCTTTGCATCGCGGCCTAGACGAATTTCAAGAGAACTTCGGATGCTTACGTTTCCCTATAGAGCTGTTGATATTTGGCAAAACGTGCGAATTTTTGCCAATAATCTTCCCCGTCTAATCGCATTAAGTTAGACAAGCCGGTCGAGTATGTTTGCGCAGAATTGTCTGCATAATATTTTTGGTACAGAACAAGACTAATTTATGAATGCATCAGAACACCAATATTGCCTCGTCTGACGAAGGACAACCAGAGTTAAGACGATGTACATATAAAGCGGTTCCCAAGGAAATCACCAAGGCCAGAAACATTCTAAACCTTACCAGTGCCTGCGATCTCTAAGCATTGCAGAATTCTCAAATACCATGTCAAATTTTTAATGCTACCAAGATGGTAACTTGCAATAGTAAACACTATCACGACTTAGCTCTTAAAATCTACTCCTTAACTAACCTCATAAAGTGCCTATGTGCACTGAAGTAACCATAACCGCACATCTTATCCAACAAGCAATTCCCCAGGCTTTAGCAATTTATTTCAATTCGCCTCCTTGTCTTGGCTCTAATCCAATTAATTTCCAAATTTATCCATCGCCAACAACAAAACAAATAACAGCAAGTCCAATTCGCATACAGCTACCTCTCTCATTGTTCCCACTAACCATTTACGGTTAACTTTTGTACAGATACTCTACGATGTACGAGAGTACAAATTTATTTATTCAAATCGACTTTGAATCCGAACGCATTTGAACGCCCGTGACGTGATTAATGATTTCGCCTGGAAACCCCAAAATACTTTAGCTCAGAATTTCAACTGATACCTCCATCTCCGCCCTCGCCAAAGAATTGAAAACTCATAACGAATCCATCAGATACGAGCCATCCAAGTATCTACGGGTATTTCAATAATCATACTCGTAAACTCTTCCCAATACCACATCAGCTCAAACTTGGCAACATTGCAACGTCTTTAATCCCCCTCAAAGCAGCACTAAAGACAGCCTAAAGCAGGATTGCTTATTCGACTTTGCTTTCTGCTTCTGCTTCTACTGCTTGTCGGTGTTTTTGTTTTTTTCTCTCTTTGTTTACACATCATCTTCGTTCGATCATCGATCAATAATAGGCTGTGGCAACCTTCGATCGAGTATCGAATCTTGTCACATCTCAACACAACAACAGACGCCAAAGCCAAGAAACTCAACTGAGTCTCAGTCTCAGGTATGATGAAAAATTCGTTGGAACTTTAACCGGTTGCCGATCATACTGGCTTCAGTTTACTGGCCACCACTGTGCGTCGATTCGAACCTGTCTACCTCACCTCCTCCACCGACAGACAAATGATTTCTCGCTTCGTTTACACGGTTTGTCTGAATTTACATCGGAGCCCAGGTTTGATCGTTTGCTCACCTGAGTCGGATCGGATTTACCTTGCAACCGACTCGACCGATTAACTGAGATTTTTCCACAAGCCAACTCCGGAGCTGCTATTGGTGCTGGATCTTATGCTGGACTCGGTCTGGCTCCGTATGATCGATCTGAGGCTGCGACTATGACTGTGTCTCTGGCTGTAACTGTAGCGACTACGCTAGCAATTTCTTGGTCGATCGCACTGGCAGTACCACTTTGACCATCGCGCTTGATTAGTTCATCGCGCGGACTGAGCTAAGTCGGGGTTTTCTGTCTCACCTTTAGGCCCTAAGAAATTGACGATTGCCTATGTAAACCATTTTGACGTAGTAAATGATTTTTTGTTCCCTGAATAGTGGTTTCCTCTTTGTGGTTATTCCGGTGCGGTTTTCGGTTGAATGTAGACCAGGATTACTATTTTGATTGTCGATAAGTGGAGTGGAAATTACAACAGATTTCGTCAGAAGTCTTCGAAACAGAAGTTGTGGAAAATGTGTTTCAAAAACCACAAATTGCAGTGAAGTTGGAGTACGTGAAGCGCCACAACAAAGAATTTGACAACTGCCCCTTGAGATATCTCTGAATTGTGATCCCTTAAAGTACACAAAGGATTTAGCTACCTAAGCGATCGATTTTTTGTTGATTCACAACAATGGTGCTCTGGAATCAGTGTTTTCATTCGAGTGATTGATACCTTTGTACGGTGTTAAAGCGTCTCTGCCCCCTGTATTGTGATTGAATCCTTCCTACTATGGTCTTTCCTTTTTAAGTGTAATTATCGATAAACGAGTGGATTTCAAGTGAATAGCTGAAAATCGTGTAGATTCCCGTAGTGTGGGTGAGTTTCCCAAAAAAAGAATCGAGAATAGTGCGTTTAAAAGGATATAACAAAAGATTCAAAAAGTGAGAGGAGGAAGGAATACTTTTTTTTTATTAGAAAAACATAATTAATTTCCCATGAGATCTGGGATGATGGATACTTGAGAGGGCACTCCTGAAAGAGCGCATCTTTACCCAAAGAAAAGACCATCATCTTCCCGAACAACAACAACTACGCCAAGGAGCACGAGAAGTTTGAAGTTTCCCTTCATGGATTTAATTACCTACTTCATCAGACTCATACAGACAATTTCACCAGGTAAGTGATGTGATGACGATGACGATCGCTGGATAGATGGATCGGATCCGTAGTGTTAAATTTCATTTGTGGGAAAATATTCGGATTTACCTTCTGGTACTTGTGATGTGTTTATAGAATGAATAAAGCAAAGCAAACCAAACCATCAGGGGGAATGAATAAAAGGATGATTGGACATTTTGAAATTTTTAGGGGAGAGAAGTTTTTTCTTTCGATTTACCTCTTTGGAATGTGAAGCACGTTCGGTAAGGGAAGTTATGAGAGTCTGATCCATCTGGTAACAAAGGAAATTTGTCAAAAAAAAAATTCTTAGAAGGATGTGAGCGAATTTTTGAACATAAATTGGGTCAATTACTCATTTGTTGAAAGCTGATTTTATTCGGTTGAGTAAAGGTCGTTCAGGAATTTTACATGGGCGATCGCAGTTGGTTGAAATTTGGATAAATGGTACTTGGTCATTATTTTCAAATTCTCAAATCGGTATCTGCAAAAATCAAGTCTATCGGTTTCCTAGCATCGGCATTTAGGTTTGCACCAATTTAGTCATATCACTAGCTCCTCTATTACCAACATTTATAGGTAAGAGGAGTTTGATGATATCAGCACTCTTGAGATCTTTAATGTTTCGAACTCTTGCTGTATTTGACATGAGTCGCCAGTCTAAGCCAAGCCAGATTTTTTCAACAACAGGCGTACTCTCTGCTTGGAAATTATTTCTGGTATAGAGTTGGTTTCTATATTTGTTCATTCAGTACATATTGCTGGCAATTTGTCTGGACATACAAAGGAGGTTTGCTCTAGTTGGTAAACTCCTCAGATAAAAAAGAGATCCTCTAAGCTAGTCAATTGTCTCCTTTTCGCTCGATGAAACACAGGCATCCCCGGCATAAAGCCGAGCTTTAGCCCTAACCATTTTTATTTCAATCCGCCCTGCATTCCTACTTCACCCTCATCATTCAACGCCGTTTAATAGGATTTGATCCATTCTGCGGCTTTGCAGCACTTGTTTTAAGGCACTCTGAAATTCAGATGGTGTGATAGCTAGCCAGTAGTAGGTTCCTCCCTACAACTAAAAAATTCGTGAAAAACGCTGCTAATCTTAGCAATAAGACTTTTCATACCTGGACGAGACAGCAATAAGCTTCTACACTTACGGCCTCATTTTGGAGAGAAGGTGGGTACCCAATGTTATATAAACAGTTTTTGTCAGATCCATCCTAACATACGGCAGCTTATCATGGTAGCAATCAAAATCCAGTTAATATACCTTATTTTATTATAGAATAAAATTCGAGAAGATTGGCACGTCTAGTGCAATGAGAACAAGGCCAACGGCAGAATTGGAGACTATTTTTGGTCTACGCTCCTTAGATCTGCAGCTAAAAGTGCTTTAAGGCAAAGTCGGCGTCTCAGTCATTTTCAATGGACTAGGCTTAGGCTACAATACTGACTACATATTGCCAATAAATGACTTTGTAATGCTATACAGGCTATATTGCACCTCATAGTGGCTTTGAAATACGATGTCGGAAGGCCGATGTACAATAGCAAATGCAATATACATTTTCGCGGAAGGATTAAGGATGGGTACAGATCATTCCTGGGATCTTCTAATAATATCTTAATGTACGATGTTTTCCTCACCCCTAAGGCCTCAGCATCATCTTTCAATCTGAGTTATCAAACTAGTGACAAAAAGAGCAATATCCCATGTAGACGTTATAATATCCAGGGTACCATCGCCGTTATCGACCCTGCACTCGAAATGAATCAAAATAATTGTAAGTCTTAAGATTCCTTAGGCTCAGTGCAATGTCAAGCTATGCTGGGGATCCTAGGCCACAAATGAGTGGTCTGCATAGTACAAAGCGTATTTTGCTCGTAGAGATCCAGTTTTCGACAACTTTCTCGAGCAATTTGGGGCGTATAACGCGTATTACTCGAAAAATATTTTGCTCCAAAGCGTCAATGATTGCTGGTTTACCGGTATAAACTAGCGACTTGACGTAGCCCCACAGAAAATAAACCAATGACGTCAAATAGCGCGATCTTGATGGCCAATTGACGTGTCTATTTCTTGAAATACTCTATTGCCAAAGATGTCAAGCAAATTTGGGAACAAATAATCGTTGATCATCGCATTGTATCGGTGTCTATTGACAGTAGCTTTTGCTGCGGCCTGATTTTTTAAGAAATAAGGACCAACGTACATCGGTGGCATACGGTACATTTTTTTAAATGCAATGGCATCTAGTGAACTTCTTGAGCATTCTTTTTACTCTAAATATGGCAATTTACATAGCCCTTTAAACATAAATGAGCCTCATCACTGAACAAAATTTCACGGTAAAAACTTGGCCAACTCCTACTTACTTTAAAGCACACCCTATGTAATAAATGATCACAAGGCTTTAATTCTTGAACAAGCTGGATCTTGTAAGCCTAAAGACCACGATCTTTACCAGAATCTGTCATATAGTGAACGGACAAAGGCCGAGTTGCTGCGAACGATGACGATTCCATAAATTGGGATCCTCTTCAACACAATCTTCCACAGCCGTGATATTTCCTTCCGTACGCACTGTTCACATTCTTGATGGTATGCGAGTATCCAATAGCATGGTTTGGGTATGAAACTTTTCAATAATTCGATCAATTGCAGGTGCAGATGGCGGATGGTGTCTATCGTAAATTTTACGAAGTCCATAAGCCTCGCGAATAGAGTTTCGATTTTGGAAGTACATTTTTTTATTGATTTGAAATCCTGGCGTCATGATTTTTTCATGATGACTCAATTTCGCATTTAATCTCCATTGAAAGTCTGACACTGCACCAAAAACACCCATTATGTGGCCATACGCTGCCTTAACAGACATTGACTTGGTATTGTTTGGTCTTCTTCAGAATTTAGGGCTCAAGGAAATTATTGCTCTTGTCGAATATCGAGTTCACGGACAGAATATGGGACAGAATATGGTATAAACACAAGATTTGTTTGAGTCTGTATTCGGTAAAATTGTGCCTATTTCGAAGGGCTGGGGCCGTTATGCTCTGCTTCTGTAATAGATCTATATTTTAAAAATTCCATCCACTTCCCAATACTAAAGAAGAATAAAGTAAGTTCATTCACTTCCCCTATTAAGTGCAAGTTAGTAGGATTAAGCATCTAGTGCCATATGGGCCTTTGCTCCAATAGGTCTTATTTTCATTATATATTTTCCTGTGCTTTACTTTCCACAAACAGCTTTTAGAGAATTTCAAATACTCAGTTGGGATCTTTCAAGGATTCTACATATCTAGCAAAGTTCTAAGACCTTAATCCTCAAAATTAGTTTTTCTTCCCAACCCTTGGGAAACATTATGAGCACAATCACCAAGCTCACGTAGTGAGTAGACTTTTGTTTTTAGATAGTATCGACGAATACAACCCGATTGATTAGAGGTTCTTTAACTACAATTTACGATGATGATTGTTGGGCTTACCAAATACGAAAGAATCAATCAATCTTCCCAGCTGACAATAATTTATCCCCCACTATCAGTCTAAATTACCGGTTAGCACCTTACGAGTATGCTTTGATTCGTATTGTACAAATCACAAGCCATCATTATTATCAAGAACACAGTCATTGTACAAACAGGCACTTCATGTGTTTGTTGAATGGTTTCTGACCTGTTTATTACGTTAAATTGTTTTTTTTGATTTCGAATCTTACTCCCTTGATGGACTGTCGAAGAATTGGAAGTCTTTACCTAAACCGCAGCCATTTTCCAGCTTTATTGATTCTGGACAAGCAGTTTCCAATTTGCCACAAAAATATTTGTTGTCATCCACTTAATCCGTGAACCAGTGTTTCGGTTTTTCTTTGCATCTGGGCCCAGGAAGGCTATAATTAAATTAAATATCAATTCCGTAGTTTTTCGATGACATTCAGCTATTGGTTGGGCTTGTTTAGCCTTTCTGTTTATCCTTTACTACTCGGGCCCAAGAGTGAAATTAGCAACATTTATATCTTATAGAACATCACTTCTTCTCCTTAGGAGCTGTGACCCAGTTATTTCACCAAATTAAAGTGTGAACGGTTTGCTATGTAACTCTTTGTCGGATCTTCGTTAAAATGTAATTTATTGAAGTAATGGAACAATAACCAAACATTTGAACTAAGCGGGGACAACTGATTTGTCTCTTTTCATGACGTAACCATATCAGGTGTACTTTCTATCTTTCTATCTGATAGGAACTCACCAAAAGCCGTGCTTACACGTCCCTAAAAATAGCGGCAGACTGAAGCCTATTGAACGTCTCAAACTTGCCTAAAACCCATCCTGAAGCATTGTGGTTTTTTTCTTACGTTTTTCCTGGCAATTGGGCTCGTTTAGGCAAAGTTGGTTTTGAAAGTACAATGGATTAACGGTTGAGTTCCTTTTGCAACTCAGGAATCCACTAAACACTTCTTAAATTTGGAAAAAGTGAGGATGCCTGCATTATCAAACTTAGTCATTTTTGTGGCGCGTTAGTCTTTCATATTCAGAAATCTCTGAAGGGCTAATGTTCTTCAGATCAAGCGCTGTGGTGTCTGGTCTTTGAAATAGAGATTCGGTTTTCTTCCGGCTAGAAGACGGCGATAACGTTTAGAGGAGCATTATTGTCAATTCGCTCGTTTTGTAGTATTATTGACGTCTTTTGATGTGTTTTAATCCATTTGATTTGCAAAATCGAAGTAACAGCCTGTTTCCTAGAGAATGTCTTTGTCGAATCTTCAGTGTCAGCAACAGCAAGCTGTTGTACAAAAAAGTGACCTATAAAGTTAATGTCATCTGCGAATCTCTGCAGCTATCGGAGCAATTTCTGAGAACTCTATTGCTCTCCAAGTGACGAAAATACTTTCGGAAAATTATGAGAATGAAATCAGTTTGAAGTCTGCTAACTACACAAATACATGTGACTGAAAAACTTTTCAATTTAACTTTTCTTCTTTAAACATTACTTGCTCTTCAGTGGCTGCGTGCATTTCAAATTCAATTACCGTTGTTGTAGATTAACATTTTAATTTCATTCCCACGAAATCTACTCCAAGATCTGATCAGATCAAGATACAATAGTAACCGATTTAGAATTCAAAACCATGAGTGTACCAATCAGAGAACATCTTTACTCCCCTGAATCTTAGCCTCATCTTAATAATTCAAAAATATGTCCTTATAACCCAACTGAAAGTATCAGCTTCTAAAATTAATGTTTTCACCTCAGCACATCACAAACGGAATCCCTTATCTGAATATGAGATCAGATGCTTGCATCGATAATGTGGACAATTTTAATAACACTCCAGTGGCAGCGGGATATCACAAAACAAAACTTTAATAATTCATAACTCTTGTAATGGGTCATATTTCACCCTTTGGGCTTATAAAACTCTATAACGGTGCCATACTATTGTTCTCTTGATTTGCGGAGTATCTCATTATCTTTTATGAGTAGATTGTCATTCATATTTATTTCACTTTTAAATAAATTGTTTATTAGCATTTATTTTGCTGTATTGTCTTGTGATGTTTTTTGACATCTGTCAAAACAAATATTGCATTATTTGAAGAAAAAAAGCGACAGTTTTCTTTTCGACTGTTTGTCAAACAATAGTTTGACAGCTGACAACTTTTGACATATTTTATGCATACAAAATTGCCATTCACGAATATGATTATGTGAACCAAAGGGATTGCCAATAACAGTCGTATTTGTATTGATAATTGACAAAAAGGTTGACATTGATAGGTTTTGAAACCGAATGCCATTTTAATCTGACACTAACTGACTAACCTGACATATGTATAAAACTCAATGTAATACATTTTCCGATTTCCATTGACGTTTCGTCTGTAGCGCCATCTCTTACCGTCATCAATTTTAAAATTTCAAACCCAGTGGAACAATACTGAATTGATAGGGTAATAGGAATTCACTGATGTCAAACTGACATTTATTTGCTAAAAAAATGATTGAGAACGATACGTGTTGGAAATTTTAAGATTATATATACAATACTGAAGCGCACATTTTCGCAGTGATATATCCTTGTTTAGAATTACTTATGGAGGAGTCAATTTGTGAACTGTCTACAGATGAATAAGTTTTTTGATCGTGTTGTCGTGGAATTGATGCGGGCATAGCTTCTGAATGTTCTTGCCTCAGAGAGCATTGATTCTGTTCAGAAACCTTAGTAAAAAATAGCGATCGAATTAATATAGATGTTAAGTTATCTTTGGCACATCAGCAAGCCGTTTTAAAACCATAATAGGCTAGCTGTCGAAAAGATTTGTATTCCGTTTGGATAGCAAAAAATGACAAAATGATCTGTCAGAAGAAATATATTAGAAGAGCAAATAGAAGAACAAAATTACATCATCTCAAGCCATTATCATACTTGTTGGCTTCTTTATGGCTACTTCAAAGGTAAACTTAATTCATGTTTTCTCTTGACTCAAAACGAGTTACATTTAACAAAATTCAGAATGCACGAATTAATGTCTACAAATCTCGGCAGTATGAGTTCAGAGACACACATATTATTCATGACCATGAAACTATGGTCATCATAGGTGGAGCTCAGCCATTAAGGAGCTTGGTTACTATGGAGTTTGGACGTAATACAGTTTGGACCTCGCAGAGTTCGGGCATCACGAAGTTCGGACATTATATAGTTCGTACATCATGTAGCTCGGACATCACGGAGTTCAGACATCGCGAAGTTCGGACATCACGTAGTTCGTAAATCATGCGGTTCGAACATCATGGGGTTCGGACATCAGGACGTACGGGCATCTCAGAGTTCGGACATCACGGAGCTCGGACAGCATGGAGTTCAAACATCATGGAATTCAGACATCATGTAGTCCGGTCATAATGGAGTTCGGACAAAATGGAGTTTGGACATCACGGGTTTCGGTCAGCACAGAGTTCCCACACCATACAGTTCGGATTCTGTGAAGTTCGGACATTAGGGTGTTTGTATACCATGGAGCTCGATAATATTGACAATGTTTATTTTATTATAGTAGTTTTTGGCATGTCTCTCTCCATAGTAATAATAGTTAGGCAGTTGCTGAAATATGTGTCAATCTGATCGTCTGGCAATTTTTCAGATCAATGGCTTCTACAAAGCTTTTCAATACTAAATTTGAAACTAAACACTTTAAAATGGTTCAAAAGAAGGACTAGCATACCTAATATTGATCTTCCCACATGAAATAAGAATGCGTGTGTTAATTAATTAAATATTTAAGTATAATTCTTGATAGAAAAATAAATTAAAACCACAATATCGAAGAACTAGTAAGAAAGGCATTGTGCGCCCTCTTTTCTTTCTGGTCTTGTACCCTCAATGGTGACTGAAACTGCTTATAGGTAGTTAAACCCATTTTAAATTGATGGTTTTTCCATTTCCATTTTCTCTTTTTTCAAGTGGGAAAGTGACCATATATACAACCTTCATTTGCATTGAGAATAAGGATTTATGCGACATGTTTTCAAAAGCCCACTTAATCAAAAGCCATATCCACATAGACGATTAAGAATAGACCGAGCTAATTGGAGAGACATGTTGCCTGAGCTTTTTTTTCATCCCTGATTGTGAGGCTGCTTAAGAAAGGTAAGACTCATGTTCATGTAGTTGGCCATAACAAGCAGCAAGACCTGTTAGAAAAAATTCAGCGACAAGCCTGTATCTGTAAGACAGGAGCACTTTAGATCACTCCCACAGTAGTATTGGAAGTAAAGGTTGCTTTTTGAGTAGATATTACTTCTTTTAAACAATAACGGCAGAGACTTAGTTTGATTCAAAAATCTTTATTCATTATGAAGAATGGTTCACGACATTCTGTTTTGAAAGAGAACTCTGGTTTATGGGTCCCTCGGTTATTTTTGATGAAGCTCATCCCATGGAAATGAATACTGACTTCCAAGGCTTCAATAGTTTGCGGCTTATTACCACTCGTTAATCTATTTTACAATGTAAAGTCGTTGTCGTTGATTAGAACTCGTAGTAAGACAATTGTTTCGTTAGCAGTGACTGTAATATGAGCCCCGCCTCAGTTTTGAAAAAATAAGAATCGATGATGTCATCAATGTGACTTCCACTAAACAGTGTACTTTTGTGTGTGTTTTGAATCTCATGAACCTCTTCTGCATTCCCCGCACTCCAGAAACTGCTAGTTTGTCTGTTTACAAGCTCATCGAGCTAATGGTGAGTCTTTTCACTAAGCACAACTTTTCGATAAAAATAAGCTTGAAGCTCAATAGCCCCATCCATTAACTCCCGTCGCCAGGTATGGTCTGGTTACTTTAGTTCCTCCACCAGCTGGATCTTATACGGCTATAGGATAAGATCTATAAAATGTATGCACAATGCAAGGAATAATGAGTTTATGAGCACCAAAAACCACACGTAATCTTCTAAACATTTCGCGAATTGAAGACCGACTTTCAAAATAAATCTGAATTATAGGAAGCGCCCTCCTGATGTCTATTAACGATGGTTTGTCAAACAATTCGGAACATGAACATGGAAAAGATGGTGTGAAATTTATATCTATTTGAATATATATCAGTTAAGAAAAAACAGCCTTTCCAGCCTCATTTTTTCTCTAACAAACTCAAGGAAAATATCTAGAAACAAAAATGAAAAGAATATGAAGAGAATATTCACGCTATGAGTAGCATCCAGCTTAACAGATACCAAGTTTACCAGATTTCTGAAAAAAATGATTGAGTTCGGAAAGCGGCAGTCGGGTTCTCGGACAATATACTCATCTAATTCACAATCAATCGTAACAGCCTTATATTCAATAACCATCCGATTCAAGTTGGCCATTCAAAGTCGGAAATATCTGGAGGAGATTGCGATCAGATGAAAGACTTCTGAGTTTCAGGTCACGCTGATATCGTAGACAACTGCAAGACCGATCAACTGACTGAAAATATCTTGTCCCTCTATACATACCCTTTAGAACAGTTAAACTACTTCTTTTAGCGAGAACACAGTCTTACGTCCTGTGATTACTTGATAGGCGATTCATGTCATCCGAGGTGGATGGGCATCTCTTTAATAAACTATGTATCGAAGGCAGAGAAAGAAACAATCATTAGCCTATTAGGTCGGTATCCGACGATGTAGGTAACTATTCTTCACATAGTTTAGTTCAACAGGAGCAAAATAGAATTCACAAGCCCAGATGTACATATAAAATTGGTTTCATCGTCTCACAAATCGCCAAATGTCTAGCCTCAGTGTGCTGCTGCACTACCCCAATTTTCCAATATGAAGAGATCTTCTTTCGTCTGGACTAGCGCTGCTTTTGTCAAAAGTCAAACAAATCTTTCAGGATATCAGAGTTGTTGATTGCACAAAAGCTAAGTTAGCTCGTTACTAGAGAGAAAATGTGCCTGAGGTCCAATAACGGAGCCCTATAGAATGCCAATTATTAAGGATGCTTCGATGTTTTTTGGCTAACTGTATACAACAGTTTTCCCCAAAAAACTTAAGTTGTTTGAATTCATTTGTTGCCTTACTGGATCTTTGTTGCATTTTTCTAGCTTAGGCTAAGACAGATATTGTGGGGTAATTCATAAGATAGCGTCAATACAGTCGGGGCAGCGTTCAAGCTCTAAGATCTTTCAGAAACAAGGTCGATGACTGTAAACAAAATATTGCTGCAGAGAATCGTAGCCTGCTGAGATGATTGCCACCTTTGACCTTAAATCCGACTGACCTTCCTTGAACCAGATTGATTGCCCTTTTCATTCACATACCGACATGTATTCATACCTTCTAAATCGTTCATCAAATTACTTTGAAAATTCGAATTATGATTAATCGGGAATGCGCTTAAGATACAATAGTTTTCACTCCGGTAGGTGTTAAAGTAAAAGTATCTCTATAATTGCAGCCCTCAATTTGGGCCTTTCTCTTATTCTAAACGATTTCCTCACTTTGAACTTTCTTCATATTTTTCCATAAATTCATAGAAACTAAGTATCTGAGACTGGTACACTTTTACCTTTATCCAAATTAGACAAAATTTGTTCATCCTACATACTTAGTAATGGGATGAAGTTTTTGATTCTACATTAGTTCCTCGTGCATGTATTTGTTTGTATGAATGTTCCTCAAGTGCAAATGAGTTGCTCATCATTAAAGTCGCATTACATCTGTCGGTTAATTAGGTATGAGTAAGTTGCTTTTCTTTTTGCGAGATTGTTGAAATTACACCTGTTTAAGGCGGCTATTCTGTATCGTCTTTGACTAGCCACGTATTTTCTTCGAGCTAAGTTAAAATAAAAATAATGGTTCTATAATTCTAAAATGGATTTTTAATAACTCATATTAGCAAACTGGTAAAGCGCCACTGATCGGCAAGAATGAAAGTATCTCAGATACTCGGCAACCGGTCGTGATTTCGATTAGTGTTTTTATGTATTTTTTTTTTCTCATATCTCGAAAGTTAAATTCATCGTTGATGTGTCATAAAATTGTCTCTAATAGTTCGGTTCGGATAACATAATTTTTTATCGCTTAAGTTTGAGATATTTATTCGAATAAAAGCAATCAAACGATGTCGGGTCATTAAGTTTGGTTTGTAATAAAATTAGAAATGTAATTTATTTTTAAGAGCTCAAGCTCGCCAATGATATCCGAATTCCGAACGGATTAATGCATCATTTGGCATTTTGAATCGAATGGAGTATTCCTTTTTTTATTAATTGTAAGTGGAAAACAACCATGTAACCAGAACCACACCACTGAAAAGATATAAAATCCATGCCGGCCATGAGGTTAATTGTTTTGATATCTTTTGAGATGAGGCACATTAACCTAGATACGACATAATGGGGCTATAGGCTTGATATCTACACTGACAATAAAAAGTTTATTTGACGGGGAAAGAACCTATCATCATTGTGATCGGTTTGTGCACCGATATACAGAGTCATCCCAACTTCAAATTAAGGTTTAACAAAAAATCTGGCGGATATTGTAGCCAATTTTTTCTTAGTTATTTTCTCATAATTCAGGCTCGACAATTATTTTATCGAAATCGAAATTTTTATGACTACCATATAGAAACCATGAGTATCGAATAAATGTATCTCTGGTTTCGGATATTTAAGGAGTCTCCCACCCCTACATACTCGTATATCTCGAGCGATCGGAAAGACCGACAACTTGTCTTTTTGTGGCAAATTCTTGGGTTATCTTGCAACTGGAATTTATTTGCATATTTTAGATTTGAAACAAATGGAAAAGGCACAAATTCTACGCTGCTTCTGCTTATTTTCGATATGTTTCGGTACTACCACCGTAACCGAACCCAGTGGCCGCGCTAATTGAGTATGTTACTTTAATTCCAGGAAGGTGAACTTTCCACCTGCCGCGATGCAAATACTCAGAGTACTTTTTGGAGTAGTAGCAAATGCATCGTGAGAGGCGATCATTTCCTAGACTATGCCTTATCCGGTCATTATTAATGTTGGCTGTCAGCCAACGTACTGGCGGAGATTTCCATTTCAAGCCATAAGTACAGCGAATTCAGAATCGGAAGCTAGTTCTTGACTTTGTTGAATAAGACTCATTTCCCAAGTAGCCTGAACAGAACCAACTCTCATCACTGAAGCTACAAATGAGCTGAATAGCAGAACTCGCCTTGGCTGTATCTGTCATTGGTTGTGGTGACGGATGAGGCCATCGACTACATTTTTGCTTATTTTGATGACTTCAAGTCATTTGGCACCGATTTCATATATATCCAGTTATGTTACAAAAAGTACTGACCAGCTGTTGACACTGGAATACAAACCGAGCCCCTCGTGGATTATAAAAGAAGCTTTTTTACTGTAAATCGGGAGAGATGACTACACGCTCGCCAAGAGCTTCAAAGTTATCAGTCTGACTTCCTCCATCTTCAAAAGCATGGAGAGAATGGTCAAGTTTCGTGTCCATAAAACTGCTTACGAATGCATCCTATGTCCAAGATGTAACCTGTCAACTAACTACTGCGAGACCGCGCTTTTTAATTCTGCTGTGCAAAATTAAAAAGACCAAGACCCACGGGCACTGAATTTGATTTTCTTTGTATAGAATCTCTTATTTTCCATTATCTTACCATCCTTGGCATAAAAACCCAACCAACTAGTGCCATAAATTTATTAGCAAGTCTGGTATAGTCTTGTGTTGACAGTTCTTGAGTCTATAAAACTCTGAATTTGTGTCAGCAGTCGAGGTTCTTTCATCATGTAGCGAAGTTGAAGTAACCAGATCCATAAAACTGAATCACCCAAACAAGCGTTAGATACGAGTACTCCTCGGTATTTTTGTTAATCATCAAACGGACCCAGTCATCATAACAACTGCCGGACTTTGAGACTCGCACCTCGTAGCCACATAATTAAAACAAGTCTGTCATACCGTCGTCGGTCGGTCGTTGGCCGATTAAGTAAAAACTGCACTGTTCAGCCGTTTAACGACTCAACACTATTCGTAAGCTGTAAGACAGGCAAAATCGCAATTCATCGTGATTTATGAAGGCCCGGCAAATTACTTTACACACTCAGCGTCAAATAACATGCACATGTCCATTAAAAGAATTTTCCAGCACCCAAAAGCTCTATCGCTACTTAGATAGCGCTAATGGTCAAATGCTAGTATATTTTGGTAAAAGACAGGCCATATGGACGAGTAGTTGTCGCCTTTTTTGACGCAACTCAAAGAGTCTCATAATTTTTATCGCCAACTTTGGTACGGTTAAAAAAAATCAACAACAAATTCAAAAATTCAAAAACAAAAAAGATATTTCGAATAAATCTCCAAGTGAAGTACAAGTATCTTGTTGCATAAGTTGTTGGCGTGAGGTATTTTTTACTTTTTTTTTTGTAGCTTTTTCTCGTTTTGTTCATTTTGAGTTGGCTGTGTCTCTTTTTTTGCAAATCGAAGTCGTTAAGTAGGTCAGACAAGGCCGTACAGTTGAGCAGATAATTTAATTTGTGTTTTTTTCTTTCTTTGACTCTTTTTCTTTTTTGCTTCCATTCCGAGGTATCTGGCAGTAGTTTGTTCAGGTCCAAAGCAGCCACAGTCCTACTCATACATTCCTACAAGATGCCAGATACATTGTTGTATCTCTGCAAATCGATGGTGATGAATGGACTAAGGAATGCGGTAATTATTTGGCAGCTTAAAATTAAAGCAAAACCCGTGAAGGGGAGCCCCTTATGGACTACAAGAAAATATGAAAAAGAGTCTAAGCTGAGAGCTGGAAACGGAATGAGGTAAAGCAATTTTTGAAAGGGTGACTTGTCCGATGCGATGAGGTTTGGTGTCTTTTTTGTCTTTCTTTAACGAGACGAAGGATGATAATTAAATTGTTGAAAGCAGATATTTTTTTATGTTGTTTTTTGTTACATCCGACAGAAAATTACATAATTGGCTCTTTTGTGTATCTTTCGGGCTTTTATTTTGTATCCTTTCACCAAAATAACTTTCTCTGATTTATATATATTTTTTTTTTTTTTTTGAGGACAGCTTTTGTTTGACAGATTTTCGTGAAGAATGTGTCAAGAAAGGTGGTTTTGAAGTCTTGAGAGATGGGGACACGTCTTACGAACATGCTTACTTAAGTGTGCCGTTTGAAATTTGAAAGTTTCACTGATCTTGTGATATATATTTTAAGTACTAATAAATCACAAAGTCGGAGCTGTCATTTGTCCAGGTAAAGTATTTGTGTGATGCAAGTCACTAGCCCATAATTAACATGGATGTGCTACTCTCCATAGATCTCAAATTAATTGTCTTCACCTTTTTGTGCATCTACTTTAGACTTACAGACAAGCTAGGTGAAAACGCAAGAGCGATCGGCTTATTGGCTGTAGTTAGGGTATCGTCTATGGCGTTAACATTAAACCTGATGAAGAAATAACTCTCTAACTACTTCAAAGTTACAAGTGTTGATGTCTTACACCTGACAATGTTCAAATCATTTCCTACTTTAAGAGTTTTACTATAGATGCTTCTTAAATGACATTTTTGGTGTGACCTTTGGTATGATATAGATATCATCAGCAAATCTCAACATTTGGTATATTCACGGGAATTCGTTTACTGCTTTGTTGTTTAAGCTCTCTAATAAAATTCTGTTCAATTCGACGGGATTCCTTTTGGTAGACAGACAATTCTGCCTAAGGTTCTCTCCTTTGTAACAATTGCAGGACTGTCGATATCATCAACGTATAGCAAAGTTTGTACAGTACAGTGTGTGTACAAATCATACACAAATCTCTGAAGCGCGTGCTAATAAAAAAAAAACATCTGCTTATAAGTTTTCGGCGAACGTTCCATTGCTTGTAGTATATATCAATATACTTCAAGTGTAGCCAATTTTTTCACAACTGCTGCCGTGAAACATCTTCAACTTACCTGCGGCATGTATATCTTGATTGAGCCACTCTTCTTCCGTCCTGATTAAGTGAGTTATATTACATTGCAGATTAGAGGTATAACCTCCTCGAAATTCGATCCATTCGAAATTGCATCCCTAGGTTGTTTTAGCAATATCGGATTAGAATATGACTAGCTTGATATTTAGACTTATAGAATTGCTGTATAGGTTTCCCATACCTGGTCAGTCCCACCTCTGTTCTGGTGGATACATCAAATGGTATTGGGGTTATTGAAAGTAGGAAAGCGGTGTCACTATAGTCCAAATTATCGAGTGAGAGCACAACAAACCTCTTCAGTTTTTGTTGGTAGAGCGGGGATAAGTACATTGCATAGCTTAGCTTATCATCAGTAAGAATAGTAATGATGAAAGGATATATTCTTTCGCCCAGGTTTCCTCTTTGTAAAACTTAATTTTATCTGTAGTATTGGATTGGAAAAAACGTGAACTTCCAAGCCTAGTTTACCAATGAATGCAAGAGGCAGCAGACGTTATCAACGGTAATTTTAACATTTTCAGGGAATGAAATTTAAATCCCATCACCTTATTATTTTTGAGTATTTTACTCCTAATCACGACAACGATTTAATTTTTGTTTTGGATTTAGGTGCGAATACGGGTACTTGTTGCCTTGGATAACTCATTTTGATCTAGTTACATATGCTCGATTTATCCAAAATAAGCAAAGAAGTATGTGTATAAAAAGTGATATCGAATGTGACTACAATTATTTGTCAATTCTTTCTGCGGTTTCTGTGCTCAATGTGAAGTTACTCTTATCACCCCATATGCTCCGATTTATTTTTTACAAAATTCTGCGCTCTAAAATCGCTCTGTTTTGTCTGAATCTTTTTCGACTTCTATGCTCTTACAGAAACCAATCTGATGCCCGACAGACCAGGAACTATTCCCATCTCCTTATAATGTTTTCTGAGACGACGATCACTCTCTCCGTATGGTTAATGATACTTCCCTCCCTATAGTTGATTCTCTATGACGAGGAGTCCTACTAAATATTCACAATAGCCATAACTCTTCTCCCATCGCTATGTGTTCTTCTGTAAAATTTGACTTTGTTTCAGTTAAAATAACGCTCTCTAATAGATCCCTGTACGTTATGTGTTGCTACATTTTCCCGGCTCTACCCACCGAGTCCTACATTCTTGCTATTAAAGATTGACCAAATTATTGATATAAGCGATTCCATTGACTATATCCTGAACTATTATGATTTCAATCGAGCACTGCTGAAGTGGCTTCCATCGGATGATCACTTGTTTTTTACCACTTCAAACGCTAGTTCAGCCAAATAATGTCTATTTATTGATCGTATAACAGACTTAAGCCGTAAGTGTCATCCCTATTAGGCAACTAAACCTTATTTTCACTAGCGATCACATTAACTCCACAGTAATGTTTTGTCCTTATTTTCTGTATTTCCCTTTGCGTCAACTTTTTTCGGCGTAAAACATCATATATTTCCCCGCAATGGTATAACAGAAGGCTTCGCTCTTTATGAAACATAAGAAACAAATTATGGACAGTTCTTGTTCTGACTACCGTAACTATCTTGGAACCTAACTCCAATTCACCCAGCGCTATAACCGTCTCTATCAGGGCTTTCTCGACACAGCGCACACCAACTTTATCAACGATCCTATGACATTTTATCAATTTGGCAACTACAAAAGAAAATCAGACGGTCCTAGATCCCACAGAAAGGGGTCAAATAATGAAATAACTAACTTCCGTCCCATTGCTAAGCTTTCTCACAGACCTAAAGTGTTCGAAAGTTTTTTGTGTGAAGTTCTAAGCTTTCAGTGCAAGTCGCTTATATCACCCAGTCAGCATTGATTTCTGAAGAGTAGGTCAACTATTACAAACTTAGTTGAATTTCAGTTCTATCACATCGATTGATCCTTTTCAAATTGCCTTCCCTCGGTTTTGACCCCATATTGTTAAAATGGATATCTTCTTATCTGGAGAACGTTCGTTTTAAGTCAGCCTTCTCAACCCCGTTTTTAGCCACTTCTGGTGTCCCACAAAGGTCCCCTCTTTTTCATTTCAACTATATACGATCTTGAGAGGATTATTAAATAATGCTCCCTATCCATTTATGCCGACGACACTAAGTTCTCCAAAATTATTTTTTCACCCCAAAACGTATATTCTCCTTCAAGAAGACCTCGATAGGTTTTCCACTTGGTGTCTAAAAACTTGCTTAGAGCTTAGTGTCTCCAAATCTCAATCTGTGACTTTGTCACGTAAGTCCGATCAATCTCCTCCTCAACTTTATTTTCTACATGTGCCAATCTCTACCCTAGGTTCAATTCCTTCGCGTCTTTGAGATTTTATACGATAGAGAGCTAAGCTTCCGTTCGCATACTTAGGATATAATCCTTAAAGCCAATTCATCAGTTGATTTGTCTAAAATATTTCGCAACACTTATGTGATAAGGTCATTTTACATTGCACTTGTCCGGCCACTTATCGAATATGCCAGCCAAGTGTCTCTCAGCCAGTTCATATATCCCGAATTGAGAACATTCAACGTCGTTTCCTTCGACTAGCTCTCCGAGGGCTATCCTCGGATGACCCTCTTGTTTTACTTTCTCTCTATCGTAACCGCTACAAACTTCTGAACCTAAATACCTTAAAAAAATGCAGAAACGTAGTTCATTCATCGACTGCTCTCTGGTTGTGTGGATTGTGCCTCCCTTTACAATTATATTTCCTTCAACACTTACCCTTATAATTTACGATGACCGTCTCTTTTATATTCCAACCCATCGCAGCTCTTATGGTTAAATTAAGCCTAACTTTCTTTGCGATAGTTCTTGTGTTCAAAAGGATAATCTTCTTTGACAAGTTGATAGTAAAAATCGATATTGTTCGCCATTATTACTGGCCAAAATCATGTTTGCCCATGACAAGTTTGAGACTCTGTCTGTCTATGCCTGTCTTTCTATGCTGACCTCCCATCGAATTAACGATATTTAAGTTTGATGGATCATTGTTGCTCTTGGCAGTTAGGCCCTAAGACTATATGGTCGTATTACCTTACTGTACCTTGTTTTCTATAGTCTACTTTGGCAGTTTAGTCTCCCGCTAGGTTGATGGCAGGGCTAAGTTGGTGACAAAATTTATTGACTCGTAAGACTGTATGATCACATAATCTTATGTACATTGCTTTGGAGTCTAGGTCTTCCTTTCGCCATACTGCTGCTTTAGCAAAATTCAAGACGATGCATCACTTTATCTTAGACCATATCTGTCAACAAAAGTTTTAATAACTCATCCACCTACAGTCAGATTGACATCTGTCTGTTCTCCTGGATCACCAAATGTTTTCAATTGCAATCCCATTTTGAAGAAATGTTATAGTCAATGCGTTCGGATAACACTCTGTTGAGATTTTAGATTTAGATTTCCCTTATGGAATTCTCCAGCCCGAAATCTGTTGATCTCTTCAATCAAGTCGTTGGCCAATGTCAAGGTCCACTTTCTTAAAACCAATGCTGAGTTAGAATTTAAAAGACACATTTCACTGTCCAAACCAAGGAAGAAAATCTGCATAGATATATTTTCTAGCAGCAAAGCAAGCAGATTTCTCTAACAATTTCTATGTTTACATTAGTGGATCTCGAGTTACCTTCGAAATATATTAGAATGCGGTATGTCGGTTGGGTTGGTCTCAATCTATGCTATTATCTGGTGTCCCACAAGGTAGCCACTTAGGGCCTTTGCTATTTAATATTTTTATTAACGAGATCCCTTCACTGCTTAATCGAGCTAAGTGTTTGATGTATGGCGATGACCTTACATTTTTTTTGCGTGTAAAAAATATTTATGTGAGATTGTGAAAGACTCCAAAATGATTTAAACATAGTAGTTAATTGGTGTGAGGTTAATCGGCTTACCTTGAACATATATTAAGTAAGTGTCATTCTTTTTCTATAGATATACAATACATTCTTACCTGTTATTGATGGCTATATAATTTCCGGTTCCAGTCTTTCTGGAAAAACCGAAATTAAAGATCTAATTGTGGTTTTTGATTCGAAACTTGGATTATCGTTTCACATAGACTATGATCTTACTAAAGCATACTCAATGCTTGGATTTCTTAAGCAAACGTGTGCTGATTTTACGAACCCATATGCTCTTAAGCCTGTTTGTATCTGCCCAGTTCGACCTTTCTTTGAATATTGGTGAATATTGGTATGGTGCCCAATCTATGTCGATTCGATAAAATGACTAGAAATAGTATAACGTCCTTGAAAGGGAACCTCGATGTAACGCCCTCTTATCCAACTAGGTGTGCTTGATTGGACTGATACCTTAGAAAAGGCGAGTTGCTCATTGTATACTGTTTGTTCATGATGTCTTTTCATATCGTATTATATATCCTGATATACTTCAAGAATTTAAATTGTATGCACCAGAAAGAATTTTTTGAAGAATAAATTTTGTATTGAACTCTAGACATTTGCACAGTAAGAATTTTCACCCCCGTTTGTACTGAAAGAAATTTACGTGATGATAAATACAATAGATAGAAGTTTAAATAGTCATTATTAAATATTTGTATGTTCTGAAATATGATACCAACGGAAACGGTTTTCATCTACACTACCGTAGTGATTAAACTAAGAACCACTCTTGTCAATTGTTATTTCTGTGGACTAAGAAGGGAACTGTGAAAAAGATTCCTCTCTGGAACAACGAAGAAAGAACTGCAGAATACTTTTATCTTTCCAGTCCTACTATAGAAAAAAAATCGATATAACAACGAACTGTATTGACTGCACAGGGACATTGAGGTGGCCAGAAGGTCTAGAATTCATCGGCTCCTATAGCTAGGACATGTACGGCAAATAAACGACCTCAGCTAACTTGGCAGTCGCAAGACGACGCTAAATGAAAAGAGCCACAAATTGAGGTCCAGGTCCACCCCTAACTGTTGTATTACCTATGATAAGGTCGCTTCAAAAAAGCTTAAATCATGTTTTTTTTCGCTCGTTGATCTTATAGTTTTTGAGCTGAGTTCGACATAATTTATTTCCCTTATTTCTGTATAAAGGGTTTTTCAATAGGGACATACAAATTTTGTATATTAATACAAATGCACCCTTAAACTTGTTTAAGGGTTTACACTTGAAATTATTAAAAATTACTACCGAAATTCTGAGCCGATGGTCGCAACTTTAAGAGTGCTTACTCCAATTTTCAGTTGTAATAATCGTCCTACAAGACAGGCTGTGCGTACCATAGTGGATAAATTCGGGTCAACATATTTGCCATTGCATGTTCCTGTACCAGTAAGATAACGCACCAGTCAAAGTGCCGAAAATATCACAGCCGTAAGTGCTTTAGTTCAAAATGAGTCAAATCAGTCGATTCCACTCCGTTCATAAGAATTAACCTGCAAATTGACTCAAGAACTGAAGCCTATTGATCATTTGAAGTGCAGAAACTTCTCCGATTGGGTTCTGCAAAAGTTTGAAGGAAATCCTGATTTCCTTTCATTTTCAACGATGAAGCTCATGTTTGGCTTAATGGCTTTGTCAATAAGCAAAATATGCGTTATTGGACAGCAATAAACCCACATGTGCTTCAAGAGACTCCATTGCATCCACAAAAAGTGACCGTGTGGTGTGGATTTCATGCCGGAGATATGATTGGACTGTATTTTTTCGTGAAAATGATCGCCATGTTACGGTGAATGGAGTTCGCTATCGTGCCATGTTGTAAGACTATTTTTGGCCAAAATTGGATGGACTTGACATCGGTGATAGGTGGTTTCAACAAGATGGTGCCATATGTTCATTTGGTCCCGAATTGCGCTTACGGAATTATCTTAATATGACAGTGCAAGTCTGCATAGCAAATTAAGTGACCAATGATTATATTGAATTAATATAAACAAGAAAATGAATTGGTCTTAAAACTGACCCTTGCTGGACACCAGTATCAGAAGTTGCCTCTTCTTTATGTACATATTCTCCTTTCTGTTGAGTAAGTAGGATTTAAACCATTCAAGTGTGTTTCCCCTAAAGCCAGCATTATATAGTTTATGCAGCAATAGCTCATGGTTAACGAGGTCGAAAGCTTTTGCCAAGTCAATAAATAGACCAAATTTTTCGGTTATTTTCTATTGAATAGTGTGTATATTTTACTGAAAAAGGACGCTATTACATCTTCAATCTTCTTTTTTCAAGAAATGTCAGCACCCTACCAACTACGATATGATCTTTTCAAATATCTTTGGGAATACTTATAGCACTAGAAGCTCCTTTTTAAGAATTGGAATAATAAAAGGGGTCTTAAGGCATTCCGGCAATACTCCGCACTGGAGGCTTTGATTTCCTATACAATTGTCTTAAGGGATTAACTGCCATGATACCATCTTTTCCATATGAGTTTTTTTTTTTTTTAAGATGTTAACAATGGCGAGAAGATCCGACTTATTAACTGGCACAAAGAAAAAAGAGAGTGGAATTATTTTATCCAACAAAAATCCCCTATTGCTTTCATTTAATTGGATATCCGGTTTTAGGTTTTTCGCAATACTTAAAAAATTAAACGGTAATCCCGTTTCCTAAACCTCATTACTAGTGGCGATAATATTGCCTAATTTAAGAGCCTTCTCTCTGAATTTATCTTGTACATTTTTGGAGAGCTATATCATTCGCTGCTTCTCATTGGTTTCTTTACAATGGAAATGATTTTTGATTTCTTCTGTCTTCGGTACACATTAGTCTTGCCATTGAGCATCTGTAGGTGATGTAATACTTGACATAAGTGGCATGTACTATAGTGTCAAATAGACAACTGTTAAAAAAAAAAATCAGAACAACCCAAAGCTTGTGTTGGATGCAGAAGTTCTACCTTTATTATGAGTCGAAGTCGCTCTAAAACCTCTTGCTGATCTTAGGATCACTGCACCCAGTACTTATTACAACGGGTCGAAATCCTTTCTGCGATTTTATGCTAAACAGCTGAAGCCACCTCTTCAAGTTAGACACAGACCGAAGTCCGGGGTTCTTGACTCCCATGATACCGTGATTTAAGTCCTGGTAGAGACTACTGGTGACCTGCCACCAACAGGAGCTATGACCGCCAGCTTTTAGCTGGTTTAATCGTAGCAACCTTCAGTGGCGTCAAAATCAGAAAACCACTACGATAAGATCAGTATTTGCTCTATCCTCGAATTTTATTAGACAATTTCATTAATGGACGAAGCCTTGATAATTGACGAAGGACTCCAACTTGGGGAGCAGGAATTCAGTATTCATTTATCGGCCCTGAATCTTTCGCAAAAACAAAATTGTACAAATATTCTAGCAATGGACTAATAAAGGGTGACCAGATAAGAACGATAGGAAACAAAATTTAAATAAAACAACAACGATGTGAGATATAAAATTGATTCTGGCTTTATTTTGAAGCTAGATACGTTCATGCTATAAGTGTGCAATAGCGCATCATACAAATGGCCGCCTCGGCTTCGATGGCAGTTCTTCAAGCGGTTGGTCCAATTTATGATGACTCGGTGCGGCCGGCGTTATTCCGGGTAAAGCGTGTCGAATGTTGTCCTCGAGCTCGTCCAAAGTGGTTGGCTTGTTAGCGTAGGCTAAGGACTTGACAGAAAATAATCGAGTGGTGTCAAATTGCATCATCGCGGCGGCCAATTGATGAACGCTCGTTGTCAGATGACCCAGTCACCAATGTTCTCTCCTTCACTACTTCGAGCGCTAAGTCACTTGTATGGCATTCATCACTGTGTTCTTAGAGCCATAGCTCTTCTGACCACAGAAAGTCGGTTAACATCGCTCTATACCTGAGACCATTGACGGTAAAGGTCGAAAGAAAGAAGATCCGATGATGCCGCCATGCCATAAACCGCTCCAAACAGTCAATCTTTGTGGATGCATTGATGCTTGGCCGAACACTTGTGAATTGTGTTCGCTCCAATAACGAAAATTTTGCTTGTTGACATAGTCGCTGATCCAAAAATGAGCCTTGTCCGGGAAGATGATTTTATGGCCAAAACCCGGATCTCCGACCAAAATTTTCAGCGCCCAATTAGCGAACTTACAACATTATCTATGGTCGTCCGGCTTCAATTCGTGCGCCACCACAATCTTATACGGATGTAGGCTCAAATCTAACCGCAAAATAAGCCGACGGGCTAACTCTATGTCGATGCCCAATTCAGCTGATTGACGCCGAATCGACATTTCTGGATCTTCTTCGATACTGGCCGCTAAGACGGCTATGTTTTCTTAATTTCGCACCAATCTCTGCCTGGTTAGTGGCTTTTTTTTGTGAAGAACTTAACACTCAAATGGGTATTAATACACTTAAAATGCCTGAGCAAGTGTTAAGTTTTTAGGAAAATGGTACAGAGAGAGAAAGAAAGTCATCATGGCGACGGACCTCACGACAAAATGCACGTTGCGTATTTACAACTGAGCTGGAATTTTGACAGCTGCCAAAAACATAACAATTGGAAAAACTATCATTCATGTCTGACCACCCGTTATAAGCACAAATTCTTAACTGATTTTCTAACCCATCACTGGGACGCAAATACTTTCTTAGGGAAATTGACTTTGTTCCATCGGACTTATGCCGACTCTATAGCCCGGGATATATCCAGTGAATGCCATGTCTTATTGCTTAAGCACTTCCATAAGGACATCACATCACCATCTGATGTCACTTCTCCTTAATTCAGGTAATCGTCAGCTTCATCTAGCAACTTGATTTCATTTAGTAGGCAACACAATACACTAAGCACCTAAGGAGATGGCATAAAATATCGTATCAGATCAAAGTACTTTTTAGAGCATCTCTGAGATAAACCTGTTTTTTTATTACAAAATGTTGGCAATATCCAAGGTCAACCTTAACCGCAAAAAAGAAGCAGCCATGAGCTCAAGTGAATTGCTCGTGGTCAAAACTATCAAATGCGCGTTATACGAGTACTTTTACAACTTGTGGAAAATTGTGGATCATTGAAAGTAAAAATTAACTTTGAACTTTAAACAACGCATACCAAGAAAAAGTCGGCTTCTCCAATTCAATTTTGGAATAATCTGCTGTTTGTCTGACCTTTACTTGTAAATATTTTAGTTTAAGTCTTAAGTGATTGATGAATAAGCCCCCTAGTTATCTCGTTTTAGTCTTCTCTAGTGATACAATTTGACAAGAAAGATATAAGCCCAAGGCTGTGGTCATTCAATTCGAAAGTTTATTATTAGCTGAGTCAGATGAAACCCATTTTAACTTTGACAGCTAATCTAACATAAAAAGAAATGTCAAAGAGACAGGATCTTCAATCAATCATAGTGCCACGCGGTAATTAAACTAAATGTGTTTGCGAGTATTTTGTCTATGTAGTGACAAATTAAAAAAACATTCTTCGACGGAATGCAAATTTTTAACGCCAAGAATGCAGACAACGTTTCCGACCGCTCAAGGAAAAATTCCTCTAATGCCATAACCTTGCGTAGATAACTCCACAAGCCCAGACTGTTACTTCAAAAACTGATTGATTGTCGGTGGGATAGTGCCTACATGATACACTACTTTCATGTCTACACAAACTATGCACGAATGCATGGATTGCATGCAAATAGAACGTGAAAAGAACCATATTTAAGCGGCTTAGCATCGCTTACGAAGCATGACGTTCTTTTACTCCAGAGAGCTTAGATAAATCAATTAAAATAAATATTTGTTATTGGTCATTAGACAATTTCACTGCACTGACTGATCGAACATACCACGCTTGCCAATTAACTGTTGTTTATGTCATTTGCAAGTGACGCTCAATTTAAATTACAATGTACGATCGTGCATTTTGAATGTGTTACTACCTTAATCACTGGCCATATTTGGCAGATTAAAATAATAAAAAATAAAAAACCGACAATTACTCGTACTTATCGCCGCGCCTTCACGTCACCTATGCGCCATAAAAAAAGAAAAAAACGCGTACAAGTACGAGTAGGCACTCGTATCTGTTTCTATAGCGCGCAAAATAAACTTTAAGTAGAACCACACATTCAAATTTAGATTCTGCCTTAGCTTCAGATATTTAAGATACTCGTACAAGGCTGTAAAAACAATTTCATATTCGCACAGCACCAAATGAACTTTATGTCGAAATCTAATTAAATCGACTGGAGATTTTTCCAATGTGCTGTGGGGGCGTTTCGATTACGACACGTTCGAAGTACCTCTAAAAGATGTCAGAAATAAGACTGCTTACACAAAGTATCTAAAACCTAGTTTACGATTCAGTCAGTGAAATTCCAACAGTTTCACACCACAACACAGTACAGAAACAGAGAGACAGAATGAAATGATGGAAAGAAGAAACAAGTTAATCTCTGGAAAATTGCTTTAAACTGTCAACTTGACAACAATCCGTAAATCTTCGGATTGGGAAACTATGTCAAAACGTCAAAAAGAATTTATGACAGACATCATGTGTAATTACAGCATCGATCTCAAGTAGTCTACTCGTATTTTGTCTTCGTTGAGCTGTAGCTGAATGTGTATAGTTTATCGACAGACCTTACCTTGAGGCTATTGTCTTGGCACTATGTACTCGTACTAGGTGCTAGGTGCTAGGTGCAAGGTAGAACTCTGTTCGATTCAGTTCAGTTAAGCTCAGAACATAGCACCTTTAATGATTCCTAGCTGATTGAAAGCTCTAGTGGTTTTATGAGGATGCGTGGGCTAAATGACGTCTACTTTTATTATAATACTTCCAGCTCTGTCAAAGTGTGTACGAGCACGAGTACGGCTATGAGGGAACGAACAATTTATGTAGGTTTCAATGGTTTTCTGTTTCCTTAAAAAAATTAAAAAAAGTAAAAAAATGGGGAGGAAGAACATAATGACGTGGTACACGTTGGAGAGTAAAAAGAAACCCAAAAAGATATCTTATCCGAGTGGAGACAATGCTTAATGGATGTACATACTTCCTAAATTATTATGCAGCACAACTATACCAAATCGAGTATGTCAGTGCCCGCGGTGTCCTCTTAACGTTCCATAACCGAACCGGCCGGATCTAAAAGAGTTTTCGTTTCAATATGATTACCTTTACCTCTACCTTTGCCATGCTTAATTGTACATGACACATGTGGGACAGGTTATGTTGTTCGCGCTATTGTTCGGGTGCAATCAACCGGTGGCACGGTGGAGTTTTCATGTTCCACTCTATCAGAGGACAGAACATGAATATGAAAAATTTGAGTTTTCCACCTCTTTAATGGGTTCTCTATTGTATGGGTCATTTATGATTAGCTCGGGGACTTGGATCTGACCATAGATTGATATAATGGGTATCCGTAGGATAAGACTGTGATTAGATATTCAATTCATAATTTTTGGTTGGAGTCTTGATTCTTTTTTTTGTTCTTCTTTTGAAATGTTTCCGTTGTCTGACAAATTGATTTTGGGAATGTTCTGTTGAGGATGACGTTATCATTGATGTTGTCTTCGACGTTGAGTTGACGGTAATACTCAAGTATCTGATGGTGTATTTGAATCTTTGGAGTGACGGTTGTAAAAGAATTTAATTTTTTCTGCTACAACGAATGTGAATTTTATTAGATGTAATCAGTCCAGGTCGATTAATTTCATACCGTTAGAACCATGTGTATTCTAAGAGTATAAACGGATTTTGAAACGCAAGTAAATATCTAAAGCCAAATATGATTAACGGGCTCCATATCATTTACATTTCAAACGATTATACTTTAAGATTTCGAACTCCGACCGAATATGAAGGTCTTTAGTATGCTGCAATAAAAATGCTTCATGAAAACCAGAAATACCTGATGACCAGTAAGAATGAGCAGAGTACCGGAGAGTCCCTGCGTGTTGCAGTTAAACTCCATCAGAATAGATGAGTGGTTGGTCAGAGTGCTGATTTCGAGGGCTTATTTGAAGAAACCGAAAAGGAGAAGAGGAACAGCTCTGTGGAAGTGACACCCACTGCAACGGACCAACCTCTTTAAATCTAGAGTGCGCTGCAATATCTGATAGGCAGAATTGAAGGCGCACTCGACAAGAAAGAATACGCGCTGAGCAATTTCATCGACATTGAGAGTGCTTTCGGTAACACAACTTTTGACGCCATGTGTAACTCGGCTAGACAAGATGGCGTAGATGAATCACTAGTTTTGTGGTTCAAAGCAATGCTGGTGAAAAGGGCACTGATCGCGGATGCTGACTGCGACCAGTGTATGATGGCGAAGGAACGCAGGGGTTGTCGGTAAGGCGGGGTTCTATCTCCACTGCTATTGTACATGTTCGTCGACTCACTGCTCAACGCGCTCAATAGTTCTGCGGTCTATGCACAAGCAGAAGCGAATAATACAGTTGTACTCTTTGTTGGATCGTGCCTAGACGTGATTTACGATTGGTGCACTAGAAATGGACTTTCAGCCAATACTCTCAAAACTGAGGTTTTAAGAGAACGAGGATGCTGCCGTAGTGCTTAAAGGCATCACTATCCAATTCTCTAATGCAGCTAAGTATTTGGGTTTCGTCCTAGATAACAAACTTCTATGGACTAAACATTATGACGAAAGTTTCTAAGGCGCTGTTGGCACGACATGGGGCCTGTCATTGAGAAGGTCCTCTGAATCTACACGGCTATGATAAGGTCAATTATATGCTATGCATTGGTTTTGTGGTGGAATAAGCTACCACGAAAATACGTCAGTGCTGCTTATACCAGACTGTCTCGGCTTCACAGGGGCTTTCCCAAGCACGCCTAGCTCCGCTCTAGACCCATTGATGAACCTCCCTCCTCTTGATATTCATATCAATCACTGCACTCTCAAATCCATCTTCCGTTTAATAAGAAGTGGTGTTTGGTACTGTCGACTTGCGCTTTTTCTAGCGCCAGTTGTGCACACAAATTTGATATTTATATGCATACATATTTATTGAGAAGGCTGAGGTGAATCGTTGACGTCCATTGACTAAATTTTAATCTCGCTCTATAGCGCGTAAGATCTATTGTCCTTCTCCTCCAGATTCTATATGAAAGAATAGTATTTTATCAAAATCTTGGATGAAAAAGAAACGGCGATTGACGAAAGTGATTCTCGCTTACTGAGAAAGATACTCGCTACAGAGTAAGGTGATAGAATCCTAAGCTGAAATGACTCTGATCTATTGTATAATTTCGCAGTTCATTTCTTCTTCTTCTTCTTCTTTTTGACGGCAGTTAATCGTATGTCCCTTTCTTAATGATTTAGGTGCTCCGCTAATTATTCAGTGGAATATGTTCTTTCAAGCATTCCGGCTGTAATTGACTGCTTTACGATTTCTTGAGCCGTCAAATTAAAGCCTGTTGTCGCTGAAAACTCCTCCATCACAATTTTTATTTCGAAATTCCGGATAGATTCCGAAAATCTATAAATGGACGGAGCTCTAAATGATTCTGACTTCAAACTGCAACGTGCCCGATTATGTCTAATCCTTCTTTTCTAATCGGACTTGGACCGCCTTGAGTAACAGTTTTCAAATGCTTATATCATATGTATGCAAATCAGGACATAATCAACAATTAAACGAAACATTGAAATCTTTTCAAAAAAAATGTGTATAGCTTATTGACAACATTGAAATGATTTCAGTGCGAATGTCACGAAAATTAAAACGCGCGAATGTCACGAAAAGGAAGATTTGCTGACGAGGGTTCAGACATACAAAGGTTTGGTTATATATTCTTTAAGCCCATTAGCACTATTGCGATAGTAGTCACTTAAGCTCATTAGGAAAGAATCTTTGGATGAAAATTTAAGTGCAACGGATAATGTAACGAATACAAGCGTCTTGAACCAAAGTGAAAGGACATTTGTACAAAGTTATATAGGAACATTGTTTTTGAACTTGAAATGCATGAAGTTCACATAAACTAGTGATGTTTTATTTGGCTAAGACCCGCATGTTAAGAAAAGCTAAAAAGAAATTAAAAACTTTTAGATAATAGACCAATCGGGCTCTCTGTGATTTTGTTCTATTTTCTAAGGCCCTTAAGCCTTATTTAGAAGGAGTTGTTTAGTAAATTAATTTTTCTTTTAAAATTGTAGATGTCGGCAGGATATCGTGTTTTTTGTGGAAAGCAAATTCATCTAATATTGCCGAAAAATGAAACTGGCTAATTCTTCATTCCGGCTGAAGGAATATTAACATCACAGAATTTTCTAAAACTGTCTGATTGCCTTAACAAGTTATTGGATCAGAGATCTATTCATACATACGAGTATATCGAAGTATAACAACACCTGTCTCTTTCAATATCCTCAACACCAAAAAGGCTAGTTTTTCTTATAACGAGGACCAGTATACTCGTATATTCAGTCTTATATCTTTCAAACCATGGAGGAGATGTTGGACCGTGGGTAGGATACTTCTTGAAATTAAGACATTGTGATCACAGAATTTTTGATATTTCTTGGGTTTTCTCTTCGATTTTGACTTATCTCCGGTATTTTTAATATCATTAATTAATGAATAATTTGATCGCATTGGTCGTGCATAAAAATGTAATGTATATTTCTGCCGTTGACGTGTGTCCAACGAAATATTGTATAATTGATACCATAGGTTATCAAATATAATATCAATCAGTATTACTCCACGGAATAGCTTGGATCAGTGGATCCAATTTTTCATCACTTTTTCACATAATTCGGCCGATATTTATAATGGTCTCCGTTGACAGTAACCGATTCGCCGGCATAGTTTTCTTCATTTGAGAAGAAGTAGAACCCAATGACACATCTCGTATGAAAACCACACCAAACGATATATACGAGTATAAAAGATCAAATGCAAATTTGCTTCTTAACAAACCCATTTATCATTAATGTGCCATGACACTGAGGGTTCAGAGAATTCACATTGGGAAAATGGGGCACATCTAGTGAGCAACCCTTTAGCTATTCTATTAAGAAAGAATTTTAACATTGTGGCTCCATTAGAGGGAAATCAAAACAGTTAAGAATTTGTCAATATCTGTGATCCTTTTTTTAGATTAAGCAAGATTTAAGATTGCACTGACTATTACAAGCACTAGCTACCTCTAGTATAACTTCGACTATAAGTTGTCTTCTTCGTTATTTGTAGCAACAAATCTTAAATTTGTCATTTTAATGAGGCCATTTTGTGCTATTGCCAGTCTTTCATAGACCTCGATGTGGGACAGATGTGTTTCGGCTTCTTTCCAAGTGAAATAGTGTAAAAGCAATAAAAGAACAATTAAAAACATTTTGGTCAGGTGATTCGGTGGCGCAACAGTAGTGGTGTCGGCCGACAAAGCAGGGGTCGTGGGTTCGATTCCCGAAAAAATTACAATTTAAAAAAAAGTCTGAATCAACTGATAAAAAGAAAGTGTGATCGATCGTGTGATGAGTGGAAACAAGCGGTCCGCTATCCCAATAGCGGGGTCAGCAGATGGTATGATATCATCTGATGATCAAACCGTTAAGCCAGTCCACTCAAAAACAACAACAACAACAATAGCAGACATCGTCACAAAGAGGAGAAGGACGCTGAAGCCGACTTCAACTCGGAATCTCGATAAGAGCGCCATTTCAGCATCGTTGGAAACGCTGCATGGCAGAGTGAAGGAGAGGGCTGCGCTGATATCGGCAAGCGCAGCAATAAAGCGAATGAGGCAAGAGTCGGACAATAACGACTGTCCGCATGTACCTGACGGAGGGGAAGGCCAATATATGGGCGCAGACAACTGCTTCGCATCCCTAGCTGCATCGGAATCAGATGATGAAGAGGAAGAGGTCGAAGTCCTGTGCAATAGCATCAAACAGCTACAACAAAAAGTGCTGGCCATAACAGCTAAGCAAGTGGCAAGGAGGGAGATGGAGAAGCAGCAACAACTCCAGAGACCTCAGCAGCAAGAAACTATAAACGCGGAGCTTCCACAAAAACAGCAACAGAAACAACCGATGGAAAAACAAAAACTACAGACACCTGTACAAGAACTAGCAAGAACAAGAGCACAAACTCAACAAAAACTTAAACAACAAAAACAGCAACAACAAAGCCACAACAGCAGCAAAAGCAACAACGGCAACAGCAACAACAACAGCCACAACATCAGCAAAAGCAACAGCAGCAGAGCGGACAGGCGACTCAACTACGACAGAGACATCGCACACGACAGTGCGGAGCGTCTCCGGTTCAGTAGGGCGGTAGGGAGTCGCGACATTAGGGATGTTGCTCGGCAGCACCAACAATTTTGGTGGCTTGTTGAAGGGGAGGATGCTTCATCGTCAAACTCCTTCAGTGATATGTAGCTTCATGTGAAGCAAAGTGGGCCAGCCTAATTTTTTTTAGCCATGGCCGGCTTACATAGTCTTAGATAGAATTAAGTTAGTTTTAAGAAAAAAAAAATATTCAAAAACAAAAAAAAACAAAATAAAAAAAAAAATTTAAAAAAAAAACAAAGATATATATATGTACATGTATTTATATATTATGTATATACAGATTATGTTCATATATATTTATGTATGTCCATATTTGTGTTAGATGTAAGTAGATTAAGTAGATTAAGATTTATTTTTAGGTAGTCTATAGGTTCATTTTTTAGTTTTAAGTTTTATAATAAAATAAAAAAATATGTCATGGAACTAAGTTTTTTGTTAAAAAAAAGTTTTCTTAGTTTTAGTATTAATTAATGTTAAAATACAAATAAAATTAGACCGTAAGATACGTCGAAAGACATAGTTTAAGTGTTAGGTTTAGCTTAGAGTGCCCGCATGGGGCCAGTAAGTTATAATAAGATAATTTTAAGTTATTTAAGCTAATTTTTAAGCGTTTTTTTGTCTAGCAAGTAAGAGTAATTTAAGTGACATAAATAAAAATACATAGAAACTGAAAAAAAAAACTGATTTTGTGCTATTGGCGTAATTGCACATATCAAGCACATAACACTCATGAATGCATAACATTGAAATGCCAAATAAACCCCGACCTATATGCACTTGCATGATTCATCGTTTCGACCATCACCGAACAACGACTTCTCGACGATGCCTTTCTACAATCGGTTGTGTAATTATTTTAAAACAATCTTTCACAAATTATGAAATAGTCAATCAACTTCTTTCAAAGATCATTAATATTTTTGTTTATCTAAAGAGATAGAAAAAAATGTATTATGTCCATGTTCATTTGGGGGGCACTTGATAATCATCTATGTGTCGCCTGAAGCTAACCAATAAAGTGGTAAAATTAGATCTGACTCTTCGTCAATACAGATAAAAATTTTTAATCTACTGTCACATTTTGAATTCTTAGAGAGCTGACGAGCCGAAAAGAACTGATTTTCTATAGACAGATGCAGAGAATATAGAAGTAGAATCTATCATTCAAGATTGTGTCTATTTGGGTACAAAGCCATTTATCTTCGATTTTCTACATTCATTTTTGGAGAAAAGAAGATGTAGAATCAGATGTGTCAGAATCAGCTCCATGCATGGTTTTGACAAATGTCACTGTTTTAATTGATTCTGACAGTTATTACTCATTTGAACTGTGCAGAACTTGTCTAAGATACACTTCGCTATTAGCTCGAAAATTTTGGAAAAGGTTGCCATATTGACGGAAAAAATGACAAATGACAGCAGAACTGTATTCTAAGCAGTCAAATCTGTTCTTTCGTTTGCGTTCTTAATATATCGATGCGAAAGCAATCCATTGACTCTTCTCAGGTCATTAGAGAACTACAGATAAGAGATCACAGCGTGCACAAATTGATCTCAAACTCATGTAACTTTAATGATTGATGACACAGGTCAACAAAGAACTGACCCACTTGCCTGAACAAATTAATTATGTTAAACAAAATCCGAGGGAAAGGCACTTTTCATCATAGCAACCACAAGCTGTCAAAATAAATTTGCCAATTACTGAGCTTAAAAAGAGCTTTTACGCCCCACTTACGGATACGAGTATGATTACATATCTTACATTCATATGTACTTCCACTTCAATTCTTAAGAACCAATTTCGAAGAACCGCTTCCAAAACCAAAATATACCTTCATTCCTGTCCCACTCTAATGAAACAGTTCTAATTAAATGCGAAATTCAAAGAGCCGACAGACAGTCGTCAGAATTCTCAGATACTCGGAACAGAATAGTAGAACCGTAAAAATTGCGATGTCCATCAATCAACAAGAAAGAAACAACAATTTTTTTCAACTTTAATTTTGTTTGACACGATTCACTTAAACGGATTTAGAAGTTTACATCTCGAAACAAACGATGCGATCGGTCATAGGTATGAGTGGCTGTGGTATCTAGTTCACGCCTTCAGATACGAGTACACTGCTGACTTAATCGCTGAACGCGTCTGCTATGTTTGTTATGATATGAGATGTCCGAATGGGTACAAGTACTTGATGAATTTTTATCCCACGCCACCACTATGTAATTGGACAACGGGAATATGTAAAAACAACAAAATGGTCACTCGAATTAATTATTCGTTAGTTTCATTTATTTTTGTTGAGTCAAACCAAAAAAGACACAAATTGCTGTCATTTGAGAATGGATAGATATGAATACAAGTATGAGTACGAGTGTCAATTCGGTTGAAAATTTTCAGAGTGAAAACGTGAACATGACTTTAAGTTTCGCCACGGTGAAGTGTCCCTTGGTTGTCGTGGCCATCTATCTCAGCGTTCCATTATTACATTATTGCACTTTTCATTGAATATCATCGTTTCGATATCTGCGTATCTAATGAGTTGATTTGATTAACATTATTTAAACTTTAATTTGATCATAAAATTAAATTCCGCAAATGTCCTCAACTTTCATTTACGACTTTGACAATATGAGATTTCGTTTTCGAGCAAGCGCCGGTTATATGGGAACTTGAAGCGTTTTCGGCGGAATCCAGTGGTTAGGCATTAATTAGATTTGTGAGATATTTTACAGTTCCGTGAGGATTTACGAGTACACTAATAGGCATATTTGTTTTTGTTTTTTTTTTCGAATTTCTAGACAGAATCTCATTTGGAGATTTTGTTATGCCCTGGGCTTCAGATGTAAATTAGATTTGGCAACTAAGCCCAAACAAAGAAATCTATTCATGGTTGGTCAGATTCAGTGAGTAGTCGGATTCTTGCTGGTTTTTATGGTAGAATAGCTATAAAATACCATTTTAGTGGATTTGGTGAAAAACACAATTTTATCGCAAGGAATTGTTTAGTTGTAATAACAATTTGCATACATATATGTTTTTTGTGTTAACGTGATTGATTGTTTTAACACTTGAGGGTGAAGCATTTATTATGTTGTTTTTAGTAGTAGTACTTGGTTGTAAAATTTATTAACCAACACAATACGGATGTAGGGTATTTTACTTCGTTTGTGGTCGTCTTTATGACTCTTGAGGTGTTGTGCAATCTAATGTGGTTAGTAGCTGACTCGTATACAAATAAATTGGGGGCATATAGGTATTTGCACGGGATACTTTGAGGCCAGTTCTTGTTTCTAGAGTACAAGATTTTTTTCTCGTAGCTTTTTAATGATTAAGAAACAGGCAATACTCTTTAAATTTTCCAATGTTCTTCGTTAAATAAAGAAGCACGATGGAACCCAGTCAGTTTATCCACTCAGATAAAGTTATTGGTCAGATGCCACCTTATAAACCAGAGTAATCCAAAAAGGTATGAACTAATTAGAATGTTAGTTCAATGTACTGAAACCAGAAAAAAAGTCTCCTAAACCTTCCAAAGTCGCATTAGCATTCAAAAAATTGTGCCTATTGCCTTTGACTGTTGACATAAAATGGAAAAATGTCAGCATGACCATCGTTTTTATGCTAAAAATATTTAATTGAAAGAAGATCTGGGATGCCCTTCAACCAGGAGTGAGTTATTCACCCAAGGCTACGATGTCTATCATAACGATGATATAAAGATAAACAATGAATTAATTGGTCGAGGAGTCCTTTTGCAGTACCAACTCCTGGCAAATCTGCTCCTTATAAAAAATTATCCACCCCTCATTTCGAATTTGTTGGGGCTACTATCCCCATGTCCAAGCGAAATTTTTACATTTTTTGTTGTTACATCCGTCTTTTTAAATTTGTCCGCAGTTACCAGATAGCTGTAGATGCGTTAGGCTCATTATTTAATCATGTTCACTCCAGCGACGTCATAGTTATTTTGGGTGATTTTAATATACCTAAGCTGAAATGGGTTCAGAGAGATCAAACACACTTTACCGCACGCGATGTCTGAAAAAGAAGTTCTCTTCATCGACTGTTTTACGGAATCCGGTTTTTTCCAATTAAGGGGTATCACCAATAATCTTGGAAGACAACTTGATCTCATCTTTTCTTCTAAAGCGGATAATTGCATTGTTTCAGCGAGCAATCACCTTCTCTCTAATCTAGATCATTAGCACCCACCTCTATCTCCAGACGTTTTCGTATGAAAATGGTCTGAAAACTCTGTCCTATGACCACGCCTATACCTTTAATTTTCGTAGAGCAGACTAAGTGAAACTGAACACCTCAATAATTTCAACTTTCTCCATGTTCTACTATCTGCTCCGTAACAAGAGAAATAAATTATGGCACTCTTATCAGAGATTACGCTCCAGTGTAGATTTTCATAAATCTCACCTTGCTTATACAAAATTCTCTGACATTTGTGAATTACTATATTTGAGTTATTTAAACCGTATGAATCACAGTTTTATCTTCGACCCCAAACGCTTCTTTCAATTTATTAATTCAAAAGAAAAGCGAATAACTACCATTCCAAATTAAAACCGTCAATACATACTCTGAGGATCGTCAAATAGTCGCGGAGCTATTTGCTCAATTCTTCACCACTCCGAAGACCCCAATTAGCTTTACTTCTCTTTATTACTCCAGATTTAGTAAAAAAAAAATCGAAAAACTAAATCATTATTCATGAAAGAGGCCAAAAGGGTAGATTGTGTGGTAGATAGGATCTTGTCAATGGTACTTGGAAGGCTGATTTTTCTTCAATGTGCAACGTTAAAGGTATCTGCTCTCCTGCAGATAGAGAAAGAGACGCTGGGATTAAATTTTTGGTAAGAACCTAACCTAAAGGGTTGGTTTATGAACTTAACTAAAGTTGTTTCGAACAGCGCTGCCAAGAAATCTTCAAAATCTTCGGCATTGTGTAATTTTGGCTGGAATAGTGGTATCGGCTTTCATTTTGTTCAGGCTGTCCATGGAAAAAAGTTTCAGTTGTCAATTTCCAGATTGTTCAATGAGAAAGCTTTCGATCTAACCAGATATGTGAATTAAAATTTAGACGACCTTAAATTCCCAAAGTATCAACCGAGTGCCCGATAATCCTACCACAAAGTAGCTCATATACTTGTAAGAAATATTCCGGATGGATTAAGTCTGTAACAGACGCAGTAACCCTTTGCCAGCCACTTCAAGTATAACAACAAAACTGCTAACTACAATTATGTTAAAGTAGTACTCACACAGGTTTCCATAATGAATGACCACATCATAAAACAATTAGATCCTCTGCCCCCTGCATAAATTCATTGTTCACACTATTCGCGATGGCATCATATTACCTTCTCTGATTATGCATTGATCTACGGATACCACTCGAAGGTGAAATTTACTGCAATTTGCCTTGAATCTTTATTACCCAATAGAAAATTATAAAAAAAAACATAATCAAACAATTTTCATTTATGATCACCTCTGTATCTTCTACTCTTACATAATCAATTTTTTTTTTCTTTTTTTTTTAATTTAATTTTTTATCGCATTAACCTGCACAGTAGGCCTTCCAACCTTTCAACTTTCCTTAGCAATCTTCAGTCGGACAAGTTAATTGTTGTCTGCTCACTACTATATATTTTCATCTAACTACTCGTAACTGCGTACCTGACGACTGATATTTTCATTTCCACCGTCAGCAGAACTGTCACTGCATAGCATCTTAATCTAAATCGGAATTTTGAATTTTAAGCGATCTCCGATAATTGATAAATTTCCAGCAATTACCGTCCGGTAATTGTCTAATCATCTTGGCAAATGCATCATCAACATCATCATCAGCCTTGAACACCACCGACAGTAGCACAATAGAAGTGGAAATTTATCTCATTTGAAATTGAAATACGAAAGCGAATACCAGCATGAAGTACTCGTATCTTAATCTGAACTTTAGCCCTTTTAAGAGCAATTTTCACAGAGATGTAACCACCGGAAGATGAAAGTCCATAACCGACCCAAAATGACTTAACGATTGTATGAAGGAAAGTGAAAACAGAGTTCAAATTACGTAGCATAGGCCATCCGTTGACCGATTTAAGACGCGCTAATAGGGCTATTCAATTCGAAACGCTGTCACTTTCAAAATGTCTCAAAGTATCTCGTAAGTACGAGTATCTGTGAAAATTTATACGATTTATAAAATCTCTTCTACAGCGTGGGATCTCCACGTTCTGGCAGGCGCGATAATTGTGAACAAATTATGAAAACGAGTATCCCCAACTCTAGATCCTAACGATGATGAGAATCACATCCAAATTCACAGCCGATTCAAAATTCAAATGCGTGCAATTTAGTTTTGCAAGCATTCACCAGAGATACTCGTAGATCGCCCATTGTTGTGTAGGCGAACGACTTGTCGTGCGCGAAATAAAGAAAAAAATTGGGTCCACAACTTTCGCTCGTATACAAAGATACAAACCGGCCCCTGAAGCTAGAAATAGTTTCAAAGCTGGAAATGATTTGAAAATAAAAGGAATCTCCACAAATACACACTAAGATACCCCATACTTAAGTCCACCTAATGAACCAGAGTCTATCGGAGGCTAGAGACTGGCGGACTGGCTATAGAGCTATTCATCGATACAGTTGCATCATCACTTTTGCCCGCTTGGAAATCATAATTTTCCACTTTGTCATTATGTAATAGCGGGATAGGTGGCAGTGGCAGAGAAGTCGAGGATACTGCAGGAGGGAAAGTTGTTGCTCCCGTACCCGATCGGGGCAATCGATTGGCAGTGAACAAACAGCGAACAACGAACAACAAACAACGCCCAGCCCAGTTCTTGGTTGTTTTGCGGTTTGAAAAATGTTTTTGGGGTTTCCTTTCGTGAATATATGTACATAGTTCGCGGAAATTTTTCCATTTTTATTTTTTCTCTCAAAGTGCACCCGGTTATCAGTGTTCATGGCGAATAGTTAGTTACTGGCAAAGCGAAAGGCATGGTACTTTTTGTAATTTTTTTTATGTTGGTTTTTTTTTTATTAGGAAAAGTTGTATTGCTTGTGCTTAGATACTTTCCCATCTACGTACTCACAGTACACAGATGTCAGACCAAGGAGACCAGAAGTTTCGAGTATCCCTTGGGCTGAATGTATTTTGAGGAATTTTAGTGGGAATGTGGGTTTCAATGCAAGAGTCTATGACAGATGAATAATTTTACCTGAATAACTGGTAAGAAGTTGACTTTTTCCAATTTAGCAAGATGAGAGCTTGACACTTTTGACAGGCAAATAAAATGGCTCGTGCAATAAACTAAGTATGGACAGGCTTGAGACGGGAATACCCTATCTGCTACTATAATCAAATTTTGAGTAAAATTTAAAGCGGAGAGGTGGTTTTCGCATTGTAAAGTGGACAGCAATTATTAGACAGTTATAAATTGTTTATACAGTCTAACGACCCCCATAGCAATCCTGTTCCAACCTCTTCACTGAAACTCAGATAGGCCTTAAACTGAGCGCTTTATGAATTCTAGTAAAGTTTCTCTTCTTTGATTCATGCCTGGGGCTTCTTCTGAGCTTGGAGTATATATATTTTTCACAGTACTAACATCCATCATATTAGCACCGCGAACTTGCAGCTTAGGGCTAAGACTCAGAGAGATAGTGTTTTACGATGTCGTCATCAGTCTCACAAAAAAAGGCATAGGATATTGTGTAACTTATGCCTAGTACACTTAGGTGCTTAGCAAAGCCTAGCCTCGTCAATATACCAGTAAGTAGTCTACAGATATTCCTACTGAGTGGCAGCAGGAAAGTTACAGACCTCTTAGAGACGAAGAGAAGCATTCATGTGGTCTGTTCGCATCCTGGAAAGTAATGCCAACTGCAGTTATGGTCACATGAAACTCAACTACCAATAATAACGCAGACAGTACCAACGCAGTTCTAGGTCCTCTGAGCATTGCCTTGAGAGTTCAGTGATGATTTAGTTTTCCGTAAATTTATAGTATCGTCGGACCCAAGCAGTACTCAGTGTATTCAACATGACTCTATTCACTAAAACCTTGAGTTCTCGAACTAGCTTGGTTGGGGTACTATGGACGACATATTTAATCAACATTAAAATTGCGTATATCTATGCATAGAAAACAGACTCAAGTTGTCCTAATGAGAAGTGAAATTTATCATCGTTGTTATCTAAGAAAATAAGAAAACAGCCTGCATCCTTGATGATCTGATTACATTCTCTTTTTAGCTCAGTTTTTGGCCAAAAACATTCCTGTGGACAGGAGATCTGATGTCATTGTGTCATTATGTCATTATGTCGCCGCACAATATTATCAAAACCTTAATGCGTGTTGTATCAAGACCACTTCCTTCTAAACGATGGCTTTGAGATTGCAGCTCATGAGATGAATATCAAAGTCAGAGTGGTGCATCAGTTAGTCTCCAGCATTGCCGGCATGCTATGCAACCGAGAAACTCCATTCTTTGGAGTTCTATGAGAGCAGCAGTAACATCTTAATGCTTACACATATTTTAACAAACAGCCGACCCATTAAATATAATTGGCCGCTGGAAAAGACCTACATAAAAGCTTATTTGCACTACAAGAAAGCTGATAGTGCTTTCTAGCTTCGTTGGCAAAATGGATGGCGATTCCTTTAAAAACCAGATAAGTCAGTTTTCTCCTCAGGTTGAAGAGGATTGAATGTGAACCCATTTCCAGTGCACAATCGTAGATCACGTCTAGGATTGGCTTCACTTTCGAACAGAGAGTTGCTAGCAATAATCCAACACGAAGTACAGCTTCAAAATCATCATATGTCTGAGCATAGATGTCAGAGCCATTGAAAGCGCTCATCAGTGAGTTGACCAAGACAGCTGTGGACTTAAGACTCCGCCTAATGAGCAACTCCTGTATACCCCCGACGTCACATATTGGCCGCAGTCCGCAGTCCGCATCCGCATTACACTAGCACTACTCATGTCCACAAAACTAATGATTCGTCTACGCCGTGTTGTCTGGCCAAGTTAAAACTTACTTGTTGGTTGGTTTGGCCATCCGGAATCCGATCCCTGGCCGCAGTCAGGAAGACCACACGTGAATTATTGCCATTGCAACTGCCATGTGTGATCAATCCCATACTTTTTAATAGTCTGCCCGTCTTTGGAACCTAGTTCCACGTCGAACCTAGGTTTTTTACAGTTTTTAATTTTTGCCACGTCAAAAAGCCAAAAAAATGAAGGGTTTCTTACTCTCCTACTACTCCAATTTGTTACAACCTGCCACTATCAGAACTTATACCTGTATTTTTGTACGAGTAGTAGCACTTTCTTTTAGCCATGAATCGGAAGCCTGTATGGCTTTTATAATCTTACTTTCAGTTGGCGTTATTGTTATTATGTTGGCAGTTATTATGCAGGCTAATCACTATCTGAATCAAGAGCGAAATGATTTCTTAAACAATGAAGTTGCCAACGGATCCAGTATAGAAGTGTTTAGATTTTCTTTAAAATTTTCTCTATTTATAAGCGTTTATTTTAAGAAGGCGGTTGGACATACTGGATTTTACAATACGATACGCAGTTTTACGATATTGTGTCTTCGAAAAATAGTTGGAAGTCTGCTCAATTTAATTCAGTAAAAAACTCGACTACCCCAAACTTCTGGTTTTTGCAAAGCTGTTTAGTATACAGGTTAATATCAATCTACTTCTGGATATTCCTTACCTATTGTGTTCACTTATTTTCCCTCAATAGCAATATCTAAGCTGCTCTATGCTCTGGTTTATCAGCCCAGTCTATATGAAAAGACGGACCCACGATCATTGAGAAAAACGAATCTTAAAGTTCGCAGTCATTCGTCCTCTAGCGTTTGAACGGTCAACACGTTGCTAGTTGTGATTGCGCAATCGTCAATGTAAGGAAATAAAATCATTCCAAATTATTCATCGATGTGCTCCGTCAAAGAAAAAGTCTTGCAGCACCCTCTCTCCTTCTGGGGTACTTTAACTTTTACCTCGAATTTTCACTCATATCATAGAGGTCCTTTGACACCCTTCTGTAAACTCTATAGATCGATGAAAATTGTATGAAAGTCTTTCAATCGTATATAGCACGAAACCGCATTAACTGCGATATTGCACTGTCAACAATCAAGTGCTCGCTCATAAATTTCCATAATTTTTGATCGGTATTTTTTACACTTTTTCGTGACGTGTCTATCTTTATACAGTGAGAGAGAAAAGTTCTTCATTTTCGGTTCAATTTACTCCTTCCCTTCAACCCAACTAAAGCGCGAATACTTTGGTGTTATTGATCGGTTACATGGGAATATCTGTTCTGAATACGGCATATAATCTGGACTGCAGAGCTTCGCACATTATGACATTTGAAATCTTGAATGTGGAGTTGATGATGGAGTTGATTTATGGTCTGCATAGACTTTTTTGAGCTTTTGGAAAGCCAGTAACTTTTTACTATTCCGACCGACATTCTTCGTGATCCGCTTTCTCTTTCAGGAAAGGTGGTTCTTTGCTCCTCGAAATTTTCATATTTGCTCTTGTTCTGCAGTTTCCCACGTTTTGTATTTTGTATTTTTACTAAATCATAAAACACGAGTAGTTAATCTGTTGCAATATTGCAATATTGAGTTTCTCCGTTGATTGCTGCTGGACTCATAAAAATTCATGAAAAGATCAACCTTCTTAAACACCTCTTGACGTCGTTTTTGTGTCTTGGCCTTTGCGTACTCTCTCTTAACATTCTGAAGAACTTCCCTATAAATGTGGAAGTTAAAGTGGCTTGTGGACACTTGCTTTACTTTCATGTTTGCCATAAACTACTCAGTGTCAGGTTTTGCTTCACTCTATTAATTCTCCGAAACGTGTCCACTTCAACACTCATTCATCACTCAAAGGCATATTAGAAATAGTTCAACAGAAAACTTTTAGAAACCATACTGTCAATGAACTTAATGATAAGAGCGTCCAATTCAGCACGTACTCAATCAGTTTCACGAGAAAAAGGCAACAAAAAAATTTAAAAAAAATATACATGAAAGCTACCTCGTACTATGACGCAATTCGAACTGTTTAATCTCGTTCAAAAGGTCGATTTGTGCTCTACTGATGTTACGACCGTTAAAAATTTGTTCACGATTTCTTGTTACCAATTTCATACCAAAAATCTGCTGCTGGCAGTTTATTCTTGCGTAAGTAGCAACTTGCTGACGAAGGCGAATATTATTATCCAGTCACTCGTGGAGATTCACAATTATTTTTAATGAAGTCTATAACAAGTTGAAACCTAATCGTAACTAATTTTGGGATCTTTGGCATTTAGGAAAGAAATATGATCACTAATGGGACTTTTGTAGCGTTTAGATTTTATGCCCTCTATATCCTGACTCGGACCCCCCCACATGCTAAATGCTAAAACAAAGAAATGTGAATTTTCAATTTCAGCATTTATGTACTCACCTTCTGGCCAAATCTGGTCACAGTCCAGCTCTATCGCTAAGCCCAAAACAGAAAAAATAAATAAATTCAATGAAAAAGTAAACAAGGCGAACCCAACCCTAAAAAATCGAACGATAATAGCACAGTTTGCATTGCCACATTAGTCTGGTCCTCCACCCGAAAATGTGTTATTTTTAATCTAACTCATTCGCCGGCCGTTGTCCAAGCCGGCTATAGATTCGAACAAAAGTTCAAAGCCTCGTTAAAAAATCAAATTAAAAAAAGTTAAAAAAAAAAATTTGAAAACAACCGACGATTGTTCAACGTCATGTGCTTAACAAAGATACTAGTACAAGTACGGCTTCATCTCATTCCTATGTACTCCTACAGATACAGAGAGGTTTTGTTAACCCGGTCTACAAATTAACGTTGTGCAATCTCGCCTCTACCGCTGCTGTGCGGTGCTAGATGATAAGTTAACTAGAGTTAGAGGCTTGTGATGGAGCACAAAACCGAAACAAGGAACCCACAAACGATAGACGACCGACGCCAAATGAAAAAAAAAATTAAAAATCCTCCAAAATCTATTCAAAGTCTGACATAACTGGTCAACTGACTTTATGCCCGCAACTCTATACTAGATTTGATGGCGGAAAAATTGTAAAGCTACTACGACCACCAACACTACCAACACCATCACCCAACAACAGCAAGAAGAATTCAACTCTTTTCTTGGTCCAGAGGCATAGTTACAATATAGCCCGGCTGCAATAGTAAACTCGTACTCGTATCTATGGTAATGCTTTTTTGTACATCTATCTATTGACAGACTTTTGTGTGTCTATAGCAAGCGATCGACCATATTGCCTGCGTTTACTGGCATCAGCTGGGCTTGCGCGCGCGCAACCATTCACTCACACATTTAATTCAACTTGGAGTGCAGCAAAATTAGACAGCAGCAGTCAGCCAGGCCAGTTACTAAGCGAAGCAAAAGTATCGAAACGAGGAATAAAGGAAAACGAGTTAAAACCTCATCCGAACCAAAAATGCCTTACACTTAATATAAACCGGATTTGCGGTTACATTGCAATGCAATAGACTGGGATACGTGAATAGTGAGCGTCAAATTCATAAGTTCACGCAGAATTTTTGCTCAAAAGATACATTGGACAAAACTTAGAAGGTCTACTCCGATATATTCGAGGAAAAGATCTCTAAAGACTGCACTTACTTCTCAAGCTGAGTTAAACTTTACACGGCCACCTAGTTGCTTTTGATGTTATGGGATGGCAATCGCTCGATGTTTTTTGGGATATTCGCGTTTTTAAGTCAATTGAAACGGAAATCCACATTTGTAGACCACATCTGTGGTCGATTTTAATACAACCAGTGACCAATACGAACAGTTCTGTCACCGTCTGCCTCTTAATTGGTATTGGTATTATATCTGAACTCGAACTTATTGAAGATGTGTTACCCTCTTACGAGCCTTGAAAGTAGTTGACCATCTCAGGGATGGTAGATTTTGATTTACTTTTAATAAATCTTGAATACTACCACTACGCCCCTAAACTACGGTTAACCTGCATCTCATCTGGATGCCCAATCGGTGAGATGACTAATTCTATATTCTTCTGATCTAAGCCAAGATCGTTGGGTTAAATTTCCCACATAGTAAATAGACATACTCGTAACTATGACCACAAAGTCGGCTAGAAGGTGTATGAATCGACCATATATTTTCGAAGTGCAACCCAAGTCGTTATAAAGTATGAAATCAAAGTGCGTTTTGGTGTCACTGCCAACCTTTGTGAAGCAGTGAGTGTACTATTGTACATATTTACCTTCCATAGCTCGTCTCTATAGATGATGCCACAATCGGCCTTAATATCGGTAGATAGGTGGTAAGTATCGATTTAGAATTACTGGACTTTCTTCACAGTGTGCCGTATGACTGGTTAATGAGCTTAGAAGATCTAAAATCCCTCTATTACCTCGATCAAACTCTTGTCTGCCTATTTTTTTTTATCCTTCGGAGAAGCCATAAAATTTCCTCTGCTATAACTCTATGCATGCCACCCTTGACGGCTCACTATTAAACCGAAGAATTTTGTTTGTCGTTGGTTGAAGTCCAAAAACATCTGCATCAACATCTGAAACATCAAAAAGTAGTAGTCTAGGCTTTAGGACTCTTGAACTAGCATATAAATTCACATAACCAACTAAATTCTCACTATCGATTATTGCGCATAAAATATCTCTTATTAATATGACGTTGTACATTTTTCTTCTAGTTTTAAGTGACTGCATTCCAAGTGAAAGATATTTGGAATGATAAGAAAGATGAACCTGAACGTCATTATTGCAAAAAAAAATTACGTAAACCAAATCTTTTTGGTTTTATATTTTCGATTCGATTTATATTTTAAAAAGTGGAAGGACACCTGATAATAAAATCATACTCAACAACAAGACGAACGATGAAACAAAATACTGCTTTAATATTATAGGGATCTTTGAAATCTGATGAGATCCTTTTAATCAACCTTAGAAGAGAGTTGGCTTTGGCAACTATGTAATTTATATATATCTACAACAGATGAAATGTGTTATTTTTCATCGAAAATCACGCCAAGATCTTTAAAATCGTCAACAGCTCGTATTTGAGCCGTATCAAATGTATTGTACAATGTGGGAAAATACAACGAAGAGTCCTGTTATAACTCATTCAGTCGCATTTGTCGATGTTTAAAAATAAGCTGCTTAATCTGCACCACTTTTTGAAGCAATTCGAAACTTTTTGCTGCATTAAATAATCATTTATTACAATAGCAATGTTCTAACAGAGTCGGTAGATCATTAATAAAAATTATGGATAACAAAGGACCTATATGGCTGCCTTCTGGAACACCAAAGGAAACAATAATTCTTATCGAAAAATAGTCTCCCATCAAAACAAATTGCTTTCTGCCATCTAAATTAATTTTAAACCATTGTAGAAACGGATCATAAAAACCATATACCATACTATATAAAAACCTACAAGAATTTTCAGGTTCATTTTTATGGTTTTCTAACGAATTTATACAGACTCTAGTAAATGGTCAATGGGTGGTCAAAGAATTTTTGTCTAAAAGCATAAGTTGTCGCCAGAATCGAGTGCTGTTCACAGACTTTGGTATAATACTTCCTCGATACTGTCTAGGAGTCTATACAAGAGCTACGTATATGACACGCCATCTATACGTGTAGTATAGATTCTTCTATATCGTTTCTTCGTTTCTTCTAAGTTCTGTATAAATTAGTTAAGTAATTTATAGAAAGTTAAGTAACGCACTTTTTATTGGGAATGTCGCTCTCTTAAATATTTTCTTTACAACTATGTCACCTGAGTGTTTGTTTTCCATTCCCGATAAGTGATCATATAATGAGACGTGTATGCCGTAGTGCCGTCCTTTACCACGAGAGTGTGCGCTCTGACGGCTTCGTGCCACCGGAAGCATTCCTCTACCTAGATCAGATAGGGTTGATCCAGGATAGATCAGCGCTTCCGTTAATCTTCCATGTCGCTCGGACAGCTGGGGACAGGCGACTCATCTACAACAGAGACGTCGCACACGGCAGTGTGGATCGTCTCAGGTTCAGTAGAGCGGTGGGGAATCGCGATAAGAGGGATGTCGATCGGCAGCACCAGCATTTCTGGCGGTTGAATGAATGATGGAGAAGATGTTTCGTCGACGTTTCTGTCAATTACGGACCAGCCTCACTAATGAGGCAGAGCTGACCAATCTATTTGCTCTGTGAATAGCTATGGCCAGCTTACATAGGTTTAGGTTAGCACTTAAGAAATATATACATATATTAGTATATACAAAGGTATAATTGAGTATAATGTCTATGTGTGTCTTTGTATGTATTGTGTATGTAGGTTAGGTAGACTAAGGTTTATTTTAAGTTACATATTAAGATTATAAGTTGTTTGTTAACAAATATTTTTCTTAGCGTTAGGTATTCAAGATAAATATTTCTAAGTAAAATGTAAATAAAGTCGAGAGACATAGTTAAAAGAATTTAGAGTAGCTTAGAGTGCCTGTGTGGGGCCAGTAAGTTAGTATCAGATTGTTAAGTAATTTTAAGCTAGCATTTAAGCATTTTTTGTTAGTACGAGTATGTAAGAGTTAATGATTAAGAAAATAAAATGCATTTAAAACTAAACTGGTGATAATTCTCTAGTTGTCATTTAAAGACAACCATCATATACACCATTTATTGGGTCTCCCTCTTTATATTCATTCTGCTCAAATTAGTAAACAAAAGTACATTTTTTACTAGTTGCCTTAGACGTTGAATACGTATTAAGTATATTTCGTCGACTCATTAAAATTGAAAATTGTGCTTGTGGTGAGGTTATGCCATTCTCTTAATTAGAAATTCACCTGAAGCTGATTCAATTTCGCTCACTGTAAATAACAAAGTAACCAACAATTGTGTGGAGGCTGTTTAAACTCTTATATGAACGACTTCAGAGGCTTGGCCATGTGCTGCGAAATATTGTTTTTAGCGCTTTTCGACTTGAGTGCACCAGGCGATGTTGAACTGATCATTTTGTTTTTTGTTTTTTTTATTTTTTTTTATATTAGGCACTCGTACTCCTTCCAATTATTTATTATTACCGCTTATGCGGCGCATTATTTCCAATGGAGATAATTAAGCAATAGATAGTTTAGTCAGTCACCACCAGAGTGCCACCGTTACACCGCACCTCTAGTTGCAACTGGATTTCCTATTTAGAAAAAAGTAGAAATTCATCGCAGATGCATGTACTCGAAACTCGCATACGTACGAGTACCTATCTGGTTTTACCATTTTCATAGTCCCGTCTTGAGTAGCCAGTCATAGTTATGCAGTTACAATCTGAGATACTTTGTACACTCCCATGATGGATTGCACAAAATTTCATTTTCGTTTTCATTTTCGATTTCTCGGTCTTTTCATCTTTTGGATTGTTGGATTCTAAGATTGAGCCAATTTGTGATTTAGTATTGTAAAACTCGTCGTATTTCTCTCAAGGACGAATAATGCGCCAATAATATAATATTGAATATTTTTTGTATTTCTAGTCGTTGTTGAGCCAGACATAGTAGGTAGATTGGTATCTCCCCAGATTCAATTATCGATCCGCAACTGTCGCTCTATTATTACGACAAATTGAATCTGAAATGATGGCGCCGTCTCTCTATAGAACTGGTCAAGGTTGTTGTGTCTAAGTTGCTGTTGTTGTTAGTTGTAGTTGTCCAGAGTGTATCTCTATCTAAGCCAGTGTTAGATACAGATTTAATGAATTTCATTCCCTTAATTGCAGCTTGTTGTGTTATTTGTCTTATGGATGGCGGTTAACATTCTATTGCGCATGTGGAATGAGTTTTCAGTTCACCGATCGAGGTATTCGTATTCGTATTCAATCGATTTCTGAGCAATGCAACAACGATCGATCTAAGATCGATGTCTAATGCTGCCATACGTGGAGTTTTGTTAAATTTTTGAGATAGATAAAAATAGACAGTGTCGCCGGATCCTGTCATAATTACATTACACTGCCAGTGGTTGGTAGTTTGTCTTGTCTATTTGTTTTAATTAGAAAACGATAAAAAATACCAGAGATTGCGGTTTAAAGTGTTACACGGGTGAATGTAATTACAATAGGTTTGGGCGGGCGATTTGTAGAGAATGTCGACAAAGACTGACCGCCTTGTGGCGCTTGATCAAAGGGGCACACAGAGGCAACAAGACACGATTGCAAATTTGAAAATAATTTATGATTGATGCGAAAGATACTATCGCTTGGTAAAGCGCGTGCAGCAATTTTTTACGAAAGTTGATAGGAATTTCAAAAGATTTTCACGAGGATCAGCTCTGGAGAAGAAGGAGTTATTATATTATAAGCTTATGGTTGCTATTTGATTATAAATTCATTGAAATCACATTTATATATGATTTTTATCGGAAACTGATGAATGAATTCGCGTCCTGACACTTGCTACCCCGGCGGCGATTGCTACTATATAAATAATTGCTAGCACGCAATAGTTGTGGCGTTTCAAAAATAAAATGGGCAAATCTGCTTCCGGATCTTGGGAGTTTCCTTGAAAACTTTACAGCGGGAAAACTTCTAATTCGAACGAATAAAAATATAAGCATATTGGGCTCGAGGCTGTCACTATAAATAACATTTCAATTGACACATGTGTATCTGTCCAGTTTCTGGAAAATCAGTTTTGTTGCTGATTGGAAATGAAAAACTGATTTTTCTTTTTGAATTATAAAAGAAGATTGCTTGTGATAAATAAACAGAGTCTCTAAGGTATGAACATGTCTGAGTTGAAAAGTTCAGCTGGGGGGCTGCTCCTCCAATTCGAAAACTTGGATTTTCTTGAGTAAGATTCTTGTGTACTCCAATAATAGTCTATATCAGACTAAGATTTGGTTTACAATTTTTGATTTCTGAATGTTTATTGTGCCGTCGATAGCAATTAATGCAGATCAGAACTCTAGATACTTTTATCTCATAGCAATGAAATGGATTGCAAAGTTTACGAGGATAAATTGTATTTGATAGATACGAAAAAGTAAGGAGAGTATATTTTGGTATCTTTTGAGCTCTCTTTTGCATATTTTCACGGCTCTTTAATACTTTCTCTTCTAATCGTTAATTCATAGACTTTAGGCCTATTATACTTCCATTTTTTAGGACCTACAATATGAATTCTTGTGTGGTTTCTGGTTAGCTGACTTCATCTTGCATTAGTGATTTATTTACGTACTTAAAGTGGCGCTACAGTCCAGGGTCAACCTGGGCCTCAACCCACTAAAATCTCCAGCCAGCTCGATTTTAGGTTCAGAGTTCTAGTTTTGCAATCCAAGTCGGCTGAGGTCCCCTGACTCTTCCTCTGAGGCGGATCCGCTCTACATGAGCCAGCCATCTCAGTCGTTGGATACTCATTCTTCTAGCTAAGTCGGTGTTGCTATACAAACCATACAGTTCGTTGTATCTAATACTCCACACACCGTCTATGCAGAAGGGACGGAAAATCGTCCGAAGTGTTTGCCTCTCATGAATTTTCCAGCCAAGAGCACCCTCATCCATTTTTGATATAGTCCATGCCTCTGGGATTATTAATGTCTTATATAGGTTCACTTTTGTTGTTCGAGAGAGGGCTTTGCCAGTCAGTTGCCTTCTTAGCACAAAGAAGCAGCGATTGGCAAGAGTTATACTTCGTTTGATCTCAGCGCTGGTGTCGTTGTCTGAATTGATAGCGGAGCCTGAATAGACAAAGTCCTTCAATACCTTAAAGTTATATCTGTCAAGGGTAACCTTCTGTCCGAAACGTCGTTGTTGGGTGTCCTTTCTGGTTGACAGCATATACTTGGTCTTGTCCTCATTGACCGCTAAACCCATCTTCGCCGCTTCCGTCTCAATACTCGCCAAAGCACCACTGTCAACACGGTATTTTCTTTCGATTTTTTTAATATTAGCGGTCCATGCGAGTAATTTGACGGAATTTTAAAACATTCTGCCTCTTGTGTTGGAGTGTGAGTTTTGCACTATTCTTTCAAGAATGATGTTAAAGAAATCGCATGAAAGCACGTCGCCTTCTCTAAATCATCTTTTGACATCAAGCGTTCTTTATCGACCTTGATGGAGCATTATGCATTCCCCATCGTCATCCTGTACAAACGGACGAGTTTGGCAGGCATGCTAAAACTAGACATTGCTCTACCTCGTCTAAGTAGATGCTGTCATACGCGGCCTTAAAATCGACACCACCTACTGTGTGTAACTATTTGAAGCCCATGGGATTTTCTTCAAGATCTGCCGTAGTAGGAATATTTGGTTGAAGGTGGACTTTCCTGGCCTGAAGCCACATTGATAAGGCCCCATCAGGTTTTAAAAGATCGGCTTCACAAAATTAAGGGCGACTCGATCGGAAACGGATTTGGTGATCTCTTGCGATTGTAGCCGTCCGACGTCGAACTTCCACACAGTATTCCAGTATTAGCTTACCATTGCGATGTTTGGAATATTCGCTACCGTAGTTTAGCTATAACAAGGTAATAGGGAATTCCGGACATCCATAATACTGGAGGAGTGCCTTGCGTCGATATCAATATGATCATTGACGATTGATTGATCAGGAGTTCTCAAAGTCCAGCTGTGAATATCGAGATGTGAGAACCGCATGCTAGCTACTAAAATGTTTCGCCTCGCCGTAAAGTCGATAAGCCTGAATCCGTTGTCGGAGGTGGTGTAGTGCAGGCTATACCTTTCAACCTTACTACCAAAAATGTCCTCTCTTCCTAACTTTGTATTGAAATCTCCGACGACAATGTTAATGTCATAGCGAAGGCACTGCTCGTTGGTCTTGTCCAGGAGATCGTAGAAGCCATCTTTATTGTCGTCATTTTTCGCGCATATAAGGCCAATGTTGACAAATTTAGCCTTAATATCAACTGCAGCGAGGCAGCCGTTCACATGCCGGAAACTCAAAATTTCTGCCTCTAATAACAAATCCGCATCCAAATAGGCACTGCTTTTGCCGCCGATAGCAATCGCCGTAGTAGATGTCGCAGTTTTTCATCCTCGTTTTGCCCGGCCCACGCAGGGCCTCCCCTGGTTATTCGGCTACACGTGGCCTATTAAGAGATCTAACATTCCATTGCAAATCCGAAGGTCGTTGTCCTTATTTCGTTTGTAGGGGTTGTCAACAGTAGTATCCGGCTTGTTGTTGCTTCGTAACTTAACTTATAAGTGAGAGCTCGTTGAAATCTGTCAATTAAGTCAATGCCATCAGCATATGCGAATAGTTGTACAGACTATTGGAAAGTTGTTCATTTGGTGTTGCCTTGCGAGTTTCGCACAATTTTCTCAAGTATTATGTTAAAAAGTTACATGACAAGACATCACCTTATCTAAATACTTTGTTGACATCAAATCTCACATAAAAAATTTTGCCGACCTTTAAGGAGCAGCGAGCGTTCTCCGTTGTCTTTCTACATAATCTCACTCGTTGTTTGTCGGAGATACCAAGGCTAGACATGGCACTGTATAGTTCGTCTCTAACGATGCTGTCATATGTGGCCGTAAAATCGATAAAGAAGTGATACATATCTATTTGAAACTCTTTGGTTTTTCCAGGTTTGGCAATTGTGGTCGATTGACTAACTGGGACTAAGACCGCACTGATAGGATTAATCAGATCGTTGATAAATGGCTTCAGGGGTTCACACAAGGCGGTAATATGTTTGCGCTTGTAGCGTGCTGCATTACATTGTACCTCATTTTATACTTACCATGTGTCGGCTTCTCGTTTATTTTGGGCTTCGAAATCGAAGCTCCAGAACAGGTTGAAGCCTGGCTATCACTAAATAGATTTCATGATATATAAATCTGTTCTACGATGCTAAAGTTGGAATTAGCCCATAATTACGAGTAATCGACGACTAGATTTCTAGGAATAGATTTCTATTAATCCTAAGTGGATTCTTAGATTCTTCTCCTTACAAAAGGCGGCAAGATGTCTGTTCTAGCTTGTAAGACGTCACTTAGTTAAGCACTGTTGAATCTTTATCTCCTAGCGTCTTTATATATTATCACATCAGAAGCCGTACCAAAAAAGTCATCTGCCGTACTTTGATAGGGCTTTTATTGGAGTTTTCAGAGCAGTATGAGTAGATGTCACTGGAGCTCTGACTATTACGAAAATATAAATACCATCTTGCACTCAAAACTACTCTTAGTTACCAAACCAGCCTTAGTTCGGTCAGACGGTTCAGGATCTGCTCAGTTCCATATTAGTTCGATTCTTTAAACCTTAAATTGACAGTCTATCCTGGGATCCAGGTCAGAACGATTGCAGGAAATTAGAATCCCGTTGAACCTGAAAGGCAGAACTCAGGTGAAGAATTTTTAGAAATGGAATCTGCGTTAGAACAGCTTGCGGCCATAGTTCGTGCTCCCGTTGACAATTACATTCTTGTAAGCACAACTGACGGACGCATTCATATTTTTCGACTTTTCTATAAAGTCAGCGGCAATATCACTGTTTTCCTCGAGAAATGATTACGGCTTACATACTAATGTTTTAGCGAAAAATATGCTTTTGGTAATCTCTTTAAAGTGCTAAGCGACAACATCTCCTATGGCGAATGTTATAAAATTCGCAATGCTTCACGAAACATCTCTATTTTGGCGTACGTTTGCATCGGCGTACGCCCTCTTGGCAGCAGCTCAAAATTTTAACACGATACGAAATGTAAAACATTAACATGATAAGATATTTTCTTCGATACTTAATATACATATATGAATGTTTCTGTAGTGACACACTGTATAACTCATGTTTTGTACTTGTGCCGAGTCGCCACTCCAGTTCATGTATTCATATTTGTGCCTAGCATTGAACGATTCAATTTAATGGAAATTTATGAAGTACATAGTGCAAAGTAGTACAATGATGCACTACACCATGCAATGGATAAGTTTGCTGAAAACTAGTTTGCTCAAAACTCAGACAAATAAAAAAAAACATAATACCCAATCTAAACTACCGAAGGTGAAATTTGCTGATTATGAAAAAGTCTCTCATTCTTCCGCCAAAAAATCGCTAATAGTCTCTCACTGTGGATAAAATGACAAGACGGAAGGTAGTACTTGGTCCAACCGGGCAATCGCGCCAATAATTTTTTCATTCTTAGAAGAAGTTCAGACAGTGGGGTAATTCTATATCCGAGAGCAAGTAACATGGGACTTCTTTTGGCAATTCCGGTTGAAGTAAGTCGCAACAGTCTCTTGCTATTTCAAGAATTCGAAGTTGATTACAAGTATTGTGATCGATACACAGCTTTTCATTTGGTTCTTTTAGTCGGTAGTGCAGCCTACGATGAATTCTATCCTCCGTTCGGGATGGGACACAAATCTTAAGTTCCTTTCATCTGTACACAAAATTGTAAAAACGAACATTCATACCTATTAAGTATTTTATTAAATATTTTAATTTATTCAATTTTTGTAAATTCTTTTCTGATTATAAAATGTAATATCTATTCTTTTTTATTTCCAGGTAAGCTTTCCCTTGTCTCTGTCGCAAGTAAGTCGTCTAAATTTTTACAATGTACTTCGAGAGGAAACCAAAAAACAAAACAACCAATTTTAGCAAATATACATACGTATGTGTGAGCTTATGATTTAGAATACAAATTGGCCAACAGGGTAAGTAACATTTTATGGAATAATTGCTTCTGAAAGGCCTATAGGGTAAAGACAGACGTCTTACCATTATCTGTATCCTAGACAGTAGCGAGATATCTGTAATAGGTTTCTTGTTCCTTGCATCTCTGAAATGTCTATTAAATCCATAAAAAGAACGGTGGTCTCTACTCTTGATCGTTTAAAATTGTCGGCTAAATATCTTCTATATGAAGCATAACCGAAAAAAGAGCATCATCAACCAAAATTATGGAAAATAGAGTTAAATATATTCTGGGTTAAATCAGCGGCAATTTAGTAATACTTGCTATTCCCTTAAGATATCTGACGTTCCCATTCAGAGCACCAACTATAACATTTCAGTGCCACTACATTCTACTGATCATCATATGACATAAACGAAAATTGTTTACCATCTTTGCAACATGCCACAAACCTACGTGTTATGCTTTCAAAACAAACTAAATCTAACAACAAAGTCTCTTGCCCAAATCTGGGTTACACGTGTTTTAAGCAAGTGAATGTATCCGTATTGTATGTGTTACCCGAAAATTTGCCTGCTCCCAAAGTGATAGTGTTTCTACTTATCCAAGGAGTCTTGAATTTGTTATAAAAAATAAAAAATAAACAAAAAATAACGACACGAAAAAATTCCTCCAGGAAAACCTTACCAGAACCTCAACAAAGAGCTGAATGTTGATTTGTTTTTTCCTTCCACCATCGCGCAATCTCTAATCGTGATTTGTATTTCTAACGAGGCGCAAATGGTTATACACCTATCCGTACCTCATAGTTGTTGCAACAAAAATAGAGTTGCTGCCAGATATAAAATCACCACACCACTGCAGCCGCCACCTTCACCAATGCCAACCAACAATTGCCTACCACCAACTCATCCATGACCATTTCAAATCGATTCTCAAGAATCGAAACCCAACTATGACGACTCGTACTTGTCCAAATCAGCGATCACCGTCAGAATTTGAGAGAAAGAAATCAAAGGAAAACCATCAAAATCGCAAGGCCTTAAGAATAAAAGTCGCGCAAGTCGCTAGGTACTCGTATTGACTTTGCGAACCTGTCCAAACTGCAACTTCATATTGTAGTCGTATTTGTGAGGGCACAAAACTCCTGCTAAACAAATTGCATTCGAGCAATTTCAGGAAATCATCATTACATTGCCGCGCTGCATTCTCCTTTTCTCTTTTCTATTGAAGAGGTACTGTCTGTCTGTACGTTTGTCTCATTGTCTGTTTTTGTATATTCGCGCACGTCGGAATGTATTGCTGCGCGTTCGTTGAAGTGCAAAGTGAAGGCTGTCGTTAGAACAATTTTCGAATATCAATTAACGCCATTTATTGCAGGGTGGGGAATTATATTGGTGTATTGGGTCTATGTTGCCCCACCATATGAGACATCAGGTCGTACCCAGGTTAGACAGGGACTATTCTTTTTTCCATCTGCACTTTCTGGGTGTGGTTGCATAATTCTGATTGCTGCACACGCATGAAAATGTCACTATTCCAGGGAACTCCATTCAGTTTTATCTGAATCTCTGCAAAGTCTCAGCAGCATTCGACGACGACCAGTTCGTGTTCGGGTATCTATGAGATAGAAGATAAATTTATTTAAGCGCTTCTGTTTTTTTTTTTGTTATATTTCCAGTAGAGAAAGAGAAGCGAAAGTACTTCTTTGGAAACTTGGCTGTAGCTACGGATACGGATACAAAGTACAAATATTACCAAACGCGGAGAAGATATTCGTACTTTGGGTCTAGGCAATGTTTTGGATTTCATATCGACTTTAGATCAATGTACCTTTAGAGTCGTATCTACGAAAGATGTAATTACTGTGTGTGCTTGAACATTTGATTTATAGGTACTTGAGCGTCCAATTAAGATTGAATAGGAAAAGTCGTCGATGCGATCGCTTGATTAGGGGGAAATGGGTAATTTTTACTTTCTGCCGATCGCATTGATATGATCGCATCGTTCATTTCCAATTAAACTTTGATGGGGAAGGTCTACCACTGAACGGTGTGCTCAGTCGTGTTCGATGAGCTGAACATTTTACGACCGCATTTGCAATTCAGTGATTTACCACGCAGACATTTTAACATTAAATGTAAAACGCAACAACCAAACACCTGTGTAAACAGAATTACGTCAAACGTAGATTTAAATTGAAAGGCAATTAAAAGGGGCTGAGGATGCATCGACTTTTATTTTGGAGGGTCTTGATGAGTTGAGACAGATCATGTGGATACGGCGACATTAAGAGGAATGAGTGGTTAGAGATGCAGTGTTGTGTAAACTTTACCAAGCTCAGTATGGTATGCCTACATCTATGCATGTCTATCAGTATTTCGAGACACATGCATACCTTGAACACTTTGGTTACAGTTACTTAGCTTGCTGTTCAATTTGTAGGCTAAGAGGGTCTCAGCCAACAAGCTTTGTAAACAGATTTGATTCTTTTCTTCTATTGGAACAGGGCACTTAGGCAAAGAACTATCCCAGTTCTCAATTACACTTTTAAGTGCAGTACCAGCTCCCCTCAAATTAACATGTAATGCGAGCTTGGTCGGACATCTACAGAGATATATAGTTCTCCGTGGTGTCATCGTCACTGTCACAGCAAGCATCTCAGGATGTAGTGTCGCTTATGATTAGACACAAAACAAAAACGTGTGATCAGTGAACAGTGTTGTGTGAGTGAAATTTAGCCTTGATGTCGGCCTCCAAAAAGAAAACAACGCAGCACCCTACGTCCTTTATGACCCTTTTTTCTAGGCTTATATTTCAGCTGAAACCATTTTTGGTCACAGTATTTTTACAGAAACATCGCATGGTCCCATCGCATCTGACGACATGTCCATAAGACGAGAGTTCCAGTGCATGTTGTACCAAAGGCCATTTCTCTTTAAACGGAAGATGGCTTTGAGGGTGCAGCTCAACATATGAATATCAAGGGGACAGATGTTCACCAGTTCATTTTGATCAGAGTCAGATATTCTAGAGAAAGCCCCCATTCAGCCGAGACCTGTAACTCTTTAGAATCTGGTAAAAGCCTCAGTGACGTATTTTTATGAAAGATTGTTTCACCAAAAAACCGACGTGAATAATATATTGATCTCATCATAGCCGTGAAGATTCAAAGGCTCCTTGTTGCCGAAACCACCTTTATACTGCCATAAATGTGGCAATGCCTTCGAGACTTTCAAAGTGACATGTTTGGTCCAAAGAAGTGTGTTATTCAGGATACCACCTTTGCTGGAGAAACGGATAGTTAAGCACGACGTGAATTAGACCGGTCAGAATATGAATTGACTAAAAGCCCATGTCTAGTGCACCAATCGTCGACCATTTCTAGAGCTCGATTCGATTACTAGCAAGTCTTCTGAGATCCTTTTTCTCTTGAGCATACTTTCTTTAACGTAGTCTTTCTTCACTATCGGAGTCGAATACTTTTCGGATCCCAATTTTATTTCTCATTAGCTTTGCATGTCCCTGCTGTCTATGTGATTGGATTCGACCTTTTTGGGCTAGGTTCGTGTTAATATTTAGTGCGGAGTTAGAAGTTCTCAAATTGTTCTTAATGTAAACGGGATGGGAAGTTTTCCTTTCAGAACTCTTCTCGAAACAACGATAGATACTTAGTTTGCATTTTCTTTCCTTTAGACCTCAGTGCTCTGATTTCATCTGATTTTTATCATAAAAGTCTCATTAGCAACGTTAGCGAAGCAGATGTATCTAACATACACGTGCGCAGCCTAGATGGTTATGTTTCTAAAATATCATGCAAGTGATGCTAAAACTTTATTCATCGGGTACACTTTTGAATGACTAATTTAGCTGGTTCGCTATCAAGCCACTTCTGAGCTCTAACTGATTTGCTTAGTTAAGATATTTAAATTCTTGCATGTCCGATTAGAACTATTGCCAATTACCATCATATTGCCTTTGTTTTCGTTTAGCAGCCCGTTGCTTTTCCATATTTTCAGTGGCAAATGAGATGCATGGAGATGAAGGCATGTTGTGTTCACTATTTCATGGAATTTTGAAATTCATTACTTCTTATATTTTTCTTTTGTTATTTCTGACAACAGGAACAACAGATCGGAAGAACGTGTCAGGGCAAGAAGACCCTTACAGAAGCCTGCAGAGATGAAGAAGGTAACCTTGTAGTAGACTCAGAGTCGGTGTTGAGAATAAGGAAAAACTTTTTCTGCAGACTGTAGAACGGGGAAGAAGCCCAACATCCCGCCATTAGGCAGAATAAATCATTCAACATAGAAAATGATAGTCAAAACTTCCGTCTACTCGACAAAGGTGAAGTAAGGATAGCAATATCTTAGCTGAAATCAAACAAAACATCTGGACCTGACGGCTTACCGACCATGGTTTTCAAAGCTGCTGAAAATGACTTTGTGGAGAGCATGCACCAAGTCAGTTTTCAGATCTGGTCAGAAGAGTGTATGACTGGAATCTCAGCACAGTATTCCCTATCCACATCGACGAATTAGACAGAACGCCCCAGTCGACAGCTTTAATTTCGTGGTAGCTTGGCCTTGCTATCGATCCTGCCAGCAACACCTTCATGGGAGTAAAACGAAGAACCACTCTTGCCAGGCAATCGAGTAGTACGGCCTTATCCCGAACAACTAAGAAGACTCTATATCAGACCTTGGTCATCCGAGTCCTACTTTATGGCGCTGAAGCATGGACTCTATCGATTGCCTGTGGGGAAAACTCTCCGTAAAATATTCGGTTCCGTTTACATTGACGGGCTTTGAAGGAGAAGATTCAAAGACGGACTATATGAACTGCACAGTGAAATTGGCCTAGTCAAAAAACTGCACATCAGTCGCCTGAGGTGGTTAAGATATAAAGTGAATGTACACCAAAGCTCCGTCCCGGAGAGTCTTTGATTCTAACCGGGAGGAATATCGCAGTAGGGGGAAATGTTACTTTAGATGGCGCGCACAAGAAGTAAGGACCTCAACCGACTTGGAGTGCGCAACTGGGGGCAGTTAGCTAAAAATCGGGCTAACAGAAGTAAGCAAGCAAGGAAAGTATGACTGTTTTGATAATATTTCCTTTTTTCCGAGTTTTACAGTAAAGATTTCTAGAACGCTTTCAACATCTTGCTTGTATCATTACTCGTGTGTTCGAAAGGGCAAAGACTCATCTTATATTAAGGAGCTCAAGCTTCAAGTGGAGTACCGTCAAGCAATCGTTTTTATGTCAAACTCGTCAACATTTATGTCGCCAAATTTAATTCTGACTTCAAGTCGACATCCAACAAAGTAGCTTTTGCCAGCACAGGCAGTTGTTGAAGTAAACTGTCCAGTGTTTAGCTTTCTTTTGCATGGGGCATCCTATCGCGCTTCCTAATTGGCGGTCAAGTTTGTTTTAATGTAGCCCAGAGCCTCTGATTATTTATGGGGGGCATATGTCTTATTACAGGATCTCACAGTCCATGAGCAGGTTGAAAAGATTTTGTTCTTTGTGCGTTTACCGCGGTCATCAACAATTGTTTTATCCGAATTTACATGGTTTTACCTCAAATATGGAGGTTGTAGAATAGTATGGACCCCTTGAACGAAATACGCCGATGATAACCAGTGTCACATCAACTGCTATTTCCTTTTCAAGAACCCTAACTTAGCTCTGAAAATACTTACGAGTATAGACTTGTTTGTTGGAGATCTTTATAAGGCATAAGCTGTTCTCATCGTAGATGTTGCAGTTGGTTTAATCGAGCTAAACTTTCACCCAAGTGGGCTTTCGTGCCACCGTGGTATTAATAATAATAAAAATTAAGTGTTTCTCCCTGAGATAGTGCTTTCTTATTTTTAAAAAAAATCCCAAACTTCTCTATTTGTTGACAGTCCGATTTCATACATCTTTGTTGTTTTCTTTTTTTGACTTCTGCGTCTTATGTTGTGCAAGTCGTTCCAGTTTCCTTCTACAAAGGCTGTTAGATTTTTACATAAATCTCTCTGCAGCAAGCCCACCTAAACAACATCACAATGTGGACTATTTTCTACTGCTTCCATACCCACTATATGAGATGGTTAAGTAGTTCTGTGAATTCTTAATTCTTAATAAACTCGACAGGAATGTTGGCCGTATCTCCCTCTTACTTTTGTACTGAAAGCGACTACAATGTTTGTGATGCTTTATAATACGGAATTCATATGGCAGTTTGCTGCTTCGGAATGTTCATTTGAATTTCAAAATGTGACTAAAGTGTTTAAAGCTAAGCCCTTTTTTTCTTGAGCTTATTCTCGCTCGAAATCAATGACTTACAGCTTAAACCCTGGACTTACAGCCTGGAGTTTTGACGACAACTGTAACTTCCTTGTATGTGAATGTGACTACCATATGAGTATGTATTCTGAATTGGAATCACAGACTGACTGGAACTTCTTCAATGCACTGTATTTTTGAGGGGCTCTATAGTTCATATGTCATATGGTAGATTACATCTTGATATTCCATCTAACGCTATGACCTCTTACATCAGAAAAGTTGACGTGCCGCCCACTCTGGCCCAGTTTTACAACGTTAACCCAATTTTCTACAAATATTCATTGCAAAAGTCAACTTGAAACGTCAACGGTATACGGCATACGGCATACCCAGGGCTATCAAGATTATTAGTAAAGTGATTTAATAAAACTCTCGGCAATCCACAGATATTCGTAAGTCTCAAATAATCAAGAAATTGTCATTAAATCCTTTTAATCCGCGAAATTGCATTCTCCAGATGTCCACGCACAGTAGCCTCGCATTCCGTAGAACAATTACACCAAATGAATTAATTGCGCAACAATCCGCGACAAGAAACCAGCCAGCCGCCAAACGCTGTCGTGGTCTGCCTTCAAGTCTCAGTCATCATCTCCTTCCTAGTGGCGCCAAAGTTTTTAAGAAACTTTCACTACTCGAACGAACATGTCTTCCATAAGTTAGGTCTCCCATTTTTTGTTTGTTTTTTTTTACTAATTTCATGGCAAAGATACAAAACTATTTCTAGTATGTGCAAGCAAAGCAAATTCAAAACTTATTTTTTAGGCGACGTGTTTGCATGAAAACGCGCGTCTGTATCTAAAACTACGATTAGTTTCAGGCATATGTGACGCGTCAGATACACGCTGCTACTGTTGTATAAACATGAATACAGCACGGCAATGCAAGGCATTTTGGATGCACATAAATTTATTTTTTATGGTAAGGCTGTGTGCATGTGTTTGAGGGGCTCTCCAAGAACCACAGAGTAAGACTAAAGAAGTCATGCGCGCATGCGCATTCGAACATCATGCGCCATGGAACAGAGCTACGGAGTAATCGGTCCGTGCATGTGGTAAATTGTCTTAGTCCAACTATCAAGGAGGAATTCATAAATTTATACCACAAACAACAAAACAGCAGTAGAATCAGAATCTGCAAGTATGTAGATACAAATTTGAAAAATTGATTCACTGGATACCTAGAGATGGTTAATGATTTGCGTGCATCTCGTGCTGGTAAATTGGGTTACAGGCAGTTGTTTCATAATAAGTTTGGACAGCGAAACCTTCTGAGAAACATCTTGGGCGCAGAAACTCAATTCAAATATTACTATCCGACAAAAATAAACCTACGGAATGGTGACGAGAATGAAAGTTGTGCAAATCGAGTAAAATATTCCATAAATCCAACTTATCAATCTAGCATTATCCATTCAATGAGAGTACTGCATACTGAATTATTCAGAGCAGGTGTGAATTTGATTTGAGAATAATTAAAAGTATTTTAAAATAATTAATGATCAATCTCCAATCTACTTAGTTGTCGTTTTATTTATGTATGCATCTACGAGATAACAATTTGTCGCCTAGGTGTGGGGTTGCAACTAATTAAAAAAATTACGGTACGCTTACGTGGAAATATGTTTTAGATATAATCAAGTAGGTACTGACTGTCATCATAACCATGTCTAGCGGCTTCAAATATTTATGAGATAATGCAGTTCCAAAGGAGTGACTTCTATTGTAATTCGCTACATGATTATGATAAACTTTTGATACCTGGTGGTGCCCTAGATCTATTTAAATAAATCTTTGAATTTGAATATCTCACTTTTTCGAAGATCATTGTTGACTGAATATTTTGTTCTTTTACTCTCCAGATCCTCTACTGAAATCAGATCTGTAAACTACTAATCTTGTGACAAAAATATCATGGAGTATGGTACACAACAAGGTTGCATATTTAGACAGTTACTACTCATTGGTCGAGGATAAGCACCTTTGGACATTAGATTAGGTTTTCTTGAGTGTAGGAAAGGGAACAATCTTATAAATTTTTGAAATACATAAAGGCATTACTAACAGTACCTGGGCAAGCGTTTTCATCCGATTCCCTTGATTCCTTGTGCGTCGGAAGGCAGGACTAGGATTACCGAGTCCTGTATACACTGTTTTCGATGGCTCGAAGAGGGGCCTTACTACTACTTTTCATGATTTTCGCTCTGGTATTGTTGTCGGTGTTGATAGCGAATCCGAGGTAGATAAAGTTCTTACTACCTTAAAGCTGCTTGTAGTGATATATTTTGTTTTTCCCTTCTTGACCGCTAAATTCATCTTTGGCGCTTCTGCGTCAACCGTCGCAATCGCTCCATTGACAGCTCGTTGTGACTCGTGATTTGATAAAAATACACTGATGTACATTTTATAAATAGGGTATAAAGCGCAAAAAAATTTCGATTTCATTATGGCCGATGTGAGAAGTCAAATTTTACTTTATACAAACTAAAACTGTAACGTTCTAATGATACAAATGTATTCGGGAAGTGTATCGTATAGTTTGCGGGATACAACTGTGTAAAAGTTTCTTAAGCTCGACAGGGAAATGTTGGAATGCTAACCAGAGAATTAGTACTGCTACGAAGATTATGGGTATAATTGATAGGACTCTGTAAATAGATTTATAGGTAGTAGTATAATGTCGTACGGGTAGAACTTTTAGGTTATTGAATAGCACTAAGGTGTTGGCTGGACGTGACGAATATCACATATTCCTTATGATGTCTTTTAGCAAAACTTTTAGTTGTTGGATTTTACTTTCTTTAGAACCCACCCCAACAACTAATACCATATTGTAGTCTGGAATGAAATATCCCAAAGTACGTAAATATTTTTTAATATGCTAATGGTGCAGTACTTTCTACTTGGCTTATATAAACATGAAAGGGTGGATAGGAAGTAGTTTCTCAAAGCAGAAATGTGATCGGGCCAACTCAGATTTTGATCAATTACAAATAGTGTTACTTTCCGTGGATCCTTTAGCGATTAAGCCGAAATGAATAAGATTAGTCTTACTACTGGTGATGCGCAAACTAGATTATTAACAAATGGAAATCTTGTGATTAATCTCAACAAGGTTAAAAAGGTTATTTGAGCCATAAGCAAACGCAATGCCATCGGCAAATAACTGTAGCATAAGTTCATATATATGTAGGAACCAAATCAATTTGAACAAATGTTTATTCAATAAACTTAAATATGTACAATAAAAAAAGCTGGTTACAAATGTGTTTCGATATTTGTTATTAGAAAGGGACTGCTTCTGAAGTTTATGGCTTAACTGTTTAATAAGTACTGACTCTATTGTTCATTTGCAGATCTGTTAATGAGAGTGTGACATCAGATCAGATAATCATGCAAACTACTGCACCTATATCCATACATTAATCTTCGATTAGAGCCAGTCAGACTGTTGACAAATGGTCATAGGCGTCCAGATAATATTTGTAAATAGAGGTTGTTCGTATGAGTATTTTTTTAATTTTTTTTAAAGATCTTAACACTCATGCCTCAACCGAATAATTTTAGCCAACTTCTCGGCTCAGTTAGCTACAAAAAATGAAATCCTTCTTTAGATCTACGGCATAGAGTGTTTAAACGACGATTAACGCAGTAAATAGAACCAATAGAAAGCCCTAATTTGATATTTCTACAAGAAAGAACAAATAAATTAAGCGACTATGCTGACTGGGTCATGCTCTGTGAATGAACTTTTGAAACTCCTGAAAGAACCAAGTTTATGAGTACTTAGTTCCACCTGGGATTGTAGCGAGTGTATGTAAAAGCTGAACCTTGAACATGCACCCATTTGTATACCTAAATCCAGTACTTCTTCCCAGATAAAAGCACTGAAATTCATCCTAAAAAATGAGTGCTCTGGATGCATGCCAACGTCTTCAAAGCTAAGGTCGTTTGCCCGACTTTGGGAAGGCAAGTCTATGCAAAAATACCTCCGGAAACGAATAGCCATTGATCGAATTTGCAGCAAGACGGAAACTTATCATCACCAGCAAATGCCTTGGTAGAATGCACAAAGATCATCAAACTTTTATTTATATCGATCACATCGCTGGCGACATCATATACCTATTCGTCCAGATTTAGCTATAACCAAAGTACGATGCAAACAGATACTGTGATGTGGTTGAATGCAGAAAAATTACAACACCAAGTGGCTGGCAGAAAAATTGCAGACCGTATTTTTCTCCATCCAAAATATGGTCAACATAAGCACAAAAAACATTGTTCCACAATCTGTGAAGAAAATAAAATCCACAAAAAGCCCGCTGTTGAGTCCCTTGAAAAGATTCAGAATTTATCAAGGACACAGGGGGCAAATGATCTCCGAATTTCGGACAAAGGAAGTATTCTCAACCACAAAATAAATGATAGCATTAATAGAGACGTCAAGCTTTTTAGTGTCACACACAAAATACTATTGATTGCACTCTGTAAACTTGCCTTCATATAGAGTAATCTAATGATGGTTATATTATTAAAAATTTAGAAAATATTATTTATTTAAAATAAAAAAATTGCAGGACTCAAAATAAATAAATGAACAAATAGCAAATAAAAAAATGGGCAAACATTTTAGTATTTTGTTTAAAAATCATAGTTCAGAAGGCACATCCCTGTTTCATTCACATACGTCAAACTCAACTGTCATACGAGACAATATATGTTTAGTTTGAGGTTTGTCATTTTACAATATGGATCGTTTAACAATCGCTGAACGTGTTAAAATTGTGAAAACTTACTATAAAAATTCTGTAGATTTTTTAGCAGGTACGTTTCGCGCATTACGAGCAAATTATGGTCACCATGATCGTACTACAAGCAAAATTTTAAAGAAATTCAAAGAGACTGGCTCCTTTACAAAGGTATTAAGCTCTTACAGAAAATATGGCTGCCATTAGTGAAAGTGTTGAAAAAGGTTCAAATCTATCGATTTCACGGTGGAAAACAGTATTTGGGCTTGTTAGCCAAGAATTGAAGCCAGCTGATCGTGGAATCGACAGAACATATGCCGATTGGATGTATGACCATCAGCGTTTTGATGACCAATTTGCACACAAAATTTTCTTCAACGATGAAGTTCATTTTTCAGTCGTTGAATACGCTGGTTTCTTGTCGCATATGGGGAAGTGAAAAATCAACAGGCAACTGTCGAAAGATCATTGCATCCACAAAAAGTCTGATGGGCAATTTTGTCCATACTACTTCCAAAATGAGGAAGGTGTAGTCGTCACCGTCAATTCTCATCGCTGAAGACAAATGTTAACTGAATTTTTGTGGCCTCAAAGCGAAGATATGTATGTAGAAGATGTGGTTTTAACAAGACGTGGCAATATCTCACACAAAACGACCGTGGACGAGTTATTTCGCGTTTTAGTGATGTAAACTGGCCACCAAGATCGTGTGATTTGTCGCGTTGGATTTCTTTTTGTAGAGCTCAACAATACGGTTAATGGGTTCGATTTCAACATTAGCAAAACCGATCTTCGAAATTCCCTCTCAAGTTTCTTGCCTTTCCCGTAGTTTTTAAGTCATATTAATGCTAGTTTTAAGTTTTGTTTTTATATGATTGTAACATCAATTAACTGTCCAGAGTTGATCCGGCCTCGATCAATCAATCAATGTAATTTGAAAGCATTGCAGCAGAAAGAAAGAAAGAACGCTTATGAGATACAGACAGTTATGTACCTCCTACTTATCGGTTTTAGAATCGTCTACATTACAATAGCATTATACATGTCGACCTGTTAAGACCAACGTCGAGATTTGGTATCCCTGTTAACAATGTTCGTATGTGCAGAATAGCCATTAACAAATCCTGCAGCCCCGGCAAACTTATCCTGTTAGCTCAAGAAAAGCTATTTGTACAGGTATGCCTGGTCGTATCGGATACTGGCATGTTTGGTTTAAATCGCAAAGTCTCGAAACCTCTTGAAATGCGCCGACATTTACATATGACAAAGGGATTTAACTGCGGTAGTTTCAAATTCATAAGCTTACTGAACCAGCAAAAAAGCAAAAAATTGTCAAGAAATTACAAAGGCTAAGGGAACTATCTATCTCTGGAGCAAAAAGCTTAAAAACATCCTTCATTTAACATTGAACTTGTCTCCCCAAACTGAGTGCCGACTCTGTGGATTTGGAAGACGGAACCACAGAACAGATACTGTGAATCTGTGTGAACTTGTTACCACTTAAGGCGACATGACATTAGCAAAGTCGGTAAGCAACCTCCTCAAATTCATAAAGAAAGTTGTGGAGTACTTTATCATTCGGTTTTTGCAACAAAAGATCCCTGAAGTCGTAGTACCTACTGCTGTTTTGTAACAAAACCAAACAGAAACAGGACCTATAGCAAGTACAGTTTGGTTTACCAAAGACGGATGTATACTCCACGATCCCTTACATACCATGAGTTTCCTGCTATTGTTTTATTATCAATTGGAGTGCATTTCTGTGCAGTGCACTTGTGCGATTTCTCTCTCCAAGATGTTAACCGAATAATACGTATCAGACCCGATCATTCGACCTCGAAGAGACATAAATATTTCAACAGCTTCTGGTTTCTCGTAGACAGAATCACATATGTGGTTATCTATAAAATTTTAAATTGATCTTAAGTGCATTGAACGTCCCAATAGCTATGGTAGCGGATAACCCGCAGCCTACAACTTAAATATAATACTCAACGCCCCAGGCCATTCCTCATGAAGTTTATCGTATTCCGTATAAGCCAAACCTCAAACTTTCTGATCTACAAGAACTTTAAATGCTGTCGAGACTTACGAGTGTACATGTCTGCAAATTTTCTACTCCCAGCTCAAACTACAATTTATTGCCATACCACACTTTAGTACTAGAATCCATTTAACTTCCCTATGCGTCTCTTATCGGTTTCAGATACTCGGGCTGACTACATTTTGATTTTAACACCTTGCTACCATGTATACGTACATAAGTTCTCTCCGACTCTACAAAACACATAAATATCCATCTACAAGCCAAAAAGGATGTAAAAACTGACATTTGACACTGCCTTATCGGTGCAATATCAGAAATAGTATCTGTCAATGTTCTTTCTCTGTATCCTATGAAGGTACTACAATATTTACCTTAAGCATCATCTACAGATCCATAGTATAGCCGGCAAGAAAATAAAAAAAAAGTTATCCGCATGTTCAGCAGCTGTGCAGATCTCGCAGATACACAACACGAATGCGAGAAAACGAATCACCGAACCAGCACGTCCTTTACCACTATACTTGTACCCATACGAATAATCTTATCTCTGATTGGAAAAGGCTACTGCAGGTCGGCCTTTTCGCCTTTACATACATTCCAAACCTGGTAAATCACAATCGCACTGTCGACTCATTGTGCCTACCAAACACTCGACTGGCCGACTACTCGAGTATCTATACTCGTAATCCGTTTCCGTTTCTACATTTGTTTTTCGATTTGTCTACGTTCCCTTACGGAATCGCTTAATTAAAAATCTCTGACAAACCACTCGACAAACACTGTCTGGTGGAAGGAAGAATTCAAATTTGATTCGGAATCTCGGTGTAGACTAAGTGCCGTCTTAGAATGGCCTCTTGCAGTTGATCCTTTTTTGGGGAAACAGACAAAATCAAAAAACGATCTTAAATCTGTCAGAGTCGTGTAGAATTTTGTTCTCCCTCTCTCTGTGTCTTTCTTTATTTGGATTTTTTTTTCATCCAACGAATTTGTATCTGACAAACGAATTTGTTAGCCACGACAACGGAATAGGAGTACGACCACAAGATACAACATTGCCAATTTAGGATTTGGTCTATCTAACTCTTGTAGTGGTTATCCCTCCCAGGGAACGTAGGCGAGATGAGATTCTCATTCTTATTCCAAAACTTACACTGAAACTTCAAGTCATTCTCATACTTATTCGATCTTTCCATTCAAAGTGTTACATGGTTCGAATGTGTGAGTATGTTCGAGTATCTCAGAGATCGTTAGGAATGATTCTAAAGGTCGTCGTCATCGTTGCATCCAACTTCACGAGAGTCAGCCAGTCCAATCGGATCGGGTAGGTATTCGTTGGTAAGTGGAGGGATACAATCAGTCGTCAACTTGAGAATAAAAGACTTCTACTCGTATCTAATGGTCGTGGTCGTTTTAAAAAAGTGCATTTCCTACCTCAGTACAACTACTCAGTTCAATGAGAAACATCCACATGTCAGTCGATGGTTGGACGTATCCGTAGACTCCAAAGATACACAAAGCCAAGTACACATACATACAAATAATCTGCCACAATGTATGATCATCAACCATGTGAAAGCCTAACGTCGTATTGCCTGTAGAATAGAATCGTTTGTATGGCCCAGGTAATGGTTGCTGTACAAAACGAGCCTTAGAAGTCATTGGCTTAGCCTCCTCGTCGTTCGATATGCGCTTATTACCGTAATTCGCTGGAAATAATTGAGACACGACGCGCACTCTCAAGTTCTACTGTTCATTCTTAAGTGCGGCAAAAGGAGGTATAGATAGGTGATGTTATAAAAGGTGGATAGAGGTTCAAGTCTAACCCACTACTAGGTATTCATACTGTTGCTGCACCACCCTAGAATTAGTTAGCCTCAGTCAAAGAGTCTCGATCCTCACATTGAATACGAATACAAAACTAGACGTGCAGACAGTTTGAAGGATGTGTATGGCCAATGCTGGACGGGTAGGTGACATCTGGCAGGGATTTCAAAAAGTGGGAAACAATGAGTGGGCTGGGATAGATCTGGCGTGTGTGTGAAACTAGAGGTCTTGTGATCCCATCAAATGTGTTATTAAGAATCTTCAAGACTTTGTTCGTCTCTGGCGTCTATTTAAATCCATCTTATTTGAATACATCCTAGTTGGGATGCCATCCTAGTCGAAGCCATCTCAAGTAGGAGGAGGAGTAAAACAATTTTCAGCTTCACTGATGTTGGGGTTTATCAAATTGGTGGCTACGACTTAAATCACTACGAGTATGTGTCAATGGGATTAACGTTTGGAAGATATATGTATCCGTGTATATCTTGGATGTGGGATTTTTACCGTTGTACCACTACGATCTCAAGGTGATTTTAAGCTTTGGTAATTTTTACGAGTATAGTTATTACTTAACTGTAAAAGAGTAGAAGTTTATTGTCTCGTTCGCTGTGGTTGTAATTTAATTGCGGATTCTACAGACTCCGTCAGAGTGACTGAGGACCTCTTCCCTGACTGAAACACTGAGCTTTTATTGATTCTGGTGTAATTGCTGATTGCCCTTTCGTTGGTTTCATTTCTAAACAGGAAGTCGGCGGAGAATTTGTTAGAACCATTCTGTCATCTCGTGTGTAATTTTAGTTGAAGGAACTGTATTTAGTATCTAATGGAGCAGGAAGTTCGTTACATTTTTAATTGAATTGGTTGGATTTGAACTCTTTCTAATTTTATGGATTTTCGGGTGTGTTTTTGTGGAGTCTAAGGCTGTCGTTCTCCAAAAAGTGGAAAGCGAGTGCGGCATTCTAAATCGGTTTTGAATGGTTCGGTGGTTGCCATAGATTTTGGTCAAAGCCAATTCTAAGTTTTCAAGATTTCACGCTCCCGCAAGATTCTTTGTTCCTATGTTATGAGATCGGAGTCAAATGACATACGGCGGATAAGGTTAACGAAACTCCAGTGTAGGCTGTATCAGCAACTTAAATATTCCCTTTTAAGAGTGAGGCCAATTCAACGGGAGAAAGATTCATCAGTGTATGTGGAGCAGAGCTAGGCAATTTTTAAAGGAATCAGCTCCTTTCAGTCTGGAAATATGAAGAAGAACCTTAGCGATGTGATATATTTGTCCGTTTTTCATACGGTGTTTTTAAAATGATTTAAAGAGGTTTATGACTCGACCTCAACTCAAGGCGTTAGGAATCTGGAAGTGGGCGGCATGTAGCTAGATAACGAGAATTATATGGAAAAAGATCAAAACAACATCAGCCCCCGATTTCCGAAATATCCACTACAGTAAGGTTACAGTTTTTGTACTTTATAGCCCAGAAACTTTTTTAGAGTTCCTCAAAGTCTAAATGATTTCTAAGACCGAAGAAAAATATCTTAACTTAAAAGTATGTTAAGAACGCTTTACTTATTGAAGGTGGCGCTGCAGTCAAGGACCTAGGCCTCAACGAACAAGCTTCTCCAGCCAGCTCAATCTTAAGCTAGCTGCCTGCAAGAGTTATTCTTCATTTGTCCTCAGCGCTGGTGTCGTTGTCGGAATTAATAGCGGAGCCTAGGTAGACAAAGTCCTTAACTACCTCAAAGTTATATCTGTCCTTTCTTTTTGACCGCATATACTTGGTCTTGGCCTAATTGACCGTTAAGCCCGCCGCTTTTATCGCGACTCTGTATGCGGCCTTAAAATCGATGAATAGGTGGTGTGTATTGATTTGGAGCCACACTGATATAGACCGATCAGGTTGTTGACGAATGGCTTCAGGCGTTTACACAATACGCCAGATAGGATTTTGTAGGCGATGTTAACAAGACTGATGCCCCCAGAATTTTTCGCAGCTCAAAGGGTCGCCTTTCTTGAGAATCGGACAAGCAATGCTGAAAATTCTGAATCTCATTCCGGGAGTAGCAACTCTCAATTTCCTCGACCGTGCGCTCCTCATTCTCCTTCTTTTTACTCCTGAGAAGCCGTTGTTCGTGTCTCCCCTTATGCTCGTAGCGTGATCAGTTCTAGTCCTTCTATGTAGCGCCGCTTAGTATGCATCTTGCTTAGCTGTATTTTTTTTTTTTTTTTTTTTTACCAGGTTTTAGGACGTTGGGACAACGCGTTGTCCATCAAGTGGCCCTTGTGAAGCAGCCGGTAATTTTAATACCGCAACTAAGTAAAACTTATCAAGCAGTTTTTATTTCATAAGTTAATCACGATTGGTAGGACACTTTCCAATGAAAGACCCTACATATTCCGCTTTCTTAATGCGATTTCAATTTATCGCGCAAGGTCCAACGGTTTAGTTCGTTGAAGACGGCGTAGTATGTTTCGTTCGTCCAAGATTTCTAGGACTGTATTGTTGATATGGCCGCTTAACCGGACTTTATGTTTTCGTGCGCAGTTCCTGACTTCATCTTCCACGAAAGGAACTCCGAGGTCTCGATGCAGGTCATTATTTCTTATAAACCATGGGGCACGCACAAATTGTCGTAGCACTTTATTTTCAAAAGTTTGTATTATATATATATTTGATTTCTTAGTACAACCCCAGAGTTGTATACCATAGGTCCACACCGGCTTTAGCACTTACTTATAAAGAAGCAGCTTGTTTTCTAAGCTTAGCTTGGAATATTTACCAAGTAGCCAGTACATTTCTTTGTATTTGGCCTCTAGTTCTTTTCGTTTCTTTTTAACATGCGTTTTCCATTTAAGCTTCGCGTCAAGTGTCATTCCCAAATACTTAGCTTCGTTTGCAAAGGGGATACACACCGAGTTTATAGAAATGGGCAAGTGATTTATCTTTCTGTAGGTGAAGTCAACATGTACAGATTTTGTCTCATTAAGGGTAATTCGCCAGATCTTTGTCCACTCGTAGACTTTATTTAAAGCAGTCTGAAGTTTCGCCGTTGAGTCTTCTATTGATTCTCCAACCGCTAAGATAGCGGTGTCGTCAGCAAAAGTAGCGAGAACAGTATCCTCGACGTGTGGTATATCTCTTGTATATAAAAGGTACAAAAGTGGGCCCAGTACGCTTCCCTGCGGTACTCCGGCTAGGATATCTTTAAATTTCGAAACATCATTTCCGTATCGAACGCGAAAAATTCTATTTTCAAAATAGCTTGTCAATATATTATAAAGCTTTAATGGCAAAATTCGTCGCAGTTTGAACTTCAAACCTTCATGCCATACTTTGTCAAAAGCTTGTGAGACGTCAAGAAATACGCTCGGACAAATCTTTTTTTCTTCCAGGGATTTTTCAATTACATCAGTAATTCTATGCACCTGATCAATTGTTGAATGCTTAGTCCGAAATCCAAATTGATGGTCGGGAATAAGATTTTGGTTTTCGATAATTGGGAGAAGACGTTTTAGCAAAATCCTCTCAAAGATTTTCGACAGGATCGGTAGAAGAGAAATGGGTCTGTATGATTTTTTATCGTTTGGAGGTTTTCCTGGTTTTAGTACCATAATGACTTCAGCAACTTTCCACTGACTTGGCACGTATTCAAGCCTCAGTGCCGCGTTAATAATGTGTAAGAGCTTTATAAGTGCTTTTTGAGGTAGCATTTTCAGAACTTCTCCGGTAATAAGGTCATACCCCGGAGCCTTCTTTGGTTTTAATTTCCTTATTACAGTTTTAATTTCAGCAAGAGTTGCATTTGTCATTACAAAATTACTATATGCTATTTCTAAAGAACTGGTGCCGGGTACCAGTGTTGGGCCGTCGGAGGGCTTGAAAATTTCTTCAAGATAGTCGGCAAAAACCTCCGCTTTTTCCTTATCCCCCTTAGCCCATTCGTTATTGCCGACCTTGATTGGTGGCGCGGGGATTTTGGGCCTTTTTAAGCATTTTAAAGCTTTCCAAAGCGAGTAATTTGTTTCTTTGCCTGCCGTCAGGTTTTGAACATATGTATTTACTTCGGAATTTCTGTAACTTTTAAGAGTCTCCTTGAGCAGATTACAGAGCCTGTTTAAGCGTGTTTTATCCTGCGGCGCTCGAGTTGTTTGCCATCTTTTGCGAGCTTTTCTTTTTTCTCTTATCATATCTTTTAACTCAGGCGGGTAGTTTAAGTTACGTTTAGCCGTGTTTTTTCGTTGACAAGGTGTATTGTTCCACGCAGCACATTGGACTATTTCAACGAAAGAATCCACACTTAGCTGTATGTGCTTGCCGTCACTCCTTGCAGCCAACATATTTCATTGCGGTGACCGAGTGAAACCCAACACATCAGAGGCGGCATCTTTGATGGTTTTTTAGCAATGTTGTTACTAGTCTTCGATATTTGATGCTGGCCATATAGGACCTCTTAAGAGACTAAGGGAGACTCGATCGATAAATAATTTGGCGATCTCATGCGATAGTAGCTATCTGACCGCCTCATGGATGGCGGTAGCATCTACTTTGCAACAGCTAGTTGTTCAACTGCAAGTGGCCTTATTTCGTTTGAAGGGGTTGTCAACAGTAGATCCATCCGTATGCGGAGCTTGTTTTTACTTCCTAGCTGTGGGTGTTTTTTCCATGGCCGGGCAGAGTTACCCCGATAGTGCAATCCCCAACCTGAAAGGCCAGTTAGGGTCGGTTAGACTGAAGCCAATAACCCTGTTCGGGAATAAGTACGCTGCCGTTGTTTAAAGGGCTTATCCGCCACCATCTCTTTTCCAAGACCCCGATTTAGTCTTGGAAATCCTTGCCAGTCTGAGCACCAAATATGTCAGAGTAGCTTGGATAAGGTCTGATTTGTTTTATTCCGGCATTTGAAATCACCGTTGATTCCATCTCGGCAATTCATCCGCGGTCCCGCTTATAGTGCTGCTATATTTATCTGTTGGTCAGCACTCACGCTTATAAGTAGACAAGTGAAGTCCGGATGGACAACGACCAATACCTAATGGTTACCACTTGGAGGTAAAATAAGCAGAATTGACGTCTAGATACATTATTAACACTGGATATCGCCAGGTTGACACCTTTCGTACCCTATTTGTATAGTACCCAAATACAATGTTAAGAATGCTAGAATTCGATAATTGAAGGTTGAGTTGGAACAGAAAGTGTGCCCTTTTATAAAACATCGCTCTGGCGGACCTCATGAAAAAATAGTGCGCTTTCCCATCGTTAGGGCTGTAGTCTTTCCTGGCTGATTTTATAAGCAAAACACCTTAATTGTAACAAACTCCTTGCAGCCAACATATTCCTGAAAATACGAAGTTTTAAACCACTTTTTATGAGTGCAAAAATAATAAAAATGCACTCACTAAACTAAAATTTGGCAACCTTTTTGTCACATTTGGAGCGAATGTCCCAAAAATTCTTCGGAAATTCAATTTGTTATTGATCTCGAATTTTTATGTTTATCAATTTCCAACAAAGATCAAATGAGGATTCGGTAATAATTTCATTCCTAAAAAAAAAAAACAGAGAAAAAAGCCTTGACTTTGGGATGGATACCTCTGGCGTTTGGAGCACCATCATAACCAGCGCTATCATCATAACCGATTTCCATTGAAAGAAGACATAAAAACCGATTAATTGCGAAACAATATTAATTCGTCGGAATTTTCGGGAGACTCCTTTGGTGAGGTCTTCCCAGCTTGAAGTGCCCGCTCTTGGCGAGAAACAATAAAAATGCCAAACCGAAGAGCTGGAATCGATCGTTGCCCAGTCGGTGGTTCAAGATACAGACAAGGTAATCACATCTTGCTATCGGTGGTATTCAGGTTCTTAACGGCTTGTCGTTGTTGGTTATGTCACCACATTTGGATTGAACTCTGATTCCCTCCAGCTCCAGTAGATACGCAGAACCTGTGGTCTGGTCTGGTCCTACGGATATTAACAAACCCTAAGCACGTCCACCGTCCAAACAAGGCAAACAATTTTGTTCGCATTTCTTTGTCTTATCTCTGTTGCAGTCAATATCGTATTGATAGAATGCATAAATAATATTGACAATAAAAATGGGAAAATGTGGACAAGACCGGGGAGGTGTAGAGCAAGGAAAACATTGAAATTCCATTTAACATCGATTATGGAAAAATATTCACTTTCTTGTATGATACAGTCGGGGTGCGCTGGGGATGTTTTTACTGTAGATACTTTTTGGCAAATTGGTGGTGCATTATTTTGTTGGAAATTTTTTTTTTTCTCTTTTCCTGTTTCATTGAATAAATTAATAAAATTTGAAATTTTATTGAAGAATTTTTATAGCTTTTTCGGGGACTTGTTGTGGAAGACAAGTTGTTTGGCCATAAATTAGATACATTGTTAGAATGATTCTTCCTATTTTTGGGGGGACATAAATTTAAAAATGGATGGTAGTGATAAAAACAAAAGAAATGATTACTACCCATACCTTTTTATTACTATTTGTGCGACTGACAAAAATGTGATAGAGTCGTTTCCTGTGATAGTGTTTTCCAGATTTACACCTCTAATGTTGTTACTTCTGCTGTTTCCTGCAGAGTGCGCTGTATATTGCCTCAATACTGCTAAATACTGTAGCATAAAAGACTGACAAAGTAAGACAACATGTTTCGGAACACCCGCAAATAACACAAAACATTAATGGACTAAAGTTATAATCTTTAAATTTAAATTTAAATTTATTTGAAATATTAATAACGACGTCAAAAAGGAGCTTTGGTGGCTGCTCTAGCTGAGTATCTAAAGCTTCCATATTCTTTTGAAAACTCAATAAGCAATGTCATAACGGGGTTGTAATGACCACTCGAAATAGGATCATCATGAAATTAACTTGCACAATGAAGCCTCATCTAGGCATGCATGGTGATATACATAGTTCCATGCTATACAGCTGATCTTTAAACATAAAGGCTGGTATTCAAAGATCTCATCAAAGTTGAAGAGAAACCTAGAAGCCCGGATCTTCCTCTTTCGTAGATTCATTTCAAATCGATTCACTCCATGTTAGGTGAGCTTAAAATATATGAAGCAGCTTCGCAAGTGGACAAGTTATATGACACGATTAAAGTTTTCTTCCAATAATGGCATCATCTGATATTTTTGTATGAGAGTAGGCTTATGTAGAACCTTATAACAAATCCTATCTGTAATATGAAAGTAGTGACAGTGATCAGATCACTCTCACGGTTAAGTTAATTCTCAATTTCTAAACAAAAACAGATCTAAAAAATCTACTTATAGCTCTTTTTATGAATACCTACTAACTAGCACATCAAAGTGATAGTGACAGAACATACAGAGGAGCAATCTCCTCTGACTTATATAACATTTCTGTACTCATTTCCAATAGATTCGCTTATTTTTAACTCAAGGCGTGTTTACTAAGACAGTAACATAGTCCACGGCGAACCGTGGATACTTATCGTCGACAATGGCTTTATTGTTTTTCAAAATACTCTCCATGAAAATCACTTTCGCATCCATTTTAAACACATCATCCGCTTCTTCGCAATTTATTTTTGATGAGCCTGAATAAAAAAGTCATTGAGTGCCGAATCAGGGCTCTACGGCACGACTGATGACCCATCAATTCTATATCTTGGGCGCTCAAAAAGTCACTTGTCTGAGCTGACCTATGAGAGCTCGCATGGTTGTGGTGAAGAATGATTCGTGTTCAGCGGTTGCTTTTTCTTATTTCTCCAAAAACTTCTGGCAAACTAATAGTAGTATACCATACTGAATTGACCGTTCTAGGTTGGTCTAATGGTACGGTGGCGACATGTTCGGTTATTCCGAAGAAACAGGCGACTATTTGGTTTGAAGAGCTTTCTGTGCAAACAACTTTAGTTGGATTTGAATCCAAGTCGACCGCGTTTAGTTTCGGACTCATATTGAAGATCCATAGTACACCGCCAGTTAAAAGCATTTTTCATCAAAACAGCAAGGCAAGAACGGAGTGCTCAGCAGCAGCAGAATCGGAAAAAAAACCGCTCACCCTGCGTGAAGTGGAACTAGAGCATGATGGTGATAATTTCTACTATTTAAACGAGAATCTGAGTACTATACATCACGAGATTTTGCGCCGTGCTACCCGGATGCATTTAAATTTAAACGACTTAGCATATGTGAAAAGATCTGCAAATTCAAACGCCATTCTGGTTCGAAACGTCTAAGAATTGAATGTTCTAGATTGAAGTCCAGAGCAAGCAATAAACTGCAATATTTCAAGGAGCACTACATAACCTTATATTATTTTCTTTTGTATTTTCAATATTAACTTGGTTTAAATTTTACTTGTTTTGTTATTATTAAATTATAAATTCTGTGTTCTTGGTTTGTTCGATTCCATACCAAAAAATGCCTACAGGCTTGGGCAAAAATCATAGGGTCTCTCTAGGTGGTCGCATGAATGAAAATCTGCACAATATGATATGGATCTTATGCGCGCAGAATATTGGTCTGTCATCTTAATGCACATAGCATAAAACCAAAACGGGACGAATTTAATTTCCTGTTTGCAGATTTGTAGTTTGTGTTAGCGCAAAAATGATTTCAAATGGACGTTGGCGACGAAGCTTATAGATTGATTGGTTTTAGTAAGCCTTTCCATGTGGATTAAAGTGTCATCTACGAGTAGTTAGCAAATTAACGCCCAATTGTAGAACGGAGTACGTCTTTATCAACGTTACCTTTGACAACAACAATATTCTTGTGGGTGCTGTATACCGACCAAACAAATACATTCCTATTCACTTGGGTGAGTTTCCTAGAGCAAATTTCATGTAACACCACTGGTATTATAGTATGCGCAGATTTTAACTAAAGCCTTTTAGAGCACCAAAATTTGTTCAACTTCCCAAGCAATTTCTTACCACTCAGTCTACTCCCAGCAAACTCGGCTTAGCCTACTCACTTCACAGAATACGAGTAATCAAATAACTTTTTCGTCATTACTTTAGTAAGTGATTTTAATCACAGCTATCGAGATTTTTGAAACATAAATCTTGTGCATCTGTTGCGGGAGAGGAATACAATGTACTACCTTTTATAATTCTGTAATGATTAAACTAATTTCTTCAAAGTAAGCATTTTTCACCCTAGAGCACAGTTATTAATCCTACATTCCCCCCGGGTTAAATAACGACATTCGAAAACTAATGCAGCTACGAAATACCGCATACTGTAGTTAGAAACGTTTGTTCCATTTTTGCTGTCACCTTAGAAATTAATGCCTCTGGGTGAAAGGCTACAGGATATATTTAAATTTTCAAAACAATCCTCAAAACTGATACACTCATACCTTTTCGAAAGACAGAAATATGGCGTTGCCAGCGAATGTTGTTCCAGTTCCCTAATAGTTCCAGATGGCGTGCCTCAAGGATTAATTCTTGGGCCGTTCCTCTTTTCCCTCGCTAGTTCACTGTAGCTGAATTTATATGTACGCTGATGACGTTCTGAATGACCCACCTCCGATTTGGCTCAAAATTGGTAGAATTACTAATTGGAGCAGTACGAATCATAAGACAAAACCGTTTTGCAGAATTTGATATACAATACATAGATTGTGTGTAATGGAACTTCAAAAATTGCAAACAAAAATCAAAATTCAAGGTTTTTTCTATACGAATATTTTAAAAAATCATGACTTTGGCTGTGTTCACCGGTAACTTTCATTTAGTAAAATGTACTTTGTTGAATTCAGAAGAACGTTAATTTTCAAATTTTCAATATAATTGTTTTCAAGGATGAGGGATATTCCAGAATGTTCTTTTTATTTTTATAGAATAAATATTTCCATATGAAGGCCTTAAAAAATTAAAAACAAAAACTCATTATTTATTTTCTTTTATCAGCATATACGAGTAGATATATATATAATAAGAATCTCTTATTAGTTTTAGAAAAAACTGGATATTTATTCGTTTAAGTACAAACTTTATTACTCAGAAATTAATTATTTAGTGTAAGTCTTAACAATCAGACAAATACATAGGTCGACATCGATCTTACGACTAACTAGTTGAGTGACTAACTAACTCTCCATAACTCTCCATAACTATCCAACTTTGTCTTTACTCGAAGACGAAGTTGGAGGTTGAAGTGCGCGGGAGGACGCACTTGCACACATGATGTTTGCTGGCCAAACAACAGGTGCTGAGTGAACCAGATAAGTGCGTCAACCCTTAGGGGAATAGGAAGATAACATTTTGTTACAATATACATATTCTTCTCCTTGAGAAATAGATGAAATATGATGAAGTCTTCTCGTTTCCGGTACAATTGTTAAACTAGAAAATCTCGATTCCTTCAATAATTCATATTCCTTATATTTTCAGTTGTCAAGTTATATAACTGTAAAGGAGTTATTCGGCTTCGAACGAACTCATCAGTATTTTCAATTCTCACTTCGGTCTGTGTGGGTCCACTGCTAACAAGTCACGTTTTCTGTGAAGTGATTATTAAAAGCAGTGTCACAGATTCTTCTTAATATAGAGTAGTTAGAGATGGGTACCTACGTTTTCTGTCAGGTCTTGGTATGTTCCTACGCTCAAACATAAGTTAAATATTTTGATGGATGTTGCAAATACACATAGATTGAGTTCTTGTTTCACCAATCTCAATATTATTATGAACTCCTCTGAACTTAAAATATATCTTTTTAGAAATGGCCAGAACGAGTAGTTTCTGAATTCTGATTTTCAATCTAATAAAAGAGCGAACGGCCTTACCTTTTAACCTGAGAAAATAAATTGCTGTTACCTTACCGAAACATAGTCTTCATAGCAGCTAATATCGTCTTCATAATAAAAGCTTTTCTGATAAGTTGATGAAAGTTGATCTTTTTGAATTTTTCTAGACTTTTCAATCCAGTAGTTCGTCGATCCTAGAAAATCTTCTATAACATAACAAGTTTGGTGTCCTTATTTTGGTTGTGTCCAATTTTGGTTGCATCATAATCATCGACGATCGTACTGGCCGTAAATCATGTGCATTGGGTTGGTTACGTGGTAAATCCAGAGAATTGCAGCACGTTTTTCACACAAAAGCACTCATTTATAAAAATAACTCACAATTTAATATTGAAATCAACTCTTTTTATACCTATAATATAATATGGAATAAGTTCCGAGCTCAGCACAGGTAGATATCAAGAGAATACAAGTAAACGACGAGGGTTGTCTGAAAAGTTTCCGACCGAACAATGATACAAGACATTTTTTCTCAATTTTTTTTTTTATTTTTTCACATAGTCTCCTTGTAACTCTACACACTTCTCCCAGCGATGCTCCCATCTCTCTAACCCGTTCAAATAGTACAATACTTGGCGTTTTTCTCTGCAAAAAGAAATCGCTTGGGGCTAGATCTGGTGAATAAGGCGGATGGTCAAGCAGTTCAAACTGGAATTCATGGATTTTCGCCATGGCAACCGCTGAGGTGTGAGACGGCGCGCTGTCTTGGTGAAACAGGATTTTCTTTTTCTGCAAATGTGGCCGTTTTTCCGCAATTTCTGCCTTCAGCTTTGGTGAACTTTAGCAATGTTATCGTCAGTGGTTGCAATTTTTGGACGTCCCGAACGTTCATCATCTCCCAAGCTCTTATGGCCACGTTTAAAATCAGCTGCCCAAAATTTCACTGTGGTAAATTATGGTGCATAGTGCTCATACACTGAGTCCAACTCATTTTTGATTTGCGCAGGCGTATTGGCTTTCAAAAACAAGAATTTAATAACAGCTCGATACTCAATTTTTTCCATTTTCACAAAAAACACTCACATCGACTCACTCAAACGACTGTCAACTAAAAACTGCGGGTCCAAAATGACTGAAGCTTCGGTAAGTAACTGTCAAAAGATGCACAACTAGCATTCACTAGCTTTTATTGACGAGTGCCGTTATCTTTACGCTGCGGTCGGAAACTTTTCAGACAACCCTCGTATATCTACAAATGTCAACGGCTTCGCCACATTGAAAGCATCGGTTCCCACTAGATCACCGAAATCAAGCATTGTGGACGCGGTAAGTACCTAGATGGTGGACCACATGGGAACTCGGTACACCGCGTGCTGTTGACAAACGCCACCTGGGCATATACAAATTCATTTGTACCGATCCCTTTAAAATAAATAAATAAATAAATAACTGTATCTACAACTACTAAAATAATGAAAAACGGGCAAAGCGTAGTTATAACCACTAGTTATTGAAGAAATCTAACAAAAACAAGTGCAGTGATGTTTCTTACAAAAAAAAAAAAAAAACAACAGCTACATATGTATGTATGTGCACACGAATTAGATGTAACGATGATAAGAAGTGTAATCTTATTTATTAAATATTCATTTTTGTGATTTACCTTCCTATAAAAAATTATTTTGCCGAACCCATAGAGATCCCAACTTGAAATTTTAAATGAGGATAGAGGACGACTTTCTCGATAACACAATATACAGGGTCTTCCAATAGGGGCTTCTAAACGTTGACAGTTTATAGAGGCCATATAGTTGAAGATACATCTGTCAAACTGGCTGTCATTTATTCAGTCCGTTTTGCCAAATCACAATCACGGCGTCATCGGTCCATATTTCTTTGAGAACGAGGTTGGACAGACGATCACCGCCAACGGCGAACGCTATATGTCGATGATTACCACCTTCTTTTGGTCTGAATTGGATGATGTGCACACAGAACGCGCTACGTGCCACACAGCTAATGCCACATTGGAAATTCTGCCCGAGCGATTCGAGGGCATGGGCATCTCACGTGGAGGTGATGGAACTGGCCACCAAGATCGTGCGATTTGACCCCGTTAGACTTTTTCTTATGGGGTTTTCTGAAGTTGCAGTTCCATGCGAATAAGTCACAAACCATTGCGGTCCTCAAAGCCAACATAGCCCAAGTCATCGGTCAAAATCAGCCTGATTTGTGCGCCAGAGTTATTGAAAATTGGACAGTTGAATGATGTTATATTCCATACATAATGGCATCGATAGGCCTTTCGAACGAATAAAAAAATTCGATGGTATGTATCTCACACACACTTTGTTTTATTTAGATTTAAAGATAGTAGGCGCTTAATGAAAGACCCTTTATAAAGAATAATAAAATAATATTTGTTGAGTTATTCAAAAATAAAAATAAAAACGACATTCTGGAATATCCTTCGTCCTTGAAAAAAACAAATTATGTCGAAACCTTGATAGCTAACGATTTTCTGTATAGAGTGGTTATATTATTTACTTAATTCTGATGAACACTGCCAAAGTTATGATTTTTCAATTGTATAGAAAAAACCATGAATTTAGAGTTTTTTTCAAATTTTTGAAGTTCCATTACACGAAATCTACATATATCGAATTCTCCAAATATTTTTTGCCTTATAATTTGTGCCAACTTTAATGAGGCAAATCGGAGGTGGAATGACCCATTAGCTATTTAGATAAGGCCGGAGTAAACATCAGTAAAGACTTATTTACCATACTTAAATGGTCGAAAAGTAATTTTCTTTCTTAAACCAACAAAAGCCAAGGTTCTTGCCATCCTTAAGAAGACTCCAGACTTATCACTTTTGGGTCAGACAGTATACCCTTTGTCCTTGACACCAAAAATCTGGGACTTACATTTAACAATAATCTCAGGTGGTAGGAACACATCAGCTCTATTCACGGCATTGTCTATAGAGTGCTCCGGACATTGTAAACTGAGCAAAGATACACCCCAATTTCCGTAAGAATAATGCTCTCCAAAACATTGTTGCTACTAATAATGCTATACGGCTGCGAAATTTACTGCACTAACATCGCACGATACATACGAGTATACTCGTATCTACAACCTTCAAAGACACGACCATATCTCTGCCTAGGTACACCAAACAGATTTCGCACATAATACTTTTTACACCACATTATGCAAGCGAGTAAACCTAAGTATCTTAATAAAAGGCTAGGTGTGATCCAATCTCAACGCACTTTTGCTCTCATTCAACAACGATATTCCTTCTTAGCCTTAGAGCGGCAGTTTTTCGTTCACTCGCCTGTGAAACTCCCTCGCAATTACGCTCAGAAGATTACATTTTCAATCTCCACTTCTTAAATGCCTGGCCGGAGACTAAAACTTATTAATTATTTCTATCTTTCCTTGAATTATATATGATATCATTCGAATTTATGAATCCTTATTCTAAAAAGACACTTGTACATTGTACTTTATATTGAGGCTTTCCCTAGGCAAAACATGTACTCGTATGTACAATATACCTTACTGAGAAATCCGTATATTATTCAAATAAATACAAAATTCCAAACAGACTGTGATTGATCTTGAGTGAGTAAGAAGACAAGAGGTACGCAAATTTCTTAGAGACATTGAGTCAGCTTTTAGTTTATCTACAGCGCGAAGACAGCTGGGTTTCTAAGGAAAAAAATATGAATTATCAAGAAAAGTAATTTAGTTGAAGACAAATCCAAAGTCTGTTCTTTAAGAGGACCTATTTTACCAGAAAAATATTCCATACAATAGGACTACTGTTTTTACTAAGGTCCTCTGACCTTGTGAGAGTGTTTGAGCTCCCTCCAAGTCATCCGCTAAAAATCGGAATTGATTCTCACCTGTCGTCCTCCATGTCTGCGTATGGAGACCCACTCATCCAGTCGTTTGAGTAAGCGGATTCCATTGCATTTCGTGCTTGGCAATGGAACTGTCTTCGCGCCGTAACGTGTAACTAATCCACTGCCACTTTCTCGTCCCTATTTTGCTGTCTATTGGTGTTTGCTCGATATTCGGTTTAGCTGGAAGATGATAAATGTATTGCATATGTTTGATTATGTGAAGCGTTGCAGCTTGCTTGAGACGGTGTTGATCACTTTCACCAGAACAGTCTTAGTTTGGTATTTGTGCTGACAATATTGCTTCTGTAGATTTAAGACAGCATGCCAAATGGAGCTTTTGCTTTTGCCATATCTGCTGTCTACATTCAGTTTAGTATCACATCTTCTGAGACTATTCTTCCTAAATATAGAAAACTGCTTTCCTGACTCGCTATGTTAAGACGTTGAAGTCCTTTCGGGCTTATATACTTAGAGCCTTTTTTGTTAGCTTCTGATTTCAAATAGCAATTTGGTTTAATCTGTCGAAATCGATGAACAACAAATGTGTAGCCAAAAGAACGCACATTCCTCTCCAGTTACCATATTGTGTCAAGCTTCCCTTTTTGGCCATCTTAATAATCATTCTTCTCTTCTAATCTTTGCTTTTTTAGTTAGTTACAAGATTTCCCACGAAATTTTGTGCGCTTTTGTGGGTTTATAGGGTAAATCGCTGTTGCCTAAGTGGTTAGCTACTCTAGCTAGTTGTTCCTCATCCGATGTAACCAGAGTTCCGTCTAGTCCTGCCCCAGACCGAAAAACATTTTCACAAAGTTTCAGTGATCGTCAGTCCTATTAGGAGCGATGCTACTGATTGTTTTTGTATTTGTGACAAGGTGGTTTCTTATCTGTGGGCGCACTTTGGGGATACCGGAGCCTTACGGTATTATACCAGGGTACTCTTAGGAACTTGTATCTGTTGCTATTAATAGATGCAGTACGAAAACGTATATTTTTAGTAGCCACCATCAGATGGTCGTCCCTCTTCAATTCGATGTCTGCACTAATAGTCAGAACAGATGTCAGCACTAAAGAAATTTAACGTTATTGGCCTTCAAAAGGTCACTTGATACAGCGTCTTAGGTTAATTTTGGAGCCATCCGTGAAGGCTTCATTCCTTTTCTTACCGATACCATACCTGAGCACAACTAATCCCAGCATATTCGCATAAACGTAAGACCAGTATTTCTACTCCAAGTTGCCTTCTATCAAAACATGCAGCAAATCGGAATGCTTGACTGAATACAAGCTAGTTCTTCCTTATTTTCCACATGCACTGTAGTAAATTGCTCTTTTCGTTGCGAACTTCTTGACTAATTCTTATATTTGGCGCTGCCAACAAGAATACTTTTTGAGGTCATATATTGTACATATTAGTCATATGCCATCCAAGACTCAAAACACTTTAAATATTAATGTGAACCTTAAAGATACGCAACATGTACTTCAAGAAGATCTTTTGCTATATCTTCGATGATGTTGATTTAGTCATCAAAGTTTTACTAAGTCGGGAGCCCCAAAACTATTCTGTAAAAGATCCATCAAATGTTAACCCTTTCTGCTATAGGTCTACGTCTTTTCCATTCATTGATATGCAACATTTACAAAACTTATTGAACAATCTGGTATATGACCCCAACAAGAAAGCCTCGTTAAACCACTTTCGTAGACGCCACTCATCTTACATAACCTAGATGCTACCATCTGTATTTTTATTTATAACCATTCAGCCAATTAAATACGGATACCAACATTCCGGTGCGACTAAATCAGCCCACTTTTTATGCTAACCACAAACTCATAACCCGTTCCGTGATACGAGAAGACAACTTGTCCACCAGCTGACTCTGACTCTGTCCAAAAATTGCTGGAAATTAGATCGTAAATTAATTAAACACATGAATGTAAGGCGTTCATCTCTTTAGAGAAAAACGAAAAGCTATCCAAAATTATGCAGATGACCAGACAGGTATCCGTAGATACTTGTCTGTTACCGATGTTTTGGATTGTATAAATTTGAACGCATGCGTAACACCGTCATGAGTTGGCGTGAGTGATTTATTAGTCTTCTTCCCTATGAATGGTTTGTAAACCTTGGCAACTAATCTCATAAATTTACAAACGTACGAATCCGCATGATGAGCGGGTTAACCGCTATAAATTGTTAGACCATCAGATAGGGTCTATCTAGACTCATGGTTTGCTTTAATTGAAAGTTAATAATAGTAATTGGCGGTGGTTAATTTTGCAATTTAAACCCTTTTTTTTGCTGAGATAGATTAACGAACTTTATGTGAGATGGGTTGAAGTTGAACTTCCTTCTTAAGATTTATTGTGACGGCTTATCGATGAATATAAAGTAGGTAAAAGTTAACAACCTTACGAATCTTTTTTTAGAGTTTTGGGAACTCATTATTCGACTCATATGTAAGACCTTTGTTGTGACATCAGCAACACACTAGAATGGCTTGGTTGAGGTTAAGATATGGGTTAATGGCGGAATATATTTATAATAGTATTAATTTAAAGAAATCTTAAGATGAACGTAAACAAACTCCACCCACATCTGGATAGATGGGATCCTGACCCTATGAATTCATCACTTGGTTTCGACTGAACTAAAACCTTGTAAACATATCGGTTAAGACCAATTTCGAGGAAGACTGGACACTGAAAGACCATAGAATGAACTATTGAATCCAAAACTGCCTTCCCAATGCAGGATCGTCTTTGTCTTGTGAGACTTCACTTCAAATTTTAGTGGGCTGAACTCGACAAGAAGGAGTTCCGGCCAAACATTTCCGTCGACATTGATGGTGCTTTCTACATTGGAGCTTTTAACAGAAATTATCTTAGCTGTCAGAAGAAATACGTTCTTCTGTTGATATCGATGAAGATCATGGGAATGAACAGTTTTGAAACGTTATTGAGTCCAATAAATGATTAACTAGTAATATTTTTTATTGAAAACAAAGTTTTATGAACGTTTATAGCCCTAGAGAGTAGGAAAAATGTAAAAGCTAACGTAGGAGAACGCTTCTTAGAAAGTAGTGACTGTATAGTTTTCAGACCAACAGATTTGTGTGTGTCAAGATCTTCACGTTCTCTGCCTACTATACGAATGCCAAAGCACAGTGGTTCCATTCAAAACTTGAACCCCGTACGTCTACGCAAAGACATGACACAATATGTAAGCGTCATCAGTTGTACGCGGCAGTTATGCAAAGCCGAGGTAACTGCTTTCTCCTTTTATAAGGCTCGGCGGCTTCTTTGGAAATCCTTACAAGAAATACTTTTTCTTCTAAAGTGTGTTCCTATTTACGAGTAGCAATATACGACTAGGGCTGCAATTATGAGGTTAAAATTCATTTTATTGTTTTGTAGCGGTTTTCTGTTTATTCAGACTCAATTTTGGCCAGATCTGTCTAGACATGCCTAGGTCTTGTCAAAGTGAGATCTTTTTGAAGTTATCCCATGACTGGACAGTTCATCGCCCTTCACTGAAGAGATGGTATTGTATTGTATTTTCAAAATTTTTCCGAAATACTTTATGAGATCGACAATCACCACCAGCAATAGTGAAGGTATTCTTCTCTGGGAATAGCTTCTGCACGTGGTTTTGTTGCCGGAAAAGAGCTTACCTTAATCTAGTATAGATACCTCTGCTTCTCACTGATTCTAAGATCACTGAGGAAGTCGGTGATTACTGCGGTCTAAACATGGTTGCCAAATAGGTTACATCCAATACTTCACTTAAAGTGGAGTAATAGTAGTGTTGGGTAAATTTAGGTCCCAACAAATAGCTCTGTCCATTTATCGTGGTCTTGCGATAACCACCTTATCTTCTAAGCTGTATGGTTATTTTGTTCAGCCGCAGCGTCAAATAGCCCGTTTATCGTTCGGTGAGCGCGTTACCTTCCATTTGTGACATATTTTCCTGTATTTACGCCGAAATTAAATAAAATAATGATCTTAATCTCACATGTTCATTTCAACATAGAAGCGATCCGCCAAGTGATCACAGAGCTATAAGGAGATATTTTTTTTTTCTTTAACGAAAAAACCACTTCCAAATACGCGCTGCTTCTCCTCTACTCGTATCTATCTATACATATTATAGTAAATATCACGGCTTGTCATATTTTGATTAGTGCTCATGGTCTTGTAGACAGCAAAAAGAAAGACAAGTCGATTATTTGCTGCTATAATATCCGTCGCCTTATTAACAGGAGGACAACGACGTTTGAGCAGAATTGTTAACACATCAGTTGCAATAAGCTTTTCGTCCAATATCTCGAAAGATAAACGAAATTGCAATAGAACGCTTAGTCGATATGTCAACGTTGATCAATTGCTTGAATTCGTATTTATGTACATGCGGACTTCACTCAGGTGGAACACCGACAGGCTTCGGAACAAATTAGTGACTAAATTAGTTCAGAAAATAGAAATATTCAAGCTGAAAACATGAAAACAGAGTCAAGCCAAAGAGCTTGTATTTTCATTTCGTCATCACTTCATTATCTTCTCTACGTAGATGTCTATGGTTTTCAAGGCTTTTTTTTCTCAAACTCCTAACTTTGTATTACAAGCAACCCCACATATGTATAGATTATAGGAGTGTACAATATTTTAAGAGATTTGAGAACACCATAACGTCCTTTTACGTTGGTTAATTTTGGTTTGATAAATATGCAGAACCAAATTCCAAAAGACAGTCGATGCATTGATTAATTAAAATGAACCAAATTGACTTTCTGCAGTGGCGCGTGATTCTAATGTCATGAATCTGAGACCTATATATGAGTATGTTAAGTCTACTGCAACACGTATCATCAGATAAGATGCCCAAACCACGACTTCAGCTCAATTTCGTATACGATGACCTTGCTCCAGATCTCGTCAATAAAAGGCATTTCTCCTGTCCAATAGATTTTGAACTGCCATGACCTATCCGCCCGTCTTTGGCAATCACTCCAAAAGTCCAAGATGAAATTTTTGATAGAAAAAAATCCGAAGAAAACACCCTCGCTACCATATTCGTTTTAAGAGCTACATATGACCGACAGTCACGCAAACGGTCAAATATTTCACCTCTTAGCCATCATCACCATCATCTTAATCATCATCGTCAACATCAACATACAATTGGTTTTCCAATGCACATCAACGTACCTAATGCCCAGTCCCTTGGATTGGTTTTGGAATTTGTTTTTTTGTTTTGTTTCTTTACCATTACGGTCAAGCGTGCAGGTTACATAAACCGTTTTACCATCGCACAAGTCCAGCTAAGTTCCCAAGCGCGTGCATACTGCACATTTCTTTCTATCCATTTTTGAAATTTTTCTTTTGCTGCGACCAGGATTATTGGATTGAATCTATTCCACGACGACCGTACCTTTTAAATCACTACGCGCACTCACTCACTCAGCACGCCGGCCGGCCGGCCGGTAGAGCATATCGACTTCAGCTTCGACTTCCTATCCAAACCAAACCAAACCAAACCGAATCGAATCGTATCTCCACAATAGTGGTAGAGGCTCCCGCATAAAAAGGTGCAGATGTTAAAGCCCCCAAAGACCGTCGACCGAAGGTACAGAGACCTGGATAGAGATACAGATTCAGAGAAGAACAAAAAAATAAAAATAAAAATATTTATAAAAAATACGAGTCCAACGATATGGTCATAGTAGATACTCGTCGTAGATACTTTTCTTCCTTATTATGCCATCAGCGCAGCAGGGTTTCTTTTGAGGAGGAAAGAAGCAACGTCTTGAGCCGCACTTCTCAATGTCGATACGATCGAAGAGAGTCGTGATTTCCAAGTTTTCAAAAGCGCGCGGATACTGTTGCATCGACAGACGGTCACAAATCCTCAGACCATTTGCAATGGTTTATAGAATGTATGACTAGACCTAGACTCAGACCTAGCCCAGAGTAGAAGAGTGAGATCGGCATGGCTTCTAAAGTGCAGTTGATTGCCCACCGAAGCACCTATAATTAGGAAGTTGCATGAAATTTTGCGTAGTATAATAGCCGGAATGATAGATCATCGTGCTGCAGACTATGCTGTGTGTGCTGCATCATCATCATCATCTTCATAGTCATGGGTGCAAAGGTGGTGCAATCATTAAGATACCGATTGGAGGATCTCTTCCAAAGTGGTGATGGTGCTGGAATACTGTTTTGTTCTTTTTTTATTTATTTTTTTTTTCGGGTGGTACCGAAACGATGAATAGACTGAGATACGATCCACAGAGGTCAGTCCTCTATGAATATGAAGGCATTCGGCATAAACGGAAGGCTCAATGCGCTCAATTATTGAGTGTTTCGGCAGATGATATCTTCTTGAGATGCAATTGTAAATTGCCCTCCACCGGTATCGCTCGCAATCTACTGTTTTATTGAACCGAATCAGGCACAATTATTGCTGAGTATACCCTTACTGCGGTATCTATGTACCTAGTCCAAGTTTGGTCAGTCTATCTATGCTTGGTCGTTTCCAATTAAATTCATTCTCATAGTCGACTGGGAGTCGATTCATGGTTCAACTTTTACCCAACTCATGGCAAATTCATGGGCAACTCACGGAAAACTCACAGACCATCTAAAAAGGACAATTAGCCTAGTTTTGTTCATTTGTTTGCGCAGCGGTTTACCAGTTTATCTGTGTACTGATCTTATTGTGTGTTCTGATGAAATAATTACGAGAGAGATGTACATATCTGTATTCTTTGGTCGTTGAACTGCGATTTCGTAATTATTAAAAAGAGAGGGAAGACCCCAACAAAGTGACATCATAGGCGTTTTGAGTTTGATAGAATCTAGTATTATAGCCTCAGGAGAGAATATCTCATCGGATGACCTCTGGGGCCAAAGATATCCAGCAGCTCATGCCAATAAGAAATAATGGTTAGATACAATGTATCTAGATATATTGTGAATGAGAATTGATAATGAAAGATTACCGTCTGGGTGAAGATGGGTTTTGATTAATTCAACGAAATGATGTGAAGTTTAATTAGCCGCATATACAAATCACCAGATAATTTGATGGTCATTTGTTATCTATCTAATGATTGGTGGTATTCAAAAAGTTCTTTCCAGATCTATTTGGGATATGACAGAAGCACAATATGTGGCCAAATATCCTAGATTCCATATGAATAACAATAGATGCCACCTACTGACGTGAAAAGTTTGTTGATGGCATGAAATTGATTATTGAAATATTTTTTCTGATAGATCAAGGTCAAAGCAAATTTGATTTTTTAGCACACAGTATCGATCGACATGATTTATGGCCTCAAATTCCCATTGCGATTGGAAGCAAATGCATGCCAATACAGATGGGTTATATTTCTGAATGAAGAGAGCATAGGAACATATCAGAGGTCGTTATTATTTAAGACAGAACATTAATTTGAAGGCTTAAAACTATCACCCACGTTTCCTTGAACTAGCCATGCTTTCGCTGAAATCTCGGAAAACGTTGATTATTTTTGAAATGCATGTCGAAGATCCTTTAACCCTAGGAATTTTCTGAGCGATTTAAGTTAACATACGGTATCCTGTCTTCAAATATCTGGGACGTATTATTCAACTAAGTCGGTTCAGGCTTGTTTCCTTGATTGCTTAATTTTTCTGATTTCGAGATGTCGATGTATATTTGATCTCAAACAGAGATTTTACATAAAATCAGTGGCGTTGTCCGAAGTAGGCCTGGGCCTTAACCAACGACCGTTTCAATTTAAGTCAATCTTGTACAAATTGCTTCTAGTTGTACACACCAAGCTGGTTTAGGTTGAGGCTGATCTGCCTTAGCGAATTCAAAGACACTCCACACCGATGGCGTTCATTTTCTCAACATAACTCGTGGTCTAAGCTGATGAATTTTTGCTCCTCTGACAAGGTCAATGTAGCTGTATAGCAGATACAGCTCGTTGTTGCATCTTCGTTCCCAAATTCCGCTTAAGCAGAAGGAACCAAATATCACTAAAGAACTTTTACCTCAAAGCAACCAAGGACATTTTTATTCGCTTTCGATAAAATCTTTGAGTTTACCTTGGAGCTCGTTAGATAAACCTCAGAACTACTGTATAGTGTCTTGGTGTTGTTGCGGTGCGCTATTCGATCGATGACAGTTGGTGTTGGATACACAACGGACAGCATATTCCTTGTTATATCTTCATATGCCACTAAGTCCATCTTCGCTGCTTCTGCTTTAATGGCTTCCAGTGAACGGTATTTATTTTCTTCCTTTAACATCACTGTTATCAGGTCGTCATGATATCATGTCACTTTGTCAAAATCTTTTTTTGGCCGTGGGCGTCTTTCATTGTCATCCTAAATAGATGAACGAGTTTGGCAAAGAAATGTACAGTACCTCAAAAGTTCGCTTTTATACTTAAAGTTCACGAGCTGGTCCTATTGTTATTTGCAGCCGCCCTTTTACAAATCTTGGTCAAATCTCCGTATGCTTGCGAGCTCCGCTTATTATACTAGACGTTCCATCGCGGTAGTTAGGTGAAGCCTAATATATGAAATGCGTAGTCTTCGATGTCCTGCTGACAATTTCGTCACTAGTCTTCTACGCTCAACGGAGATTTTGGGATCAGAAAAGGTTCTAACAGTGGACAGTTACTACTTCCAAACATAGTCTTTACTTCGTCTTATCTGTGTCCCAGATCCTAATAGAATCTTTAAATTTGACAATGCGGATGAATTTACTAGACAAGACTCGGAGGAGGACTTGGGTATGATGTAGGTATCAGAGCTGAGTTGAGATCCTTGTATGTCACCAAGAGGTGACCGCGGCCACAATTTACAATCAGCCTCTTCGAGTGTCTTGAGGTCTCGTCGAGATATCTTTGATTACCAAATATCCCGGATAATGTCGGCATAACGTTACGTATAAGGCCCACTTAATTGACAAGTGTAAGTTCCACCACCATCACCGATAACTTGGTTTCGATTCTGATCAAAAGCCTCATCATCGAATAACCGGTTTTCGAAAACTGATCAATGATCGCAATTTGCTGATGGTCACTTTTCTCCCACTTCTGTTGGTCACGTGAACGTTTTTGGATAATGTGAGGTTCCATGTGGTCTCTTTGCCTTTCTTAGCGCTCTACACCAGTCGCTTTGTTGTTAATTATCTTTCTAAGAATAAGGACTTACTGGCCTCTCCGGAGTGTTCTTTTTTTTTTTTTTTGGTCACTAGGTTTCGAACACTTTGGCTGGTATCTTCAGCCGTTAATTTTGAAAAGCTGTCGTTGAGCGAGCCCATTTCTGTAGGGGCTATGTGGCTAGTCTCCACCGATATGGACAGTTCGACTGTAGAAGAGCCAAGGCATGGCAACTTTGTTTATTTTTTGTTTCATGTTTTTGTTAGTGCTGATTATCATTCAGAAAATCTGTTCTGGCAGAGCTCTACTACCAAGGTAATTCACTTATATTCGTACATCTGCCTATGTAGACGATTACCGTTGGCATCCAATTCTGTTTCAGTATTTTTTTGGGCATGTAGGGTAAGTTTAAGGAGGTACTTGTTGTGTGTTGATCGTGCAATAATCGTATTACACTATCTTTTCATCTCGCTCCAATGATAACATATCCTGTCTTCGAACTTGTTCTTCAAATAGAATGCTTTTAATCTGGCAACAATCTCAAGCTCCCTCCTTAAAAATTCAACTACGAGCATCCAGAAGTACATGCATACAGCAACAACAAATACACTAGTTCCATAAATTGAATTACAAGATTGACTGTATCACAAGCCGCCAAAGTCAAAGCCTAAGTTGTATGCTTGTTAAACAAATCGCTGCGCTGGCGCTACTAATTTTTGTTAAAACAATTTTTGAGCGATTTTAAGTGACTCATTTTCCAGATAAATTTACACGACAGTAATTTACGCAGGCGCCAGTTTTGTGTTACCCCTTCCTCAGAATCCGTATGGTGGCACTGAAATTTAATAGTAAGCCGCCTCATATACCTTTTAGGTCTCTTAAGACTCTTACAAACGTCTGAGACTTATATATGCTTCTATGCCTCTAATGCAATGTGTCGCTATCTTGTGGCATTTCAGCCGCAATCCATTGTGTCAGTACAGTCATATCTTGCAGCGTAGCTTTATTGTCAAGCCGAACTGCAAGTATCTCTCGCGGGATTTGATCGTAATAATTCTTGCGTGGAACGGCAAGCAACAGGCTTTGCCCCTTTAGAATTGTTTCTTCGACAAATGTGGAACCATAACTTTCCGCCCACCCGGTATGCTAAATTATGATCTTGTTTGCATGTTCGACTGTGTAAGAGTATATCTCCAAGATAGACGTACACGTATTTGTATCTGTACGATTTTCACACCTCATTTCAGCTTGATTCTAGACATGGCTCTCGACACCACCATCGTCGTCGTTGCACTGCTGGCATTTTGACTTTAATCAGCGTATCTGCTTCAATCAAGAAGAGCCTTTGAGTGTGCGCCTCCATCGAGTTGATTGGGTTCATCGTGCGAAAGTGAGTGGCCAGCGACTGACGCTGCAGCCGCCTCTGGTGGATTAATCTCGCGTAATCGTTTAAAACGTGCCTCTCAACAGCGCAAATTGATTAAATGCAAATTTTCTTTTAATTAAATTGGAATTAATTTTCCCATTGCATAAAGAGTACGAGTACGAGTACGAGTATCTAAGGCGCTATACTTCTATCTTTTTATTATTCAAGTGAGGGATGGAAGGTCGCTTGGATAGACAACGGTGATAGTTGAAACTGTTGAGCTACCTCGATCACTGTGGCGTTTCGAAGACCCCCCGTTCTGGTATCGCATGTGATCTGACAATCTTACAATGATGATCGAGAGTTGTCAGTTTAGTGAGTACGCATCTGGAATGGCATTTGTCTGGAAAAATACAGATTTGCATTTAGCGTGATCAGAATCGTGCGAAACGTGGTAACGATTATGACGATTACGACGACTTTACCGACATTTCAAGCGACTATGAGGGGAGATTATGGGTGAAACTAAGGAAAAGAATTTATTTTTCTTATGAAAATGATTTGGAGGTGTCAGGTGTCAAATTGTGTCTTCTGATGAGGGTCTGCAATCTACGAACGACTGGGAAAGTTAGCGAGCGAGAGTAGGTGTCATGGTTGAAATGGGTGAGCGATTGCCTATTCTGGTCACGTTTTAGGGTCGCTGGAGACTTCTTCCGTTTCGGGTGCTATTCCCAGGAGATGGTGATGGATTAGGTAAAATTGAATACGGGTATCCTCTGTTTTATGATTTATTTGTGCATTGACTTGATGACCCCACGAGATGCTCAGGGTAGGTATTCGTAACTGTGAGATGGAAGTTTTTGGTGAAATTATTCAAGTCACGTTTGACGCCAGTTGGAGGCAATTAGTTGTGCAGCCCAATGCATTTTATGACTACCAAAAGCGTGCTTGGAACCTTTCTTTGTTTTCTCTTTTTTTCTCTCAATATCCGTTTCTAAGAGTTTTTTTTATGGTTTTCAGAAACTTCTGATCATGGCTATACCTGTAGTATATTGGTGATGGACAATGAACTTCTGTCCAAGTCCACAAAGGTTCAAATGTCTGGTACGTAATCAAATATTGGGTTTTCAATTAAAGGTTATACATTTTTATGTTGGTAATAAATTTTAATAATTGGTAAACGTTGCTCGTCCAAGTACTGAACCACGGCTAAATGATAGTAATGACAGTTTACAATAAAACATTAATGGTACATTGAAAAAAGGTTGTAGTTCTTAATGGAAAACCCAGTATAAGATATTCTTGGTATCACCTTCTTAACTTCCCGCTTTGTGGTTGCGTGGCGTAGTAATAAAGTTCGAATCACAAGCTAACACAGGAAAACAGAAAAATCATTTTTCGACGTCATCACTTTCTCCGCAGACAATGTAATCCTCCGGAAATGAGGCCAATGCAAAGAACACTCGACAGTTCTCCGTTCGAAATCAAGAAAAATCCACATGTTCCTCTCTCTAATATAAAGCTGAATCTGAGTTGTATAGATTTTACGCAGTGTCAAGTACTTTTTATTGATCGGCTTAGTAAAAATGTTTTAACTGCAATTGGGTCGAAGGCTTTCTTTCTCAATCTGGTTTACATAAACATATTTTATCTTCAAGCATGTGCGTTGGCGGATGACAAAGTGCTGTTGGCTAATAATGAAAAAAATATGCAAAAGGTTTGGAAAGATATTGTACATTAGCAACGCAGAAACTTGAGCTCAATGTTGATAAGACAAAAGTGGTGGTGATCGGTAATGAAAGAAAGATTGGTGGATAAAGAAGTCATTGAGCTGATGCAAAGATATAAGTAGCTGGGTAATATTGTAAACAGCAGAGGTAATTCGGAAGACGGATTGATGGCGAGGATAAAAGCGGCAAATAGTGCGCAATAGAGTAGACAAGTGAAGAAAATTTGGAAAACAAGACCAGGAGGAAAAAACACAAGAAATGTCCAAATATATGACTTGGCTATACAAATAGCAAAAGGCAGGATCCGGTGGAGATATTTCACGAGATAATAAAAAGGAGGGAACCACTGTTACCACCTCGACACCTCAGGGTAAAAGAGGGCCAGATTATATATGTATGTAGGTACGTAAACTTTATACTTATACCCTTTACAAGTACTCGCCATGCTTTCAATAAAGGTCATGACTAATGTATCCTACAGAATAGTTTACTTGTCTCCTGTGTTTTTTGTAAAGATACACGCCAGCTTTTGCACCGTGTATCAATATTTATGTAGTATACGAGTACCACTCAGACAAAGAACTGAACTATTGTAATATCCCTACAACCACAAAGTCAAATTTTTCACAGGGGTCGTCACCCTTACAAAAAAATGGGAGCTGGTAGTTACATTTTTTCATTCAAGCTTACAAACTAGAGAAACATACCTCTATACTAAGGATCCAAATGGCTACAATTCAGGGTTTGGTACTAAAAGCTTTAGTAAACAAGTTATTCGGTGATCTTGCGTTGCATAATCCTATATGCAAGTAAATCCCAGATCGTCGAGTTGTCTCTAGATGACCACTAGACAGCTCATTTTCCCAGCAACATGTACATATTATGGATGGATGCTAAGACGTAAAATTTTTTTATGAACTTTTTTACAGATTTAATAAATTTTTACCCGCAAGCGATAAAATTCCTACGAATAAAGTTCATACATTACTTATTCTTTAATGATTCGCATAAAACCAACTGGACGCGATTTAAGGAGGAGCACGACAAGTACAATAGTGATCCCCTAAGCTCAGAACAAAACAGTGTTTGGGGAAGCTGTTCAGAACATGAACAGCACCCTAACCAAGTGTTTCGAAATGGCATGTCCAGCTAGTAAGCCCGTTCCTTGATGGAACGCAGACCTGCAATGTCTTCGTAAAGAATCCAGAAAGCTTTTACACAGGTCACTTAAGACTAATTTGGAAGAAGATTGGAATCTTTACAGACCGAATCAAAAAGAATTTAAGAGGCTTATTTGGATTTCAAAGAGCGCCGTTTACAAAGTTTTTTGCAAAAAGATCGAAACTATCGGTGAATCCAGTAGGCTGGTCAAAGTCCTCAAAAGGGGAAGATCAACCAGGCTGGAACCACTCAGAAGATCTGACGGTACCTATACTGAGTTGAAAGCAGAGATTCTCCGTCTCACTTCCCAGGTAACCTAATCATAGCTCACAACTAGCCCCTATCAACGAATCTGGTAGAGAGCTGAACAACAAAACACGTCGTAGCTGGTATATCTCATATGTTATCGTCACAGATAAGGCCAGTAAACATGCTGTTGCTTACTTGGATGGCTTTATGTCGCCTGACACCGATGGTATATATCCAGTTATGTTACAAAAAGGTATATACCAGCTGCTGGCAACTCTGATGAAAATTTTAAATTTTCACTTCTAGCCTGGCACTGGCATACAACCGAATCCCTGGTGAACAGTGAGTCTATAAGTCTGACTTCCTTCATGCTGAAAAACATCGAGATCCATGTGCGCTTCAGAATCTGCTAGACACTCTACAAGAAAGAATACGCGCTAGACATTTACATCAACATTGGGGTGCTTTCGACAAAGCCACTTTCGACGGCATGTGTAACACGGCCAGACCATACGGCGTAGACAATGCTGGTGAATAGAATACTGATTGCGGATGCTGACTATATGTGATATGAATATGTGATAGCGGGGTTGCTTGCAAGACAGCGTTCTATCTCCACTGCTATGGTGCATATTGGTCGACTCACTGCTTAACGCGCTCAATAGTTCTGACATCTCCGCACAAGCATACGCGAATGATGATCTATACTGTATGTTGGAGTGTGTCTAGCGACTGTCTGCTCTAAAACCTGATCTGGCTTTCAGCCAATCCTCTCAATACTGAAGTTTTTCTCTTTACGATAAGGAGGAAGTTGGTTGGTCTGACACATATAGTGATTAAAGGTATCACCATCTAATTCTGCAAAGAAGCTAAGTGTTTGGGTGTCATCCTGTATAGCAAACTTCTATGGACTAAACATGTTACGTCAAAAGCCACTGTTGGCCTTCTGGGAGTGCAAAGGAGCAATCGGTAAGACGTGGAGCCTGTTACCGATATCTACTCGGCTATGATGAGGCCAATTATATCCTATTCGTCGGTTGTCTGGTGGAGTAAGCTCTCACGAAAATACGTTACTGCTGCTTTTACCAGACTCCAAAGAACGGCCAGTCTCAGCTGCATGGGGCTTTCCCTAGCACTCCTGGCTCTATTCTAGATACATTGATGAATCTCCCTCCCGCTAGTATTCATATCATGGGCTGCACTCTCAAATCCATCTTCCATTTAAAAAACAAAAAGTGGTATTTGGTACAACACGCACTGTAGCTTTGATGACCTTGATCGGATATGCCGTCCGATGCAATAACACCGGAACTTCTGTTGCGGAAAAAATACGAAATCAACTTTCCCTTTGCAGTCGGATCTTGAGGGAAGGCTACAAAACCAATATAGAATGTGGCGCTAATGTCTTTCTGGAGGACAACAACATTAAATTACGCATTAGAAAAGCTTGTATCTGTCTTCCAAGCGGAGATTTACGCAATTCTGATGGCAGAGAACTATATTCAGGAGAACCGGTGGAACGACAGCCACGTTGTTTTCGTTAGACCAAGATAAATAAAAAAACAGGTGAACTTGACTACTGATGGATGGACTCCTGCCCAACTACTTATTTTCGCTGTCTTTGTGAAAGAAGTGTGGCATTTAGCATCTTTCGGCTTCGAATAATTGTCCAGTTTTCTTGCGTCGTACATCTGCCGCATGGTTTCCCCTCCTTTTTAATCGTCCCTTTGACCATTGCCTATCAGAGCGTGACTATTCCTAAAGTCAATCTTGTGTTGTGAGTAGCAATAGTCTGATCCAGTGGACTTAGATAAATATAACGAGTAACAAGTTCTTCTTCTCAACCATTTCTGCATCATTTCAGCTTAATTTACCGAACGTACCACTCCAGAATCTGCAGGATCATTTAAGTTAAAAGAGTTACTGTTTTAGTGTCTTAAAGGATGGAAGGCTTGTCAGTATTTCCGTGTTGGCATCAATTATCATCGCATCGTCAATAGTTACGCAAAACATGGATGGTCGATGTTGCGAGTACTACATATCTGGAGAACATATGTCCATTTGTCATGGTGATTCCTCATATTTATTTACAAATTTATGTTTGGTTAGGACGTCATTGCCATTGGATTGCACACTTTTGGTTCCAAAGCCTTCTCATTAGTTTTTTCAATCAGCAGATATAATTTTGTACAATAGATTGCTTCACATTTAAGTCCCGTGAGTAAGTGTCATCCTTAAGGTTGCTCTCTGATTATTAAAATAATATTTTTTTATCGACTTGGATAAGAGCACTGCAATCTAAACCCAGTGATGTAAATGTACACAAGACGCTGTAAGCAGAGCTTTACTTCACAGTATTCGTTAAAAGTAGCTCTGGAATCCCGAATATTTAACAATATTCGGTGGCTTTATTTGATTGTCAATGCATGAAGACTTCCTGAACAACGATTTTGCTAGAGAATTCCAATATTTCTTTCTGAATATTTAACGGCTCATCAATTCACTCATCCATGGCGGTATTTTTTTTGCCAGCCGGCATACCAATCGGTCTAAGATCAAGTGCATTCCTGGTCTTAACTGGAACCCATTGGTTTTCAGTTAGTTCAAAAGTGACATTCTTTTAATCGGGAGCAAGAAACGCTCACCATTATCCGCCTCTTGTTTTGAATACCACTATTCGGTGTTAAGCTGTTTCTAACAAATGTTGGGTCATCGCATGATTTCCATGGAGTTTGTTGAGAAGCGCCGTGATGGTAAAGGATCGGCTTATTGAAAATATTTAGCAAGCCAGACTCTTTCCTCAGATTCAATTCATTCTTTCAGAAAGATTATACCCCGACGAAAGTCTCCCGTCATAGAGGTCGGCGTCTGCATGGATTAAATTAATAAAACTTGCATATGTCATCTTATTGCCTTTTGTATACATTATGTTCTTGAATTCAAGTACTACGCCACTGCAAGATCACATGGATAATTTACTAAAATATATTAATGATTGAGCCGTGCCCTTGGCACACTTTAACTTAAATTCGAACCATGTGACCAAAAGGTACGAGTTAAGACTCCTCTCCTACACCTGACAATCTTTCCTCGACGAAGGAGTCTGGCCTTGGCACTTGGGGATTCTAAGAAATCGTCCCCGATTCAGGTCTCCATCAGCAGAAGTTTCACTAGTGTGTAATTCCAGAGCTTATAGCAGGAGGACTTCTAATGTGGTCAGCCGAGTAAAATCAGCTGCCTTCTAATTTTGGCGGTTTCCTCATTGATATCAGTCAAACCAGACCTCCTAGCCTCTGCTTGAATGGATATTAAATGGATATAAATTACAATCCCTCCTGTGGTTTATAACAATTTTTTGTAAAGACGGTAACGAAAAAGAGAGGCCAAAACTGGTTTTAGAAATTTGACTATTTTCTTTTTAATTTCTTATCACAGATTTCTGGCTGTATCTTGACTAAAATTCAACAAATGTTGGCTTCAACGTCTGAGAATCATCTGCATTCGCGTTAATTTCATGCTATTGGCGTCAGATTTTTGTTATCAAAAATTAAGCTTTCACTCAGAACAATTGTACAATCCTCACACTGTGTAACATTTGGCGCCATGCTGTTGAAACTATCTGTCCTCCAGATCAAGAAATCCAAAGTGAAGACCGATGACGCTGTCTAACTACAATGTATACCAAAAAGATTTGCCTGCCTCCTATGCGGCAATTTTCCTTGTTAACATACCCAGGGAGGCGAGAACGAGCCTCATCAATCAAGAAGATTTTATTCTGAAAATGCGCATCAACAATCTCCTGCCAAATCGGGTATATTCTGCGCAGTTAATCTTGTCTGGATGCAAACGCAAATCCATATAAAGAACTCGCCAGGGAAAGACGAACACCATGGAATTCACAATTCTCGCTATTGAGCTTAACTTTATCTAACGTTAGCGATATTCTTGGCCGAACGAATGGCACCATATGTCATGTCTAGTCAGAAGAGGCTCCTTCATATCGCCAGTTCCTTATCGGATCGCAGATTTGCGGCGACTACATTAAGTAACCCGAAAGCTTCTTAGCAGGCTAACTTGATACTAATTTGAAGAACGATTGGAAGATCGAAGAAAAAAGAATATTAGAAGATGAACACAACTATGAAAAGTGGAATCAGCAGGCTGATCAATGTCTGATCTTATGGTAGAGACTTTCTATCTCATGTTTGAAACTCATGTCCCAGGTTACCTGATCAAACTGGCGTAAAACGAACTCTATCATCAAAGTTTCGAAATACCTAAATAGTGCGATAAGATGTAGCTAGTATTGTATATTTCAATGGTTGTGGTGACGGATAAGGCTTCATGGACGAAGAAAGGAGTTTGGTCTGATTTGCAATGCCAATCTAGCATGCACCGCTGGTGTCTTTTTGGAGCACCACAATATAAAATTTCACTACTAGTTAGAAAATCTTTCATCTGTTTTTCAAGCGAAGACATACGCAATCCTGATGGCAATTAACAATTATGTGAAGGATCTGCGGAGTGAGCAAAGTATCTGAGTCTACTGGACCCTGCCATCTCGATTATAGAATTACCAAGTACTATTGCACTTGGATTTGTGTTAGTTTGGCACGCAAAGGCGGTTGTTTACTGGTTGTAGCACCATGGAGCACTTTCTCCGTGAGTGTACAACCTAAGCTGGCATCAGCCTGCAAGTATTCGGCGCTGGACTTGCAGACACCTGATCATTGCTCTACGAAAGATTGAACAATTCTGCTAAGACGAACATACAAGGAGTACAATGGACTAACTTGTCTGACTGTCCTATCCCAGTTGACCAGAAAATTTAAAATTTTACATTACATTTGGTATGTGTAAAAATACTGACAACTACAAAAATAACAATTTTACAAGGTTGAGGACAGCTCACATGATCACGGGCAACCAATCACTACGATAATGGATACGTGGCGTCAACAAATATAACAGCAGATTTTCGAGCGGTTCAATTTATGAAAGCATTCCATATAAGTGGTGGTAAAGCCCTCAATCTGCTCTTTCTAATTTTGTAATGGAGCGAAACCACTTCCGGCTCAATAAATTCGTGCCAATATTAACTCAGAAGCAGTTATGCCATAGTTAGCCAAACTTCTTGTTAATATTTTCCCATGACGGGCTTGGGAATAGCACGAAGCTTGCCATACAAACATACACACTCTTTAAGTTGTAATTTCAGAAGTAAATTTTCAAATTGGTCTCAATCAATTACTCAGACATCAGCCGCCGAAATCTAAATGGAAATTTCTTAAATTTTTTTCACCAACACTAACTTTAAATGGAAGCCCATTAAAAAAAATAAAAATAAAGCAATCACTTCGATACTCAGATACTCAGATACTTTTATACTTCTCACAATTAACATGAAAATTCACTTTGAAAATCCTAGTTTACCATTAGTTGAATTCAGCCGCACAGACCGTAGTGTCTTTAGCCCTCCTTGGAATTGCAGTTCAATTTGTCTTAATTCAAATACTAATCAAACCGCACCTTGAATTCTTTTGATATCCTCTTGACCGCTCCCATGGAGCGAATAATAATTACATATGCGATATGAAATTACCGACGAGCAACCGGTTGCCAATACATACATACTCTAATGTACGTATCTCAACCCAAGATACAGCTAAAAATGATTTATGCCAATTTTTGTCACCGGATGTGTTGACAGCATTAGCATCGGCTCTGGTTCTCTGGTGGAAATCGAATTAAACTCAAATTAATCCACCCCTCCCCTAAGGAGCACATTCATTAACTCTCCGACACAGTCTGAAATAAATTAAAATTTCGTTTCTTTTTGTTTTCATTGCAGAAATGGCTTCCAGCAGCATATCCCCAGCACCTAAACCTCCACCATCGTCATCATCATCATCACCAGCACTAACAAAAACAGCAGCACTATCACCAGCATCACCGTCAAACCGAGCTAAAGGACCACGAGCTCGTAGTTTATTCCTGCCTCCGATTGTAACGCACCAAATCCTCACAATCAGCATTTTAATTGGCATCCTAAGTTGGCCAACGCCGATTCATTGCGTGGATCCAAAATTCGATCCATCGACACGGATGCGTTTGGTTCTAGTGCCGGCCGATGCCCAGGTGAGTTCTGTGATATATCGTTTGCGTGCCACCGACGAGGAGTTCGACTATCCGCTGACGTTCGAGTTAGTTGGCGATGCATCTGCATCGACAGTAAAAATCGAATCGCTTCCATGTACCAAGTACAATTCTGTATGCCAAGCGAATGTGATCTTACAACGGCGGTTGGAGCCGGGCAGATACTATGACTTCCAGGTGTCGGTGAAGGATACAAAGGGCGGCATGACATCACAGCGCTGTTCGATAACAGCAACCAATTTTACAACACCACACGACCTCATATTTCCCCATAAACCCGGCATTATCATGATACCAGAGGTAAGTTTGTTTTAATTTTTTTTTATCTTTCGTTTAATGTAATTTATTTAAATTGAACACTTGTGTACTTAGATAAATTTATAGGAGCTAGGGAGGGGTTTGATAGAGATGGAAATCCTGTTTATATTGTACGTATACCTTTGAGTTGAGAGGAAATAAGGCCTGATTGGGTCTATGATGGATAGAATTTCTACCAAAGAACAGGCACCGCAACTCCGCAACAGATTTGAGTTCTCTTCTGCCCATTTCCAATACCCTGGCTTCCTCCTTCACTTCTCTGTTTGCTTAGTTTGCTTACCATGCTTGGGGTACTATATTTTACCGACTGATTTAGATAGTCGTCTTTACACCATAGAGTAAGAAGTATTCACTGTCAACTCAACATTTGTATGAAGACATCTAAAGATTTTTGATGGACACGGTCGACCAAAATATCTTTAAGTTTGGTGCGCAGATATCTAGTTACAAAAGTCTGGCTCGAGTGGTAGTATTGACCACTCTCAAAGTCCTATATATCAGTGTAACAGTTCTGCAACGTTGGGAGGGAATAGAATAATGTGTGTTTATATGTTGGAATCATTGGTCTTTCGAATTTTAAATAGCATCAAGTTCGAGGTGATACCTTTCCTGATTATGCCACCAACTTCCTACTCGATTCCGTTTTGTCAAGGCTATGCTTCTTAGGTAATGTACTCCGGGGCGGATATAAATATTCATATCAGAACTGCAACGTTGGCACAATGACGGGCAAAAGTTTCGAACTAGAAAACATCTTACGGCGTCATCCAGTAGATTTAATATGTGGTTAAGAAACCAAGTAGCACCATGTCGGAAGCAGAGTCAACTACTTGAACTTCCAAACGAAAGCGTACAAAATATATTCATTCTATTACGGAACGGACAGCTGAACTCATAGATAAAATCGTGAGTATATACTCGTACAACTGGTAATTGAACACGAAACTTCGAATATTTTTAGTGTGTACGCACGTAAGAAGACAGGCACCACCGGAAAATGAAATATTTATGCGCAACTTCGAAAAGCTTTCGAATAGGGGGCAAAAGCCTTGCATCGGCGCGAGAAATGTGGAACAACTTCGACGAACGATGCTACGGAAATGGCAGAAAACACCGAAGAGCAAGACTAAGTTTAGGGAAATCGATTAGTGCGTCTTCCGTTAGTCTGCAAACGTTCCAAAAGAGGCTTTTTGCTCACTCAGTCTGAAAATTTTATTGTATTGTGATAACCACTTAAATGTGAGCAGCGACATCTAGATTTACAGAGCAGAAGATGTCGATACTCGAAGACTAGAAGATTTCGATACTTGAATAACAAAGTCTCGACCATTGATGACTGGAGAGTGGAATCGAATTTTCTAGCAAATTGGAAATTGTATGGGACGCTGGATGGCGAGGATTGTTCTCGAAGTATGTCATTCGAATATAAATACCAGCATCCCCAAGGTATGCAAATGAGTTCTAAAGTGAAATCTGAAGTGTTAATTAGGAGAAGTGATTAAGTGTTTTAAGTAAAAGATAAGAAAAGTATAAGCGGTTGAGAAATTGGATTGTATTGAGAGAAACAATTAAATAGTGAATTGTAACTGTACTGAATAAAGGGATTTGTATTGAAAAGAATAAGTTCTATCATTTGTACCCACACAAACATTTTACAGTATTAACAACATTGTAAGCATTTTTAACTGATTTTGAAATGGATGTATCGGAAAAGCATGTTCGGCATATTTTATTGATTTTCTTCTGGAAAAATTCTGAATGGAAGTGAAGCTAGAGATATCCTAAATGTGTATGGAGAGTATATGAAAATTGCTATGTTAAGTATACCGCGGGAATAACTCAAGAATTCGCAGTTAAAATTGATGTACACCTGAATTGCCATTTTAATATACCGGCAAGCCTAACTCAGGACATCTAGAAGCAGTCATCTTGCCGAAATGCGAAAAATTTAAATACTTTGGCCTTGGTGTAATGGAATGTCACACACAAAAACTTCGCAGTATTTTGTGACAAAAAATTTCGCTTGAACTTCGAGGTTAGTTGTACACCTCATGCATTCAACCGGTTTTAACATTTTTGTGGCAGTGATGGGCGATGTACGAGAACTATAAAGAAAAGTGGATAGTGTGGAAATGGAATTATTAGGAATGTCAGCGGGTGTGGTGAGACCTGAGCTACGAAAAATAAGAAATAGACACGTTTAAGCAAGTCTTAATATTATAAATCCGATATAGATAACATTCAAGGCTAAGGAAACCAATTGATGTTGCGGTAATGAGCGAAGACCAGAAAATCTGTTCCAAGATACATTTGACACTCAGTTCGTGGTTGATTGGCTCAGTCAAATGTAAAAATGTCAGCAAACTCTTTGTCTCACTACCGTGGTGATCCAAGAAAGAGCAACCCATAGAATGATACTAAGACCAGAGCAATCAAGGGTTGCAGAAAGAAGAAGTCTACGTTTCATTACTCAATTCTACATGAAGTAAGTCTACCCAAAACAAAATTGGAAAAGTAATGCAAAATTGAGAAATTCCACTGTAACCACTGGATTTAAAGTGTAGTGGAAGATCCGCAATTTTCAATTCATTGTCGACTGCAACAGTTTGGCCTTTGTTAAGGGCAACAATTAGTGTGAAAAGAGTTTTGTCCGTCCAGTATGAGGAAAAGCCCGGTGCTGCATTCAACTGGTGCAAGAACTAAAGTCACAAGACAATGACTTACGACACGAGCTCGCGGATTAGATTCTTCATCAGCTTGAGTATGACTCTTATTTGTATCGAAAAATCTTCTTTAATGTGGAAGCTCATTTTTGACTTATTACGCTTTAAACAGTAGTATTGACATTTTCGGAGTCAGCCAAATCCAGAAGAGACTCGTAGGATTAATTACACTCATAAAAGTGCACTGCTCTCAAACTGGTGGCATCATCGTGTCTTATTTCTTCAGAAATTAGGCCAAAGGCCTCGTTGGTGTCAATAGCTATTGTTGCCGGACAATATTCAAAGATTATTTCCCCGAAAATATGGACGATATTGATCTGGATGATCAGTAGTTCCAGTAGTTCTACATGGTGCTACATGCCTTACTACCCACAATGTCATAGATTTGCTGAGGACTCGATTCAAGAGTTGCAATATGTTATACAGTGAAATACACAAATGAATTATGGCCTGCGATTTGATACAATTCCATTACTTATTGTAGGGTTGTGTAAAGTCTTTAGAGTACGCTGATAAACTTCAAATATGTATGGCATTGGAAGCTAATATTCAGCGCATTATTAGTGAGATAGTGTTCGAAAGAGTGAAATAGTGAGTGAAAGAGTGAACCGAGGAAGCCATAAGCATGAAGTTGTGCGCAAAACATAATTTCATGATTTGATTGTTTCAAACACAATTCCTGTCGTTGTCCTTTAGAAAAAAGTGCTATAGCTCTTAAAAAACCACCGTTTAGTTGCAAAGACTTTTGGAAAATTGTGCCGCTAGTGTTGGCTAGCGAGATGTTAAGAAAGTCACATGACAGCGCATTACTTAGTTTAAATGCTTTTTTGATGCCACAGATCTTGGTGATTAACTGCGACCTTCACGGAGCAGCGATCGTTCTCCGTTGTCATTCTGCATAATCCGATGAGTTAGTCCAGCTAGTCGCTATAGATAAAATTTATAGAGAGTTGATGTATATCGATCTGAACTTCTAAGATTCTCTCGTGAATCTGTCGTCGAATGAATATTTGACCTTAATCCGCACTGATAGGAGCCGGACAAGGTCATTTATGCGAGCTTGAGGAAATACAGCTTAGAGAGTCTTCTTTTTGTTAATTGGATAAATGATCCTGAGATTCGGGCATACTTTTCTTACACCAAATAATGGATATGAGTTGGTGCATACTCCTTACCAAGTCATTTCATGCTGCCTTAAATGGATTGGTAGGTAGACCAGTCCAGTTCGGCAACCATTTTATACTATCTTTGCTTCTTTTTGCTATAGTTGGCGGAAATCTTGGCTTGCACAGCTCAGCTGAATAGTTTATTCTGTCTGACAGTGGAGTTTGGGTCATCTGAGCCATTTAAAAGTTGCCGTTTTCTATATCTTCAACACCGACTATGACTCTACAATTATATTTTTCGCTCATCCTTACAGCGTTCTGTTTGGGTGTTGTTGGTTTGGAACTTTCACGTTACACGGTTTTGACATCATACTTTAGGCATTGCTTATAGGTTTTGTCAAAGAGCACTTAGAAACAGATTTGTTTTACAAAAATTTGCCCTACAAAATAAAGATTGTAAAGGGTCTTTCAATAGGGACGCTCGGAATTTGTTAGCTTATAGCGGCCATATTGTTAAAGTAACATATGCTAAAATTGTTGTGAATTGTTCAGTAGTGTATGCCAAATCACCATTGAAGGTTATAGCAATAAACAATATCTGAAAATCATCAAATATTTAGGCTCTGTTACAGTTTGAAGTAGACCAAAATTTCACCAAAAACAAATCATCTTTAGCGACGACGCCCATTTTTGGATGAATGGATGTGTGAACAAGCAAAATTAACAGTTTTGGGATGATATCAATTTACACGAGATACACCAGCGCAAAATGCATTTCGAGAAAGTCACTGTTTGCTGCGGATTTTGGTCTGGCGGCATTGGTTCGTACTTCTTCCAAAACTAAACTAGCATTGCCATAAGCGTCAACTCTTTTCCTTTTTTTTAATGTAATAAAATTAACAAAATTAAATCTGTCATTTAAGCAATTTTGTGTCGTCATAAAGTTCAGAACCCGTCGGAGGAGCATATTTAACAAAATTAGGTCCACCATTCCCATGCTAAGAAAAGCATTAGATCGAAATCTTTAAAAAAAATTATAGATACCTGCCATTCCAGAATTCTATTAGGAAAACTTGAAACTTTTGATAAATTCCCATTTCAGCGATAATAAAAATTTTATTAACATTAACATCACACAGATATGTACATTCAGAGTTTTTTATTCCATCAAACCAAACATCCACTAGGAAAAAGAAAAAAAAATGCATCACTCTTATTTAATGACCCTTTGGAGTTCCTTTTAAAGAATTCTAAGCACCACTTCCATCATCGTCATCCATTAGGTTCTCTTCTTCGTCTCTTTGAAGAAGATTACCTTCGGACTGAATGAAAAAAAAAGACAAGGCTCTCTAACAAATGACACTTGTCTATCAATCACAGATAAGATCCAGCCATTACATCTTTCAAGACTCCAATCAAAACGCCTCTGTGCGCCTTCCATTCCATTTTTGATGGATGGGCAACGTACTCGTACTCTATCGATGGAGGATTATCTCACTGGTAAACGTAGTAAATCACCAAACATGAACCGGCTACTTGACTTTGGACACTGACTGGTGATGGTGGTGGATTGGCTCCAACAATCGTTACACAATGGTGATAGGAGGATGAAGGAATTCCCGGTTTATTTTTTTTCCTGATTTTCCTAACAATCCCTAGACCGGCACTTGTTGCTTCATTGATTAGGCATTAATTAATGGGTTTCCATGGGTCTGTGGTTTGACTCTCGTGATCGTTTGAAATAATGAAGATATACGGATACATTGGTCGTAAGATTAATTAGTATCTATTGTAGGGAAAGGTAGCTTAACATGGCTCAACGACTTTGTTGGATTTCGTCTAACATCTAATGGCTGATTGGTGCATCATGAGGGTGGTCTGGAGATGATTTATTAGGAGAGAGGGATTAGGCAGGAAAAAATCGAGTCGTGGGTAGAATTAAGTCGATGGTGTGAGTTTTAATATTATTATTTTGTTGGTATTTAGTTAAATGTTCTTTAATCCGAGGATACACAATCCTATATAATAAAAGCAGCAATGGCGTTTCTGTCTGCTGGTGCCCTTATAGCTTCGGGTTCCTTTCAACTTGGCCTTATTTTAGATGAGTTGAAATGAGCTCGCTTTGCAATAACTTTGTCAGTTTTATCAAAAATAATAAGCGAACTATATGAAATGCAAAGTGCAATTAAGAATCTTAAAATTAATAAAGCTTCAGGGGAGTATTGTGTGCCTTTCGAAAACTACAAGAATTCTATCCCGGAATTCCTCACAGCGCTTATATCTGAATTCAATCGTATCTTCAATGTCCGTATGCAGATATCACAGACAGCTTTCGCAAAGCAATAATATATCCGTTGCACAAGAAGGGAGACTACGAGGATCCAGCTAATTATATGCGAATATCATTCTTTAATGCTTCGAAAGAGTTATTTGCTACAGGAATCTTCAACAGGCTTACCACATGGGTTGAAAAGAAAAAAAATCTGCACGAATTCCAAGTAGATTTTAGAAGAAAGTATTCAACTATTGACCAAATATTTTTACTCGTAAATATAGCAGAGATTTATAAAAAGAAGCGCAAAAGACAATATGTATTTTCCGTTGATTTCAGAGAAGCTTTTGATGCAATACTGTGCGAAGCACTTTTCTATAAACTCCACCAAATCGGACTCTCAACAAAAGTCATTAACGTTTTGAAGGCTATGCATGAAAATAATTTGGCATATATTTGGGATGAGATCCATTTATCTGAGGAGTTCCTTAGGATGCATCTCCACGCGAATACAGTAGAAGGTACGCAGATGATGATAAACGGATTCGAAAGCTATTGCAAAACCTGGAATTTGTATCTTAACTTGGCAAACTCGAAGATAATGATTTTTAGGGACGACTGGCGTAGGTACAGCCGAAGAGAAAAGTGGGGTTAGCAAATTGAAGTGGTGCGAGAATATACTTAGAAATTTCGATTGCTTCAAACCTCAACATGAAGAAACATTTATCAGCAATATTTGCAGAAGCAGAGCGAGCTCTTGGTTCAGATTGGGGAAGTTGCACCAACACCAAAAGCATATCTCACAGCGCGAAGCCCAACTATATGCTTCACTTAGAGACAATGAAGCTCAACAACTCCACGTGACAGCTGACTTGACATCAAGTCTCTGTTGGAAGGTGTGACACGGAAACAAAAACACCATTTACATCTTGTGTTGTACATGCTGCGTATTATCAGAAGATTTTCTGCTATTATTAATCATGTACCCTCATTGCAACCAACCAATCGATGAGACAAAGATTCCTCAAGCTGTATACCATGCCACCACGATCGCCTATCGCCAATATTCAATCAATGCATCATATCACCTAAGGCCATAGTATACTCTTTCTTCATCTGATGCTCCTCTATGTTTGACCTTTGATTTATAATGGGTGTTTCAACAAGATGTGTAGGATTTGAAAGGCTTACTATTTTACAGCTGATGCAAGCAGGGTTGGCATAAGTTTGGGAAATTTACTATGGAATGCTACATAGTGACAGAAAAAAATACAAATCGTTGAATTTTATTACGAAAATTCACGTTCAATCGCGGCAACGATGCGATAAATTCGTGCCAATTTTGTACATAATCATGTACCTTCGGAGACGTGTGTGCGCAACATAATCAAAAAATTCCAAGACACCGGCTCAGCACAAGGTGTGAAGACGCCGAAACGTGTTCGCCCCGCACGTTCAATGGAAAATATCCCTGCAGTAAAAGAAAGTGTCGAAAATGGCACAAACAACTCCATTCGTACTCCCTCTCAAGAGCTTAACCTCTCCACAGTCAGTCACGCTGCACTGAATTTTGACGAAAGATGTAGCTTTCCATGCGTACAAGGTCCAATTAACGCAATAACTGAAGCCGGCCGACCACCAGCAGCGCCGTATATCCTCGGATTGGGTCCTGGAAAACATGCATGTTGACATTGATTGTTGCAAGAAAATCGTGTTTCCGGTGAAGCCCATTTCTACATTGGCGGCTACGTTAATAAGCAATATCGCCGCATCTGGGGCGCACCGAAAATCAACGAATGATTCAGGACAGGCCAATGCACCCAGAACGAGTAACTGATTGGTATGGTTTTTGAACCGGAGCTGACATAGCGCCGTACATTTTCGAAAATGAGGCCGGAAAAGCCATTATGGTAAATGGAGCACGCTACCAAGACATGGTAAACAATGTTTTGTGGGCGGATCTCGTATATATGTATACAGATGACCTCTACTTTCAACAGAATAGTGCTACGTGCCATACAAGTCGGGAAATAATCGAGTGCGCCTGAAGTTTTCTGGCCGCATAATTTCGCGTTTCGGTTACACCAACATTGGCCACCAAGGTGGTACGAGAAAATTATGAAAGTCTGCAATCAGATCCGAGGCTGTTATTTGGAAGATATTGTGTTCCATACATAATCCTCCTTTATAAAGCAATAAATATTTCACAGACTTACCTCAACAATTGATCGTTTTGTTTAAAAAAAAATTCAAACAAATCCTACACCGCTTATTGAAACACCTTTTATAAAACATACAGATTCTATTTTGGAGATAGACCAAGCAGCCTTGCTTTAAGTGAATAAACTCGTGTCCTTGTCAAACATTCGCTTACTTGTCAAAGACAAGTAGCCTCCACATATGTTTGGAAAACAAATCAGTTATTTGTGGGCTTTGCTCTATTGGTTGTTGCATCCGTCGTCTAAATTTCCCTATCAATTTTGTGAAGACGATATCCAGAGGTCTTTCATGATAAAGTAAGGGGTATTTTGATTTTAAAGTGATGTGGAACTCCGATGATGATGATATAATAGAGGTTCGTAACAAATTCTTCTCAAGCCGAATTTATGCCTAATTCCTTATCCTCATGATGTGCTCAATCATGTGAGAAGAACTCCACTACTAACCTCCGTAATTTACGATGTTCTCGTCTATTCTATATTTCAACCCATCGCACCTCTTACGGAATCTTAGAAAAGAACACTTTAAAGATAGAAAGCAATTCCTTAAAGAACAACTGTATGAAAATCTGTTGCTCCGAAAGAGAATTAAGAAAATAAGTTAAGGCCATGGAAAAGTATTTGGCGTTCGAAAGTTAACCAGAAGAGGAACAAAAAAACTGGTGAAAAGCACATACTTGAACAGATCACTGCAGAGATAACGATTCCAAGCTGAAAGCATTACTTCTACAGAGGAATATATATCCCAGCATTTAAGAAGAGGGACTCTCTAAACGATGTCAATGCGGAAGCATATGTTCAATCATACAACGTGCATAAGTTCGTATCTACCTTGTTGGGGTTATGTATAAAATCTTTGTGAACAACCTTATAAATCTGATATAGCAAGTTGAACTTGATAAGTACATCACTGACCACATCGAGTACAAATGGGTACCTGTTTATTCGGTTTTAGAAGCTACTCTGGACTGCGTTCATAGGAGGCGATGATCTTTATAGGGCGACATCTTGTCTTCGTATCCCTACCAACCTCTGTGAAGGTCAACGTGGTGCAGTAGAGGATTTCGTGGACTATTACCGTCGAGTCATTAGGAAAGCTCCCTCCACTCCAGGATTGCAACATGCAACACTTTCTTGCGGACAGACAACAGATTAAACCAAGGAGAAGTGAATATTAGCATACTTCATGGTTCAGATCACTGGATAGTCTTAGGAACATTAGAATCCTGCACTTCTAGCTAGTACAATCGAAATTATAAATTCAGGAAAAAATGTTTTATAACATGCAAGACGTAACCTGAATGCGCAAAGTGCAGAGTTATACCCAAAACTATCATAGTTTCCCAGAGTTCCAGTACATAAGAAAAGTATATCGGACTTTGCAGCAGAAGGTGAAGGCTAATATCTAGCAGCCGACCATTAAACTACCTACGACGCCAAGAGGGCGTCAGCCAAGGGAGGAAAGGTACAGCAAGCGACTGATGGTTCTCATGAATGTGAATACCTGACATGATGGCTATCTAGCTTTCTATCAAGGGAAAATCGCTCAAGTACAACTATCTGATACCAGATCCGGTTAATCAGATGCATGCTTTGTTTCTAGCAGCTCTAGTCGTAATGGGTACCTACACGGCGAGGCAGCCCCTGGTTGATTTTGCGTAAATTCATTGATTAAGATTGAATGAAGAGAAAATCTGTTTAAATTGCATACAGACCAATTTCGTGTAGTATTTTGTTTAGCGAAACTAAGCTAGCCAAAACGATTGCAGCCGCAGTATGGAAATAATTGTTTTCAATGAGTTTATCCAAAGACAGCATTACACACACTTCTTCAGAACACTAAGCAAAGTGATATACTTATATCCTTGAACCCACTCTATATGTTATCAAACAGGAATCTATCAAACGAGACAATTGGCGCATACCTAAAACAAATAGACCGGATTGTAAAACGGAATATGTTCAAGTTGAAAATAGAAAAAAGTTTTACTTTTTACGTAGTCGGGTTGCCCATTAGAAAATTATGGCGTCACCAAAAGTGCTTTATCTAAGGTGGCCATCTTTTTTTTTTTTCAAAGAACTTAATACTCACGGGTATTACTAAATTATTAGTGTAAATTTACTTGTTGTTGTATTTAGGTAACCATTCATCTCACGAGATTTTAGTTGCCTGATAAAAATTATGTCTTTCGGGAGCGGCTGGTATTGAACACCGAACCGTCTGATTTGGAAGCTTATATAGTACACTACCACTTGAGCCACGGCCACTCACCCACATCCTTTGCTTCTCGGAGGCATATATGTACATAGGTTTAGTTGTCTGCCTCTACTCAACAAGATCCCAGATCTTGTTCACTGTGGCTGTTTCATTGCACTGCAAGAGGGCAAATTTTACTTTATAGGTTGCTTCCGAAACGTATAGATTTGAAACATTCCAAGAGCGCACAATATTGATTCCGCTGCTGATTTCACCAAGGGAATTCCTGATTAGTGTCACCTTCATTGCTGTACAAAATTGGGCTCTTTTTCTAGCATTTTGCATACCATTGGCCAACGTCCCCACAAGAAGAAGTTCGGAGGAGTCAAATCTGAAGATCTTGGAGACTAGTCCATGTTACCGTTTTTCGTCTCAGAAATTTTTGCTTCACAAAGTTCTTTGTTTGTCACGCAATGTGGCATGGCGCTCCATCTTGTTGAAATCTTGTTGACCTTTTTCAATCATTGGCGGATACACAAAATGCGCCCACAGCCACCGATACCTACTGCCATCGACCGTCTCCCAAACTTCAAAGAAAAATAGCCCAATGATGGGTTTGGAGCAAATACCATCCCAAACAATCACTTTCTCGTCGTGTTTAATGAATCATATGAGAATTATCGGTTCCCTAAAAAACGACAAACTTGTTTGTTTACTCCGCCAAAGAGAGTGAAATGCCACTGATGTTTAATATATTTAATATATTTTCCACGATACATACTCTGAGTTATTGTGTATTATTTTTAATCGTCACTATTTAAGCGTGTTCGTTCGGTGTAAAGTTACTCATGGTTGAAATTGTACTAAATTAACGTTTCCAAATCATGCTTACTGAAGCCGATCAGTAGAGAATTGTCAGGTAAACATTCTTTTATCGAAGCTCCAGATGACGCACCATGTACAAGTGCCGTCATCTTCAATTAAACCTAAAGTTCATAATAGGAGTTGACTGTTGATTTTTATCTCATCGCTTATCCACTGGATGCACTGAGAATGTAATGCGTTATAAATGGAAAGATCACCTTATATCCGTATGATCTTTCAGAGTGTCAGCTTGCTAATTTTTTATAGGTGTCAGAACGTCATCTAAATATGTAGGTTCTCTTTAGCATTGCCCTTCTTTGTAGGACAAGGCCTCTTATACTGATACAACTTCGAATTGTCGGGGCATTAAGCTCGTCGATATATCAAGGGAATCTTCTATCTCACCTTCGACATCTCTTTAATATTCATGGCGTAGGTAGTGGAAGTATGAATAGATTCCAATTGAATCTGAATCAGTGGTTTCGATAGAATTGTGCAAAGGACCTCTAGGTCTCAGAAGACTTCTCCATTTTACCACAAAAAGATCTAAAAATTCCTGTTGCTAATAGATTGTGTTATGTGCATGGATTGAATTGCTTCTATCCAACAAGACTTTCCAACTTTCTCGGTCACTGAGTTTTTTTTAGCGCCCACGACCAGATGATTCCTTTTACGCTTACGAGCCGATGAGATCTTGACCCTCATACGATATTTCAATTTTCAAATAGAAGTATGTATCTGCGTTATGCTTTTACATTCTCAAATTTCCAAATCTCCACTCTCATTGCATGCAGGCAGTAAACTAAACCCTAATGAGGACCAAAATTACTTGGATTTTTGTCAGCCCGCTATACGTTGGTGAAAGCACTGAACTCGCAGTGACGCAGAAATCAATTTAAACTAAAATGTCCAGTAAACAAATATGACTAATTGGGGCAGAAATAAACAAAATTTTTTTTTATACCCTAAATCTGTGATATACTTTTTTTTAAGCCAGAAAACCCTTCCACTCACAACAGTCAAAGTCGTTATCACTCACTGCATCTGACGGTTTTGTTTTTCTACAAACACTACCACTCACGCATTCCATCGGGGCAAAATGACTGTTCCCAATTTGAAATCCAATGATCCATTAGAATGCGCGATTTACTCTAGATAATAATGACGAAAAAGTTGATGGCCTTCCAAGTGGAAATTGAATTTTTTATATCACATCAAACATCACACGCGAATTCCTTCGAACCACACATTCACTTAGAATTCTACATGCCCACCACTAGAAGGCAGCACGCTCTACAAATCCTCTAATCTCTGGCTGAGTTGGATTTGGATTCGCAGTTTGACTCTAAGTTGGAATCACCGATCAGTTCGCAAATAGCCGCAGAGATGGAAATGAAATTCATTGGTCTGCAAATCTTTGTATCTGAATCGACAGCCCACATTCACGCATGTCATTAGATTTATGACACCACACACATGGCAACGGCTAGAGGCGCAATGGCTACCAGTGGCTACACCAGCAACAGGAGCAACATTCCAATGCTAGTACTACACCTCGTATGTATCTTTAAACCAAAGTGTCTGACAAGCGGCACACAGACGCCAAAAAAGCAAATCAATCACTGGACAGACTAAGAATGTGACACAACGGGCACAGGAATAGTAGATAATCACAACACCTTTGTATAGGCAGCATCGGATGTTTGGGTCTTCCAGAGTGGGCTCAGCCTTACTAGGGAGACCCTATGTGTCAAAACAATTTATAAAATTTAACACGACTCTTAACACTGGCAGCTGGTGCCTCGTGTAATTATCCTTAATTACTTGCAAGACACTTTGGCAGCACAACACACGAGTGTTGTCATCATCACCTGGTACGAGTAGTCCAAAAAAAGATAAGGGATGTTGCAGAGGTGGATACGAGTGCGAGTGGAAAATAGATACATTGCGTATCTCTAAATACGAGTAGAACGTAAGACAGTTGCTACTTGCAAATTTTACAAGTTGAGGCATAAATGTCAGCGCAAAAGAAACCAGTTACCGACTCCCAAGTCCCAGTTACTGATCAAAGACGCTGAGAACAAGGAGAACAAGAAAATCAAAAAAAAAGTGAAAGGCAAAGGCTAAGGCAATCGATGGTAATCATTTATTGACCACAAATACCCCCTAGGGGTTGATTTAACTTAAAGAAGTGCAGATCGATTTTTACAAGAACGAGTAAGAGTATCTGCAAATGCTGTTCGAGTATCTTTTGTGCCATAATCCGATTCCGAACAGGAAACTCTCAGATGATGCGCTCGATTGATGTCTGGAATGCAATGGCCATTGGCCAATGGGTGCTTTTGCCAGCCATGTGGTGTTTTCTTCTTGTTTTTCCAAACTGGAAAGATTATGATCTCAAGGTGGTGAAGGTGAAATTTAAGGTTAGATACGAGTATCTGGAGTCTGGTTTTCGTTTCGATCTGGGAGGCAAAACACCATTATAGTTGGTATTGCGTACGGGTATGAATAACGTGAAAGATACATTGAGGTCTGAGGTCAGAGTAATTGCGGATAATCACATTCCGATAGGCCATCGGGGCGATTTTGTTAAAATTAAATTTGATAGCTACAATACAGTCAGCGTAACGAGTTTAATTTCAAAGAAGGATGGCCCTGGGCTTTGCGTGCATCAGTTTATCTAGAGGAAAACTTTTGTTCCCAGGATTCCAGATTTGGTAACCCTAAGGAGTATATCTTGAGTATTGTTGGAGCAAGCTTAAGCCTTGAAAATACCCTTTCGACATTCAATAGGACCTTGCCAATGAGAGGAAATGAAGAATAGCTTAAGCTGCCGATTAGATTATGATAGAAATTTCCTAGATTAAAACAGTTTGGTTCAGTGACACTCACTGTTAACACCTCTTAATATACTAACGACCTTTAACACAAGCTGTACTCCAACTTTAAGTGAGAAGTATCAATTCAGTTCAGGCTGCGTCTCCATCCGCTTTTGGCAATGTCTAAGCCTCTGCCCCATAGAACAGGATCGGATCAGTATGATAAAGGTCTTATTTAAATCCAGTTTTGTCTTTCGAGAGAGAGCTCTGTTAATAAACTGCCACTTGAGCCCAAGGAAACAGTAATTGGTAAGAATATCTCTTCATCTGATTTGTTCGCTAATGTGGTTGCTGCTTGTAGCTTCGAAGTCTAGGTAGACAAAGTCTTTAACTATCTCGAAGATATAGCTGCCAATGGTGACGTTCTGGCCAAGCCGTATCATTTATATTGTTTAGCCCAATTCTGGCCGCTACCGCTTCATTAGTCACGAAAGTTTCATTGATTGCTTGCTGGTTAATTCATTACAAGCTTTGATAAAGTACCGTAAATTCTCCTCCATAGTCATCTTGCACAATTTGATGAGTTTGGCAGGGATGTCAAACCTAGACATTGTAGGGCTTTATCCTATACGCGCTGAAATATGCGGGTTTGAATTAGACAAACAGATGAGATTCGATCTGAAATTCTAGGGTTTTCTCCAAAACCTGCCTATTGTGAATATTTTATCTATGATGAACTTTATTGGCCAGAGATTCCATCCTTCGGGCATGCTTTCCTCAGACCACATCTTATGGGTGAGCTGGTGCATGTTCCCAACCAGGGGATTTCCAGATACTGTAAATTCCCCAGCTCACAACCTATTTGCACCAGCACCTATATTAGACATAAGTTTCGATATTGCTACCATAACCTTTTTTTTTTGTTGTACGGAGGGGGAAGCATGATAATTGCACACCGTGCAGGTGCTAATGTGAGACTTTGACCCACTAAACCTAACCTCCGCAAAGAATCGTCCATACGACATAATTTCGTGGGCTAGGGAAGTAGCTTTACGCTAAGAATCAAGGACTTGCTTGTCCAAGTACTCATTTTGTTGTCATATTGCTGACTTATTCGACCGAAGACTACCTGCAATGTGCTTGTGGCTGCACTCGTTTTGTGTCTGGGAGTGAATGTGTGTGTTGTAGTGTGGGTGCACTCCTACGTACTAACCCACAACCTTGGCACTTTCACCACTCTCCCCGCGGGACTACCCTTAGATGTTACTTCGCAGGACTGGATAGCAATTTATGCTCTTCTTTCCATATTTGCTATTTTTTGTTCTAAAAGAGATGCCATTAGGATTTGGTTGCTCTCCTTGACTCTTTCCAGCCATTGAACTTCCTTCACAATTGTCATTGCACTCTGTTTCACAACATCCCATATTGCCGTCGATATTAACTTATGTTTTACAATCTTCTCAGGAGTCGGTATTCCTCCAAATCTCTACGCTCTATAGGAAAGCGTGGACAATGAAAAAATACGTGTTGTGCATCCTATCTGGCCTCTCCTCGGAAGCTCGGAAGCAGCCATAATCGGTTAGGAGCTGACTGAGATAGAAATCCACTTCTCCGTGGTGCCGTTCATATTCCTCTTGAAAACTGTTCGGGGTTCAATACCAGACGTGCTCGAGACTTTTTTTTAGGCAACTAGTCTCCCCAATAAATATTGGATGCCACTTATGGAGCGAAATAACCACGGAGCCCAAACATCTTTTTCTCTCTCTCTATCCAATTTTCCGAAAAAAACTTAACACGTACTCCGGCTCTAGGTTTGGGTCCTCCAATATTTGTCATTATTCTGGATAAGACAGTACTCACCCAAGCAGCTTTTTCGCACGTTCTTACAGGGGTGTTTCTTGTAAGCAAGTCTAGCGTCGACCATCATATTTACTTAGGTATCTGATCACCGGTTTTGACGTTATATGCTTTTGATCACTTACTCTGAGGGTGATTGCTTCTCTTTTCTTGCGACTGCTTGCTAGTACTGTTGGCTAGCTCTAAGCCGACTGCTGCCATTCCCGTTTCACTTTTCGGATCTCAATGTCCTCTACTTCTTCCAGGCAAGGCCTATGATTTTTGTCTGGTTTGGGAACCTAAAAACCCTGTTATACATAATGTTCCATAGGAAGGGACGTAGTACCGATTCTTGTGGTACTCTTCCAAATATGTGGTACTGCCTTACTCCATAGTCGGTATCGAAGAGCAGGAACCGTATTAGTATTATTTAATTTAGAAACCTTGGCACCATAAATGATCTGAGTGAGTACACTATATGACCCCAGTTTGCAGAGTTAAACGCTTTTTTGGTGTCCCGTGCTCCATCTCCTGCCCTGAATAGCTTCTTTCAAGATTGTAGTTACCCTAAGTACAGCATATATTGTAGAACGAGCTTTTGCTCATTTATACTGTTCGTTTGAGAGACCACCGGCTTTATTAATTGACACCTCCAGTCGGTTGCACATGATTCTCTTCAGCAGACCTCACAAGCAGTTCTCAGCCTTCGATATGCCTCTTATTTGATTGCAGTATCTACTTACATTCATCGTCAAACCAGAGGTTTGCAGCTTCTTTTGGGGCTCTGTGTGAGGGCTACGATTTTGTGAGATTATATCATCTTTTCTGAGGATTAGGGTCCAAATGCGGGTATATGTTATTTCAACTTTTTTTGATTTGGTTGCATAACACCTGCAGGATACAGTATTCTCTTATAAGTTGTCCCTCCACTAAGATGAGTATTGAACTTAAAGCTCCAAGTGAATGTTGTATAAAACCGTGACCATCTGTCAGTTCCCTAGTGATTCTTTCGACAATTTGGGTTCCGCATCATTTTATTATTTCTTTTCATAATGAATTGTTAATTAAGTTATGCTTGCTATAGTTTGAGTTTCAAGCGACGTTCGATTAGTCTTCAGAAGTCACCGGTAAACCAAGTGCCTTTAAGTATTCCAATTTGTTTTCAACTGTTGACTATATCCATTCCTTCCTTAATCGTCGACAGCCCATGTTGTGCCTGGATGTCCTTATGCTACTGCTGAAATTTTGAACTGATACTGTCCGCGATTCAAAACTGGCTATTACAAGATGATAGCGTCGTGTTATCCTTACATCTCCGTCAATCATACTTTCCATGTATAGGATATAGCTTCTTAAATGTTGACTTATTATCAGATGATCGGTATTCTTGCCAGTCAGTATCCCAGTAGGCTTGTTTTGTAAGAGATCGTGTTATCAAACATTGTCCTTCTATGATAAGGCGATTGGCATTTCATAAATAGACAATCATGTACTTTGAGCTTTAGAAGAAGGCAAAGAAATTTATGCGATCATCACCGATTTCAACAAAACTTTATTAGTTACTGTACTCAAACTAAACGCTCTTCGCCTTCAATCTGTTTTCATTATGTAGATGAGTTCCTGCTTAAAAGAAAGACACCACAGTGGCCTCTTTTAACACACAAATGTCCATCCGACGTACCACTAGAGAACCATCTCGGTACTCTGTGTCTTTATTGATTGATTTATATCAGTATATGCAGATGCTATCAAAATCTTTCAATTCATATCTCCTTATCACTGTTTTACGTTGTAAGAAAACCTAAATGGGTCTTCCATTTGGTAACGGAAAAATTAACGTAAGTAATTGCCAAACAATAACATAGGTTCAAAACGTCTTACCATTTTGCCTCGGATTTATTTCATTAGAAATGAACTTGTCCCCATAGTACTCGATTTCAGTATCTGTAACAACGAACGCAACGTTCGTACTAAAACAGGTAAAGCCAACTCCGCTCTAGGTCTGTCAAGTTCTGGTCTCAATAATTTTTTAACACATATTTTTCTAAATCCCTTTATATGACCTTTGTTCGGTCTCCTCTTTTATATGCCGGTCAAGTCTTACAGCAAAGATTTATCCTTTTCGCTTTACGAGGACTCAGATTCAACCTATCACTCTATCTCCATCGCCTGAAATTGATATAACAACGACGTTGGATTAAAAGATAGTTTTATCGATAAAAAATAAAAAGATATTTAGTTTCTCAATATAGTCTCCTTCGAGCTTTCAAGTAATAAAATAAGCCGAGGTCCTTAAAATATGTTAGGGATTTATTTGAGCGATGATTTCATCTTTGGAGTCAAGTCTCTCTCCGCCTAGCCATTTCTTCAGCTTTGGCTGAGGGAGCCATTCGTAACTCAATTCATGAAATTGTGATTGCGATATTTAAATCCTTTTTGGCCAAATGCTGTCTTTTCCCGGCAAATCATCATCCATCACAATCCCAATAAGTTGGAATTATATTCAGCTTTATTTGTTTCCCACCCTTTTGACGGTTATCTATTTGCGTTATACCGCGTGCATCCCAAAAACTGCCGCCATGGCCTTGCTAGACCTAGATGAGCCTACGCCGATTCACCCGGATGCATCCTCTGTTTCAACTTCTGCTTGTACTCCGGTGTATTGTGGTGAATCCACGTTTTGTAAATCCACGATAAAGAACTCGTCCTGATCGCAGTTGAGCAACGGTAAAAGCTCCTTCAAAGTTGTCACACGAAATTGAAGGAAGCAATGTTGGGTTTCAAGTTAAAAAGCCACGAACTTATTAATTCACTCTCGTGAAAACCTTTGTTATGTATCGTAAAGATGGTGACATACTCAACTCAGCTTTTAATAGACTCCCCTGCTTCATTACAATTCATCTCGCCTGAACGTTAACTCATGAAAATGTTCCTCTCTTGGCTATTAATCCTCACCGAACGAATTATGAATAACATGAACAGCTGTCCAAAATATCCTTTTAACCTATCTGCGACTATCACCTAAGAAAACTCTCTCTCAAGACTCCCTTTACTCCTCCTATGTCTTTCCTTGTCTACCCCAATAGCCTGCGGTTGACTTGGACCTGAATCCTTGTTTGCTTAATGCCTGTCTTAACCCATAAGCAACCGCGCTTACTATGCTAATATTTCCGTTCTGTACTTCGTTGTATCTTTCCTTATTATAATTAATTTACGTTTTGCCACTGTGATTCGATGTGTCACGGTAATCGTTGCCGATTGGGACGTTTTCTGAAGCAAGATTTGTGCTTAGATACTTTGTCCGAGTATGAAAGACAAAAATCGTCACCATTTTATCTCTTCTTAGCAAGGAGTCATGTTGTGTTCGTTGATAATGAATTTTTGGGAAGCACAGAATGGTAACTCACATTATCTTGGTTGGAATGCACACATAAGAAATTGTGTCTGTGGACTTCCAGTACCTACCGTATTGAGTACCATGAACAGCAATACCTAAATACAGTCCATATATCATAGTCGATCCCAGTTCAATTATGTAGTAAAATACCGAAAATCACTACTCTGGTATCGAAATCCCTTTTAACCAATTCAAAACAAAATGGAAATAAACCTCTTGTATTCTGTGCATTCACAAGTTCTCGCCTTGAGTCACTGGGGTACAGACCAGAAAATATACAAACTAAAGCAAATCCACTCGTTCTTCTGTACATTTCCTGGAAAAAAACTCCTTTCTAACGTCACTTCTGGTCATAAATTAAATGCCGATTCTGCGAACAGCGGTTCTGCTATGAATACTCCTGCATATTACCGCCACATTCTAACCGACCAAAAGAAACAAAAACACAAACTCCCATCATAAATTAAGAATTCAGATCTTTTCTCCATCAGAAATTAATTTAGACACTGACGGTCATCGGATTTTGGATGCTTCTGCAGTTTTTTCCACAACTCCTCTATTACCACCCGACTACCTTCCACCAGAGAACTGTTGCATATTTGAATTCTCAAGTGAGCTCGTATCTAAAGCGTATCTTTTGCATCTTTGTTATAATTAAACCGTAGATGAGTGAAATAAATTTAATTTTGGCCAACCAGGGGAAAACCCAAAAGCCCACAAACCAACCTCAGTCGAATTGTATTTCAAGAAATTCATAGGTAACCCAATACGAAGCGATTTAAAAGAGTTCTCCACTTTGACTTCCATATTATCAGAGATACACAGAGTCATACGAGTATCTACAAAGTCCAAACACTTCAGTTAAACTTTTCAGAGATAAGAAATTTAATAATGAAGGGTTTTAAGAGCCTCCAGCGACTACCGGTTCGTAAAAGGACAAATGGGACTCGAGAGAATTATCGTAAATTTCATGGATCGTGACAGATTCCGAGAGATGAATATAGTGATAGAAAATCTGAAGATATGAATATGTGCACCTTTGAATAAATTTTTTTATTTAATGTGATTGTTGGTCGATTACGTATATTTTTGATTTTGTCTTTGTATCTTTCAGGATGCCAAACGGGGAACCGAATTAGATTACGTCATAGCGAGAAAAAATCCACATTTTCCAAAACCAGTCTACCTCGAGTTATATGTAAGTAGCTGATAAAAAAGTTGTAAATTACAAAAAAATAAAAATAAATAAAAACCTTTGAGATTAAGAATGCGGTAGTTTAGTTTATTATATCGGAAAATCAGCCTTTGACGAAAGCCGCTTAATGTACCTATAATGTTCGAATGCTTGACGTGGGCAGAATTTAAATGTTTTTTTTTTTTTGTTTTTTTTCTTCTGTATTTTCCAGGGCTCACCCCTTTTTGCCATAAGACAAAAGATTGTCTCACCAGATACAACAGAAGGAACAATATTTTTATTGGGACCACTCGATTTTGAAAAGCAAGCCATGTATCATTTGTCGATCTTAGCCAACGTAAGTACTTACTAAACCATTTTTGTTTTTTTTTTGTTTTATTAACCCTAGAATGCATACGTGTTTTTTCTATACGTTAATACATATGGGGTGCCAGAGCACCCAACACTTTTGGTTGAAATAATCAGCATCTTAAGACATGATTTTAATGAAATTAATTTACTTACTTTATATGTTATTTCAATTTAAAAAAAATGGCTTTTTTCACAGCCGTAGTAATGAAAAACAAAATTAAATAAGTATGAACTGAAACAGTGCGACCATAAGATGCTTCAAAAAGTTTAAGAAAATACAGCTTTCCTAATTCCAAAACGTTTCTTGTTTCTGAAAGAAGACATGTGAGGCAACATTGCAATATATTTCATGTATTAATTTTCTAAATACTACCGTCATATTTTTAATCTTATTGCTTGCACATATAAAGGCAACTGTTAAATACTTCGCTCCAGTCGTCGGGGCAGATGGGCTTTTGGCCTATGTCTTAGTCCTCCTTTTGTGTGGTTATAAAATTCTATGATCTCTGCATTTTTAGTCTCCGAATCAATATCCTTATTTTTATGAAGGGAAGATACCAGCAGCACTCCTTTTCCTTTCTTTCACGTGAAAGAAATCAAAGTTGTTTTGTCCTTGAAAGCAAATTGAGAAGAAAGTACTTCTTTCTTTCGGTTGGGTAAGAAGGATATTAACACTTCAACTTTGTTTTTCCGCAATGTTCCAAAAACAGAAAGGTTCTACTGTGATAACATTGTTTCGATCAACTGAATTGATTTGAACCAGTTGTCCATAGTTAAATTTCTTCCCGTACCATGAATGCTTTCACTTAGTTCACTCACTTGATGTTCTTACTTCTTTTCCAATATAAGGACTCCCAGATACCATATAATAGGTGCGAGAATCACACATTGTTACAATTTTTATGCCGTACTTATCTGGCTTTGATGGAATGAACAATTACCTCTGAATCCCAAAAGCTTCTCATCAATCGTACGATAGTCCTGAAGGGTTTGAAATTTATCACAGTTTGAAATAAAGTGTCCCCAAACGAAACTGACTGGAGTCAGTTCATCCGAGCGATCAATTGCTTCTCTGTCACTTGTTGACTCCAATTTTAGCATGGAAGATGAGTGAGCACTTTGCGGACCACTTTTCACATGTGCTTCTTCGGCCCTGCTTTTGTAATCCAGCAATGTAGAACAGTCCAATAACGGCACAAATTTCTTCTTTGTTTGTGTCAACCATGATTCCTGTAGTTGGAGTTGAAGGCGATGGAGAATCGGATGGTGGAATACTTTTTTGCCGTTGGTTGTTGGTCTCGATGTTAGTATTTCTTATCTAAGCCTCTAGTACAGCAACATCACCATCATTCTATACTTGGACCTTTTCTATTCTGTCTTTTGGTCAATGATTTACCAAAAGTATGTTCTAATGCTGATATCCACTTATATGCTGACGATGCACAGATCTATATTTCCCAACCAATTGGACTCGCTGAGGACCTAGTCGTCAGATTAAATGAAGACCTGTTCCAAACTTATGACTGGTCTATCTGTAATGGACTTCATCTCAACCCAATTAAATCACAACTGATCTTAATACCTAAACAACACTTTGACACGGACGGAATACCACCAGTATTCCTAAATGACAGAAAACTCAATTTTGTTGACGTGGTTACTAATTTGGGTTACAAATTAAATAGATCACTTTCTGCTGTTGACCACATAAATTATGTTATTGGGCGAATCTACGCTGGACTGCGTAAACTCTGGCTCACTTCTAACCTCACGCCTATAGGCACAAAGCTCGGACTTGAGAAAACGCTATTTGTGCCTATAATTGACTACACTGCTGTTGTCAAGCTTGATTCCCTCTCGCAACATAAGTTACTCGTAGCCTTTAATGATATGATAAGGTATGTATACGGACTTCGCCGATACAATCACTCCTCACACTACCATAACTCTGTTATTAGTTGTTCCCTCAAACAATTTCTCGACCTAAGATGTTGTGTGTTCATACACAAAATTATTAAAAATAAATCTCCTGCTTATCTATTTGACAAATTTGACAAGATACGATTTTGTCAATCTATCAGAACACTTAATCTTATATTACTTGCATATAATTATTTAAACTCCTCGCGCCTCTTCTTTATCTATGTTACTAGGCTTTGGAACACACTTCCTTTAACGGCTAAGCATGCAATGGGAGCTACATTATTCAAGAATGCAGCACTGGAACACCTTAAGAAATATCAATAACTACTTTCCTACTTCTTCTTTTCTACTTTTTCTCCTTTTTTTCCCTTATCTTTACTTTATCTTTTATTAATATCTTTTACGCCTAGCTCCCCTTTTGTTACTCCTCTCATTATCCCGGATTATATTTATTATATTATTTATTGTTAACTTATTAATTTTTATTATTTAATTCAGAATGCGAATAATTTATTTTAAATTAAAACATTAAAACAATTTACCCTTTCCTAATTCAAATATAATTTATGTATTATAAAAGACGATATATGTCTTATTTATACTGTTCCAATCAAATAAATTGAATTGATTTGAATTGTGCAGACTGCGGAACAAGTGAAAATCTGAATAATACTCGTAAGGCTTTGGATAATAAGGCGGATGCATCTTATTTTCCCCACCGAACTCCTGTAACTGTGTGCAGGTGGTCCGAGCTGCATGAGGACGAGCGTTATCCTGGAAGAGAACCCCACTTTGATTAACCAAGCCTAGCCGTTTCTGCTCTAGTGTCGACTTTAATCTGTACAGCTGTTGACAGTAGACTGCTGTGGTGATTGTCTGGTTGCGAGTCCACCATACAGACAGAGAACACCTTGAGTGGGTGAAATCCATTTCTGTAATGTTGGATTGGTCTGTCTTTTGGACTAACCCAATTGGTGGCGACTTTTAATGTTATTGTAAAGAACCCATCCGGTTCAAAAACAGGTCTTGATTGTGATGCAACAGAAGCGCAATGCAATCTTCAATCTTTTGCTGAAGATTATTTTGTGATAGGTTGTGTGGTATCCATTTTGCCATCCTTATGACTTTTCCCATATTTGTTAGGTATCGATGGATGGTCATATGGATTACGTTGAGTTCCCTTACCATAACAGTGCTTCTAGCCTACCCGAACGAGGTTCATCCTTTCGGTCAAAATTGCCATTTCTGAACTTTTCATTTCTATTTTGTCCAGCCCTATTTGTAACTTATTGGAATAACGTCTTTTTACTTCGAGGTCCTTCACAGAATTATCTTAGAGAATTATCACAGAGTTATCTTAAACTAACTTAGCATAATACAAAACATTATACAATGAAGTATTGATAGTTAACAATCATGTTATTTTGTTTGCATTACTAATTCCGCTATTCCCAAACTAGGTCAACAGGTGCCGCTGGAACAAATTTGTTTGCTAAGCTGTTCTATGTTGTTTATATTCTTTGCTGTTGACAAGCAAAAGCTAAGACAAGTTAAATTTTGTTGTTAACCTGAAGTTTTCTGTTATGATGATGCTTTTGGTGTTGTTACCAAGTGATTTCTAGGTAGGTACTTTGACGATGGTAACAATGCTGATGACGAGGCAGATAGTGATGTTATGGCTCATTTCGTCCGAGTTAGTGCCCAAAGCACTGGCGTTAACCGCACTCTTTTCGTTCCCTACTCCGAGTCTGACTACTTTTCGTTCCTCACTCATACTTGTTCTGCTTGAGCTGCCTCAACACACGCTGCCTCCCCTTTCCTGTCGCTTTTTCGTTTCATCGGAGTTTGAGCATTCACAACGAGATGGGTATTAGGAGAATTTCAAGTGAGAAAACTTCATTGGCTTCGTAGGAGCACTGCTTTGTGGAAATAGCGATACAACATTGTGATGGAAGGAACACTTCATCCTCATTTGAAAATATTAGTATAATTTACAAGTATTATCGCACTGTTTTAAATGCCATTTAGTTAGTGCAACAGGGTCTAAGGATTCGTTTCATCGAAGTTCGGAATCACTTCATATCGCTTTTTTGTTTCAGCTCAGTTTGGAAATATTGGCCAACAAGTCATAAGAAGTTTCACTTAAAAAACAAGACAATATTTAAATCGATATTACGTCAGAGGTTGGTGTTAAACTCCCAACGTATATACCGAAAACCGTAAAAAAATTATTTTGACGTCACCATTCATTTCGCAGGTAATGGCAAATTTCAAAAAGTGAAAACTTTTTGCCTTTGAAAAATTCTCTAATTTGTTCGCCATGCGAACAACACAGTGAGTTTATCAACTAGACCTTATTCTACAACGGGTTGTTCTTCCGTAAATTTTCATTTACACAGAAAATTTCCAGCTTCAGTAATAAAGTCGTAAATGGATGTGCAATTTGGTGTGTAACTGGGAGCTCAGTCGTTTGCCTTCAATTTTACATAGAGATATATTTTAGTTCTATGGGTGTTAAGTGTCACAGAATGGATACTGGTGTTATAGGTAGTGATGGCTTCATTTAGTATATCCTTGCATATTTGTTTCCTATCTTTGTCGTATACTATTCTATAAATTTCGGTCAGGGTGGAGTGAAATCTTTCCACTTGCGAATTACCAGTGAAGTTTTGTGGCGTGGTAATGTGTAACTTAATTTCGTACCAGTTACAGAATTCTTTAAACATATTTGACTGAAACTCCGATGCAGAATCACAAACTAACCGTTTTGGAGTACCATGATGGGAAAAAAATTCTCTCAACGATTGAATTATGTTTAAGCTATTTCGAGTAGTTACAATATAAGCCGATGCAAATTTGGAAAATTTGTCAATAATTGTAAGAATCTGTTGATTACGAGTATGAATTACATAAACATCTATGTGGAAGCATCTAGAGGTTTAAGGGGCATTTCCGGTTTTTCAAATTTAACTTTTGGTGGATGTCTATCATATTTTAGAAGCTAACAATTTTCGCAATTGTTTATGATTTTTGTTATTTTGGTTTTCATGTTAGGGAATTAATAGTTTCTACGAAGGTGTTGAAGTGTTTCGTTTATACCACTATGATTGCTCTTTAGATGGTATTCGTTAATTATCTCGTCTTGCTTGTCATTATCTACTAAGTCAACTAGTTTGTCTTTGCGCCGAATCATTTTAAATGTTCCACAACCTGCGAAGAATTTTGAATAAGCTCTTTAAACTGTTTTAAATGTGTCATCATCCGTAAATATTGCTGAAAGTTTCTTGGGATTAAGATGCTGTTTTAATATGGATGTACGAGTAATTATTTGTTCATTGTGTAAGTTAGGATGCCTACAAATAATACGATGCTTTGTTTTAAATATGACATTGAAAGTCGTTGATGGTCTAACTGTAGGAGTTGTCTTGGAAAGGATAATTTGATTGCTAAATTCGTTTAAGGGGCAGACAAGTTGGAACTTTCCTCCAAGTCAAATACATTGTTTTGAAGAGATTCATTTATATTCACCTCTATTCGACTCAATGCATCGGCATTAATGTTTGCCATTCCCTTGTTGTCTACTTCTCTAATACCGTAGTTTCGGTTAGGTGCTCTATTGTTATTGCCAGATGTATTACTGTATTGTCTATTGACTGTAGATGTGTTTCTAAAATTCGACTGGTGAGTTCTAGTATTACGGGTATTGCCAGTTTGAGAATTAATCATTAGGCTTTGGCTCTGATTCGTAGGTAAATAATTTGGAAGAACCAAATTTTGATTTTGTTGTTGAGAGAAGGTATTAGCTACTTGTTTAAATTCGTTGCGATTTGGAACAACTGACTGAAAATCATGTCTTTGGGTAAATACGCTTTGTTTTGGAAGAAAATAACTACTATCTGAACTAACAACATTTGTATTTGGAAAGGCTCTTGGATTAAAATATGGTCTAAAGGATGTAGCTTTTGAACTTGATACAGCATATTTCATATAATATGAGTTTTGCTCCTTGATGCAAAAGTCAAATGCTTCCGGGAGAGTGCTTGGCCTCATTGCTCGAATAGTCGAACCAAGTGGTTCTCTCAAGCCAATAAGAAATGTACTCAAGCACATCTCCGAATATAGATTACATTTGGCTAGAACAACATTTGAATTTCTTTCATGTATGTGCACATGATTGTTAAGAGTAGACAGTATTTCTACTATTTTCGAATAATAATTTTGCAAAGTGTCATTGTATTGCTGAAGGTTATTGAGGTCTCTCACGAGCGAAGTTTCATTTCTTTTATCTGAATAATAAAGAATAAGGTTGTCTTTTATTTTATTCCATTCTAAAGGTGTCCCAAACATATTAATAGCACAAATACCTTGCCTTCCATATTTGGTAAGCAAGTATATATAACAGTTCTCTTCACCAGCACTATTCTCTGAACAATACTCGTAAGGTTTGTACAAATACGATCTTTTTTTATCAAGTTTGTGTATCTAACAAATAATAATGATGAGAAAGTAAGGATTGAGCTACTAGTAACAAAATTCACAACTTACATGTATTTATCCGAATCCAGATTCACGCTAATTTTGGTTGAAAGTGTTGATGATTCTGAGAACATGTTGTTCTACACAGGTCCTGATAATATTTTCTAACACTGACAGAATAATATCTGAGGACCTCTGTAGCTCGGCAGGTATTATACCTTCCGGACCAGCAGACTTGTATGGTTTGAAGCTATGCAGCGCCCAGAGCAGTTTGTCTCTCGTAATCAGACCATGAATTTTGGTCACGATTGCAGTAGGCCTGTTTGGGCTGCTACTGGCCGCGAGTTGGGAGCTACCTGGAAAGTGGGTGTCCAGAAGCAGGTTGAGTGCTTCATCAGTTGAGGTTGTCCAAGAGTCATCGGTTTTTTCAAACAGTTAGGCATCATAGGATTTGTGGAGAGGATTTTTCTTAGCCGCGATGCCTCAGAGGTTTCTGTGATTTTGTCACAGAATGACCTCCAGGATTGTCGATTTACCTACCTCAGTTCTTTTTTGTATAATTTAAGGGATTCTTTATATGAGTCCCAGTCAGTCACTTTTCTTGTGCTTTTTGCTACGTTGAAAAGTTTTCTAGAACAGTTTCTGAGCAGTCCCAGTGCCGATGTCCACCAATGTGGCTTTTTCTTGCCTCTTGGTTGAATAAGAGGGCAGGAAGCGGCCATAGCCTGATTGAGAGCCAGAGTAAATTGTTTGACTTTCATGTCAAACTCATTGGTGTCACGCGGAGGACTTGATAGTTCAGAGGATAGCGTTTCTAAGAGTATTCCTCTGTATTTTGACCAATAAGTCTTCCGGTAGTTCCGGAAAGATGGTTGGCTGGCGGGAGCATCAGTCAAACTGAATTGGATGTATCTATGATCTGAAAAGGAGTGTTCAGATGATACCATCCAGTTTGTCAGCCTTTGGGTGATGCTGTCGGAGACAAGAGTAATATCTAACACTTCTTGTCGGTTTCTAGTTATAAAAGTGGGCTCATTGGCAATATTGCAAATTAAGAGGTTAGTACTTAAATTATAGTCTAAAAGTGACTCACCTCTTTCATTGATGTCGGTACTGCCCCATACCGTGTGATGTGCGTTAGCGTCGCAACCGATTATGAGGCCAGTTTTTTGCCTTCCAGCTTCCAGTACCACCCTTTCTAGGTTATCACCAAGGAGAGGGCCCACTTGGTCGTGGCCAAGGTAAGCCGATGCCAGCCAGTAGAAGCTTTTGGCAGTCTCTAGTCTGTCAACGGTTAAGTCGGGGTCACTGAGGTTGGGAATTAGAAATACATTAAGGCTACGTTTCACTAATATACAAGTTCTAATCTTATCTTTGTCTCTTGTATAGAGCGGAGCGTATGTGGGTGTCCTAAGTCCACGAACCACGCCTTCTGCAATCCATGGTTCCTGGATTAGAATTATGTCTTCTGCGTTTTTAGAAAGACGCAGAATGAGTGCGGCCGAAGCCTTTTTTGAGTGGTGAAGATTAATCTGGAGAAACCGTATCATTGCTACAGTTTTCCAGAGTCGCCTCCACCACGGTCTTGTTGAGGTCCTCCGATTCTGAAGATGTGCCCATCTTCTATCTCTGATCGTCATCGGTTTCCATTTCCGACAGAGTGTCAGAAGAGGAGACCGACGGCTTGATAGTCACCTCGGACAGATTGGAGTCGTCGCTATCTAATTCTGGAAAGGATATCGACGCTCCGAGATCCAAGGTTGTGTTATCAGATATTAAAGGAGGAGGTTGCTTATCAGCATCCAGCTCATCCTTTTTTATACCCTTAAATATATGGACTCGAATCCGAACCGAATCATGCCTTTCGTCTGAGCCAGAAGATTAAGGGATTCCTTATTGTTATTGATCACGATTAACGCCCCTTACCCGTAGTTCCAAGGCTTGACATGGCCGTGGTGCCAGCCAGCGTCGCTTGTGATAGGAGGTGGTCGGGGTTTTCCCGCATGATGGCGAAGAAGTTGCTCGAAAGCTTCAGCTTGACCAGCTGCCAGCGTTCAGGTGTAATGGAACCGTCGGTATCGTTCCTGTCCATCACCGCGATCTCCAATGCGTCCTTTAGGACTTCATTGATAGACCTCAGAGATGTGCTGTTGGATGGCCCAGGGGTTTTGGAACTATGTGTTTTGGGCCTCTTGGTTTCAGGACTCGTCTGAAGAATTTCTTCTCAAGATTCATTGACCCTACTCAGCCTCTACAACTCGACAAGTTCGATGCTCGCGATGGAAGAAAAAAAAAATCTTCTGTGCTCAACTTAAAACTAATTACATGCTTATCATCATCTTAAAGAGACAACGGTTTCTTATCACAAGTATACTTATTAGCATTCTGAGGTGTTAGTGGAATGTATGCACAATGCATTTACAGATAGATAAGACAAATTGTGTATACGTATAGATGAGTATAAGTCAATGGATCTAATATATGATATTGTGTATTGTAGAATTACATATGTAAATGTATGAAATTAGTACGTTACGCGTACGTAACTCCCGCGCCACCTCAGGTAGAGTCCTCCTCCGCTGCATCCTCTCTCGGTAATGGATTCGAAGAGTTTCCAAGTAAGAGGAGCAGTGTCCAGCCTTTCTACTTGTCTCAGCCATCTAGGCCAATGAATTCCTTGAATACCTTGAGCTAAGTCTATGTCACTGTACAGCTCATAATTCCGCTCTACTCGAGGAAGACAGGCCCGTAGATTACTCGAAGGGCTTTTCTCCCGAAACGACATTTTTGACATTTGCGCAATAGAGAAGGACTGGGACAGTCAATGTTTTATAGAGCACTATTTTGGTTGTACGAGAGAGGGCTCTGCTACTAAATTACTTTCTGAGCTGAAAAAAAAAAACAGCGATTAGCAAAGATTACTTTTTCAAAGATGTCTAAGGTGGTTTTGTTGCTTATATATACTAACTCTGTCCGATTAAAAGGTCACTGAGTTCTGCATATAATGTTTACGTGCATACATACATTCTTATTGGCAAGTAGTTGAACAGACGTTTGAAAGATCGTGCTTTTGGAGTTAACTTGCGAATACCGTACAATATTCTCGAGTTCGATGTTGAAGAAATCGCATGCCAGTGGATCGTCTTTCCGAAAGGTTTTTTGACAAAAGTTTCGCTAAAGTCATTACCGACACTCACGGTGCAGCAAGCTTTCTCTGCGGTCATCCTGCAGAGGTAGACAAGTCTAGATTAATGCTGTCGTAAGCGGCCTAGAAGGTGAGTATCGATTTGGGATTCAAGGTCTCTTTCAACATCTGCTGTAATGTAAAAATTTGGTCGGTTGTGGACTATACTACCTGAAACCACAGTGATAAGGACCAATCAGTTAGTTGACAAAAGGTTTTAGGGGATAACATAGTACAGCAGTGAAGATTTTATAGGCGATGTTAAGAAGACTGATTCCTCTGTCTCCTCCGGGTCTCATTTCGTCAAGGTCGCGCTTACAATACTTCTTTAGTATGTCCATATTTTAGGGACGATTTGGTGCATGCTCTTTGCAAAGTTATTTCCATCGGCCTTAAACAGCTCGGCGGCTAAGCTGTCGGGTGGATGGAATTGTTCCCCACCATCACCCAGGTTAAATTGTTCGTTTTCCTTAAAACCAGAATGTTGGTCGTTAAAGCCGTTTAACAGTCAGCACACTGTAGGCTTCTGTTCATACTTTGTTGACTTGGCATGTTTTTTGAACTTCTACTAAATTTTCTTATCGTCCTTCTTTCTGAAAAGCACTTGCAGATCCTTCCATTATTGCTCGTAGAGCTCAATAACCGCTCTAGTTCTGGTTTTCAGTGCGGCTTTCTGGTACCCGTTTCTATGGATGCGACAGTTGGTATTCAATACCATACCACGGATTTCGTAGAGGTGTTTGGATGAAAATTAGCAATCACTGGCTTTAAAGGCAAAGGGATATTTAATCGTTATAGATCCTGGCGGTTTCTGCAATGGTAACATTCCGACGTGATACTTCGAATTTTAATCGTGACAAACTAAAAGCCATCCTTAAGGGTCTCCTAAGGAGAAGTAAAGAAGCCCTAACGATCATCAACATAGTGCAAGTAAATCCTCGAGACTACAGCAAGTTCTGTGCAAAACACCTCGAATTTCAAGAGTACTTAAGCACTCGGATGATAACTGGGTTGACTCTGAAAAAGAATCCTTGGGTCTTCTTATGAAGACTTACATACTCCCTTGAATTTACTTCAGCAACCAACTTAAAACCCGCTTTGAGCTAATCTTCCCACTGACAGATCAACCCGAACATCATCAGTGTTAACAAAAACTTAAATGGGCAGTTTGAAACTTCGAAACTAACAAACCACCAGGATCGGATGGTATGTTCCCTGCACAACTACAGAATTATTTACTATTATAATATATATGCCTGTTTAGCTTTTACTACAATGCCCAATGATTGTACTGAAGCACCCAATGTCCTACGTCAAACAACTGAAACATTTGCAAGAGCTCTCTATGTACAGTCATACGTGGACTCACCAAGACAGTTGTGATAAGTCTAGTCTAATATGGCCCCAACTTGATCTTCAGCGATCATAAGAGCTTATCTATTTCTGGAGAAAAGACGTCTCCAAACTCACCAACATAGGAGTTATAAAAATTTTCTATGCCATTAGAAGACCGCGCAGCGATTTCTGCAGAAGTAACTGAGACGAAGGGAAAGAGGATTCTTTGGCGTACTTCTGCTACAACTGCTCTGCCCTGGACGTATCAAAATGTTACCACTTCCGAAACGTAAATTATCTCTGCTCTATGAAGGTCAGAGATCTTGGCAAATTTATGAAAAAATTTCTTGGGTTTCAGAACTACTTAGGTACGAGTATTTCCATGTTTCCCAATGGTATCACAATGGACATCCAACTCCTCTAAATGCACCTCAATGAGGACAATTCTAACCTAACCTAACTTAACCTAACCTAATCCATGGTGATTGAAAGGCGCTTTATCAATCGATCGTTGACATTAGTAGAGAGTGGTGATATTCAAGGGAGGTTCATGCTGTGGTGCTAATTTTATACTCTAGATTGTTAATTTATGCTTATTTCTATCTGCGTTCAGTACTTCTCACCTGGTCTGTCTATCCCTATCTGTCTGTCCCTTCGACCTAGGCCGATATTTCTGTGGAAATCCGCATTCTTAAAATCCATAAACAAGCCATAGTTAACTAAAGCATTAACTTCTTGATCGCAGTTTCGGCGGCCATATGCTCCGGGATGAAGCTTTCAAGTTTTACAATTCATAAAAAAAAGATGTTTTGTTTTTAACTGAGACAATAGCCTCTCAAATATATGCACTTGAGTAATGGTATGCGTTGTACTATTGTCCTACCATTTCAGATCACAATTCGATTCCCAATCTGTAAGACGCCAAATTTCATGGACACCGATCCGCTATATACGAGCTGCCGTGAGCATAAAGGCTTATATATCATCCTATCCAATGAAGAGGATGAAACTGTAAGAGCTCCATTTTGACATGGACTCTGTTCTGGTCCCTTTGCTGTATGGCCATAAATCCTTGTTTACACATAATTTGTGGCAACTATTGGTAGCGCTTTTAATGGGTCTATCCCTAATAACGCCTACAAGCTACACGTTCTGACAAATTAAATCCTAGAGGGCATGATTAGTGTTAAGTCGTTAAAACAATCGCAACAAGGTGATAAACTGCATCATCAACGGAGCTATTGCTTTAAATTTGCAAACTCCTCAGAAAGTCTTAGGACCTTTAATTAGTCCTGCTGTTGCTTTCCAGCTGTAGGCAACCTCTAGAAGATCATTAAATCAAAGCATCGCCTTAATTTGTATTGATGCTGTCGTATACTGCAGTTGTATGTTACCGGGATCCCACTACCATGACATGGATACTCGTACATCTTTCGTTGGCAAAATCACTTTCTTCAGCCGTACATATCAGGATAGTAACCAACTAACGAAGTGTCCTTGAATGTCCAGCGATAACTTGATCACTTGATCACCAACCCGACGTCATGCAGCTTTCTTGCTATCGTAAACGAATATCATAAAATTTTCCGACAGGCTGTTGATCATTTTTAAACCAAAAATCCCAAACACATCCCTCAGATTTTTATTGATATTACAATACGCGGAGACAACATCTTCACGATATCAATTTATTTATCATCTCACATCTATCCCTGTTTCGATGCTGGTCTACAAAAAAAAAATATCTCGAAACAGATTTGTTATACGAAAATAACCCCCCACAACATGACGTTTTCGACATTTATGAGAATTTATAGTTTTTAATTAAGCATCCTCACTTAAGATCACCAGATAAGCCAACTGCGTGATTTCCATGCTCTGTTGCGGGTCCAAAAAACCAAAGTCCAAAAAGTGACTCCTCTATCCTCGGTCCTTCGTCCTTTGTCCAATGCCCTGGGGGCACCAACTAAAGGCGCGATAACAATCAGTTCTATGATTTATGTTAACTGCTACCAGCAACAGCAGCAAAAAGAAACATTGGAAGCATTCAGAAGGCTCCCTTCTTATGTTGGGTCTTGATCGTCCAGTGTCATTTGATCGCCCATCCAGCAGGAATATAATTTGCCTCATTATCATCCCTTAACCAAGGCACAACGAAGACGACACGCATCTAAAAGAGAAAGAGAGTAATTTATATGCAAAATATCTTTTTAACACGATGCGATTTGAAAACTCGCTTACAATGCGATACAACGATGTCCGATGTGTGACGCTTGTTCGCCCTGACTGTAATTACCGATCAGGATAAATGTGAGAGATGTGACGCACTATGAAGGCCTAGACGACATGTCACTAGAGAGCTGGTTTAGTGAATCCCACGCGATCCATTCAAATACCAATAATGACGCTCCGGATCATCGAGAACATACTAACTCGGACTTAGGCTTGAAATGGTAGAAATATGTACAAGTACATACGAGTACAAACAGATAGATACTCTACGAGTTAGAGTATCTTGTTGCAAACAAATAAAATGAGCGTTGTCCACATGGGGTAACATGGAAATAGCCATACAATTGCAATGCTCGGTGAAATATTGCCACAGGCAAATCTGAAAGAGCATCTCGTTAATGTTCGGATAGTTTTCGATGTCGGAAAAGGGGTTATTCAGGAGGAAGAGATGGCAAATCGAACCAAGTAATATTCGTATAGGAAAAAATTATACAACATAGAGGTAGAGACCGGACTTTATAAGTTGCTTGTAGATACTCCCGGCAGTTATAAAATCCTGTGTACTAAGTTGCAAGGTCTATGGGCATTTTATGGGTGTGGCAATGGCAACTACCGCAGTCGCCACAGTTGCCACAATCGTAATTGGCAGTGGTATGTACACAGTTGACCAGAATGTCAGTTGGTTGAGTGGTTATGGCAATTTTTTTTTTCCTCTCTTAGTTTTTGTTCTGGAAAATAGCCCGAGATAGAGAAAAATAAAAAAGAATCAAAAGAAGTAACAGGGAAACGCTTCAAACTGAATGGTAAGTGGGACCCTGTTTATAACGACTGAATTTGTAGTACAACGTTATCAGATGTTAAAGGTTTCATAGGTACATTTGAATGCCGAGTGCGCAAGATTTTGGAGAATCAAATGATCTGGTCGGGCAACTTGAATTGGTGACTCACATGGAAGTTAACTATGTATGAAAAGATTGGTCAACACACAGCTTTGCTAGTTTTGTGAACTAATATATCTCGAAGGACCAGAAATTTTACGGTTTGTCATGGTGATTATGGAAGCAATGGACATAGAATGACTTAGATTTCAAACCAGCCTTCATTTAGATACCTATCTAAAGTTTTTGAAAGTTTTTCAATGAACATTTTCACCGTCAAACGGAGGATAACTTTTTCCTGAAACCTAACTCTTAGGCTTCTATGCTAATATACGAATACGTATACGCCGCTGATTTATTTTGAATATTTAAGTGAACTTCTAACAGATTTTCGTGATGTCAATCATGTGATGTTTGATGTTTTTAGTCCTTCGACTCGGATGTTGTTGAATCTACTATATTTTGACGTTTATGATCCTCAACTACTTTGCGATGCAGCTAAAACCTCCTCGCCGGTAGAACTACTATTAGAAATTCAAGTTGTGGAAATGATTGGTGAAATTGTAGATACACAATTAGGACAGATGGGAAATGTATTGTATGTACTATACATAAATTGCACTTTCCAGACTCCGCAACTACATCTGAACCATGGAAAATTCTTCTATTCAATTAGTGCAAGACGGTCGCTCTGAGTGTATAAGATTGGGGTAATTGGGGTAAGCATTTATCGGCGTCAACCTGACGATGCTGCACCTATGACTGCATATTAATTGTGTTTATTTTCTCTACCCGTGGTCGCCGCTGGGTACTGGTCTTGTCCAGCTGGATGTGACCTACCAAACATAGGTATAACCGCGAATGTGAAACAATTGAAGGTGTACGGTGGATGAATTTGGATCATAGAAAGTGGCTTTAACAGTATTTGAAACTGAGGTCAGCACATCTCTTGTGGCTTACGTGAACACCTAATAGTAAATAACGTAAGTGTATGAGATGTCCATACATCCATGGGAGCCAGGATAGGCCTGTCGAGCGCTTACCCACATTAGTAGCGTAATACAAAAGCAGAACCTGTGTTGGGGGCACAAGCTCCACCCTTGGTATGAGTCTATGAGTCGAGACTTACCTAAATCCTCTTACCGATCTTAGGGTAACGGCACCCAGTTGCAACTCTACATCGGGTCAAAACCGGGTCATCGGGTCGGTTAAACCGCAACCACCGTAATAATCTCACTGGGGGCCCTGACTCCAACGCTACCGACTTTTAAGACCTAGTGGGACTACGGGTGGTCGGTGGAACGTTCCGATCGATGAACATAGACACGTAATAGAGAGGTGCTACTCCAGAAAAAATGTTGAAAAGAACGTGTCAAGGTAACAAGATTCGAACAGAGGCCTGCAGAGATGAACCAGGAAACTTAGTAGCAGAGCCACAGTCGGTTCAAATGATGTTTAAAAACTACTTCTGCATGGCAAGGACAATAAAAGTTCCCCTGTCAAGCTAACTTAACCTTTCAACCTATACGTTAGAAGTCAAGAGATCCGTCCACCTGACCAAAACGAAGCGAAGTTACCGATATCTAAGCTTAAGTAAAACAAAGGTGCTGGAGCTCAAGGCCTACCTTCCGAGCTATTTAAGGCAGAGGGAGATGACTTTGTAAAGAATATGCACAAACTCATTTCCAAGATTTGGTCTGTAGAAAGTATGCTTGCCCGACCCGGAAGAAAGGAGACTTTCTTAACTGCGCCAATTAAAGAGTCACCAATCTCCTTAATATATCACACTAAATCTTATTTCCCGTAGTATGTGAAGACCTAAAACCATTTATCAACGATCTTATTGGCCGCTATCAGTGCGGTTTAAGGCCCGATAAGTTCACAATCGACTAAATATTATCACTACTTCAGATCTCGAAAAAAAAACACAAGAAGTCCAAGTGCTATATAGCCCTTATTATTGATTCTAAGGTCGCATAAGACTAACTTTGGTATTCATGCCAAACTCGTTGCATTGTGCAGATTGACGATGGAGAAGATGCTCCATAATGGTAGAAAACAATCTCTCCGAGACCTTTGATGTCAGGAAATTATTTAGAGAAGGTGGTGCGTGTTATTTAACTTTTCAACATCATACTTGAGCAAACTCGCAAGTTAACACCAGAGGCACAATTTTCCAAAAGTCTGTACAACAACTTGCCTACCCTGATAACATTGACATCATTCGCAAAATTCAGCAAATTGTCACTGGTGCGTTCGCAAGTATAGGAACAGAAGCGACAATATTTTGACAGCACGACTAAACAGACAGCTACACTATAACTTTGAGATAGTCAGAGACTTTGTATAAATCAACTCCGCTGTCAAATCTGATAATGGGGTCTTATAAGAAATCAAATAAAGAGTTGCTCTTCCAATCGATGAGTAACAAGTAAAGTAAAGAAACACTAAGGAGACTCTGTATAAGACCCTCTTCATCTCGTTGCCCATCTTGAATGCAAAGAAAAGTTCATATTAGTCGCTAATACATTTAGAGCGAATAAACATCAACGCTCAGCCCGTTAGAATGCCTTAGTCTAACTGGACAGGCCCGGACTGTAACACCATCTAAGTAAATAAGCAAGTTGCTCTCAAAGTAATAGATGTCTGTCGTTATAAATTGAAATAAAATGCTTAAGTCTCTGTCTATATGAAAAACTTACTACGACTTAAACGAAAAACCTGGGATATAACTATAAATCTGAAATGGATAGAAACTGAGGGCTCAAATACAAAAACGAGCAATAAGACTTACCTATAAGACCAGTGAATATTCAAAGAAGGTTGCCAACAGCCAAAGAACGACTTAACATTTTATCCCGTTAACATTGAATCGCGATGATTACATCACATAACGGTAGGCCGTAAAATGTACATTTCTCTTCATCAGGCTACTCGCGGTCACCTTATTTCGCTGAAACTCAATATTACATTTCTTGAGTTGTAGAAATCTGAAGTTCTGAACACTTTTATTGACCTTATTCCATAAATCAAGGAGGGTCTTCTCGTTTCAACCAAACCAAAGTTAATACTATGTTTCGAAAAAATTACTTTTTAATGACTCGGCTCCGTCGGGAACAGACAGCTCATTCATATCCCATTATTCGGCAAACCTCCGCTTTAACAAGCTGATTGGGTTTAACTTGTGACGTAGAATGTAAAAAGGTGTGTTCAAAGGCCAGTCACCAATTCAGTACAGCTTATTTCCTCCAAGCCTCCTACGGAAATCAATACCATATTGTAAAAAAAAGCTTACTGGTTAATTGGCAATTATTTAAATTAATTTTAGGCTAAATGAGCAATTGATGATTTAACTTGCAATTTAATTTAACTTGCAACTAAGAGTATTTAGTTGATTCGTAGTCTGCGATTAACAATTCAAAATTTAACAGTTTCTTGAAATTTATGATTGAAGTCATAGTTCATCAAAGAGATAAGATGTTAAAATGACAAGTCATATGATTAATGAGAATACTGAAGAATGGCGAAATATCAGGAAACGATATCATGTATCTTACACGTACTTGACATGGTAAAGTGTATCGGTGGAGGATTTTCAATCAAATTTTTACTAACTTTCGCAAGCCGTTTGAATATCTTCAGCAAATCAAACTATTCTACAAATCATAAAAGTGTACCGCAATAGGAATCGAATATACTCAGTATAATACAATACATTTGCAAAAAGTAATTGGATCTTAGTTATCATTCGTCAGTTCCGAACATTAATCACTATTTACGTAGCAGCGAGTTTATCAAATTTTTCTATCAACTTCAATCGTCAATCATCCAATTCAACTGAAATTGGTACAATACATCCCGACAAATTAATTAATTTTATAAAATAAGTTCTAACTAAATTAATCCTGATCAGAGGATTTCTGAAAATGAGAATTGACAATTTTAATGGCTAAATGCCCAATACTGTTCGCAAGAAAGCGGAAGGACAATGTCACGAATCATCACTCTTTTTTCAAGTATCCACCAACCGGCGAAATTTGTATATAAAGTTATTTGTAGTTGTAATATTTACTCCCTTTTGTCCAAATGAATCCGAAATGTCTCGATTCTTTAGAGAGTCCCCAAAGTTATTTCTCCTGAACACTAACAGACAAATGTTTAAGAATACTTTCACCAACAATCAGTCTGAGCTCCTGGTTTCGAAATATTATTGCCTACTTCTCCATTGGCAGTAACGAGACTTTGAAAATTCCCTCACTCCAATTGTTCGTTGGATAACCCCCAAGTCAACCTTTGACTTCTCTCGGAACAATGCCAGCTCTATGTTTCATGGCGATAAACTTCTCAGCGATTGCATTATCTCTGCTCTCTGACTCACACTAAAGGCACACTGAACGTACTTCTTTTATGTTGTATTAACTCTACCAGTTTACGAAATTTTTATCAAAAACAGGACCCCTCCCAACCTTTTTACCGCCTGTGGAGCTATACCGCCCCAGGTCATAATCCACTGAATAAAGAAAACGTTTCGTTGCCAGCGAAAACTCAAATCTCCGACGACGGGACATGTTCGTACTCATATCCAAGCCATCCAAAATTACCCCTGTTCAATCAGACAGAACCTGGTCGGGCCAAGACGGGCCAATGGCCAAAACGCTACACAAAACAGGCGAACGGAGCGCAGCAAACAAGGCAAACCCCCCACACGGCTTGTCGCTAAAGCACTCGTATTCATATTCACGAGAAATGGAAAACTCTCATTACATCGGTTCTGGCCAGTGGCCAGTTTCCAGAGTAACTATTACAATATCTCGCCGAAGGGGCTGGTAGTTGCAGCACAAAGTTTGAGCGCGTTCGTTGAAAAGTCGCTATGCTGTGATGCGGTTGTACTTTGTGTTGGCTACGTTCGACACTTCTCACCGATTCTCATGTTAACAAGTTACAACATCGTCGAACATCGCTAACAGGCGAACAGAATTCACTGCCGAGTAGAGTTTCAGATACTCGTACGTTTACTTGTTATTCTTTTGCTGAGCGTTTTTCGCAGTAAAAATGCATTTTGCAATTTTATTACAACCAACCGCCACCGCCACCGACCGCCTGACCAACCTCCTTTTTCATTGACTGCGTTCCAATGGTGCATACTCACAATCTGAATCTGAACACAACCCACTCGGTGTAGTGATTATACGTACGAGTATGTGTACTTGTATCTGATGGGAAGGTGTGTTCAGTGGTCGGGAGTGCAGCAAGTATATATTGATATGAGTACGAGTACAAGTACGAGTGGTATCCGTATATGCAGCTGTAATTGCAGTGATGGCTATAAAGTATCTGTCAGTTACGTTTTGTTCGTTTGTGTGTTGTGCAGATAGTAAGTGCATACAGCACAATGCATTTGCCGGTTTAAGGTATGCAATTGTGACGTATCTGTAAGTACAACGACTGACGCTTTTTTTCTAGTGCGTATTCGGTTGAAAATTTTATTGTTTTGTCGCTTAAAAGGTAGGGCTTTTGCGTATAGACATTTTTAGGTCGTTAAAATTTTGCAAAAAAAAAACTCTCGTAGATGCTTTGGTTGATAGGGGTGGCGTTAATGTGGGCGAAATGATACTCAAAATGCGCAAGCTAGAATTGAGTACGTACTTTATGGGCTTGGAAAATCAAGTATCTGTCATCGGATATTTGAATAAAATAAATATTTTACGGTTTTTTTGTTTTTTGTTTTTTTTTAATTTACGACATTGTAAATTGTGATTAATAAATATACATTTCTAAAATATTTCTCTATAGCAATACCAAGTCATAAATGCAAATCTGAAGCCGTTTGTCGTTCAGTAATAAATATGAACGGCGATACATGTCTCGAGACTATGACAGTTGCTTATTACAATTGTAAATAAGGTAAAAATCTGTCAAAAGTTGACCAAGGAGTTACAAGCCTTTTGACAGATGACTGCCAGAGTAAGCAGGCCAGTAAGAACTCTCGACAATGTATATTCGTCGTAATAGTCCAACAAATTGTGAGCCAGGTTATTAGCCAAGGAATACTCTGCCCGATTAATAACCAAACCTTTTGTCATATACTCGTAATTTAGTAGAAATTGCCACCAAGTCTCCGTCGTTTCACTGATTTCTCAATTTGCCGAGGCAATACTTGTATCTAATGACTATTAGCTTCTCCTCTGCCCTTAAGCTCGTTAATATCACAAACTATCTACTTTTCTGCAATCGTAGTTAAACATTGGCCGGACTTTTTTTTTCCATGTCCACTGCGCCCTGTATAAAAGCATGATTTTTAAGACGTTCAAACATTTTTGTTTAAATAAAACACACAGAAATTAACTCGATGAAGATTTATTAAATTTATTCGAAAGATTTGGAACTTCATGCCAATTAATATTTGGAAATAGTTTCGGGCATATGTCCATCACGGCTGCTTGGTATAAAGCTCATTCTAGAGGTCCAAATATCAATCACTTTTTCGAGCAACTGGAGGAATATCTATATCGCGTATTACTCGTACAACCTTTTACTCCAAAGCATGGTTCATTGGTTTACTGATTTATTGTCATAAACTAGTGACTTGAAGTAGCCACACAGAAAATACTCCAATGGCTTCATATGGCATGGCGATCTTCATGGTCAAGTGATGGGTCCATTTCTTAAAATGATTCTACTCGTATTGCCAAATCGTGATTTCAGTAAAGCGATGCTTTCGTTGGTAGTATGGAACTTTACTTCAGCTGATAGTTTCTGCTTTGAGTTGAATCTCAGTTATGTTAAGGTGATTATGACGCTTACATTACATTGACTGACATTTTGACAAGAACTCAAATTGCCCTATCTATCTATCAGTGTGTGCTTAGCGTTCCGATATCTGAGCCAATTTCCAACAAACAGAAAGAGAAAAAGGGTCCTTCATTAACTTGAGCATGGGCTTCAATCAATAAATCTTTCCAAGTTACTGTGTACTACAAGATGGTTGAGGTCAACTTTTATTTATGTGAGCCACTTAAAGCGAGCCATGTGTTTAAAACGATCAAGGATACCTTCATCCGCTTGCGCTTAAGTTCATGTTTCTGCTCAATAGAGCTGGATTGAGTTGACAAGAATCTCATCAGTGTTCCTCCTTCTAATTGCTTTGGCACTGGATTCATGACAAGATGATGGTAGAACAGAAACTCGACCGAACACTAAAGGATACTTGATAAATAAACGCTCTAGCGGTTTAGCGCTTTCTAAAATTGCAGCCTTCTGACGTCAGTCTTCTTTACAATATTTCGTCTTCATAGTGTAGTTATTGATATTTCCATTCGTATATTGGCCTCAAGAAATTAGAGGTCCGAGTCTTCAATGTAGGCCTCTCGGAATGTTCAAACATCCAGAATGGAGACGCGCATGGCGTCGATCGCAATGCAATCATTCTAGCAGATGATAGATTGATCAGAAAACTGTCATGTCTCCTTAGAGAGCTCTCGATGCGGCAGCCGAGTCCTTGATAAGATGACATTGTGCCTCAAAGCGAAATCGATAAGGATGAATTAATTGACGAAGGTGGTATCGTGCAGGCTATACATATTTACTAAAAATGCCTTCCATTCCTAGCTTTGCTTTAAAATCGCCTAGGATGATTCTTACATCATGTTTTGGGTACGTCTTTCTCCTCCTTTGAGATGTGCAAGTATAACAGGCTGATGTTGACGAATTTATCTTTTATGGTGATCGCCATGAAGTGAACTTTCGGATAACTAAAACTTTGGACTACTTGCTTACGTCTGTTCTAAAAGCAAATCCGCATCCCAATAGTCGTTTCTTGTCTTTTTAGTCACAATTATCGTAATATAAGTTTAAGGTCAAGGGGCTGAATGCAGCAAAACCATTGTTTCAATCTGGCGACTTCATCCGTCCATCTCTGTCCATCGTTACGTCCTCACTCGCTGTTATTTCAGCTTGCATGTAGGTATGATATAAGAGCTTTCACCTATTGTTCCCAGAGGCCACCCAGACGAGTAAAGCAAGCGCTTGAAAGGTTGTTTCCCATACTTTTCATCGTTGACCTTATGATTTAACGCAATTTATTCCCCTGATAGCACTGAAAGTGACAACATAAGTTTCTTCCCTACTATTCTTAAATTCCTATTCCATTTAGGAACTCTAAAGTCGTGACTGAAACTAGAAATTGACCCCACTCGGCACACCTCATAATGTCATTAGTAATCGATCACAACAACATGATCAACGCAGGACTCAGAGGAAGATAACTCAGTAAATTTAGCATCAAATCGCTCTGAGGTCTTGTATGATATGAATGATCCTATCAAAATATGTACGTCTCTTCCATTCTTCTTTACTCCCTGAACTATAATTCCCTAAGGTCATAAATCCCTTTCAATCACTTCGGTGATTTGAGTAAGATGTAACCGCAATTCAGAACTACAAAGTTGCATATCCTCAAGAAAAACCGCAAATTAACCATTAAATCTGTATCCCTCCCAACACATGAATGTCAGGCATATCGCTGTAGACTATAAAAGCAATACGGAAACGATTCTCAGCTCGAAATTTCACATCCTCGACTTTATACACCTCGCCTGGTGCTATCGTACTCGTGTACCTACATGGTTTGGTAATAAAATTTTAATTTTGTCGTTGTATTAACTTTAGTTTTTTTTTATTTAAATTTTAGTTTAATCATACCTTTCAAACGTCCGACAAACGAGATCATTTGAGAACAACCAGACTGTAGGCAGTACGCCGACCGTTAGCCGGTTATGCGTTGTTCATTTCTTTTTTTAATTACGCACACGCACTTAATTAAAACTTATTCGTGAGCACATAGCAACCAATAAAAATTAAAAGAAAAAAAAATCGATCATTAATTATTCTGTGAAAAAGATTTTCATTATTATTTACTTGTCCTCTTTGTATTTCTTTTTTGCAGGATGCCTATGCAGAGTCTGGACAGGATAGCAGAAATATAGCCGGCCTAGAAGTTGTTGTTATTGTACAAGACGTTCAAGATCAAGCACCTGTTTTCACAATGGCTCCACCTGTTACAAAATTACCACCTGGCATACTTCCTGGTGACAAGGTATGTACTCGTATCCAAGTACTTCGAACTACTTACATACTAAGAGTACCTACCAAACGGGCTACTGGTAAAAAATACTGTTTTCTCGTATCTTATTATCAATGCACAGTTATGTATTCTTATGACGAAGCATACTAGAGAAAGAGATCAAAAAAGAAAGAAAAATTAATTAAAGCGTTTAGGCTTGGGAGGAACTCATTAAGTGGCTGGGACTGGGAATTTCCAGCGAATCGTGATCCTATTGCAAGGATCTCTGACTACCTGTCTGGCACGTTAAGCACGTTAATGTAACATAATCATTATTATTAGCAAATTCTGATAAAATACCAAAGATACGAATATCTGAGTATCTCGTGAATATTGTAATTTTCTATGAAAAATTATTTTGAGAAAATATTGACAGTCATTAGCGACACTTGGGGCCATTGACATACATAAGGAGTAACTCGATTTAGTGAAGGGAAAGGTAGGTTTGAGTTTGGTTAACACTTTCTTTTACGGATTATCTTGGCCAAATATAAAAGATGATAATAATTGTATTAGATACGTGATAAGGCAAATTGAAACACATTTCTGAATTAAAATTGATACCAGCGAATTCGGGAAACTAAAAGATCAAGTCTGAATGGATATTGGTCTCAAAGTACAATGCTCTACATTTAACGTGATGCTACACAGAATGCCTTCAGTTGTACGTAAAATGTTAATTCAGGTTCCTTTCCACTTAAGGATGTTACTGCAATGGAACTTCATTGTTTGTCTGTGATGAGCTTCAAGATTATCCGGACTGAAGCATTGATATTCAATCATTTAACATACGTATCCGTCCAAAGCGCAAACTACCAAGGAGGCGTCAATCAGGCGTCGTCATGAACAGCGATTGTACAATATACATATGTGGATGTTACGCCTTTCAGGAGGCAAATGAACAAGAAAAAGGCTTTACACAGGCCTTGTAGAAGTGTTATGTAGGAGCCAGCTTGATGGCCAGCGAATATCAACTTATGGTGAACAATCTTAACGCGGATGCATCACACAGTGATTATTGGAGCTGACTTTAATACACGGGCCACAGAGTGGTGCAGCAGACTAATCAGCACCCGAGGTCAGCCCTTACTTCAAACTGCGCTCACCTAGCTAATGTGGGCTGGGCAAACACCCATCTGAAAGAAAGAATAGGTTCCATCGTCGAAATCACTCTTGCGAGCAACTCTATACTGGGAACCATAACCATACAGGTTCAGTGTGGAATATTCAAATAGCGACCACCACAATAAGGGAAATCGAAAAAAGGAAATCAGACCATCTCCCAAAACTTTCGATAATACGATGATTATTTCAAAGAGATGTTGAAAGGTGATCCAACACTAGGTGGAACGTTGGAAACCCTTCCGCATCGTCTTACAAGCTTTATCACTATAGTTTTCATTGCATAGAAGAACACATAGCAGGAATGCCTCACCATCTTACTAGCGAGACGATGGGACAAAATCACTTCAGACAAAATGCTTACAAGCCTGTATCACATTCAAGAAGTGTACCAAACTTCCAACCACTGCTGGATACCCTTAGATTGGCAAGAAGCAACTTATGTAGAAACCTCAATGATAGTAAAACATCTATTTCAAAGAGTTGACATTAGTCCATGGAACTCGACATATAGAAAGGTGATAACGAAACATAACGAACCCTCCAAGAACATGCATACAGAGTGCAGAGGTTTGCAGTTTAAGAAATTTGTTCAAAATATCAGGTATTATGAGCAACGTCTTAACAGAAGTGGACCCGGAAGATATTCTACTAATTACACTGGTAACTTTGGTGACAACAAGGCCTCCAAGTCGGATGGCACCTTTTTTTGTGAGAGCACCATCTCTTCAAAGCGATAATGCAGAAGTATCTAGAATAAGAAACCTTTCCCGACAAATAGAAAATACAATATTGCTCCTGTAACCGACAGGAAAAAAGTCTCCAGGTGAACCAACGTCTATTATGCTTCTTGGACTCCATGATAAAGATTCTCAAAAAGGTAATGTACATAACTAACAATAGCAGAAGAGAAACGAAGAAGTACTGTGCAGTAGAAATCCTGGACCTTAAAAACGCGAACTATTCGTCCATTAGAAGATCGCTTACCAGGATAAAACCAACACACTATTTGCTGCGTAAACTAACGAAATATCTCAACATCACAAGGGCTAAAACAGTGTAGGGCGACTTCGTAGGAATATCATATGGGGCGTGATCAGGGGGCGCTACCTTGTGGAATAATGATAATCGAATTCCCATGCAGTAGAATCATTAAGATATATAGTAACTGTCCGGATATAAGACTGGCTGTTATCTACTGGATTCGCCTTTTTAAAGTTAATGGCTACGTTTAATTGCCAACAATCAGGCTCTCCCCGGTGCAAATAATCGACGGTTCTTTAACCATCTCAGACGAGGCCACAGTTCTTATAGCAAACGTTGTGCTCAAGATACATAAAAATGAAACTTGAACTAACACTGTGCAAGTTGCAACAAGTCGATCGTATGTCAGTATGCATTGGGCCAAAATAAACAAGGGATAAATACCGACAACCTAAGACTGCTTTCGTCGAACGAAGAGAGCTTGCAATCACCATATTATACAGTTCCTGTCTAGCCACGGCTGTGACTCCACTAATTTGAGCTCGATAGGTCGCCATCCTGGTCGAAATTTCAGGATGAAGATGAAGATATGGAGCACCCAGTGCTTCGAGGATAGAAAATTCCTCTCTTAGATCTGTATCCGCGGGTATTGTTGATTAAGTAGCCATATATCGTCCGACAATTGAGTGTCAGTATCTGGGCCTGGATACGATTTATAGATAAGTAGGACAACCGTATGAAAAGTGTTCTAAAATTTGGAACGGAGCAAAAGTTAGAGGCGTCTGTTAATGACATGATCACTATTCTCACAGAATATTTTGAACTGAAGCCTCTTGAAAGAAACTAGTAGAACTGAGTTTGCACTCGACGAAAAGAAGGACGGGCTGAACATCTTCATCTTTTGGCTGCTTTGAAACTCTGGCAGATAATACACGATAGATAAAACATTAGTCTTATGGATAATGGCTATGATTGTAAGCATAACTAGAAGATTCCCAACGAAACGTGGTCAATATTTCATGACAGCGGATAACAGAAGCTCCCACAATTCAAAGTGACCACTGCTTCCTCCTCTTTTCTGGAGCATTATTTTCCATTCATTCGATGTGACCATGGCAGTATGGTCAACGTATTTTGGCTTTCGCGGCTACATCCACATCTTGGCAGTACTCTGTGGTTACTTCTCTTCCATTCGTCCTTCTCGCATACGGGTCCAAATATTCATCTGCTCTGCTTTCTTGCTTATCGTCTAGCACTCGTCTACCTATAGCAGAACTAGCAAGATCAGTCTTTTGTAGAGCATGTATATCATATTCAGGGTTGGAAATATTTAGCCCATTTGTTTCGCTAAATCGAAGTAACAGCTGTTTCATAGGGCAAGACCTCGACGGATCACCACTCCTTAACCACCTAGAAGTTGCTATTAACAAAAATAACATTTCGTTCTACGTGATGGATGGATGCGCCCTTATTTGTTAACAATATGTACATGGTTTAGTCCTCATTCACTTTAATGCCCACTTGTTTCGTCTATTCTTCAATTTGTGTAAAAGCCTATATGACGACACGCTGGGAGCAATCGATAACTTCGCTCTGCGTATCCCAGCAGCTGGACAGATTTGTTAAAGACATGTCTTCCGTGTTAGCTCCTGCCCTACGCACTACTCGTATCTGTTGCAGCACTAAATTGAAGTTCCGAAATTCAGTACTTGGTTTTTGAGCATCACTCACCACAGCTGGATGAATTTTGCCTGGATCCCGAATTTAGCCATCTGTAGAACCCATGACGTAAAATGCTACCTCACAGTTTCGAAGAGCTTGCGTTCTGGGCTTAAAGATACTTTCTAGTTGCTTAGCTTTCCTGAAAAAATAGGGGTATTGTTTTTATCCAGGAACTCTTCGATATCTTTGAGCTTGAGATTGCGTAAACCGCTTTTATTACGCAGAAAGGGTCATCTTAACGTCGTGCTTTCTCAATCTTCATACCATAATTGTATAAGCAGCCTTTGCTGAAGACTTTGTTTCTAAGCCTTCTTCAGGCGACTAATTTGCAATGAAATATGCACTGATTTGCTGTTTAGAACTAACACCTGCGAAATATCCTGAACCAAAACGATGTTGCCAGTAGGTTTCTACGACGATTTAAACACCTTTAAATCATTCAATAATAAAATAAAATAATAAAATTTAAGACTATGTAGCTTGAGTAAGGATTCACCTGAGAAGCTCACTTTTACTCAGAATACCATTCTCTCTACTTAAAATTTTCGGCTAAAAAGTTCTGAACCATATGTACTAAAGCTTACTCAATACAGGTATAACGGAAGTACGGCCGAAGGTGTTACTTGCCACGTCAATGCTGAGTTGTTGTTTAGCAGGATGTTAAAAGATGTCCGGAGCCAATGATGCCTGCTATCTCATCTTAGTACCTACTGTGATTGGCTAAATTCAACTTTTTGGGTTACTTTTGGAGGCTCTCTCGGACCTAGTACGACCCCTACTACATGCTGAATACTTCTTAGATGTTAATATCCCCTTTGCAACTGGAACGGCCCCCCAGTTCAAGGTTTCTTCCGGCAAAACATAATATTTACTTTGATATCGACCACATATGCGTTAAGTCGACTTTAATGAATAATATTACGACATACGTAGACATTGCCACATATGCTCATACGAACACTCGTATAGTACCTTGTCTCTTAAGCCGAAGCTTTTTATCTGATGGTCTCTCGGACATTTATTGAGCTCTAACTGCAAAGACTCTCTAGCCTGCAATGAAGAAGGAAACTAAAAACCAGCGACAACCACGATAAGGGAAGCAAAACCCTCTTAACATAACTGCACACACATCAATACCCATACGTACATACATACAAACATACATGAGAGATAACCTTTTGGCATAAAATTTATGTGCATATGGTGCGGCAAAAGCGATGCCTCGCGGGACAACCGACTAAAACATTGATATCTATGTGGTACTATCAAGTATCCCCCCTTTCTGAATGCATCTCACACTGTGCATGGAGTATCCGTAGCAAGCAATATAAATAGTAGGCTGGAGCCTGCTACGATTGGTGGGATACTATGGGTTACCTACTCGTAGGAGATCCATTACTTCCCAAATGTGTTTGTGTGGAGTGTAAAGTATCTATGCCATGTTAGGATGTTAGCAAAAGGCTTTTAATGAGTTTTTTTCTTTTTTTTTTGAAGAAAATATCTTTGGGACACATCACATGTGAGTTGTGTGCCTGGTCCGACTGCTGGAGTATGTGCTAATTAATCGAGGCAACGTGGAACGAGACGAACGTGCAGTGAAATAACCTAGAACTTTGCTTAAAGGATTTAAATTTATTTTATTTTTTTTCTTCTCCTTTTCTAATTCTTCGTCTTGCTGATTTGTTTTCTCTCTTTTCATGTGATTCCATCAAAACTCGGGATGCCACAACATTTTTAACTGCCAACTCAAAAACGCATGTTGCAGATACTTCAAGTTCATGCTGAAGATGGAGATAAAGGTAATCCTCGTGAGGTCAGATACGGTCTAGTCTCTGAAGGGAATCCATTTACTTCGTTCTTTGATATCAACGATACCAGTGGTAAGTTTTGTCTATTTGTACTTATATCTATGTAAGTTTATACTTTTCCTAATTAAGTGAAACTAACCTTTGGAGATTGCAAGTTAATGATGCCTAGGACGCGCCTAGGTGTTTGCATATCAGTATACGACTCTCATTATATTGGTTTAACATGCCAGTATGCTGGGAGGATGAAGACTTCGTTTGAGTTGAAACTGGATGCTGGGTAGTACTCGTGAAAATGCTTATTGACGTTCGAAAACCACTTTAAGGATAGTTTTTATAGACTTTGTATCTTATTGAAACCTGTTTGGTAGTAGCCGCACTATGTGGAGATGCAATTTGCTTAATTATGAATTTAGAGTTCTTATGAAGACGTTTTATGATGGTTGTAAATCTTAGGGGAAAATAAATACGAATACACATACGAATATGTAAGCTGTGCACTTAATCATAAATCAAATAAATTGCACACAACTCTCGATTTCACCTTGGGGCACTTTCAACTTAAATTAGCCCCGCAAGGCTTGAGATGTATTTACATAAACATATGTAATTTATGTTTATGTTTTTGTCAATGCATCTCAATATGATTTTCTCATAGAAAATCAAAGGATTTTCGGTTTACTATAATGGAGTCGTCATTCCGTTGTCATATCGCGGTAATATCTGTTTTACAGCAGTCTAGGTCCTCCACGAATTCATCAGCATCAACATCAGTTTGTTAACATTTCATGTGCGGAGCTAAAATTCATTGCCCTAAAAACTTTTACTTGGCTTTTCGTTGTCTCTGAAGTGGGACTTTTTTTTGCACTGCGGGAAAGATACCCCCATGCGCAACCACCAACCTGGAGGGCCATGGACAAGGGTTTGGATAATTGACTTATTCTGGTGTCTTGAGCCGCCATCTCTACTCCACGTTCTCCACACAACCATGGAGGTCGTCTAAGACCTGTGCTCTTACTACGTCCAAGTACCTCTAGAGGAAAGTGTGCACCAACGACTTCAAACTGGCTAAAGCATGGACAGGCCTGAATCGTATTGGGCTCCCAAGCCTCACCACATGAAGGTTACAGTAAGATTTGATGGGCAGACGTGGGTTGTATCTTCATAAAACGCTTGGCCACCATTTGAAAGTCCAATTGGAATAGTATACAGCCTAAAGTGAAAACCTATGCAAATCTATCTCAAATTACTTAAAGAATCATTAACTCAATCTATTTCTGCTTACGATGCTATCCTGTTGTCTTTACCAAGCATTCTGAAGTCAGTCATCAGTCAATCCATGAAGTGAGGGCTTTACCTGGCTCAGAATGGTCGAATGGCTCAGATTCGAAAGCCACAGGTCGTGAATTCATTCAATGTTTCGCCGATATATTTGCATGACAAGCTGTAACTGCATCCAGGTAATATATTTTCCACAATTGTATAATCTTGCGAAGGATCTTGCTTTCGACAAAAATTTTATGTACTGCAGCTGGAAACAAAGATTATCTGATGTAACAAAAGTCACACGGCTTTGGTTCTGCAATTCTTCAGATCTTTTAGAAAATTTCTTTAAAATCGTTACAGTTTTGCCGATGCGATATGTAAAGGGTTTTCCAATAGGGACTTGACAACTTTGAATTTAATTTGTGTACTTTTCATGATGGTAATGTACACAAACGAGCAACGTTTTCAATAAATTATTAAAATTTTCTACCGAAATTCGTAGTCGGTGACTGCAACTTTAAGAGCGTTAACTCCAATTTTCGGTCGTAATTCTCGCCCTAGTAGACAGGCAATAACAAGTTTAGTTCAAAAATTTGAATCTACATATTCGTTGTGTGATGTTGCCGTGTCAGTGAGACAACGGGTTGGTCGAAGTGTCGAAAATATCGCTGCCGTTCAGGCGTCTGTAGCAAACGATCCAAATCAGCCAATTCCACGGCTCAGACCACATTATGGCGTATTTTGCGTAAGGATCTTGGTTTACACCCATACAAGATCAAGCTGACTCAAGAATTGAAGTCGATGGACCATTTGAAGCGACGTATGTTCTCCGATTGGGTTCTGGAGAAGATGCGCCAAGATGATGAATTTCATCGCAAAATCATCTTCAGTGACGAAGCTCATTTTTGGCTCAATATCAATAAGCAAAATATGCGTTATTGGTCGGGTGAAAATCCACATGTGCTTCATGAATCACCACTTCATCCACAAAAAATAACTGCTTCTTGCGGTTTGCATGCCGGCGGAACTACTGGGTTATATTTTTTCGTCAACGATAACGATCGTGACGTAATCGCGCCATGATCACTGATTATTTTTGGCCCGAATTGGAAGATATGGACTTGGACGACATGTGGTTTCAACAGGATGGTGCCACAAGCCACACAGCACACGCTACAATCAATTTATTGAAGAGTAAGTATGGTGAGCGTGGCCAGTCGATTGGCTTCCTAGTTCGTGCGATTTAACGCCGGTTGACTATTTTCTGTGAGGCTACGTTAATTCATTGGTTTATGCCAACACGCCGACGACGTTGGAAGAGCTCAGAGCCAACATTGAACGCGAAATAGCGGCCGTTTCGGCCGAAATGTGTGGCCGAGTCGTTGAAAATTGGGTCCAACGAATCGACCGCTGCAAACGTGGTGGCCATATGAACGAAGTCGAGTTCCATTCATAAATGTTTTGATTGTGCTTCAAGCCGATAATAAAGTTTTTGAAATATCTCAAATGGTTTGCGTTTTATTTTAAGAAAAATTTGTCAAGTCCTTATTGGAAAACCTGATACTTGATATCTTAGTTAACATGAGTGGTTCGTAGATTTTGGTAGCTTTGCTAACCACTTTGAAGCTATTACATTTAAACGTTGTGCCAATATTGGAAAAATTCTAACATCTGTGAGTTTTGAACATATTTTGAAAAAATGAAGCTTCAATAGAACTTGCACACAATCGAGAAGTACCCTACTATGAGGGATGATTTTCCGGTTTTCTTTTATATATCCTTATCCGAGCTTTTTGGAGTATATTTCCATCTTCGTAAGTCAATCATTGTTAGTAGGAGATCAGTCCAGCTTTTCTGGTCATCCTTCAACGCGCCGAGTGTAAAGCAGAATAAAAAAGATAAAATTAGAGTTTTCTACGAATTCATCACAGTCTGTTGGCTTTTTTAATATGGCTTATTTCGCCAAACCAAAATGGCAGTGGTTTGCTTCTCTTTTAACCTATCATTTAAAAGGCTAACATGTACCCTATTGCAGCTGAACTTTTTGGTTCTTACAAGTTCTGCAGCCGTTTCCTCTTAAACTTATTTTTTTCGGGTTTTCTGAACTTGCCGCAATTGTTTCTACAATACAAAGTCAAATTTGGAAAATAGAACTATTTTGGATGGGATTGTGGAAGGTATTAAATCTCGTCAATACCTGCCAGATGCCGTATCTGCTTAGAAATGAACTGAGCAAGTCTCATGATCTCACATAAACGTCCTGGATATTTTTTGAAATAGTTTCGGGGAAGAGTTTCCAAACCGCTGGGTTCTAAGTTCAGCTACAGCCTTATGGAGCAACGGGGAATCAATGACAATAAAAAAACACACCTTAGTGTATTCTTGCCTCTTAGAGGCTAGCACATCCCTTATTACTTATGGAGCCTTAGATGATTGTGTTATATGCGGTTTTAAAGCTGGCGAAAAAAGCATAACTTGAAATTCATTGGCATATGTCAGGACTTGTCTAGACACGAAGGATTGATTTTCCCGGGCAGAGTTTACACTCGCCTTTATCGATAAGTGAAGTGGAAAACGTTTCAAGACGTTCCGAGACATTAAACAAACCTTCTTGCGGATGGAACATATAGAACTGATATTCTAGTCATTGGATCTGCACTCACACTCAGCTTTGAACAGCTCAGAGCTGATGGTAGCATTTTTCCAAACTCCCAATTACAATTAGATATTAGTTAGATGATTAGATGAGATAGATCCTCATCTGGACTGGAGCGGTCCCTACGCTTCATTATTGGCTGAATTTTTGTCGTACTCTATCACCCTCTCTGGGTTATATCCTTTAAACAGTTGCTGTGAAATGCTTAGCTCTTATTTTTTCAATGACCATTTCCATTCTTTTACACCGAGTCCAATGCTCCCAGTACCTTGAAGAAGATAGACCCTGAACATGACACCACAAACTTCCATCGTAAGAATGAGAAAAAATCGGAGTCAATCTGGGCCATTAAAAATAATCCTGTCAATTTAACCCAGTCGCATACTTCAATTTGGCTGAGGTATATAAGTACCATCGCCACTAACTGCAAAGAGGTCGTCCTCTGGAGAGGATCCACCAGGCCGAAGAGTTGATGGCCTTTTCTTTAGCCAGAAGAAATACCGAGTGACAAATGGTATTATTTCTTTAATGTCCGAGGAATTGACTTTTTCAGGAGTAATATCCAAATGCAGGTAGATAAACTCTTTTACTACTCGTAGCTCAAGTTTGAACTCTCGATTACGATGTTGGGAGTATTTTATCGATGTTACAATCACTTTTGGCCGCTAGCGTTTCTATTTTCGCAAACGTGCCAGCAACAAATAGCTGAGTTCAATTAATTTTGTTACGGTTTTCGAAGTACATTCCTATATACTCAAAGTGATGACTCTGTATAGCTCGTCTTTTGGATTGTCATAATTGGCTTTGCCACTCTTTCTGGCTTTTCCTGGCCTAAAACCGCAATGACTGGAGCAAGTCAGATTTTTGGTGGAAGGTTTTCTGCGTTCACACAGTATTTAGAGGAGCTTGATGTTTTCGAAGTTATCGTTGCTTTAAAAAAAATCTCTGGCAATAGACCGACTGCTGTTTCGCCCGCAAGTAGAGAGTTGGTGTTTATCATCCTCATGTAGTCAGAAAATGCCACTTGTGCTCTTTGTTCTTTTCGTGAAACTTATATTCTCGTCGATTTTGCTTACAAAGCTCCCATGAAGCTGTCGTGTTTTAACAGCGCTTAAACATCTTGTCGTATCGGATAAGCATGTCGTCATTCTTTATTGAATCAGTAGTTTCAGTTAGTTGAAACGCTGGATGTCAGTTGCATGGTTTCTGACAACCGCTTGGCATTGACTCTACTAGTCTTCTTCGCTTGTATTAGCTGCTGTACAACTCGTTTGAGGATATTCCGGTACACGATCGATGGTATTATACTCGTAATAGAAGGTTATTCGTTTTCAATAATGTACTCCATGTACCCCTCATACAGTAGAAAGCCATAAAGCCAAATAGACAGTCACAGCTTACTCTTAACACCTTGTGGCTTAAATCTCACCAACACATCGAAGATTTTCAGAACAGATAAGAAAAGTCTGCAATTCTCTAATTAATAATACGGCTGTATTATGAACGCGAGCAACCGTTTAATATTAAGACAGCTTACACATTCTTTCACGTTTGTACTAGAAACTGACCATCACTTTGAGGCTGTAGCATTTTTCTTTTACATTTACAGGGTTTCATAAGAAATCTAGAACTGGTCCCTGATTCCGTCGAGTGTATTTTTTAGATCCCATTAATATCCGTTTCATACTAGTAAGTATATTCCAGCTGTAATAGAAGAGAACCCGCCAACCTTCTGATGCTGAAGTCGAAGTTAGTAGTAATTATCCGCTAGGTGGATATCAGTTTTACCAAGCAAAGGCTTCAGCATCCGTTGTATCTTCTTAAAAACAGTTCTAAAATTTTGCAGACATATTTTTAATACGATCAAACCTAATCGATATGCAGAAACTGGTGCGCTTTGTTTTCTGAAAGCCAAGACCAATTTAGCCAATAAAGAAATAGTATTGAGAAGACTGGAAATTCGTTGATTCTATTCATCTAACTAGAGTTGCTTGTGTCTTCTAAAATCCATTTCAAACTGGTTGGTGTCTTTCAGACAATAGAAGTGAATTAGTAAGCCATGCTTAAAATAAATCATTCTATATGTCAGATAACTTTCCAACAGAAAGAATTACCGTATGCAGACAACCAATTGTCCTATATCTCCATAATCCCCAGCGTTTAAATGAAGAAATATCTAAAGATTATTCAGATGAGAATCCGAAAATACCAGAATTAGTTTTCCGCCTATTTGACCTATTTAATTATGTACAACCTTTATCAAAGCAAAGCCGATTTTTGAACATTAAATCTGCCCTTTGAAATGATTACATCACTCCAGAACCCGTAAGCCATAGAAAATCTTCTCAAAGAACATCAAACAAAATACGAACCTCTTACACGCATTAAGTCGTACAAAGACGCCTAATTCAATCACCAAACAATCCATTCTAGTCGCCTTTTCTAGATATGACACCTGTCTTCCTCCTATAATCGTAACCCAAAAGAAATTCCCCTATTGTCGGTGCACCCACCAATCTAAAGCCCATTCTCGCTCTAAAGGCTAAGCAAAAGCGATTAAAATTTTCACTTTTCCCTCCGGGACATCCCAAAAATGGTAAAAAATTCGATGAAACTCATCTACAATAGAAGACCGCACCTTATGTGCCATCCGAAACGATGATCATTTGTCAAACCACACTATGCCCCCGTAGCAGGTGTCGGGTCGGTTTCTTTCCTGGTATCCAAACATTGCCCCTTCCATATCAACCCACCCTAAATTGTGTAGTCAAATCGGGTGTACACAAAAATATCTGTAAAGTGAATAATATACAATTTCCTGCTGATTAGCAGCCAATAAAAGGTGAAACAATAAAAATTGGAGTTTCGACGACAATTGAAATCGCTGCAGTTGGAACTTAGTGTACTCGTACCGCTCTGTAGCTTACTGCATGTGACAGTTTTTCTCATTATTTTTTGATAATATTTTTTTTTTTTTTAATAAATTTGGAGCTGCCCACGCCTCCTTGAGACGTAATCTGAGAATAATTTTAAAACGAAATTTTATGTAAATTTGCCGTACAGAGAAAGAGCAAGAGATTACAACACAAACTTGAAGGTATCCGGCCGGAGTGGAGTTAACGACTGACCGCCGAATGAAACAATCGGTTGTCGCCACTATTCAAGATTCGAATCTTACAAATGTGGCACCAGTCGAATCGAACCGGGCTATAAAGCTTGGGAGATAGAGATGTAGCAAGGCGATATGATTTCTAGTCTACAGCCAGCAATCGTTTTGTAATAGGTGTCGACCAAAAATGTACAAATAAATTGTATAAGATACTCTTGTATGAGTATCTCGATGGAGTGGCATTCAAATTAACCACCTACTCGGTGTCCCGCATCAGAACTGCTGCTCCAAAGTGCTTTATAATGATTGTCATAACCATATTGGGGGATGTAATTTTATATGACAAGACGCTCCGGGCTTAGTGATCACAATATTCAGCCTCCAACTTAAAGCCGTTGGGCTCGAAAATTGCAAGCCAATGGTGTATTAGATTGACAAGGCGTGTGTCGGTTTTAACGTGTGAAAATTTTAACCAAAAATATTCCATAGATACTTAACTTTTTGGACATTATTATTGTGTGTATCTATGGTGTGTGGGAATCACAGACGAATATGGGAGAAAATTTCGACCGCAAATAAATCTTGTTTCAGGGTTTGGCCTTTTTGGGGTTGTTTAGATCGCTGATGAATGTGGAATTCGAAATTGATGTTTTCTTATCGAAGTAATTAAATTCAGAGATATATTTAGGTTTTAAGCATTCGCCAAGGCGATGGTCTGCGAAGGTGAATTAATTGAACAGAATCTATCGGTAAATGGTTCCGTATTGTTTTGCCAATTAACTCAGGCGAAGTTGAATGAACGGTTTTACGATTTGCGAATTTCGTAAAGGTGATTTGAAGGTTGTTGTACCCAGCGGTGATTGACTGTTATTGGTCACTTCTGATATCTGTTACTCAGTCGTGGTATGGGCTACATTTGGAAGCAGCCCATAGTTGTATACCTGTAAATAATTGGTACCTTCAGGCCAATAACTTAAGTTTGCTTATACAATAACTAATTACCATTTTAAATTTTCAAATCTAAAGTAATCAACTTAATGTTTTACCTTGCTTTGGTGACTTCCCAGTACGGAGATGCTACAAGAGATTATAAACTCTCAGTTTTGGGTCTAATCTCAGATCTTGCCACCGAAAATATTCGCTTCAGATTGCAACTGGATAGGAGCAATGATCATTTCATCAAGCGAATAATAATAAGTAATTCTCTCTCATCAAGCATCACTTTTGTGCTTCCCAGATATGTCTACAAGATCATCTACAGCTATAACTTTTTTTTGTAGACGACACAGCGCAATGGAGAAACAAGGTATACTAGCTGATGGCGTCATATTTTGAGTTTGTCGCACTGGAGCTATGGTTTTTTTTTTCTTAAGGATTTTGATTCGCCAATTTTGGCGGCACTATGACCTACGAGATCTTTTGTACCACAAAATCAGTATTAAGGAGCTAAGAGAGGCTCAATCCTTTTGATGAAATTGAGAGTCTCTGGTGGAGATTTTGAAAATTTCCCTAGGGATTACAATTTATCAAATGAAGTATCATGTCCTTAAGGCTCTTAGAGCCATGTATTCACATAAAATGCGTTCCGCAGTTTCGCCGTCTCCCATGCAAAGACGACATTAAGTTTCTTGAATAAGACCTATTTTGTATAGGTGATATCAAAAGTGGCACTGCCCGGTTAGGAATCCAACCAGTCTTCTGATATCATCCATTTTAAGTTGAAGAGATTTTGTAGGAGGGTTTGATGGCTCTTTTAGCCTGGCGAAGCCCTGGGATATTTTCCCAATTTTATACGCGTATATACATATATACAAATTTTGTTCTCCCAACTCTTTATTGTTGAATTCGGAATATTGCAGAACGGTTCAGGGCCGGCCGATCCGTTTCTAGCCAGTCGGCTATTCCATTTCCGGCAATACCTTTATGACCAGGCACCCACCAAAGTTTTACTTTGTTCTTATAAAATCTTGTAGTGTATTGAATCAGTGCAAGATGGATTGGCAGTCAATGAGGTTGATGACGAAGCTTGCAAATCTTTGTAGCCTCTGTAGCTTTGTATGCCAGATTGCTCTTTTGTTTTCTTCCACTATATTATTGATGAGCATTTTATGATGGTTGATATCATCATTGTAGATATCCACTCGTGACCTTTGGGATTATTTCCTGGCCTTACCGAACATACGACGGCAAGCCCACATACTGTGGTTGATTAGGAGATTTTCTCCAACACAAATCATTTACTATCGTTAGAGCAGTCGGCATCGTGTAACAAATTTCTTTAGTGTATTATGACTAAGTCTTCGGCCCAGGTTACTAAGTTTCACTAGTAGGTCATCAATGGCCAGTGACCACAAGAGCGGTGAGAGAGCAGCTCCTTGTGGACAACCTTTGACGGCAGAGATAGAGGTTTTAGTCTCACCCAACGGTTAGTGGAACGGTCAATACCCTTTTTGGACATGGCTTGCGAAATGGATCCACCAGACGGATACCAGCAGAATACCAGTAGAGCTCCTTTCGTGGATCTTTCTTTCATGTATGCATATTGGGAGGGTGCATAGGTGGATTTCTGTTAAGAAGATTTCTAATGTGTACATCGATTAGTCTGTTCATGGCTTTCAGGAAAAAAGATGTTAGACTTATGGGTCGATAAGATTTAGGTAATTCACTAGGTTTGGGGGATAGAGACCCTGCTTGTTTGCAGAATGTATTCACATTTGAAGCTAGACCTAAATAAGTCGATTAGAATGCAAAGATTATGGACAAGATCTGTTCCAGCTATGAAAGTACCATCTACTACAACAGTCGTGAGTTATTTGAAGAATCTTTTAAGATAACTTTTTGGACACGTGCGACTTCTGGGAGTTCTTCCAGGTTTTCGTAATTCTTTCTCTGGCAAGCTCTCTCGCACTTTCTCAAATCTTTATAAAGCGGTCCCAAATTCCAGAGTATTTGGATTTAATAAAAAAAATCTCACCATTTTGCGCAATTGTTCAAGTTGAGGGGTCCACCATGGTACACACCTTTTACGTTTCAAGTTGCAACAGCATTTAAATGATGAGATAAAAGTTGCATTTAGTTGACCCGCTGTATCATTCAAGTTCCCGATGGATTGTAGGGAGGAAGGCAGCTTTAACAGCAACATTTTCTCGAAAAGTACTCCAGCTCGAAAGTTTCTTCATGTATCTAGTTTCACCTTGTCCGACATTGTATCCTATAGGGATTCCCCATCGAACACGTGTCAGTCTTTGATAAACGTATGAAGACAAGGAGGACGAGATGGTTATGTCAAGCACGACCTCTCATGTAGAATGGATACAGGTGGGTTTATTATACCTATTACATAAGACCAGATTTTTGCTAAAAATGTAATCTAAAAGTATAATAACTCACTCATTCTATTGTTGTCGCTGCTACCACAGATGTTGTTGTGGGCGTTGGCATCGCATCCAAGGACGAGATGCCAATTGTGGCAGTGCCAAAGTTCAATCAACAGGAGGAATCGCATCTATATCACCGAGGTAGTTCGATTATTACTGCCACTACATCACTTGTGTTAAATCCTGTAATGAGAAGATATTACATTTTAGAACTGATCAGTAAAGCAACCCTCGGGCAAATTCACTCACTATTATTGATTTCAAAAGGTTCTTGAATGTGCAACCATCATCATTTGCTACTATACGCGGGGTTCCGGTTAGGTTTATTGGCGACTCTGCGCAATATGGGAACCTTGCCAAGGGAGTGGCCCTCCTGTTGTTGTCGATTTTGGCAGTGGCAATCTGTAGAGCACGCTCCCTAAATTTACCTTGTGCTAAGGTTTTTTTTGAACCGTCCCCTCTCCGAAGGTCTCAATAGCCGGTAGATTTTAGTGACTCATTTTCAAAATCTATGGGTACTTTCGCGCTAATGGATGGTGCACATATCTCATCCGATAGCATGTTGATTGTGTCACCTCGCAAAGTGTCTGAGTCAGAGTTGGCAATAGCAGTCCGATCGACAGTTTCTACTGCAGGGAGTACAAGTGCATCTCCAGAAGTGAACGCTTTTAAAGAGGCTTCAATCTCTATAGCTATATGCTTTAGTGGATGAATTGTGATTCCCACGAGTAATCGGGATAGGAAAGTCATTTAATAGCAGAGCCCGGTTTGCTGAATGGAATGCTGGGTATTTAAATCAGAGGTCGCCCTGTGTCCGAAGTTTGCAAACTAAAGACTAAGCATCCTCTTAGCCATACATCCCTCGGCGCTTGCTGTTCCACCTTGGAAAGAGACTGATGTCGACCAAGCTCACGGTTCTGATTTTCCACTCATCGAGCATATGTTTATCCAACCAAATCCTGCTAATGAATTGATGCAGTTGTGATCCCCAGCAACTTGATGATTTTAAGTTTGGATATGGCTATCTTTATCCCGATTTAGTCGGGTGCACAGTGCTGTTGTTCGTTGTTATCATCTATATCTTGAAGGTTTCCTTGGAAGACTTATGTTCAGGCTTTGAATCCCTGGCAGTTTTGGGCAAACTTCGAATAATTGTTCCTGCTAGAGCACCGTACTATATGTATCTTGTAAGGCTCTCAAGCTTCTCCTTCTGCTTTGTCCAGAACCACTATATACATATGTATTTTGTTCTACTGCATTTGCTCCCTAGATTAATTTCAATCCATTTTTGTAAGAACACGACCGACTTGAGGCAGCTTGCAACCCAATATACTCGTATTACTGAAATCTGGCTGTGGTCTGATTCAGAAGACAAAGAAAACAGGGATGTGTTACATCAGCTGTACAAAATCCCGGGGTATAAACTAACTCGTAACGGTAGAGTTACGAATACAACAAGCGGATATTTTGTGGTGTATTTCAGTACCTCTCTTGCACATAAAACACTGCGGAAATCGGAGGAAGGTGCAATGGAATATTTTCTCTTAGAAGTTACTGATGGGATCACGAGGTACGTCATTTATGTAGCTTATGATCCAAATCGAAATTACTTCCCTGAACCCTTATTTATTACAATTTATGGACACATAATAGTTTGTGGTGACTTTAACGCTGACCTATAAAAATTTGATAGCAAAGCAAGTTGAATCACATTCAATCTTTAACATTGGAACTCTTTAATAGACACATACCAAATTATATCCAAGGTGGAAGCAAAGTCCGACTATTCCTAATTGGGAATTATTCTGTCCTTTCCTTCCAAACTGAACACTGATTTAACATTAAAAAAGCTATGGAGTAACTTGCGCTCTATTGATATTGGAAAAAAGCAGCTGCTGGTGGATAGCATTACAGATGTCACTGAACTCAATGATGGCTTTTTATCCAGACTTACAATACCACAATACTAATACTAATACTCCTGTTTTACCCCCGAAAATAATTTTTTTTTTGAAGCTGTCTCAGAAGTTGACTTCATTATTGTTATTCATTCTCTTAAACCTAAAGCTGTCGGTGAGGAGGAAGGTGTGTATCCATGTTTCCTTAAAATGACTCTGATCTATGATACATATATCATAAGCTGTCTTACACACATTATAAATTTTTCCATAGCATCATGTACTTTTCCCGATAGTTAGAAATTGGCTAAAGTTATTCCTGTTCGTAAAAAGACCTCGGCCATCTGTTGTATCAGACTTGGACAAGATTCTCGCAAAGCATATATCGAGTTACTTAGATCCAACGTCTTGTCGCATCATTATTTCATAATGAAAAAAAAAGTAGTAAGGATATATTTAAAAAAAAATTTTACTAAAAAGTTAAACATTTAAAATTGCTGTTTACATCGTTTTAAAAACTACGCCCCCATTGTCGATACACTGGTTGAACCGAATTCCGCTGTTTCTTATCACTCTCTCCAGCATATTGATGGGTATGTTGGCCATTTCTTCCTGAATGTTTTTTTTCAGATCATCCAGATTCTGTGGACGATTGGTATAGGCATGGGATTTCATGGGATCGGGTGAACGCCCCGGTCACTCCAAACCATTCCTCAGTGAGATGAGGTGCCCTGGGAAGTGGTATTGCAATACAGCCATTTAGGCTCTTGGAAGTATGGGACGTGTGACTCCAGTTCTTGTTTTTTGCACAGAGCCAGTTTCGTTGAACGTTGTGACCCACAAAAGAATTGATATCCGGTGAGGTACAGGACCCATTGGAGAAATATTGAAGCGATTTCGGAAGGCGCTCTGGGTTGAAACCACCGCGGCTGTTGCAAAAATAGGTCTCTTAGGCAAACGCACAATGCTTGTTACTCCAACGTATGATGACGACTGAAATATTTGTTAACAAAACTTTAGTATTCCGTCTCTAAAACGAGACGACGCACAGCCACCTGGGACTTCCATCAGCTTTAGAGCGCTCATTTCAAAGAAGGAAGTTCCCTTGCCACATCTAGTAGATCGCTTTCCACAGTCCAATTGGGCCATAGATGAATTAACATAGATGGCAAATTTCCCAGATATTAGAAAACCAAAACCCGTTTTCCACTGATCGCCTCTATCCATGTTACCCTGCCTGTGAATACGTGTGAATTGTCATCAATATCAATTTCTCTCAAAAAACGTCATCCACATTACACACACACATAATGAACTTTACGTGCAAATCGCTCTCATTCTAGCAATTTTACTTGTAAATTGCTCTCATTCTAGCAAATTGTGGTAGGTTATAGAGATGTACAATGTGTTGGTAATCCACTTACAGTGAGTCTGTGCGAAGTTTAAGGGCTTGCAAAAGTGTTAGTGTTAGTTCATCTATGAATCGGTCTTAAGACGGCGTCACAGTTGTTCTATCGCTATGATGAAAATTCTCGATGATATCAGAATTAAATATGACATGGATTACCGAAAAGTTATCTGTTTGCTTGGTTTTTCCAAAGCTTTTGATAGAGCGGATCACAGCGTGCTGCGTCAGAAATTAAAGTTATATTTTGGCTTTGGTGAAAGATCGGTGCGCCTCATAAGCGATTATTTAAGTAATCGTTACCAAAGAGTGGTATACGATGGAAAATTATCCGAGTTCAGACCCATATTAACAGAAGTAAATCAGGGCTTTATTTTGGGTCCACTTTTATTTTGCTTACAAATAAATGACCTACCTGAAGTGTGCTCAAATGCTTCCATTCATCTTGCCCAAGTATACTTGTCACAACCAATCGGAGTTGTTGAGGATCTCATTTCTAGGATAAATGAAGATCTTCCAAAAATCTACAACTAATCACTTTCGAATGGTCAAGTGATTTTAATTTCGAGAACATATTGTGATACCAATGACTTTCGACCTGTGCAAATTCCGTTTGTCGAGAAAGTTACCAACCTTGGTTTTAAAATAAATCGTTCACCTTCTGCAATAGACCCTACGAATTATGTTGTTGGGCGAACTTATGCCGGCTTACGAAAGCTGTGGTTGTCTTCTAGTTTTACTCAGCAGAAACAAAACTAAAATTTATCAAAACTCTGTTGCTGCCAATAATTGACTACTCTACGCTTGTATACTGCAAGCCTGGCTGACACTCTGAACACAGTTGCTTGTTGCATTCAACAATGCCATAAGATATGTCTATCGATTACTTCGATACGATCACTCATCACAAACTAGTTTTGGGCTGTACGTTTCAGTAATTCTTGTACGTAAGGCCAATTTATGTACGGTCTTGTAAACAATAGATCCCCCACATACCTCTTTTCATTACCTTAATTCTTCCCGCCTCTTCTTCAATCATGTAACCAGACTTTGGGATAGCCTTCTCACGTCGACAAAACAAATAATGGGAGCTAATCAATTCGAAAATTCCGCGCTTAAAGGTTTATAACAACTGCAACAACAACTCACTTCAACTTTCTTTTTACCTCTTTCCCCCTACAAGTTTTGTTCTTTCTGTATCCTCTACCACCCTCTCTTCTATCTTTTCGACTATTGCTTATACTCGTAAGCTTTATTTACAAATATTGTCATATTCACTCAAGATAAAACTGTACTGCGAAAGACTACGCGAAATTCAATTGAATTGAATTGAATTGAATTACACTCGTCCGACGACGAATGTCCGTACTTATTGTGGATTCTTGGAATATAAGCTAGGAATCCTAGCCAATGCTTCCAGTATAAACGATTTGGATATTCAAAATACTCTAAGCGTGACTCGCATCGATCATAATATGGCCTATCTGATAGACGGAGAAGAGATTGCGATTGAAGTGCTGAAACCATATTCCGCAACGTAGTCGATTAGTGCTAGTCGGTTGGTAGACGTGGAATCGTGTAGCCTCTGATTAGTCACTACACTACCAAAAATGTCCTCTTCTGCGAGCATGCGAGTATATGACACTTATGTTGTCCAGCTTAGAGTTGATGCAAATTGATATCAGAGCTTCATAACATGCCGTAAGCTCAAAAATTCTCGACTCAGTTTTGCGTATAACAACAAATCCACATCGACATTTATGATTCTTCTGTTCTCAGTGCAACTGTATTATATGTAGAAGCCTCCGTTTTACGACCTCTGTTCATCTACACTTTTTGAATAGCAGTAAAATCTCTAAATTATTGTGCCCATTCTGTTTTCTAGACTCGTCAACAGTAAAATCAATTTGAGAGGCATCCCTAGGGCGGTTTTCTTGCTGTGGTTATTTGAGACAAAATGTTCGCAAGGCAATCAACGTTTGTTACTCCTTTCATTTGCGCACTTTATTGCTCTGGTAAGTATAGATTCGAGAAGCTTGCATCTATAGCCTACATAGCCGCACTAATAGTTGCTCAGGGATCACTGCTATGAGGTTAGGCAAAAACTTAATTTCAAAAATGAAAGTGATATTCGAAATCATCCGTGTTCTGAACAATCAGTAGCCTTGAGCCCTCACTCTACAATGCAGTCAATAAATTACTGAATTTACTCTATGTCAGTCAGAGAACTACAAAGAATAACTAAAGAAAACCAGACAGGGACCTGTATAAACATAGTTTCCCTGGCACTTTTGGAGACTCCGGTGCAGTTTACGTAAGAGGAGGACATTTACGAAGTTCATCACTGCGACATCAGAACATTTACATAATTGGCTTACGAGCAGTAAGCTGAGTAAGCTTTAGTAGGCTGAGCGAAATATTGTATAGATAAGATAATAAAGACGCATTCTGAAAGTAAACTGAGTTACTCGTACATGAAGTATTCTCGATTTTAGTAAACATTAATACCACAGCCTTTATTGCCGTAATAGATCAACGTCCGTTTGAATAAATGAGTAAAAATTCCTTCAGTCATATGTGGTTCACAGTGCAAAGTCTGGGCTCATCCAGGCATCATCTTCGAAGAATTACGATGCTAGTCACAACATCGGTTAAGGCCCGCCTTAACTCAAGACATCTCATTATTTCATTAGACGACCTCAATGGATTGAAAGCGTTATATCGGTTCGTTAGTGAAGACCACGTGAGGCGATTGTTTTCGAACTGATTTTGGTGTTGCACTTGCTTTTAGTCTTGATGTTGCATTTAGAGCTTTTATTAATTTCTCTAATAGCATTTATTGCACTATTGGTATCACTTTAGTCAAAATGCTTAACATACTAGGTTGTGATTTGTAGTATTATGTGTATCAAATCGAATTTAATTATTGTAGATGCAGCCAACAGAAGAAAGTACTAACAAAGTATTGAAAATAACTATATAACTAAACTAAACTAAATATATAAAGTGTTTTTTTTAGAGATATAAAAATTCAATATGAAATAAAACACTTGAAGCTAATGTTAATGTCAATGATATTAACTATGTTTAATAGATAATTTTATGCCATCAGTACTTAAATATGATATCGGGCATATGCGCACCACGACTAGCTCGAATGAATCGCAATCGTGAAGTCCAATTTTCGACAGCTCTATCAACTGGGGCCGTATATCAGCAATAATACGGCGAATGTTGACTTCCAAATAGTCCAACGTCTCTGGTTTATCTTCATAGACTAGTGAACCCCGAAAGAAAGTAATCTAAAAATGTGAGATCACAGGATCGTGAAGGCCAAATCACAGGCTCTGTTACGTCAATGCCATTCAACTGAGAACGAAGAGGTCTAAAATCATGTTTCTATAGCGCTCGCCATTGACGGTAACATTCTGGCCGGCATCGTCCTTAAAGAGATATGGGCCTATGATTCCACCAGCCCATAAAGCACACCAAACAGTGAGTTTGAATGGTTGTAAAGGCGTCCCAACAAAGGCTTCTGGGTTTTCTCTACTCCAAATTCGATAATTTTGCTTGTTTACATATGGGCTCCATCGGGGAACAAGATTTTGAGTTGAAAATGAGGTTCAAATTGAATTATGTCTTCGGCCCATTCACCGAACCTACGACGAATATAATGGTCACGCGGTTTCAAATCGCACAAGCTGGATCTTTTAAGCTTTTATGTTTTCCACAAAGTGGATGGGCATAGCTCCAATTGCTGTGCACGATGGCGAATTAACCCATTCGGATTCTCCTCAATACTGCGCTCCACAACGGCAATAACTTCTTCTGTTCACACTGTTTGTCGTCTTTGGGAATGCGTATTATCCACTAGAGTGTACGTGGTGCGAAAACGATTCATCGTGTTCCGAATAACTTGCTCAGATGGACGATTATTTCGACCGTAAAATGGACGTAGCGCACGATAAGTTTGGCGAACTGAACCATGGTTTTCAAAATAAGTTTGCACAATTTGCACGTGTTGTTCTGGGGTTAATCTATTCATTGTAAAATAGCAAAACGTACTAACCACAACTCAACTTCAACTGTCAAATTGCAAATCTGTAGAGATAGTGTTGCCAGTTTAAAAACCAAACATCTAAGAAAACAGACCCTTTATAAGTCTTTAACCACTATAGGGATTGAGGGGTTTTATAATTTTAGAACTAAAAAAATGATTGTAATTGCTGAAAATACTATCCATTAAGTTTCTGCTTCAGGTATCAATTTCATTTTTTTTAAGCCGATTATCTTAGATGCGTTATCGGTATCTAGGGATTACTTCCTTCAGTTAATTTTACCACCCAATTGACAAAACATACCAATTAGCTTATCAGAGAGCATTGATAATGGTAAAAACTATGTATTACAAATGGTGCCGCTTTAATATCAACTTTCTTGAAAAAAGAAAATTAAATTCGCCCAACGTGGGGCTCGAACCCACGACCCTGAGATTAAGAGTCTCATGCTCTACCGACTGAGCTAGCCGGGCAGTTGCCACTAATTGGACGATTTTATAGTTCGAATTCCCTATCAGATATTTCCTTATTTTCGAAAGTGATTTGCATTTTTATTTAATCAAAATATATACTCATTATCGCGCATTGGATACGGGACTATTTATAGAAAAACTACAATAGATACTTTCTTCACCCTTCCATCAAATGTTGGCGTGTTTCCAATTTTTCAACGGAAATCGTAATAATCTGATGATTTCAGATATTTGGGAACGACGAAAAGCAAATGTTGTCAGTGGATATTTAAAACATTTGTTATTTGTTTCTTACCAATTTTCTTCAAATGAATTTCCCTTATTTATTATAATTCATATTTGCCGCAATAAATCCTCTCAGGACCTTGTGGACAATAGAGCAGGAAAATTAGAAGCGGAGTTAAGAGTCGATTGTATGCTTTTCATTATATTTTTCGAACGCTACGGACAACACTAAGTTGAACATGAGCTTGAACAATGACAATTCTTATGCTGGTTGCTAATCAAAATATCTAGGGCATCATGCAATTTAATTAATTTATTTTTGTGCTTATGATCGATAAATTTTGACTTCCAGCTTGAGTTAAAAACATACAACAAGGTATGGAGTGTCTTTCTTAATCAAGTGAATTGAGTTAATCTTTTAGAGACAGTCAAACTGCGAGCAAGTGTTGAAAGAATCGGTACATTCTTACTTACTTAGGAGGCGCTGCACTTCGGGGTGAATCTGGACCTCAACTAACAAGCCTCTCCAGTTAGTCTGGTCTTTAGCTAACTGTCTCCAGTTGCGCACTTCAAGTCCGTTGACTTGTGCGTGCCACGTAAGGTGATGTCTTCCTCTAATGCCTTGTCAGTCCGGGTTAGATTCGGAGACTCTGCGGGTCATTCGCTCTACATGTCCTAACGATCTCAGGCGACTGAATAGCAGTTTTCTGATTAGGTCGATATCATTGTACAGCTCGTATAGTTCATTGTTGAATCTTCGCCTCCAAAGAACGTCAACGTAAACGGAAGCGAAATGAATATACACATTTCTTTCAAGTATGATGTTAAAGTAGTCGCATGACAGCGCGTCACCCTGTTTAAAACCTTTTTTGACATCAAAGGTCTCGGTTCGCAATCGCAATTCACAGACGGATAAGTTTGGCATGGATGCCAAAACTAGGCATTGCTCTATGCAGCTCATTTCTATAAATACTATCAAACTCGGCCGCATACTCAAACCCGACGAAAAGGTAGTGGGTATCGATCTACAGATTGTGAAGATTGTGGACTTTCCTGGTCTGAAACCGCACTGATAGGGACGAATCAGGTAGTTAGCGAAGGATTTCACTCAATACGGGAGATAAGATCTGGTATCCGATGTTGAGGAGACTTAAGCCTCTACAGTTGATACAGTTGAGGGGGTTTTCATTTTTGTGCTGCTGAGATTGCATTCATCAGGCATACACTCTTCCTGAGAAATAAGTTGGTGAATGCTTTCCACAAGATCACTTTCAGCAGTTTTGAATACTTCAGTCTGTAAGTCGTCAGGTAAAGCTGTTTTGTTGGACTTCAGCTTAGATATTTCACTGGTCTTCGGTACTTTATCGCTATACTATCGGCATAGGAGTTGTTGAGAGATTTCGGGATATGCACTAGGGGAAAATTCTAGCAGTCTCTTACGATTGCAGCGTTTCTACGTTATATCTTCTCTCAGTAGTTCTTCTTTTTTGTGGCGCTTGGGAAATCCGCATTCGCACGTTGGCTACAACAAGATGGTGACCCGAGTCAATGTTGGCTCCCCGGAAGGTTCGGACATTCAGAATACTGGAGGTCTGCCTTACGCCTATCGCAAAATGATCAATTTGATTTAGAGTTTGATGATCCGAAGACCGCCGTGTCCCCTTGTGTATATTGAGATGAGGAAACCGTTTGCTTTCTATAATGATATTTCGTCCCATCGCAAAGTCAGTAAGCCTCAGCCCGTTGTTAGAAACACAACGGTTATGCTTACTAAATGCCTAACAAGAGATGTCCTCCTTTGCTATTGTTATGTCATATTTCTGGTATTACTCATATGTCTTGTCGAGGAGCTGGTAAAAACATGGGCGCATATTAGTCTTATAACCTTACAGGTACTACACGGATATAGTAGTACTGATTCTACGTTGGATCTGAATAGTCCCAGCTTGGGTTTTGTGATTTTTGATAGCGTTCCAAACGTAACTTTAGTTTTCCCAATTCTGTTGCCACATTGAGTTCGGTCCCACAATCGGCCGAGAGGTTGCTTCCTTAATATCGAAAGTATTCGACTTTCTGGACCTATTCTATGCTCAAGGCCTTTGTTTTTCCCGCATTTACATACATATATTAAGACCTACTTTGTTTGCCTTAGCATGCACATTTGGTGGAGATCCATTATTTTATGTACAAGAAGCTTCAAACATCATCAGCGTATTGTTTGATGAGGTAAGATCTCATTATTCACCTCAATCATTGGTTTTTTTCAGTTAGTGCTGCCCGAAATATAATACATAGTTGATGACTACCAGGAGTAACATCGGTGAATGGTACAATATACAGCCCTGACGTACTCTACTATAGACTTCAAAGTCATCTGACACCTCATGATTGTGCAGAACGTAATACTTACCACCATCGTAGATAGCCTTAATAATAGTTATAAGTTTTCTTGGAATACCTCTCCTGTGCAAGGCTATTCATATAGCATCTCTGTTCAAACTGTCCAAAGTATCTACTCCGAAAACCCGCCTGTCAGGCATCAAGAGTTGAGTCTAGATGCTCTCTTAACCTCTCTAGGACTATGTTAGCTATTATCTTGGCTACGGCTGGGAAAACGCCTATTCCTCTCCAGTATAAAGACATATAGTGGCAAACATAAGATGATGGTAGCACGCCATTCTGATATCAACTTCGAAACTACATGACCACTCTCATGTCATACATTTTCGCTGCTACCTCAGTTTCTGCAGGCAGATCTTGAATGTATCTTTTAACTGGAAAACTGCGAAAAAATCATGCATTCTTCGAAAACTATAATTGTAGAACTTTAGGCTGTGAATGTTAGCATCAAATTGATTTCCTTTTTCGCGGGATTTGCCTCAGCCTTTTTCTCAATCAAGTGCCTAGAGACAACACGCTCCGAACAAAAGTTACATGGTGCACTCTTATCTGAAACCAAATTTTAGAAGTCCTGTACGATTCCTTTTAATTTCGATCATCCTAGCTTTTGACAAGATTATGTTATATAGACAAGTCCTCTGCTCTCTTTGTGAACGCATGTGAACAAATGATAATATTCAGATCCTAATTTTGATGCGAGAGAAACTTAAGATTTTAGTTAGCCAAGCTGAACATATTCCTAGAAGCAGAGAGTAGGGGATATTCATGGAGTATATTTTACTAAGCATACACCTTTTCCATACTTCTTCATGAAACTACTTACGAATTCATCCTGACCAAGACACCTTGATATAAAAAGTTCGAATCTACCTCTATGTTTTTACAAGATATCCATGGATCCACTGCCTTAGCAATGAGGCATTTGAAATTTGCATCAACTTCCATTGCACATACAGGAGCCGTCAGGAAGCTTCAAATCCAATCGGTTGACCCTCAACCCATAAATTACAATTTCTACGGCAACATCATTCCCAGGCACTTACATTATTCAATTTCAAAGGCACACCAGAATAGAATATAATTTCAAAATCAGCGGCAACATCCCATTGAATCAGTACTTACTCCTCAATTTGATAAATGCTCCTTTCAACTAGACTCGAATTCGCCAACCTCTAGGACCACCCCTAACGTGTACTTTATCTTAAGCCCACCAGTAACAGATGAAGAAGTCGCATCTTCTCGATACTTCTGGCATTTGATTATGCAACGTCAGCATCACCAGCATCGTCTTCATCTTTCCAGTTTCTTTGCATTGATTCATTGACTTGCATCCAAGTGGATTGACTAGGAACTCACTCATAGAGCTCGCTACTCTTGCTCTAACTAAATTTCAAGTTTCATCCAAGTTTCACATGCAACCGTTTAATAATCCAAACAAACAAATTGTCCATCCATTCGTAAGCCCAAAATGGAACGGAACCCCCATATTCAGACTAGGAGGAAGCTAGGTTTCAGGGATCCCATCTCAGACAAGCCACCAACAAGGTGAGCGAAAAAAACTTCACATACAACTATGAGTACAAACAACAAAAAACCGCAAACGACTAAAACGAACAAATCACTGCCAACAAATTTATGGATGTTCAGGGCATGTTCCAACATTGCTGAAGTTCTTTGTGGTTTGTCAGCAATTTTTTTTTTCTTGGTACCTTTGCATATGACCAGCAGCACCATTTAAGTGGAAATACGAGGGAACGGGTACGAGTAAGAGTAAGAGTACACCTTCTAGCGCAAGTAGGTAGCTCTCTAGCGCATCATCAAAACCTCGTCGATAGGAGCACGAACCGAAAAACAAAAAAGATTACTGAAATACGAAAAAAAAACCCTAGGCTTGGAGGTGGTTTAACCAGACAACAACAAGCTAAGAGGAGTGCTTGTTAGTTCGACACTGCTTCCCGAAACCTTTTGGACCGTATTCATTTACCCTTCCCATCTGGGAAGGTGGGGAGGAGATGGACTGGGCCACGGAAAGCCATTTAGTTAACGTTGTAACAAGGAAGTATGCTTTGAGTAGTACCAGGAATTTATGGAAGCAAATGTATTCAAGAGAACTTGGTCAGAGGTGGATTTTACATAGAAGGCATCTAGGAGGCACTTACCGAAGATACAACAACAACAGCAACCTAAAAAATAACGTCTCATAGTCGTGAAGTTAGCATATAGCCCGTATTAGCATATTTTGTTTGATCATAGTTGATGACGAGAAACGTTGGATGGCAATGGCAGAAGCAATGACAGGACAGTGAGGCCTTTAGTGTAATAAGGGATTTTTTTGTTCAAACTATTTTACGTAAAACTCATTGATGAGATTGAGCAGGGGCATGTGTTCACGAAAAGGGAAGTCCTATTCATAGATCTAAAAAGAAGTTCTTCCTCTGGGCATATTGAAGGTTTCTGCAAAAGACATCTTTCAGTTTGTCATACTATGCTATCCTATAAGTTTCAAAAGTCTTTTGCATCTCGAAACGGAGCGCTGAAATACGGAGACCATAACCCTCGAGAGTTATCATCCATTCGCTATATGTAGTCGCTCAATCTTAGCCTTTTTGACAAAATCCACATTTATTTCCAGCCCATAAACTTCGCGATTGCGCCTTATTCAACGTATATTCTCCCTTGTCGCACTCGTAACCTTTTATGCGACGACAGCCTTTCTGCTTATCGTCTTACACTTTCAACGTAGATAAGAACTGAGGAATTCAGGGTTCAGTAAAATGTCATCTTGGTATTTCTAGTTAGGAGTTTTGAAGTCAAGAAGTTACAATAGTTTGCTAGGGTTAGTCTTTCTCATATTTTCTCTTCGGGGTTTTAGTTTCCGAAAGTGACGTCGTTTCGCCTTAAATAGTTGATTCTTCATTTATCGATAGGATTTAAAGGGTGTCCCAAAATTTACGCTAGATTTGAATTCTGCGCAATTTGTGCGCCAACGAAAAAACGGACAACGTGACAGCTGACAGTTCAGCTTTACTAAAAACGGAGCACTGTACGAAAGAATAATGCGTGTTGATTGTTGAGCAGTATTTTAAAAAATAATGAAAGCTTGGCAACTACATTTCGCCATTTACCGGAATAGTGATTTAACTTCATCAACCGTGAAGAGATTAATTCAACTATTCAGGGAGACTGGAACAATTAGTGATGTTAAACACTCTGACCGTCCTTCAACAAGTCGTTCAACACAAGACATCGAAGCAGTTCGTAAGAGTGTTGGTGAGAGTCCAGGAATATGAAGTCGGCACCGTAGCCAAAAATTGGGCATTTCGACAAGCTCGCTGCAGCGTATTCTCATGAAAGTGTAATTGACTCAAAAACAGAAGCCTACTGACCACGCACAGGCTCATTTTCATCTTGATGACTCTGTCGATTGACAAAATTGTCGAATTTGGAGTTCAGAAAATCCGTAAGTGATTGTTGCGCAGCAAATATATCCATAACGTATCACTCTTTTATGCGGACTTTGCAAGATATACTCGTACTTGTGGACGACATGTGGTCTCAACAAAATGGTGCCACATGGCATACAGCCCAATAAACAATTAAATTACTGCATGAGTCATCTCCTGGTCGTGTAATTTCCCATTTTGGTGATCAGAATTGTCCGCCCAAATTGTGCGGTTTAACGGCGTTGGTCTTTTTTTCTTTGGGGTTTTTTGAAGTCCAAGGTTTATGTCAACAAACCCACGAGCACCCACACCTTGAAGTAGCGCTGTATCAATGAGATTCAGCCACGTTTAATCAAAATTATCATGGAAAATTGCGGCAAAAGAGTGCGCATGCGCAAACAAAACCGTGGGGACCATTTACCCGATGTGCTATTCCATACATAACCCTATACTGTACACTTTACAATTTTTAATTATAAACCTATGTTTTCCATGGAGCAATTTCCCAACAGACCACAATTCGTATTTTTTTTTGGCGACTTAACTGAATCAGTTTGTTCAGTATCGCAAAACTAGCTATCATCATGTATAGTTTCTGATTACTAGATCGCTGTAGTTGATAAGACGTGCGTATCAACTAGAAATTCAGTGGCTTGTTCCGGGATTTGTTCAACTGCCACCCTGATATCCACAGATAAATGTTTTTTCAAAGTATTCCAGATTTTGTAGAACTTTGGCTCATTGGGCTAAGACAGTGGATGTCTTTTTTTGAAAAGGAGACCGATATTCCAGCCTCTATCATCCCTAGATTTGAAAAAAACCCGCGAATGGTTTCTCAGACCTGGCACACTTCTTGATATTTTCAGTTTAAAAGTTGTGCTGTGCCAAAACTTATGCTGGTCCATTCACTCTCTCCCCCTCACATCTATCAAGCATTTGCGAGAAAAGCTCTTGTAATGCATCAACCGTGCAAGTCAAAGCCATGGTGCAAGCTTGCTTCCAGGCTTTCTTAAACAAACATCGGAAGTTATGGTTCCCGCAGAACTCTTCAATTTTCTTGAGCTGGGTTGACCATCGGCTCTTTGCTTTTTTCACAGGTTTCTGTTGCTCTTCTCTCTTTCTGGCTTTCATCGAAGAACCTTCTTATGCTCCTCTTCTACGCATTTATTTTCTGTGCACGGTTCATCGTATCGTAATAATCGTCGATTAAGGCGTCTACAGCTGTAAATCTTGGCAGCTAATCGAGTTTAAGTCCATTTACGTAAGACTTAATCTTACAAGCAATCAAAACCATTTGTATTGGTAGCTTTCTCGCTATCTTCCCTAATTTTTTCTCAACCGCGCTGTGTCTCAACATTTGAACTCTTAGATCAAATCGTCGATTATAAAAAAAAATAACGCACGAACCCTGTATTCGTCTTGAACTCTAAGCCATGTTTGATATTCCCCGTACCTGCTTTCCTTAAAATTGTTTTCTCTACATTGTCGGCAAGTTATACATCGAACACAGTTAACACAAATATCGAAGACGATATGGTCTTTCACCGTTAAAAATCCTTTGATGATCCAATTGATGAGAACATAAGTCAGCCCAGCTATATGTAGTCGTCCAACCTTACCTCAATTTGTTGAGTTAAATTGGGTAAATTCCAAGCATGCTAGGTGTTACCCCTTATAATAAAATTCAACCTCACTGTGCACTTGTCATTGCATAGGGCGACACTTCAAACTGTGACTGCCATGGCCACATAATCAAAGAAACCATATCCGTACCTCTGGCCACTATGGCAGTTCAGATTCATACCGTCGATGCCAAGGTTTGGTTTTTACCTTCTTTGTCTCCTCCTTAAGTTATTTTGTTTCTGTATTTTTTTTTTATTTCTTCCTTTGCTGTTCTTCCCTTTTTTGATTATTCTATTTGCATGTGGAGTGGATGCAATGAGCAATTCGAGTTCCCTACTCGAATTGCTTGGTATTCGTTACCTATGGGAAAGGAATCGCCCGGTTTGGTGGGTTTTTTTCGTGCGCAGACTGTAGAGTGCACACTTTGTTGCACTGACTGTTCCAGGAACACATTTCGCGAAAACTCATACCTAGAATCGCGCCGAACTTTGACAAAGACAAACAGTCCGAGATGTTTGTGTTTATGATGCACTTAAAGGTTGGCGGCGCACTTTTGTAGGCTCGTTTAGGCGGGTGGAGGATTACAAATGGCAACATAGCCCTAACCCAGCCCTGGTCCTTGAGATGATTTAGCTTCCCATGCAGCCACATTAATTTGCACTAATAGCACGAAGTCTTCCGTAGCCATATAGCACTACACTACTCTTGGTTTTAACCAAGATCAGACAGTTTTCTCAGTGTACACAAGGCCTCACCAGCAACATTACTTTGAGCTTACTCATTAGCTCTGTGGATTGCATTGTTTTCTTTGTGCTGGGCCTCACTCCACGTATCCAAGATTGGAACTGCAACTGAAGCTGGAACTTTCTATACCAAATCACATATAGATGCTCCAGTTCACACGGTGTACGAGTTACTCCATGGACAAGTGTGATGATGATGATGATGGTCAGGCGTTAGAATTGGATTCGATTTGGGCATCGATCAAGATGATAGTCATCATGACAATGACTTGGAGCTGGATGAATAGAAACCAAAGGAATACGAGTAACCTGTGGAATGGACAGTTGGAAGATAGGGTTTTGAATATTGTACAGTTAGAAGTATGAGTGCATTTTTACAGGTTGAACCCTGATGGTTGCTATTGTTCGTAAATTTGAATGCGATGACGGCTGATAGACGTTTGATTTGACGGTTGAGATTCGAGCTGAGATGTGTGAGGTTATTCGGTTCGTCGTTATGGAATAAGGTCAGCATTGTGGTAATTTTTTTGAAAACCAATTGTTCATCGGGAAAAACGAAATAATAGGTTGACAGTAAGTTGTTAGATTATCTCGGTAAAGAGTTTGAAATTCAAAGAAAATTCGTTCAAAGTCGGTAAGTTCAAAGTGTGTGGAGAACGATTATTGTACCTTGCTGTCTAGATAAAAGATTGTAATATAGAATAACGGAAAATGCCTCCAATGAGATTTTAATTGGTTGTTCATTAGACTTAATTAGTTGTCCAGTGGGTCTTATGCCGATGCAGTTGGCAACGTGCTGGGAAAAGGCATTTTGCCTTGTCAAATTAGTGGTGTCAGCACTTAAGTTGTGACGATAGTAGATAGCTGCTAAATTCCAACTAATAGCTAAGATCATGGGCGATGATACCCAAGATGACATTTTTCATGCTTCAAGCAAATAAAAACAGACCAAGGCTAGATCATGGGGTAAACCATATTTTTGAAGCATTTAGATAAACCCTGCCGAATGTCTCTCTAGTCCTTTGTTGTCTTAAATAAAAGCGATATCAAGATAGACTCTTGTGACAGACTATCCTTAAGATATACAGAGTGCATGTACTGTTGTTTTGAATTAGCTTTGGCAAGAGTAGTGCTCGTTTAAGGACTGGTTGTAGATCCATTATGATACCTCTGGGTGAGCGTTGGTGGACGATGCTAGAATCATAGAGATTACTTGTCAAATTTGTCATCTTTGTATCACAATAGAGTAGAGATCATTTACATCTCGAACCTGGGTATTCTCTAGGGAGTGCATTCTGTTGCGTGTCAAGGCAAGACAGTTGCAAAGGAACAACAAATGATTCCTTTCATTTTGCAGCTCTTGTAAAAATCATTGTAAGGAATATTCAATAATTTGCGAATCTTCCAACAGCACAGTGTCTCGTAATAATATTTGAGCACTTGGATATATAGTATGTATTTCTCCTCTCGAGATTGCTCTTTTCTCTTGATCGTTTGGTCAGAGATTGTGGCTCGCTGCATGCGGAAAATATCAGTAGATAGCAAGGAAAGCCAATTTCAGAGGCACGATGTAGTTGGGAAACTGCGATCTTTATTCAGGCAGCCCGTTGGGTTTTTTTCAAGAAAGTTGACGCTGTCCATCTGACAGCAAGCATTGATGACGCGAGATCAACCGAATTCTTCCAAGGTTTCTTTCCCAAAATAAACGCAGGTGTCAAACGGGTGCGTATGCTCGTGGTGTTTTGGACAGGACTTGCTGTAATCTCGAAGATTTACTTACTCCTCGTTTAAGTATTTTCAAGTTGCTCTAGTAGGTTCACCAGTATTCTTCTGATCTACCCTCTGTCCTCCCTAGGATTTGCCTATGTGGTAAACTCATTTATTAAAGACGTAGTCAATTAAATATTAAGTGTTTGATGGGATACCAAAATGTGACTTTGGTTGTTTCTACTGTGCTTCTCCAGCTAGCCCTCAGACGTTTGCCGTATATGACGGTAGGACGAAATTGTTTGTTCGATACGCTGAACCATAAGTATCAGTGGTTAGAGTTGAACAGCTAATAAATATAACACTTTCCAGTAAAGAAATAGAGAGACAAAAGTGGGATCAAGAACTTATTGGGCTCAATTTTGGGCTTAGTGTCGTGTCGTATTATATATAGGTTTTAGCTTGCGTTTACATCAATTCCAACACGATTTTCTCCCCATTACGGGCGACCTTACTTACTTACTTAGGTGCCGCTACAGTTCGGGGTGAACCTGGGCCTCAACCAACAAACTTCCACAATTAGTCCGGTTTTTAGATAACTTGCTCCAGTTGCGCACTCCAAGTCGGTTAAGATTCCTTTCTACTTGAGCCATTCTTTATGCACCCTTTTCTCTGCACTAACCGTTACCTGATTTTTATTTTTTAAATTTTTTCCGAGGAAACTGGCATCATTTATGATCAGACTCTTTTCTCTGCATGCCACCTGCATGCTCTAATGGCTGATGTTAGCTACATGTTATTGTATTATTGCTATGTAGCAATATACATTATTATTATTAAACTGGATAATCACTGGATGTCACATGTCCCATGAAAAAACTTGCGGTTACCTCTCGGTATAGAGCTGGAGCCTTTGGCGAAAAAATAATATTTCTACTGCACTTAACCCATGAGGTAGAGGTATCCTCTGCAGTTGATGCAGTTAAGAAAGTGTGTCTTAATTCGGTTACTACATTTCATTCTTTAATCCTGCAGGCTTGTGTACATAATCTCTGTGTTTGGAATATTTCGCTTAATTTTCTCTAATATTTTCCTACAGCTGCACCACTTCTATAATATTGTAGATCACTTCTCTAGCTCTATCAATAATTCCCCTCGTAGAGTTCGCGAGTGTCTCTTGCCTTTCCCTATAGCATTGCCTTCCAGATACGTACACCTTTCCTGTTTCGCTGCATGCAGCATTTTTTTCGACACCGCTTTGTTTCATTGTGTCGATGACACGAAACGGAGGATATCAGACATTTCCTTGCAGTAGCTTTTCGGAGTATTATCTTTTGAGATATTCGCGTTCGGACCTTAGTTGCAACAAGATGGTGAACTGAATCAAATGTCAGAACGTTTGCACTCCAGAACGCTTCGTCCTTTCATAATGTCGCTTAACCAGTGTTCGTTATGAAAACTTGTGTCGGATGGATGGTGATGGCGTTGAAATCAAAGAACACGTCATTAGTATCCTCAGGTAACGTTGCTCAATCCTTATCGTAGCATCATTCGTTGCTGTTTGTATTAAACATTAATTTATATACAAATGTATCTAGAATTTAACATGTTCCTCAAAACTACTACCTCCAAATGCAAATTCATGTTCAACTAGACCCTGATTCTGCCCTGTACCTACACGTACAGTAGAGTATAATATTTGAACGAACAAATTCAATGTTGAAAACGTTGCATGTTTTCTGCAAATCCCCTCATCTGAAACATGGCAAACCCACACCCGGGCATCTAATTAATTCAAAACTTTTCAAAAAGTGCTTTCTTAAAACACTGAAATTATCTAAAGTAGGAAAACTTTCTCTTACATTACAGTGTCACTTACTTACTGTAAATAATGAAGAGGGCGTGCAACCCAATAACCTCCGTCTTTATCCTCATATTCCACCCAGCATAATGGACTTTCCACCACGACTTTCCACCAAAGAATGGCAAACTATTCCATGTCGTGACCGTCGATTTATTCTTCCGTTTGTGATTCAACTAAAAGGAAAAAGGAATCACCCAACTTCCGTAGGGTCAAAGAAATGTATTCTTATATCCAAAAGCCCCAACATAGCGATTACAGTCACTTGAAAGGTGACTGAACTCATTCACTTCCTATCCATCAGCAACGGTCTACCCAACAAATTGTATGTTTTGAGTTAAAACAATGACGTTTTGTTGTCAGATTCGATTTTTATTTCATTCTTTCTGCCTCTTTCACCTCGTTATCAAATCAGAAGGAAGTTGTCTGCCATTGAAATTGACATTTAACTACAACTGACGCTATATTGTCATCGACAGTGTCTGTCACATTTTAATTGGCAAATTTGTCAGATGTTATTCTTTCACAGCTATTGACAGACATAAGTGACACATGACATAAGCGTTCAGCGATCGAGGGTTAATGGCATTACTTGTACAAAAAGGCTTGTGTGCGAAAGGCGCGCCTTATTGACCTCGTTGAACGCATTGTACGACGAGCAGATACAACGAGTACGATGAGTACGACGAGTACGATAAATCCGTGAACGAGTACTCCTATTAGTTGTTGCGATGCGATGAATGTCGGTAAGACATGAAACATTCGAGATATGTTACATGAGAAAATGGTCACAGGTGACATTCAGGCCTTCTTCGGACTTTTGTTATATTCCTTTTTTGTTCGCTGCTAGTTCGCAGGACTTTATTAGTAAAACACAAAAAACGAAAACCGACAGCGCGCGGATTTTTGTTCCTTTGTCATTGAAGACACGCCGCCGCCGCCGAAGCAGCCATAACATAGTCGACTTAGCCGGGTAAACAGTTAATAGAGGTATATAAAACCCATAAGACTCCCAGAAGGTCACACGGGGTGAATCCTAAACCAAGTCGCCGCTTCACCATTGCCATGGGTATGGGAAGAGGCCTTCACTGGGAGACAAAGGTTTTCCATAAATATGTGAATTTGTTGTTCGACAAGGAGTCGCTCGTTAATATATTGCGCATATATTATTCCTCCATGGTATGGATACTATTCGACAACGACCACGACTATAAGGAAAAAATAATAACAACAACAACGGTACTACAATGTCGACCTCTATGGCTACCCATGTATCTACAACAACTATTGTCCATTCCAGTCTGCTTTGCATTCGTTTGGGACTTGGCTAAGACGCCTTCTAGTACTACTACTGCTACTCCTGCTGTTTCTTTCATTTGACTTTGGAATATATTTGTATCTGTTCGCCTATGGCCTAACAAAGGAAATCAAAATCGCCAACATGGGATGAGGTCTGTCCTGTCGTATTGCCCAAGTGTGTTCATTATGGGACTCTTAGCCATGGAATTCCTTCCTTGTGGCTAGCACTTATGTTTGTACATAGTGCCGAGGTTAGTACTCCCCTCCACGTCCTTGGCTAAGTCATCTGCGTCCCACTATTATATGGCCAGCCAAATGGCTAAGATTTATTCAAATTACACGACAAGTCACGGTTGTTGTTAGGGCGGCTGCGCCAATGACGACGAACGACCACGACACGGACGACTACGACTTCAACGACGATTTGGACGACGACAACAACGACAACGACAATGACGGCTACGATGGCTATGACTTGGTCGACGACTTTTGCTGCACTTTTGGCCAATAACGTACGTATGTCACGTGGTTTACTATAGCATCATGGGCATGGCACATTATGCCTCGCTATTGCCAATAGCCCATGGGTGCTATGTTTCCGACCATAAACCTAATAATGGTTACTCCATGTATCCAACAGACGAAGAATAGTGCACTGCATACCAATGTTACCTTATAAGTGGGAGACAGCGACTGTTAGCATCATCATCGTAGTCGTCGTCGTCGTCGTAGTTGTCGTAGTCATCGTAGCCATCGTAGTCGTCGTAGTCGTCGTCGTCGTCATCATCATCATCATCGTCGTTTTAATGAACATATTCAGTTTCTGATATACGATGGTGACGACCACGACAACGTGGTAAGGCCAACGAACTGAACCTACTTGATTTTGTGCTTACAGGCAAACGGTATTGTCAATGAGGTACTGAAATGCATTTGCTGACCTCTGGTTGAGGGAGTTTACAATTTTACCAACAAGATGGGTTCATTTACTTATTCCAATGATTACCCAGACTCTTCTGGGATGGGATCTTCTTCTCAGATGTCTTCCATTGTAAACGATCTAGCCGATAGAGGTTTTATGTGAGTTTTATATTTAGCACTTAACCGTGTGGCGAAGGTGCCCATTAAATAGTTGTAAAAATATTTGATTTATTTCGAAATAATTTTCTGAGATTATTGGTAGAGGATTTTATAACTGACTGTCATAGGGTATACTCGTATCTCTGATATAGAGGCTATTTTATATCTAAGACTCAAACCAAATCGTCGAAAAATCTACGGATACATCGAACTTGGTGTAAAATTGTGCTCATATGTGTCAGGGTTAACAAGTACTGACCCTGGCCTAAACCTTTACTTTAAAACGATTACAACCCAGCATTGTACCAATTTGTTAGTTAGCAAAACAGAACAGAAAATTTTCCCAAAATTACCAACGCTATCATTATGTTTTTATTTTTTTAGTTTACGATCGTTACTCGGTGTCTGAGGCATCTACAAGATCGATTTGCTCACATCAATGTCATTGGAACGAGGTAATGGTATTCAACTTGACTCTAGCCTGTTCCGAGGCGTAATCACTTTAAATTTCTTAGAAGACAGACACGGTCTTCATTAAATGTAGAGAAAGCAACAAACGAACACTTAATTTGTAGTATGGAAAATCTGAACCTCAAATTCCCACAATCTTAAGATTGTTCTTTTCATACTGAACTTCATTATGAAGGCTCTTGGCCATTGGAAATTGCTTGCGAATTATTTGTAGCTCTACTTTCAGCTGTCGGGGTAGATAAGGACTTTCTTTTATTTGGAACAAGTTTATTGTTTTTAATGGCTTATGGGTATTCAAGTATCGAATAAATAAATCTAAATTATTATATGATAAATAAATAAATAGTTAAGAGAGAAAATTAAGCTTTATCGAGACTTTGCAATGCGGCAGCGCTTTATAGAATGTTGCCGTAGTTCGTTCCCCTGCTTGTAGTAAAAGGCAACTAAATGGAGAAAACTCAGCACATAAGAGGAGCCTATCACGCATTAACATCTAATGAGACTACTTAGAGTTTGAGACTTCCGTGGGACAAAAGAAAAGAAAAAGACATTCTTATGTATCATATACGAAAGTACAGCACCATAGAAGTATACGGTACACTACCAACACACAGCATGGGAGTGATCCCGAGAGCAATAAAAATATGTGTGTCAGAGCTCAACAGTTTCCCAAGGCACAATTGACGGATAGAAGTTTCGACCTACGAAAAGTATTACGAAAACTTAAAATTGAACACCTGAAACAGAGTCCGCTTTTTCAACTTGAACTTGACAGAATTAAGAACTTCTACTTGAACACGAAACTTGGCAAGTTGTTATCGTATGTAGGCGCTATAACCAATCAGGAAAAGAAATATTTTGGGGCTATTTTGCTGACCTTTTAAATAGAATTTCAATCGAGGAAATTCTTTTCATTGGTGTGCAACGTGTTTGTACGTTGGAGAATCAAATTGCTAATACGAGGGTTTGTTCACAAAACCCAGTATCAGTCGAGAAAATAAACTAGCACAACTTAAATAAAGAAGAGGCCAACTCTGGGAGCTAAATTTGCGAGAATCGTTCCAACATACCATAGACTCAAAAACAGAAATATGCGCATATGGTATGTTCTTGAAAATGCTAGGTAGAGGTGGCGGTTGAATATGAAGCCAAGTAGCACTAGAATATGCATTTTTGTTGTCACGACTCCTGTGACCTGGTTGATGATGTGTGTTGTTGAGGATGTGAGACAGTTGATGCCTAGATCCAGCCTGTGGAGTTAAGATCTCGGATCATTTTACCCGAGATGTCGTTAAGGTCGTCTAGCAATGGTTGGTTTAGTGCACGCAGTCTGGCTCTTGCTAGTGCCGGACATTTGCAGAGGAAATGGGAGAGAGTTTCCTTCTCATTTTCATTCCCGCAACTGCGGTGGTGGGAGTTGTATAGAATACTTTGTTTGGCTCTGGAATCCAGACAAGTGTGACCCTGAAGAGTTCGCTCAAGCGGGCTCCGGCACTCCTGTACCAGTTTGGAGGATATGGAAGACGAGTCAATAGCTTTGATTGCGACTTGGCTACCTGTGAGGATAGCAATGTTTTGTTTGTATGTTGCGTCATAAGTTCCGCCTGGAATACACTGACAAAATCCGTATGATATTGATATTTTCAGTGATTCCGAGTAGATACCTGCTCCCACACCACAGTTCATACTTGATCCGTCGGTATAAATGATCGTTTCGAAGTTCTTTACTACTTCGTCTTTCTTCCACTAAGCTCTGGAAATCCCATGTGGAAGTTTTTCTTGTAGTTTAGTTTGTGTCTGATATAGTTGGTTGGCCATGCCGTTTGGTAATGAGGCCAAGGTATTACTGTGGCCGTAAGGCCATGCAGTCCAGCACCCAGGTTCTTTGAGTCTGACTGCGCTGAAAACTGCGGTATTTTTGGCTTGTGGATCGAGAGGCAGAAGATGCAGGAACACAGTAAGTGCATACGTTGGGGCCGACCTCAATCCGCCCGTGGTGCCTATACTGGCTGTTCTTTTGAACCTATTTAATTTCGTTAGGTTGTAGCCTTTTCTCAACGGGGACCACCATAATAGTGATCCGTAGGTGAGTATTGGACGCACTACGGCTGAGTATATCCACAAGGTGTTGATTGGAGTCCATACTTCTTTCCAAATGTTTTGCTGCAGTCATAGAAGGGACGCATGCCTTTATTACCCTGTGTTCGATGTTTTTCTGCCAATTAAGTTAGTGAAGGAAAATGTGAGTGGTTGACCACTTCTCTGTCTTTTTTTCATAACCATTAGCGAGAGTAGAGAAGAAATAACGCCACCTTTGAAAGGGGAGCAAGGAAATTTGTAATTGACTTTAAGGAGTTCCCTCGGCCATCGAGCACGAAGAGCGAACGCAGACTTTACTGAAGCAAGCAAAGCAATAAAAAGAATGGATCAGATATGTGATTTCAAACCGGATCACATACTCATAAAAGTAATTGGTAATCTTAGATTTAATTCGTTTGCGATTTCGTTCAATAAAACGATAAAGGCAAAGATGACATGGAAGATGTAACAACTAGAGGTCGGTGGATCCAAGGTCGCAAACTTTGAGAGAGTTCCAAACAGTCGACGATGCAATATTATTACTGCTTTTGTAATCTTTAATTAAGGTCATAAGAAAATCAAACATGGAAGGAGAGGTGAAAAGAAACATTCAAATACAAAATCATCAACAAACTCTTTGCCTCACTAGCGATTAGCGATGTGGTCCAAGATAAAGCGACCTGTAGAATGATTTAAATGTTCACAAATGTAACCAATCCTAAAAGCACAACCTACAGATGTGTAAGAGAAATATGTCGCATTAAGTTATTATACGTGTTACATATTTCAACCTATGATAAAAGAAAAAAGGGAAGAAATTAATCATCCTAGGATTTTGATAATCTTTTACGTATAAATATGGCCTTGGGAGAATAACTCAAACTGAACGCCTGCCTCTCTTTTCAAAAATTCTTCTAAAATTGTAGTTGATCCGATCGGATTTTCATTGATTTAAGGTATGGTTCAGAGAATATTCTTTACAGGCCAAAACGATGCTCCCGGTGGAAACTCTTTAAAGAAGCCTAGTCTGATTTTTGCGCATTTAATAACCAACTCCCATGTTTGACGCTGTTCCAGTTTTAAGCGTTTTCAACGATACGATTTAGAAAGCCCACTACCAATGAAAACTCTGACGGAATACACAAGCGTTCCCAACTCATTGTATTGTAATATATTTATGAGTCTTATCGTGACCGTGTATTTCCCAAGCTCCCTTTCGGTGAAAAACCATTTTACCATGATTTGTTCTAAAAAGTTTACTATTCAGGATAACTCCCATTTACTCACGCATATCAAACCTTACTCTGTTGGTGAAATGATTAAGCATTGATCAAATGGAACATGTGTACTTGCTAATTTTTGTAAGCGGTACAGCCGCAGTCTTAGGAGATTTTCACTAATTTTAGTGCGCCAATTGTTTATTGCGATTAGATATGATATAACAGATAGGAAAGTAACCTCATTTGTGCATTCCTAAATATATTAGAACTTTTGACAAAGTCAAAAACAAAATTAACCAAAATACCAGCATGCACCTCTTCAGTGCTGAGCAGAGGGCTTCTACGAACTCCTGAATAAGACGTACAAGCAGTGCGCTAGCTGTGACACTAAAATTGTCCAAGGTGATTGTAATGCAAAGCTAGCAAGAGAGGGCATCTTTGGTAGCATAGCCTGTACGACACCACATCCGATAACGGATTCAGGCTAATCGATTTTGCGGTGGGACGGAACATTGTCGTAGCTGGCATGCGGTTCCCCCTCAAAAGAGGACTTGGAGAACTCCTGATCAATTAGCAGTCAACCAGATTGACCGCAATGCGATTGACGCAAGGCACTCCTCCAGTATTATGGATGTCTGAACGCTCCGAGGGGCCAACATCGACTCGGACTATTACCTCGTTGTAGCCAAGGTACGGTTGCGGATATCCCGAATATTGGAAAGGCAAGCTAATACTGTGAGGTAATTTGACGTCGGACGGCTACAATCAGTGTGGCTTCAGGCCAGGAAAGCCCACCACCGACCAAATATTCACACTGCGGCAGATCTTGTATAAAATCTAGGAGCTCCAAAAAGATGCACACCACCTGTTCATCGATTTTAAGGCCGTGTATGACAGCATACCTTAAGACGAACTATTCCGAACAAGGTCCAGTTTTGGTATTCTGCTCTATTAAGGTCGGTAAAGAACTCATCGAGGCATTTGATGTGAAAAAAGGATTTAAACAAGGTGATGCGCTTTCATGCGAATTAATTAACATCATTCTTGAAAGAATAGTGCACATCTCACGCGCCAACACAAGAGGAACAACCTTTCAAAAGCCCATCCAATTATTCGCGTACCCCGATGATATTGACACAATTGGAAGAAAACAGCGTGATGGCAATAGCGCTATAGCCAGTATTGAAGCGGAAGCCGCGAAGATGGGTTTAGCCGTCAATGAGGGCAAGACCAAATATATACTGGTAACCAGAAAAGACACGCAGCACCGATGTCTCGGATAGAACGTCACCCTCGACAGATATAACTTTGAGGCAGTTAAGGCCTTTATCTAGAAAGGCTCCGCTATCAATTCAGGCAACGGCACCAGCATTCAGATCAAACGATTGTCAATTGCTGCTTCTTTGGGCTAAGAAGGTAATTGACTTGCAAAGCCCTCTCTCGAACAACAAAAGCGACCTTATATAAGACCTTAATAATCCCAGACCTGCTCTGTGGATTTTATCAAAAACGTATGAGGATGGACACCAATGCTACGGTCCTAAAAGTCTTCAAATCCACCCCTGTGGGACAGGGCAGTAAAGCTAGCTAAAGATGTAGCTGGCTGCAGACGCTTGTTAGTTGAAGCCCACGTCTACCCTGGACTGTAGCGCCACCTTAAGTAAGTAACTCGCCTCTGGAGATAAATATCCCGCACACAGAAGAAATACTGACAGAGTGATGTAAGGATGTTCATCGACCAATTGCATGTTCGGGTATTCTAAAACCCTTAAACCTTTTGATGAGTTCTATTCTGTTAAAATTAATCACAATAATCTTAGAAAAATAGCTTCTCGAGAAACTATATTCGGACGATGTACTGAGGTTAAAGACAGAAAGGCTTCAGTATATTATAGTTTAAACCGACAATAAATCCAACCATTATGCCAACACTTAATACCTATAGATAGTCTTCAGTCGTGTTGAAATAATTTTAACATCAAACGTTACCTTCAATTTCCTCTACTCTTCATCAACTTTTACTCATTTGAGCTGGGTTTTTTGTGCCAACACTTAATCAATATGTCCTCCAAATGTTCTTTAAATCGGAATCTGATCTCACAGGTACTCAACGTATCGTATACATATATTAATTTGTCAGTCATTAGGTTCATACTCGTTTCATATCCAGTAGCTAATGTATAAATTAAAGTTTATAGACCTAACTCACATTCCCTCACATAATATAGAGTTCCAAACGTCAAAACAAACGACATATTCAAGAAAATACAAAAATAAATAATAATACAAAAGAAATCAACCCGTAGCTTAAGAATAAACAGGTGAATAACGATATCGTGCACGCTATAGTGACCTTATACCAATGCCTACTGTCTTTTATTCTCCTTTTAGCACAATCCATATTGACATTTCGTAAGCTTTACGAATACCTCACCCTTCCGACAGTTCATCATAAATACACGATAACTCCTCATGTCAATAAAACCGTTATTCGTTATGTCATAAAAGTATCTAAGGCATTTCCAAGTTGTTAGTCGACTGAGAAATATTTAATTTGTCAATCATGTGATTGCTCTATTAAAAATGATATCCCAACTGTTGCATGGAAATTGTTGAAAATCGGTTCACTGAATTGTCAAAAGTGACAGTTTATGCTGATAGTCGTTCTTCCTTTTTGACAAATAAAATAATGAAAACAATGTCAAATGTATCAAACTAGAAGTACTCAACTCTGAATGTTGTACAAATGACAGCATTCAGCCTCCGGCCTCCATGTTTTGTCTTAAAATGTATTCCTCCCCACGAAAAAAGTCTCTAATAATTCAAACAATTTAAATTCCAGGTGAAATATTCCTTATGCGACCGCTTGAAGATATCGCCGCCATCACACATGTAGGTGACCCTGTCCTCCTAACAGTGGTAGCCGAAGAGGTTAAGGTTGGTCGTGATGAGCCTCCAGCAGCAGCAACAACCGTTCAACTGGCATTCTTCCTGCCAGAGCGCAGTAACTCACCGCCATACTTTGAAAACGATCAGTAAGTAGACAACACATACATACATCTTTCAACTGAATTGTCACAATTTTTTTCTTTCTTTCTTTCCTTCCACCCTTCTATCCATTATTTTACGTAGCTATGTGTCACGCGTGGATGAAAATGCACCGCAGGGAACTGCACTGACATTTGCCGATCCGTATGTACCCCGAGTTTATGATGACGATACCGGAAAAAATGGAGTCTTCTCGCTAACTCTACTAAATAATAACGGCACCTTCGAGATATCACCCAATGTGGCAGAGCGCAGCGCATCATTTTTGATACGCGTGCGTGACAATGTGCTGTTAGACTATGAGGAACGTCAATCGGTTGAATTTCAAGTACTTGCTCAGGAACTTGGTCCAGCTACAAACCTATCGGCCATTGTCAATGTGACGGTGTACATCAATGACGTGAATGATAATTCGCCGGTATTCACTCAGACCGTTTACACGATCGAGCTGCCAGAGAACATGACAGTCGGAACAAAAGTTGTACAAGTGCATGCAGACGATGTTGACACTGGTATGGGTGGACGTATCCGGTATACAGCTATTTTAGGCTATTTGAACACCTCGCTTAATTTGGATGCAGAAAATGGCATCATCACGGTGTCGACGAATAGCCACGGCTTCGATAGGGAAGTCATGCCCGAATACCATTTGTATGTGGAGGCGCGTGACAGTGATGGCACCGGCAATCGGGCACAAGTGCCACTGGTCATAAAAATGATTGATGTGAACGATGAGACACCGGTATTCGAGAAGACTGTGTACGAGTTCATTTTAGCAGCTGACCTACAGAGTTTTACCTCGCCAGCCATTATTAAAGCTGTGGATAAAGATGCAACAGCACCGAACAACGAAGTTCGCTATGAGATTATCAATGGAAATTATGACAATAAATTCTCACTGAATAAAGTAACCGGCGAGTTGACGGTCCAGGAAAAGGTTTTGCTGCGATCCAAGAAGGAGGCGATAGAAGGTAGTAGAAGCCGAAGGCAGGTCACGCCGTCGTCACCTCTTGAGAATGATATGTTCGTGTTGACCGCCAGAGCATATGATTTAGGAGTTCCGGTAAGATTTTCAACGACCACAATTAGGATTTACCCGCCAGAGAGTCGAACGAGGACAGTGACTTTTGTGGTGCCAGGATATAATCCGGACAAGCAGAAAACTGCTGATACATTGTCGACAATCACTGGAGGTCGCGTGATAATTCATGACATAAGGCCCATGAGACCAGATGAGCCGGGGGCAGAAAATCTCAAAGGTGACATTAAGGAACGGAGTGTAGTAACGGCAACTGTCTTGTACGATGGAGCGTCAGTGGTTGACATTTCACAGATTCAACAGAGATTGTCGCAGCATAATGGGTCGTATGCGATCATGACGAAGGAAATGGTGGACAGTGACGTAAGTAGTGATCTTTTTTCTATGACTATAAAGTTTTTTTTTAAACAATTCTTTTGTTTATTTGGTTTTTTAGGCTCTGTATAAGGCTGAGAACAAGTTGCTGTTTTGGTTGCTAATTCTACTCGCCACGCTCGTGGCGCTGACAATTCTAATTCTACTTCTATGCTGTATATGTTCGTGGTGTCCACTCTACGGCGCAGCGAGGTAAGTTAAAAGAGAAGATTATGACACACCTTGGAGGTTACCCCGTAGAAGCTACTATATCCTTTAAACTTCTCTATACTTATAAATTTATGTCTGGGATAGTACCTATGTAAAAACAAGTAAAAATGTGTTCCTAATTGGGTGCGAAGACTTGTGCATGATCAAACCTTTTTTCGGAGATGGATTAATCAAAGTTAACAAAGCTACGTACTTTGAATAGGAATGTTTAAATCAATGTATATAACAGACTTCTGAATTATTGCAAACTACAATACAAAACCCAACATTTGAAACCTGACCTCAGTTTTTTCAAAATATATAAAGTATAAAAAAATTCGTATCTCCTTCTCAAGTTATATGTACATGTATATGTATATCATGGTCCTTTCAATAGGTGAGAATCACAAAGAAGGCACAACATTTTCAAATGATTTTTCTCGTCGTATGAACCTTGTTTTGTAATCAAATTAGCACGAATAAAGTAAAAGCTATAGGAAATTCCAAGAGCTTAACTATGAAAGGCTTGCAACGGGTCCTGCTGTTACAATATTAAAGTCCTTCGCATAGAGGCGGGAAATCTTAGCTCTCCTCATTATATTTTCTTGGGCGCTGGCGTTTTAAGTATCTAAGCCATCTGAAGCGCTGAATTCGCATTTTCTTGATGAGGATGGCGGTGTTTTATTGTCCGTTTAGTTCTTTGCACCGAGGCTACTAAGAACGATTTCATCCGCTTTGAAGAACTTCCTCATTTCTGAGCCATACAACAGAACCGGTATGATAAAGATTTGATCCAACATTTCTTTTATTTCCTCAAAAGAAGACTTTATTTGCTGATTTCGTTCATGCCTATAAAAGAGCCGAAGCATAACCAGTCAAATAAATAAAACCGAGCTTGCTTGATTACTTTTGCAGGCTTCCACACACCTTGTGCCGCAAGTTCTTATTAATTTATTCATTTCTAGGGAATAACATCCCGTAGACCGTTGTGATGTCTGTTAGGTACAATTCCTCATAAAACCAATAAAGAAGCTCCTCCAATTACAAAGCCACAACCGTTGATTATTCTCTTCAGAGTGTATGTAGTTCCAAGTGTGTATTCATATGATATCAATTGCTCATAATAGGTTCCATAGTGCCTGCCACGCTTCTTGTTTAGCTATCTAAGAAGCTTATCAGTGGCCTTTTCCTATCAATGTTAATTATTATTTAAAGGTACAATCGAAAATGCGAATCGATACTCTAGGAAACAAATACATATTAAACAAAGATTTGCCTTCGAGCACGACACCGAAGTTGTAAAAATTAAGATTTGGCACCTTGATCAGCGTGTTCACATTCAGTGTTATACTAAAATCTTATTTGCGAAATTATTACAGACCACGTGCTTCAATATTATAATTGGTCTTTGTAGAAGTGAGTAATTAATTTAACGTCTGGTCAAAATCAAAATCTCACTTTGTCATTTGAGTAGATTTGCTGACTTTGATCTTTTAATGACAGACGTGTTGCTTTTACTTGTTAAAATAAAATATATTCCGATATGCCGTAAACTTCTTTCGTTGGGACGTCCATCATTTAGATGGGGGTACCAAGGGCGCAGTGTAGATTCTTCGAGTTATTTCTCACCGTATAATAAAATCAATAAAATGAAATCGTTATCTATTTTTTTTCCGAGAAAATGAAGTTCAAACTCTGGGATGTTTTAATTGAAAATACTTGGATTTGACTATCTTTACGGTTCGGCATCATGCTCGTACTTTATAAAAATTGTTATGGCTCCATTCAAGGAATCATGGTAATCCTTCTCGAATGTGTATTCAGTTTCGTTGATAAGGATATTTTTAACTATCCGCCTATACAATAGGTTCCTGATACTGTACTATGTAAATATCGTTAGTTTTTCAAAATCTAGTTCTTATGTGAAGTACGTACTATTGATAGAAATCTTGTTCTTATTCGTTTTTAATTTTGTATCTAATATTTCATATCTCTTCCATCAACAAAACCATCGGGTTTGTTACTGAACCACTTCTGTGGTAAGCTATAATAATATAATATTTGCGTAACCTAAAACCATTCTGGACCAATGGCTTAATGAAGCTAGCAATTTTTTTCATATTTTTGAATTTAAGTAGTCCAATTGTTTCGGAGACATCTTCTTCGAACCTCGATTGCTTTCACACCGGCTTTTTGGAAGACCTTTGTTTTTTTTTTGTAATTCCTTAAGGGATTTAAGTACCGTTAAAATGCTTACACACAGCGAGGGCGAAAGAAAATCAGAGAGGAAAGAGAGAAAGGTACCGATGAACAGTAGTTTTAGTGTTTAAAGGTTATGGTGACTAGGAAATAAAGAGCTAGGCAGAGCATTCCACAAGCGAGTTGTACGGCTTAGGAATGAAAATAATACCGACTGATTAACATTGATTGAAGTTTTCGGTATATTTACATGGAGTCTTTCGCGAATATGCGTACTTCTTAATAGATCATGTATTATCACACCCGATGACTTTCGAAATTACATATTTTATTTTCGTAAACCGTTGACTTTTACCTCCTTTCGGAAGTTATGTAGTCTAACCTGACTGTTTTATTTTTTGTTTATGTTTTGAACTGATTTTTGGACCTGGCTTCCGTTTAATTCTCATTTTTCTCTTCGTGCGTGACAGCAGAGGTAATGTATCTTCGCATATATTTTTCATTAAGGAGTGCGTCAAAATACTCACATTTGGTCTATTGCGAATTTAGTTGTTCTCTATTAGTAGTGCCCCTGCTCGTGTTATTATAATAATAGATTGAATTCTTTCCGAGATTTTTTTTCGTTGTGTCGCAATCTTAAAAATATTACTTCGTTTGCCTCTGTTTCGACATCCTGTTCTATTACCTAATGCCTGTACGTAGATTTTGTAGCTACTCTTTCTAAACTCCGATACAATTCCTTTACTGTTTCTGTACATCCTTAAGCTATGGCTTGTTCCGCATCCGACATGCTAAGTCAGCGCTTGACAGACTTACATTCTGTCCTTTACTACCATTTTTGTCTCATCGTTTCAGCTTCGTACGCTTCTCTATTAATGTGGACCTGTTTTTTTTTAAACCATGAGCTATGTTTTTAATCTGACTCTCACTTTTAAGCCATTTTCTACAGCTTACTGCCCAGAATTGTGCTCTTTCCAAACTTAAGTTCTACGAGACTGTTTCCTAGACTGGTGCCTATTTCGTGGGTTTTTCTCACATCGATGCTGACTTACTTTAAACAGTATATTTTGGTAGGTGTAATTGAGTCTCACGAATCTTCTGTCGATTGCATTACTCCAGATACATATGTCAATATTGCTTGTTCACAAATCCATTGAGCCAAAAGCGAGCTTCATCACTAAACACGATTTCTGAAGAAAACAGAGGTCAACTCAAGATATACAGGGGCCCAGTCCGCCAACCATGGTCTCGTGGCTAAAGCTCCTGCACAAGCTAAACCTTATACGGGTGTAGGCCAAGGTAATTCATACTATTTTCATGTAATGCACGAAAAAAGGCCAAACTATTGCATTCGATTCCGATTCCACAAACAGCGTGGACAGTTTGTTTGAGGAGTTGTCCAGAGTATATGTATGTATGTGGTACGAAATTTATTTAAACATGGTCAATTATGAGGACCAAAAACTTCACGTAATCTTCTATATGCTTCTATACGAATAAAATTCTTGAAATAAATTTGATTGATACGAAACCGTTTTTATGTTGTAAGTTTATGGTTGGTTTAGCTAAATAATATTGAACCTAAATGTCAAAAATAACATTACGGTTTCAAAGTTATTCCTATTTTTCAGTAGAAAAAAAAATGTTTTTCATAAATGTGTACAGAAGTTTTTAAAAACTTTGAACTCGTTACACAAAATGGAAAAAAAATCTTCACATTATATTATTAAGAAAAATCAAAGAAAAGGGAAATTAGCTAGAAATATCTAAGTTATAGGCAATAAACTTTTCGGTTTTTGTTAGGCCTACTAAAACCCTGCCTAATACAATAACTCTTAAGCCAAACTACAACTAACACACATCTGCTTCATCATAAAAAAAACGAAAATAAAACAAAACAAAAATAATTACAAAAAAAAAGTAAAAACAAAAAACCTAAACATCATTTTCTCGTTCTCTTTTTTTTACTTGTAGCAAGAGAATAGTTAATATCAGTAGAACTGAGGACGATGTTCATCTAGTTCATAGGGAAATCGCAAATGGAAAGCAAACAAAATCTGTTCAGGTAGATTTTGCCAAAAAAAAAAAAAAAAAAAAAAAAAAAAAAAACCAGAAACTACAACAAAAACAAAATTGAAAAAATTAATTTTCCTGCACTTTAATTAGTCTTCCTTTTGAGTTAAAAACAATTTTTTTTTGTTTTATTAATATTTTTCCGAGTAACAAATCACAAAAAATAATCACCCCCAGTAGTCGTAGCGGTTTGTTGAGTTCTAATACCATTTTCTAAAAGACATCCTTAGTTTGGGTTTATTATTTTCGTATACACATTTAATAACAACTTTTTATAACTTTTTTTCTATTAAAAAAAAAACTCGAATTAACAATCACAAATCTTGCTTGAAATTTGCGTAGCCACTTGGTATTTTTGTACACTCGTTTGAATTTCTTGCTTCTAAAGCTTTCTTTCCAAAAACCACAAGTTAGAAACGACCGTTTTCAAATCAAAAAAAATGTTTTTCTAATTTTTTTTTAAGGTCGCCGAGTGGATGGGAAGACGAGAGGCGTGGTCGGCAGAGAAATCATCCGATACACGAACGAGGCCTACCCGTTGGGAATTCCACAATGGACGTGGTGAACAGCCTGACGAAAGCTTAGGCCGTCAAGATCAAGCTGCTGGTGGTGGTGGTGTTGTAGAAGGAGGGGTTGATAATTTAGCCCATAATGAACGTCACAGTAGAAGAATAAGATCAGCCGAAGAACAGCAGCGTAGAGTTAGAATAAAGTTAGTATTGGGTGCATTTCCAATCTTTTGAAAGTGAAAATTATGAAAATCTCCCTTTTTTAGGAACACACAAACAGCCAAAGACGACACTCATCTAAGTAGTTTCCATAATTCTAGAAGTAATTTAATCAACAACGAACGCGACGTGTATATCGAGGACATTATAGACGAGGAACAGGACATTGGTACACATTCGTACCGAAATCGGAACCGGAACAGGCAACAAAGGGTCACACAACAGCAAATCGACGATGATTCCATGCGTCGACATGAGATCGATCGGGGAAGCGATTTGGAATATAACGGTGGAGGAGCTAGAGGAAGTTTGAAAGCTAAACGGGAGTATTTTATTAAGGACGGCAACGTTGAGATTTTGCAGTTGATGACACGAGACAAGCAGAGAGAGGAGGATGATAATATCTACGTCAACGTCCCGGTGAAGGCGACAACAAACCTATCACATCCTCAATTACTGATGGTTGATCAGAGTGGAAAGGAAATCCTCATGCGGCGATTTATCGAGGAGCAACCAGATGGAAAGCAGATTATAAGAGAGCACTATCAAATTGTACCAGGAGCCAGCTACATCCAAACAATGCCAAATGAAGTGCAACATTCTACCTATAAAGACACATTTCCATCGGGCAAAAGTGGTCCCAACAGTATAGCCTTCTCACAGACTGAGCCCGAAGTCAAAATCATCCATACCCAACCTCTTCAAGAAGGAGCCGGTGGAGGTGACGCTGGCGGAGCCGGTGAAGTTAGCACCCAAATGCAGCCAGCTATTTCGAATCAATCACTAACACAAGAGCTGGAGAACACATTGAAGCAGCAAAATGCTCTACTCCGTCAGATATTGATGGAGAAAGAGAAAATTGAACTGCACTACACCCAACAGGAGGTGGCTTTGGAAACTCAAAGTCTGCCCGGACAATCAATGGCCATTGCGACTCAGACTGACTGTGATGCAGGCACACAAACCGAAAACGATATAATTGTCAGTTCAACGTCGGTAAGACGGCAACGACGAGCAAGAAGTGAAAATGATGATTCCATGTCAGAAGATGAGTATGAGTATGTACGATTTAGCCCACCAAATAGTCCCGAAGGCGTCTATTGGATCAAACGTAAGCGACAAAAGAAACGTTCAAAGCATCGATCTGGAAGTCAACCGCGAAAGCGAGTTGTTATGGTAGAAGATATTAAAAGAAAAATCAGAACACCCATCAAGGAAGAGGATGATGATGAGTTCTATGAATACCGCAAACGATCACCACCAAAAAAGCCCATACGTTACAGTGGAGAGACGAAAGCCAGTTTACTTCGTCGCATGAAAAGTGAGGAACATCGAAAATCTGACGCCAAGAAATCAGCCTCTCTTAACCGAGATGTTCTGTTGGAGATATCGGACTCTCTAGATGACAAAGCAAGTCCTGATGAGCGACATCGTCGCAAAATCAGTGTCGAACAGCTTGAATACTACGACAACTCTGAAGACGACTCTGATGCTGATGAAATAGTTATCAAAAGCAATGCACTAGCATCAACTAGTCGTCAGCCGGAAAATTCTCATTTGGAAGTCCATGTCTCGGATGGCAGCAATAACAAAATCTACTCCCGATCTTCATCGGAACAAAGAAACTACCGCGATGAACAAGATCGTAGAGTAAAGAGCCCCGATCCCAAACCAAGACTTTCGAGAAAAGATGCCTCCGTCATACGTGGCTCTCAAAGACGCTCACAAACTGCATCAGAACCTCCACAAAGTCGAGTAACAGTCTCAAAACAATCCGGTGCAAAAGTGACAACCACAACATCTGAAGTTCGTAGCTCGAAACGTATCAAAGATCGAGACTTCCAAAGCGACACCAATCTTCTCGATCACGATGAAGATCAGAGTTCTGCGAAAGGTGTTCCAAAATATATGGATTGGTACTACAGTAAGAAGAAACCTTCAGCCAGCAGTGATACCAAACCGATAAAATCAAAAACCAGTACAAAAAAACTCATAAGTGGATCCGAGAAACGTATCACCAAAACTCGCCTTCCCAAACCCGATGAAAGTCATCCGCCCACCACAACATCATCAACTCCCGTGCCACCAAATGATGAAAAATACAAACCTGAGCCAGCTCCCCGTAAATCACCACCTAAAGGTGCTCGTCTTCTCAAAGAAGATCTCATCATGAACAAGCATCATAAGCCTAAAATCGAAACCGATGCAAATCATCCTTTGCTTCAGCACTCTGAACATCATTACGAGCATGAGTATGAAAATGCTTCAGATCTTCCCCAGGCACCAACAAAACTTTCACACTACATGTATCCCGAGACACCGCCTCAACCAAAGGGTCTGGTGAAATCCAAAGAATTCAGGCCGAAACCGTCGCCTATTAAAGAAAACGAAATTAAAGTCACAAATTCGAAAATCTACATTCAGGATGCCTCCTCGCAGTCCAAACAATTGAATGTATCCACTTTGGAAGACGATCATGATTCGGGAATTGCCATGAATTCTCTTTTAAACAGTATGGGTCGACGGAATCCTATAGCGGAGAAGAAGAGTGTCTTCTCGATTGCCTACGATGACGTGAGTCGAGTACAAAAAATTCAAACCGAAAGTGATTCACCGCAATACTCATAACAAAGGGATGAATAAATTGGTCTACCATACTTGTCATTCCAGCCTGAGGATGCTTCCCACATCTGAACTCTTTATCGGAGGATCTACCAGCCTGTGACTGGATTATAGTCTTCAAAAACGGCTCATGTCCACAGTTTGAAGAAATTCAGCTACAAATGTGTTTTTCTTATACCACGACATCTCTGTACATGACACCGCACAACAGAAACTTTGCTTTCCACTACTGGTTTCATCGACATTGCTCCGGTACAGTTATTGTCCCGTTCGTCCTCTTTTTTTCTCTTTATTTTCTTAGTCTAAAAATCGTTGTGATAGTTAAATTATGCTTTAAAAGCATTTTCTTTTTTCTTTTAATTTGTTATATCGTAAACCTTTGTATTATGTAAATAAATATATATTTAAAAAAAAACGCTGTAAATACATATAACTACGTAACTTAAATATTTAAGGAAAAAAAATCATAAAATGCTTTACAATCCTATAAACACTGTATAAAAAAATATCAATCACTTTTCGCGGTTACTTGTTCTAGCATCTAGGTTTAACTCAAAGTGAAATGTATCATTTGCACTCTTTTTGTAAAAATAAGAAAATAAAAACAATTTTTTTTTTTAAAGAAACTCTTTGAAACAACAAATCAACTACAAACTGCCATATATATTTTGTATGTAGAAATACTAAAAAAAACACACAGAGATAGGTGTTCAATGTTCTTATTTTTTTATAAATTTGACAATGAGATTGAATTCTTATGGATGAGGTGAATTTTCTCATTTTTATTTAAATTGAAAAGAAAGGTGCGCATCTATATGCAGAATTAAGCAAAATAAATTTAATAAAAAACTGTAATTATTGTTAATTTTTTAAATATTTAATATTACATTCAAAAGATACATCAACAAAACTATATACTACATGTAAATACTCAAGAATAAAATTATAGTCTTAATTTGTAATTACAAAATCAAAAAAGGAAAGAACCATTTTTTTTTTTAGATTTTTAAGAACTTTTTCAACAAACAAAACGAAATGTATTAATAGAATTATTTAAGGAGAAATATATGAACGTTCATTATTTGAAAGAAAATCGGTATTGTTTTGAGTTTCATATAATTTTGTAGTGACTTCCCTGAGAATATGTACATAGTTCGCGACTATATCATTTAATTTGATTCAGTCGTTCAGTCGTTACATAGAAATCAATTTTAAGTATCGCAGATTATGAAGGGACCAAGAGTATGGATGTTTTTAAAAACGTCATACTAATAAAGAACTGCATTAGTTGTATTTAATAATGTAGATTTTATGCAGAAATACTCGTAAGCTAGTCAAACTGTACGAGTGTCACCCTTGTGTTCATAAACGTCAACATATCATCGTACTTGTGCAGATTAGTTAGGCATTTCAGTTGTGCAGAAAAAGTTGAAAGATTTTAGTGCGGAATAGTTTTATATTTTTTGAAGAGGAAAAATGTAAGAACTATTGAAATAATATGTATTAAAATAAATAAACTTTTTCTTTTGAAAAAGAAGTAAATCTAAGATTTAGCTGAATATTGCTTTTTTTGACTGACATGACGTTTCTTAACACAAAACAAATGGCGATCGTACCAAACAATTACTGGAAAATGTAAGCTTGATAATGATGTAAATGATTTATAAGAGGAAACTTGCATTTTAAAATCAGCAGCGGCAATGTAAGAATACCCTTTAACACTTTCTCAAAGATAGTAAACGTTTTTGGTATCTTCTTTCTAAATCTAGTGGCAAAAGAGCTTAAATATATCAATCTACACAAATCAGCTAGTCCAAGTGGTATGTCTCCCCTTTTACACTCTGGAAAAACCGCTGCGTAAGCTTTATGGGCTCTTGCCGAGTAGATATAAATAGCATTTGTCCAGTCTGTCCCGAAAAATTGCGAATACTTTTCTCTCCTTCTTCATAGCCATTACACATTGCACTTACGGCTGCCCTTTCCATCATCACTAATTGACCGTCAGCTCATGAAATATCTCGAAACACGAAGACTTTTCTTCGACGGTACGGTTTTCGTAGCAACAGGTCCATTGGTGATTTGATGGCATGTCTCACCGAAAAGTGGAATCGAAGCGTATACATCAATCTGGAGAAAGCAAGATAGTTACGCTTGATATTTCTAAGGCATCCGAATCTTTTGTAGAAAATGCGTGTTTTGGGATCGATGACTCTCTTCTTCAAGGGATTAGAAATTACCTTTCGGAACGTTCAATTCAAGTTGTCTTGGAAAGTTTCAAGTCAGATATTCACAAAATAAATGCTGATGTACCGCAGGGCTCCGTTCTGTCACCAACACACTTTTTAATTTTCATCAACGAGCTTTTGTCTGCTACTTCTACCGCCCGAAATTGAAGTACAATGCCCATATCTGGTTGTGTGCTCCCAAAACATCTCTGCAACTGCTAGATAGGATTCAAACCCGTGCGATAAAACTCATAGGTGATACTAATATCACTCAAACAATGGACACCCTCGAACACCGACGTAATGTCTTGTGTATCACTCTGTTTTATCGCTATTTCCACCAGCAGTAGCTCCATAGAAATCGCCAGTAGCATTCCGCCCCTACAAACTTTTAACCTTAACACCCGTCTCGCTATGAATGCTCTTCAGTATACCGTCAAGCCCACTTTCGGACGTACTCTAAAATATCGTTATTCGTTCCTAAGCGGTACAACTCGCTTATGGATTATTCCCTAGTCATTATAATATTCAAACATTTAAAACCAGCTTTGTTGTTCAGTTGCTTCTAACTTCTCAGCACTCTACGATAAAACTCCGAGCACTGTTTTGATTGCTGTAGCTGTGCTTTGGTTATATCATGTAAGAGATTACGCACTGAGACAACTATACCTTAATGGCGTCTTAATATTCTGATCCACTCTTCAGTAACCTGGTTGAGACTTGCTGTTTTCATTTTCAATGCATTTTTGTTTTTTTCATTGAGACTTGCCGTTTGTTTGTCCTCTGTGGACATTTTTGGCTCCGTTTTTTCAGGCGCATGGCACCTCATAAGCCTTGAGTGAAATACTGATGATCATGGTGCAGTTTCGCCCTGATCTTGGTATCCGTTACTTCGATGATGTCCCAGGCTGCCTCTAATTGACGAAGTCTTCCTACGTAGTAACCTTCCTTGGTCTTTCTTGCCGCGGAATCCTTTTTATAATTCTCAATGAGTCGATGGAGCTCATCGATGTTGAGATTTTGTTTCTCAGTCAGCTGGTGGATAAACGCGACGGACTTTACCAGTGTCTGAAGCCCTGGAAAACGCTTCTGCATAGTAATGATCGCTCAAGAGTTTGCCTCTTACACGAGAAAGCAAATATGAGGATCACGTCGGGGTCACCAATGTTAACGTCTGAATACTTTTGCTCCGGCGGTATAATCAGGGTGCATGTACCATGATCGTGTTGTGGGTATATTCGGTGCTTGTACCTATATATCAGTATATGTTTTAATGATATTTAGTGGGGGAATAACTAAATACGACTTCTTCTTCTTAGTGTTGAAAAATCAGTGCTTTAATGCTTCAAACTTAATCCTATTTATACAAATTTATTGCTTACTTAGGATAACTTAAATTACAACTATACAACTTGCTTATTTGACAATAAATCCATTCTCATACAATTTGCTTAGTTGACAACCATATTAATATCGTACAATTTTGTTTATAGAGAAAAAATTAGGCGCAACAAAAAAATTATATAATTACTCACGACCATCTGGCTCGAATTTCATCCAAACAACAGTGAATCCAGTGCAGTGAATGTACCTGGTATTTGTTTTGCGCCTGTGGGTTCAAGGTGAATTGCTTCGGCGACATTGTTCGTGACGTATTCTTTATGTTCCAAACAACACCCTTGCATACCGACATAATAGCTCCTGCCTTACCTTGATTTATTGATTTATCGCTAATATTAGCACCAGTGCCCTGCTGAAATTGCTAGTAGTATTCCGCCCCTTCAAACTGTTACACCCATACAGCTATGGATGCTCATAAACCTGCCCTCAAACTCAATTTCCGATGCACTGTAATACCATATATCGTGTTTCTTTTTTATGCCGTGCATTTCGCTTATGGAATGCTCTTTGAAGATCTATATTTCCTAGTCATTATAACATGCAAACATTCAAAATCACCGTGCATCGGTATCTCTCTTTCCTCCCTAATTTTTCTTAGCCTCCTCTGAGTGCAAACATTGAGCGGGTGCCAATTTAAAAAAATTATGTTGATTAATTTAAATTCGTAGAACCCGGAAACGAAGTTCAAAATAAAATCAGTCTAGTCGTTTGCAGGTGAGAAGATAATCAGACCACCAAAGGTGGATAGCCGGTTTTATTTCTGTAGAAAAAAAGTGCAAATCTAGTTATGCGTTATTAAAGTTAGAAAAATGAGCAAGTGCAAATAATATAGCTTAGTATGATAAATTCGCAAATATTTTTCTGTCGATGATAGGCACAAATATACCTCATATTTTATGCAATACATTTGGAATCAGTTTGTATCTATTTAGCAGAGCGATCCAATTGGCCGGTAATAAAAATGCAATCCCTATAAATTTTTTAATGCTAACTGGTCTTTTTACCCGACTGCGCAATGCAAAAGGAAGGGTAATGTGTTTATCAGCCTATATATGTATGTTTGTTCCACTCTAGAGACCAAACGCGTGGACCAATTTTGATAGTTCTTACATCTATCGATTTGTCGTAATCTTGCGCGTGTCACTGAAGACATAATATTAATCAAAATTCAATGTGGCGACTACCAGCCGCCATTTTATGAAATAACCTTGCGAGTGTCACTGAAGACATGATATTAATTAATAACAAAATTCAGTATGGCGACTACCAGCCATATTGTGAAAAAAATTCACTATGTCATATTGTGAAAAAAAAAATAAAAATAATTTATTTAAAAAATTAAAAAACCCGACCCGAAGATTTGCGTTGGTCTAGATATTTAATGGGTCCCTAATGTTTAAGTTGCTAAGTTCCGCAGTAGAATTTATTATTTGTTTTATGTGTGTTTTCACCATGAAATTATTTCAATGGTGTGGTTATTTAATATTTCTTAACAGAATTCTAGACTACTGGACTTGTTTTTTTCTTTTTAGTTCCCATTGAAAGTCTATTTTTTACGCAGTCGGGTTTTTTAATTTTTTAAATTAATTTTTTTATTTCTGTTTTTCATTGGCAAATTGAGCACGAAATTTCGATAGCAGTACGTCTTCCAGAATGAATTCGTCTGTGGAGAAGAAAACCAAAACCATGTCAGCGAAGTGCTCTTTGTTACTTTTGAATTATTTTGTATTACTTTTGTCCTTTTGAACCTAAAAGCTATCTTCATATGCGAGTCCACCCTTTCCTTAACTTTAAACTGAGAGGAATAAATTACAAATGTAACGCTTCGACATGTAAACTGGACGACATTCCCGTTTTAGATGAGTCGTTTATCCCTCATACACCAGTGACAGTGGTATATTTCTGGAATAGCATCCCAACTTTGCATTGACTCTAATTTATCGACTTGGAGAAATGCCTCCTGGAGAAAATTTTCCACACAATCTTTAGATTAGGCAGAACCGCATACATGCTAATGATGGCCGACATGGCCATGTTGTTTGCGGGAAGACTTAAAGTTGAAGAACCTAAGATTTTTAGAAAAACTCAAGTAAGACCTCGAACTAAGCTATAATAACATCCTGACTAGATGAAAATTGTTAAACAGTATGGAATTGATGGCAAAGGATTTATATACTCCACATGGTACTAACAATATGGCGATCCACCTATTTTCTTTACGACTCAGTCTTGAGCTCGGATTCCTGGTGGTTTTACCAACATTCTACCCTCTAACTTAGGTACTCTCGAGGGAAGCCACGAAATGACAAGCATCCCTGGTCTGAACAATGCAGAATGCAATTACCGCGGAGATCAGATGTGGTAGCTACTCGTAACAAAATGTCAATATTCCAACTAGGGACTGCTATACGGAAACAGAACCCTAAGGCCCAGGTGCAGAAAACCCTTAAATGACAGAGCAATTCTGTGCCGAAAATCCCCGAACGTAAGAGGTTTTCAAACCACTCAATTCGCAATTTGAATCCCCAAGCAACGCAGGAAAAGAGAGTATGTGCTGACCCGACTATATACCCAGAACCCTGAACTCAACACAAAAAAATCGAAGAACTTTTCGCACAAACAGAAAAAGTATTATACTCTACCCACCGTCAAGTTCGGACGTGTTTTCAATTTCGCTCCGCGATAATTTGTAAATAATTGTTTTTCTGTTTGAGTTTTTCCTTTTTGGTTTCGTGTTTGACCCCATTCGAACTATATTACCTGTTCCCAATCACTTACACCATAACTTCTCAGTGTCATCAAAACACAGTGACTTTGTATTTTCTCAGTGTCATCAAAACACAGTGTCTTAAAAAAAAAAAAATAATAATAATAATAATTAATAACCTACTTGCTTAATACTCTGATCTAATTTAACCATGTCTTCCTGTGGATTTGCTGACTGCGCTGCACCTACTAACACAGTGGAAATGGTTACATGCAATGGGGTATGTGGAAAGAAATTCCATCCCATATGCATTGGTTTGAGCAGAAACGCTAAAACTCATCTCGAAGAGTATAAGCGCATATTCAGTTTTTTCTGTGTAGAGTGCCGGACCATCTCCCTGGCACATATAATGTTGACTACAAAATGTAATAACCAGCAACTAGTTGGGCTTGCAGACTCGATTGCAGAGCTGAAATGCGAAGTTCAATTCAGCAGCAAAAATATAACCAAACTCATTTCAGAGAGCCATGACAATCTAACTGTTCAATCGATAACAGCATAACCACCATAAAATCAGCTGTTCAATCCTTGCACTCTAAAATCACTAAATTAACAGATTCTGATAAGTCTCACTGCTCAAACACATTACCAGCGATTCAGTCAACTTCAATTCAGTTGGGAAAAATTATGTCAACATTGGCTGACCAATCAACTCTTCTACATCTCAAGCATGCTGAACATACTGAAAACATCGGATCCATCCAACATGACCTCAATTTTCTTAGTGAGGAAGCTGCATCCACCAGATCAACCGCGATGGAGATATTGGAGGAATTAAAGCACATCTCAAGTAAGCCGGATGCACCTCCATCTGCAGTAAGCCCGAGTAAAAAATCCTTACACGATGAGCTATATACATCACCCTCAACCACTGCAGCCCCAACTCATTCAATAGCCGCTACCCCCGAAGCCCCCGTTCAACCCTCTACGATAAATGCAACTTCGATCACCAATCCCGTCCCAAGACCATTGCCAATAATTAAGGCTTTTGGGACATCCTGGACTCTCCCTTAATGGACCAACAGAATTCAAAAATTAAATAAAATGAATTTTGAAGCCATCAAAAAACCGGAACTGTATACTTTCTTCCTCCAAGCTGCCCCACGTCACGCAAGTCCGTTCGGGATCAAAGCCCCTTTTAGGAGGAAATTCGGTCAAATGTAAACAAGTCGGCAAAGTCAAAAGCAAAAACGGCCAGTGTTTTGAAATACGTATACCCACTAAATACGATTGGATGTTCAAATCATCGGACGGCATACCAATATCGGAAAAAATGGTCATCACCCAACGGAAGGATATGGTAGATAATGAGTTTAATAAAAGAAAAGATAGCCCGAACAATTCTGCCCTATCCCATCAACATCCCGACTCAAACTGGTCATTTAAGACTAATATCTTTCCAAGATTCTCCTCACTCCTTCCTCCCTTTGCTCCATCTAAAAAGAACACCAGAGTAGTGACACCAAATCCTCTTCCTCCCCTCACCAAATCTTTAAAGCCCCTTCAAAACAGAGTTTCATTTAACCTTGCTCCTGCGCCTTCTACCCAAGTTCCAACTAACATTGCCCCATCCGACAAATATCCTAATTTTATTAGCTCGCATATACTAAACCCAACCACCCATTCCTCATCTTCATCTATCAATCTATCTGATCCAACCCCCCTCACTAGTCAAGATTCTAGTTCCGGGGTGCTTGACCAATCTGTCCCTTCATCATCCGCTCGTTCCCACGATTCTCACCCAAAATACCTTGACCCACTCCTTCCACCAACTCACTAAAAAATTTTCTGATATGAACAATGACAGTCGTTATGTAGTATCTCGTTTGAGAGACCGCCGCATTTATGAAAATGTTCGGCTCTACCTTGCCTACTTGCACGACAAAGCCAACTCCGTTTGCATTGATGGCATAACCAAAACCAACATTATGGTTTCAATTCAACGAGAAGGTCTTCCTATTAAGCGGAATTAATGCAAATATTCGTTCGCTACCATGAGAGTTTCGACATCTCTTCCGACGAAGTTCATAATGATCTCTCTACGCTATCTTCGCATGTCAGCTCCAAACGTCTTTCCCATTTGCTAAGAACTCGTTCAAATTTTAAAAACTATTACAGTTCCTAACAAACTGAATTCTGTATCCTCCAGTCCACAATGGCTGTCCATTTACTACCAAAATGTTAGAGGTTTGCGCTCTAAAATCTCCTCGGTATATCTCAATTCTCAAAAGTTTCCCTATGACCTAATTGCTTTTACTGAAACAAATCTAATTCCAGACATTAAAAACCATGAGCTGTTTTGTCCAAATTTCAACGTTTTTCGAAAAGATGGATTTGAAAGAGCTGATAATCCTTATGGGCGAGGTGTTTTATTAGCAATCCGGAACTGCTTTCACGCAACTCCTGTCGATATTCCCCACACTGACAACTTTGAGTTAGTATGTGTCAACATTACGCTCCCCAAACGCTGTCTTTACGTACTTTGTTGCTACATTCACCCATCTCAACCAATTGAGTCTTATCAACCTGTAGTTCACGCAGTTGATTTTTTGACTGATGATGCACAACCTGAAGATTGCATTGTTCTAGTAGGAGATTTCAACCTCCCTCACCTTATATGGGAGCCTTCTGATTATTCGTCTCATTTTGTCTCTCTTAATTCGACCTCTGAAATAGAAATATTGATGGTGGACTGCCTAACCAACTCAAGTCTACATCAGATTAGTGGAATACCTAATACAATGAACAGACAACTCGACCTTGTCTTCACATCCGATTCAGATAACTGTGTCGTTTATAGGAGTGATCATCTTCTTTCTACCCTAGACCGCCTTCATCCCCCCTTGTCAATTATATACTCATATGAAAATGGCAACACATGTGTGGATTCGGAAAATTCTTTTTCATTTGGCTTCCGAAGAACCGACTTTAACAAACTTAAAAACCTCATCAGCAACATTAATTTTGACTTTATTGCTGAGACAACTAACATTGATCTTGCCCTATCAACGTTCTATTCGTTAATTTTCTCCTGCTTTGCCCAATCGATTCCGTATACCTTCCGAAAGGACTGCATATCAGCTCCTCCCTGGTACAACAAGGAGTTGCGCTCTCTCCGTAATAACAGAAACAAGTTGTGGCACAAATTCTTAAGAACTCGATCGGGTTCCGACAACAGTAATTATCGATTGGTATACAATCGTTTTTCTGAACTTTGTGAGTCTCTTTACCTTGAGTACCTCTACCGCATGCAATTTAGCTTAGTCTCGGACCCTAAACGCTTCTACCAGTTTATTAATACCAAAAGGAAGTCAGACGGCTACCCTTTTCTAAGAAAACAGCTGAACCCGATCCTAGTTACTTTAGCTATATGAGAAACTATCCTGAGACGTCATCCATTTCACTAAATATAACAATAACTTTGGTATCTGTAAACATTACCAAACTTAAAAATGATTTCTCGTCCGGCCCTGATGGCCTTCCGGCTATTTTAATAAAAGAGTGTGTTACCCATCTCGGCCCTCCTCTTGCTGCCCTATTTAACTTGTCTGTCTCAACAGGTACTTTCCCTTTCCTATGGAAGGAATCTTAAATCATCCCTATTCATAAAAAAGGAAGTAAGGCCGAAGTGGATAATTATAGGCCCATAGCAAAACTCTCTTGCATACCCAAACTTTTTGAAAGCATAGTCTATCAACAACTGCTTCCGTACTGTAGGCCAACTATATGCACAAATCAGCACGGCTTCATGAAAGGTAAATCAACGAACACTAACCTAACAAAGTTCGTCTCTAGGACGCTTCATGCTTTAGAAGACGGTGATGAAGTCGATTCAATTTCCACAGATTTCAGCAAGGCATTCGATAAAATTTCTCACCAACTTATCATCTTTAAACTAAAAAAACTTGGCTTTTCCCCTCATTTTGTGGCATGGACCAAATCCTATTTAGAAGATCGAGAATACAGGGTCATCTTCAGATCTTCAATATCCAAACCCATTAAAGCAACATCTGGTGTCCCTCAGGGTAGTCACCTTGGTCCAATCATCTTTATCCTCACAATTAATGATATAAATCTCATTTTAACGAACTCTAATCTTTTTATTTTCACTGATGACATGAGAATTTCCAAAGTCATCTCATTGCCTTCTGACTCCCATTGCCTGTAAGATGACTTGAATAAGTTTTCGGTATGGTGCAAGCAAAATTTTTTAGAGCTTAATGTCAACAAATGCCAAGCGATAACCTATTCCCGTAAACGTCTATTTCCACCTCCAAGAAACTACTTCATCTGGGATGAGCCTATTCCTTCCACTACCCAAGTACGGGATCTAAGTATAATTTGTGATAGAGAATAGAATTTCGACTCACATATTGACAGCATTATAAATAAAGCTAACTCTGCACTTGGCTCTATCAAACGCTGGTCAAAAGAATTTTCCAACCCTTACGTTACAAAGTCCCTGTACATTACTTTTGTAAGGCCTCTTCTCGAATATTGCAGCTAAGTTTGGTCACCCTATAAACTAACCCACATTCAAAGAATAGAAGCAATCCAACGCAGGTTTATCCGTTTTGCACTTCGTGGTCTACCTTGGGTCGATCCATATTTATTACCCCCCTATGAAAATAGACTAAAACTAAATATCATGTATACCCTAAAAAAATGTCGTGAAGTCGCTGATGTATCCACCAGTTACTGACTGGAAGTATCGACTGCTCGAGAATAACGCAAAATATTGCATTCACTCCCAATCCCCGTAATCTTTTTTTAGGCATGAAATAATATAAATAGTACATTCTGTTGCTTATAAAATATATACTTATAAAATAATACAAAATTAAATTCAAAATGTAAATTAAAAATGTTGATCTGTCCGACTCTTCCTGATCCGAACTCACCGCACCAACTACGGTCACTTTGAACCCATATCTAGAATGTTGCGTATAACGAACAACTACGCCGAAGTCTTTGACCTAAATAGCAGCAAACAAGAAATAAAAAAAGCGCTGCTCAATATGCCACTCCCTTAACATCTCCCCCGTCCACCATTTCTCCTTGCCCCATTAGGTTAAGTATATCTTTGTTAGTTTTTAAGTCTAGCTTTAAGTTTTGCTTGTTAATAAGCTTAATAAAGTTGTCCGGGGTAGACCCGGGCCAATAATAAAAGTACGGAACTCATTGTAGGTTTACGAAAAGCTTCTGCCGAGATAATTAAGTCGACGTACCTATGACTCACGTCCATTATTTTCTCTTAATTTATAAATGAGTGTAAATATGAGACATCCTCGCAGTGCTAATGTTATCTATGATGTCTACTCGGACTAATAACACTGTTCAACACATATTTTGTGACATGAAGATTTTTGGGTGTTTCAGATGTACTTTTATTTTTTAACTAATATGAAAACATAAATTGCTTATCACCCATAATTTTTTAGAAAAAAACCATTATATATATGCAACGCATGTTGGATAGAGTTGTTTATGTAAAGGAATAAATATTGCACCACTCTGCGTGAATTGACAAACATATCGTGTTCAGACAAGTTCATTCCGTCTGTTTGTTGTAATAAATACGCATCTAACTCAATAGTGTGTATTAGTAGGCATTCAACAGCTTACTGAGTTATTTTCTAATTTGTGCCGCGAAAAGTCGTTACTGTCGTGTTTGTGTTCTATTGTACATATTCATGTTTGTTTAAGTACAATGCCTAGAAAGTGTGTAAATAATGTCAACAATGTTTGTCCGAAAAGCCTACGAACTTTATTTTGGAATTAAAGTAGGAGATCAAGATAAATCACATACTCGTACATATGTTGTGAAACTTGTATACATTGTTAACAAGTTGGTTGAAAGATACAAAACGTCATATGCACTTTGCAGTACCCATGATGTAGAGAGAACCGAAAGACTATGCCAGAGATTGTTACTTTTGTCTCAGTAACATACAGGGCATGGGCCCGAAGTCCAAGCATGCTGTGCAGTATCCCAATTTACCATAAGCTTCATAGCCTGTGGAAAATAGTGAAGAATATCATATTCCAAAACCACCAGAATCGTGGAGTTTGGACGAAGGACCTGAATGTGCCAGTGATTCAACTAATGATGATATGCAATTCGAACAGGAAATCGACAATGATCCAGACTCTCAAACACCAGTGGACAAATAATTCATTTGTCCTTCTGGTCCTTCTGGAAGGAAGATGCTTTCATGGAGGAAAAGTCAATCCATCTCTACACAGATGGATTTAAAACCGATAGCGGCGTTGGTGGCGGCGTTTTCTCAGATAAGCTAAATCTAAGCTTCTCTTCCGTCTTCCAAATCACTGTAGCGTGTTCCAGGCGAAAATTTTTGGCTGAAAAAAACGTGATATGTGCAAAGGATATCCGCATCTTTTCGGATAGTTAGGCCACTATCAAATCCCTGGACTCGGTCTCATTAAATCCTAAAACCGCTCTTGAATGCCGATCATCTCTTATGGAGATGGCCGAGCAGTTCAACCTTCATCTTTGATGGGCGCCAGGCCACACAGCCATTCCAGGGAACTGCAGGGCCGATGAACTATCCAAAATTGGAACCACTCTACCGGAAAAGGGTAGCATAGGTATACCAATCTCTACAAGCAAATTAATATTAAAGATGGATGCCAATAAAAGAATAGACCTTAGGTGGACTGTTGGGATAACATATCTAGGAACTAAATAGATCTGGCCAAAGCTAGATCTGAATTTATCTGATCATTCTAAATAGGAAACATCTCAGCGCCATCATAGGTGTCATCACCTATGTCATCACTGGACACTGTCTCATAGGCAAGCATGCAAGAAAGCTTTGCGTTTTTACAAAACATTTCTGTAGAAGCTGCATGGAGGAAGAGGAGACAATCCCTCACCTACTCTGTGCATGTCCAGCCCTCTCCCAGAGAAGAAAACTTCACTTAGGGGCTTTCTTCTACAATGACCTAAACGATCTAAAGAATATACACGTAAACAGTCTCCTACGCTTCATCGTAAGCTCAAACTGGTTGGTGAGTAAGAGGATCATAGATACTCGTAGATCCACGTGCCAACAAAATGGTCCAATAGACCTAAGTGGGTTGTGGTTTCCAACAGCCACTCTTACCTACCTACCTGCTTTCAAACACCAGAATGTTCAACAAAGCCGCATTTAATTTCAAACGCTGAACTGAATGCTTTGGTTAGAGATTTACAACTAGAGAAATCACACTCAGAACTTCTAGCATCCACATTATAAGAATGGAAACTCCTCGAAGGTGAGGTACATATACGAGTACATAAGTGACAAGGCCAACAATAGTTGTTACCTTTGGGACATTGTAGTATTTGGTACCTCAGTTGTTGGCCATATTGAAATTTCACACGCTTAAGAAAGACGATGCAGTCATTTCTGGCTCGTTTGAACATTTTTCAGTTTTCCTCTCTCGGGTTGGTCTTTCTCTAAGCCCGACAAGGGGTTAGCACACTGACCTTGTGCTTATCAGTGTGAGAACTTAAAAATAAGTCCAGGGTTTTGGCGATATGACTATCAACGTCAGGTATTCGTGTAGGCTCATTTACAAGCAGGGGCAAGTTGTTTTCCGCAGCGAAGATGTCAACACACCGTACTTCGGGTGTTGTCTATCCAGAAAGTCAAAGCCACCCAGAATTGCGCATATTGGAATCCCCGGTAATAACGATTTCAATATGAGGAATGAGGATATAGGGATACAATCCTTTGAATAGAGTCAGACAGCGCATCAAACTCATTAAAGGTCGAATTGCTGTCCAGTTGGGGGCATCTGTAGATAAAGCAATAGTGGATAATTAGCTTACGAAGATGGAATTTTAACGAAATGAAATTGAACTCCGGATTGGAACGGGGATTACATTGTGGTGGAATTTAGTAAGCTACTCGTACGACTACGCAAATGGCGAGACCGCAGTGAGAGGAGAATAATGGCACTAGTTTGTAGCCAAGTAGCTTTAGATCAGAGTGATGTGAGAGACGTGGGCGTTGATCTAACTGTGGTTCACTAAGTACCAAAACAGCTGGTCTATATTTACAGATGTGGACGTACGTAGAGAAGTGATTACTTCTTAACTAACGAATATTTGGTATGTCCACTCTAAATTCCCAAACCATTATAAAAAAAAAAACACAAACACCGACGATACTAAGGAAGGCTGCGAAATGAAAATTCTGATGCTGGTTTATTGAATCACATTGTTGTAGGTGTTATGCCCTGACAACCATAGGAAACAGTGTACCAACAATCCACACTTAGAATACGCTATCCGTATGATAGCATGATAAATACAGTAACATTCGGTCACTGCCATGCACTGTGCAATATTTTTAATTTAACGATAGTGGAGTTCTTGCATTTTGTGATTACTGATGAAGTACTAATTACGATTTTTACCTAGCTTATATGACAGCTTAAAGCGCATTGCTTCAACACGCTCATATAAACACCACAAATATTCAGCGTATTCAAGCAACGCACATTGAGTCAATGCGCTTTAAGCTGTCATATAAACTATATATTTGTTGATATAGGGAGTCCCACATTTGACCAGTCGAACTTTTATGGGTAATAGGTTTTCTAAATTCTAATAGGATATGAAATATCAAAAAGCTTTATAGAATATTATAATTTCTCTTTATCAGGAAGTCCCTGGCATTACCCATAGATCGCACCCATTTCGGCTAGTTAGAAATGCACTGATCAACGTGTATATTGGTGGTCGAATCGGTTACCTATGCCACTATAAAATACTTGCTAGTACGAATCGTAAATGAATGAGCAGTAAAAGCTTGTTGGTTATAATCCGGTTAGTAAGCGTATTTAACTGCATTCAAATCAGAACAGAGCTTCTTTCAGTTTCGAACCAATCTGCATGAACGATGGTACCCAAAACAGAACTCATCTGGGATTTCTAAACAGCGCCTGAAAATCTTTGAGATTCGCAAAGGAGCTTTGGAAAACAAAATATTGTTATTGTACTCGTACATTATTCATGTCCCCCTGGGCAGTCTGGAAGGCGTTAGAAGGTGTGCATATCCAAGCTATGGTTGTTTTCGGAAAGTAGACAAATACCATAGAAGTTTAATCACTTTTTCAAAGTGGGCAATGGTATCTTAATTTGCCACTACATGGCTAGGTTATCTAATCGTATAATCCAGTCTTATACACTCCATAATGGGTTGCAATCTCCTCCCTAATAGACGCCATCGTTTGCTTTTGTGTACCATTAGTAGGTGCCGGGAAAGCAGCTTTATTTTCAGCTTGAGAATCGGTAAAAATTCTATTCATGACGTTCTTACCTCTTTTAGTTCAAAAACGAAGTAACAAGTTGTCCCGAAGCCATAGCTTTCTTCAAATGGAAATTCACCATGTGTGTTACTGCTTGACTGCTACTCGTACTTTACTCTCCAGGTAACGCACTTCCACTACCAACAAATACCTCCAAAAATTAATTGCAACAACTGCATGGATGCATTCAACTGAAGTATTTATTGATTTAATAACCCAAATACCCTTGGTTGTATTGAACCCCAGCAGCACCTACTGAGATGCACAGGCACTCAGAATGCCAAAAGAGCCATAGAAGGATTAATTCATTTTAAATGAGAGATTGTAGTGCCGAAATGAGGATATGCAATTCAAGCCAGGTAAGGTAAGCGAAAAGGTATGAGTTAGTAGGTGTGGCCCAAAGAACCAACAACTCTTAGTCCCGTGATTGCTTAAGATCAAAAGTTGTCACCACAAAAGATGCTTTCATCTTAGAGAACTGACTTTAAAAAGTCACGGTCCCCTATAGCGCGAATTGGGCGTTTCCTTAGCGACACGATGGACGGCAAGGCAACACTACAACTTGAAGTCTTGGTAATTACCGGGCTATCAGCAATTATTAGTTCGAAACAATTGTACAAAATTATCATTTTCGAACTACTCGTACAGTTACATTATTGGACTGCGGCAGCCTAGCAGTGCTACCCAATTTCCCTTAAATATGGCGAAAAGTCACGTAACTTAATAATGCCAGGAAATCAGAACTTTAGCAGCTCCCAAGTACTGTTTTAGCGTGGCGGCAGTCGATTTCTGGCGAAGTTTAAAATTATACTGCTTTTCTGCAGATTGTGCTGTAAGTGTCAAGTGCTGCCCTGCCCCATTCAAGGCAGGCAAAGTGAAAAGTTCAAAGACACCACCTTCTCTCATAGCGATACATACCTAGGCTCTCATAATGCAATAGATTCTCATACTCCCGAATTAGCATTAATTTTAAGCAATCGCGCTGCAATTTTTTTTTCACAGTTTTTCTTTTTTTATATAAAATAAATTTAGTCAAATTAAGTAGCACCTATACCGTCAGCTGTTCTCCCATCGATGGCCGCAATGTTCCCAATTGAGTTCAGAAAAAAGCAACAACGAGCAAATATTTCATTTGGCGGGAGCCAAAACTATATTCAAAACCTACCAAACGTCAGTAGAGTCAAGTAACTCCCAACGTGACTTTCTGCACGCCTAATCGAATATTGAGTAACTGACGTTGTCGGCCATGAAATTTATTTATTTCACCCGGATTGGACGCAATAAAAACGGCTTTTGCACCAGCTGTCAGTCGCCGCAACATTACTACAGACACGGACCCGTTCGTTTATCCATTCCACTGACAGTTAAAATGGGCAGCCAACTTAATTTTAACATCAAACACAAAGTTCAGGCGAGATTTTTCAGTCAAACCGTAGTTTTCACCAGGCTTTCAGCAATCGTAGACTGTTCATGGTCGAAATTTCAAACCAGAATTGGTTCGTATGGCTGCACTGGTCTGGTTGGCTGTCAAGTTATGTTATGTCAAATGTGCTTATGTGTATACATAAAGGTGGGTTCAGTGAGTTCATAATGATATCAACTGACTGACGACAGACCAGAAACCACACACAATTGAAAATCGCATTAAGGTGGATCCACCTAGAAAGTCACATTAAGGTGGCCTCATCAAATGGAGCACTGTCTTTCGTTCGACTGGGATCACAGTGCCGGTCGTAGGTACATTATTGAATGAAAACGAACACAGATTGGCGCTTCTTGGTGGTGGAGACTATCCACACAGTGTCGAATGTGCTCCCCAGTGTAGCTGCTTTCGCATATGGAACCCGTTTTGTTGCTGTACGATTCCACAGCATCATACAAACAACAACGCAAACAGAACAGAGCGATTGAATAGTGTTGTACGTAGCTTTGTGTGGATAGAAACAACAAAGTTATTTGCATTTGCAAGTTGTCGCTTGTGTATCTACACGTTTCAGAAGAGATAATGTGTAAGTCAAAATACTCGGACAGTGGAGTCGATCTAGTATTTCAAAATGCTAAAAAATCATTGTGATTTTAAAAGATTCTATTTGACAGTTATCAACATATGTTCTTTTTTAGTTTTTATCAGATACTCATATTTTATCTTCGGTGTCAGGCACTGGCATGCTTAATCTACCTGCGGATTTATCCTGTGATCGGAACCAAACAAACTGTGTTATATAGGGTCCGCCAAAAATTTTTTTTTTTTGAAAACGCTATAAAAAAAAACTACTGAATATTTTCTCAAATTTCTTTTTGTATTTTAAAGTACAATCCTTCCGGTTAATAATGGAAAATAATTTCATTCAAATGGCTGCCTCAGCCGGCCATGCAGTAGCTTACACGATCGGTCCAATTTTTAAACACATTATTGATTGTGTGCAGCTGTATTTCACCAATGGCTTCACGAATATTTAAAGCGTCAATTGTCTCTGGCTTGTCGGCGTAACACTTATCTTTTACGGCACCCCACAAATAATAGTCCAACGGTGTCAAATCGCAGCTCCGAGGTGGCTAAACGACATCAGCTCTACGGCTGATAATGCGATCTTCAAAAACAGGGCGCAAAACATCGAGTGTAGCTTCGGCTGTGTGGCACGTAGCGCCGTCCTGTTGAAACCAAATGTTGCCAATATCCTCCTCTTCAATTTTTGTGAACAAAAATTCGTTCAACATGGCCCGATAACGATCGCCATTGACTGTAACGGCCACTCCTTGCTCATTTTCGAAGAAAAATGGCCCAATTATGCCTCTGGACCAAAATCCGCACCAAACAGTGACTCGTTTTGGGTGTATCGGCTTTTCAATGTATGAGTGCGGGTTTTCTGTGCCCCAAATGCGACAAATTTGCTTGTTTACATACCCGCCAAGATCAAAATGAGCTTCATCTGAAAAGATGATTTTTTTGGCAAAATCGGCATCTTCTCTAAGTCGGTCGCAGGCAATATTTCCCAGCGTTGTTCAAGCGTATACACAACCATATTCGTTCAGCGGAAGGATAAAACTAATTATCTCTTAAATCAGATATGAGCTAAGTGTTATCATTCACGAAATAAGCACTAGTTGAAAAAAGAAACGTTAGATGGCGGACCCTATATAATACAAACTGTGTTATCATCATACAATAGTGTCATTAGCCAGCATCTTTTAACGCAGAAAAGTCCACAAGGATAAGAATTTTAATTGTTTGGAAAGTAGATATTCATAGCAAAACGAAATCAGCTCCGTTGGTTGCAGATGACGTTTTCCCCAATATTTAGTCACTATATCTGAAGTTTGACGGACTCAATCGTTTCAATTTTTTCAATAAATCAGTTGAATGTTCAAAGTTGAATGTCTATTAGAGAAGGTAGGGTTAGTAAAACATTCTAGGTACACACAACTTGCGCCTATAAGGGCATCGACAATAGGTTAGGTAAGGTTTAGGTTGCCGATTGTTATTGGAGTTTTCAACGGAAAGTACAATACATATAAATAAAGTCTAAACGATATTTCAGCATAATATTCGTAGATACTCGTACATCAAGTAAGAGGCACACGTCAACTTCAGTTGACATCGGACCTAACTGTAGTTAGACTTGTTGTTGTATTCCAGGCAACAACTCAGTTTTAAATCATTTTACTTACTTACTTATTTGGCGGTACAGTTCGGAGTGCACGTGAAGTCACATAATAGTGCATCACCTTCTCTTAAACCTTTTTTGATATCTAAGATCTCGGAAGGATGCCAAAACTATACATGTTTCTATATCACTCGTTTCTATAAATGCTGTTATACAAATGCGGCCTTAAAATCGATGAAAAGATGGTGGGTATCGATTATGGACTTTCATAGTCAGAAACGGCACTGATAGGGGCCAATCAGGTTGTTGACGAAGGGTTTCAGACGTTCACACCTCTATAGTTAGCGCAGTTAATGGAGTTTCCTTATTTGTGGATCGGGTAAACGATATTGAGATTCCATGCAGCAGGCATCCACCCTTCTAACCAGTTCTGAGAAATGAGTTGGTGAGCTTTGAATACTTGGGCCGGTTAGCCATCAGATCCAGCTGCTTTGATTTTAGCTTAGATATGTTATTGTTATCCTTACTTTATTTTGGTCAAGTGGAAGAAGTCATCGTCTTAGTTGAATGGTCTGGTCAGCATGACGCTGGGATTTTGGGCTTCGTTGCCGTTACACACTCTGCAGGCACGCGTTGTCACTGGAACGGAAGGTTCGGACATTTAGAATACTGGAGGCATGCCTCACGTCTATCGCATTGTGATAAATTTGATTTAGTGTTTCAGGATCCGGTGTATATTGAGATGAGGAAACCATGTGCTTGCTATAGTGATATTTTATGCCGCCGCAAAGTCAATAAGCCTAAGTCCGTTGTTTGACGTGGTGTCGTGCTTGTCGAGGGGCTCGTATAAATATTCTTTGGTGGCATCGTCCTTGCTGATTGTCATAAGATGCTCGCTCACGTGTCGGAAGCTCAAAATTTCTTGCCGCATATGACAAATCCGCATCCGAATAAACGCTGTTTCTTTTCTCCTATCCAATCACCTAGTATACGTATATCAAAGTTTGCATCCTCGTTATGTCCGGTCCATCCCATCGCACTTCCTGGATGGCGGTGATATCTGCGTGATAGCTGACAAGGGCCTCTACTAAGTTCTCGGCTGCTCGTGGCCTGCTAAGGGTTCGAACATTCCACGTGCAGATCCAAAGATCGTTGTCATTTAAACTTTTGCAAGGGTCGTCAACCGTGGATCGATTTTTATTCAAGGCCGTTAGTTATTTCGTCACATTTTTGTAATCTTTTCCGTATAGGGTTGTGAGCCCTATGACGATGAGCACTATCGAATGAATTCGACAATCTATAGTTAGTAACTGAATGACTTCGAATAATTAGCAGCCAGATGCCAGAAGCGGATATCCGTTGATAGCTGTTGATGTTTCGCGTGTCCGTGGGAAGATAAATCCCTGCAGTCGATTACGCTTGAAGCTGATGTTGCTGCTCGTGGGAACCGTATCATGTGTTGTTCGCATGATGGAATGTTTTTGGCGTTAACTTATACATTACATACATTAATATAAATTTCAAACATATTTAATCCAACCCGATAGTCCACACTTCATACGAGTGATAAAACCATTCATTGCTTTGAAAAACAATCAAATATTTGAATGTTTTTTCATTCGACTGGTTTGAATGAATGGTTTCAGAGAGATGGTAATTGAACAATTTTTTGATAACTATCGAATAAATGAATATTTTGCAGCAATCGAATAAGTCGACAACACCAACTATGACGGCTTAAGCCAGTTTTATGCTACTGGAAGATTATGCCCTTGCCATTTTAGCCCGTCTATACGCTTTCCCAGAAGTATATTACCTAACAATTTAGCTTATTAACAAAGTCATTTAACCAAATGCAGTACATCGCCAGGAAAACACTGTAAGAAGCTTTAACGCCACACTGTTATAATCGCAAGGGTTCGCCAAAGCCCTTCCCGATGGCGTCTGCCTGAACTTCAGCCATATATTTATAATGCTTCAGCCATATCAAGTGCGTAGGACCAGTGGCAATGCTGTAAGGTGGCCAATAGAAATTTCGATTCTGATTTGCTAGGATTCGTAAAGCTATCACAAATAAGAAACTTATGATTTTCCCACGAATGCCGGAGTGCACTATTATCTAAATGGGAGGAGTATCCGACAATCCTGGAAAATATTATTAAGACATTGTTTCCAGAACAATTACCAAACCGTTTCAGCGAAGTCATAGAAATTGCAGATGAAGGGATCCCACCTCTTACAAAAGATGAATCGCTGTTGGCACGCAAAATGATTGGGGACAGGGAAGTACCAGGCCCAGATGGAATACCAAACAGAGCCCTTACATCGAGACTGGACATCTTTTGGGAAGTAATTCATAGCTGTATTAAAGAGGGGACTCTCCCAGATCACTGGAAACCACAGCGTTTACTGCTTCTCCAAAAAGGAATAAACCTCCAAGAGTTCCCTCATCTTACCGCCCTATTTGGCTTCTAGATACTATAGGACAAATTGTAAAAAAAGCCATTTACAACAGACTGATGATAATAATAGAAGAGAGCAGTGCACTGCCAGAATACCAGTTTGGGTTCCGAAAATCACGCTCCACAGTAAACTCAATCAAACAGTGACTGATGTATCAAGCACAGCCATCTAGGGACGCCAGTGGCGATTCGGAATAAAAGAGTACTGTGCAGTGGTCACGTTAGAAAGCAAACCATGCTTTCAATTCGGCAAACTGTTCGTGTATAATGAATTCTCTTGCTAGCATGAACGAACTAAACTATATCCTTAAAATTACATCTAGTTACTTCAGAAACAGAAGCTATGACACCGACCGCGACGGGGGTACCAAACACTACAACGTTACACCAAGTATTTCACAAGGATCTGTCCTTGGCCCTTTGCTGTGAAATATTAGGTTTCCAAAGCCCTCAAACGTGAGGATAATAGCCTATGCGGACTATATCACCATCGTAACCGTGGCCAATCACATCCACAAAGTTGAATCGGCAACAAACGAACCGATCTCTCGAGTCAAAAGTTGATTAGAAATTGCGCGACCTAATTTAGCAGAACATAAAACAGAAGCCGTGATTAGCGAAATGTCCCTCTCAGAGGAAAAATGCAGTGAAGTTGGTCAGCTAGTGACGTTCATCCTAATCTACCTGAGAAGGAAATAATATTGCCTGAGACAGCAGACATAGACAATGAAGAAACTGCTAACCAGCCCGCGAAATAAGGAAGGTTCACCATATACACAGACCCACAACTTTTCTTTCACTTTTTCCCAACGTAAATGTGCTGACATACGCCCATACACTTCATCCTGACTTTTCCCCACGAATGCATACTTACCCTCACTGATATACATACGAGTATATCCACTCCAACATGCTCAACACACATACGTAAAACAGACACCCAGCAGACCGTCGTCAGCCTAATAAGCCACCAACACGACGAAATACGAGAACTTGACTAACATTCGACTAGCAAGCCCATTTCGAGCCAAAAATGGGCGAAGCTATGCTTTACAGTGGTTCCGGGAGGCGAAGACAAGGAAGTAGGGTTTGGTGAGCAGGAATCTCACCAGTCCGGACATGTAGCTTCCCCCTCCAACCAGCAAAAAAAAAAGAAAAAGACCTTAACATTGTTTAAGCCCCGCTGAAGGTGTATAAGTCAAAATGTAGAAAATTGACCGAAGATCTTTTCTTTACAGTTAAATTCAACTTTCCTGCGCATAGCAGATTTTTGGTAGCATGGTGATCTCAAAAGTTCCAGGAGCGTTCTTACGAAAAGTCCTTGATTGTAGTCCTATTTAAAGGAAACCCATTTCATAGAACTATGCTCAGATGATAAAAACCCAGTATAGAGGTCCAGTTCTATATAACTACGAGTATCATCCCTCGAGCATATGACGTCTTGCCTTGCTTCAATAGTGAGCTTCGAGAATTCACTTCGTTGCGTAAATAAGTCTAAGGAACTCTAACATGACTCTGAAAATACCTACTGAACTGAGCTTCAAAAATATTGTTATACATATACACTCCACTTCAACCGAATAGGTACAACATTTTTCAAAAGTTTGTACTTCATTATTTTCAAATAATGTGCATGAATTTAATATTTCATAATGGTAACTGGTTGTCTATGATGTTGGAAAAAGAAATCAGAAAGAATAATTCAAATATATCAATAATTCATGGAGAGAATTTCGTTAAATTTCTTAAAGGCACTTGACCATTCCATGCCGGACAGAATTTGTGAAGTGATTATGAACAAAGGTGGCAGTACTCACTATTCAGTGGACGCAAAAAAAAATCTTAATTTTTCCATATGGAATACCTTGCAAGAGAGCCAGAAAAAAAATAACGGTGCTTTTTGAATTATTCTCTCTAATTTCTTTTTCCAACATCATAGACAAATATTATAGTTACCAGCATGAAATAGTAAATTCATGCACATTATTTGAAAACAATGAAGCACAAACTTTTGAAAAATGTTGTACCTATTCAGTTGAAGCGGAGTGTATGTATGTCCGAATCTCCCATGAATAATTCGTTACCGTCGATTTTACCAGAAATATTTTTACCCCCATGTCCTGCTTCTTAAGAACCCCTCCTAGACATCTAAAGTTTGCGAAGAAGAGCTTCAGCTAACTGACTTTACGATATTGAACTTCACAATCACAATCACAAGAAGGAGGATCTCTCATCCAACTTGGAGTACGTTATTTCAGAAATTTCGCAAAATAATATATTAAATATTTAAGCGCGGTAGAATTTCGGATTTTTGAGGGGAACTACAAGAAACTAAGGGAACTCTTCCGTCGTATTCCTATTACTTATGAAACTGTTGCATACCTACTCACCCAGTTCTAGAAATCTTCATAATCTGATTCTTCAATGAAGTTTCCTTTGTATGGAGAAGTAAGATCTTGACTAATGTCACAACATATGTATCTGTGCAAAATAACCAAGCGCATTACGGTTGTGGGTTCTTCTTTCTGCAACAATAATGCAAAGACAACTTCTGTTTTACAAAATTAAAACAAAAGTTATATTGTTACACGAAATCTGCAATTGCTCGATGAAAACAAAAACTATTTCGTGATAGTGAGCAAAAACTCTTTTAATTTATTCAGCCGTAAAAAATTATCGATTTCATTAGTCCAACTAGGCAATCGATACTTCAGTACTAACTCAAATTCCATTTTTATTTGTATAAGTACTCTCTCAATACTATCACTTCAATGACAAACAAATGTCGTTTAATCTGTTTCTTTTATGATATTCTTATTTATTCAATAAAGTTTCGTCAAACAACACAAGTTCTATTTTTACGCCCATTAGTGTCTGTGCATTAGATAAGCTGAATGTTCCGCCGCAGCTATAGTTGTTGCTTATGTCATCCACCTCGAAAAATACATAAAATAACTCATGCCACACAACGTAAGAGTGCGACAACCACTGGGAGAAACCATCCAATATATTGTTGTTAGAAAATTTACCTATCGCCGTTTATGTTCACCTAATGTCAAGTATCACTAGTTTTGAGTTCAACTTGTTCAACATTCTACTTTTCAAAGCAAAGTTCAGCAACACGGTTCTGTATTTCATCTGCGACAACAACGACTACAAAATCAACTCAAACCAAAAACTCAATCCTGCCTGCTGCTATATCTGCATCTCTAATATATTCTGCCATTTAAGAGTGCTTCCAAACCCAAGAGTGCCAGCCCCAGTAACAACCAAGCTACACTACCGCCCAAACCAATCCAGCAACCCAGCAACTAAACTCGCAACATCGTATCCGTAGCCACTATGCATTCATTGATGTCATTCACTCCATTCCCGTACACGTACTCTCTATCTCAGGCGAGAAGTAGCTCTATAGTTTCTTCTTTGTCGCTGTAGGCAAATTATTGTCAGTGGATAGCAACGGCGGCGCATCGAATTCGTCGAAATTCCACAAAAGATACATCTCGTCTGAGTTTAGATACAAACATTTCTGCTCGCCTATTAAAGTTGATCAAAAAAGTTAACTAAAGTGCAAAACTTAAACGATTCCGCTATCCAATTGCTTGCAACTTTTACGCATGTTTGGGCTGAGCGACTACTCTTTAGATACTTGGATACCACCAATCTTATAGGATATGGATATCTGTCATACCGGGCACCACAAACAGCTGGCGCTCTTTGAAATAATTTATCCAAAGATAGTCCCCTCTCTATTACCCCTTCAATTGTATCTATAAGAGAAAGACTACCTACCAATGAATTGAAATCACCTAAAGTGTGCTGTTTTCCTCTTCCCAGCCAATTGGTTGAATTTTCGCGCCAGTTCATTCGAGCAGCCAAAGCAAATTCTAATACCAATACCCCGGCAGGTATTAGAAAGAAGCAACTCGCTGCTATGATTGCTGGGTACCTGGTCGAAAATTCACATGTTCACCATTTTCTAATGCTCTTTCTAAGTCTTGCACACGCTTTGGGTCTGGCCACGTGCCTTTTTTTTATCTCTTCTGGCATTAGAAAAGTTGATGGTCGATTGTACACTTTTTAGCCCTCCATCTCTAGCCCCCTTCCCAACAAACGACTCCACTGTTATCATGTTCAGGTTTCACCCCTCGGGTTCGAGTTGTCTAAGGGGCGTCATTGAACTTTTTTATAGACTTGATTAGAAACTTTAGTCAACTTTAGTGTAGTACTCGTATAGTAGGTGAGGGCGTTAAGGCAAATTTCTGAGACTTTTGTTAAGTTCTGGATTAGATTTTTCGGCTATAACGGAGAGATTTCGTTTCTAATGGGATGCGCCCCTGTCTTTAAGAGCTTCGTGGCATTGTTTGTCTTTTTAAGATACGAGTAGATACAAATTTAGCTTACTGTTTATTTTATGGAATTCGATTTACATTCAAGCAGCTTTACAATGTCGAGCTTAAAGCAAGTCAATGCGATAAACTTGAGTTAAATAGCTTTTTTTGAGATTTCTCCCTCTGTACTTGAGGGTATCTTTCTTTACTCGTAAAAGCAAGTAGCTTAGCCAGAAAACTTTGGATTCTATAAATAGATGATTTAACTTTTATAAAGCTACATATAAAAGTAATTGCCAAAATAAAAAAGAAACAATTCAACAAGTCTATCAAACCTTTGTCGCTGAAGTTCAATTTTCGATGAAATTTAAACTTTCAACAAAAAGCCCGATGTCTAGAGATACTGAGACGAAATTTCAAAGTAGTAGCCACTTACATGAGGAGGACTTACGCTGACACCAATTAGGTTTTTAACTTTCCAAGCACGGCCTTGAAAGACTGTGCAAGCAGTGAGAAGCTGTAAAGATATCTCAATTGCGGGTTGAAAAGTGATTAGAACAGAGAAGGTCTGATTTGTATTGTATTACTTTAAGGTGACGCTGCAGTCCGGGCTGGACCTGGGCCTCAACCAACAAGCTTATCCAGCCAGCTCGATCTTTAGCTAGCTGTCGCCAGTTTCGCACACTTAGTTCGTTGAAGCCCCTTCCATTTATGCGCGTCACCTGAGTCACAATCTTCTTCTACTGCGCTCTCCCTCGGGAGTGAATTCGAGGACTTTTAGGACCGGAGCAATGTTGTCCATCCACTCTATATGACCCATCCATCGATGTCGTTGTACAGACCGTACAGTTCGTCGTTGTATCTACTCCTCTACTCGACGTTTATGCACACGTGACCGAAAACACCCGAAGAATTTTCCTCGCAAAATAGCCAAGAGTACCCTGATCCATTTTTGATACAGTCCATGCCTCTGCGCCATAAAGCAGGACTGGGATTATTAAGGTCTTATATAGGGTCCTTAGCCCAAAGAAGCAGCGATTGGTAAAATTTATTCTTCGTTTAATCTCAGAGCTGGTGTCGTTGTCAGAATTGATAGCGGAGCCCAGGTAGACAAAGTCCTTAACTACCTCTAAGTTCTGTCCGAGACGTCGGTGTTGGATGTCCAGCATATACTTGGTCATGCCTTCATTGACCGTTATACCCATCTTCTCCGCTTGCGTCACAATACTCAAGAAAGCGCCACTGATATCACGCTGTTTTCTTCTGATTATGTAAATATCATAGATATATTCGAGTAATTGGACGGAATTTTGATAGATTGTGCCTCTTGTGTTAAAGAATTGCATGGCAGCGCATCGCCCTGTCTATTTTTGTCCATTTTTGACATCGACGGTCTCGGTGAGTTCATTACTGACGTTGATGGAGCAGCGTGCAATCTCCATCGTCCCTTGAAAGGGATGCCAAAACTAGACATTGTCCGGTATAGCTCACCTCTAAAGATTTTGTCATACGCAGCCTCAAAATCGATGGAAGGGTGGTGTGTATCAATTTAGAACGCATGGGTTTTATCCATGAAGCCACACTAATATGTACCAACCAGGTTTTTGATGAACCGCTTCAGGCGTTCACACAATACGGCAGATAGGATCTTGCCGGCGATGTTAAGAAGACTGATGCCTATGTACATGGACAATTTCAGAGAGTCTCCTTTCTTGAGGATCGGACAAACAACGCTGCGGTTGCATACATCTGGCACACTTTCACCCATGTTTTACAGATGAGTTGGTGTATGCTGTTTAAAAAGTCATCGTCTGCCGCTTTGAAGAGGTAGGCAGTCAGGCCATCCGCTCTAGCAGCTTTGCTGGCTAGATATGGCTATCTTCACTACGGGCGAAAGCTTCACTTTGTTTGGTTCGTCATCGCCGTTATGCAATCCACAGAAATGCTCTTGCCAAACCATCAGCATCAAGAGCGAACCTACTACTATGTTTCCTTGTTTGTTGGGGTTTGTACCAAAAGGAAATCCTTTTCCGGTCTCTTGCGATTTTAGCCGTCCGACATCAAACTTCCTTACAGTATTAGTTTACTGGTTTCAACAACGAAGTGGACCCAGTCGACTTTGGGCCCCTTAGAACATTCGAACATCCACAGTACTGGAGGAGAGCATTGAGTCGATCGCAATAAAGTCAATCTGTGTGACGGTTGATTGATCAGTAGTTCTCCAAGTCTCCCTGGGAATATCGAGATGGTGAACCGCGTGTTAGTTAAGACAATGTTTCACCGCAAAGTCGATTCGTCTAAATCCCTTATCGGAGGTAGTGTCTTGAAGGCTATATCTTCCGATAGTACTACCAAAGATAAACTCTCTTCCTTGCTTTGGGTTAAAATCGCCGAGGACAATTTTAATGTCATATCTGGGGTACTGCTCGTAGGTCTTATTCAATAGAAGCCATCTTTGGTGTAGAATTTTATAAATCAGAACCCTACATGACCGTCATCGAGATGAAAGGCTTCTACAATAGACTCTGAAATCATACTGAGGTAGTTGACATACAGTAATGCCATGTTAGGGTGATCATCTTTAGATTCAATTAGTGCAGTCTTTTGAGAAATTTTGTTCCAATCCAAATAGGTAGATAGATATTATAGATAGATACTCGTAGATATTTTATTATTTTTAATTTTCAATTCATTTACAAAAGTTTAATACAATTATTTTAAGACATGACTTAGAGCCGTCTGCCCAAGTTTGACGACTCAATTATCGCCCTTCTATATTTTGGAGCTTTTTCACAATAGTTGGGCAGTCTAATCGAGTCTGCGCCATTCAAAATGTGTCTCATCTCCAATTCATCCAAAACTCGTTCCCCAAAAAATTGTTGTCTGTACTCACTTAGTATAGGGCACTTACCCAGGAAGTGATAAATGTTCTCTCTCTCTCGTATATTACACAGAGAGCAAACGATTGGTAAATCTTTTTATGTGGAATAAAGTTTAAGTCCATAATTTCATCTCTGGCCTTGAAAACTATAGCTATTACATCGTTAGAGTACCTTTCGTTGAAGTAATTGTTTTCACATAATAATTGTGTCATATATTTCTCGTTATGCTGAATTTTTTACATTTCCAATACTCTCTGCGTGCATTTTCTCATCAAAATATAAAGCTAAGAACAGTGGTATTTCCAGTACTTATTCTCAAAGTGTGTGCATAGAACTCTGCTACTGACTTCCATTCCTCATAAAACAATATTTTCGCCTCTATAACATAATTTACTATTTTAAATCAACCTTTCTCCGTTCAAAGACATGACTCTTAAAAGTAGTTGAAATGAAGCTTCAATGTTTCTACAAAAAATGGAGGTAGACCGGTTTTAACTATAATAATAGCATGTTATTCGGTGTACATTGTGGTAATTTGAATAATCGTTTTAAGAGAAACCGAAGTAGTTTTTCTACTGTATCGTAAGGCTTACAACCCCACACTTGGGCTTCATAGAACATGATTTAGAAACTGTCTGAAATATCTGATATTGGATTTTCATTGATATACGAGTGTGTTTGACTTCCAGGCAATTTTTCCAAGCTGATGCAAGCTTTCCTATATTCATGTTACTGCAGATACTTGTATATCTCCCTCCCCCTTTCTAAAAATCATTGTTTTAGATTTAAATGTGTTGACCTTTAACCTCCACTCCTTGCAGTATTTTTGTAACTGATTTATCACTCTGTAAGCTTTCCGGTCCGCAAGTAAAACCAAATCATCTGTATACATTAAAACTTTTATGACAGTCCCACCGATCCTGGCACTACCACAAAGGTATTCCGAAATATTGTCGACAAACTGTCCCAAACAACTGACGAAGTTTTTTCGTACAACTTTACCAACATTATACATTTTATAGAAAAGTGCACTCCTATCAACTGTATCTAAGGCCGCTTTGAGGTCGATGAAAAACGCATACAGTTTTTTCTTAACTCTGATGAAGTTCTGCGCTATGGTGGTGAGTAATTCTCACGAAACCCTGCCTGATATTCACTAAGAACATTGTTTTCTGAGGTCCAATGCTGATAGCGGGTTGTCAAAACACCCATCAATATTTTTAACGTAGAGTTTAAAGATTATATGCCAATGTGGTTTCCTACCTGGTTGGGGTCCCATTTTTAAGGATTTGGAAGATCACAATCTGTTGAACGCTGGTTGGGATGACTCCTATTTATTGAAACCATATATCATTCAATACTCTCTGTTCCAATTTATTAAAAAAATTGTTTAGCATGGAGTGATAGCGGCCTTCATTAAGTGTATCCGACTGCCGGGCATCATCTCGGAAGAAGTTCAGCCAAATGATATCTCCGGCATGGAAACCACATCAAGCAGTCAACTTCTTGGTATACAATGGCTGATGTTGGAACACCTCTGACTGACTCTGTTCGCTGGACCAAATTGTGAAAATTTTGCTTTTAACACAGCCGTTTAATCAAAAATGTGCTTAGTCACAGAGGATGATATTTCGGTGAAAATCCGGATCTACTTCCACCTGCAATAAGACCCAATCAGCGAAAACGCGGTGCGTACGATCAATAAAGCTGCTGGTGCACTCGGCTTGCTGCGGGCCTGGGCTACAGTAGCTGTAAATGACTTGGTTGGAACATACACCAGCGCAACTCGAAGATATGATCAGAGGAGAGCATGCAGAGAGCATAAAATATTAGCAGTATTTGTCCAATCCACAAGAAGGGGGGCAACTATTGAATAAATAATGAATCTTCCAACCATCGTCTATAAGTTCCTTTCTTTCGTACTAAGTGAATCTCTGGAACCATTCATGTACAATCTGATTCTGGCCAGGAAAGTCCACACTCTGTCAAATATTCACACCACGCCATATCTTGGAAAAGACCCACAAATTTCACATCGGCACTCACCACCTAAAGGGTGCTGCATGAAATGTGAACGAATCTTAACTCTGTCTAACCACAGATCTGTCTATTGTCATATTTCGACAGTGTGATTTAGCACAATTTTAACCATGTCGTCGTAAACATCAGCTGAACCAGTCGTTCATAGACCTCAGCGGAGATCAGACCCATTTCGCATTTCGTGTTCGGCTTTACAAGCGTGGAAAAATAATATAGTGTTAAACAACAAACTTTGAAGTGTTCGGTAGCCGAAGTGGTAGAGGCCTGGACAATAAATCTCGAGGTTGTGGGTTCGCTTCCCGGCCTATGCGAAAGTTTTTTTCGTTTATTTATTTAATTAGATTTGCAAAAACAATTTTAATAAAAAAGTGTTTGTTTTGTATTACAAATTCACGTGATGGATGGTGGAGAGCGTGCCGCTCTTCCCATAACGGGAGATGCAAAAGGCAACAACAGTGTTGCCGGTGCCGTGGCGAAAGCCATTAAAAGGAGGAGGAGCTTGAAATCCCCTCCTAAAAAGAGAATATATGCCGTTCTAACAGAGGATGATGAACAGTATGAAGGGGGCAATAACACCTTTGCTTCTCTAGCGGCATCCGAATCGGAAGATGAGGATGAAATGTTAAAAGACATTAGCAGCAGCATAGAAAAGCTGCAAGAAAAAATGCTTGCTGTTAAGCTAAAGCAAACTGCAGCAGGCAGAGGGAGAAATTAGAGGCAGAAAGCGCCCAACAAAAAAAGCAACACGAGCAGAAACAACAACTGCAGCAACAACAAAACCAGCAGCAGCAGAAACAACCACTGTAGCAGATAAAACAGCAGCAGCCGCAGAAACAACAACAGCTGAAAACACAGCAGCTGAAATAACAGCAGAATCAGCAACAACAACAGCAGCAGCAGCAGCAGCAACAATAACAACAACAGCAGCAGAACAAGAAGAAGGAGAAGGTGCCTCCTATCAACACCTATAAACTAGAGGTAAATGAAACCAAGGACCTGTGTAAGTTGGTCATTGGTAACAATTTTAATATTAAGCGATTGGGGAACGATCGCCATGTAATCCACTGTAATACAGCGGAGGGCTACGCGAAAGTGAAAGAGCTCCTAAAGGAAACGACGACGTAGCATTACTCATTCACACCAAAGTGTGAAAAGCGGCAATCGATGCTGCTGAAGGGGTTGGAACCGTCTTTTGATCCTGAGGAGATCCTGGCACTGCTCAAAGAGAAGGATTGCGAAGGACTCAAGTTTGTGGGGGTAAAGCCATTTACCACAGCTAGAGCCAGGCGGGAAAAACGGAGTCTGCCGTTCTTCCTGGTGCAGCTCAGTCCCGAAAGTCGTCTGGATAGTCTAAGGAGAATCAATGTCCTAGACTACCAGGTGATTCACTGGGTAAAATTAAAAAGGAGGAAGGTGTTATACAATGCGTTCGCTGCCAGAGGTTCGGGCACGCCGCGTCGAACTGACAAATGCAGCCTCGATGCGTGAAGAGCGCAAAAAACCACAGCTCCGAGGAGTATGCTCTGGGTAGGGACCGAGCATCCGATAGGACGCAGCTCTCGTGCGTATTATGTGGGAACGGAAACTGGCTCGGCAGCAGAAGGTGGAGGTCAAACGTTCACCTGTTAGGTTTCAAACACCAGCCGTCACGCCCCAAATTTCCTACGCCCAAATGGCGTCAGGTAGGGGGGCTACGGTACAGCAAGCGACTGTTGCTTCTCCAGCGCTAATTCCGAGAACAACGGAAGCTGCACCTAACATGCTGGCCATCTTACTCGCAATCCAAGGGCAGATGGCTCAGCTGCAGCAGCAAGTACAAGAACAGGGCAAGCGGGTGGACCAGATCTACGCGCTGCTGCCGGACCTAACGCAATACATGACGTAATGGGTACGCACATGGTGGAGCAAACTTTGAAGGTCCTTGCGGTGAATGTTAATTCACTGATTAGGATTGAACGAAGAGCCGCGATGTTCAAATTGCTACAAGACCAAACTCCTGATGTGCTTTTCACTAGCGAAACCAAGCTAACCGATAACCACAAACTGGAGTACAATAATTACGTATATTGTTAGAAGAAGAAATCAGCCCAGATCCAAACGTGGAGGCGGTGTCGCGATCTTCATTAAAGAAGGTATAAAATTTCACAGAGTGTACAACGGAGTGTTGCGTAGGTTCCGGGTGCTGGAAGCAGTCGTCATTTACATACCGCTCCGCAGTGGTAAGCGGCTGTACCTCCGTTTATGCACCTGAGGCTTCACAATCCACCCTATTCATTACAGAGCTCGACACGCTTTTTCGACTTCTGAGGCTGGAATCGGGGGAGAATTATTTTATAATCGGCGGGGATTAAAACGCTAGACACAGAGATTGGGGAAATAATTTGCCAAATACTAGAGGGAACCTACTACTCGATTGGTGGGATCAGCACGATGTCATGTACAGACTCGGCCTTAAAGCGACGGATAACCCGTCGTTTCCCAGAGGCGGGTCTTATTTGGATCTACTGCTGTACGACGAACGTATACGACTGACAGGTACGAATTTACAAACATTAAACTGTCTGCGCACATTCGTGTATGACAGCGACCATTGCGGTTTTAGCACCGAAATTACGGTTCCCAACGAAATTGCGGAATTGGAGGAGTTTGTCCAAAGATATTCTTACAACTACAGTAAGACTCGATGGACACGCTTCTCCGCAATCTTGTAAAGAGCGCTCTCCTCGAACACGCTCCACCCACCGCCCAATAGGAATTTTTCAAACGAGGAGATCGACAATTACCTAAAACAAATGGACGAGACAATTAAACAAACTATGGACACTACAATACCGCGGTATCGACGTACGACTAACGAAGACCTATTCCGCAATCCTACTATTGACGCACTGCACCGACAGAAAAGTAGACTTCTGACAAGACTTAAAAACTTGTACAGACAGCTAACTGACCGACAAGACCCGGAGATTAGGACACTGAAGTCGTCGATTAAAAATATCCAAACGCTAATAAAAGAAAATTACAGAATTTCTGTAAGTTTGTATTGGAACAACAAGGTTCGAGCTGTAAGCACCAGCAACCCGAATATGTTTCCGCAAATAAATAAACTATTTCGGAGAAAAAATCAAAACGACCTTCAGTGTCTTAAAATAGAGCGGACAACAGAAAACGAACGGTTACTGACAATAGCAGGTATTGATCCAAATGAAGCCGCTGACGATGACGACTTCTTTGTGATCGAGGATCCGCAGGAGAAGGTTGAGACCATAGGGGCGACTTTCCAGGAAGTATACAAGGCCATTGATATCATTGGCCCTAATTATGACCTGGACAATCGCGTCTTGGTGCACAACGGCTACATTCGAAATGAAATAGAGAATTGGCGATCCGATGGCTCTGGTTTCAGCCGGTTCAGCGACGAAAATATGGTAAATAATGCCATTACCAGAGAGGGTGACCTAACCCCGTTCATTTCGAAGGAAGAACTCCATGAGATCTTCGACACAATCAGGGCTAAGAAATCAGATGTAGATGCTGCTCTGGCCAGAGGTAAAGGTGCTTTTGCCCTTATAAAGAGACTGTATTGTGTATTGTGAATTTAGGTTAGGTAGGCTAAGGTTTATTTTAAGTTAGATACTAAGTTTTTATAAAAAATAAAAAATTATGTCCATATGCTAAGTTTTTCTTATCAAATATTTTTTCTTAGCCCTAAGTATTCAAAATAAATAGTTCTAAGTAAAATGTAAATAAAGTCGAAAGACATAGTTATAAGAATTTAGAGTAATTTAGAGCGCCTGTGTGGGGCCAGTAAGTTAGCATAAGATTGTTAAGTAATTGTAAGCTAGCATTTAAGCATTTTTTGTTAGAATGTAAACATTAGTGTTAAGAAAATAAAATGCATTTAAAACTGAAAAAAACTGAAAAAACATCAGCTGAACGTTCAATTATCGTGAATATCTCTTACAAAAATAACGAGTAACCTGTGGCAGCATTTCGTGCTTTACATGAATTATTCGGTGCCGGTAGGAGACCAAATAAATATACAGTCACACGAATTGTGCTAAAATTTGAGGAGCACCATTCTGTATGGGATACCAAGATGTGTCCGCATCCGCCAAAGTCACAGTTTAGTGCGCTTTTTGATAGAGTAGAGTAATTTGGTCTTATTCTTTCGAACATAATGAAGGAAAATCGCTTTTCCACCAACTCTGATCTCTACCTTAGCATGTTGGAAAACTTTTTATGAACTAAATTGATTGAAATGGACTCGGGGAACATTTAAACCTGGCAACAAACAATCAATTGTTTGAAAGAAAAAAATCGGAAGTCGCTTAATTTCGGGAGATGGGCCCAAAAGTTTGTCTAGGAGATATATTTTCATTTAAAATGTGTACACGTTTCATGAATCATGCTTTATTTCTCGACTTGAAAACTTTACAACGCGATGTCCAGTTTTTACATAGTTGCTAAAACCCCGCCCGATGACTATGAACACATCTTGCTGTTCCATCAAAGTCGGTAATGAATTCACCGAGACCTTCAATGTCAAGAAAGGTTTTAGACGAGGCGCTGTTATATGACACTTTTAACATCGCCCTAGGAGGAATAGTGCAAAACTCACTGCCCAACAAAAGGTTTTTAAGCTTGCACAATTACTTGCAAACGCAGGTGATGGATGACAGCGAGCTGTCAATGAAGCTTTCGTGAGTATTGAGGCAGAAGCGACCAAAATGTGTTATATGTGCTACAATCAGAAAAGAACACACAGCACCGACGGCTTGGCCACAATATCCCCATTGGCAGTCATAACTTTTATTTTTCCTTGGTTCCGATGTTACCAGCTGCAAAGACATCAGCACAGAAATCAGAATAGCTCTTTCCGAACGATGGTTCTTTGAGCTCAATTGAGTGCAATTGAGTATAAGAGCGCTCTCTCGTAAAATCAGACTAACTTTATATAAGGCACTTATCACAAACCGGATGAAGAAGCACTTGGACGTTTCGACAGGAAAGTACCTCGCGTGATTTTCGCTGCTGTTTGTATCGACTAGGACTGGATCAGATGATTCATTCAACCACGAACTGTACGGAATGTGAAGCGGTGTTGGTCTAATCATGCATCATAATGAGCGAGTGGGCGCCTCAACCCCGGCCCGAAAAATCCTCGAGTTGAACCGCTAGTGGAAAACATTTTAGCGCAGTATTAACTGGCTTGTTTATTAGTAACGTTTACTCCTATTTAACACTTGTTACATATTGAGCAAAGTAAGTATAGACTTAACTCTATTCATTTTGCAGGTATGCTGAGTAGATTACCAGATGGGAAGGAGGTTTCTATGTCAAAGCCTAGAACTGGAAATGCTTTAAGGAGAGCTCATAAAGAGGCAAAAAGTGGACAAAGTTGTTTAGAACTTTAGCCCCGCTACATTTTTTAACTGACGTGGCCTCCAAGGAAAGTCCCCCTTTCCACGGTGGAATGCAGATACGCAAGGATTACCTGCAAACCAGAAAACCTTTCCACAGGTCAATAATTTCGATGGAGACCAAGACAGATCGACCAAGAAGATAATTCAGAATTAGAAGAATGCCTTTTATGACAACTTTTGTGGAAGAATATAAACACCCTTTAAATCAGCACTAAAAGTAAAAGGTAAAAGTCCCCAATAGGGACAAACCAGTGTGACTGGATGGCATCAATACTCATACTCGTTGTACCTTCTCAGGTAACCAGAGGAGGTTATGTTCATTACTAGCTCATATCACCAGAACTATTATACAAGTGAAACAAGTGATACAACCCGACATAACTGATACCTGGCATCGGTGGTGTTGACAAATGAGCCTTTAAAAACTACGGGCATATCTTCTGGAGTTGATGTCTTCAACGGCTTCTGCAATTTTTTGGCGCAGCTCGTTTAGGCTTAGAATACATTTTTGCTTTTACTGCTAAATCGAGTGGATTTAAATCGGGTGAACCAGACCGCCCTATCCACCTGTTGCAGTATTCCCGATCGAGGAACTCAAGTGGCACTTCTTGATCCAATAAATTTGGTAAGTGGTTCTCCAAAAAATTTAAATAAACCTCCGCGTTCAAATTCTGCGGCAGCTCGAATGGGCCAATAATTCTACCATTCAAAATTCCCGTCCACATGTTTACTTTAAAACGGTTTACTTCCCGCATTAAATGTGGATTTTTCACGTGTCACTCGTGCAAATTGTGGAGGTTCATGTAACCGTCCCTTTTAAATCTCGGTTCTTCTCTGAACCTCTGCACCATCGTTTGACAAAATTGGACTCTTTCTGGATAATCTCGGGGTAACAGACTTTGGACTCGCTGTACATGGTACGGATGGAGTTAGGTTTTGCTTAGAATTCGGTGTGCTTTACTTTTGGGTACTCCTATGCTTTCCTCAATTGCACGTACTGAAGTACTAGGGTCTTGTGTGACTGCTTGTAAGACTTCGTCCTCGTAGGGCATGACGGGCCTTCCCTGACTAACTATCAGATTTGGAAAGCGACCCTCTGAGAATGACCGGTGTACATTTACAAACACTCGATGATCCGGATGACGCTGAGCATTTGTGCAACTCTTATGATAAAGTCTGGCTGCAGAACTATCATTACACCTGTATTCCCCATAAATGAGATGCATGTTAGCATATTCCTGAGCAGTGTATCGATATGGCATGATGGCCTTCGCAATACACAATCACGGGATCAACGATCAACACTAGTCGAGAAGAAATCCAGGTTCGACAGAAATGTCACTGTCTATCTCGCTCACACTTGGTACTCATTTTAACTTATTAAAAAAGAATTAACTATGAATCGAGTGTCTTTAACAAAATATTTTTGTTTGTCCTCAATTAAGCGTTGCTCTAGCAAGTATCATACCATTTTGGAATCTAGACTAAATACGCCATCTTTTAAAGTTACTTGCCAAAATGGCATAGCACATTTTTTTGTCAGTACAGTCAGTTCAAGTTGGATGATTAATGATTTTCAGATACATGGACAAAAAAGTAATATTTTAGTTAAAACCGGTATAGTTATGTTTCAATATTGGACCGTAATTTACAGAAGAATTACTCAGAATTACGTGACAAAAATAAAATTGAAGAAAAGTAAAGATTTGTGGGCACAGCACTTAAAAGATCGTCACAGGGTGTCAGATTTCTCGCCTTTTTTTGAGTGCCAATAATTTGAAAAGTACATGACTTAGATTTTTTTTTTGTAATTTTGTGATAACCGACACCACTTAAGCTATCACCCGTTTCCGGCTTGACGCTGAATTTTGAGACAGCTTGTATGTAGGTACATCTGTAAATATATAGAGATAATAACTAAAATTAAAACTAAACAATTCAAAATCAAAAAAATCGATTTGCAAGGTAAACAAAATTACATGCAATTTACAAATTTCCATACACCCATAAAATTGCACAACACAAATCGTGTTCCAAACACACTTCATCACACATGCATGCATGCATACGTAGCGAAAGAATTGTAGATCCCGAAATGATACAAACCTGAATCGAAAATAATTGTACTCGTAATCTAACGCACTTATTTTTCTACATTCAAAAAAAAAAGCAATTACCCCTACCCTTCGCAGAGCAATGCATAACTCTAGGATGACACACACACACACTCTTCAGGGAAAACTGCACCATGGGTACACGATCTCATTCATGGCGACAGCAAACTACTCGTACATATAAATAAAAAAAACTATCAATGAACGAATTGTAAAACAAAGAAAAAGGAATATATTTTTAACTCATATATATATTTAAATGTTATATTAGAAAAAAAAAAACACTTACTCTATGGAACATATTTGCTGACAACCACAATGATGACAAAGTGCGCCGAATTCACAAGATGTCTAAGGATAGGATCACATTGCGAACTTCGTTCACGGCAGGGGAAAATGTTGTTGAGTCAAATCAAAAACAAAAATTGAATTGTAGAATCATGTAATTATGTAAAATTATGTATATTAAATATAATATAACGTAACATAAAACAAATGTATAACAACTTAAAATAAATGTATGACAATTTAGAACGAATGTATAATACATTATAACAACATGTAACGTCAAAGCAAAAGAAAATCACTATTAAAGAGATTGTTAACAAGAAAGGTTATCTTTATTTGCAACCAACGTGTGAGGTTCATTTGAACAATAAAGAACCAGCATATTTTATTTAACTGTGGAAAATACACCATCGCTTAGCTACATAAATACCCAACGTCTGTCCGAAAGTTAGAGGAAATTTTATATCTGAAATCGACAAAGATTGCTACTAAGCAAGTCTGCTTAGAGGTTCAGACCTGCTAAGCTCACTGAAAATAGATAACCCATCGGGAATATAGGGAATAAGCCTGAAGAACTTAAATCGATTTTAGAAACAGATATAGATATGTAATATATGTATGAGTATGTAAAAGTATATATCGATTCCATAACTTCTGAAAACATCTATTGTATAATCTTTACAAAAAAAAATTAAAAAATAATGCCATAAATCACAGGCCGATATCTATTCTTTTAGCAGTTGACAACGTCCATGAAGGAACTATGTATTACAAAAAGTGAGAGGAAACATTGAAGAACACAAATCTCTTGCTAGAAGACTTCGTAAACAAACTTTACTATAAAAATTATATTGCGATTAATTTGTTCATCGATCTTAAGAAAGCTATCGATAATCAAAATCATCACTATTTTTTTGACAGCTAGAGAAAATAGGTAGATGTGCTTTTTTACATTGTAGCATGGTTTCGAAGCTACTTTAACAAAATATAAATAGTAGAACAGACTAGCATTGAAGAAACCATTGAATATGGTGTCCCAGAAGGAACTAATTTCGGATCACTCCTTTTTATTTTGTATATAGTGATCATACCCCTCATACTCCGTACAGCCTATCTGCACCAATCGGAGTATTTGCTAAGACCACTAACAAGGTCAGCACGCGATGCACCGGAAAGTGAAACAGATCAGAATGCGCTACATAAGCACATTCCTGCTCGTACTTCGACTGTCTCCAGGTGTATGCAGGTTTTCATCACTCTCGCTACATTGCAGTTCATCCCTTAGTGTCATTTAGAATAGATGTAGAATAAATGTGAAAATAAAACAAAAAGATATTTTACAAGTAACCGAAAAAAAGTATTTTACTGGCGGAGAGAAAAACAATAAAACTACAACGAAGGAGAGAACCTGATATTTATACCTTGTTAAGTGTTAAGCACAAGTTTTTTTTAAACTCTATTGAAGTGTAAAAAGTGTGATAGCTAGGAGAAAATAAAGAAACATAGATATGTATGTACTCGTGTATACATATAAGTTAACCACAACACAATAAATTCTTCAATTGCACCTGATACCAAACTTCCGCCACGCGATTCACTTCATCATTTACATTTTGCACATGCACATCCACACACATTCCACAACTCAGAATCTTCCCACAGATCACTTGCACATCCCAATCATGCTCCAGATTCATGTTGCCGACGTTGCAAATGAAGACAAGCGGACACCACCAGCATTCCATCAACGTCCCAAAATCCCATTCATCGCCGCATTAGTTAAGTTAGGTGTTAAGTATAACTTTATCAGATCAGTAGTTGAGTTGTATTTTGTATTTGATTGAATAAAGAGGCTTCTCCTCCTCCTAAATGAAAAAAATTATTCGTAAGAATACCGTACCATCGAGATCCCTATGTTCGGCTTCAAGACACAATCGCGGCTGTAGCATCAATCAATTCAGGCAAATCCAAGCATTTCGATTCGGAACTTATCGGCGCAAATTGGAGTTAGCCGACGGTCATTACAACGGATACTTCATGATGACTTAAGCTTGTTAAGCCCAAATTACAAGCAAGTTAAACCCTCTGGATTTGCCTATTCGCCTGGAATTTTACCAAAAAATTATTCAAATGGCCGAAGAAGCCAACAGCCTGATAAATTGTTTGTTTATGTTTGATGAGGCCCATTTTGATCTAAACGGCAATGTAAACAAGCAAAATTGCCATATATGGAGTGAATCTGATCCAGAGACACGAGTACTCCATGAGACGGAACTGCACCCAGAACGAGTCACTGTGTGGTGCGCAGTTTCATCAAGATGCATTGTGGGGCCATACTTCTTTGAAGAAAACTGTATAACAGTAACTGTCAACGGGAACCGTTATTTAAAGATGTTGAAGGAGTCTTTGCACCCAGAACTGCGCCGAAGAAGTATCCGTTTCTATCCAGCAAGATGGAGCAACTGCACACATAGCCAGACCAGTTATGGCACAGCTCCAACGAAAATTCCCAAACAAATTAAAATCCAGAAACTCCACTTTCCGCTGGCCCCGAAGGTCACATGACCTGACTGCGAGACTTTTTTTATGTGGTTATGTCAAGATAGAAGTGTACAAAACGAAACCAAGGAATTTAACTGAATTGAAGCAGTCAATTAAAACAATAATTGAGGCGATCTCGACTTCAACCCTTCAGGCCGCAATGAATAATTTTCTTAACAGGTATCGCATATGCGTAGATGAGCGTGGAGGTCATTTCCGGTCTATCATCTTCAAAAATAATTAGTTACATAAAATAAAATTGAATTTTCTATACAATAAAAAAAAAAGAAAGAAATACATTGATTAAAAAAAAAGTTATTAGAATTTCTTACTGTAGCACAATTGGTGCACCACCCTGTAGTACAGAATTGATAGATAGATTAAAAATGTGTAGGATATCATCGGCAATGGAACAATATTATTTAGAGATAAAGAAACTAACGGCTAGAAAACACAATAGAATATTAACAAATGGGGAGCGAACATTCACAAATGAAGAAGTGAACAGAATAGCCTTACAGATTTTTTAAGGAAAATTTACCCGAGCCTACCAAAACAATAATATTTAGCAAAAATCCAGATAAGCTGGAAGATGTTTTAGTTATTATTTTTAAAGACATCAAAATGTTGCCTTATATGGCTATACTGGCAAAACAACTCGAATCAGAACCAATACTTATAAATCAATTTCATAACTCGAATCAGAAGCAATACTCGAATAGAAACTTAATCCCTAATGGGAATCAGAATTACTGGTACCCAAATAGGAATCTAGATCCAGTCCAGCACCAGAACGAATATCAAAGGTCAAAGAATAGCCATAGAAATCGCCAGAATACTAGAAACTCAAGAAATAGTCGAAATAATAAGGCTAGTATTATGGAGCCGATGGAAATGGGAAATTTTTTGGGGACTTCCCTATTTAAAAATCAGAAACAATGTATATGCCTTGTATTTTATTGTTGATACTGGAGCTGAATTTAGTATCATCAATGTATGGCATCCTAAATGTAAGACCAAAGTATTGTAGTAGCACCTGGAAGGGCAATGGGTAAACATTTTTTTATATTGTAAATACGTTGTTTTTAACGAAATGATGAAGTTTTCTGCAAATTGCTAGAATAGGACTTATAAAATAATTTTGATGGCATTATCGGAAATAATATTGATTGCTCTAATAAATAATTAATAACACAATAAAAGGATTATGAGAAGAGGTCATATACCACGATAGAAATACGTATTTCAAAGCGAGATTAAAGGAACTAATATACTTGATTTTATTAGTACAGATCATCTTAATAAGCATGAGGAAATGTTGCTGTATAAAGTAGTCAAGAACCACAAGAACGCTTTCTATCAGGAAGGTGGTTATTTAACGTTTATCAACGAGATTAAACACCATATTGTTACTAAACATGATCTCCCCGTATTTTCAAAATTGTACAGATACCCTCAAGTTCAGAGACAAGGTTAATAGATAGATCGAGGGCATAATAAAAGTATCAAATAGTCCCTACAATAGCCCAATTTGGGTTGCTCCCAAAAAGTTAGGCTCATCGGGTAGAAAAAACTGGCGTAAGGTCATCGATTATCGTAAGCTCAACGAGATCGATTTCCAATTCCAAATATTGAAGAGATATTTGACAAATTAGGAAGATGTCAGTATTTTAGTACCTTCGATCTCACTTTCACCAAATTGAAATGTGCCCCAGCGACAAAACTGCGTATTGTCAGTATATTGAAAAAATATGCCTTGTCTATCTGTCTATAAGTCTTGTTGGATGGTATCATTCGCATCCAAAGTTTCAAACCGAACCTACACTCCGAGGCTGCGTCTTACAACTGGATTATCAGATCAAAATGCGAGGGCTTTCTGAAGTAACATACATCCCATGCGTTGAATTAATTATATCTCCTTACTTCGATGAAAATCCTACTCTAGAATCAGTTTCAAAGTCTACGGGTATTTGAGTTGTTCCGCCACCAAAAAACCGATAAACTATGGAATACGGACGGCCAATGCTAATACAATACTCAGTTCTGCCAGACAAAGAATTCTCCAAAGAAATTCGTAATGAGATTCATGCTTATGTGGATTACTATCAGAGATTCCGCAATAAAGTACTCGTATTTTGGTTAAATTTTTAAAGATAACATTACTTACATTGAAAAGCTAAAGAACTCACTGTATCCGACATTTCCACGGGGTACGAATGAAAACACATTATAGAAATGCAGCCATATTGGGTTGTGATGAGGAAGAAGAGTTTGTTCTATCAATAATCGCTATAGTGGAAATTTCAATAGAAGAAGTTAAACCAGAACGTGTTCAGTTTTAAGCTGAGACAATCAAAGATGAAATGGAAATGAAAGCAGATAAAAATTCTGCGGGTGGACTTAAAGTTATGTCTTTGCAAGAACAGCTGTATCTGCCATCTGGACTGAACATGAACCCAACAAGGATGTGCTCTCCTTTAGCTACCCCCAATCCACCTATATCGACTCCAAGTACAACTCCAATTCCTCCGCCCGTGCCAGCACCTGTGTCATCAACAGTAGCACTACGCCGACCGCCACTTCATCATCTCGTGACAGCCCAATCACGATTCCATCAAATTCTGCGAGTCCTGCTAAATTTGAAATTCCAGTGCGTGCAAGCCCTTCTCCTGCCAAATCAGACACATCGTCCAGCAGCACTGGCAAATTTAGTGTCACCGCTGACCACCTCGCGAGCTTCAGCTAATGACTTGATGGCCGCTAGCTTAGCTTCGTTGGCTGGACAACTACCGCCGAATTTCCTGCAAAACGACTTTGGCCTCGTTATTTAGAGGACAACATTCGAAAGACTACGGAAATCCATCTCTAAATCAACTAGCAACTGCAGCTGCGAAAGTTGGAAATAAATCAAACTTGGATCATTACACTCCTACACAACTAGACACAAGCGTCTACACCAGTGCTGGAGGTTTTAACATACCAGGTCCAACACGTCCTGTAATCAAGCAATCCTCTTCATCATGCTCGCCCACTTCATCTTCGAACTCCATGTCAAAACAGGAGCGCACTGAATCTCGATCATCAAAATCATCAGTAAGCAATTCGTACAAAACTAAACTGATGAAGGAACTCGATGATCTTAAGAATGATCCATTATAAATGAGTGAACTTATGCGTTCGCCGGAGTATGCTGCACTTCACCGATACCGAGAATATGTTGAACGCCCCTCGTAGGTTTGGCGCCGATTTTTTTTACTTAACCGGTGCTACTAGTAGTGGCAGTTCAAAAAAAACAGTAAAGCACGCCCTTAACAGCTGATTAAAATAACTTACTGCAAGCATCAAAACTGCTTGGATATGATTCCTATATGCAGCAAGCTAAGACAACGATTTGAATGCATTCCTACAACAACAAAAGTCTGGCCTTTCATCTGCAACCGCATCATCCTCATCAACTTCCTCTTCCTCCTCATCTAAGAAGCAACAACAGTCACCTCATCCAGATCACACTACCCTGCTTCAGACATACTCGAAGCTATTTGATGCCAGCAACCAGTATGGTTCAGGTAAACCAACCAATGCTAACCATGAACTGACAGCTCTTTTAGCTGGTGTAGGTGGTATGGGTAATGTAGGTGGTTGCTCCAATTCATCATCAAGTAGCAGCAAAAATAAACAAGAAGCTCATCAACAGAATGATATGCTCAATCAACTTCTTCTATCGGGTGGCCGTGGCACAAGTGGTAGTGTATTGGTTCTGTTCGGTGTTCGAATCCCAGCCTCTCCCGAAAGACATTCTTTTTTTAGGGCAACTTAAATCACGTAAGACGAATGGTTGCCTGTAATACAACAACAAGTCCAATTACACTAATAATTTAGTCCATTACTATAAATGTTGGATGGAGCGAAATAACCACTGAGCCCAAAAATTTTTCTTTCTCTCTCTGTCCGATTATACCCTCTTCAGTGTTAAGTTCAATAAAAAAAAAACATACTTCAATGCACTCCTGTATCATCAAAATAAAGCAGCCGCTGAAATAAATTCTCTTTTCGCTGCACCTTCCTCGAGTAGTGCTTCATCTTCATCAAAAAAAAGCTGCTACAAATCCAAAGCAGCTTACTACAAAAAGTTGGCAATAAGAAAAAATGCAAGATTATGCTCCATTCTTACAACAGCACCATGGAAAATATGGAGTTCCAGATCCGCTTTCGAAATCCACCTTAGCTGGTAATAATCTATTCATATTGCCATCGGCTCTTCTGAATATTCAGTAAGAGTCACTCAATGCATGATGAAACCGCCGAAATCAAGACGTCCTTCAAATATTCCGGCAGTAGATTTCAATCGGCTTTACTCAGCATTAGCACCCCCAACTAAAAAGCGTATGGAATTTTCGTCAATCACCGATTTAGCTTCGCCACCACCGAAAATTCAAAAAACAAGTCAAGATCGATATGATATTGTAAACCTTTCGTCGAATGAGTAAGCTGCTTCTACCATTTGCGCTTTCTTAATTTGTCGTCCACACATTTTACCTTTACCCCTTCTTCTAATTGTTTGAGGATCACTTTCAGTATTTTCTGATTTATATTGCATTTCTATTATACACGTACTCATATACGTACTCAGATACCCTGCATATAGATATATTTTGTGCATCTCTTTTTATTTTTATGTCATCGAGCTTAACATGGAAAAAAAAAATAAATTATAATTATTTAAGAATGGATGACATCCTAATTTTTACGACAAGTATCGAAGAACACATTGAATCAGTAAACTAAATTCCCAAACGCCTTGATCAATCTAATATTAAAATGCATTTAGAAAAATGAAGCTTTCGTAAAAGAGAAACCAATTTTTTATCACACGTTATTAGGACAGAAGTTTTAATACCTTTAACCACAGAAAGCAAAAGCCATAGATAAAATCGATATTCCGAAAAATCAGAAAGAAATCAACTTTTTTAAGCATAATAGGATATTACTGACGATTCCAAAATTGCTTACCACCTTACAAATTATCTAAAAAAAAAAATGCAAAAGTTAATAAAGATAAATTGCACGATCTTAGTACATCCAGATTTTAATAAAAAAAAATTACTCTAAACACTGATACAATTATGCATTAGGAGCAGTCTTGATGCGAAATAATAGGGCAATTAGCTATGCAAGTCGCTCTCTAAATGGTTACGAACAACGATATTGAGAAAGAACTTTTGGCCATAGTCTGGGCCATAAAGTATTATAGGCCGTATTTATTCGGATGAAGATTTGCGATTAAAATAGATCGCAGACAACAAATAGCAAAATCCAACACCAGAAGATGAAACTAACTGAATATGGTTTTAATATGGAATACGAGTATATCAAAAGCAAGGAGAATGTAGTTGCAGGCGGACTGAGTAGAATAAATTATCAAAAAACTAATAATGAAAACGAATTATTGATAAGCTTAAGTGAGCTTTTTGATTCTATTGTACAACTAACACCGTACACAGTGCAGGTACTGATAGTGCAGACTTTATTCCTATTACAGACAAAGGACTAAACCTTTTTAAGAAACAGATTATACTAGAAATAGGTGACAAGCAATCAATTACTATGAAAATATTGTTTAAAAAAGTTAGAAATATTGTGAATATAGGTACGGAGAGTAACTTGGTTAACATTAAAGAAATTAATAAGCAATTGTGAAATCTGCAAGTTGTTCAAGTTTGATAGGCATGCCATCAAATACAAGGTTAATATTACCGAAACCCCTAAGCAACACAATGAAATAGTCCATGTAGACATTTTCCACAGCCAACCATAGATAAACTAACAAAATACGCAACCGCGCATCCCCTGCAGGACAGGACATGGATCAAATTTAGAAGCACTTGAGTTCAGATTTTAATACCCAGGGAAGCCAAATTTAACAATAGCCGATACTGAACTAATTGCTATTATAATTAAACAATTTTTTGCGGAAAACAATATAGGAATACATTCAGCACCAGAACAGAAATAACCTTATAGATAAAAATGGAATAAGTGTAGAGGACTTTAAGAATGACTACGTCAATAGGCACCAAAGGGGAAAATCAGATTCCAGGAACAAAAAAATTCAAAATTATAACGCTCAACAAAATCATAAAAACCAAGTGAGGCGACGAAATAAATACCAGAATAATATTTAAAACTGAGAAAATATTAATAACTAGAGGTATAATATAATAGTAATTGACATATCTAGACACAATTTTATTTTTACAGAATGAATATGGAATTTATCTTTCCGATAATGCTTCTAGACAGGCTGATTTCAGACTAGAGGAAACAAACACCTATGCAGGATACACAATGATAAGATAAAAGTCGATACACCTAATATGTTAGAAGGATACGATAAGGTTCCCCATATAGTAGGTTTAAGAAGCTACCGCAAAGTTATCAGCCAAGTAGAAGAAGCAATAGAGGAAAATTTTAAGAACTTTGGGGACTACTGATTGATGCACTCAATAACACGCATTCTAAACTCAATATAGTTATACGACATCCATGACAGAAACGAAGTTTGATTAATATACGAGTATGTATTGTAAGGGGTGTTTTTTTTAGAGGTTTGACTTTTAAACTGGCAACACTGTTTCTACAGATTTGCAATTTCACAGTTGAAGTTGAGTTGTGGTTAGTACATTGTGCCAGTTTACGATGAATAGATTAACCCCAGAACAACGCGTGCAAATTGTGAAAACTTATTTTAAAAACCATGGTTCGGTTCGACAAACTTATCGTGCGCTACGTCCATTTTACGGTCGACATAATCGTCCATCTGATCAAGTTATTCGGAACACGATGAATTGTTTTCGCACCACGTACACTCTAATGGATAATACGCATCCCAAAGACGACAAACAGTGAGAACGGAAGAAGTTATTGCCGTTGTGGAGCGCAGTGTTGAGGAGAATCCGAATGAGTTGATTCGTCATCGTGCACAGCAATTGGAGCTATGCCCATTCACTTTGTAGAAGATTTTACGTAAAGATCTTGGCTTAAAAGCGTATAAGATCCAGCTTGTGTAAGAGTTGAAACCGAGTGACCATCATACGAATCGTAGGTTCGGGGGAGAAAACCCAGAAGCCTTTGTCGAGATGCCCTCACAACTATTAAAACTCACTGTTTGGTTGTTTGGTGTGCTTTATGGGCTGTTGGAATCATCGGTCCATATTTCTTTAAGGACGATGCCGGCCAGAATGTTACCGTCAATGGAGAGCGCTATAGAAATATGATTTCCGACTTCTTCGTTCCTCAGTTGAATGGCATTGACGTGACAGAGCTTTGGTTTCAACAAGATGGCGCAACATGCCACACGGCGAGCGACACCATTAATTCATTTGCTGAGCTCATAATTTCGCGCAATGGACCTGTGATGTCACACCTTTAGATTACTTTCTTTGAGGGTATGTGAAGTGATTAGTCTACGCCGATAAACCAGAGACGTTGGACGATTTGGAAGTCAACATTCGTCATGTTATTGCTGATATACGGCTCCAGTTGCTCGATAGAGCTGTCAAAAATTAGACTTCACGATTGCGCTTCATTGAGCTACCCATGGCGCGCATATGCCCGATGTCATACTCAAACGCTAATGGCATAATATTATCTATTAAATAAAGTTAATATAATAGACATTAACATTAGCTTCATGTGTTTTATTTTATATCAAATTTGTGTCTATCTAAAAAAAACACCCTTTAGTAGGAAAAGCACTTAATTATTTTTTATTTGGCGTGATGGCTGATGACGAGCGTTCGGAGTTGCAAGATCATTTAAGAATTATAGAAGAAAATAACAAAAATTCTACAATTGAATTAAGTAAACAAATCGCAATTAATACCGATCTACCGTACAAAGTAATTTAAATGTTTTAGTTGATAGAATTATTAAACATTAAACAATTTTGGAAACATATTATTATTCAATAACGAAATCTAAAATTACAGGATAATACGTATTGAATTTTCTAAATGAAGAATATTAGGGAAAAATATTCCAACGGAAGAACAAAATGTGAGATTTATTATAAATATTGAAAAGTTGAAAAAGCAGTATAATCAAATAATAAACTCATTTTAGTACTTGAATTCCAATTTCTTCAAATTATGAATAAGTAAAAATAATGTTGTTACCAATACCTCATATCAAGGGAAATGAAATTGTAGTCTTAGCAAATTAATAATAATGTTTTGTATGACGACAACAAAGAAAAATGCACAAAAAAATTTCAAGAGTGTTAATTGTCTTCACAATTTATTGAAAAACTCGTACGAATTATGTAAGTTAATAATAAATAGTGAACCAGAAATTATAGAATCAAGTGATAGTTTAATACTTACAAAGAATTTATATATGACAAATTTAACAAATACATATAACAATCTGAAGTACCAATTATCAAAGAATAACTTAATACATTTTAATGAATATAAAGTTAAAATAAGCGAAACATTGTGTATACTAATGAAGAAATTACTATTAAGCAAAATATAGTAATACCGAATTATAAGAAACCGGAAGCCATAGACACTAAAATGGAACTAGAAGAGATAAATTTATAGTAAATTCATAACCAAAATATAATTGAAGAACCGAAAAATAAGAGAAGAACTGAAATACCAAGGCAATGTAAAACATGTTGTGTCTTACACCTTCATTACTATCATTTTAATTATAATATTGTAATTGCAATCGTAATTTTGAAAACCAGAGCAAATAACATAACTTCCACAATTAAGAATAACGCTAAAGATACACAGAAGAGCACCAATCTTGAGGAGGAGTAAGTGACATATAATACCACTCATTCTCCGTACATTCTATCTGCACCAAACAATCGAAGTATTTATATATACTCGTAGGTACATATGTACAATATCCCTGAAGCAAAGTGCCTACCAGTTACACGCAGGCTGATACACAGCCATCTTCGTCAACCACAAAAATGTTGAAGCAGTTGACATTAGTGGAAAAGCAATTTAAAGCAGTAGCATCCTGGTGGTTAAGTTGTCAATGCTCAGAAAGCAAAGACCATTCATATTTAGCCAAAACTTATCAGAAAAGCCGAACTGGAAATCAAGTTTCATGACGTATCCTTTTACACGGGCTTAACAGGTAATTCGATGAAATGGCGACTCTAATAGCATATTCATATTATTTTTAGCTGGTACCAACCTTCAAACGATGGGCGTCAAAATTTTATGACATTTCATCCGGATATTGAAGTTTTAGTAACACACCTTTTGATATTTTCAAAACGATGGAAAAAGTTTCGTACATTGGTAAAATACTATTATTTGATGGGAAAAAATACCGTTAAAACTCAAGAATGGCTTGAAAAATGTCATAAGGAACCACTTGTTGCCGGTTTGCTGAATTCAGACGTTGTCGTACAGACACAAATGATGCTGAACACTCTCGGCACCCAAATGCGTCTGTTACGCCGGAAAACATAAAAAAAAAGCCACAAAACCGTTTTGGACAATCGTAAAGCGAAAGCACCTGGGATAACTGACATCGTAAATATACCAATAGACCGGGTACATCATATTTTTCACGAATAGTATGCGTATGCGTAAGCTCTTTGTGGGATACCCCGTTTAGACCAAAAGCAACAACGTGCTGATGATTCAGAGCGCTATTTGGAGCTGTTTAATTGAAATAAAATGAAATGGATCCAACATGGATCCTTTCACCTGTTCGCAAACCTCAAACAAATGCTCGCCGGAAAGACATATGGCTTACTATACTTACTTTTAAATTCATTTTTATTGTATCTTTCATTATTAACTTACATTCTAGATAAAAATAATTAAATCTAATTTAACAGCAACAGTTACTTAATCTAGCTTACTGGCTCTTACCGAACTCTCTAAACTTAACAATTTCATTCAACTTTGCCTTTCGGCCTTAAAAACTATCTTACAATTAATCTTATCTATCAATTAAACAATATATGAAATTTCTAAGAAAATAATTTTAGAAAAAACTTAGATACCATATCCTTTTGTAATTTTATATAAAACTTTAAACTATGGCCCTATTCTACTTAACCTACCTAAGCTACTTAACCTAACTTAACTATAATCGGGGTGGTGAGCACCCGTAGCCTTTCGCCCAGGGTGGTCATCATCCCAATTGCGATTTCGGGCGGCCATCATTCGTCAACATCGTGAACACGCACCACCAAGATTTAACCAATGCGATAAACCACTGGTCACTTCTCAGAGGTGCGGCCTCATGCTAACGAACGCGACCTTTCCACGAGATCCCCCTAACTATCCCTAATCTAACTTACAACTAAGAGGAATATGTTACCTTAGTAATGTACCGACCTAGGAGAACGAGCCAACCCTTTCTCCTTCTTGAAGCCACCAGAATTCGGTGTACTGTTTCTCGGCATCGATCCGACCCTGTCCGCAATCGCGGGACTAAAACGGAGGAGCTCCTGAGCATTGGCAACATACCCGTCGTAGATGAGCCGCTTGTCCCTCGCACCGCGGTGGCGGTGGTATATTACCGGGATACCATCCCTACTTTATATTAACCCTTTAGCATCAATATGGAGAAAAGCCTCTGGCGGGATAAAGCCCGATATAAGTGAGCTCTCATGGTACATTTCATTGGGGTAATAAGCCCCAAAGATCAGACCATTTTTGTTGGTCATTGCCCTTGCAACGTGTCGTCGAATCACCTTAATCAGGAAATTGTCAATCATATTCAGATTAGCCCCATCGTAAAGGACTTTGTTGGGATAATATTTTGTGAACTCTGATTCTGGTGTTCTGTACAAGCCAAGACAAGTCCTAAGACACTGCCTTTCAAACACCCGAATCCTTTCCATCTGATACGGCGCTACATTGAACCACACGGGACAACCATACGCGATGACTGGCCTGATTAGGGCCACATAGCATATGACTTTAACCCTGGAGACAAGTTAACTGCTGTGAAACAGTCTTCTTGTCAGGGATCAGGCCTTCTTGGCTCCAGCAAGACAAGCATCTATATGTTTGTCAAAATACAAATACTTATCGAGCCAAATAGCAAGGTAGAAGCGTAGTAAGATACTACGATACCAAAAAAGATATATGGCTCTAATCGAGAGGTGGTCACCAAAACTGAAGCGGATGTGATACGACTCTCTTTATTGAAAGCAAGTTCATTACTAATGGGATACTACATTCACGCTAAGGGCCTTAATCTGTTAAAAATAAGTGACAACACATCCTGTGACGCTTGCTGTGAGAATGGTGATGTCAACGCGTGACACTTCCCTTCATAAGGCTACAAGTACATGGCCCTAGTTCCGTAGGCCATTTATCACTGATGCCATTACAAATCTCTCTTCGAATGACTAGGAAATGTCCCTCGCACTTACGCGCCTCTGTTTAGTCAGGGTTGTCCTTATAGGCTAGAATCGGAAGATTATTTGGGCTAAAGAGTTAATATCCATTTTCTTTATACATATGTCCCGACCATCTTAGATAATACGCAGTTTTCTGACCAGATCCGTTTCGCTGTACAGTTCGTATAATTCTTTTAAAGGCTGCTTTCCTTAAATACTTTTGGGAAGATATCGAAATTATTGGCTGATCAGCAGATTGGTCTTGGTTTTTATGATGATAATTGTACCAAGATGAACTTCGTCATAGCCGGTACCAGGTTGAGAAGATGAAAGTGAGTCGCGGATGATAACCTTGATGATCGTGCAAATGCAGTCGTTCATAGACCTCCGTGAGGAATAGACGTGTTTCGGCTTTCAAAGTGGAAAAAGCAAATCAGAAAAAAAAAAAGTAAAAGTGAATTAGAAACATTTTGCCCAAGTGCATCGGTGGCCTAGTGGTAGTGGTGTCCGCCCGATAAAGCAGAGGTCGTGGGTTCGATTCCCGAAGAAATCGCGTTGAACTTTTTATTTTTAAAAGTTTAAAATATAGTGGAAAAAAAAAAATATATACGGAAGAGCGATCGTACGATGAGTGATAGCAAGCGGTCCGCTACTCCAATAGCGGGACCAGCATGTGAAATGTTGTCATCGGAAAATGGTGCGAAGAAGAGGAGGAGGAGGCTGAACTCATCTCCGAAACTTGTAAAGCGCCCCTCCCTAACAACTTCTACTGAAAAGCTGACAGGTAGAGTAAGGGAAGGGGCGCCAACAACGTCAACAAAGATGGCAGCGGACCAAGACGAAGACCAATACGTGTCTGATTGTGGTGAGAATATCTTCCAATCTCTGATGGCTACTGAGTCAGAGGATGAAGAAGAAGAGGTGCATGCACTTAAGAGCTGCATTAAAGAGCTGGAACAGAAAGTACTGGCTATTAAAAAGAAACAAGTGGCGAGAAGGCAAAAGGAGCAAGAACTCCAGAGCTCTAAGCAACAGCTCACAAATAGCGAGGCTAAGCACAAGGAACAGCCGCTACCACAACAAAAAACCACACATGTGCAAACGAGAAAACAAGTACAGACACAACAGAAGCAAAAGGAACAACAACAACAACAAAATTCTCAACCGCAGCAACAACAACAACACAAGCCCCAGAAACAACAGCAGCAGCAGCAAACACAGCAACACCAACAGCAAAAGCAACACCAGCAACAACAACAGCAGCCGAAACAAGACAAGATTGTAAAGCAAAGAGTTCCACCCATAAATACCTACAAGATGGAACTCAAGGAAACTATCGAATTATGTAAGTCGGCCATAGGCAACAATTTTTTTGTAAAAAGGTTATCTTTAGATAGACACGCGATCCACTGCAATTCAGTGGAGCGCTATTATAAAATCAAAAATTTACTGAAGGATTCGACGACGGAGTTCTTCTCCTACACCCCGAAGGGGGACAAGCTGCAAACAATGCTGCTGAGGGGATTGGAATCGTCGACTGATCCGGAGGAGCTCCTTGCACTGCTGAAAGAGAAGAAGTGCGAAGGGCTCCAATTCGTAGGGGTCAAGCCTTTCACCACAGCCAGAGCCAAAAGGGAGAAGCGGCAACTGCCGATTTTCCTGGTCCAGCTAAGTCCCACCAGCAATCTGGATGGTCTAAGGAATATTAAAGTCCTGGACTACCAGGTTGTACATTGGGAAAAATTAAAGAGGAGCGAAAACATTTTACAATGTGTTCGCTGCCAAAGGTTCGGGCACGCTGCGTCGAACTGCGAAATGCAGCCTCGATGCGTGAAGTGCGGAAAGAACCACAAGTCCGAGGAATGCTCTCTGGGTAAGGACGGAGCGTCTGAAAAAAGCCAACTCTCTTGTGCTTTATGTAGGAACACGGGACACACCGCAAATTATCGGGGTTGTCCCAAATTCCAGTACATCAAAAGAATAAATCTGGCCCGGCAGCAGAAAGTGGAAGTGAAACGTCCACCCGTGCATTTGCAAACTCCAGCCGTTACTCCCCATGTTACCTACGCCCAAATGGCGGCAGGTGGGGGAAATACGGTACAGCAAGTGAAGGTTGCTTCTCAGGCCCCAGCGCCAAGAGCACCGGAACCAGTACCTGACATGCTAGCTATCTTGCTCTCTATCCAGGGGCAGATGGCTCAGCTCCAACGTCATCTAACTGAACAGACCGCGCGGGTGGATCAAGTATACTCGCTGCTGCCTGGCCTAACGCACCTTTTGCCGTAATGGGTACGTACGTGGCGGAGCAAACCCTGAAGGTCCTTGCTGTGAATGTGAATTCACTGATCAGGCTCGAACGACGAGCCGCACTATTTAAATTGCTTAAAGACCAAGCCCCTGATGTGCTTTTGGTTAGCGAAACTAAGCTTACCAAAAGACACAAAATGAGGCACAGAAGATACAAGATAGTACGGAGAAACCGACCCAACTCCATTCAGGGAGGTGGCGTTGCAATTTTCGTACGAAAAGGTGTACGGTTTAAAAGAGTATACAGTCGTGTAGTACGTAGGTTCCAGGTTCTGGAAGCATGCATCGTGTATATCCCCCTCCGTAGTGGAAAGAGGTTGTACATGGTGTCTGTCTATGCACCTAAGGCTACTCAATCCACTTTATTCATTTCAGAGCTCGAGACGCTTTTTCGATTCCTGAGGCTGGAATTGGAAGACAACTATTTTATTATCGGCGGAGATTTCAACGCCAAACATAGTGATTGGGGAAATAATACACCAAATACTAGAGGGAACCTACTATTCAATTGGTGGGGTCAGCACAATGTGATGTATCGACTCGGGCTTAAGGCGACGGATAGTCCGTCGTTTCCCAGACACGGTTCTTATTTGGATCTTCTGCTGTTCGACTCACGAATACAACTGACATGCACTAACCAACAAACTACAAACTGTCTACGCACTTTCGTGTATGACAGTGACCATTGCGGTCTCAGCACCGAAATAACTGTTCCCAACGAAATTGCGGAATTGGATGAGTTTGTTCAAAGGCATTCCTACAATTATAGTAGAGTGCGTTGGACACACTTCACCAGAACACTGAATAGAGCACTCTCCTCGAATTCGCTCTACCCACCGTCCAACAGAAATCTGTCAAACGAGGAGATTGACAGGTATCTAAGACTAATGGACGAGACAATCAAACGAACAATGGACAAAACGATACCTCGGTACCAACACACTGACGACGAAGACTTATTCCGCAACGCAACTATTGACGCACTGCACCGACATAAAAGTAGACTGCTGTCAAGGCTGAAAACCTTGTACAGACAGTTTACTGACAGACATAACCCGGAGATTATGACGCTAAAGTCGTCGATAAAAAACCTCCAAGTATTAATAAAAGAAAATTACAGAACATCTGTAAGTTTGTATTGGAACAACAAAATTCGAGCTGTAAACACCAGCAACCCGAATATGTTCCCGCAAATAAATAAAATATTTCGGAGAAAAGATCAGAACGACCTCTCGTGTCTTAAAATCGCCCGAACGACGGACAACGAGAACATACTTATAGCAGCAGGCATAGATCCAAATGAGGCTGTTGATGATGACAACTTCTTTGTGATCGAGGATCCGCAGGAGAAGGTAGAGGCTATAGGAGCGACTTTCCAGGAAGTATATAAGGCGAATGACATCATTGGCCCGAACCACGACCTGGAAGGTCGAGTCCTTGTGCACAACTTCTGCCTTCGAAATGAAATAGTGAATTGGCGATTCGAGAGCTCGGGATTCACCCAGTTCAGTGACGAGAATATGGCAAATAATGTCATCACCAACGATAGGGTACTACCCCCGTTCATTTCGAAGGAAGAGCTCCAAACGATCTTCGAATCACTTAGAAGTAAGAAATCAGTGGGAACCGATGAAATACCGAACATTGTGCTTCGACATCTCCCTCTAGAAGCGGTGAACATTTATACCACCCTGTTTAATAATGCAATGAATAATGCACATTATCCAGCGCATTGGAAAACTGCGGTGGTACATCCTATCCCCAAAAGGGATAAAGACACTTCCAATCCGGCGAATCTCCGCTCGATCAGTCTTCTTCCAAGCATCAGTAAAGTTTTCGAGAAGGTTATCAATAGAGTCCTGACTAAGTGGGTTGAGGACAAACATATAGTTCCGGATAATCAGTTCGGTTTCAAGGCGGGACATGATATCATTCATGCTGCGTCTAAACTGGTTTCTGATATCCAATGGAACAAAGGCAAAAAACAGTGCACTGGTGCCTGCCTGATTGACTTGGAGAAAGCCTTCGATACCGTATGGTTAGAGGGACTCTTTTTCAAGCTGGACAGGCTGGGCATTAGTAAACCACTGCTGTATATTCTTTTTGATATGCTCTCCAGTAGACAGTTCATCGTGAAGAATGGCGATGTGACTTCTGCTGGAACTTATAACATTAAAAACGGTCTGCAACAAGGTGCGGTAAATTCGCCGATCCTATTCAACATTTACACAAGTGATCTGATAGGTTCACTTCACCATGCCATAGCGTACGCAGACGACTTAATCGCGTACAGATCGGGTCCAAAGATTGAGGTCATTAATATGCTTTTGCAACGTGACTTCGACAAAATTAAGCGATATTGCGATGACTGGAAGTTGAAAATCAACTTTCAGAAGTCGGAAACCATTCTGTTTAGGACGCCTTTGTCTGGGGCCTCTAGGGATACCAGAAAGAATTGGCGAAAGTTCTCGATCGTGGGGCAGCACGGGCAGCCACTTGCATGTCGAAATGTAGTCAGATACCTTGGGATCTGGCTAGATCAATATCTGTATTTTAACAAACATATAGATGTTGCTCTGGCCAGAGCCAAAGGTGCTTTTGCTCTTACAAAGAGACTGTTTTATAACAGCCAACTCGATGCGAGGGTGAAGGTGATCTGCTACATGGCCCTTATCCGGCCTATGCTTGTATTTGGATGTCCCGTGTGGTTTAACGTGAGAGCAAGTTTATTGGAAAAGATTCGGGTGTTTGAGAGGGCTTGTCTTAGGACTTGTCTTCGCTTATACAGAACACCAGAGTCTCAGTACATCAAATTCTATCCCAATGAGGTCTTGTACAATAGGGCGAACCTAATAAGAGTGGACAATTTCGTCATTAAGTTGACTCGAAGGCACATTGCAAGAGCAATGACCTCATCGAACAACCTGATCTCCGGGTCTTTCTACCCCAATTATATGTATCACGAGAGAGTTCGCTTTGACGGTTTTATTCCTCCAGAAGCGTTCCTCTATCTAGATAGTAAAGGTCTGATCCAGGACAGATTGGCGGTGCCGCTAATCTTCCACGTCGCTCGAACAGCTGCGGATAGGCGACTCAACTACGACAGAGACGTCGCACATGGCAGTGCGGAGCGTCTCCGGTTCAGTAGGGCGGTAGGGAGTCGCGACAGGAGGGATGTTGCTCAGCAGCACCAGCAATTTTGGTGGCTAGTTGAAGGGGAGGATGCTTCGTCGTCGAATGCCTCCAGTAATAGATAGCTTCATCTGAGGCAAAGTGGGTCAGCCTAATTTTTTTTTAGCCATGGCCGGCTTACATAGTTTTAGGTAGGATTAAGTTAGTTTTAAGAAAAAAAAATTATAAAAAAACAAAAAAAAAAAAAAATTAATAAAAATAAAAAATGAAAAAAAAAACCAAAATATATATATATACATATATTTGTATATTAAGTATATATATATTATGTATATATATATATATATGTATGTGTGTGCGTACGTATTATATGTAAGTAGGTTTAAGTAGACTAAGATTTATTTTTAGGTAGTCTGTAGGCTTTTAGTTTTAAGTTTTATAAAAAATTAAAAATGTCCATTCACTAAGTTTTTTACTTATAATTTATTTTCTTAGTTCTAGTATTAAGTAATGTTAAAATAAAAATATAATGTAAGATTCGTCGAAAGACATAGTTTAAGTGTTAGGTTTAACTTAGAGTGCCCGCATGGGGCCAGTAAGTTAGAATAAGATTATTTGTAAGTAATTTAAGCTAATTTTTAAGCGTTTTTTTGTTTAGCATATAAGAGTAATTTAAGTTAAGAAATAAAAATGCATAAAAACTGAAACTGAACTGATCGTGCAAATGCTACTAAGGTTCGAATAAACCTATGTGAACTTCTAGAACCAGGATCTAGACAAAGCAAACATGTATTTTGTGTTGATTTGTCATCGCAGGAGTCCTAGGAAAGAAGTTAGAGCTTCAAGAATCTAGATGAACTGCGTACAATCCGCATGAAGAATAAATTCGCCAACATAAGCCTGATAAGCGCATAGACAGACCCCCGCAGATTGAAAAAAAAACTCTGACAATAATTGCTTCTATGAGCATAAAAAAAACTATTTTCTAAGCAAGACATTAAAATCATACTTGGCGATCATCTTTGGGCACACAGTTTTAAGCAGAGCAATCGACTTTATGTCGGGGCAAAATTGTATAAGCTGGGTCACCATAGCACTTACTGTGATGAGTGATGACGTCGAACGCCTACAACTGTAAGAGACTGCTAAGCAGTTAGATTCAAGAAAGTCGAGAGACGGCATTTAATGACTAACATACTCGTAAGTCCAAGTATAGTATGAATTCTGTATTGCACTTTGTTGTACCCTAGAAGGCATTCTTAGCATTGGCAGCGCAACACATTGGCAACAACACGCAACACTCTTCCTGGAAACAGGTTTTTTTTTCATCATCATATAATTCTGTATGTACTTTTGTAATACACAAATTTAAAGATACAGAACAATGTCCTTCGTTCCTACAGAACCACCCCGAACGATGTTATCCTCATTTTATATGAACTGAATCTGGTTCTCCCCATTTCACCACTACAACAGTAGAGATACCTCCCTATTCCTTTCAAAGGCTGTACCTACCAGGGTGTGTATGGGTGGATGAGCTCCTCTATACAATTTTACGTGTTGCATCTGGTACATGTCCTCCGCATTCTCCAGAGGAAGGGCGACTAATGAAATGATGATGTGAGCGACACCATGGGGTAAGTGCGCTTACGACGCTGTTCAGGAAGGGGAAAGAAAAAACACACCAAACCAAAAGTAAAGCCCAATGTGCCACTACGAGTACACACGAGTATACAGAGTCGTGTGTACCATCGAAGCTAGCAAAGCATCTTTGTATTTGGTCGAATCAGAGGGGAAGAGCGTCATATTGTGTACGCGTATGATGACGAGTGTATGAGATAGAATATCCCTGCAATCTTTAATACAAATGAAGTTTGTATTGCAACATTAACATGGCTTGACGCAAGTATTACACTTATGCACCCACAAATATTACGCAACAAAACACTGAACCAAAAAAGTAAAAAAGCAAAAAAAAATTAATAAATAGGAAATAAAAGTAAAGACAATCTATGAATGTATCTCAACTTTAGTGTAAAATTATACAAACGGACCTGTGGACCTCTACGTGTATAGGGTGTGTACAGCGTTACACTATGACAAAAACAGGGTAATGTGGTATTCGGGTATGGCTCAACTGTCTATAAAGGCTATTTACACCACGAAGGAGATTGTCGTGTGTACGAGCGATTGAATACGTACAGTGTAGGTCGTCTAATACGGATATGGAACACATTCAATGGAAAATTCGAGATGTAGAATTCGGAATAGGCTAGCATAAGTCTCGAGCAAGGAGTCTACAAATAATGTAGTGACTTTCTCTACAGAAAGCCGGTTCAACTTCGATTGTAGGTATAGTTGTACCCTCACATAGAAGACCGACGCGACATACAGGTTAAATACAATACAATGTCGATGGGGGAAAAAAAATAAGAAAAAATCTGTACGAGTATCATTGCGCTCGATTGCCACTGTAGAGAAATTATAGAACACTTACTCGCGTACCCGTACCTGCCCTCGAGCAATCGCATCCATACTATGCATGCGTGTGTAAACAAATTCAGGGTGTGAAGATGTTAAACGAATATCCACGGATACGTTTGTTGTCCAGGTCAGTGCATGGCGGTGGTATCAAGTACTATCACAGTTAAATATGACTTGCTTGACTATTACTACGTACCTACCTGAATGTGTGTTAAGTGCTCTTTTTGGCAAGTGTGTTTCTGGGCGACATGCACATACATACATATGTATGTATTCAACACAAACTGGACCATGGACCATTTTAGATATTGGTCTTCTTCCTACATTCCCAGCGAGATCTTGACCCTGTACATTTCTGGAGGAAGTTTTGCAGGAGTTTTGTACAAATAATCTTTGTTTGCAAAAAGGTGGTCTTGGCCTTGATCGGGCAGAAAATAAGACTGCAAGGCAAAGAACTGTTAACTGATAATTACTATCAAACTTATGTGGAAAAGGTAATACGAGTAGATATGCCCTTTTATATTTTTTCCAATCTGACTTTGGAAATCTATCAAAAGGACATTTTCATCCGAAGCTTGTAGCCTCATAAACTCCCAGAGCTACTAAAAACCTAAACAGTTTTGTTTAGTCGCCTTGAGCTTCAATTGCTATATATGCCTATATGTATGTACGATAAATACTTTATAATATATAAAAAGCATACCTACAATAGCTAAAAGTATTTTCTTCAGTTAATAAAATATAAGAAAGGTTTATCACAACAAAGATTAGGATTTCAGGCCTAGGTGATACACATTTTTATATCCTCGACATTTAATGGGGTTTTGAGCAACATCGAGCAAGGAACAGTATCTCAGATACTTGAAGGTTAGGACACTCATTAGCCAAATTTTACTACGAAGGATATATGAAGATACTAGCTGTTTTAAGCCAACGATAATTAAAAGTCTCATGAATAAATTTATAATACTTCTAAGCAATGAACTCGGGTGTTACCTTGGGTTCAGTATTGTCTTTGAATCTCTATAATCAGTGAATACCAAATGCTTCCTTATTCTATTATTTATTTTTAACCTGTGATCACAATAATGACATCATAAACAGATACCATCTGAATGAAGCCCAATTAACTACAGAACGAAAAAAGCGCGAAAATACGCCAAAAATGGAAAATGTATTCAGTTTGCCTTCGTCGAATGAATAAATACTTTTAAAAACCATTTCGCACTATTTTTCCGATAAAGTTTTCGTATATGATTCCAATGATATAACCATTTATTTATTTAGTTAGATGGCACTACAGACCGTAGTGAAAATGTGATTCAACCAATTAGTTTCATCAGATCGCTTCTACAATTTGGCTAGCCTGATCCAGTAGCGTACTCCTACAACAGTTAGTTGAGGTCCCTTTCTAAGTAAGTTCGCCATATAAGCAAAGACTTTCTCGATTGCGTTGCCTAACTTACATATGTGCCCTTGAAACCGGTGGATAAAGGATAGGATGGATAGGATTACCGTAGTACCGTAGATTATTGTGGAGCAAGGAAGTCTAAAATCGCATTGGTTGGGCCCTATTAAATCGTTAATGAAGGAAGACTGATGCCTTTGTAACTGGTGTAGTGTAAAGGATCTCAAACGATGCTGAATATATTTTATCAAGCACACTTTCCTCCAACCACATATTGTAAATTTATTTAATTTTGGAAACCTTGGCTTTCACCACAAAGGTGCAATACCTCATCCAGCTTGACGGCGGAATTTATATTTATTTCCCTGGTCATCTCCGCAGGTCTCTTATACTTTTGGTAAACTTTCCGAATATTGTTCCTGGAGTAGATTTCTCTCCATTTCCTCGATCTTATTCTCGCTCATAGAGCGCACTAGACGCTGCTTCAAATTGCAACCTGTTTTGTAACATTCGCTCTGCATGTTGGTCATTATCATATGCATAGAAGTAGTGCTGCAGTTATTCCTGGCTCGTTTGAACTTTTCTCTGTTTTGCTCTATCGGGTTGGTCATGTCTTCATCTGAACAACATATGAACATACCAGTAATAGGTACTCGCAATCGAAAAATCTCAGTAATCGGCATAGCCTTGAATCCACCCCCTACTTTAAAACTAATCCAAGTGCAAACATCTACCACAATCGCTTACTAACTTTCAAAAATTAATTAGATTTGCTGTAGGGTGTTACTGCTTTCGTTTAGAAGGTATAATGCATAGACATTTAACGTACAGTAAAAGTTAAATTGTCCTCAACATATTTTGACAAATGGTTGCCAACTCAACTAATTTAAATTGCAAATTAATCTTCGAAACCTGGTAAGGTATGGTGAGGAACTGCTCAAAGCTATTTCATATATGTATGTATGGATATGGTATACATATGTGCATTAGTGTTTTAACGTGCATACGGATAACACTTCAAAAATGGATACCCAAATATGAATGGATTCGGACTATTAACCAAATTATCGAATATTGGTATCAACCAACCAAAACAACCAGGAGTCCGAATTCTATTTTCCACCACTACATTAGAATTTATGTGAAACAGGAATTATGATACCACGGCATTGTAGAAACTGGGATACAGTATACGCAACATTGTGTGAATTCCAACTGTGTCTGCAAGTACTCGTATTCCAACCTACATCAGCGTTTAGCACGAGCTACACGAACATAGTACAGTGTGTACAATAAGATTGCCTCCACCACATGGAAATTAAAATGGGGTATACTCTCGTAGAATACAAAGAAAATTCACGTTATTTCACTATAATACAATTTTCTTCTATTTAAATACGAAATTTTCGAAAAATTCTGACTCTTGAAGCTAACTGGTGTTTCTGATGGCCTATTCCAAATTTCACATACAAAAATCCTCCCAACAACATACTAACGTGTCAAATTGTGTGATATCACACAATTGGCATATTATACAAGATACCACCAAGGGACTAGGCATCTTTGTGTGCGGACAGGAAGTGTGTACACTCGGTGACTCACTTAAAATATCATATCTAACATGTGTATATGTTGCACTCGTCTATTTTACTCGACTTGTGTAACAACACGTCACTAGTACACATAACACCAACCAAACCAACTCAGTGAACTGAGCAATTGCTTTTGTCGGTGTTGCAAAGGGGTGATGTGCAAATAAACAGCACATGGTTCGATCGTCCACGTGCCACACTTACATTTCGTATTCATTTATACATACATAACTGTGTTCTCACAGTAGGAAGAGAGCCCTCTAAAAAAGAAAAAAAAAACTTTAACTGAAACCAAAAATACACAACAAAACACAATAGCGAAGGCAACCACCAACAAAATGTTCTTTAATTCTGTGTGCTGTGTTATATGTACTGTGTGCTGTGTGCTGTGAGCTGTTTGCTGTGTGCTCTGCACTGTGTGCTGTGCACTGTGTGGAATGGGTGATGGGTGCTCGGCACTAGGGGCAATGTGACCAGAATCTTTGTTTTCAATTAGTTTATACCTCTTAATTGTGAAATGTCAGATTTAACCATGAAACTCAGTCCATTCATACTCAGAAACTCATACGTTAAGCCTTCAATAAAATCTGTAATGATTGGTCATAAAGGGTAAATCCTGAACGACAAACAGTCCGGACACCAACATTGCGTGATCGAATTTGCAACGCAGAGAAACATTGTCATTGCCAGCACAGGTTTTCAACTCCATCTCATGGAAATCTGACAGTCTCCAATTCATCACACTTTCAAAAATTCAAATCATGGTGTTATCCACCGAACGTTAGAAACTTTACGTAGGCACATTGCAATTGTGAAAGACTACTCTAGGGGTGATTAACAAATGATGTAGATTGTTAGCCTATCAGTCCAGTCACTAAATGCAATAATCGTCCTTCCATCTTTGTGCAGACTTTTTCAAAGATAGATTCTACTTTCGAAGATTTGGCATTTTTCCTTCTTTTTTGGGTTTCGGTGTTGGTCACAATTTGAGCTCAAACATTCTTGCGTAGTAGTGGATGAACTTAACCACAGCGCCACACCAACACCTAGCACATGATATATCTAAAAAGTTTAAGCGAAAGACGACCGTAATAACTGACCCGACAATATTGAAAAAAATCGAGTGCTGAATCAAAAAATCAATACTTCTCAAAAGTATGTACATTCATTGTCTAATGTTCAAAAGTATCCAGTGAATTTATTGTAAAAGAAGGCAAGCAAGATAAAAATGCAAGTTCTTACTTGAATTCTGTTGATCGAGTACATAAAAAGAGTCGAAAGCATGAACACAGCTTCATGCTGGTTCTGTTTACTGCATCTTCACGACAACGAACTGGTTCAGATGACTCGTGGATGGCTTTTTCAAAGAAATTACTAGTTTTTTGTACGGTCGAGACCTTTCATCTATTACTTAATTTAATGAAGAATCTTCTTAGAAAGCAGATTTGTGACGACGAAGACCTCAAGATGGCGTGAATTGATATTTTTTTTTAGGTGAGGAGGACGATTTATTGACACATTGAGCGCCCCTCTAAAGTCACTAAAACTACCGCTTCGGGTGTAATTAGATTCACATGACAATTATAACAAGTTCTTTAGATTGACGAAGAGTTTGTATGGGACCAAACATATTGCATACAATATATTAATTCAGAGGAAGATGAAAACTCTTCATAAAAAACACAAGGTTCAGAGAAAAATAAACAACGTATCTTGTGAAGAAAGTCGAACCAGATAAGTGGTTAATTAATTCATAAAAAAGATGCTACTCTGGATATGATCCTTAAAAGTATTACCAAGGGATATAACAAATATGCTAAGACTTCTAATAATAATAAGCAAGGATATATTGCAAACCTGGAAAAACATTTTCTGGAATCAGTGGATGTCGGCGTAATGTACCATATTTCAAAGATTTAATAGGAAAAATCAAAACCATTCACCGGGCCAGTTCTCACCCTCTGAAACAAAATCGCTTTTCAAGGCAAATACAGCGTCAATTTGCAGGCAGTCATGTTGGATAACCACCTAACCGGACCAAATCGGCTTACGCCAAGTCTAAATTCTAATCTTTACCTGGTGTTTTTGAGGAACGAATTACCAGAGCTACAGTGTTTTGCACTAGATGCGCCCGAATGGTTTTGCTTGATAACAAAGCCACTTAGCCAAAATTGTGCTTCGACAATGAGCTTTATTTTTTCTTTAAATCATATTTAATAGAGCCCAATGAACTTGTTCTGTCAGAGAGTTCTATTCCGAGCAAAGAAAGAGCCAAATCAGTGTTAATTTGGGTGCATACTATCATATACGGACGTATTTCGTAAAATACGGCACAGGGATATTTGAGATCTGAGGATAGGTCGGGATTGACTAATTCCGTTGCCTCCAAGATCAATAAATTGTTATTCCTTCGAGATGGATGCAACTTATTGAGCTTATCATTAGAAATGATATTAACTAGTCATTGGACACCAACGTACATCGATACTTCTCTTTCCTGACAAATAATTTGATGATGGTACTCGTATGTTAAGGATTTTTTGCAAAGGAACTAGTAACATTTGATAAAACCGACATAAAGAAAGAAGCAACTTACATATATGCAGATTGAAGGATTAAATCGTAAACAAATAATCACCAAGACTCGCCCGATCTGGCTTTCAATTTATTATTATCAAGATGCCTGAAAATCAGGTTAAATGTAGTTAAGACTATGGTGCATTTGCGAAAATCCTTCCGAATTTATTTGAAAGAAAAGGACAATCTTTTGCAATCAACCCTCCAATACATCAAAACAAACAAAACAAAGGCTTGGTACATGCGTAATTTTCAATCGCTTCATAGCAGTCACAAATGGACCACAACTTATTCCAATGCATGATTCAATACACAATCCCACAAATGTCAACAAAGTGTCGACTTAATCATTCGTACAGGCTATATTTTTTGTACAAATTTTCGATGGCTTTGGGTTACCATAGATACTTCGAAATAATCTCTATAGATCATCGAAATTCAACATTGGGTAATTAAACTTGGGTACCCGAGGCTAAGCTTTGCCAACATTTTACTAAAATGCGTTCTATTTATACTGTAGACTTCAGAACGCGCTGCTAATGAGATTTAGTATGGGTTGTTTCTATGAGCACACAATTATACCATACTTCAGATGTTGGTTATGTTATCTCATCTTATTGCAACCTTGTAACACAAATTATATCCGTAACTATAAGAAAACAGAAGCTTCCATATTTGATATGCATTGCTAATGTACCTACAAGTTTCTATCCATATAAATATGTGTTCGTACAAATTCCATTCTGGCCACACTGACAACGTATGCCGACTGCAATACGATATGCTGTGTGTCTTGTCTTCGCCTACAATGGCACTCGCACTTTCTCACATAATCAGCAAAAAACACCCCGCACAACCGCGCCAATGTGATGTTAGCCGGTCGTGTGCCACTAGGTACTGACACCAGTCTGTTAAAAAAAAAAAACAAAAACAACTCTAAATCAATTAACACTGTGCAACAGGTATTGTGTTATGTTGGTCACTAGTAACACGGCTTTTTAAAGAATTTCTTTAAAATCTGCACCTGACTACGGATGACCTTGAGATATGTTAGGGTGTGTCAACCAGCTCCCGTGCATTGTTACCCCGTCCCGTGTGTAGTACACTCATAACTCGTACAACACAAACTCCATCTATACGTATTTAGAGTTGCTCTTACACCATGAAAATCGATTTAGTGGTGCTGGCTGCTGTTGCTACGTTGGATAAGTAAGTGATTTCGGTGGCGGCAGCGGTTGATGGTGTGGTCGTCATCAAACACTACGGAATCACTCGAGTCGCATTGACACTGTATCTAGGTATCTATAACTACATACCGACGCTATTACTTTGGTATACGTATCTGTACATACTATCGTATCTCTCCAACGGCTGTATGCGGCACACTATAGTTTCTGAAAGAAACAAATAAATAAAAAAACAGAAAACTCTTCTTTAGTTTGCTGCAACACAATACAAGGTCGTTGACGCAAATTCACTTTATAGTGTAGCTACACGGTAATTTGTATAGGGTACAGCATACGAACATGAGCACACTAATGTACTAAAATTTAGTATGTGAAATTTGGAATAGGGTCGCATAGCTGACAGCTAGTGTCTTTGAGAGAAAATAAAAAGAGCCTGGTATAAATGGCTTATAAAAAAAAAGGCTCATATAGTGCCACAGCAACACACACATCTAGGCCGAGCATACATATATGCATATTTGTATGAAATAAAATAAGGAAATATAATATTGTATAATACTGTCTGTAATAATAGAACGCATATCAGTGTGTGAGAGGCTCGGAGGGGAACGAACAGAATTAATCTCACTCTTACACAAAATTTCATTCGCCAAATCATCCTCTCCCCATCAGACCTTACGTTCAACATCTTTATACATATTCCAACCCAATTTAATACTAAAACATTTCTCAAAAAATAGAGTATACAAATATTAAAAAAAAAACACAAGTAAAGCTTTAAAAGGAAAGAATAAAAAACGAAAAAAAGGAAAGTTTATTTTAATAATATTAAACGGAATTCTGTTGTGATAAAATACTCGTAAAGTACAAAAATTTAAGAAAAAAATTGGCAACCACACGTACATTAACCGGGCATGGTGCGGGCGAGTTGCCACCGGTTTAAAATAGAGCACAGATAGGTCGGACCTAAACCCTTTCGAGGTTTTTTGTTGTCGAACGTTTCATAAATAGTATTTTCCAATAAGTGGTAATGTCTTCGTTTTCGTGAGGAACCAGCTTAATTGTGAAACAAATTTTCCACAGCTGGTAACATCCGCCATTGAGAGTCCACTTAAGCTGCTGCATTTGCTTTTTCTCTTGTCGTAAAAGAGCGCTGAAAGATATTATTAATGAATTTTTGCAGTCTCTCATGAAAAGATAGGTGGTGGCTTCAGTGATAAAGTATCCAGACGTTCAACACCCACAACATCAGTGGCTTCAAACAAAAAGTGTCATCGTCGTCCTCACAAGTGCCCTAGCTACGATATCAAAATTATACTCGGCAATTTTAATGCAGATCTAGGAAGAGAGGCAACTTTGGTAGAACTGTCTAAAGTTATACCCTGCACGACAACACCTCTAATAACGGATTCGGGCTAATCGACTTTGCGGCAGGGAGAAACATTCCCGCAACTCGACACTCACAAAGGGACTTGGAGAACTCCTGATCCATCAACCGTTAGCCAGATTGACCACATTGCAATCGACGTATAATGCATGTCCGAGCGTTCCGAATGGCCAACATCGACTCAGACCAGTACCTTATTGTAGCCAAGGTGCGGTAGCGAATATTCAGAACATCTCAAAGGCTACCATGAGGAAGTTCGACGTCCGACGGCTACAATCGCAAGAGATCGCCAAATCTGTTTCCGATCGAGTCTCCCTTAATTTCTTAGGTCTTATGCCGCCAGCTTCAAGTATCGAAGACAAGTGGCAACATTGCCAAAAAGCAATCAGAGATACCAAGCTCTACGAAAGCCAGAAAAACTTTTTTTTCAGGCAACTTAAATCTCGTGAGATGAATGGTTGCCTAAATACAACATCAAGTCAATTTACACTAATAATTTAGTCTCCCCATTAATTTGTTGGATGCCACCCATGGAGCGAAACTGCCATTGAGCCCAAACATCTTTCTTTCTCTCTCTGTCCCATTTTCCGAAAAACTTAACACATGCTTTGGCATCATAAGTGCAGTAGTAGTGTAGTAACTTAACACTTCAGTGCTAAGTCCGTCCACCGACCTGGGTGAAGTGAAGATAGCCATATCTAAGCATAAGTCTAACAAAACTGATGGTGCGGACCGCATAACTGGCAAGTTCTTCAAATATTTATCTTGCGAAAGGTTCCCTTACGCTTGAAGAAAACTGACAGCGCTTAGCCTGTTTTAGGCGCAATCTGCTTGAGGACATACATTTGCCATCCACATACTGCTTATTATAGCACCTTTGATCACTTAATGACTGCGACCAGTTAGCTTCCTACTGTTTGTGAAGTTAATTGCCGCAGTTTTGAAAGTGCACCCATCGCTATTTTATTTGGGATTGCCTACGTTTTAACATATAGCATACAACCAACCACTAGGCGTGATCTGAATGACAGTGCAGCTCAACCAAACAAAGATTCTATCAATACGAGAGCGGAGACGAAACGCAGCCCTCTGTGTAGCGCTATTTATCCTTGCTATCACATAAAGTATTCACAACCAAAGTTCTACTCATTAACTCTGCTTTTAAAAACAAAACTATTAGTTGGTCTTGGTGTACGTTCGTTGTCTTACCAAGTTATCACACTGACGTGCACTCATCTTGTTAAGTGCTTATTCAATTTTGCAGCCTACAATAGATTTTCAAGGGAGCATAATATCGTCTGCATTTGTACGAGTATATACTCGTATATCGTATTTTAGACAGAGGATGTTCATACGAAGTTCAACCATTTTCAGCATAATTTTCAATAGGAAGGAAGCAAGACTGATCGGTCTGACGCACGACTAGCTTCGGTTAGAATCTGCGCCAGGAAAGAAATATCGGGTTTTAACGGGTAGCTCTAAAACTGGTCTGGATGTGGTTCTGCCACCGTGGAGAGAAGAATATATTATAGACTTTTTTTTTTGTCTGTCGGAACAGAACACTAACACAAATAACTAGTCCATTGTTCTACTTGTAAGTTCCATTTCATGGAACCTTTCAGTCTTTCGAAGAAAGGTTAGTAAGCCCTTCAATGGCAAAGTGCCTACAGTACCTGCAGCCTGATGTGAGTGTAACCCGGGCTCTGCTGTGTCGTCATCACTTTCCAGTGATGCCCAGCAGATTTAAGTGCTTTGCAAAAGCGTAGTGCCCCGTTACGATTCCAATAAGTACTATAATCTGCAGCCTTGCCTGCTAAGAAACAGTAGGAAGTTCCTGATTTCATAGAGATGTTAGCAAGGATTCGTTTGATCTGTCTGGAACCTGGGGAGTTATGTCATCTACAGTTGTGTTCATATGAAATCCAACTATCAATGGAAGCCTTAACCGAGGACGGAGGCAGACCTAACGTGAGTTCGGCTCCTGAAAATCTCTCCTCTGAGCCTTGCCTGGCAAGTTCATCGGCAATTTTATTACCCGTTATCCCATTGTAACCTAGAAAACAAACAAGACTCAGTCCACTCAGCCTTCCTATTAAAAGTCGTAAGAGGGTTCAGAGAGGCTGTAAGCGCAGCTTGGTTTACTTTGTATCCTCATAACACGTGTTGAGGCATTATAAGTGTATTTATACCCACTTGAGTGTTAAGTACTTTACAAAAAAAAAAATGCGGGTGTGTATTTCCGTGTGTTTTGTGTAATAAGAAAGAAACAAAAAAAATTTTTTTTTTGAATTTCGACGTTAAGTGGGAGAGAGAAAAAATGGAGAAAAATAAACGAAACCCTTGCAGTCCCTATAACGCTGCTGCTCTTTGTCATTAATATTATGAATTATATTCAATCGTTATTGAGGATGTATTGCTGCTGAATGGATGGTTTTTGATTCTATTCCATATTTGTTGCCCCCGAAATTGATATAACCTATCTGCATTCGACGAACGAGATTTCTCTAATCGCTCTACTTACCGCACACATGAGCAACCACAAACTGAGGTACTCCTTGTAGTCCAACAACACCGGCTCTCCTATATTCGTTGATGTACGGGTACTTTGTTTCGAGACGACTTTCGCCCGTGAAAGAAAATATCTGGAAATCTCGTCGAAGAAAGCAGCTGTTCCGGATTCAACAGCTTAAATTTCGACAGCTAAAGTGACCTCTTGAACGGACACGCCGAAGTTGTTGCCGTCTTTAATCTTCAGTATCAGGAATTAGATCGAAATTGTGTTCGTTGAACATGCACGTGGCCAATAATTTATTGAGTTCGACAATTTTCTCAGGAAAGGCTTGAAATATCAAGTACTCGGCCTTCTTAACCCGATTGTCTTTGTAGTCTTGCACGCTTTTGATTCTTTCGTTCAGCATTCGATTAAATCTCTTTGCAACGACGGAATGAGTTTACTTGCAGCGACAAGCGACATTTTGCTGTGATAAATTTCAAAATTAAGCTGGCGCATCTTAAGTGAACACTACACTTTTGGTAAAAATCTAAACGTACTAGGTCTGGCATAACCTCCTGCGATACTTTCTGTTAAGGTAAATACGGCACCACGGATCGCTCCTTCATATACGGATTGACTTACGCCTCTACTGGGGTAAAGGTACTAGAAGCTGCAATTATGAGTTCTTGTACTTTAAGCATTTTATTACTGAAGCAGTTTTCGTCCAACATCCAACTACTAAAGTCGTATTATGAGTACAATGTAAAAGTTATTTGTTAAAGAGTTTTAATGAATATAATCGATGTAATCAAGCGTTCTAGACTTTTTCAACCTGAGTAAGAAATTACGAAATTATAGTGATAATGTACGAGTATTATGTCAGATTTTAAAGCCCTGCTTACAAAAGAGTGTTGAAGTTTGCAAACTTGGGCAATCCCACAAGTAGAGCAGTTACAGGTCAGGCACGTTTAATCCGTGCATTACTGCACCACAGGATCTACTCGTATGTTCAATACCCAGGCAATACATTAAAAAACAAAACAAACAAAATTGTTGGAGAAATTAAAAACTTCTGCTCATGAAGAAGTATCCCATTCTCTCCTTGTTTGTAATCGATAAGCTATATAGTAGCCCTTGATGCTTATTAGATTGGTGCTTTTTAGCTTCTTCTCTCATTGTTTTACTAAACAAAATCTCGAGCACTTTCAATCTAAAAATTCCAATTTTCATTCAAACTTCGGGATGTATAATACATATCAGATCACACATCGATAGCACGATCTCAGTCCATTATTTCTAACTAATTTGATTCTTTAAGTGTAACCTTGCTTGTAAATTTTGTATACAAATGGGTTTTTTAAAACGAATTCGTGAAATATCATATTTTACATGGCTCGCCCTTGAAAACGCTCGCCCTTGAAAACAAGTACACAATAACTAATCGCTGAAAAATCTATTAATTATAGGTATCTTACACAAACTTCCAATTCAATTAGTGACCACTTATCTAATCGGAAATTACCATCCCTCGAACATATTCATGGAATTCCTGCAATATCAGTAAAATACTAGTTAAGCCATTGTTATAAATAATGAGAATGGTATATTACGAGTACAAAAGACAACGATAACCATCATCTAATAATGCAAATCACATTCAAGCTAACTACACAGATACATACTCGTATGTAGGTACTTACAATGGCATAATCGCTGTGATTATTTTATGATATACCTATTCAACGTCCATGACTTTCAATTATATGACATGGAATACTCGTATTTATAATGAATGAAAAACCTTACTGTCTATGAATTTGTTTTGGATTTTACTATGTCTAATAACATTCTCTGAAGTACACCAATAACTCGTATTCGCATATGCTGATAGAATTTACCCAATTCAATTAATTCTAATTTAATTATTATATCAACATTAGCATGAACATAAAAATAAATTTTGAATAATTGAAGAAAACAAAATAATAAATTGCTACACGAAAACATTTAATGTTTGCCAACTCAACTAGATGAGAAGCACAAAGAAGGAACTTTTGCTACGAAGTGAGAAAATTTAATATTGTAATTGGCTTGATTGACTCAATCAAATAGCTTGCCAGATTTAAATAACAGTCATGACTGAGTTGAGAATGAATTTTTTATGAATTTTTCTACAGGATGGTCAAATAATAGGGTGATCCCATGAATAAAAATGCTATTATGGTATGTATAATATTCTTATTCTCTTACTTCTCTGCTTAAAAAGAAGATTTTGGCAGCAAATTAGCACGTTTTTGTGTGATGTGCGATAGTGGGAAAAAGTATCGGAAAAACCAACCCGCCGTCATCCACAATGCAGTTAGGAAACGTGACAGCAACCTGCGTTTATGGTTGGACTTTTGAATACAAAATATTCACACTGGCATGGCTATTATCGTCTCATATCACGTTCTGTATACATTTTGGTAGTATATCTTATTTATTTTCTTTTTTTTCGACAAATGTATGTGGGTCATATATATGTACGCACTGTGACTGATTCTATAAAAGAACCGGGTGGTACACATAGAAGAAAGCATATGATGAGGTTTTTTTTTTTTTTTTTTTTTCTTATGGTGAATATACGAAACAAACATGTACTCACAGTTCGTCTAACTTCCCTAACATTAGCTAAATACAATACCTGGCTGCGTACGAGAACCCCTATACGAATATGGATAGCGTACAACACAATCTACTACAGTCAGTGCTCGATGTTTTTGTACCACAATATATTTTACTTTACTTTGGCTACATGAACTTCTGTATATATACGGACACAGAATGGTGCGTCAGGTTTGTATTTATAAGGTCTTCGCTCTTGCCTATCGTAATAATATACTTTACTCGTACATTTGTTGTATGTGACGTATACAGGGAAAAATTCGAGGCTTGGTGTCTCTGTGAATGAATGCAAAATATCCCCTACTTCCTGTACACACGAGACATGTTTATATTTTTTCCAATTCAATACGAATACAATGGCAACAAGAAAATATAGTGTTGAAATTTTGAATAGGTTACCATGATGCAGCAGTAGGCTGCAATCTAGATTAACTAAAGAGGAAGTTGTTTAGTATCTAATTACATGAGCTGGGCATTTCAATAATTACTAGGCGCTTGTGGTTTTTATTTATTACTCTTGTATTATATGTACCTTACCAGACTTGGAGTTTGAAGGGAAATCCTTCCTACCTACCCTGTGGTAATATGCTCCCATTACATGGCAATTAAAATGATAAATAAATGTTTTTATGGAGAATATTTAATCACACAAGATACGAGTAGGAATATTTCATTTCATTTCAGAGCTTCCCCTTCTTGTGTAATGAGGCACTATGTACGCGCTTTAAATATATGTAGATATTAGTTAAATAAATGTATTGTATCTGATAAATTATATGCGAAATATACCTTATGTTATGTGGAAAATTGTTTTTTCTACACAAATGTACAAGATAAAAGAACATGACAAGCACAATATAAATAACAAATAGATACTTTTAGACGGTTATGTGTGTCGTCTTGTATATTGTTTAATCGAAAAAAAGTACTTTTGTATGTGCATTAAGGCATAGGGCGACATAAGAACCAGAAAGCAAACGTTTCATAGATACTAGCGACTGTTAAGATATATGGTTGGCAATGAATACACCGATTAGGAACGAAATAATATGTATAACGAAAAACAAATGCATATGATTATTATTCCTATAAAAATGTAAGAGAACGTACATATGTAGACGAATATATTATATTTCCATTCTAAGTTTTACTCGTATGCTATACACTAGACTAAATAGTTTTCCGTCTCTCTCGGAAATTATGTTGTGTTAGAAGCTCATATGTACGGATATGCTAAGACCAACGTAAACTACACATGTTATGTACGAGTATCTTGTTGGATTCGTATTTAAAATCGAATTCGAATTAGATTCGTATTTGTGGAAGAGGCCGATGTGTTTAGTTAATATAGATGGTTATGTGGGCTCTAGACCACGAATGTAGTGTTCATATTAAAAACCACAGGTATGTGCTAGGTATGCACTGTATTTGTTCAGATTCAAATACAACCTATTTGAGTGCTTATAAATCGCATTTCTCCACGAAACCGTAAGATATAAAAGAGAAATTCCCGCACGTTCAACGTTTTGGCGGTAAAAATTCTACAAACTTATTCAAATTTTCATTAGTAAAGTATTTTTGAAAAGATTGTTCGCACATTTGAGAAGGTTGGAAAAGTGGCAGATATCTTAATATGAATAAGATCAACGTCAAATTGTGGAGTTGAATGTTATAGAAGTTGCATATGCGATCTAGCCCTAGCAAGAGTAAACTATTTATTTTTTCACCGGTAAAACAAATAGATTGCATAAATTGCCTTCGGCCGGGATTTAGTTCTATTGGCTATGATTCCGGCTCCATCAACATGAACTTTGTTGATCAATTTGAAACAATTTCTGGTTGTAAGAGTGGGACCTGCGTAACAATTGCTCGGTAAACTCAGCAGAGCATCCTATAACTTGCTTTGTGTCATCAGCGCAACAACCAAATTCGCAATGAAGTGCTTGCCTTAGCACCCAGTATTGGTCCCAGGTAACTGAATGAGTTGAACCTAACTCACGTAGGCTAAAATAGCAAGGGCATGCCCGGGCGGTAAAATTATACAGGTCTACGCCGTCATAGGGCTAACAACCCTATACGGAAGAGACTAAAAAATGTGACTACCCAACTAATGTCCTCACTGTTGATGGCCTTAGTAAACTTTTAAAGGAAAATAACCTTCGGACCTGCACGTGGAATGTTCGGAATTAGCTGAGTTTAAACTGCTTTTATGCAAACAACACGGCCATCCAGGAAGTCCGATAGGATAGACCGGAAGAAAGGAGGATGAAAAATTATGATATATATTATGGTGACTGCTATAGGCAGAAGAACCAGCGCTTATTGGTTTTCGGATTTGCCATATGCGGCAGACTTAGGCAAGACGCCTTGAGCCTCCGATACGTGAACGGTCGTCTCATGACAATCTGCATCAAAACTAAATTCCCTTAGTTTAGGTTAGCATTTAAGAAACATATACACACTCGTATATCAGTGTATACAAAGGTGTATACTGATATATGTATATGATTGTGTATAATGTGTAGGTAGGCTAAGGTTTATTTTAAGTTATATATTAAGTTTTTTTATAAAAAATAAAAAATTATGTCCATATGCTAAGTTTTTGTTAGCAATTTTTTTTCTTAGCTTTAAGTATAGTAAATAAATATTAGTAAAGAAAATGTAAATAAAGTCGAAAGACATAGTTATAAGAATATAGAGTAGCTTAGAGTGCCTGTGTGGGGCCAGTAAATTAGCATAAGATTGTTAAGTAATTGTAAGCTAGCATTTAAGCATTTTTTGTTAGAATGTAAGAGTTAGTGTTAAGAAAATAAAATGCATCTAAAACTAACTAAAACTACTAAATTCCCTTACACAAACCTTTTTTTTCTTATTTTTTTTATTTAATTATTGTTTTTTTAGTTATTCCATTTTTAAGAATTGAAGTTTTTGTTTGTGTGGTATGTAAGCACATAGGTTTAAGAAAACGCTCAAAAGTGTGATTCTAAGCATAAAATAGTAAAACCAATATATTCCTTAGTAACGGACTGAATTTGTCCCTTTCTAATTTAACAAATAAAAATATATTTTATTGAAACAATGCATTTAGCAAATTGTCTGTTTTTGATTGAGCGGTCTGCTTATCGATGGCATCCGTATCGCGGTCATATTCAATATATTCGTTGTTCTCAACTATGACAAATTCCTTATCCATATCACTTCTCTGTAGACATATCGTATATTATGCACAATAGACGATGTAATAATGTATTTGACGATTGAGGTGGGTTTCAGGGAATCAATATGGAGTCTTTCAAATAGACCATAAATCCTGGTCTTCACTGATATTGAAGTCAACTAAAACAAATGTTTGGATCACTTAATGAACAAAAACTTTTGTAAATAAAGTCAAGCTAACGTGAATTGATTTTATTTATTAATCCTGATCTTCTTAACAGCAGAGCATCGTAGATAGAGCGTGCCTCACCGGTGTAGCAGTACAAAAATTCCATTTTATGATTACATACGAGTACATACACCTTGAAGCAGGACGGAATGAAACCCCTTTCCATTGATGGTAGGAATTATGTGAAATAACTGGGCTCATATTGGTATATGTGAACCATCAATTGATCCAATAATTCCTATAATTAATAAGTTTAAGACATGAATAATCATATATGTGATTAAAAAATAATCAAAATATGTCAGTACCTGGAAAGCGAGTTTTCCTCAGATAATACGTGAACGTTATGGCGGCTTCTTCTCTAGTGCGCCATCTAATGTACTTTTTTGAACTATTTAGTTGGAGTAAAGTATGATAGTTACTGGATAAAATTCTCTGAACATTAGCAATGCTCAAACCAAATCTGTCAGCAATTGATCTAGGTTACACAAGTGGTTCCAAAGACATAAAAAACATAAATCAATTATTGTATTTATATAATGCATTCTAAGTTTCCTAAATACCACAAGAGTATCATCACCTGTTTCTATATCAGCTTGAATATTTCGAGGTAGAATCGCATCTGGATTGATGTGGAAATATTGCTTAAGCCTTTTATCCGAAAAACGTTTAACAACGTCTTCCGCATAGTTGCTATTTTTTACTACAATATTTTCGCAAAACTATTAGTTTCATTATCTTCGTCATCACTCTCATAGAAAAATAAACTAAATGCTTTTTGTACAATATTTGCACCAATTGTGTCCAGACTTAGGTGTTTAACAAAAGCAAAGTGTCCCATCACGACGCTAGTAAGCAGTCTACAGTCGTTTGGTCTATTGGCAACCCGAAGGAGTCTTTCCATCTGCAGTTATCCCCATATGAAACCGGACAGTCTTTGAAAGACCTAACCAAAGACACAGGTAGTCCTAAACTGATAAATAACCGACACCAGCGCCGCATCCTAAATTAGTTTTGGAGCCATCTATGAAAACACATTTTCATTTCCTTCCTGGCTCAGATTCTGGCCGTAACTATTCCTGCCGATGAGTTAGTGTATGGCACCTGCCAAGTCATCTCCCGTTTGACGGGTAGGCCATCAACTCTAGCAACTTTATTAGATTTTAGTTGTAAAATTCTTATTTCTCTTCGTGTGTACCAAAACGTGACCTTATAAGAAGTATGCTCTTTCTTGTAAGTCGCCTCATAAAGAAATCGATAGTAGAGAAACTTCCGGCTGAGCATATCAGCTGGTTTTGCCATGTGAAACGAAAGTCGTTGGAAAATTTGGTGAAAAAAAGCAATAGCGGCTCAAGTTCCAACCAAGGTTCAAATAAGAGGCAGAAAAATAATAATTGGATCATGCATATGGGAAAATATCAGCAAACTCTTGGTCTAACTAACTAGGTAATGCAAAATTGAGTGGCCATTATATTATATAAATGGTCCAATAACGGCGCTGTAATAATATAAATACGTGGGAGAAATATGCAACATTAGATGCAATTTTAAACGAACATACGAGTATTTCAACAGTTAATAAAGGAAGAAGAAGGTCCAAGTTGAATAGAGGAAATTTTTAACTATCATCATCTGGATTGGATGGTTTGTTCTGCCTGACCATATCGTGCCAGTTGTACCTGTCTTTCAAGATCCTCAGCATATGCTGCTATTATATTACTTTCTTCCTTCGTTTTTGCAGGACCTAATTCGGGCTTTATTTGGAACCAATTTTAGAACTTCCTTTCTGCAATAGCGTCCTCGAATGAGTGCTTCACTTGATCTTTCTTTTGTCCTCAAAAACGATGATCAACTCGCCCCATCTGGTGATACAGCTCCTAACTACTCGTACTTTAGTCCTTCTATGCAGCACAGTTCTGCAGCCTCGCCATGGCTTTATAGCAGACTTCAGTACTTAATGGTGCCAGCATAAGGTCTCTTAAGAGATTATGAGAAACTCGACCGGCTTTAGGTAGCTCTTCTATTTACAGCTGTTTGACGTCGAGCTTATTAACAGTATTTCCTTATCTTTGCAATATCGCAATCGTGACCACAACAGGAGTTTCGTTACGGTAAAGGAGAAAAACCTAGCACATCAGAGGCAGTATCTCTATTGTATTTATGGCAGCGCTGCCACTGGTGCTTACTAGTTGATGCTGATGCGAAAGACCTCCTCTAATTTCATGGATGTACAAGTCCCATTAAGGAACAACGGTCGGGAAGTTATTCATCCCACATCTCCCAACCCAAAGGCCTAAAGCGCATAGAGCCAAGAATTAAGAATTCTTGTTTTATCGCTTTTTAGTCCTACTACTCGAGTCGCATTTCTCATACCATGAAAGTATTCTAAAGATACTCGATGTTATTCTACTCCTATGAATGTAAAAATAATAAAAAAAAACTTTATCCAAAGCGTTAATGGAATTTTTTACTGTCATCACAAGTCACTGCCTTTCCTTTCCATTTAACAAGGAATTATTTTTATGGGACCTTTCGCAGATACTCGCACCTACTCCAAACTGCTTGATTGCATGTTGCTGTTCATAATCGGTCTCATAAATATCTTGCAGCATTGGCTCGATTCATGAGAGCCCAGTTTCATCGAACGTTACACATGCATATACTCGTACTTTTTTTTAATAGACTATGAATCCACTAAATACCATGACCAAACACCTGTAGTCGTCATAATCAAATGTTTACTAGTGTACGAGGGAGCACTTGGGCGTATGTTACAGTCAACAGTCTACAGTCCACACCACTCTTATCAAGTCCAGTATTTGCGCCGCGAATACTCGTACTCGTACTCGTATTTTAACACAGAGCACAACTATTAATAAGAAAAAACAGAAAAATAAAAAAAATAAACTCAATATCAACACCAAGCTGGCCAGGCCAGCAAAGTAGCATCACACATTTCTACATATGCCGCACCGCATGTGTATTGCTATTATCCATAAACATCTGTAGCAATGATAATACCAATGCGATGACTAACATATGCAACACTGGGACTAGATAGATGGTGGTGTTCCCCAACACCGAAAGTCTTGTTCTACATCTGTTATTCTGTTATACGATTACTGAAGTACTACTACTAGCTGCTGTCATAGTGACAGAATGTATTGGGATACGTAAGTATATACACCTAATGAACTAGTCCATGTGACGTATGTGGTGAGCAACATTTGAAGTTTTTCATGTGTAATACGTCACACGTAAATGTAGGCGAGCTATGGAATACGCAAATAGAAAACACAACAAAAAGAAAAGCATTCATGGGGTGTGACCACGTACGTAGAATATGCCACTATAGTTTGCCGACACGGTTATAGATGTATTTTATTTTTGAAGGTTAAGCCGCATAATATCCATAACCTTTTGGTATGGGAAAAATTGTGTTTTTTTTTTCGTGCTGTAGTATGGATTTTCTACTACGTTTCGGTTTCGTGGGTTAAGTTAATAGTTACAGATGCGGATACACTAAACTCTCTACCCACAGTGTCGTACGTACACACTGGGAAATAGCAGGAGAATACGGATACATTGTGCAAGAATCGGGAATATGGGTGAGTGTTGCTTTCAATACGTAGCATAGAAAGTCTTTGTATTAAATTGTATTGTATGAAGGAAGTGTGAGTTTGTTTACTGTACATATGTAGGAAAATATAATACAAGTTCATTTGTATTTTTATTTATGTGAGTTTTTTGAATAGGCCACCATAAACCTGAAGCAAGGAGAGCCTTTCACAGGAGAAATTTGCAATTCACCCGCTTAGCCAGGCACAGGAGAAATCGTATAGCGTAGGTTGGATGAAAAGGAAATTTCAATGAGTCTCTATCATAGAGAACGTACCTTCCTGGATGAGAAAAAGATTTTATTTTCTTCAAGAAATCAGTCATATTGAGCAAACGATGACACTGATTTCAAATTTAGAAACTCTTACCTCTGTCTAGGATCGGCTACTAAATAGGTGTATTTTAGAATTTTTAGATAGATAGATAATTATTTTATTTTCATAGTTAAACATTTACATTCATTTTCTATTGATTAAGCACAGCTGACACAGAGATATGATTATTATAATCTTACTACTGAAAGATACATTTTGTTCTTAAATGCTTTATCTATTGACAAATATGTTCGGAGGAAAAACTATAGGAAAAAAACATCCAGGTAAGTCTATTATATATGAAATTTTTAAGTTTCAGAAACAATATTATCACAGGAAAAATGAGTAAAACTATATAAAACTATATAAAACTATATAAATAAATAGATAATGAATTCGATGACTAAACAAATACATATGCAAAATAATAATTTAATAAATGAATACAAATTTGAAAAATGAGTAAATAAGTATGTAGATTACCAAATAGACAAACAAAATTAATTAATGTGCCAGATAAGTAGATAACTAACAAATAAACAAGTTAGAGTGTTGTAAGCCCGGTAACTAGTGTATTTTCGACGAGTAGACATTTCGTAAAAAACTTCTCATTGAGAATTTCGATTCTTCTGGCAACTTTAATAACGCCAGCTTTTTCGTGTATGATATTACAGTTGAAAAGTCCCAGGGTAAATTCAACATATATTTCAAAATTTTGTTCTGTGCTATTTGAAGTTTTTTTATGTGTGTTTTGGCACAGTTACCCCATACAGGAGATCCATAAGTAATCAAAGCTTGAAAGATTACCTTAAACATTATCATACATACACGCATACAAAGCTAAGTCATCAGCATTTAAAGCTACCTGGCACTTGGGAATGACAGGAAAGTCAGATATAAATATATTAAATAGAGTTGGTGCCAGAACCGATCCTTGGGGAAAACCAGCTAGCACAACTTTAGGGGAAGAGCAGTCTCTGGCTAATGGAACTGAAGTAGTTCGATCGCTCAAAAAATTTTGTATGATTTTTGTAAAGTACACAGGGCGACCAAAGTTTATGAGTTTATAGATTAGACCGTCATGCCAAACAGAGTCAAAAGCTTTTTCTAAGTCCAACAATACAAGACCAGACGATTTTTTCCTCTTTTTTGTTTTACTTCCCTGCAAATTCTTAATACTATGACGTTCACGGAAACCAAATTGCATTTCAGGTACAATGTTACTATTTTTCAGAAAAACGTCCAATTTCAGTTTCTAATATTTTGCTGCATTCGTTGAGCAAGCTAATTGGTTTATAGCTGTTAGAATTGCGTGGATCTTTTCCGGGCTTGAGCAAGGGAAATACTTTAGCATTTTTCCAGTTTATGAGAAAATAATTGGAAATGAGAAACTCAATATCATTTACGCTAATAAGCTCTTCGGAAGGGAATATTGGACTTAGTTCGTTAAATGATGAGATTTCACTATCCACCACAGATTGCTTTCGAGAAGTAATATTTCGACTTACTAAGTGATTTTTTAGGAAGACGTCGATAAGAAGCTCAGATTTTCCCGCACCATCAATAATCAATAAACCATTTTCTACCAAACCGGAAATTGGGTTATGTTTTTTCCTGATTATTTTATTTATATTCCAGAAGGGTTTGCAGTTGACATCGAGTGAACTAAGTTTTCTATTCCAACTGCTGTTTCTAAACTCTGTAATCTTCAAATCAATTAATTGTGTAAGTACCTTAATTTCTCTGAAATCATTAACCAATCGATATTTCGGCTATTGCCTTCTATAAAAGATCTTTGGCACACGGAACATTGGAACTGCAACTAAAATGTTATCCTTGATTTTGGCCTCCAAGAAATTGATTGACGATTCCAAGTTAATAGGGCAATTGTTAAGAGCACTAGAAAGGCGATATCGAAAAGCATCCCAATTTGCTTTATTAAAGTCTAGGTATTGCACATTAAGAGTTTTGGGACTAGAGAGAATATCATAGATGACTGGGAGATTTTCAGAACTTAAAGCGTTAATGACGACAGGTGGACTTAGGATACTAGGAATGTTAGAGAGAAAGAAGTCAAGAGTAGAAGAAGTAAATCTTTCTGCAGAGGGCATATAAGTAGGACTAGGTGGGTACACAATTGTAAAGTTATTTGAAGTCAGAAAATTTTCTAAGACGTTACCCCACGAGTTAGCCCTTTGACAGCCCCAATTGCGATGTCTACAGTTTAAATCACCGCCAATAATGAAGTGGTCATTGCTGATCAAACGTCTCAAGTCATTTTTCAAACATCTGGCTTTGTAAGCGTTAGATGAACCTCCGGGAAAGTAAACAGAGAAAACCTTTAATTTAAAGTTATTTTCAAGTGTTATTTCAATGCCTATATCCTCAATGACTGTTGTATTTACCCTGGGTAGTATGGTGTGATCAATACTTATTATTACTAATATGGCAACTCCGCCACCGGTATTGTTAGTACGATTAAGTCTATAACACTTATAATTGTACTCGCGACAAGAAAATTTTACTTTACTACTGAACCTAGTTTCACTTAACAAACATATATCAACATTAAAATTACAGACAAAGTTGAAAAATTCAGTGCATTTTTTGCGAATACCTCTTGCATTCCAACACAAAAGCTTAATCTCATTTAGTGTATTACTTGACATTGGAAAATAAATATTTACGTGCAAGCTGTGCGATTACATTAAATTACTCAAATTTAGATTTGCATTCTCCAAGTTTAGAAATCCTTTCCATTGTAAGAGATGAAAGATCCTCTTGGGAGAACAGAGAGTTTTCCGCAGATGAAGAGCTTTGTGGGATGAACATACGGCTGGATTGCACTTCACGTTGTGGAAGTTGTGGATGCTGTGATGGTGCTTGCTGATGACGTGTCTTCAGCAGCGATGGAAAGTCATTCATGCTGATGATGTTGAAGTTTTTGGCAGGTGAATTTGGCTGCATGTGAGTGCGAGTAGAAACACGAGAAATTGTGGATTTTGCTGAAAGTTTTCCTCGGATTTGTAAATATTTTGTTCGACTTTCGCATGCAGTATCAGTTGACTTATGATTGCCGCCACATTTGGAGATCGCTGTGGATGTGCAAGTATTGGTATTGTGGTTTCCCAAGCAATTGCTACAACAAGTTTTCACATTGCAATGTTTTTCTCCGTGACCAAACATTTGGCAATTGTGGCACTGAGTTAATTTGGTTTTTGGGCGGCGCTGAAACTCCCATATAATTTGTGTGCGAAAAATCGCTTTAATATTTTTTTTAAGATCTTGTAGACGAATAGATCCATTTTCAAAATACACGACATATAAATAATCCACAAATTTTTGGTTGTCTTTCTTGATCATTTTGACATCTCGACATTTCAAACCAAGAGAAATTAGTTCATTTTTAAGGGATATTACGGGAATCTCATCTAAAATAAAGAGAACCACTGCGAATGATTTTTCATCTTTAAGGTCATGCGAGAAGAATTGGCACGCGGTATGGAATGAGTCCATTGATTCACAAAATAATTTACTCGTAATTCCAAGTGAGATTTTCCGTATGGAGTAATCGTTTACTTTCAATTCATTCAACAGTTGGTGCACAAATTGACTTGTTTTTTGTAATATTTTTATAGGAGGAATCGAATTTTTTTTTGAAGGCAACTGATTGACACTCGAAGACATATTGTCTTCGGGGTGGGAATCAAGAATGCTAAAAAAAATTTTCACTTCGCAACATTGTAGGAGGATTGGGTCTCCTATATTTATTCATAGAGGACGACGAGTCCTCGAATAAATTAAAGCCGCGCTTAGCTACCTTGATATATGGTCCGATTGGGTTAAATTAAGGGAGAACGGGAGAACGAGAGCAGATTAACACTAGGGAAAACACAATGTTGACCGCTCAATTAATAATTAAGTTAATGAAATTTTTAGTATGGGGAAGGAGGTAATAAAAATGTTGAGGCGATATAGAAATCTGCTCATAGAAGGCAGATTCAAGCATGTCAATCAAGATTCAGCCTAACCTTCACTGAAGAACCTTAGCATACATGTTTCCGGTGCTACTTTCTGAAGACTTTTTATAACGGCTCATGGAGTAAAAAGGTGCAGAGGCTCGAACCAAAACAATCCTATCCATCGGATCTGCAAATAATTACATTGAGCAACAATAGAAAAACTAAACTAAGTTAACCTGGAGCTAGTACTCAATGTTGAATGAAGAAACAGCAGAAGAACTCCCCCCATTAAATCATCTTCTTGCATTCATATTTAAAGACCAGGTCTTTACAACTAGCTGTCAAAGCTGTATGAGGGTGCAATTCACGCAAGATTTTAATTTTGCCCCTTTTGTGCCGCAAAGTCTTGTCAACGAAACAAAAGAGACAGCGTGCCAGCTGAAAATTCATGGAGCGCTTCACGAAAAAACAAAGCGTTTTCATAGTAGAACAATATTTTAAAAATATTGAAAGTCTGGTTGCTACAGTTTGCCATTTTGGTATAAAATATGGCCGGAATAGTAATTGAACTTCATCAACTTTGAATAGATTAACTCAAAAATTCAAGGAAACTGGATCAATTAGTGATCTTATACACTCTGGTTGTCGTTCAATACAAAACATCGAATCAATTAGTGAGAGTGGTGCTGAGAGTTCAGGAATATCAATTCGGCATCGTGGTCAAGAATTAGATATTTCTCTACAGCCTATTCCCACGACAGATTTGCATCTTCATGCATACAAAGACCAATTGACTCAAGAATTGAAGTTTACTGACCAGGCATAGCGAAGAGTGTTCGTTGAATGGATTATGGAACAACAACAACTGTGTTCTGATTCTTCAGCGATGAGGATCATTTTCATCTTGACGATTTTGTTAATCGTCAAAATTAGTGAATTTGGGGTTCAGAATATCCACGAGGATTTTGGGCTGTATGCCCACATTCGGACAACCATTCTTCTTTGAAAATGCGCTGGTCAGCCAACAGCAGTTAATGGTGCTCGCTATTGCAATATGATAATCCAGTTTTTTGCGCCAAATTACAAAATATAGATGTAGGTGATATGTGGTTTCAACCAGACGGTACCACATGCCATACAGCACAAGAAACAATTCAATTACTGCATGAATCTTTTCCTGTAGTTGTGTAATTTCCCGTTTTGGTGATGAGAATTGGCGGCGCAGATCATGCGATTTAACGCCGTTGGACTTGTTTCTTTGGAGTTTTTTTAAGCTCACGACTACCCACGCTTTGAAGGAGCAAACTGAGTGCTGTAACAACGAAACATTTACAATATACAAAACTGTATTGGAAAATTTCGACAAAAGTGTGCGTATGTGCAGGCAAAGCTGTAGCGGCCATTTACACGATATCCTTTTCCATACATAACTTTATGAGTCAATAAAAAATCTACAATTTTTGATTAAATGCCTGTGTTCAGTATTAAAGACAGTGGCAACATTACCAAAAAGCTATCCTCAGGCGGCTAGCTTCTGATGTGCTGGGTTTCACTAGCATACCACAACGAAACTCCTGGTTCCACGACGAGTGACAGCAAGCACATGCAGCTAAGAAAAAGGAATACAAAGTAGCGCTGAATAGAAGACTAGAGCTGCCCACGAGCCATGCGAGCAGAAGAGGATAGACGAACATCTGCTTCTCAGGAGGAAAAAGAAGAAGCATGAGAAGAGCGCGGTCGAGGAAACTGAGAGTTACTACTCCAAGAATTAGATTAGGAAGTTTTACCAAAATGTAAAAGAAACATGCCTCGGACACAAACCTCGAACCGAAGCCGGTAGAGACGAACAAGGTAATCGCAGTGGATGCTGGAGATTTGGAAAGAGCATTTATGTGGATTCTACAATATAACAAGACGATGGAGAAGGCATGCTGCTCCATCAAAGTCGGTAAAGAACTCACCGAGAGCTGAGATGTCAAAAAAGGATTTAGACAATGCGATGCGCTGTCATGCGACTTCTTTAACATCATTCTTGAAAGGATAGTGGAAAACTCACGCGCCAACACAAGAGGAACAATCTTTCAGAAGCCCGTCCAGTTACTCGCATACGCCGATGATATTGACATGCTCGTAATCGGAACAAATTAGCGTGATGTTGTATACTCGCTTACGCGAGTATTGAGATGGAAGTGGCGAAGATCGGTTTAACGGTCAATGAGGGCAAGACCAAGTAAATACTGTCAAAAAGAAAGCACATCCAACATCAACGTTTCGGACAGAACGTCACCCTCGACAGATATAACTTTGAGGTAGTTAAGGACTTTGTCAACCTATGCTCCTCTATCAATTCTCACAATAATACCAGCATTGGAATCAAACGAAGAATAACTCTTGCCAGTCGCTGCTCCTTTGGACTAAGAAGGCAATTAATTGACACAGCCCTCTCTCGAACTATAAAAGTTACCCTATGTAAGACCTTAATAATTCCAGTCCTGCTCTATGGTGCAGACACATGGACTTTATCAAAAATGGATGAGGGTGCTCTTGACTGTGGATGAAAATTCTTCGGGTGATTTTCGGTACCGTCTGCATAGACGGTGAGTGGGGGAGGATATACAAAGACGACGAACTGTATGAGCTGCACAGCGACATCGACTTAGCGACTGAGGTGGCTGGGTCGCGTAGCCCGAAAATTTTTCAAAAAATTCGAATCTTTGGAACAGCGCATTAGAGGAAGACTGCGAGTCAGGTGGCTCACGCAAGTGGAAGCGGACCTCAACCAATTTAGCGTGCAAAACTGAAGGCAGCTAGCAAAAGATCGAACTGGCAGAAGACGTTTGTTGGTTGAGGCCCAGGTTCATCCCAGACCGCAGCGGCACCTTAAGTAAGTAAGTACGTTTCTATTAATTACTTCTTGCGTGAATTTTGGTACTCCCTTTATAAAGCAGATCTAACTGCTTCCAAAAAATAAGTGCGATGGAATGTAACGGGTATAAGGACGAAAATTGAAAAACTGAGAGGGAGATTTCAACCGAGAAGATAAGCAACGGCTATTTGTATTCGGAATTGTCAATAATGGCAAACATAGGGAAGAAGTCTTTAGCTTTAACTTGTTCCAACAAGGCTATTGATATATTCAAGGCAGCGGCAGATTACGTTGTGAAGAATATGCGCCAAAATAATATTATCGGACGATAGCAAGCCAGACGAATGAAACCTAAAAAAATCCGCAAATTCAAAATCACCGCCAACAGACTATATATTTTTTTTGGTTTTAAGGCCACCTATGACAGCGCAATTGGGAAATAATTATACAAAGCCATTACTGATTTCGATATACTGGCTTCAATTGTCCGCCTTTGCTGGTAAACTATGGAGGTAGCAAGATACTCCTTGAGGATGGAATATAATTTTACTGAGAACTTTGATGTTACAAAAATCCCCCGAAATGGAGGATGCTCTGTCTTGTGATTTCTTCACATTTTACAAAACTCGCAAGCCAACACCAGAAGCTCAATCTTGTTGTCTGTTTATACAACTATGAAGAAGACATAGATATTACCGCCGGAAAACACCGACTTGCTTGTAAGTAAAGATAAGTCTGTCCGTAAACGAACTAAGATCGAAGTGTACCTTGGCATTGAGAAAGAACACACAGCATCGAAGTCTGGGAATAAACATCAATATGATTTCATGGTATGACTTGATGGTATGGTTTCAAGAACTCGGCGAAGAGTAACTTTTACGAATTGCTGTTTTTTGGGAACAGAAGAAGCCCTCTCGGATGACCAAAATATGAAACATGATCTTTCCAGTCGTTCTCTATGGCATAAACACCGAGTTTTTTTTTTAATTAGCGCGCGTTCATGTGATTTGAGTACCCTTAAAATGTTTGTACACAGCGCGGGCAAAGAAAAATGAGGGAGGAAGAAAAGAGAAATACCGATGTACATTTGTCTTAAATGTTTGCAAGTTATAACGACTAGGAAATAGAGAGTTCGGCAGGGCATTCCATAAGCGAGTTGTACGGCTTATGAAAGAATCACGATATTTCAGAGTACTTCCGAAAGTGGGCATACTGATGAGCATTCACAGCAAGATGGGTATTACGATTGAAGGTTGAAGGGGCGGAATGCTACTGGCGATTTCTATGGACCACTGGTCATGGAAATAGCCATAAAATAAAGTGAGAAGGGAGACATTACGTCGGTGTTCAAGTGCATCAATTGACTGACTGATATTAGTATCACATATGAGTTTTGTACCCTATCTAGTAGGTGCAGAGATGTTTTAGGAGCACCTGACCAGATGTGGGCATTGTACTCCAGTTTTGGGCAGGTGAATGTCTAATATATTGAGGCTAGATCAGAGGGGGTGAAATATTCTTACATCGCTTGAGGAAACGTAGACATTTCGCAGCAATTTTCACGACACCGTATAGATGGTCATTCCAACGTAAACTATCATTGACACACATACAGAGAATGGAAAGTTTTTCGGTTTAGAATATGCAAGTACCATTCATAGATAATGGTTGCGTATTTAAATTTCGGTTTAACGGCAGCAGACAGCATTGTGTTTTGGAAATATAAAATTCTACTCTGTTGGTAATTCTTCAATTGATTATGCTGTTAATATAATATAAAATACGCTGCTGTTCCCGTTCCATAGCCGAAGAGCACGAACGTGAGTCTGGGAATGAATATGAAAAGCAGAGAGTACTATCCTTAGCAATATATTGGATTAGAAGTAGCAAACAATTAGATTAATTAAATCATTAGATCAACAAATTAAAAAAGAGTGTGAGAGATAGAACGGAGCCCTGCGTCACAACTGCATTTATTTTGTGAATATCAGACTTGAAACCATCCAAGACAACTTAAACGTTCCAAAGGGTAATTTCTAATCTATTCGAAAAGATTAGAAATCCCAAATGCATTCATTTTCGACAAAAGAACCTGATGCCAAACTGTGTCAAATGCTTTAGAAATATCGAGTGCAACTATCTTCCTTTTGCCAGATTGATGTAGGCTTTGCTACTGGGCCTGTTGCTACGAAGACTATACTGCCGGTGATTGATAAGTTTTCGCATTTTGAGATATTTCATAAGCTGACGATATCAGCGTTTCCATGACCTTGGAAAGAGGGGACGTACGTGCAATGGATCCGTAGGAAGAGAGAGAAGAAGATTCACCTTTTTTAGGGACGGGCTGAACAAATGCTGTTTTCCATTTGCTCGGAAAGAGTCCTAGAGATTAGGATTGATGAAAAAGCTTACGCAGTGGTTTTGCCAGCGGGGAAGAACACCTCTTCAGAAGAAGGGGAGGTATACCATCTGGACCAGCGGATTTGCGTATACTAAGATCTTTAAGTACTCTTGCTATTACACGAGTGCGAAAGTTGAAGATTCGACGCACCCAAGTGTAGGCGGGGACAAAGCAAATTTCGGAAGTGTTGAGCCGGCCGCAAATTGCGCAGCAAGCAGATTGGCCTTGTTCAAAGAGCTGACAGCTGGAATGTCATTGTAAATGAGCGTTGCAATGAAGCATGAGGCGGAATTTCTAATGTTTTTGACGAACGACCAAAAATTGGGACATTCTACTATAGTACTTTTTTCCTCTGTTGTTGGTTGTATTGAAATTTCACATGCTGAAGAAAGACGTTGTTGTCATACTTGTCTCGTTTTAACTTTTTTCGGTTTTCTTATGTCGGGTTGGTCTTATAGGACCGAGAAAACATTTCCCTAACCCTGACAGCCCGTTTACAGCTCGAGTCGTACCATGCCTTTTCTTTTGGTTTGATACTCTTCATCCGATGAGGGATAAAGGATCTCATTCCAAAGAGAATGGTGTGTGTGATTATATCAGCAGCGGCATTCACGTCATTATCGAGGAAACATAACGACCAGTTAAAATTCCTAAAGCAGCTGTTATTGATATTCTCCTGTTGCCATACGGTTCTTTTAGGAATCTTTTCTCTAACTATGTGGTTAATGTACGAGAAATTAGCTGACACAGTGGTCCGATGAGCCATTGACTTGTAATGTGCTGGTGAGAAGTTGAAAATAAATCCAGGGTGTTGGCGATATGACTATCAGCGTCTGGAATACGTATGGGTTAATTTACAAGCTGGGTAGAGTTATTTTCCGCACATCTCAACACACCGTCCTTCGGGTGTTGTCTCACCAGAATATCGAAGTCACCAAGAGTTGTGTATATTGAAATCGCCCGTAATAATGATTTCAGTATGAGGATACAGGGATACAATTCTTTGAATGGAGTCAGACAGCGCATCGAAATCGTTAAAGGTAGAATTGCCATACAGTGTGGTCATATCTACATGTTAAGTTCTTTAAAAAAAAGCAGTAGTGTAAGTTATCACCTTACAAGTTTATTTCGCCAAAATTCCACTCCCACGTAAATTCATGCAAATGCCGGATGCACTGCACATGCCGTTGTCAGACACCTAGTATCATCGCACAGAATATTTCCCAAGGTGCATTATTGCTGACGCTATGTCTGCAACTGAGCAAACATCATTTCGCACCTTATAAATAGGAGTACTTAGAAATAAGTAGTTGAGTTCTAATTTAATCTTCACGTAGTGTTAAGCTACTTTATAATAAAGTTGGCATTTAGCCGCAAAATAAAAAAAAGTATTTTTTTTTATGACAAATAAATAAATAAAGATTTAACTGGCGCCCGAACAGTGACCCACAGGAGTGAAGTAAAAATAACGGTACTGTAAAGACCTCAAATAGTTCTGATTTTTGCGAAAAAGTCCCTTCGTAAGTGCTCAAGTAGCACGGACGAATCGTTTACGAGTGTGATTCTCGCCGCTTAACAGACTGTTAAAATACCGAAAAAAAGAAAAAACTCCTGTGGTGTCCATCGCGAGTGTTGTGAAAGGTGAACTTAACAAAGAATCATCAAGGGCCCCTTAGTAGCCGGTAGCAGCTAATCACTCGTCTGCCGGAGGAAAAGGAAGCGCTGCACGCTAACCGAACGACGATCCCGCAAAAGTCAGGACTAATGTATTGCCTGCAGATTGTAGTATTGTAAGTTTAGTTCTAAGAAACAATTCAAATAAATCGAAACATTAAAGAAAGTTCATTAAACCAATCAAGTTAAAAATAATTAAAGAAATTATAAAAGAAATTTACCATTACACAAAAACCATGTTTCATAAATGTTTATATAATAATCAAATAAATTGTATACAAATACTCGTAAGTCTAGATAATAAGTAATTGTGTGAAGTGCTTAGGAATTTAAGGATTTTAAAAAAGAAAATTAAGTCTTTTAACGTAGAAGAAACCCTAATTAATTACATTTAAGAAGTGTTAACATTTGGTAATCTTTATTCTCTTTATTGTTCTTTTCCTTTATTTTTTCGAATTAAATTTATTTAAACATGGCGAATCCCAACAATGTAGTCAGACCTCATGTTCTTAATGTTCCTACCTGGAATCCTCAAACCCCACGAGGCTTTGGAAGCCCTCATTACAGGTGTGGTAACTCGCGTTCTTCAAAACGAGGGACGTCAAACTATTCAGTCTTTTGTAAACCCCTACTCTGATCATTTCTCTGGCGTAGACCAAACCATTAATCTAGAATTTAGGCAGGATATTTCTGATTTAGACAAAATACCCGATGTAGTTCGATGTCTTAAGGAGTTCAACGGTCGAGCAGGAGAATTCAACTCCTGGTAGAAAAGCGTAGACCGAATTCTGCAAATCTACGAAAGCGCTAGGGGAACACCAAAATATTTTGGGATCCTTAACGTAATAAAATCGTAGGCCAGGCTGACATAGTATTGTAATCGTACAATACTCCGTTGGAATGGCAATGCATAGCTCGTTGTTTGACAATGCACTATGCTGACAAACAGGAAAGATGTAGTCATGGAAATCCAAATGACACTCAAGAACAAATAATTGACTACACAGACATCCATTATAGACTGAATCGCTCTTCACTGCCCTAATTCGAGTGCTAGACGAAGAGTGGAGAAATTTTGAAAATTTTAATAGACACTGGCTCTAACAAAAACTAGATTCAGTCGGCATTTATCTCAAAATCCTTTCCTAATGAAAAACCCTTCTACGCTAATTCTATAGGCGACAATATTAAAATCAGTCACCACGCGATGGTGAACTTAGTTGGTCTTAAGGATACGAAAATTAATTTTTTCGTCTTACCTACACTTAAATCTTTCCATGCTATCTTAGGAAACGATAGCTTAAAGCTCTCTATAATAATCCATACTGATGAAAATTTTATGGTAATAAAAGACAAGGTTAAAATTTGAGTAAAGCAAGAATCCTACATGGCAGTCAACAAAATTGATATAAGAACGGACCACATGAATGTTGAGCAAAAAAACAAAATCAGTCAGTTACAGTAGTTCAGGAATTTCCGAATTTGTTCACAGAACAGGATGAGAAACTAACATTCACTACCACAGTAAAAGGTGAGATTCGCACAACCTCAGAAACTCCAGTGTACTCAAGTTTTATCCCTATCTAATGGCTGCAAAGGATGAAGTAGGAAAACAAATCAGCCAGCTGTTAACAGATGGTATTATAAGGTTGAAGACGGTCGCCCTACAACTCTCCTATATGGATAGTACCAAAAAAAACTTGACTCTTCTGGTGAGAAGAAGTACAGGATGGTTGCCGACTATCGGAAACTGAATACTGTTACGATTTCAGATAAATATCCGATACCCCAGATTAATGAAGTCCTTTGACCTTAAAAGCAGATTCCATCAAATACCGCTGAAGAAGTCAGACATTGAGAAAATAGCTTTCTCAGTAAACAATGGTAAATATGAATTTACAAGACTTCCTTTGGTTCTCAAAAATGCACCAGCCATTTTCCAATGAGCCCTAGACGACATTTTGCGAGAACATATCGGCAAAAAATGCTTCGTTTATATTGATGATATTGTAGTCGTCGGAGAAGATGAAGCTACGCACTCTAAAAACTTAAGGAAAGGTTTTGAAACGCTAGAAAATGCGAACTTAAGGGTCCAGTTGTATAAATGTTCATTCTTTAAAGAAGAAGTAGAAGTTTTAGGATTCGTTATTTCCACGAACGGAATCAAAACGAATCCAGTAGGTAAAAGCGATAGTAAATTTCCCTTGCCCAAAAACTTTGAAAGATCTCCGCTCTTTTCTCGGTCTTTCAGGGTATTATCGCCGCTTTATCAAGGGATACGCAAATCTGGCGAAACCCCTTACATCCCTTTTAAGAGGGGAAGGGGGACGAATTTCGAAGAACTCTGCAAGTAAAACTCCAATTTGTCTAAACGACGACGCAACCAACGCAAAAAGTAGCCATATTGAGCCGTAGACAGAAGTCGTAGATCGTATATGTACGAGTATATCAATCAAAAACAAAATCAGTCAGTTACAGTAGTTCAGGAATTTCCGAATTTGTTCACAGAACAGGATGAGAAACTAACATTCACTACCACAGTAAAAGGTGAGATTCGCACAACCTCAGAAACTCCAGTGTACTCAAGTTTTATCCCTATCTAATGGCTGCAAAGGATGAAGTAGGAAAACAAATCAGCCAGCTGTTAACAGATGGTATTATAAGGTTGAAGACGGTCGCCCTACAACTCTCCTATATGGATAGTACCAAAAAAAACTTGACTCTTCTGGTGAGAAGAAGTACAGGATGGTTGCCGACTATCGGAAACTGAATACTGTTACGATTTCAGATAAATATCCGATACCCCAGATTAATGAAGTCCTTTGACCTTAAAAGCAGATTCCATCAAATACCGCTGAAGAAGTCAGACATTGAGAAAATAGCTTTCTCAGTAAACAATGGTAAATATGAATTTACAAGACTTCCTTTGGTTCTCAAAAATGCACCAGCCATTTTCCAATGAGCCCTAGACGACATTTTGCGAGAACATATCGGCAAAAAATGCTTCGTTTATATTGATGATATTGTAGTCGTCGGAGAAGATGAAGCTACGCACTCTAAAAACTTAAGGAAAGGTTTTGAAACGCTAGAAAATGCGAACTTAAGGGTCCAGTTGTATAAATGTTCATTCTTTAAAGAAGAAGTAGAAGTTTTAGGATTCGTTATTTCCACGAACGGAATCAAAACGAATCCAGTAGGTAAAAGCGATAGTAAATTTCCCTTGCCCAAAAACTTTGAAAGATCTCCGCTCTTTTCTCGGTCTTTCAGGGTATTATCGCCGCTTTATCAAGGGATACGCAAATCTGGCGAAACCCCTTACATCCCTTTTAAGAGGGGAAGGGGGACGAATTTCGAAGAACTCTGCAAGTAAAACTCCAATTTGTCTAAACGACGACGCAACCAACGCAAAAAGTAGCCATATTGAGCCGTAGACAGAAGTCGTAGATCGTATATGTACGAGTATATCAATCAATCGTTCCACATTTTTTTAGAAGAAAAGATGATAGGTTTATAGGTGTGAGGTCTTTTGGCAACTTGGGAACATATTCCGATTTCGGGAATGAGAACTACATTAGTATTCCTCTATGACAAGGTAATGTGGAACATTTCTATGATTTCTCCTTATGATATTCTCAAGCATTGGCAGTGTGATAACTGAAGTCATTTGTAGCTCGGGAGGTATTATACCATCTGGCCCAGCAAACTTGTATGGTTTGATTTTAGTCGCGGCAGCAGTAGACTTGCTAAGGTTGTTACTGGCCGTGAATAGCCAGGTATATGGTTCACCACTTGAGGTCGTCCAAGAGACATCGGTTCTTTTCAAACAGCTAAGCATCGTAGAATTGATGAAGAGGATTTTTCTTAGCCGCGCCACTGTGGTTTCTGTTATTGTGCCAAACAATGACCTCCAAGGTTGTTGCTTTGCCTTCCTCAAATAATTTTTAAATATTTTGTGGGATTCCTTATATTACTCTTAGTTTGTCACTTTTCTTGTGCTTCTGGCTTGGTTGAAAAGATTCCTGCATGCGTATATAAGCGATCCCAGTGCTGATCAACCAGTGCAGCCCCTAGGGTGAATAAGAGGTCAAGAGAGAGCCATTGCCTGATTGAGACCCAGGGTGAATTCCTTGACTTTCATGTCATGTTCATTGGTATTACATGGGCAACTTGACGTATGACGTACTTCAGTGTATTTTGTACTGAGTTCAATAAAATATTTTAAGAATTAATTAGAGTGCTGAAATAGCGAGGGCATGAATGAATCCTCTATTTCATCCCTTACCCAAAGCTATGAGTGGAGTTAACTCCCCGATTACGTGAAATTCCATTCTTGCGAAACAGCTAAGATTGATTGATTGATTCATCCTGCACATTAAATACTAAACCGGCCACTTGCAAGCGAATAACTAGATTAATACAATATAAAAATATATCACCTGCTATGGTGACTGTCCCTATCAGAATGACTTTTGGGCTGGGTGAGTCCACAATTGACTAAATACTCACACTACGTCAGATTTTAAAGAAAATAATAAATAAGTCCCCATCGATGCTAATCAGAATTCAAACGGAAAGTTGCACTTTGACCGACCAGTACAGGCCACGCTGTTGAAAGCAAACTAATCCTCTTTGGAAAGCTTTGACTCTTTGGATTGGGTTTATTAATAGGGCAACCATGTTGGTCAAAAATATGCACAGAGTGGCATTTCAAATGGAATATGCAAAGTCATTGCAACGTAGTGGTTCGAGAATTCTTTAGACAAGCTTTTGATAAACCTAAATACTATGTTGGCCTTATTGATAATATTGTGGGTATAGAAGTTCTGTCACAGTGCAATGGAAGTACTCGTATTAAGCTCATCCCTTATCAAGTATATTTCTTAGAAACTCGTTTCGGTTATCTCGCAGAGGTGGTAAGAAGACGCTCATATGATTCTGGAAATTCTCATCTCATCGGGACAGTAATTATTTTTGAATCCGCATTGACAAGGTTTAAAATTATATTTTTTATCAATATGTAGTCATTAAGATGATTAACCCCAAATTTATATTTTGAGGGACTCAGAATGTTGCTTAAATGGGGTCAGACAATTGGAAACTGGGAACGGTTCTGTACTACCGGTCTTCTAGATATAATTTAATCCATCTGACAAATTTTAGTTGAAAGACAATGTTTTTCTGTATTAAAATTTAGGAAGCAGGTGAGAAATGTTGATGAACACTTTTCTGATTTCGGTGACAATTGCATCAACAACGAGTCAGTTGAGTAAGTCAACATGATATATCTGTTATCGGTGGTGTTGTTAATTCATTTGATGGCTTCGACTCATTTGGCACCACGGATTTCCCGCAGCGCAGCGTCCTGTTTCCACTAATTTTTCAGTCAGTGCTCTCAAAATTAAGGTTGTCGCTTGACGAGAAATTAGAAACTGCATGGTCTGACTCACGCTCCTGGATAGATCTCAGTGCCCTTTACATTCATATCATGGGATACACTCTCACAGCCATCTTTGGTTTAAACAGAAATAGACTTTGATAAAACCCGCACTGCATCGGCTCCCTTTGATTCTAGTCTTATGTATTTGCATGTCTTGAGGCTGAGAAAATAATAGGAAATCCACTTTCCGTTTGTCTAGCAATAGCTTCGGCTAGAATCTGAGCTAGCACAACAATGTAGCCGGGTGTTCTAGGATGGCACCAAACCCGATCTAGGATGAGGCGCTGATGACTTTTTGGAGGGTGACAACGTTAGATTTCGGTCCTCGTTAGAAAAACTTACGTCTGGCTTCTAACCGTAGATACAATACATATATATACATATGTAATCCTGATTCCAATGAACTATAACACGAAGAATCGATGGAGAGGGCGAAGTATTTGCGTTTGTAACCATAGCTAAGCTGCACTGTAAGGTTTTGCTTAACCCTCATACTACTTTCAAATTACCACATGAAATGTCCGGTTTTATAGTAAAAATTTAAAAGCCAATATTTTCCTTACCTTACCTATAGACTGCTTACTGGCGTCGTAACATAGCACTACCTTAGCGTGCTAGGCATAAGCGACACTTGCTGTGGGAGTGATGATGGGACCTGGCTCCTATAGGTTGTAGGTACTCGGCCCTGATGTGGTGGGTAATGCTATTGAAACGTTTGGTTATTACGGTAGACTGAGAAATTCGAGTAACAGCAATACGCAAGGAGTCCAAATATTTGTTCTTTTCTTGAGCTCTCTGGTCCGATAGGAAGTTTTAGTTTGGTTTTTTCTGTTGATGAACCATTGGAGGATAATTCAACCCATTGGAGGACTAATTCAACATTGATTGGCAGCAATTCCGTTTATTCGGCTAATTTTCTTTTATTTTGCTCTGACAAATATGTTCACTGTAGGTACAACAAAATGTAGATGAATCCACTCAATTTTAACATAAACCATTAAACATGTTAAACATAAAAGTGTCCATCATATGGACGTGTGTATGTACATGTGTATCATAAGATGTATCTAAAAGCCATACACGATGATAGAAGAAACGACTATTAGGATTTTAATAAAACACTAATATATGTAGGTATCTTTATCAGTCACGATGACCGCTTTATTTTGAATCTATCTTAAGACTACATTACAATTGATGTTCTTACGTTTGTAAATTCGTCGTGGAGCTACAATGTAGAGTAACGAACCCTATGAAAACATTTACAACATCATAAAAAAATAATTGACAGAGGATTGGGGTTCAGGGTTTGTTGCCATACTCGTATTTATGTAACAACAAATTTAAAGTAGGTTATGTGCGTTCGAGGCACTTAGCATCGGCGCACTTGAATTTTCCTAAACATCTTTTGCTTATGCGACAATTCAAGTGCATGTCGATAAGTCGCTATCGCTTCACTTTTGGTACGCTCGATACACTCGAATATCGTTTTTTTTTTATTTACGTAACAACTGAAGTGTATGAGTTCTCATGCATTCAATTGTCGTATCTTTCTGTTATTTATGTATTAAATAGACGCCTCAAGTGCATGGGTTTGATTGCATTGAGTCGTCGTAGTTTCTTAAATGATATGAATTTAGTCAATGTTGCTATTACGATCTGTAACTGTTATCCAGTTTATCCGACAGCTCAATTTGCGTTGAAGCAATCCACTTTGGTTCATTACGATCGAATAAACACCACTTCAAAGCGCACTGAAATATTCAACTCGCATACGTTCATTCCTGCTTATAAAACGCATTGAAAATTTGTAACCGCTTTGAAATATCATATAAACATTTTCAAATCGCATAGAAACATTTTGTTCTCTCGCGCTCTCATCATACCTCATACATTGTCCAACAAAACATGTGAGTACAGGGCTTATGGGAAAGCTTTTTTTCTAACAGTTGTGCCTGTAGGTGGACTCAATGGCACATTACCACTGAAACACAAAGGAAGCCACTGAACTTTGTGTACAATTGTTGTTGTAATTATTTTCAGATTTAACCACAGCCACCCTATGACTTGCTTGCCCGATAGCCGTGGGCAGAATGATCATAAAATCACCATTCGCCATTACTGCTGGCTGTGCATTGAAAATAATCTCATCAAAGCATTCTCCATTCTCAAATGTTAGCACATCGTTACTGATTTTTCAGTGTTATTGTTAAAAAGCACATGCGATTTGAAGCTTTTGAGAACACAAAAATGAATTTGTGTGTAATAATATGTGTGGTGGTGTTGTCATTTGCGTTTTTTTCCCCTATTTTTGAGAAACCGTTAAAATGTAGTCAAACCATTTTTTTCGACTTTGTATTTTAAATTTTATTCGCGCGCTATTTTAATGCATTGCAACAAAGCAGTGCAATAAGTGACCATATTATTGTTGCACTATGTGCGTTTTAGTGATATTGTGTTAAATAATAGTATTTCAAATTACTCTGTTGTGTCGGTGTTAATGTTGTGTTTAAGAAAAAAAGGATTATTTTCGCGGTGTTTCGAAACTAGAATTCATTGACTGTGCAATTAGTGATCATATTCTGATAACCACTTAAATGTGAGCATTTAAGATTTACAGAGCAGAAGATGTCGATACTCGAAGAGCAGAAGATTTCAATACTTGAATAGCAAAGTCTCAACCATTGATGACTGGAGAGTGGAATCGAATTTTCTAGCAAAATGGAAATTATATAGGACGCTGGATGGCGATGATTGTTCTCGAAGTATGTCATTCGAGTATAAATACTAGCATCCCCAAGATATGCAAGTCAGTTCATCAGTTGACAGTGAGAAATGGCACCAATGTGTGCAACACGTTGAACAGGTTGTTGAGCCAAAGATGTGGGATATGTACGTTTTCGCCGAGGCAGCAGTCGAAAGATTAGTAATAAATATAAATGACGATAGTAGCAGCACTAACTTTTCATCAGACTAATAGATTTTAATATTATAAATTAATGAAGTTATTTTTACTTTAAATTAATGAAATTTTGTATTTTTACATTATACTTTACTATATTTATTATGAATTATATTTTTGTTTACTATATTTATCATGAATAAATGAAAATACATATATTTTTTAGTTCTTTTTTCTATTTTCGGAAATTTTTTTTTTTAAAACAAACTAAAGCGGGGTTAGGCCTACTGGGGATACCCTTAAAAAAACGCGCCACCGCTTGATGGTGAGGAAAAAGATAAATGAAATTTATATCGTTCAGCAATATTTTTACTTGTTTATTTTAAATGGGGAGATGGTGACCCTAAGCGAAATGCTCTTTCTCTTTGTGGTGATTCGTCATATACACCATGGCAACCCTATGAGAGCTTTAAAGAGGGACACATTTATGCATGTTATTGCAACCAGACTAAGAGGCAAATGTCCTATCTTCCCTGTACTGACATCTATTCTTGGATAAACTATAGTTGTGTATTTAAAATGTGAGGTTGCAAACGAAAATTTGGATAGACAAAGAAATAAAAAGAATGTAGGGTAATTGTACCAATTTCCCGCCACCTATAGTAGCGCATTTTCTCACTTTGGGACCCTACAATAAATTCGTCTTATAATATAACATTTGGATTTTTTTTTCTAATCTTTTTGTAAAATTCTTAATCAAATAAAAATAATTTTAAAGTAATTAGTTTAATGCTATTAAAACTGGAATTAGTTTTGTCTTTCTTTTATAGAAATTCTAATTAAACGATTGAAATTAAACACTTTTATCAATAAATAAGTAGGTATGTATTTTTTGTGCCATTATTTAATGTTAATTAATGTTTAATAACATTTTTCTTATACTTGTTTTATTTGGATAATTTAATAGCACTTTAAAGTTCAGCCTTCTTTTGTTTATAATCAACGAGATAAAAACTTATCCTAGTTTACTAAAATAAAGACATTTCTTCCAAAAAAACATAAGAATTAAAAAAAAGGTATTAATTTCAGTCTTTTTTTGTAGGTAGGTAGGTGCCTACATAGCCTACTTGGAATGTAATCAAACAAAATGCATTGCAACAAAGATATACTTAAAGTTCAAAAAAAAAAACCTTTTTCTTTTACATAAACGATAGGTAGGTTATAAGGTTCAGCCTTCTACAATTTTACTGACATTATTGTTAATTAAATTTAATTCATAAATAAAATAGTAATTAAAAATAAACAATTTAACAAAATAGGTAGTTTCTTAATTTAAAAAAAAAAACAATAACAAAACAATATTTCTTTCAGACAAAAACTAAAAGTCTAGCTTACCTACTAAGGAACTTTCAAATATTTTAAGTAGGTACTGTTTTGTACCTACATTGGAGCTTAAGGATATCTCTTCTAGTATAGAAAAATTCAGGTTCCTAGGTACATGTTTATGTATTTGAGTCCATGCAAATATCACAAACGAATTTCACGTGCATAGCGTCTTCATATAGCAAAAACCTGATGGAGCTGCATTTAAGGTGGTACCACAAAGGACAAAGATCACAACCTATGTTTTTGAGACCGTCTGGCTAAAATCGGGCTCGGAAGTTCTGGTGCTCTGAAATCGAGCTCGGAATACGTTTCCGGGTTGAAATCAATAACGTTGGCAAACTGCAACGTGCCATCTTCGTTAACGTCAAAAACCACGTTCATTGACAGTGAAAAGATCGGTATTTTGTGTTTCTTGTTCTTGCGGCGCTTGCTCAGGGCTAGGTCTTGATGTTTCTAAGATATTTAATATTTTAGAGACGCGAATACCAGCATTCTCAAGTTTGTTCTTGATTTCAAGGATGACACATTTTGCAATGGAGAATTTATCCTCTTTAGCTAGTTGTACAGGTTTTATGGCTTCAAATTCTGTAGGCTGTGCAGTAAAGCTTTCCATTACATCTTGAACGCATTTTCCAAAGTCCACAGCATTAGAATCGAATGGAAAAAGTCCGCACTTCCGAAATCCGTTTTTAATGGTTTCTGTCAAATGGTTGTTATTGGACAGGAGTGTTTCTAAAAGTGGGCAGAAATCCTTTCGCGTTAAAACCGTTCCAATGTGTTTTACGTGCCACTCTCGAACTGTTTTTTTTTCCAATCTTCTTTAAGAAGCTTGAATATGCTTACATCAGCTGGTTGAAGAATATGGGTTGTGTTTGGCGGCAAGGCATAGAGAATAATGTTTTTGTCGGCACAAAGCTGGCTTAGTTGTATCGATAGGTGCGATTTGTAACCAAAACAAAAAGCAAAACTGGTTTCTTTACTTTTTTATTATCAATCCATTTGACCACACAGTTAGCAATATATTCGCAGAAGGTTTCACTTCGCATCCACCCCGATGAAGTTTTTCCCCAAAACCAATTTTTCGAGACGCTCATGACAATCGCCTTAGGTGGTCGAATGTAAGGAAAAACCACCAAAGGCGGTAAAAGCTCTCCGGAAGCTGTCATCATTGCTAGAACCGTTATCGTGTCTTTTTTTAGCCATTTGCACTTGGTAAACATTTTTAAAACCCTTCGGAGCTACTACTTTTCCTGGTTTCATCTCCATTCATTATTCTATCTGGATCGAGGAGGATGTCATTATGTCTGTTTTCTATAAGGAAGCTCTCTAAATCATGAAACTACTTTTTAATGCTGTTTTTTGTCACGACGGCTCTTCCTTTTGATATCGTCTCAGCCACCCTTTAGCTTAAGTATGGGTTTCATTTAAAGAACAACTTAAGCCAAGTTCTTCCTGGGCGATTATCTTTGAAAGGGTTATCCCTTTTTTCTGTTTTTATAATTTTTTGTACGGTGTCCAGAAGGTCGTCTTTTTTCAAAGGGAATCCACACTTCGCTACATTAATATACCAATTCGTTATCTGTTTCTCCTCTTCAGGATATAAAATTGTACTAGGTGGGGTGAAAAGTAACCTCCTTGGCCGCCAGAATGCGCTGCTACTGTAAAAAAGCCTTACTGCCTTGAAGTGCCGTTCATATTTAGGCAGACATGCCAAATTTCAGTGCGATACTGTCTTTAATTTTATTTTGACAGCTGATTGTTGTTGACGTGTTTGGCATCATGTTGAGTATGGACAAAAGCGATTTTCGTTCTCTCATAAAACATTATTTTTTGAGAGGCAAAACGGCGAAGGAAACAAAAGAAAAGTTGGATAAATATCATGGGGCTAATGCTCCGTCAGATTACACCATCAAATATTGGTTTCGAAAGTTTAGTGGTGTCCGCAACTCCACTACCGATCAAGTCCGCAGCGGCAGGCCCTCCGATGCGGTTACAGAGGACAATGTCAAAAAAATATATGAAATGGTGTTGGCTGACCGGAAAGTGAAGGTGCGCGAGCTAACAGATACCACAAAGATTAGTACTGAGCACACACGCCATATTTTTGGGCAATATTCTGCATATAAGTTATCCTGCCGCTGGGTGCCGCGCATGCTCACTCCTGACCAAAAACACGAACGCGAGAGCACTTCGAAAGAGTGTTTGGACTTGCTGATGCGGAATCAGGCGAACTTTTGGCGTCGATTGGTAACTGTTGATGAAACTTGGATCCGCTATTACACACCAGAGAACAGAATGAGTGCCCGGCAATGGACTGAAGCCGCCACGAGTGCTCCGAAGCGGCCGAGGCAGGCTCGATGGGTCGGAAAGGTTGTGGCGTCGGTTTTCTGGGATTGTCATGGCATACTCTTCGTGGATTACCTCGAAAAAGAAAAAACCATCAACAGCGAGTATTACTGTGCATTATTACAGCGATTGAAGGTCGACATGAAGCGAAAAAAAATTAGTCGAAAAAAAAGAGCATCGCAACCACGACTAAAATCAATGACTTACGGCTCCAATTGCTGTCGCATCTACTGTATTCGCCCGATTTGGATCCGTCGGACTATTATCTCTTCCCAAACCTCAAAAGATGGCTCATCAATAAAAAATTCAGCTCACGCGACGAAATCATCGACGCCACGGAGGAGTATTTTGCAGACCTTCCGGAAAATTACTTTTTGGACGGGATCAAGAAGTTGGAAAATCGCTGGAATAAGTGTATCAAGCTAAAAGGGGAATAAAATAAAAAAAAACATTTAAAAACAAAAATTTCATTCCTAAGGAGGTTACTTTTAACCCCACCTAGTATCAGGTCCTTTTTTCTGGCAAACGTCGCCAACTTTTCCATATATTCTATCCTGAAGGGTACTCCTTGAGATATTATATTTATATAGAAGCGGCTTTTCTATGGCTTAATTTGTTTTCACGGATTTCCTTTAGAGCAAGTACGTTTCTTTGCGTACCTGAAAGTTCTTGTGATTCTTCTTCACCTATTTCTTGATTCATTTTCTAAAACAAATAATATGAATTTGTTCACAATTAGTTATGTGGCCATACTGGTGCGGCTTGTTCTAAAACAAGGCCCTAGTAATCTTTTGACAAAAAAAAAGTGGCCGTATACTGAAACTTGACATATTTATAGTAATACATTTTATTGGATGGTGGAGATAGACAAAAGTATTTTCTTTCGTTTAAACGTGAAAAAGATAAATTATTCGATTTCAGGCAAAGTTCTAGTACTCGGGCACCCTAGCCGGTTGCTAGAACATCATATAAAAATTGTGTTTTAGTAACCGGCCACATTTTTTAATAATTTAAAACAAAAAATTCCTAATTTTTTTTTATATTTTACGATCAATAAACATATTATTTATTAAAAAAACACAAAACTCACAAAGAACACTGAAACTCACTCAATTCGCTGATCAGTTCTACTAGCACTCGCGAACTCAAACTTGCACTTCTTACTCTCACAAAGTAATTCAAAAACCTAAATGTTTTTTTAACAATGATCTTTGATGTGCAGATTTGACAAACTTTACCAAACAATTACATGGGCCTGGAATTATAGTCGGAATGTATTTGCATATGCAAATAATGTTTAATTTTCTTATTATTTAACATTTAATGGATAGTGGTCGGATACTAGTGACTGGCCGAATACTGGTACACCCACCCTATTCTTCCATTATCGGGCAGTTAATCAGTTGTGTATTTAAAATGTGGGATTGCAAACAAAATATCGGATAAACTGGGTATGATAGACTCAGAAACCAAACCAATCCCACGTAGAACATATACCCAGTTTATCCGACAGCTCAATTTGCGTTGAAGCAACCCGCATTAGTTCAATACCCTAGAAATGCTGGTGTTTATATGAAATTATCCAAAATGAGCGGGAGTGAACTGACACTTCACTCTGCCACTCATACATTGTTCTTATTTCTTTGTCTATCCAAATATTTCGTTTGCAATCCCATATTTTAAATACACAACTAATTCCTGCCCGATGATGAAAGAATGATGAGAGCGCGAAAGAGTAAAATGTTTCTATGCGATTTGAAAATGTTTATACAATATTTCAAGGCGGTTACAAATTTTCAATGCGTTTTATAAGCAGGAATGAACGTATGCGTGTTGAATATTCCAATGCGGTTTGAAGTGGTGTTTATTCGAGCGTATTGAACCAATGCGGATTGCTTCAACGCAAATTGAGCTGTCGGATGATCTGCTCGTAATTAAACAAAAAATAAACGTTCCCTAAAAGCATAACACGAAAAGTCTACATATCACACAGCCGGCGTTTCACGGCACCTACTATTGCTCCATCATATCCACAGCGGCGTAGCAATCCATCAATAGGATACGAGTACATTTCAAACGTCTAACTGCTGAAAAGAAAACCGTCCACAGTCATTTTGTGTTCCTATTATTTTCCCCTAACAAAAAGTCTACCTGCTGCACCTACTATACAAAAAACGACTCCCAGCAGAAAGTATATTTGAATTTATTACTCAGCCAGCCAGTGTTTCAATTGAATATTCCCCTCGAAACAGATACTCACTCGCACTTAACACCAGGTCCCCTATTTCAATACAAATAAATGTCAGAGCCATGGTTATGGTAATGGCAATGGCAATGGCCGTATCAGACAGCTGGCTGCTTTTAGCGTGTCTATCTGCTTACATACCTATGTTCATGTGTATATTCTTCAATAACATTCCGCCAGAGTTCCAACGGACCACAGCCGTCTATAAATCATGATTGCCTGTTAGCCAGACTTTATTAACTTCCCCACATTTCTGGAGGAAATCCAAAAAATAAAATCTCTCTCTTACCACCAATAAAAGATACTCTCCATTCGCGCACTCTTTTGTTGGTTTATTAATTCTCCTTCTGATACCAGGTTTTCAAACACACCTTTCCCCATGCAAAAGATACTCATTCACTCACTTAACTTGTATAGTCAAAATTTCAGTGGCAATAAAAACAAATGTAGAGTTTAAAAAAGTTAAAGTGGTTCTATTCGAAAAGTTGTGAGTCAATGACTGAAGTTCGGGTTTTAAAACGTGTAAGCCTGTTTATGGCTCTGTGTCGCTGATACCTAGGTTTATAATGTTGCGCAATTTCTAAGGCAACTTAAACAGCACAATACTTCTTCTTACGACGTAAAATGCTGGCCAGATATGGTAGGCCGCTTCATGTTCGATTTTCGGAAAGTTCATTCTGTTTTTTTTTTGTACACTCTTTTCTTCTGCTTTGCTCTTTTTCCAATAATGAAACATAACATGTCTGATGGCGCAAGAAGTATTTTGTGATTCAAGCGCCAGCAACAAGTCAGAATAACAGGCAATCAGAAAACGAACAGGCGTTGTGAATTCTGGCGCGTTAAAGATACGAATACTTTTGTACTAAACAGACCGGCAACGTATTGGGACTATCTGTGTATCTCTCTTCAGTGCTTATATCCACTATCCAGTACAATGATGACGTTCATCTTCTCTCTGGATACCGTGGTTATTTGTAGAGTCAGTGTCTGTGTCAGTGTAGCTAAGGAAGGTCAATAAATTTGATTACGATTTCATGGACGTCAAGGTAAGTGCATATAAAGGTATAAATAATATACCTTTGCCTCTGCAAGGAAAACCTGTTAAATTGTGCCGAACAAAAAAAAAATACATATGTATAGGGTTTTCCAATAAGGACTTGAGAACTTTTTTTTAAATAAAACGCAAACCATTTGAGATATTTCAAAAACTTTATTATCGGCTTGAAGTACAATCAAAACATTTATGAATGGAACTCGACTTCGTTAATATGGCCACCGCGGGCACGTTTGCAGCTGTCGATTCGTTGGACCCAATTTTCAACGACTAGACCACACATTTCTGCCGAAAAGGCCGATTTTCGCGTTCAATGTTATCTCTGAGCTCTTCCAACGTCGTCGTAGTGTTGGCATAAACCAATGATTTAACATAGACCCACAGAAAATAGTCAAGCGGCGTTAAATGGCACGAACTAGGCGTCCAATCGACTGGCCCATTTCTTGAGATAACACGCTCACCATACTTACTCTTCAATAAATCGATTGTAGCGTGTGCTGTGTGGCTTGTGGCATCATCCTGTTGAAACCACATGTCGTCCACACGTCCAAGATGAAACCAGGGCAGCAATTTCCAAGCTTAAGTCTTACAAACCTACAGGGCCAGCGGATTTAACGGCATAGCTGTTTTAAACTGCAGGTAATTAGTGGTCGGGTGCTGTAGAAATGAGGTAGGTTCTGAGTGGTGTCAATCTGGCGATACCCAGTGTTGTAACTGTTTCTATACAACAATTGTGCTTATTTTACCTCGGGTATAGGTCGATGTCGACTTGTCAAACCTGACCAGCAGACAAAAATTCCTCAGATGGAATCAAAAGTGAAGTAAAATTCCGGAATAAAGCAAATAAGACCTTATCCAGGCTACTCCGACGTATTTGGCGCTCAGGCCGATGAGGATTTTCGAAACTAAATCAGGGTCTTGGAAAAGAGATGGTGGCGGATGAGCCCTTAATGAACCAACGAGAGCGCTCGCATCGTTTTAGGAGTATCTATAATTGAACTTGGCTCTCCAGGTTGGTGGTTGCCCGGCCGGAGTAACAGCCGGCCATGGAAAATAAAGTTAAGTTACGAAGTAACAACAAGCCTTAGATACGGACGGATTTGCTGTTGACAACTCCCGCAAATGAAACCAAGACAACGAACTTCGATCCGCACGTGGAATGTTAGGTCCATTAATAGGCCACGTGCAGCCGAACAACCGGAGACTGGACTTGACTGCTGCACAGGAGATGTTATCGCCATCCAAGAAATGCGATAGAATGGGCCGAATAAGAAGAGGATGAAAAATGCGACATCTGCTATAGAAATTGTTATCGACGGCAAAATCAGCGCGTATTAGGAAGCGGATTCGTTGTTGGAGGGAAACTTAAGCAAGAAGTCTTGAGTTTCCGGCATGTTAATGAGCGCCTCCTACAAACCCGTATTAAGGTAAAATTTCCCAACATTAGCCTTATATGCACAGAGGAGAAAGGTGACGACACCAAAGATAGCTTCTACGAGCTCTTGGACAAGACTTACGAGCAGTGCCCTAACTGTTACATTTAAATTGTAAGACATTTAGTTCATGCAAAATAATTCACCAGACGATATTTCTTCTTTTAAATTTTATTGCAATTGCCCAATATGATTTCGACAATAATTAGCCTATCTTAGCATAAAGTATGTGTACTCGTAACAATGAATATAATACAAGAACAACTATATTTACGCGAACAATAAAATTCGGCATGTATACTTAAAAATTGTTAAATTATGAAGGTTAAACGGTGACATCGTTCGATCAGTCTAATTGCATGTTACATTATTTAAGACAAGATACGCTAGGTACATAAACGAGCATGTAAGTGCATGGATTTGTTGCAATAGGGTGATCATTTTATTATTTATATCGAAAATACAATTTCGTTTAAATTAGTTCCTTACAAAATAATTGTCTTCGGCGACTTTAATGCAATGCTAGCAAGAGAGCGCATATTTGGTACTGTCAGAAGCCATAGACTGCACTATACCACCTCCGATAACGGATTCAGGCTAATCGATTTTGCGGAGGGGTGAAATAATGTCGCAGCTTGCACGCGGTTCCCGCAACTTGATATTCATAAAGGAAATTGGGAAACTTCTGATCAATTAACCGTCAACCAGATTGACCACATTGCGATCGACCCATGGCACTAATCCAGTACGAGTATTATGGACGTTCGAACCTTCTGAGTGGCCATCATTGACTCGGACCATTAATTTGCTGTAGCCAAGCTACAGTTGCAGATATATCAAACATCGTAAAGGCAAGAGGTAATACTGTGAGCATGCTTGACGTCGGATGGATTCCGATTGAATCTCCCTTAATCTGTTATCAGCATCAAGTATCGAAGACCAGTGGCAAAATTGCCAAAAAGCGATCAGAGAGACAGAGATTTCAAAAATCGACTGTTTTTTTCGGTTTAAAATCGAGATAAAAAAAAGTGGGTAATAAAATCTAATTCTGGTACCGGACAGAATCATTCATATGTAGAATATTGTGTTAAAATGTCAGCCGAATCGGTTCAATAGTTTTTTTTTAATAATCTAGGCCGACGGATAAAAAGTAGTTTCGAGAAAAACGCGTTTAAAGTTTGGTATAATCTCCGCAGCTTTCATCTATTAATTGCTGTAACTTTAAAACGACTTAGTGTACCGATCTAAAATTTTCACGGTATATTCTAAACTTATTAAACTTTGAAAATATGCAAAAATCGAATCGATCGAAGATCTTAATTTTGTTGTGAACTTAAAGATTTAAAAGAAAAAAATACCAACTTAATAAAAACTTATTGTTTTGAAAGTTAGTTGACGTCTGTACAAAATTGTCTAAAATCCGTTCGCTTACTTTTTATTTTCGACAAATGTCTCTCTGAGGGAAAATTTTATTGAGCGGGTTAATAATTCGATAGGGACTGAAATTTCAGTCAAACCTAATTTATTGAACGGAAAATTTGCCCGTAAATGCAGTTGACATTTCCTTATGTCTCATACGTCATAATTGAATATTTGCTTTCAATTCACACTTAAACTTCGTCGATTAATTGTTAATAACTAATCCATATTACAATATTTAAAAAGGTAAAAGATAATAAAATGGCTGACGTACATGGTGAAATATTATGTAAGTCAATTATGTGAACACCTGAGCATCGAAAATATATCTATTTGCATTAAATGTCAAGTGATGCTTTTTGTTGCAAACGATTTGCTAAGCTTAGCTAAAATAACTAAACGACGAAGCAGTTATTCCAGCGTATACCTTGGATGAATTCCATGCCCAATTCAGGATGAGTCGGACTTGTTTTTCTGTAAGTCTCCTATATATCCTTTATTTAAACAATTTTTACAAATTTTGTCTTATAGAACCTTATGTAAAAGGTTGTAAACACTGTGTATTGATGTTCAGGGAAGTTTTTTATCTTCTGATAGCCGATTTAATTTTTCGAAAACAGCAGCGCACTAGACATTTTGCGCGATATGTACTAAATGTTTTGTGTCTTCTAACCAAGGACTATGTAAAGTGGCTATAGAGAACGCAATAATTAACATACAGTTTGTTTCATATATGAATATATACTATATGCATTTTACGTTACAATAATGATTTTATTCAGATTTTTAAATAGAAAAGTGGGGGAATCATCGATGCAATTGATGCAATATTGCAAGGTAAATGTGTAGCATAAATTGTAAATAAAGACGTAACAAGTTTGTTTAAGGGGTGTGTGATCATAGGACAATCTTCACAAACTTATATGCGCCCTACCCTCTTTTGGAGAGCTTAGTAATTCCTTTTAGAGACAATGGTCATCTATGTATGTAAACAGCAGAGCCAATTTAACACACGTCTCAGCAGTGCAAGGATAACGATCGATTTGCTGAAGAGAAACTTTCGTCGCCTTAAACATATCGACGCAGCCTACTCTAATATGGTAAAAAGATTGTAGTGGCTTGCGTTGTATTGCACAACCATATTCACATATTTAGAGACGAAAGCAGCGAAGTGTTCATTCAAGAGAAATTCAATCCAAACAAAAAATTGGACTTAAAGTATATCACTTGCGTGATAGCAAAAAAAAAAAACGCGAACTGCGAGGCCAAGGTCTCCTCCTAACCGCTCAACTGTAAAATAAAAGAGTCACATGTTTAAGTTACAATTTAAAATTTTATTAATACCTTCCACATGATGTCCTCCGAAAAGTCTGACTCCCAATCCACCTTTCTAGTTTTACACCACCCCGCAACGTTCAGTTCAATCTCTTGACCAAGCAATATCGTACCACCGTTGATTCGGCGCATGTTGGAGTATAATATCCGATTTATGCGGTTCCCACAATTAATCGGATATGCGTATACTATGTCAGTACAAGTTCCGTGTCTCTCCATTATTAACTTCCTGATAGAAAAGTTCTTGCATCCAAATTTTGTGATATATTTATATTATTATACTCTTTCGAAATGTTTGCAGTAATTAGTACTATACTGTATACATCTACTAATATAGCACACATTTTACGAAAATTGAAAAAATTCGGGCAAGAATTGTCTGACTTATTCAAGAACTAGCAATAATTTTAGAACAGTACTAACTACGAGTTCATAAAAACATGAAGTCACAGATCTGATCTTTTTAAGTTATTAAAAAATATATTCAGCTTAGATATTTTACTGAAGCTTTTGGCTACAGTCCTTCAACTTTTTTCCAATTCACTTCAAGTATACGTATATTCAAGTCTTTTTTGCTCGGCGGAAAGAGGAGATAAGCCCAACTCCCACGCTGTTTATAGCCTTACCAAGACCTCTTAAGCTTAACCGGTCCAGGTTACCCTGATTTTTGATCATTTTCGGATTAACGTGTACTAAGTTCTACAAGGTGGTGCAAAATTAATTACCCTATCGGAAGTTGGTATAATTTTTATAAATGGCATCGTACGTCAATCATATTTGACATTTGTGAACTAGACAGCTGTAGCATACAAACAGACAAGTAATGGAGCGCTATACTCCGTAAGAGCGTAGAATAATTGTGTCCAATAATAATCGGTCGGTGGTGTTATCACAGCGTGAATATCGACGTCGATTTCCTAATTGTGTAGCGCCAACTGGGCAAACATTCCGGCGCTTAGCTACTCGACTTGAACAGAGGGTAACCACAGGAGAGCTTGCAGGGCGTGGCCGGCGCACTGGTCGTTCGGCCGAGAATATCGCGGCTGTGGCTGCCGATGTCGCTGAGAACGAAGAAAAATCAACCAGATGACGGGCCAAGCAATTGGGCATCACCAGACGGGACCCTACAGCAAATTTTAGTGAAAGACTTACACATATTCCCGTACAAAGTGCAAACAGTGCATCAGTTAATGCCTCCTGACCATCAGTCACGTGTGAATTACTGTAAAGCCATCCACAATCCCAACAACAAAGAGGACGATTTTGTGTCGAGAATCATCAAGAGCCACGAGACGCATTTCCAATTAAGCGATTACGTCAACAAGCAAAATCTCCATCTTTGGGTATTGAAAATCCGCGTGTGATGCACGAAGAGCCATACATCCACTCAAAGCCACTGTGTGGTGCGGCGTAACCTCTCGTTTTGACGATCTGGCATGGCTAGCAAGATCGCCGGATTTAACTATCCCAGACTTCTTTCTTTGGGGCTACTTGAATTCGCGGGTTTATGCCAACAAGCCTCAGACAATCGCAGCCCTTAAGAAGAATATGCGACCGGAATGTGAATAGTTATCACCGGAAATTTTGCGGATTTATTATTAGGATATGAAATATCAAAAACCACCAAGAACAGGAAGTTCTTGGCGTGAGCCATCGGACACGGCTAATTTGCCATCTAATCGGCAGCGAAACTGTGATCTGTAATTTGGTAAAAACATGCAATTTTTTTATTTCTTCTCTAAATACGAGTATCTTACCATTCATCATACGTTGTATGATTTCGTCCGGTAGTCCAATAGTCCCCTCCCTCATAATTTATGTAAAACAACATTTTAATTTGCACAGAAGAAAATAATTTATCAAATAAATAAACAATGAAGTACAACTTTCATTTGAATTAAAGCAGGCAAAACAGTTGATTTTTGACGTTTCTTCGTCTGGTTGAAATTTCAGGGAGAAAGTTGTTGCCTTAAAATTCAGTCCACTATCCCACGAAATGTCACCTAGTTTTGTATTCAATTCCCAAGCAGAATTCTTTGACTAACCCTTCTCTAGAATTCTGAACGCACTCATTCTTACTCATCCAGATTTGACAGTTTTTACATACTCCTATTTAGTCCATAAAGTATGCAAACCTATGAAATGCAACTTAAAATTTTCATAGATGGAATCCTATTAATATTACAGCAATATTATTTCAAAGGGGAAAATTTCCGTTGGTGAATGTGAAAATTTGGTGGAAATTTGCTTGGTTCTTAAGTTATAATTGAAGCGGTGTAAGAGAGTAATTGCAACCAGTTCTTAATATTCTTTCACTTCCACCAAGCGAAATAGTTCTTTTAAAATATTCTGCTAAGAGTATATGCATATAAATACACATGTGTAGTATTCCAACTATGCGAATCTTTAGCCGCATTTCACTATCCTTATTGGTTTGTCTAACCATATATTTAACAAAAATACACTATATATTTAATGGAAAAATAACAACACAACAACTTCTTCGGGTTTCACAAGTGCTTTGTTTACATTTTTTAAAGCACGATTCTGTTTAAATTAACCCATCGAAACACTTTACAAGCACCTTATTTCGAAACTCGCGTATCTTTCCTCGACATTTTAACAGAACACGTATTTGAAAACAAAAATTTCTTTAACAAATTTATTAATCTTGTTCCGTACCGAATTTTAACTTCCCATACGAATTTGTTCAAGCCAACGAATTCTCAGAAATTGAAATAGGGGTTGAAGTACAAAAAATATCCGCCAGAATTTTCGTTCCGAGTCTCAATGCCCGACTTCCGGAGAGAAACCAAGTGAAAACGACATTAACTACGCCGAACCGAACGTGTGATGACAGTTAATGACAGTCAGTCTTTCTCGCATGCCCTTTATATGTTTAACAAACAAACATTTAACTGTCAACACGTATCAGGCGTCCATGTTTGGCAAGTTTCAAGCAAATTGTTTTATTATTCCTTTGTTTTTGCTTTCGTTTATTTTTACGCCATCCAGATAGAAAGATAAGCTCCGGCAATAAATAAATTTACCAGTTATTGTGACTCATAAAGTACACTCTGCACTGCCATGAACTTTCGAATATGTACATATGTTCATAAACATGTCAACACTTTATGTATGAGTAGGTATGTATGGCCGTTGGCTACTGCCTTGAGTGTAGTCTCTCACACAAAAAATATGAATTCCCGCCAAATTAAAGCACTCATTGGCATTTGACAATAGCTTTGGATGAAGGCATAATTTAGAAAGCGTAACAAGTGTTGCTTGCTACAAAGCCTGCAGTACTGGTACTTTTAGGTGTAAATCATACATTTTCAAATAAAGCGGAAAAAATTTATGAAAAAAAGCCCCTTACTACTTTTGGAATGAATGGTGTCCACTACTGTACTGTTTTGCCGGTCTTGAACTTTGTACTCCGTTTTGATTTCAGAAATGAAAGCAGCAGAAACTTCCCAAGGAAACGTCCTTTCTGCCCTTCCAACGTTGGGAAAAAAGGCTGTCCCATGTTTGGGACAAGTTTTGTGTTTTGCGCGTTGACTTCCAGACGATAGCCCATTCCTTAAAAGTTTTACACTCAGAACATTTCTTTATTTTTTTTTACGAAAAAAGATCGTTTATTCTAAAAGCAACAAGTAACTCTTCAACTTTGCTGATGAATTTAAGGAATGTCACTTTGGTTATTTCCTTACGTGTTACGCGTTGTACACTTAAGAAAATATGCTTCCGCAAACGACACAGTATATGTTCTTTGGTACTAGGGTACTGGGTACTAGGCTTCGAGAGTCAGGAGCATTTTCGCAGGGCGATATCTCAGTCTCTGGACACCGACGAGGAAGTTACTAAATCTTCTGATATATTTCCTTTGTAAATAGAGGATATGGTGATTATTTTTCTTCAATGAACGTTATAGATGATTCTCTTAGCATGTCTAATACTCGTAAATAACAGTACATTAAGTACATTAAGTGTTATTCCTTTTCCTACCTATTTAGCTATTAGGGCATCTTTAGAGGACTTTCTTTAAAATGAATCCTCCACTTTATTATTGTGAGCTGGTATTCACCAGATTTTTATTTTGTTTCGCATGGCTAGATCTTAGAGGGCATTAAAACAGTTTGGCACGTTTCTTGTGTCTATACAATGAGAACCCAGGGTCAAAGTCCTCAAGACGGGCAAGTTATTCGGCTCAGCCTCTATCACCAGAACTGTGTACTGGCCTAATCAACAAACCCATGGTGAACAGTGGGAATAACCCTTATACCGAAAATCGGCCAAGATGACTACTCACTAGCCAACAGCTTCAGACCTATTAGTCTGAGTTCTTAAATGCAACATGCATACCAACGTAAAAGTTCTTGGAGCTTGGACTCCAAAATCTAGTGGATAGAATTGAGTGTTCACATGACAATACGCATTGGAAGTTTCCATCAGCTTCCTTCAAGGACGCATTCTTTGTAATCTCAAAAATTGAGTTTTCAGTCGATTCTCTATGAGCTGAGGTTGTTCCCTCATGATGAACATAGACATGTCACCTAGAAAATCGCAAAGGCATAACTTTTTGGCAGTATAAGGGAATACCGGTCTTGTTTCCGAACTAGATCTGGATCTAATGGCTATGATAAGACCGGTTGTACGAGTACAGTAATTTTGTGGAATAAGATTTTAGCGGATTTCAAAGACATTTTGCTTCGCCTGCTTGGGTGCTTTTTCTATCTCGCCAGATTCTGATCTAAATATATTTATGATTTCATACCATGAGCATTCTCAAGACCATTTTCTGTTGAAAAGAAGTGGTTTTGGGTACAACACACACTAGAGTTTCGATGATGATTTGCGCCGGCTGTCATTTGGCTAAGATCTCCTGAAAATATCTGACGCATTGACAACAGAGCTCTAGTTATTGCGGGAATACGAAGTCGATTTTCCCTGTATTCATTCATATTGGCTTCAGCCAGAATCTGAGCCAGTAAAGAATTGTATTCAGATCTTCACCAATAGCTTCGAAAACGATCTTGATGTGCCGCTGGCTTCTTTGTGGTTAGGCAAGATTGAGTCTCCCAAGCTACAGACGAAATGCTGATAGGACTAAACTGTATTGAGATGAATAGATGCAGGAATATCTACGTCTTTAACAGTTCTTAAGGTCAGCGTTTGAACCCATTCAACCACCACCGAGATATTTCGAGAATGCAATACATCTAATTGGAAAGCTGAACTCATACAGTTTCCCTTCAGTCCTAGTTTACCATAGAATCGCGGGGAACGAACTTGCCGACGGTGACAAACTTACTAAGCAAGGTTTAGATTGGGAATTCTCGCGACCCAAACCTGCCTTCGGACTGCCAGTGCCCACTGTTAAGGCTTCCATTGATGGTTGAGTTTCTTATGAGCAAAACACGATCGTAGGTGTCACGACTCTTAAGGTTGCAGGCGGATCAAACGAATGCTTTCGAACTTCTTTAAGGGGCCTTTCTATTGCTCTTCGGCAGGAAAAGCTATAGACGTTTTATGTAAGCGTGAGTGACACCACCTTCTGGATACTAGTAGGAGTGATGACACCGAGGGCACTTCGTCTGTGAATATCCGGCATGCGGTCGTTTTAGCCTGCAGGTATTAAGCAGTCTAGGTTCTAGTACTGTAGAAGTAAGAAATTCAAAAAGTAAAAAATTTAATGCAGGGGAACGTTAGGGGGTGCAATGTTTGAGTGTTCTGTTTAGAATACGCAAAAACTTTTTAATGAAATACCACATCACTCTTTTAGGATTCAACAGAGCAGCTGAAAGTTCAGGATCTAAAATTTCGACCGAGTACGAGTATAACCTGATTTTTTAACTGGAAAGTGTCAGTATGATAAAAAGAAACACTGTCTTTTAAAAAAGATATAGCTATTGCCTTTAACTCCCTTATTCAAATTTATTTCAAATTAATTAAACAACAAAGATAATTACGAACAAGTCCGTTCTTCTCAACTTCCGCTTAACAACTGCCATTATTGCTGCAGCTGTGGGAACACCCCACCGTTTCTTTTTCGAATACGGGGTGTGTCCTTGTGACAATACTCTTAGTTCTGAGTCTTCTAAGAAGATACCAGAACCTGGTCTTGAGCCATCTGTGAAGATTGCAGTTTCAATCGAACTGATTGTTGCATATTTTTCCAATCCTCTCTCTCCGGATAACTTATATCGTACGGGATGTCGAAGTCGACCAGGGAATGGATTTCATCCGTTTCAATTGGATTTATTGGCAGTAGCTCCGTTAGGACCGTGCCATGTCCGAAACTACTGCTCTTGAAGTAACTCAGATTAGTGAGTCTTATCGCAGATTAGATTAGCGAGCCCACTGTTGCCAGCAAGTTTTTAATCTGTAAATTAAGCGGCGTTAGGTGTAAAATGAGTCTTACCACCACCGTATATAGCCAGTACTGTATAGTTGGTTACATATCCATAAGTAATAAGAAGTTCTATTGATGATATAAGGCCGAAAAGCAGGAGCTACTTAGGAAGAGGTTCTATCGCTTCATTTATGGCCTGTGATCACAAATGACATAATCAACGAACTCTTCAGCTTTGAATACAAAAATATTGAATACCACCAAAATGTTACCGGAATTTATTCAGAAAATTAAAAATACAAGTTTATTAATGTACTCGTAAATCTATATTGTCCCCTTCAAAGTAATCCCCATCGACTGCAACACACTTATGCCAGCGCATGATCCAATATTCCAAACATTTTTTATATTCGGTTTTTGGTATGTCCATCAGTGCTTCCTGCGATTTTTCCATTACTTCCTCTCGGCTGCTGAAACGCGTTCCCCGTAGTGGTTTTTTAACTTGATTGAACAGAGAGAAGTCACAGGGAGCCAAATCAGGTCAATTCGGTGGCTATTGGGTGGTATTTGTTGCATTTTTCGTTAGAAAACACGAGTTTTCTGCCCACAATTCTGGTCTTTTTCGGCGAATTGCTGCACGCAGACGTCGCATAACGCCCAAATAATACTCTTTGTTTACTGTCTGGCCTTCTGGCAAAAATTCATGATGCACTACACCGTTGTAATCCATGAAAACCGTGAGCATTGCGTTCTTTTTTGACTGAAAACGACGTGTTTTTTCTGGTCTCGGCTCATTTTGTGAACGCCATTCACTTGCCTGATGTCTGGATTGCGTGTCGTACTCATAAACCCACGTCTCGTCTCCAGTAATGATCCTTTTGATGAATGCGGGATGGATTCAGACTCGCAAGTCATCTCTTTTGCGACGTCAACACGGTCTCTTTTTTGCATGAAATTGAGGTCTTTTGGTATCAACTTTGCTGCTACACGACGGAAACCCAAATCCCTAACCAAAATGTCTTGGACGGATCCGTAGGCAATGTTCAAGTCCTCCGCTATCTCTCTGATGGTTAATTTGCGGTTACTGACCAACATTTCTTTTACTCCATTAATGTTTTCGTCGGTTTTCGATGTCAATGGTCTGCCACTGCGTTCATCATCTTCGATTGACTCACGACCTTTTTTGAACCGCTCGTGCCACTGGTAAACGACTATTTTCTTTAGAGAATCGTTGTCGAAACACTTTTCCAACATCTCCAACGTTCGCGCACCATTAAATCATTACTCTTGGCTACGTAACTTTTGCAAATATCGAGTCATATTTCGATAGATAAGATTTAGAGGAATTGTCAACAACAGATTTACCAACTTAACAAAAAAAAACAGAACTCAAATCGGAGCAATGGGAGCGCCACACGGTGGCTATTCCGGGAACGTTTTGATATGTATATTGGCATACACTACACATACAAAAACTATCCGAACGTATACAAAACGCATTACACTTACAATAGACTTTGACTGGTTTTTGGAGTGAGTTCTTTGTGAGTCTGAATGGCGGGATATACCCAGCTCCATTCAGTATAGCATTACCGATGGGGTCCGAAATTATAGGTTACATCAGGCGTTATAAGTCATCAGAAAAATTCTGATTTAGAAAGTTATGTAAGAGAGAGAGCGTCTCCTTAAGACGGCTGGGTTCGCGCGGTACTTATCGAGCGATCAGGTCCTGTCAGCCTTTTTTGCATCCTCTTTTCTTCCTTGAAGTTTGTGTGGTTTAAGAAAGCGGTGCATGACCTAGGCAACTTCTTTGTTAGCTTCTTTCACCCGAGACTCCAGCTCTGTGTCCTAATGGTTCATCAGTAATGGCTTGTTCATTTCTGAGTCTATCTCATAAGAATAAGATTTGCCCGTCTTGCTAACACTCATCCACTTTGTTTTTTTTATTTTTGTTAGAATTTAAAAATGGTGGATTCCACGGATGTATGGTCGAGAACTTGCGCACTTCGGATACCAGGCTACGACCCATTTCAGTCCCTGCCTGTCTTTCTAAAAAAAAATTATATCTAATGACTGGTGCCTTTCTCTCGATTATTAATTTTAATGATTATTATTATTAATGATAACGAGAATGAGAATGTTTCTTTTAAACTTATACTTGGACGCTTTATTCTGATACTCAATAAGAATGTAGCATTTGCGATGCAATAACACGGATGAAGAAGCACATGCTGGGAACAAGTTGAAGCAAGCTACTAACAATATCAAACTATGATCTCGAAGGGAATACGACCTAAGCATGCCTTGAAGTAGGTAAATTCTGGAAAATTAATAGAAAATATTGTAGATTCTTGTTTTCCGTTCCCCAGTTGAATGCCATCAGTGTCAGTTAGTCAGTTTTTATGCATTTTTATTTTTTAACTTAAGTTACTCTTATATGCTAAACAAAAAACGCTTAAAAATTAGCTTAAATTACTTAAAAATAATCTTATTCTAACTTAATGGCCCCATGCGGGCACTCTAAGATAAACCTAACACTTAAACTATGTCTTTCGACGAATCTTACAGTCTACTTTTATTTCTATTTTAACATTAATTAATACTAAAACTAAGAAAATAAATTTTAATCAAAAACTTAGTATATGGACATTTTTTTAATTTTTTATAAAACTTAAAACTAAAAGCATACAAACTACCTAAAAATAAATCTTAATCTACTTAACCTACTTAACTACTACACAAACATAGACATACATAAATATATATATACATAATATGTGTATACATAATATATAAATACATGCATATATATATTTTTGTTTTTAATTTTTTTTTTGGTTTTTATATATTTTTTTTTCTTAAAACTACCTTAATCCTACCTAAAACTATGTAAGCCGGCCATGGCTAACAAAAAAATTAGGCTGGCCTACTTTGATTCACATGAAGCTACACATCACTGAAGGAGTTTGACGACGAAGCATCCTCCCCTTCAACAAGCCACCAAAAGTTTTGGTGCTGCTGAGCAACATCCCTCATGTCGCGACTCCCTACCGCCCTACTGAACCGGAGACGCTCCGCACTGCCATGTGCGACGTCTCTGTCGTAGTTGAGTCGCCTGTCCGCAGCTGTTCGAGCAACGTGGAAGATTAGCGGCACCGCCAATCTGTCCTGGATCAGACCCTTGCTATCTAGATAGAGAAACGCTTCTGGAGGAATAAAGCCGTCAAAGCGAACTCTCTCGTGATACATATAATTGGGGTAGAAAGCCCCGGAGATCAGGTTGTTCGATGAGGTCATTGCTCTTGCAATGTGCCTTCGAGTCAACTTAATGACGAAATTGTCCACTCTTATTAGGTTCGCCCTATTGTATAAGACCTCATTAGGATAGAATTTTATGTACTCAGACTCTGGTGTTCTGTATAAGCGAAGACAAGTCCTAAGACAAGCCCTCTCAAACACCCGAATCTTTTCCAATAAACTTGCTCTCACGTTGAACCACACGGGACATCCAAATACAAGCATGGGCCTGACAAGGGCCATGTAGCAGATCACCTTCACCCTCGCATCGAGTTGGCTGTTATAAAACAGTCTCTTTGTAAGGGCAAAAGCACCTCTGGCTCTGGCCAGAGCAACATCTATATGTTTGTTAAAATACAGATATTGATCTAGCCAGATCCCAAGATATCTGACTACATTTCGACAAGCGAATGGCTGTCCGTGTTGTCAGGATAGAAAACTTTCGCCAATTCTTTCTGGTATCCCTAGAGGCCCCAGACAAAGTCGTCCTAAACAGAATGGTTTCCGACTTCTGAAAGTTGATTTTCAACTTCCAGTCATCGCAATATCGCTTAATTTTGTCAAAGTCACGCTGCAAAAGTGTATTAATGACCTCAATCTTTGGACCCGATCTGTACGCGATTATGTCGTCTGCGTACGCTATGGCATGGTGAAGTGAACCCATCAGATCACTCGTGTAAATGTTGAATAGGATCGGCGAATTTACCGCACCTTGTTGCAGACCGTTTTTAATGTTAAATGTTCCAGCAGAAGTCACATCGCCATTCTTCACGATGAACTGTCTACTGGAGAGCATATCGAAAAGAATATACAGCAGTGGTTTACTAATGCCCAACCTGTCCAGCCTGAAAAAGAGTCCTTCTAACCATACGGTATCGAAGGCTTTCTCCAAGTCAATCAGGCAGGCACCAGTGCACTGGTTCTTGGCTTTGTTCCATTGGATATCAGAAACCAGTTTCGACGCAGCATGAATGATATCATGCCCCGCCTTGAAACCGAATTGATTATCCGGAACTATATGTTTGTCCTCAACCCACTTAGTCAGGGCTCTATTGATCACCTTCTCGAACACCTTACTGATGTTTGGAAGAAGACTGATCGATCGGAGATTCGCCGGATTGGAAGTGTCTTTATCCCTTTTGGGGATGGGATGTACCACCGCAGTTTTCCAATGCACTGGATAATGTGCATTATTCATTGCATTATTAAACAGGGTGGTATAAATGTTCACCGCTTCTAGAGGGAGATGTCGAAGCACAATGTTCGGTATTTCATCGGTTCCCGCTGATTTCTTACTTCTAAGCGATTCGAAGATCGTTTGGAGCTCTTCCTTCGAAATGAACGGGGGTAGTACCCTATCGTTGGTGATGGCATTATTTGCCATATTTTCGTCACTGAACTGGGTGAAACCCGAGCTCTCGAATCGCCAATTCACAATTTCATTTCGAAGGTAGGAATTGTGCAAAAGGACTCGATTCTCCAGATCGTGGTTCGGGCCAATGATAGCATTTGCCTTGTACACTTCCTGGAAAGTCGCTCCTATAGCCTCTACTTGCTCCTGCGGATCCTCGATCACAAAGAAGTTGTCATCATCAACAGCCTCATTTGGATCTATGCCCGCTGCTACCAGTATTTGTTCGTTGTTCGTCGTTCGGGCGATTTTAAGACATGGAAGGTCGTTCTGATTATTTCTCCGAAATATTTTATTTATTTGCGGGAACATATTCGGGTTGCTGGTGTTTACAGCCCGAATTTTATTGTTCCAATACAAACTTACAGCTGCTCTGTAATTTTCTTTTATTAATGTTTGGAGGTTTTTAATCGACGACTTCAGTGTCATGATCTCCGGGTTATGTCTGTCAGTAAACTGTCTGTACAAGGTTTTTAGTCTTGACAGCAGTCTACTTTTATGTCGGTGCAGTGCGTCAATAGTTGCGTTGCGGAATAAGTCTTCGTCGTCAGTGTGTTGGTACCGAGGTATCGTTCTGTCCATTGTTCGTTTGATTGTCTCGTCCATTAGTTTTAGATACCTGTCAATCTCCTCGTTTGACAGATTTATGTTGGACGGTGGGTAGAGCGAATTCGAGGAGAGTGCTCTAGTCAGTGTTCTGGTGAAGTTTGTCCAACGTACCCTACTATAATTGTAGGAATGCCTTTGGACAAACTCATCCAATTCCGCAATTTCGTTTGGAACAGTTATTTCGGTGCTGAAACCGCAATGGTCACTGTCATACACGAAAGTGCGTAGACAGTTTGTAGTTTGTTGGTTAGTGCATGTCAGTTGTATTCGTGAGTCGAACAGCAGAAGATCCAAATAGGACCCGTGTCTGGGAAACGACGGACTATACGTTGCCTTGAGCCCGAGTCGATACATCACACTGTGCTGACCCCACCAATTGAATAGTAGGTTCCCTCTAGTATTTGGTGTATTATTTCCCCAATCACTATGTTTGGCGTTGAAATCCCCGCCGATAATAAAATAGTTGTCTTCCAATTCCAGCCTCAGAAATCGAAAAAGCGTCTCGAGCTCTGTGATAAATAAGGTGGATTGAGTAGCCTTAGGTGCATAGACAGACACCACGTACAACCGCTTTCCACTACGGAGAGGGATATACACGATGCATGCTTCCAGCACCTGGAACCCACGTACTACACGACTGTATACTCTTTTAAAATGTATACCTTTTCGTACGAAAATTGCAACGCCACCTCCCTGAATGGAGTTGGGTCGGTTTCTCCGTACTATTTTGTATCTTCTGTGCCTCATTTTGTGTCTCTTGGTAAGTTTAGTTTCGCTAACCAAAAGCACATCGGGGGCTTGGTCTTTAAGCAACTTAAATAGTGCGGCTCGTCGTTCGAGCCTAATCAGTGAATTCACATTCACAGCAAGGACCTTCAGGGTTTGCTCCGCCACGTACGTACCCATTACGGCAAAAGGTGCGTTAGGCCAGGCAGCAGCGCGTATACTTGATCCACCCGCGCGGTCTGTTCAGTCAAATGACGTTGTAGCTGAGCCATCTGCCCCTGGATAGAGAGCAAGATAGCTGGCATGTCAGGTACTGGTTCCGGTGCTCTGGGCGCTGGGGCCTGAGAAGCAACCTTCGCTTGCTGTACCGTATTTCCCCTACCTGCAGCCATTTGGGCGTAGGTAATATGGGGAGTAACGGCTGGAGTTTGCAAATGCACGGGTGGACGTTTCACTTCCACTTTCTGCTGCCGGGCCAGATTTATTCTTTTGATGTACTGGAATTTGGGACAACCCCGATAATTTGCGGTGTGTCCCGTGTTCCTACATAACGCGCAAGAGAGTTGGCTTTTTTCGGACGCTCCGTCCTTACCAAGAGCGCATTCCTCGGACTTGTGGTTCTTTCCGCACTTCACGCATCGAGGCTGCATTTCGCAGTTCGACGCGGCGTGCCCGAACCTTTGGCAGCGAACACATTGTAAAATGTTTTCGCTCCTCTTTAATTTTTCCCAATGCACAACCTGGTAGTCTAGGACTTTAATACTCCTTAGACCATCCAGATTGCTGTTGGGACTAAGCTGGACCAGGAAAATGGGCAGTTGCCGCTTCTCCCTTTTGGCTCTAGCCGTAACAAACGGCTTGACCCCCACGAATTTGAGCCCTTCGCACTCTTTCTCTTTCAGCAGTGCAAGGAGCTCCTCCGGATCAGACGACGGTTCTAACCCCCTCAGCAGCATTGTTTGCAGCTTCTCCCCCTTCGGGGTGTACGAGAAGAACTCCGTCGTCGAATCCTTCAGTAAATTTTTTATTTTATGATAGCGCTCCACTGTGTTACAGTGGATCGCATGCTTGTCTAATGATAATCTTTTTATAAAAAAGTTGTTGCCTATGGCCGACTTACACAGTTCTATCGTATCTTTGAGTTCCATTTTGTACGTGTTTATAGGTGGGACCCTTGGTTTAGCTGTCTTTTGTTGTTGTGGTTGCTTTTGTTGCTGTTGTTTCCGCTGTTGTTCTTGCTGGCTCTTCTGCTGCTGCTGTTGCTGTTCTTGTTGTTGGTGTAGTGTCCGCTGATTTGTTCTTTGAGCCTGTGTATGTTTAGGCTGTTGTTTTGGTTTTTGTTGTTTCTGTTGTGTCTTTATGTGTTCAGTTTCTTTTTCCGCTAGTTGTTGCTGTTGTTGTGGCTGTTGAGAATCGAGAAGTTCTCTCAGCTGTTCCTTCTCTCTCCTTGCTAATTGTTTAGCTTTAATAGCTAGCACTCTCTGCTGGAGAAGCTCTATGCTATTTATAATTTCCTCTACCTCCTCCTCTTCGTCATCTGACTCAGAGGCCGCCAGAGATGCAAACATATTGCCATCTTCAATACATTGGCCTTTTCTACCATCGGACCCATCTGGGAAATTACCTTTGTGCGCCTGTCTCGTTTTCTGCTGTGCTGCTGCCCTGGTTAACTTTCTTGGCGCTCCTTCCCTCGCTCCGCCAGGCAGCTCTTCTGTTGATGCTGACAGGGAAGGGCGCTTCATTACGTCAGGAGTTGGCTTCAGCGTCCTCCTTCTCTTCATCTTTGGCTCTGGTTGACTTGAAGAGCTTGAAGTATCGCCTGACTTTTCCGCTGGTCCCGCTATTGGCTTAGCGGACCGCTCACCGGAATTCATCGCGCGATATTTTCTCACTTTTTATTATTATACTTTTTTTTTTTTTTTTTATTATTATAAAAAAAAAAAACTTTTCGCTCCACGTGGAGTAGACTCGAACCCACGACCTGTGTTTTGTTAACCAATCACACTGCCACTGCGCCAATTGGAACCTAATAAAACTTCGCAAATGTCTTACTTGTTCGTTTTGTCGCTTTTATCACTTTTTATCACTTTTTTTTTCACTCACAAGCCGAGACACGTTTACACTCTACTGAGGTCTATGAACGACTGGATGCCATCAGTGTGAAAGAGTTGCGGTTTCAATGATTGACCTAACATGCCACACATTGGACGACTTGAATATGGCTCGGAGAACTGGTGAATTGCTCTTTATTCAAACCAGCCGCATTGGCCATATACATTATACTAGTAACAGTTGGCTGCATCTGCCAGTGACATTAATGTCATTAGCGTATGCAAGTAGCTACAAAGGTTTTTGTGTCTCTGGAGTTAAATTGCAAGTTTCGCACAATTATCTCAATGTAAATGAAGTCACGTGACAGGTCTTGGTGGAATTGCTTTCGACATTTACGGAACAGCGGCGAATATTTGCACAATTATGAATTTACCGTAGAAACGCAGATGTTTGCACAATACGGTAGATTCATATTTTGCGAATGATACTTCGTTAGTTGGCGCAGTTTAGAGGATCTGCTTTCTTGTAAATCGTACAAATGAAGCTAAAGTTGTATTCATCAGGCACAATCTTTTCAGATAACAAATTTAAAAATTGTAAGTTGCTGTAAGCCTTGTCAGCCAAGGCAGCGGCCTTCAATAGATTGGCAAGCTCGGAAGCCTTGTTATACTTAGGTATAGATGTTGCTTTAGTTACTTTATTTTAGTCATGGCATGTGTGTGTGTTTCTTGATTGCACCAATGGATATGGTAATCTTCAAAGATGCGGTAGCCAGTGCCACCAACATGCACGATTCGCAACACCCGAATGTTCGAAGCCACTCTCCCCGCGGGACTGCCGTTAGCTATTACTTCGCGGTGCTGGTTAGCAATTATGCTCTATTCTACGAGGCCGCCTCTTGAGCTCTTCTTAGGGCTTCTGCTCTTCGCAGCGCATACTGCACGCGCACTATAAATGAGCAGATCTCCATCCACTTGTCCTCTGACTGCGTCATGTGACTTATGAGATTTTCTGGACTTGGCAGATTTACCCTTTCTTCTGCAAAGCGTCTGCAGTAGAGCACTGCATGCAACGCATCCTCTTCCTCATTTTGGCATTCTGGACACTGGGGCTAACTATCGTGTCCAAATCGATGGAGGTATTTCCGGTAACCGCCGTGCCCAGACAGGAACTGTTTAATGTGGTAGTTACAGTTCCCCATGGTTTCTTTGTCCATGTTTCTATGATGGGAATGAGCTTATACATACGTACACCTGCCTTATGTGGAGCGGTCCCACCTGGTTTGCCACAGCATTGCGGATGCTGCCTTTTCTTCTTCCTTAACCCTCTTTGGTAAACTCTCTTCATCTCATCCGCGAAGATGTCTATTGGGATCATTCCAGCTAAAACGCAGGCTGCATCATCGGAGAATGTACGGAATCCACTGATCACTCTGATTGCACAGAGCCTGTGAGCTGATAATAACTCTCTCCTACACTCATTTGTCGCTAGTGCACCCGCCCATATAGGAACAGCGTATAGAAGTACCGAGCTGACCACTCTGATCAGCAAGATCCTACGGGCGTATCAAGGTCCGCCGATGTTCGGTAGCATTCGGGTGAGTGCCGCCTGCATCAGCGATGCTTTCTTGGTAGCGTTCTCGACGTGGGTTTTGAAGCGCAGCCGATTGTCGATCATGACTGCAAGGTACCTTAGGGAGTCTTTGGATCTAATTGACTGGTTTCCGACGCGGAAGTTCGCGTATTCCACCGCCTTGCGACTGGTTATTAGGACAGCTTCAGTCTTGTGTGCAGCTACTTCCAGACTCGTAGACTTCAGCCATTCCTTTATCTTTACAACTGCCTCGTCTCTGACAGACTCCAACTCGGGAATGTGCTTGGCTACTGTAACCACTGCTATGTCGTCACCGAAGCCAATAACAGCGACTATCCCTCAGGCAGGGTTAGTCACAGAACTCCGTCGTACATAATATTCCATAGGAGAGGTCCAAGGACCGACCCTTGAGGGACTACCGCGGAAACACTGTAGTGCTTAGCACCATCGTCCGTATGATACTTTAACCTCCTGTTACTGAAGAAGTCCGTGACTATCCTCAGGAGGTAGTATGGTGTATCCATTCTGGCCAAGGATCTCCTAATAAACGACCAGCTCGCCGAGTTTAACGCGTTTTTAATATTGAGCGTTACTACTGCGCAGTATCTTTTTGTCCCCCATTTCCATCTTTGCCCTTGTATTGCTTCAGTTGCTGTATCTACTACCGCCTTTATTGCATCGATGATAGAACGAGATTTTCTGAAGTGATCTGACAGCGCTTCATTTTCCTCCGCCACCGCCAGCAGTCTATTGTATATAATACGCTCTAGGATCTTACCTCTAGGATCTTACGCAGACATATTGGGCAATACGATGATGGTTCTCCGGGTGGCTTATTGCCCTTTGGAAGCAGCATTAGGTGTTGCAGCTTCCATGGCGTAGGGAATATCCCCTCCTCTAGACACCTTTGCATCGTCGCTAAGAAGATGTCCGGTCTCGTCTTAATAGCCATCTTTAATGCCTTATTCGGGATGCCATCCGGTCCAGGTGCTTTGGTGTCTCCAATCCTTTTGCATGCAGCAAAAAGTTCTTCCGACGTGATGGCAGAGATATCTTTCATATTGATCTTCCTTGTGATGGTGACCATAGTAGTTGGTCTATGCGGGAATAGATGCTCTACTATAGTCCTTAGCATTGCAGGGCAGGTTAGTTGTGGGGACCTGTTGCCGTTTTCTTCACTTCTTCATCACCACTCTATACGCTAAGCCCCAGGGATCTAGGTTAGCCTCGTTACAGAGCTGTCTAAAACTCCTTGACTTACTCTCCTTAATGGCACTTTCTAGTTGGTTAGCCGTTCTTGGAAATCTTGTCTTCCTCTGGATCTCTCAGATCTTCGTCGTGCTTGTAGGCACTTCGCTCTGAGCCGTTTAATCTCGTCGGTTCATCAGTAGCAGGGCCCGCCTGTTTTACTGACAGATCTTCTGGGCATTGATGCGTCGCACGCTGCGGTAATTGCCTAGATTAGCTGATGAGAAAGGGCTTCAGCCGATCCATTGTTCGTTGTGGCGTTGGTGTTTAGCATTTCCTTGAACATATCTTTGTCAAGTAGCGTATCCTTCCACTTTGGTCCTGTTAGGGTGGGGCACAGTCTGCGTTTCTCTTTGCCGATATTAAATAAGATAGCCTGGTGATCACTATGAGTATATTCTCTACTGACTCGCTATTATTAGGCCTACGTCGATTCTTTTCTCTCTTACTGTTTGCGCCAGAAGGTCCTGCGCGGCTGCGCAGTGGTTTCGATTTATCTGGACAACATTCATCATATTAATTTGGCCAGTGCCTTCTTGAGTACCGGGCACTTGCTGCTACCAGCCACGTGTCCAGCGTTTTCTGGCGTAACCATCTTACACCAGAAGCATAATGCGTCCTTTTTGCATTCTTTGGCTATGTGACCTTCTTCTCCACAGTTTCTGCACTGCTTGGATCGGTCATGCTCGCTCTTGCACTGGCGCACCGTATGGCCAAACTCCAGACACCTGAAGCATTTGGTGAGGGCCTTTCGAACGCGAATACGGCAATTTACCCAGCCGACTTTGATTTTACCGGATTCCAGTAATTTGTTCGCCATCTCTACTGGTATCTGCGTGCCACCGTAGCCCTTCCTAAGGCTGAGCACATTTCCTTCGGTAACTCCAATGTTGTACTGCGCTTTGCTTGCATCACAGATGCCAAGGTCTTTGATTTCTATCGTGAATCTCTGGACTAAAGTGCGGCTTTCCGCCTCTGCGCCAAGATTTTCACCGATTTTACTCCTGAATTCTTTGGTTATGTCACCAAATTCGAGAAGCTGGAGCAACAGGTCTCCTTTCTGGGTTCTCCTATTCTTTGTAACCGCTTCACCCAGGTTATGGAGTTTGGGGCCCCCTTTGACCCTGCGAAGTATTTCGGCGTATGAAAATTCGCCCTTGCTTCCCATCAGGATTTCGTCAGGTCGCGCTTTTTCGCGCTCGGGCTTGCTTGGCTTCTTTTCAACCAACCTTCAACCAGACATTGTTGTCGCCTAGGCCTGTTCTTTGCTCGCCATCCTAGCGGTTATTTGACCATTTGTGGGCTGCTCATTCATTGCCGATTTGACGGGCTTCTTGCTCTTTCCGGCATTGCTTTGTTTTTTTGGGGCACCACTTCGCCACGTGATGCCTTCTTCGCTTCAACTAGGGGCGGCGACTTCGGCCGGCGTTTCGAGCTCGGCGACTCTATAGACTCTAGCCTTCGTTTGGACCCCGAATTCACCTTAAGCCATGGGGATGTTTGGAAGGTGTTGTCTTTGCTGATACTTTCCTTGGGCTTGCTATCACACATCTAGTTCGCCGAAAGCTCATAGAGCGTTTTGATGCTTTCTATTGCATCCCGCATTGGTTGGTGAATTGATCACCTTTTACCATCCTCCAGAATTTCCACTAGGGCTTCTATTTGTTCCCCTAATTTGTGAAACACGGAAGGCTGATTTGGATCCAGCACCATCGACGTACTTCTTTGAGGCGCCGCTTCTCCATCAAGACTCCTCTGGGGCGATGGCGACTGTGTAGCCGGAGATCTTCTCACCATCGAGCTCTTCCGGAATGGGTTCTCTCCGTTGATCACATTCTCCTGGTTTTGTTGATGTTGTTTAGTTGAGTTCATTTCTTTTGGGTTCCCACTCAAAGCCGCTGTCAATGCTCAGGTGTTTAGTCACCTAGCGATACCATGGTTATCTATGCATGCAGTGAGGCCATGCAAGGGTTGACACAGACCCTTATGGGTCATATGCCAGAGCCGGATCGGTGCTAACCAGGAATGTTACATCTGGACCTACACCACCAACTTAATGGCGATGAAACATTGAACGTACTTTGAGTTTTACTTTGGGTTTTAACGGGACGGGGGCGTTCACAGCATTAGCCTGAAAGCCATTTCAACAGGATTTCACTCCTGCTTACTCAGGTAACAGAATACTGCAAACGTCAGCCCATATGTCAGTCATTCTATAAATTTGATTCCAGTATACCATAATTACGACCTTACTGGGCTCAGTCGTGTATACGAGTATATATATGTGTGTATGTAAATAGTGGGCTCTTTTTGTCAAGATTGAGTAGTCCATTCTGCATTTGGACGGAATTTTGATCGTTAAAAAGCCTGTGGGATTGGTCTTTCCATATACTCATCGCTGACAATTTTCTTAGTTCTATATACGTTTCCTTTCTAATCTCTAAAGGTTTCTGTTCGAGCCTGTTGGCTTGACACCTGATTTTTACCTTTCGATAAAATTTTCTTACATTGCTCTTAGAGTAGGCCTACACGCTCATAAGATCCAGTTGACACAGGAATTGAAGCAGTCCAGCCAAAACCCAGTCCACCCTGACTGGGCACTGGAAGATCATTTTTTTACACAAAATTATTCTGAGTGATGAGACTTATTTCCATTTGTCTGGGTACGTAAAAAAAAAACAAGCAAGAGAAATAATGGAACAACCTCTTAGTCCACAACGAGTGACAAGTCTGGTGCGGTTTTTGGGCTTTCGTCATGGTGGGACGATGTTGATTGCTCTTTGCCACACAGCCAGTGAAACAATGGCTCTACTGCCATTGGATGTGTGATTTCTCGAAAAGGACACTTCATTAGACTTTTTCCTTAAAGATAAACTTTACGCCTATGCTAAATTGTGCGAAAACGTGATGAAACAATTCATCGAAAGCATGACTATTTTTAGGTAGATCCGAGGCGGCCGGTTGGCGGATATTGTATTCCATTACCAGCCATAGATTTTGTACTTTAAACTAAAATAAAAATATTATCACTTTTCATAAAAATGTTGCGTTCTTCGATTGATTTAAGATGACACCTCTTGTTGGATTACTCTATAGTTCACATAAGGAATCTGCCATTCTGAATGTTGACCCCACCATTTATTAAGAGATGCCAATTCAAGCGCCGAGCGTCCTCCTTGGCTAAAATAGCAAATTTATACCGTAAACGGATGTGGATACAGGAAATTCGTCTGATATATTATATACATACATACTTGTATACATGTAAAAATTCAAACATGTAGTTCAGATTTTTCGAGTACTTCAGGGAAAACGTGTTCGTATGATAGAATGAGTATATGTGACACTCGTATATGCCCGCACCTTGAGTACTTAACCGTTGCAAAAATGTCCAAACGTATTTGAATGAATTTAAATTTTGTCACTTCCTGTCACTTCTCATAATTTTTGAAAAACAAACCATATCGTATCTTTCCCGGTCATAGCGTGACATGTTGACACAGTATTTCTTTTCTACTCACTGAGTCCCAACCCAATACCCACCCCAATCAACCAAGCAACCGAACGAGTTGACAAAATTCGATTGGGTAAGCGATAAAAACCTTTTTTCCAAGAGAAAACGATGGAATTCGACCTTAGGAAAGTCGGTTTCGAACCCGAAGTTTCCAATTTGGAACAGAGTCTCATTTCGGGAAGCAGGTATACTTTCTACGAAATTTTACTTCGAAAATCGATATCCCTCCAAAATGGGCAATCAGTGCAACATTGATATCAGTCGGTGAGTGAACTAGTATCGGGTCGACTTTCCAACTTCCACTGCGCACTATCACTTTTCGCTGTGTGATAACAGAGCGGGGAAAGAAGTACGACTGTAAATACGAACACTCTGCCTCAGCAGCAGACAGTTGGTATCTTTTACCCTTGCCTCTTGCCCTTTATCGATAGCTTATTTATGTGATACAGTTCGAGTACCTTTCATTGAATACTAGTGCGGTGAAGGGGAATCGGTTAGGCAGTATACAAAGCTATGTGCGAAGCGTTCGAAAGTATTTTATATTATTCGTACGTGCAAAGGTATTCGTAAAGGCGGAATAGAGGCACGTTCCCTCCGATAACAAAATGTGTGGCAGCAGCGGCAAGTACCCAGCTCAAGTGATTGCTGCTAATGTTCGGTTCGATGACTTTTCCATGGGGTTTTATCGAACGATTGGAAACGTTGTCGGTTATTTATGGCAGCCTGGTAAAAGTCGAACGAGTCGATGCCTTCCAAACGATTCGAAGAAATCGATTTTATTGGTTGTGGCTATCGAAATGGTCGATTGGTCGTATGTTATCAAGCCCCATCAGGAGCGACAGAGATTGGTCGATGATGACTGACGACCAACGGGCAATTTCGTTACATTTTGCTAGTTATTCGTTCAAAATTAATAGGTTTGCCGTACTTTAAAGGCGATGAAAATTTACCAACCCTTACATGGAATGTAGGGAGGAATGCATATACTATAATTCGATAGATACCTCCTATCAATTTGGCAGTTCCGTTTCCGAAGAAGAGCTTCTATTTGAGGTAGCCTACTGACTATGAATTCCTAATACAAAAGTGAAATAAATGTCGATTTATTGGCCAGTCATATCTTTGTCCATAAATAGTATTGGCTCAATTTATGGAGTATGCGCCCAACTGAAGAAGTTTGCTCTATAATGTGTCTTGTCTGCCAAGTATGTACTCGTGCTCATTCAATTCATTTCGACCAATAGGGGGTAGTGTCATACATAAACGCATATTATGTGGACAATTTCACCAAACTAAATTAAATCTCTATATGAGAAATTCCTGACAGCGGTCAACAAAGAGGTGTGTTAATTGCGAGGAAACCTGAGGAATTCGATACTAGTTTTTAGGATGAAGAATTGGGGCAGAGCAAGAAAGCACTCAGACTTCATACGAGTAGAAAGATGAGTAAATGCTTCAGAGGAAAAGTGCCTAAAGTTTCAGATCCTACCACATCAGCGGAAAATAATTGCAGCTTGATACGAGTGTTGTGCCCAGACACTCTGAAAGATAGTGCACCGCCGTGTTTCCCCATTGTCGCAGGACGTTGTGTCACTTATGCCTAGCACTCTTAGGTACTAAGCAAAAGAGTAGTGTCCCGGTACAGTCTTTGCCACTGAACGACAGCAGAATAGTCGTTGACCTCTGTGATGTTCGCTCTCACAATTAAGTACGAGTAAAACCCGTTCTTTTCTTGTAATATTAATACAATTTATTTAAAAGAAACTCTTAGGCTACTAGATGTAATCTCATTGACGAAGCGAACCCAACTCAGATAAATGACACAAGCAAGCTTGTATATTATATAGCAATTATACTTAAACCTCCAAAAAAATCTGGAATTTGGTTACATGAAACCCAACGGTAACGTTAACCGGCAGTTCTATCGCAGGTTCGGGTTCTAAGGAATTTTCATCTGGGCATTGCCAAGTAAGGTCAAATATAACTTAATTAATTCAGCCTTCCGACTGCATTTAGAGAAGACTTGCATTCTCAAACTAGTTTAGACATGGGGAGAGGGTTCAGCAAGGCTATATCTAAGCGCAACGTGGCTTTCGCTATAGACGTAAATTGCCATCAGTATTGTGTGTGTCTCCCTTTGGAGAATAGGCGTGATTTGCAAACGAGGAATAAAATCTAAAGACACAAGCGCCACATCCTAGATCGGTTTTGGAACCATCCGAATACATCCCTTTCTTGTCTAGCCGAAGATATTTCTAAGCACAGGTAAGGTCAATTTCGTATTTTCGCATCAAGAGGTGTTCAGGTGCCATTGTATCAGAGTATCAGACAGTACTATATGTTACTAAGACTAGAGATCTCAAAAGTGTGTTTTACCGAATACTTCTTCTTAAATGAAAGATTACTTTGAGAGTTCAACCCAACGTCTGAATATCAAAGGGATTGAGATTAATCAAGAGCAGAACCGGTATTGCCAAGGGAAGTCGAGAGAGATTGCTCTTGGGAATCTGATAAAATCACGGTAGATCATGACATTGAACCTCTCCTCGGCGACTTTAATGCAAAGCTTGAAGGAGAGTGCATTTTTGGTAGCACTATCGGAAAGGATTCAGGTTAATCAACTTGGCCGTAGTTATCACGTGATTCCGCATATCGATATTCATAAGGGGACTTGGAGAACTCCTAATCAATCAACCACCAACCCGATTGACCACATTGCGATCGGCGCAAGACATTCCTCCAGCATTATGGATATCCGATCGTTCCGAGGGGCCAACAACGACTCGGACCACTACCAAGGTATGGTTGCGGATGTCCTGAACATAGCAAAGACAAGCTAATACTGTGAGGAAGTTCGATATCGGGCAACTACAACCACCAGAGAGCAACAAATCCTTTTCCGATGTAGTCTCCCTTAATATTTTAAGAGATCCTATGCCGCCAGCATCAAGTACCGAAGACCAGTGGCAACATTGCCAATAAGCGATCAGAGATGCTGCCTCTGGTGTACTGGGTTGTTATTTTGCTACCGCAACGAAACCCCTGGTTTGACGATAAGTGTCAGCAAGCACATACAGCTAAGCAAACTACATACAAGGCGGCGCTGCGTAGGAGGACTAGGACTGCTCACGAGCTCTACGACCAGAAGAGGAGAGACGAGCACTGGCTTCTTAGGAGTAAAAAGAAGGAACATCAGAAATGCGCTATCGAGAAAATTGAGAGATGCTACTCCAGAAATGAGATTCGGAAGTTTTACCAAAATGTAAAAGAAACATGCCTCGGACACAAACCTCGAAGCGAAGCCGGTAGAGACGAAAAAGGTAATCGCAGTGGATGCTGGAGATTTGGAAAGAGCATTTCTGTAGACTGTAGACCCTTTTAACTTGGACGATGTACACCAATAATTCCGTCCACCCGTCCTGGATGAAGTGAAGATAGCCATACCTAAGCTTAAGTCCAGCAAAGTTGCTGGAGCGGACGGCCTGATTGCTGAGCTCTTTAAAGCGGCAGGCGATGACTTGGTACGATAGCTCATCTGCAAAATATGGTCGAACGAATGTGTGCCCGATGAATGGAACCTCTGCATTGTTTGTCCGATTCTCAAGAAAGAAGACCTCTGAATTGCGCCCACTACAGAAGCAACAGTCTTCTTAACACCACTTACAAGATATTATCTATCGTACGATGAATCTGTTCGACAACAACTTGCTTGGTCCACAAGCCACACTGAGCTTTATGTCAGGAAAGTAGACCATCCACCAAATATTCACACTACGGAAGATCTTGGAAAATGCCCATGAGCTCCACATCGATACGGACCACCTATTCATCGATTTTAAGGCCGCCTATGACAGCATCTATAGAGAAGGGCTATACAGAGCAATGTCTAGTTTTGACATTCCTGCCAAACTGATTCGTTTGCGCAGCATGACGATGGAGAATGCACGCTGCTCTCTTACTTTCGGTACAAAAAACTCACTTTGATGTCAAAAAAGGATGTAGACAAGGCGATACACTATCATGCGATTTCTTTAACATCATTCTTGAAATAATAGTGCAAAACTCACGCGCCAACACAAGAGATACAATCTTTCAAAAGTCCGTCCAATTACTCGCATATGCCGATAATATTGACATACTCAGAAGAAAGCAGCGTGATGTCAGTAGCGCTTTCACGAGTATTAAGGCGGAAGCGGCGAAGATGGGTTTAACGGTCAATGAGGGCAATACTAAGTATATGCTATCAACAAGAATGGACAGCCAACACCGACTACTTGGATATAACGTCACCCTCGACAGATTTAACTTTGGGGTAGACTGCGCTTTCAATTCAGACCACGACACAAGCGCTGCGATCGATCTGCTTCTTTGGGTTAAGAAGGCAATTAACTAACAAAGTCCTCTCTCAAACAACAAATGTGACTCCATATTAAGACCTTAATAATCCCAGTCCTGCTCTATGGGGCAGAGACATGGACTTTATCAAAAAGGGATGAGGGATGAGGCTGCTTTGTGAGTATAATTCTTCGGGTGATTTTCGGTCCCGTCTCCATAGACTATGAATAGAGGAGTAGTTACAACGACGAACTGTACGGGCTGTACAGCTACATCGACTTAGCCAGAAGAGTGAAGGTCCAACGACTGAGGTGGTTGGGTCATGTAGAGCGGATGAATACCAATGCTCCAGTCCGAGAATTCTTCGAATCCGCCTCCGAGGGACAGCATGCTAGAGGAAACTGCGACTCAGATGGTCAGGTGGCGCACGCAAGGGGAAGGGGAATTCAGCTAACGGTTGTTGGTTGAGGACCAGGTTCACCCCGCACTGTAGCGCCACCCTAAGTAAGTAAGTAAGATAAATTCGCAAGCCCATCTTTTTGGATGACAGTGATATCCACTGCACCGGTCGAGAGCCTAGGCTCATTGTTTGCTGTGCATGTATCTGTTAAGGGTTCGAACGCCATATAGGCATACCTAAAAGCTATTGTCTGTTTTTCATTTGCTATGGTCGTCAACAGCAATCTAGCCATATCACACTTTTGCTTCATAATATAAAGTATTTTACGGGGTTAAGCAGCATAATACCTGTTGAAAATTGAGCCAATTGAATAAGGTTGGAGAACCACTCTATTATATTGTGTAGCTAACATAGAGCTAATCGAATATGTTTGTAGAGCCACTCTATTACATTGTACTATACAGTTAATTCTATTACATAGAGCTGACTGAATAATTTTGTAAGTCACATTTTTACTCTGTATAATTTAAACTTGAAGCAGTTAAATTCTGCCTACTGAAGGTCTGTGTTTTTTTCCTATAATCCTTAACTTAATCCTATAATCAGTAGGCCATTACGTGGTGTGAACACTGCTGTGTGGCTGGAAGCTTTTAAATTAGTCTTGCCTAAATCGGTAAAGTGAGGTCAAATTGATTAGCATGCCTATTGACTAGGCAATGGCCTCTGCTGATGGAAACTATCATAGAATGCTGATGTGTGACCGTTTCATAGATAAGAGTATCTTTGTGCGTCTACCACTTTTGTCTGGTAAAGCTTCAGTTTCTGTCAATTCATTAAGCGTCGTCTGTCGAATCCAGCTTGATCATAATGTAGTTAGTAGTAAGTAGCATTCCTATGACCTTAGAAACTGAAAAAATGTCTATGGTTGGACTAGGTTAGGGTAAGTTGAAGTGGTTTCCGTAGAGATGAACTTGGAACAGTTGTACGTCCGTTGTAACAACACGACATAACCAACGTTTTGTTTATTCATGTGCCAGTGTTTCTGAGCAATCGATGGCAAATCGTCGGGTCTTGGTGTACTTCGTATTTGGTTATGCCATCATTTACAGGAGCATCTAGATCCGTTTTGCCTTCTTAACTTAATACTTACCAGTAAAGCGGTAGTGCGTTATGTCAATGATATCATTGTCATATAGTTGTACAAGCTTTTACCTCTTATTCTGGATCAATTTTTTCAAGCAGATGTCATTTAAGAGCGCGTTGCCTTTCCAAAACCCTTGTTCGACGTGATATATGTCGGTGAGATTGCTTTCAATTTTTACAGAGCAGCGAGCATTCCGCAATGTTATTCTGTACAATCTGACATCCCTACAGATGCCGTCATATATGGTCCTAAAATCGATAAAAAAAAAACTGCCCTAGTTTGAATATGTGGTCAATTGTAGACTTGACGGTCCGAAAACTGTGCTAATAGGGGCTGTGGCGACCTGCCGATAACAGCGAGTAATAATGCAGATACGAGTATAATCTCTTCTCAGCTCTGTTATAAGTTCTCTCATCATTGGCTGTATACTGCTAGTGCATTGAGTCGATAGGCAACAGCGTGGTTATACAGATCATTGCTCATTGTATATTATTGTTGACTGGGATAAATAAAAGTAACTCAGCGACTCTTAAGTATTTTTAGTGTTTAGTAATTCCTACATTCATTACAGGGACCAATCAGATTATTGCCAGATTGTTTCAGGCGTTCGCTCAATATGGCAAACAAGATCTCGTTTGTGATAGACTGATGCCTCTGCAATTGGAGCACAGTTTTGAGGTTCGTATTTCTTGTGAATCGATGATCTTAGTGCCGTCCATCAGCCATACTTTCCTCCTACCAAATCTTGGAAATGAGTTCGTGTATGTGCTCTACCAAGTCATTTGCCGCTGCCTTAAATAGCTAGGCCACTAGGTTCAGAAGCGTTATTATGCTTCAGTTTAAAAATGAAGTAAGATTTTGGACATGTCCGCAGAAATGTTGGCTTTCATTGGCTAGGTTGAAGTTCGTTCTGCCTAAAAGCAGAATTTAGTTTGTTGAAGTTTGCTGAAGTGGTTTTCCATATCTTCATTCAATTATGTCCGATTTATTTTAATTAATTCTGAAAATATATTGATTTCCACTCTAGCGTCATAGTTCATTCTTATTACTTTCCTCAACGCCGAAGTTGAGAGGTTTTCTAGTCTAGACTTTAGACTATGCACTGTCGTAATAATTGTGGATGAAAAGATGTGCCTCAAAATCAGGTAGTTTTACAAAGCGGGCTATGATCGCTGTTCTAGGGAGAACAGAACTAGACCGTGTTGTTATTTTTTAAAAAAAAGCTAATTTTGTTTGAGGTTAAGAACACGTTTTAGCACTTGCCACTATGGTCTATTACATATGCAGACCCAAAGTTGTTTCCCAAACTTGTTTATGGCCCTTGGACTAGCAATTGGGATGTTTTAAAAATAAGTGAAAGGACTAAATTTCGTTCTGTGCTACCTTATAGATTTGAATGCATACAGAAATATATGTACGCTTTCACTTTCTTTGTTGATTGTTGTCAGGTTCTTATGACTCAAGTCTGATCACATAAAACTCTGTGTGCCCCGAAGATATGCAGCAGACCCAAAAGGTAGTAAAGGGGTAAAACAAATTCTACCATGTGCTAATGACACACTAAGCGAAGTATCCATAAATTCTATTTTTAATGGCGTTCATTCTGGCGACGTCCAATACAGTGTGAAGTAGAACCTCCTATCTCACACTCACTTTCAATCCATATCAAACCCTTTCACCTTCTTGAAAGCAGTTTCTCATAAAATGCCAACAGAACACGCAAAGCCAATTTTAACTGTTCTCCAAAGTCGTTAACCACCAGCACATGGCAATTAATAAAAGGTTTCAGCCTCACACATCGCACATTCATCAAAATCCGGAGTGTGTCCACCATCAATTAGCGCCAGATGTCGACGTTCATAAAACACTCGGGTATGCGAGTTATCTCTACAAAACATCAAAATCAGTGCTTGTTTTTGCAAATTAAACAAATTATAACTTTTCTATTCAACAATAAACCGTTTAAATTGTTAAAAACCACCCGGATCACAGAAGTACCAAAACAGACGGAAGTCATAGTCTCCTTCATCGCTAGAAAGTAAAAGTTTGCGAATTTTATCCGTTTTCACATATTTGTTAACAAAATGAAAACGAAATTTGTTTATAAACAAATTCCAACCTCACAACTTGTGTGTGAATATTAACAATAAAATATATAAACTACTAGGTGCACAGGAAAATCCACAGCTGGTAAGAGAGCGCGCCAAGCTGGCAACAGCTACAGAAAAAAAAAAAAAAAACAGCAAATACGAGAACTTATCACGAAAAGTGAGAGTGAAAAGAAACGACGAGCGCGGGCAGAAGAAACACGAATATAAAAAGCACCGCACCAACCCAGCCCGACCAAGCACAACCATATAGTCAGCTGGTCAGTCTGATTCACCCAGCCAACGAGTCAAGCAATCGTCGAGACCGACAAACCGAACCCAACCAGCTCTAGAGCTTCACCATTTTTCTGGCACTGGCACTGGCACTGGCACAATATTCATTCGACCAGACAGAGCTGTGTAGCGCTTCCCATGCGACCGCCGATTATGGCCGCCGTCAACCAATCGCCTCACCTTCATCATCATCATCATCATCATCATCATCAACGACAACATCATCAACATTGTCGGTAGCGTCATCATTATCATCATGTTGGTGCTTTTCCCGCCACACCATCAACACCGCCTTATCTGTGTCAGCAGCGTGTATCAGCGTTACAACAATAACAAACCATCAACTAAAGCAACAATGCGAGTAATAGCGCGATTGTAGGAGCCGAATGTCAGTTGCGTGAAAGGCCGAATAGCCGAAAGACTGAATGACTAAGGACCCACACGGTTGCGGCCCCTCGGGACACTAGTAAGGGGAAAAAAACTTCCAATAAAACATAAACGCAACCCATCCCATGACCCGGTGTCGTGGGCTGGGGTAGAAAGGTGGTGCGTTTTTTGCACTCCACACTACAACGTCCTCCGCACATTGGAATAGTGGCCCTTGTGATTGCAGCGGGTTGGCTGATACATCACATGCAATTGCAACTGCAGTGGCAGCAGCATTGACAGCCCGATACCCTAAAGCACAGTGATATCAATGCACACCCCCATGCAAACGCTATCCTTTTTTTCATTGTGCGTTCGGAATCTTTTTTCAAATACCCGTAGAAAAAAAATATGTAGAAAAAATGCATCCTGTGCATGTGAATCCACATACATTCATGCAAGTCGAATTTCCGTTTAAATGTATCCCTAAAATGGATCAGTGTGCACTTTAGCTCGGGGTTGGGTATCTTCTCTTGCTATTCCGATAAAATGCGCCACCTATCTTGTGACTGAAAAGGCGCTGAAGGGGCAGTCATCACCTGACTGATGGGTTGCATATATCCGGATCAAATGACATTCAAAAGCTTATGATTTCGGCTGCCGTACTAGGCAACAGATAGTGCAGACTGAATGAATTTTACATTTACATAGAAATAGAAAAAGGAATCATTCTCGAGATTTATATATGGATACGTTGCTTTGTATTGTTGAAATGTAGTAGATAGTAGGCGCTTGACCATGTCCATACCAATCTGAGCCTCCTTTGCTTATCTGAAATCAATGTCACCAGCATTCTAAAGATTCGACAACCGAATACCCTTTTAGATGGGCTATTGTTATCATATTCAGCGAAGTTCATCAATATTACGTTATATACCCTAAGGAACTGAAATTTTGAAACTCACTGAGATCTGAAAGTTCCAATGTCCTACCATAAATACGGTGAAGGGACTATTGTACCCGATAAACTTGGAACCGCTTTTAATTGCGAATAAAATTATGCACTTTCAGTCACATCCGGATCTAAAAGTAAAGGGTGATTCTTTTAGAGATACTTTTTCCAATGGAGATTTTATGAGAGATCACGCATGCATCGTGTCAGACTGATGTGGTATTTTTGTTCAGTATTGTTTGACATTTCATTATGGAAAGACTTAGCCCGGCATTGCGTCTACAAATTACTCTGCTGTATTACGAAAATCAGCGTTCTACAAGGAATGTGTTTCGTTATATCAACTTAAGATCCACATAAACTGTCTACCGAACGCACAATTCGCTATACCATCGAAAAGTTTGAGACCCAGTTTGAAACGCGACCAAGTAGACCAATCTAGAACGTAGTGAAGAAAATATAGCGGCGAGTGTACGCGATAACCGTAACGAATCGATTCAGCGCCGTTCTCAACAGCTTGGCTTGTCGTATGCAACAACTTGGCGTATTTTATCTGGGGTTGAAAAAAAAACAAAATTTAATTCGTGCAAGAACTGAAGCCGGCCGACCTTCCGAATCGTCACCGTTTCGAAAAACTTCAAGAGGATCCACGGTTTTCGACCAAAATTTTGCTCAGCGATGAGGTCCATTTCTGGCTTAGTGGTTACGTCAATAAGCAAAATAGCCGTATTTGGAGAGCAGAGCAACCTGAAGAGGTCAAGAGCTGCAATTACATCCAGAAAAAACAACGGTGTGGTGTGGTTTATGGGCTGATGGAATCATCGCATACGTCCAACTTTTATTGCAAAAATGATTCGATAAACAGTTAATTTCAAGCTTTGACCGCTTAGATCATGTGACTTCACACCATAGACTTTTTCCTTTGGAGAGTCCAAAAGTCCAAAGTCTACATGGATAAGCCGGCTACGATTGAGGAATTGGATGCCAACATTACTCTAGTCATTTATCAAACACCACTCGTAATTCTCGAACGAGTTATTTTTCGATGTCGATTGGAACTTCAGAATGCACCATATTAGCCCCAGTTATGGCCAACATTTGAAAGAAATAATCTTCGAAAAATAAATATAAAGAATAGTACTTTCGTGGAACTGTTTACATCAAATGCCAAGGAAAGAAGGAAGTAAAAAACATCGAAAACACAGAAGACCTGAACGGAGTTGCTACATTCAAGGAAAACTCAACTTAAAATTTATTATATTTTATCTTATTTTGCTTTAACGTATGAACCATTGAATTTTTGATATTTTATATGTTTAGTTTTAAATTTCTACACTTGCATGCAACTATTTAATTTTCTTTCCTAGTATGTATCATAATTTTTACTTTCTCTCTTTAGGGGATTTAATTCTTTTTGAAATTGTAAAGATTTTGCTCTGCATAATAGCTAAAATGATAGGTGATGTGCATGATCTCTTGAAACTATGCATGAACCCCTTTCTTCTAGAAACAAAATATGTTCCTTTAGTATTAAACAAACATGGTGTAGAGGAGTAGGTTATCACTCAAAAAAACCATCAATGATAAGAGTATTAAGTAAGCAAAAAATTCGGCTACACGTGTGCCACATGTGTGTACAGACCTTACTTCGGAAAATTGATGAGTTTAGAGATTTCTTTGAAAGATCAAGAGTCGATGTAATCTGTGTATGTGAAATTTGGCTTTCTAGTTAAATTGATGATACCTTATGTGTTCTGAATGGATATAAAGACCCTTTCGTGCCAATAGGCGTGAACGGTGAGGAGGTGGTGCTGCTATATACGTGTGCGAAGGCATTTATTGCAAACTAAGGTGTATTTTGAAGACTGGTAGTGACATTGAATACGTGTTTGTTGAAATAGTATGAGGCGAAGACAAACTTATCGTGGGAAATATGTATGTACAGACCGAATAAAAACATAACATTTGAGCATTTTTTCCAATTCATGGAAAAGTTGCCTTTTCAAGGCAGGACCTGCTATACCAGACTTTTGATTCTGACCTACAATGCACAGACATATTGTACACCTACCGAGACTTTAAAATAATTGTTTACTCTCTTTTGGAACAAAATGCGCGAAGTGTTAATTGGGAACGTATTTATTTCATGACACCTTCAAATGATCAAATAGACTTCCCGAATCATAACGCTCATGTTCTGGTTGTTAACAAAACTTTAAAGTTCGGTCAAAAGTCCTGTTTTAGAGCGGGCAATTCATGCGGCTTCCTAATTCATCCAACAATCGCTGGAAACACACTAGGTTGGATGTGCATCGCTGAAGATACTGCAATCCCCGAAATCAAGTCGTTTGTAAGATACGCACAGAAAAAAAGGCCGTCTATGCAAACCGATTAAATCAATCCATAAGTGGACGGCAATTATTGAAAAATTCACGACAACCCTATTCGGAACAAACGAATAAAAACAGACTTGAAAACGTTGGTTACAAGGTAATTAACCAACGCTTTGTAAGCTTACCATACCCAGTTCTTGGAGGAACATCCACTATGAACGTACATATAGAGAGTTACTTGGATACGAATCCTATTAACTCAACGAAAATAGCCTTTGGTTTCCACTGACATAGTTGAATGTGTTGTATCTATAAAATCAAATGCTGTTAGAGTCCATGAAATAGATCCTAACTTATTTAAATGTGGCCTAGTAAACTTATTGCCCAATATCACACTAGTGCCTACCACCCCAGCCAATGGAAAATGCATGAAAGGATATAAATTCCTAAAGATCAAACTTATAAGGAATTTAGGTCCATTTCAATTATACCCTTTCTATCAAGAGTATTTGAAAGAATTATCCACAAACAAATGAATTGTTATCCTCATGCTCCAAAATATAATTTCATCCAAACAATTCGGTTTCCAGCGAAAACACAGCTGCATAACAGCACTTATAAATGTTATTGAAGATATAAGAAGAGCTTTAGATGTGAGTGTTCACTTTTTTAGTACTTTTGGACTTTTCAAAAGAATTTGACATAGTAGATCACGGAAATTTGTGCGGGACTGTATAATTTTTCGCCCGCCTGCATATCTTCTTCTTAGACCAGGCTGTGGTTGTTAATAATTGTATTTCAGAATACCTTCTCACATTCAGAGGAGTTCCACAGGGATCGATTCCACAACACGAAAGAACGAAGAATGTGTGGATAAAATTAATGGAGACTTAAGGAAAATCTCACAGTGGTCAGCAAAAAACGGGCTCATCCTAAATCCCCTTAGATCAAAATGCATAGTAATATCACAGAAGGCTTTAGAAACCGAAACTTCTTTGTACTTCAAGACTCCCCAATAGAGTACATTGAGTCTGTAAAACATCTGGGACTAGTGTTTGAAAAGACTCTATTGTTTGATAAGACTCTAACACTATTCTTGGTAAAGCGTGTGGTGTGCTTCGAACCACAAGATTATACGCGCTTATGACAACAATTAATTTTAGCTAAAACACTAATTGTTCCAATCTTAACATACGATTGTGAAGTGTTCGGAAATTGTATTCTAGTAGTATTTAGCAGAAGAAAACTCAATATTGCATATAATAACACCAAACGATATATTTATGGCCTGCAGAGACAAGACCCGGACATCTACCTTTTCTAAACAAATTCTCAATCTATCTTTCGATAATATTTATTTTCGAATTTCGATTGCCACTTTGATGAGCGCCAAGATACAAAATTTATGAACTGTACGAGTATACAACGCATTGAAATGTTTGTCGTAACGAGTGAACTCACTAAAATAACTCGAGACTTGATACCATTAGTTATGAAGTACTTGTATGACATCCTTCAAATGTGCTCTACGCAACCGCTTGCGATCCCTGAACTTCGACCTCAATAAGTCTATCGTGGTACGCGCTGTGTGGCGAGTGGCGACGTCCTGTTTAAACCACATATTCTCGAAGCCTTCCAGGCCCAGGATCATAGCGGTCTCCATTAACTGTCACGGTTGTTCGTGACGGTTGACGTGGACGTTCTAAAGATGTCCAGCTCTTTATCGCAATATCCTCTTATTATTCTCTTCAGTTCTACCGCTTCGCAGTCTTGGTTTTCGGGACGTACATAGAAGCATTTATCTCTCTTTGAATAAATTGTAAACAATCTGGAACAAATATATGACATCTGTCAAAAGATGGTATGTTTGAATTCAACTGAAAAATAAAGTGCAACTAATGAAAAACTAAATATTAGGTACCTATACCTCTTGTTCAAGGTGAGTCGTTTGGCAGCCACAAATCGCAGCATTTCGATATTAATGCTAATTGCTAATGCCTTTCCTCTATCTGCTTTTCTAAATTTACTCTTACTGGAGTGGTTGGGAATCGCAATGAATGACGCAATTACTGTCAAGAAAAGGCAGACGAGGGAGAGAGAGAAAACCAACAAAAGCGAACGAACCAATTTTCGTTCATAGTGGCAATATTTCAATTGTCAACAACGTCCCACACACAATTCAATATGCAAATTAATAAAAAGAATAAAAATAGCATCAACTAGCACGACGTCATTGTGTTATCGTTGTCCCACTAACCCGTATCTAAATGTTTTATAAAAAAAAATTTAAAAAAAACTCCAAAAACGAAAACGGCCTCCATTGCCGAGTGCCGATTATCGGCTTACCAGGGTAGCATCCAATCAGACCGCTGCGCTGTCTGTCCAAAGATTTATTAAAACCGTATGTGCGACCGACCATATATATAACCAATTTAACCGACCGACCTCCCATTGCACCAATCCCGCCGCTTGGCGGTGGCCGTGTGTCGAAAAGTCGAAAACGAAAGTGAAACGAGTCGTCGCGTTTCATCACGAAAAATACCAGTCGCCCAGAAATGACAGCAATCAGCCGGACAGAACCAAATGCAAACCAATTGCCACAACGTATGGCTTTTAAAGCAACAGAGCAAACATTCAACACTAGCCCATGTGTTTGATGACAAACCGCTATCCACACAGCTCTTTTGCTACGCCAGTGGTAGTGAATACTGTAATGACAGCGCGTTGGCGGTGGGAAAATTGATGCCCCATACACACGTCGGATCCGACACAGCTAAATATGATTTTCATAAAAACAAAAACAATTGTGTCGGCATTGGGGGCGGAATTATTTATTGTGCCACTGTGTTGCTGCCTGGTGGCCATCATCGCCTGTTAATAAAAATGGCGGTGACGTGTTTCGAAAGATTCCGCGCGAGACTTATCGCGCTTTAGAACGCTTGGAATGCATGTGTCTGTCTAGTTGTTGACGTTTGTTTCATAGCCACAAAAACAGAGCGTTGTAGTTGTACTCCGCATTCGTAGTTACCTTGTATTCTCGCGTCAATTTTGTCCGTTCGATTCGTGAGATTCTTTTTCACTTGCCGGCTTTGTGAATTGTGATTTGCGGAATTTGAGGGATTTTTTAAGCTATTCCAACATCGCCGAGTAACAGGAGAAAATAATTTTTCGGCCGCTAGTCGCACTCGGAGAATTTCAATTGGAATGCCGAGGGTAATTAGCTGAAATTGTTTTGAGGAATTCCACATTCGAAGCTCGAAACGAGGGTGACTAAACGCTCTGAGACTTGCGTAGTTCGCTGTCGTTGCTGTGAGGTGAGAAACGAAACTCTGACGTGGAGATAATGAAGGGAATTTCGAATTGATTTGAGGGTGAGTTAATGTGTACTTTGGTTTAAGTGTAGCTGAATTGTTTAGAAATTGAGTAGTTCGATTTCGAGATGCTTTTTGCTTTCTATTTTGGTGAGATTCCACGCAAGTGCGTTCCTAATTGCTTCGGGCTTTGGTCGCCTTGTTATTTCCTCAGATTCCTCATATGTTTGGTTGTGGTATGTGATAAAAAGTTTTCAAGCAGCTGTAGTGGTGGTTGCTGTAGATGCTATGTACGACTGGCAGTTCATTCACAATAGAACTAGGTTTTAAGATTTCGTTTATAATGCACTCGCAGTTTTTATGCAGATTTAGGTGGTCCCACTCTTTTTTATGAAGAAAACATTCTCAACGGTTTATAAACACCCAAAAACTCAGATGAGTAATCATTACGGAAGTAAGATGTTCGTTCGTAGAGGAATGCTATTGCCCATTTTGTTGCAGGAATAAGGGTAGGAGAGAGAATTTACATCGTTGTTAGAGAAATTAAATTGACTGGGAAATATTAGCGTCACTCATAAATTTTATCGAACGGTTTTATATCCTATCTAGCAGGTGCAGAAAAGTCCTTTAAACATCTGACCAGATTTTAGCAAGGTACTCCAATTTCGGTTGAAGAAACGCTTTAGAAATTAAGTCCAGATTAACGGGATAAAGTACTTCTTAAATCGTTTTAGGAAACTTAGACATTTGTCAACCTTTTTGGCGACATCGACACATATCGTGAATGAAAAGATTTTCACACTTTATGGCGATTCAAGCGTCTTTCATGGATAATGGTTGGGATCTTAAATTGTGTTTTGGAAGCACAAAATTCCACTCGGTTGATAGATCCCCAAGATGATTGGTACCCTAGAGATGGGCCTTCCTTCAATTCTCTCAAAACTGAGGTTGCTGTCATTAAGAAAAGGTAGAAGCTGATTCATCTAGTGCTTAAAAGCATAAATATTTGTCTTCCATCGAAGCTGAGTATTTGGGTGTCATCCTGGATAGCTAACTTCTTTGAAAGCATGTCACGTCTATGACCCCCAAAGCGCTTTCGACTTTCTGTCGGTCTAACAGACCTTTCGTCAAGAAATGGGGCAGACTTCTGCTACTACAAAGATACGAAATCGTGTTGTTCTGGTGCTTTTTTGGTGGACGACATTTTTGCGATTCACTCTTCGTTAGAAAAGCTTGGTTTTTTTATTTTTTGCTGAACCCTCCCCGGGTTACAAGCTGGTTCTAGAATGTATGACTTCTCTGAAAGCAGTCGAAAGGCTGAATTCATTGAGCCTTGTTTGGGTCCCAAGTTATAGTGAAACCACGGGAAGAGAGAAAAGCTTCTCAGCCCCTTAAGCTGCGTCAGAACTTCATGCGTCCTTGATTAGGGCTTCCATTGAAAGATGGGTTTCATCTAAGCATGAGCGAAAAATTGCAAAGTTACTTCCAAAGTGGATGCTTTAACAGTGAAAAATTTAAAAGGAAATTTCGATCGAAATAATGCACCAACTGCAGCTGGTGTACGCAAGTTTGTGAAGAAAGTTCATGAGACTGGTTTGCTGATTGATAACCGAATATATTTCCGTGTTCGTAGTATGCGCTTAACGGAGAATATTGCAACTGTTGCCGAAAGTGTGCACCTAATCCCGAGAACCTCAATGCGTCAAAGAACTCAGCAACTGAACATCAGTCGCACTAGCCTGGGGAGAATTTTGCATAAAGATGTCTAAATGAAGCGAAATGACCGCCCGCTTCGTTATCGCTTCTCTGTTTGGACTGTAGAGCAGCTCGAAATTGACGACAATCTTGCTCAACAAATCATCTTTTCAGATGAGATGCATTTCCACCTCTGCGTAAACAAGCACAATTGCCATATTTGGGGCTTGGAAAATCCACACGTAGTTATATAGAAGCCAATGCATCCTGCATGTGGCGGCATTATTGACCCATTTTTTTTCCAAGACGACAATTGAAGAAACGTTACAATGAATGGAGAGCGCTACCGAGGCATTACAATCAATTTTTTATAGCCTTAAATAGAGGATTTGGGCTTGGACGAGCCATGGTTCCAGCCAGATTGGGCTACGTGCCAACAATCGATTTATTGCAGAGTTGAATAAGTGTAACTTGAATAATCGTGTAATCATTCGTTTTTTTTTGTATGTTGATTGGCCGCCACGGAGCTTTGATTTGACACCGTTGGACTTTTTTTTGTGGGCTACCATAAAGATCGATTCTATGCGAACAATTCAGAGACGATTCAAGCACAGAAGAACAAACAACATTGGTCAAGCTATTCGTGAAATAGGGGCCGAAACCATCGAAAATGTATTGAAAAATTGGGCTGACAGAAAGGCTCACTGCCAAGCCAGAAAAGACAGTCATTTGAATGAAATAATGTTCCATAACTAATCGGAAGGTTCTCTCTTTTTAAAAAGTAACAATCGTTGAAAAATATTGAACAGTGGTTTTTTTCATAGCCCTTTTTAAAATAAACCAACAGATGGCCCACCCTTTATATACTTGTTTATTCTTGTCGTAATATGTCACTTCGTTTTAGTTATTTTGACATTTTATTTATTGGGATTATCTGTTGATAGTGTAACCATACGGTAACCTGCGCTGTATTTTTTATTTAATAAAGGACGTTTGAACAATATTTTTAAAGTTGTCCGTTAAAATATAACGTGAGGCCTACAAATCTGTGAAGAAATAACTACCTACAGTCCTCATTCTTCATTCGAGATACGAGTATTCCTGAAGGGTTTTGTAATACTTGATCAGATTACCGTAGAGTCCAGAGCTTTAATAAATATATCTACAACTATCCGAGTAGACAGCTATTTACCTCCTAGAAATATAATTCTCAATAATAGCTTCTGCAGCCTTGATAGTGCCAATTATCGGGTCTTGGCGGACCATAGCCCTATGCCGACGTCCATTTGAGAGCCATCAGTATGGAAACCGGCTTCTCCATATTGGTGATTTGTTTATGCCCGCACTCAATCCTGTCAGGAACTATGTAGACAAAGGCGTTACAGTCTACTGTACTATTAATTCAGAGAAATGAAACTGAACGTGCCTGCTATAGGCGTTGTGCTGATTTATCTCAGAAGTCTATGCAGGTTGGCTTATTGATCTTGGTGAAGTTTGAAAGCTGGTACAGCTTTTCTAAGACTTTCGACCAGAATAACGAGACGTATAGTAATATACTACTTCGGTAATATATATAATGGAACTTAAAAATGGAAGCGCTTTTCATCAACTCAATAGTAAGAGGATCTTGCCTAACAAGAAGCCAGAGAGTTGTTCATCTACAAAGAGGATGCTAAGCAGCCAAAGAGTCAGAGACGAGTATGACTTACCGAAAAGGTCTAGCTGAACTATCGCAAGTTTATCAAATCAACGTCTCGTCTAAAGAAAATTAAATTCTGCTCTTGTACGAGATGTTCAGAACTACCTTGGGGTTGTAAATAGTATTTTCCTTAGGTTTTCTGCCTCAAATTTCTAAGTCTGAGGTGTAGTCGTTGAGTACTAATTATTTTGCTCAACACTGTACGCTTAACGTTTGTCATAATAAACGGTTGTCATTACCGCCTATTCATATCATCTGTGTGAGGTCGTCGACCTAACTGAGTGATTGTTCCGAAAACCTCTAGCTGTCAGGGTATAAAAGAAATGACATATGTAAGACAGAACAAGAGTTGAAATAAATCTGTCAAAGTCGATTTGAGGTGTTTGTTTACTTTGATACGCGCACTTCCTACAGAGGCAATGACGAAAAGAAGTAGAACGTATCCTCCCGTGGGTCGTGATCAAGTTCCGATTGCTAGTAATTTGATAATGTTGATATTTTGGTTTTGGTTTCTAGAGAATCTTGCTATTTTTGGGGAAATATTAGACGCTGTATAGCTTCACGCTTCACACAGAAACGATATGTTTCCCAGCATATCTTGTGGGCATGCAGCCTCAGACTATATGCTGGATACTTAGTACTTTGGTCTGCTAACTCTAAGTCGGTGACAGATTCATTCCGAGCTTACATATCTGCGCGTTAGCTGCCGAGAGAGCCCTAAGTACTTCGCAACAGCGCCTAATAGGCTTTGATTTATATCGACGGCTGGCTGTCAACATTTGTGGAATCGAGTGTCGTGGGGTGCGTATCGTTTTCTCAACCTAAGAGTTTATATCAAGTAATTCATTATTAAATCACTAAAATGAAGTGTTCAGTTTGCCAAGACAAAATAGATCGCGGTGACGCAATTAAAGTCGATTGTAGCGACTGCAAACTCTTTTTTCACGGTCCCTGTGTGAATATCCAACTAGCCGACATTGACTATATGTTCACAAACAATTTTAAATATCGTTGTGACAAGTGCAGTGCTTTGCGCCGTTTGTCTCTACAACAACAACCTGTTGTTAAACCATCGACATCAGCTGCAGCAGCAAAACATCAACAGTCTGGCGAAAAGCAGCAAAAGTCTACAACAACAACAAAACAGCAAGCAAAACCGTGCATCAGCAAGAACCACCATACTACATCTCCGTTACACTAACAAAAACATACTAACTCGCTGTCCCAGACGCCCAGCAGTTCAATAACCCTTCAGCTGTTATATGACGAATTTATTAGCTTAAAGAACAAAATTGATAGTGAACTTCTAGACTTAGTCAGGCAGTTGAAAGAGGAGAACAACTCTCTGCGATCGAAGGTTGTGAGCCTGGAAAGTAAGCTGAATTGGAGAGAGCAGAAACAGCTGGAGAACTTCGTCGAGATTGTAGGTGTGCCAGGCGTGAATAATTCCAACGCAAAGGAGAGTGTACAAAATTTTTTTAATGATGCTTTGAATGTTCCCCTACCTTCAGAGCAGATCAGAAATTGCTACGTGAAACGAATTAAGACAAAAAATTCTTCGTCTCCCAATACCAGTGCATCACACAATGACGTCATATGTGTTCATCTCACTTCACTTGAAGCTAAGCAGAAAATAATGCAATCTAAAAGAGTTGCTAAGAAAACTTAATGCATCTATTTTTGCCGAAGGTAGTACGAATAATATTTACATTAACCATCGTTTTACTAAATATACTAGGGCACTCTTCATGGCAGCGAAAAAATGCAAAATAGAGAATACATTTAAATACTTGTGGTTTCAAAATTCTCAAATATTGTTGAGAAAGGTCGATAATGGTGAGGTTGTTGTTATTAAATCGTTTGATGATCTACCAGCAATCTAATATCAACAACATGGACGATGTTTTTGATATCAATAACAACCTCACTGAAACCTTTAGTTCCATTTGTTGTAGAGTTTTCCAAAGTATTTCAAATAATCACTCTTTTTTCGTTGTGCATCAGAATATTCGTAGTTTGCGTGCAAACTTTGATTTACTTGTTACAAATCTTGAAGCATTGAATTTTTGCCTGAAATCATATTTGTTTCCGAAATTTAGATTTATTCCAATGAAATTGATGAATATAAAATTCCTAATTATAACTTTTTTGCGAATCCTAATGATTCCTATTCTGCAGGTGGAGTGGGAGTTTTTGTAAGAGATTCATTTTATGGCGATATTAAATATATTAAACTTTTAAGTGTAGACATCATACAAGTTTCTTACACCATATTTAATTATAATATAAATTTTTTCTGTGTGTATAGACTTCATCAACCTGTAAACTTATTTATTGATGAACTTTCTGATTTTCTGCGCATTCAACGAGCGGGTAATCTAGTCATTCTAGGTGATTTTAACTTAGATATTTTAGTTTCCAACCCTTTTTCAGATTTTTACCTTGCAATGATTGCAGAGCATGGACTCATTTCTTTTATAAATGATATCACTAGACCATCTTCGGGCACATGTCTCGACCATGTATTTGGTCGATTTAATTTTATTCCTTCTAATAATGTTTTTGGTGTTAACCTTGATCTTGGCATAACCGACCATTGCATGACTGGCCTTCTTCTTGAAGGAATCTCACTAAAAAAAAAAAGAAGGTACTTCTCGTCTAAAAGTAAAGTGCCTAGAATCGATTTCCTTGATTTGAATAATAAACTGCGTTTTGAAGATTGGGCTGAAGTTTATAGTATAGACAATGCTTCTTTAGCATATGACGCATTTCTAAGAAAATTCCAAAAACATATTAGTTCTTCTAGTTTTACTGTTGTGCACAAAAAATCGAATACTAGACTTAAACCTTGGATCAATTACTCGCTACTCAAGAAAATAAGGCTGAGGCACAAACTTCAAAAGAAATGTGCTAAAAATCCACAAAATTCAAATCTAAAAACTCGTCTCGTTCGTATAGGCAAACAAGTTAATAGAGAAATTCGCAGTTGCCGTGATATCTACTTTCAGAACAGGATAAGGATGGCGAACGGAAATCGGAATAAAGAATGGCAAGTAATTAATAACATTACCGGTCGTAATACTCTTGATACATGTACATTGATCACGTTAAAAAGCGGAAGTTCAACTATTTCGGATCCTACAGCCGTAGCTAATGTTTTTAGTTCTTATTTTGCCACAGTTGGTCAGTCATCTTCTCCATGTTACTTGTCCTCTTCTTGTTCCTCCTGCACAGAGTCCGATGATCTGGAGAATTTCGTCAGAAATAGCTTCTTTTTTGAGGCAATATCGGGCTGTGAACTTCTCAAAATAATAAATCCCTTAAGGATGGCAGCGATGAAATATCCAATTTAGTGCTAAAAAGAACTGCGTTAAATATTGTAGATATTTTAGCTCATCTATTTAACTTAAGTACCATTTCTGGGATATTCCCTGATCAATTAAAATGTGCAATAGTGATACCTTTATTCAAAAAAGGCGATAGGAGTAACAAAGCGAATTATAGGCCCATATCATTATTATCTTCTATCTCTAAAGTATTTGAGAAAAGAATTAAGGTACGTATTTTGTCATACCTTAACATAATTAAATTCTTTAGCCTAATGCAGTATGGATTTAGAGCAGGTCATTCTACTGAGGAGGCATTGTTAAATTACTGTTCCGTAATTCTCGAGGGGCTGGATCAGAAAAAGAGTTGTGCCGGGATTTTTGTTGATATTAAAAAAGCTTTCGACATGGTAAACCACAGCATCCTCATAGACAATCTTTTTAAAGTGGGTTTTCGCAGTTTCATGTTTAAATGGTTTGAGTCATATTTAAAGGATAGAACTCAAATAGTCAAAGTTGGAAACTGTGTAAGCAATTCCAGTGTAACTAATCTAGGTGTGCCTCAAGGATCCGTGCTTGGCCCAATACTGTTTTTAGTTTATGTTAATTCTTTATTTGCGCAACCGTTTGAGGGTAAAATCACAGCATTTGCAGATGACCTTGGAATTGCTTACACCTCGGCCAGCCCATTGAATTTAATTGCAAACATAAACAATGATGTCCACTTATTGAGGTATTGGTTTGCTACACATAAATTAATGATTAGCAATAAAACTAGATTAATGTACTTTAGCATAGGCACGCAAGTACCCTCTGACCTGGATGTGATATTTTATGCACCTGATTGCGCTACGTTTTCGTTAATTAATAATACGTTGTCTGAAGAAAGGTTTACACACTACAATTCCGAAGTTGGCTGTAGTGGAGATTGTTTTAAAATTGAGAGTGTTGTGGACTATAAATACCTAGGAGTTATTATTGACCAAAATATAAGTTGGTCCAAACACATTACCAATTTAAGACAGTGCCTTCTATCATCTATTCGTTGTTTGTATCGTCTCAAGAATTTCTTTTCTATCAATACCTTGAAAATGGTTTACTATGGTCTATTTCACTCGAAATTGCAGTATGGCATTGGCTGCTGGGGAGGTGCCTATCGGACCAAACTTCAGCAGCTAGTTTTAGTTTTTTTTATTTTTTTATGCATTTTATTTCTATAACTTAAATTACTCTTATATGCTAAACAAAAAACGCTTAAAAATTAGCTTAATTAACTTAAAAAATAATCTTATTGTAACTTACTGGCCCCATGCGGGCACTCTAAATTAAACATAATACTTATTCTATGTCTTTCGACGTAAATTACAGTCTAATTTTATTTTTATTTTAAGATTTATTAGAACTAAGAAAATGAAAGAAAAACTTAGTGTCTGGACTTTTTTTTTTTTTATCTATAAAAACTTAAAACTAAAACCTTATAGACTACCTAAAAATAAATCTTAAACTACTTAACCTACTTACGTCTAATACATACACATACATACATATATATATATATATACATAATACCTATATACGTAATATATAAGCATATGTATATATACATTTTTTTTTTTTTTTTTGTATATTTTTTTTCTTAACACCTAACTTAAACCTACCTAGAACTATGTAAGCCGGCCATGGCTAAAAAAAAAAATTTGGCTGGCCCACCTTGCTTCAGATGAAGCTAATTATCACTGGAGGAGTTCGAAGACGAAGCATCCTCCCCTTCAACAAGCCACCAAAATTGTTGGTGCTGCCGAGCAACATCCCTCATGTCGCGACTCCCTACCGCCCTACTGAACCGGAGACGCTCCGCACTGCCATGTGCGACGTCTCTGTCGTAGTTGAGTCGCCTGTCCGCAGCTGTTCGAGCGACGTGAAGATTAGCGGCACCGCCAATCTGTCCTGGATCAGACCTTTGCTATCTAGGTAGAGGAACGCTTCTGGAGGAATAAAGCCGTCAAAGCGAACTCTCTCGTGATACATATAATTGGGGTAGTAAACCCCGGAGATCAGGTTGTTCGATGAGGCCATTGCTCTCGCAATGTGCCCTCGAGTCAACTTAATGACGAAATTGTCCACTCTTATTAGATTCGCCCTATTGTATAAGACCTCATTGGGATAGAATTTTATGTACTGAGACTCTGGTGTTCTGTATAAGCGAAGACAAGTCCTAAGACAAGCCCTCTCAAACACCCGAATCTTTTCCAATAAACTTGCTCTCACGTTGAACCACACGGGACATCCGAATACAAGCATGGGCCTGATAAGGGCCATGTAGCAGATTACCTTCACCCTCGCATCGAGTTGGCTGTTATAAAACAGTCTCTTTGTAAGGGCAAAAGCACCTTTGGCTCTGGCCAGAGCAACATCTATATGTTTGTTAAAATACAAAAATTGATCTAGCCAGATCCCAAGGTATCTGACTACATTTCGACAAGCAAGTGGCTGCCCTTGCTGTCCCACGATCGAGAACTTTCGCCAATTCTTTCTGGTATCCCAGAGGCCCCAGACAAAGTCGTCCTAAACAGAATGGTTTCCGACTTCTAAAAGTTGATTTTCAACTTCCAGTCATCGCAATATCGCTTAATTTTGTCGAAGTCACGTTGCAAAAGCATATTAATGACCTCAATCTTTGGACCTGATCTGTACGCGATTATGTCGTCTGCGTACGCTATGGTATGGTGAAGTGAACCTATCAGATCACTCGTGTAAATGTTGAACAGGATCGGCGAATTTACCGCACCTTGTTGCAGACTGTTTTTAATGTTAAAAGTTCCAGCAGAAGTCGCATCGCCATTCTTCACGATGAACTGTCTACTGGAGAGCATATCGAAGGGAATATACAGAAGTGGTTTACTAATGCCCAACCTGTCCAGCTTGAGAAAGAGTCCTTCTAACCATACGGTATCGAAGGCTTTCTCCAAGTCAATCAGGCAGGCACCAGTGCACTGTTTCTTGCCTTTGTTCCATTGGATATCAGAAACCAGCTTCGACGCAGCATGAATGATATCATGCCCCGCCTTGAAACCGAATTGATTATCCGGAACTATATGTTTGTCCTCGACCCACTTAGTCAGGACACTATTGATAACCTTTTCGAACACCTTACTGATGTTTGGAAGAAGACTGATCGATCGGAGATTCGCCGGATTGGATGTGTCTTTATCCCTTTGATCGGATGTACCACCGCAGTTTTCCAATGCGCTGGATAATGTGCATTATTCATTGCATTATTAAACAGGGTGGTATAAATGTTCACCGCTTCTAGAGGGAGATGTCGAAGCACAATGTTCGGTATTTCATCGGTTCCCACTGATTTCTTACTTCTAAGTGATTCGAAGATTGTGTGGAGCTCTTCCTTCGAAATGAACGGGACTAGTACCCTATCGTTGGTGATGACATTATTTGCCATATTCTCGTCACTGAACTGGGTGAAACCCGAGCTCTCGAATCGCCAATTCACAATTTCATTTCGAAGGTAGAAATTGTGCACAAGGACTCGATTCTCCAGATCGTGGTTCGGGCCAATGATAACATTCGCCTTGTACACTTCCTGGAAAGTCGCTCCTATAGCCTCTACCTGCTCCTGCGGATCCTCGATCACAAAGAAGTTGTCATCATCAACAGCCTCATTTGGATCTATTTGCTACCAGTATTTGTTCGTTGTTCGTCGTTCGGGCGATTTTAAGACAAGGAAGGTCGTTCTGATTATTTCTCCGAAATATTTTATTTATTTGCGGGAACATATTCGGGTTGCTGGTGTTTACGGCCCGAATTTTATTGTTCCAGTACAAACTTACAGAATTTCTGTAATTTTCCTTTATTAATGTTTGGAGATTTTTAATCGACGACTTCAGTGCCATGATCTCCGGGTTATGTCTGTCAGTAAACTGTCTGTACAAGGTTTTTAGTCTTGACAGCAGTCTACTTTTATGTCGGTGCAGTGCGTCAATAGTTGCGTTGCGGAATAGGTCTTCTTCGTCAGTGTGTAGGTACCGAGGTATCGTTATGTCCATTGTTCGTTTGATTGTCTCGTCCATTAGTCTTAGATACCTGTCAATCTCCTCGTTTGACAGATTTCTGTTGGACGGTGGGTAGAGCGAATTCGAGGAGAGTGCTCTAGTCAGTGTTCTGGTGAAGTGTGTCCAACGCACCCTACTATAATTGTAGAAATGCCTTTGGACAAACTCATCCAATTCCGCAATTTCGTTGGGAACAGTTATTTCGGTGCTGAGTGCGCAATGGTCACTGTCATACACGAAAGTGCGTAGACAGTTTGTAGTTTGTTGGTTAGTACATGTCAGTTGTATTCGTGAGTCGAACAGCAGAAGATCCAAATAAGACCCGTGTCTGGGAAACGACGGACTATCCGTCGCCTTAAGCCCGAGTCGATACATCACATTGTGCTCACCCCACCAATTGAATAGTAGGTTCCCTCTAGTATTTGGTGTATTATTTCCCCAATCACTATGTTTGGCGTTGAAATCTCCGCCGATAGTTGTCTTCCAATTCCAGCCTCAGGAATCGAAAAAGCTACTCGAGCTCTGAGATAAATATTGTGGATTGAGTAGCCTTAGGTGCATAGACATACACCATGTACAACCGCTTTCCACTATGGAGAGGGATATACACGATGCATGCTTCGAGCACCTGGAACCTACGTACTACACGACTGTATACTCTTTTAAAATGTATACCTTTTCGTACGAGAATTGCAACGCCACCTCCCTGAATGGAGTTGGGTCGGTTTCTCCGTACTATTTTGTATCTTCTGTGCCTCATTTTGTGTCTCTTAGTAAGCTTAGTTTCGCTAACCAAAAGAACATCAGGGGCTTGGTCTTTAAGCAACTTAAATAGTGCGGCTCGTCGTTCGAACCTTATCAGTGAATTCACATTTACAGCGAGGACCTTCAGGGTTTGCTCCGCCACGTACGTACCCATTACGGCAGAAGATGCGTTAGGCCAGGCAGCAGAGCGTATACTTGATCCACCCGCGCGGTCTGTTCAGTTAAATGACGTTGTAGCTGAGCCATCTGCCCCTGGATAGAGAGCAAGATAACTAGCATGTCAGGTACTGATTCCGGTGCTCTGGGCGCTGGGGCCTGAGAAGCAACCTTCACTTGGTGTACCGTATTTCCCCTACCTGCCGCCATTTGGGCGTAGGTAACATGGGAGTAACGGCTGGAGTTTGCAAATGCACGGGTGGACGTTTCACTTCCACTTTCTGCTGCCGGGCCAGATTTATTCTTTTGATGTACTGGAATTTGGGACAACCCCGATAATTTGCGGTGTGTCCCGTGTTCCTACATAAAGCACAAGAGAGTTGGCTTTTTTCAGACGTTCCGTCCTTACCCAGAGCGCATTCCTCGGACTTGTGGTTCTTTCCGCACTTCACGCATCGAGGCTGCATTTCGCAGTTCAACGCGGCGTGCCCGAACCTTTGGCAGCGAACACACTGTAAAATGTTTTCGCTCCTCTTTAATTTCTCCCAGTGGACAACCTGGTAGTCTAGGACTTTAATACTCCTTAGACCATCCAGATTGCTGGTGGGACTTAGCTGGACTAGGAAAATCGGCAGTTGCCGCTTCTCCCTTTTGGCTCTGGCTGTGGTGAAAGGCTTGACCCCCACGAATTGGAGCCCTTCGCACTTCTTCTCTTTCAGCAGTGCAAGGAGCTCCTCCGGATCAGTCGACGGTTCTAATCCCCTAAGCAGCATTGTTTGCAGCTTGTCCCCCTTCGGGGTGTAGGAGAAGAACTCCGTCGTCGAATCCTTCAGTAATTTTTTTATTTTATAATAGCGCTCCACTGTGTTACAGTGGATCGCATGCCTATCTAGTGACAATCGTTTTATAAAAAAGTTGTTGCCTATGGCCGACTTACACAGATCAATAGTGTCCTTTAACACCAGTTTAAAAGCGTTGATTGGTGGCACTTTTTGCTTGGTGGCTTTCTGCTCTTGCTGTTGTTGTCTCTGCTGCTGTTGCTTTTGCTGATGTAGTTGTTGGTTCTGTTGTTGTTGTTGCTTCTGTTTCAGATTCTGTTGTTGTTGTGGCGGCTGCGTATGCTTTTCTTGTTGATGTGTTTGTGTCTTCTGTTTTGGCTGATGTTTTTGTTTTATTTTGTCCGTTTGTAATTTTAACTGTTGCTGGCTTGCAACCTTTTGCTGTTGTTGTTTTTGTTGTTGTTGTGATTGGGAGCACACTTGTTACTCCTTTTCACGCCTGGCTGTATACTTTGCCTTAATGGCAAGTACTTTTTCTTCAAGCTGCCTGATGGTGCTCATTATAGCTTGGACTTCATCCTCTTCGTCGTCCGACTCTGAGACAGCCAGAGCTGCGAAGTTGTTGTCGCTTCCCATGTAACGACCTTCGCACCTATCCGAATTATATGGGTATTCGTCATTGTCTGATTCATGACGCGTAGTATTTATTGCTGCCCCCGTAGAAGTTGAAGGCGTCGTCTCCCTTAATCCACCTGACAGCTTTTCGGTGGCTTGTGATAGAGAGCGGCGCTTCAGCCTATTGGGGGTTGGCCTTAGCTTCCTCCTCCGTTTGGCATTACTTCCTGTTACCGCAAGTGAGAGGGCGCTTGATGTTGACATTTCATCAAGTCTCTTTCTGCTCCCACTAGCTTTTCCCAATAATGGGAAATCACACATCACGTGATTTCTCTTCTTTTTTTTTTTTACCGCTCAATTTTTATTATTTCAATAAAATAAAAAAACAATTGTCTGAAGTTGGGAATCAAACCCAGGCCTCGTGAATGTGATGACCGACGCCGCTATCCACTTGGTTATCGATTCAAGTAACGGAATTGCGACCAATTACTGTACAAGTAAATTTAAACTTTTAACTTTTTCTCTCTATGAAAAGCCGAAACACGTCTGTTGTCTGCGGAGATCTGCGAACGACTGACAGCAGCTAGTTGTCCTCCAAAAATGTGCTGTAAGAAACATGTGCAAAGTTAATCGATTAACACATTCTATGGATTTGTTTAAGACCATGAAAATACTGCCAGTGAGGCAATTATATTTTTTCAAAGTTTTAAAAATCTTTTTTATAAGAGGAGGATATCTTCAAAGTCCTACCTCTGATATGCATTACTTGCGTAGCCAAACTAGTCATGTTGTTAGTATCCCTACGTTTCGCACTACATGTTTCAAAAATTTTTATACGATTGTCTCTTGTAAGCTCTTTAATATACTCCCTGAAGGAATGCGAATCATAAGGAATTTGTTCTCATTTTTAAAAAGTGTTAGGTCATGGCTTCTTATATTTGATCACAAGGAAATCGCAGTTTTGTTACGCTCTATTATTTAGGTTTATAAAAAATTTGCTTGATATAAATTTTGTACACCCCACTATATTTGAAGTATTTATCTTTAATTTTGATGTGACATTTATTTCTATTTTTCCTTAAATATAAAATGTCACTGCTATTCTCATTTGTTCTCGCTAGTAGCTATATATACTGAAATTTCGATTGTTTTATATTATTATATTTTAAGAGAATAAGAAATAAACAAATAATAATAATAATAATAATAATAATCTCTCGCCTCTATGGTTTTGTATTGCACTTAATCCACTCAGCAATTTATTAAAAAACAGCAAATATGGATTTAAAATAAAAGGAAGCTCTATTCAAGAGGTACTGAGCCATCTTCTATACATGGATGACCTTAAAATGTATAGCTCAACAAAACAAAGCATGAAGCAGCTAATATAAATAGTAGCCATGTTTAGCGATGACATCAATATGAAGTTTGGCTTGGACAAATGTAGAATGATACGCATCAATAAAGGAAAAATAACAAAATCTGAAAGTATAGGTACCCTAAATATAAAAGAAATGGATGAAAATGATCTCTATAAATACCTTGGCATGGTACAAAATAACCGTATAGATACCAAAATCGTAAAAACGAACCTAACGAGAGAATTCAAGGCACGAATCCACAAAATTGCAAAAGCAAACCTCAATGGCAAAAATTTAATCAAAGCAGTGAACACCTATGCAGTCCCAATACTGTCCTACAGTTTTGGAATTATAAAATGGACCCCGACTGAAATTCAATCGCTACAGCGAAAAATCAGGACGATGCTTACCGATTATAGATTTCATCACCCCAAATCATGTGTTGAAAGGATGATAACACCACGCAAAGAAGGCGGAAGAGGTTTGGTTGATTTGCAGACCTTACACGACAAACAAATACAATCACTTCGTGATTACATCCACCATAAGTCCGAGAGATCGAGACTCATTAAAACAATAACAGAAGCAGATAAAAGCTTAACCCCTTTAAACTTAAACGGAGACTTCGAACGGCAATCTGAAGACAACATTGTTAGGGAACACAACTGGGCAATCAAACCTATACATGGACGGTACTACAGAGCAATCCAAGCCGAAAATGTTGACAAACTAATGTCACACAAATGGCTTTTGAATGGCAACCTGTATGCTGAAACTGAGGCATTTATGATTGCAATACAAGATCAAGTGATCCCAACCAAAAATTACAGAAAAGCTGTTATAAAGGACCCTACTGTAACCGATGATAAATGTCGAAGGTGTAGGAATCACATTGAGACAATAGACCATATTATATCAGGATGCACAAGCTTAGCTCAAAATGAGTACACGAGAAGACACAATAACGTCGCAAAAATTCTTCACAAGGAAATCCTCGAAAAACATAAAATTCAACATGCTAGATCACCATACTATAAGTATGACCCACAATCGGTAGTAGAAAACGAAAACGTAAAAATCTACTACGATCGGATCAAACAAGGCTCCATAACCGCCCGGATATCACCGTTCTTGACAAGAAACAGCACAAGGCAATATTAATCAATATTGCAATCCCAGCAACAAGAAATGTTAGCCGCACATATGTCGAGAAATGCAATAGATACGCTGAAATAGCTGTGGAAACCAAACGGAACTGGAACCTTCAAGAAGTAAAAGTAATACCTATTGTCTTAAGCGCAGAGGGAGTGATTGATAAAAATCTCCAGGAAAATATTAAAAAACTTGGAATGAGTCCAACCATCATAGATGCTATGCAGAAGTCTGTTATAATTGATACCTGTCATATAACCCGTAAATTCCTAAATATTAACTATTAACTAACAGAAATACCTTTAATATATATTTTGTAATGGGTTAAGGCCCCCAAGATGTATTGTAATCACCCATTAAGGAGAAAAAAATTAAATAATAATAATAATAATAATAATAATAATAATAATAATAATAATAATAAAAATAAAATAATAAATTAATGTCTTAAAGGGATATCGGAAATAAACAAATAATAATAATAATAATAATAATAATAATAATAATAATAATAATAATAATAATAATAAAAATAAAATAATAAATTAATGTCTTAAAGGGATATCGGCCTTATTGTCGTTAATTTCCCCCGCTCTCCAATCTGGATGGCAAAGCAAATATTATTGGCGAGCGTCATCTCTTTTGATTTTCGGTTTAAAAGGTTACTCTTACTGTTCGCCACTGGTTCGGTATGCATCCCAATGTCACCACTTGAAGCCGTCAAAGGAACAGCTATTTTAATGACCTCATTCGTCACCACAACCAAGGATAGAAGCGGATATGTATGCCGTTATTTAGCTTACTTGGCATAGCGTGTGACCTTTTAGTCTACTTCTTCATGTGTCTCAAAACACACTCCGTTGATGGTGAACATGAATGGCATGTTGTTATTTTGGGGTTCCTCGGCACAGATAAGGAATTCCTTAGAGTTTTTATCAATGCCATTTGATTACCCAAGAACCTGTGACAAGTTTCTGACAGGAAACAGGACCATTAAGACTCCCCATGATATGGCCGACTACCATCGCTGATATTCTTGCCTAAATGGTCCTGCTTCAGATTGGCAGAACCAACTTGCCGTTGAACGAGTGTCCTCGACCAGAGGAACCTGCAGATAATCTAGGTCTTCACTTAAGGAGTGGAGGAGGGATGTTTGTAATTTCCTTTATTTGAATTCATTGTTCATGTAAGATTCATTGTTCATGTAAGATTTCATCTTTTATAAAAGAACAAGCTTATATCTATTACATTCATTTAAAAAAAAATATAAATTTAAATAACAAAATAAAATAAAATAAAAAATGAATATAAGCATTTGAAATTTTTTCAAATTTTGTGCAAAAGGAAAGAAGGAAGAAAGAAAAAAAAACTGAAAATAGGCAGAAAAGGCAAATCTATTAGGAATTATTTCCATAATATAGAAAAATTTTTTTACTGAAGGTGGTTCTGTTAATCGTGCGCTTGATTTCAATGGGTAAGTGATTCCAATGACGAATCGCATTAACCAAGAAACTGACGAGAGGTATTGACATATTTGCATCGTGGAACAACTAATTTATGAGTTCAATGTGGAGAGATGTGGACATATCGTCCAACGCCAAAAATATACCTCGCACAGCTATTAAAAGCAACATTCAGCTTTCTTTTTGCCTCATAGTCCATATCGGAGAAAATTTCGCACTCATACAACAAAATGGGTAGTATATGGTATAGGACTTAACAAGCGTTAGCTTTATGTTGGTTGGAATGTAGTTGGAAGTTGGGCTAAGCCCTCTCAGAGCTCCGTAAATTTTTGATGCCACTCTATTTATGTGAGTATTCCAGCTTAAGTTGTGGCTCAGATGAACCCCAAGGTTTTTAAAGTTATCTGCTTACTCAACTGGAGTTTGATGTATGCAGAGTGGTGGAACAATTTGTCTATCTCGGCCGACATTAACAACCATTTCTTTAGTCTTTTTAGGGTTAAGGCTAAATTTATTATCGATTGCCCGATTACAAATTTCAATTAGTTGCTCGCTTAAGTTCTGTAGTGCCTGCTTTATTTGAGATTTCGGGAAAAACGAATAAATCTGCACATCATCTGCATATATGTGACGTTCGCAGTTTACAAGTCGGTCAGCTAAGTGTTTTATATAGTAAGTAAAAAGAAGGGGTCCTAGGACGAATCCTTGGGGCACGCCAGATGGAACAAGACAACAAGATGAACATTTGTCTGTACTGTGAACGATGACATAAATATGACGTTACTAAGTTATACAAAGAGCTCTGAAACAGAAACTGCGTTCTTAGTTATTCAACTTATATTTGATGATCTACACAATCAAACACCTTTGAAAAATCCAAAAAAACTATAAGAGCCAGGATTTTACGGTCCAAGCCCCCACGCAAATCTGCACAAACTTTGAGCAGAGCTGTTGTGCAATTATGTTTTGAAAGGAATCCCCATTGAAATTTAGTGATATGGTTTTTATCGCTTAAATATATTTTTTAATTTGATTGCTTGCAATTGTCTCGAAGGCTTTACTCAGAAACAGGAGAATGGCAATGGGACGGTATTCAGTTTTCTCTTGAGACGACGAAGGCTTTGGCATCGGCAACACCGTAGCAGTTTTCCAGCAGTCGGGGAAGCTGGAAGTAGTTAAAATTGTATTAAAAATATAGGTTGTTTGGATAAGGATGACAGCTAGCAACATTTTTACGAACTTTGGCTGAATGTTTTCTGAGCCTACTGCATTTGATTTTATGCTTAAAATTGTTCTACCAACATCAACTTCATCGACGCAAGATAATGAAAATATACCCTCGTTCCTGGATCGAATTGCAGGCATCCTATGACGGGCTGAGTTTTGTGAATCGCAGGCAGATACAAATTTAGCATTAAGTTCATTCAGATTAATGTTGTTTGGAAGTGCCGGCTTTGCTGCAGACAATCCGAGTGAGCGAACTTTTTTCCAAAAACCGGAAGTTGAACTAGTTGAGCCACATTTGTTGAAGTAGAATTCTTTTGTTGTTTCTTCTAATTAGAGAAGTTACGGTTGCGAGCAGCTTTAAACTCTTTGTGAATTGAAAGACATTTGTAACGCCTCCATCTGGAGTATAAGTCATTCCGGACTTTGATTAAATGAAAGACCTCATGCGTCAACCAAGATAAACCACAACTCTTAATTCTTTTTTTCATCACTGGCACATGTTTTTTTGAAAAGAGACGAAATGCTTTTATTGAAAAACTCAATTTGAAGGCTCTTATCATTTGTTGTATATATTGGCAGCTAATTTACATTTTGGCAATCATTAAAAAGCGCTTCCAAATTGATTTTAGAATATTCATATAATTAAAAAAACTCGTCGTTCTTAGGAGTTGGATGTGCGTTTACGGTAAGAAAAAGCATATCGTGATGCAATAAAGCTGGGGCAAGAAGAATGTAATAAAAAACTTGGTTCAGACACTAACGCAATATCGATTAACGACGGTATTTTGTTGGGTGCAATTGCAAAAGTGTAAATCGAGGGATTGAATCATTTCTTTGAGCACCCTATTTTCACCCTATTTAAGGTTAAAATCACCGCACACTACAATTTTTGAATATAGAGGGGAAAGTTCTTCAAGCGCATCCCTTATCAGTACGAGTATATAGTTAGCAATATCAGGGGTCATGTATACCTACACACCCAAGTAAAAAAGTTTCATTACCACTTCTAATTTCAATGAAAACGTACTCTATTAAGTCGGATGGTGGAACTTATGTCACATTTTTATATAAATTCCAATACCCCCACCACCCTTACGGTACCTGTTACCTCGAATAAGATTCATATTACCGACTTTTACTAGGTTAGACTTCATCTCAGGATCAAACCAAGTTTCAGTAACTCAAACAACATCAACCATATTATCACTGAACAAATAACCGAACTCATCTATTTTGTTTTTCAAACTTTGCGCATTTAAGCAACATACTCGTATGTTAAGACCCTTTTTTGTTTGCAAATAATATTAATCAAAACTTTCGCGTTGTCAATGAACTACTCCATTTCAATAAATTGTTATGCATTTTGGTTAACGCAAAAATAACAACAACGGCCGCAACGAGTAACACAAACACCTTTAAAAAGTGAGCTATGTAAATAAAGAAATGTAAACAAAAAATTAATTCTTAATAGATTTGAAGTCGGAAATAAGCGTAGAAAGAAGGAAAAATGCATACTGAGGAAAAGAAAGAACAAAGTGTTTTGCACAAAGAAAAAACCAAAAGAGAAGAAATTGCATTACATTGTTTTTGTATTAGCTTCATTATTGATAAAATCTTGCTTCACTGCTGGATGTCGCGCGGCGATGATGGTGACTATGATGCTTATTCCATTCTTCTCCTTTCTCACTAAACCTTGCCATTTCTCGTGGAGACGGAGAAAAGCTGCTTGGGTGTTTAAGTCGTATTGCTTGTAGTAGTAACGAGCGGTTTCTCTTAGTTAGGCGTTCGTTAAGATAGATCGGTGTCGACGATTCCAGACCTACGTCGTTAAGCCACAGTTGCCTTCATTCGTTTTTCCGGAACACAATAATTGCCCTCAGCAGTAAATTTCTCTCATGGGTCAGGAGCGTCGCATCTTTTACTTAGGTCTTCTAATTCATCGTGAGAATTGAATTTTCCATACGTTTTTGGAGGTCGCTAACGCTTTGCTCAAGTATCTGGAATTGTACCGACTTCGGAATTGTTCTTCTCGATACGCAAAATCTCTTGCATGAGATTCTCACTGAAGTCAGCCACTTCAGCAGAAAAACGACACATGATGCTTTCGGTGTGTTTCTTCATAGTTTTTTCAAGAGCTTCGATGGTTAGCGTCTCGTGGTTGCACTCTTAGACGTAGGGCTTGCGTTCTGTTTTGATGTGGAGACGGCTCCGTCTACTTCGCTCTCTTGTTTTTTTGAGCGCGAGTAATCACAGAAGCCGCGTTTGTTGTTTGGTATGAACTCATGATTTAAGAGAACAAATATCAGTTATCAGTTAGTTTGAAGTTAGATTTTATCTCTTTAACTTTTTTGCTAATTCAAACAATGAATTAGATACTTCTAAAGAGCACTTTTATGGTTGAGAAGCGAGAAAAGATGTTTAAAATTGAATGTGTTACCGGACGAATCAAGAAGCGTCTCACCTGAACATTCTCTATAGTTTGGGTGTATTATTTATAGAAATCCTGCTCTCTTTTTTAAAGCACGTCGTATCTCATCCTGGAACATAATGCGCTTCATTTCACTTTCAATGGCTAGGCCAGCCTTCGATTTGTTTTAAAGTTGAGTGATGCGTCTGGAAACGGTCGATGAACTGGTACAACCAAATTTGCAAGATTGCCGAACAGGACGAGTATTTCACAGCACTTGATTGAGACTGATGTGTTAGCCATTAGCTGACATAAAACAGTGGCTGGCGTTTTTGGCTAGCACCCACTATACACTGCAGTTGGTTGCTCTAATGTGTGATACCAGCATTTTGCAATGTACCAGTATCTATATAATCCATCCCCCGCAGGTTCAGATGGTTTTAGTTCATTCATTCATAGAAATTACGAGGGGCGTTCAACATATTCTCTGTGAAGTCAAATATTCCCCTCCAGCGCGCCAAAACCAAGGGCAAAGAATTTCTGCAACTGATGTAAGCTACTTACATAAGAGTATGTGTACATACATCAACATTCGTATATCCACATTCGTGCATTAGCACGCGTACACATATGTAAGTCAATGCTCGACATTGAATCTGCCTACCCCCAAAGCGATGTTGCGCCAACACGTGTATTTTGTTCCTGGTTTTGTTCGTTTTACGAGTATGTTTGTGTTATGCCGATTGTCATCTGTATTCCCTTCGTAGGCTTGCGAGTTTGTTTGCCAGACACTTTGACCTTTTTGATAGAATCCCCAGCCGACTACGATTACAACAGCAAAAATACATCGAACTGAATTACCACACCCTAGCACGTGGGAGATGTATACGTACAAGAAGCGCCATAGGTTCGTCTATTTGTATGTTTAACTACTATTCCGATAGCGCAGATTGTTGTGCTGTGCTGTGGTTTATATTACTCGTGACACAATGGCATAGTGTAGTGTTACTGTTACTACGAGTATAAACATATATACATATATGGCTACTTGAATCATGTAAGTATTCCATCTCCATGTGGATATGCGTGTTCTATAAAATATACGATACGACACTGATACCCCTGCGTACTCATACCTCAAGCGCAAAGTGTCGAAATAGTTGTGACGTGTGTACAGACAACGTCGTAGACACAGTGTCGGCACAATTGCCACTGCCAACACAGGCGAAAGGAGAGTTTAGTAGTGAAAATCGTACCAGGCTTCCATAGTTTTAAGCACGTATCTTTGGAATAGAAAAGTCTTGTCTCAGTTTCCATCCAACACCTCCTCTATTTCTATTCTCTGCTGTTCTTAGCTAAAAAAAATGAAGTATTGGTGCCGTGCCGGTGGTAGTCTCATTACACATGTTTTCGAAATCGCAAAAATAGGCAGTGAGAGGTCATTGTGTTTGTGAAATAATACGACACCAGCGAAAATCAGTGACTACGAGTACATCAAAGTCCGGTGGGTGAGTGTAGTTCAATTCAATTACTGATATGTTTTTTGAGGAAGCCGAAGGTGAGAGATACTGCTGGGGATGTTCCTCATTCTTTTATGAATGTGTTTTTAGTTGCGATTTCATAGCCACAAAACTTAATACATACATATTTATATAAGCAGCAGTATGTAACTGTACATACATGCAAATGTGTCAATTGTATTGAATAATTTTTTACGCGTTTTGTTTTTATTTGTCAACAAAAAGACAGGAAAATTGCAAAAGTGTATAAATTTTTATTCAAGTTGATAACTCAATGCTTGCCATGTACTTTTTAAAGATTATTTCATGTACATACATAGGTACATATGCTCACCACGACTACGTTTTAAGTGGTCCATACGGAGAGTCCAATTTTGAATCCTTTTTTCGAGCATAAAGAGAGAGATAAATTGCTCACTGAACTCATTTCTGAATTGGTCCATCGATTCGCTTGCTGTGCTGTGTGGTATGTAGCTCAGCCGACCAGGTTCAGCTCGTGCATTTTGGACAAAAAAAAAATCATTGAACGATAGCGGGCAACATTGACGGTAACGTTGTTCTCACGGTCATCTTTGAAAAAATACGGGCCAATGATTCCGCCGGACCATTGCATTGCATTGCATTTCTCCGGACGCATTGGCATCTCTTTTATTGCCTGAGGTTGCTTATCGGACTAAATACGGCAGTTTTGTTTATTGACATACCCATTCAACCAAAAATGAGCTTCATCGTTAAAGGCAATTTTTCGATAAAAAAGCGGATTTTCCTTCAGCTTTTCTAAGGCCCACTCTGCTGATTCTTGCGTAAAATCTTCAACGTGGTCGAGTAATACAATCTCAATTGCTGCGTATGGCGACGAATGGACAAATGACGGTCTTCATTAACACTGGCATATACCGCAGCAATATTTTCCCTACGCATACGGGTAGGTGGCTTGATGTCCAAAGCGTGGAATTGGTGCGAATGGATTAAATTGCTTGTTCAGTAGGTCGATTATGACGACTGTACGCCTAAAATGGTCGAAGTGCGCGAAAAACATTCTTCACAGAGCACGAATTTTGATAATAAAATTCAATAATTTTTAGATGTTGTCCACCTGTAAGTCTTTCCATCATGAAATGGCGATGCTTGTTTGATTTCGACACATGTCACGAATTACGCGTGAGCTGTGAAAAATAGAACACTGAAAAACCAAACAGCAAAAAAATCACCCTTTATTTGAGAAGATGCATACATACTCGTACTTTTAATGTTGATACAGTGGAAGTGAGTACGGTTACGGTAGAGGACTTTAATGATCTTGGACATATTTTCCTAATCTTAAATAGTTAATAAATAATTAAATTGTTGGCCTGACAGCCAGGGGTTACCCAAAGCCTAGTCTCTCCCATTCACTATGTTGTTCGTTTTATAATTTTGTGTACTGAGAGGGACCTATGGTATTTTGCCGACTACACTCGACGTGAAAGTGGCAAAAGATTTCGTTTTCGGTAGTTTACTATGGTGACATCAGAAAAGAAGATAACTTTTTCTGCTTTCTGATGTTGGCCGAGTCTTGAACGCAGATCAGCTTGCGTAGTAGGTGACGATCATACCCACTCCATAATCCCAACATGTACTTGTGTACGAGTATTGTGAACTTATTGCTGCAAAATCTTCTGGTTTTAGTAAAATTAAATTAATTTCAGGGTGCGATATTTAAATACAGTTTTCTTTTTTGTTTAAGGGATCCGATCCGCAAATTGGGGGGCAACTCCGACTTAAAAGATCTTTTGTACCACAAAATCAGTATTACAAAGCGAAGAGAGGTTCAACTCTTGACGAAATTGAGAATCTCTCTGGTGGAGGTTTCCTGAATAAGACCTATTTTGTTGTGATATCGAAGGTGGCAGTGTACAGTTAGAAATCCAACCAGTTTTCTGATATCATCGTTCTGTCGAACCCCTGGTATATACACATTTTGTTCTCCCAACTCTTTATTGCCAGTTAATGGCTGAATTCAGGATACTACAGAACGGCTCAGGTCCGATGAAAGGATCAGTCGAACCGTTTCTAGCCAGTTCGTCGGCTATTTCATTTTCGATAATACCTTTATGACCAGGTCCCCACCAACGTTTTACATTCTTCTTATACAATAGGAGAGATCTTGTACAGCAGTTAAGACTGATTTGGAGTCAATGAAAACCTAATGCTTTAATGGCTGCTTGACTGTCCGTTAGTATATGGATGGGGACGCCCTTGATTATCGAGGATGAGATTTGCACACACCTCAATGAGATGTATGATATTTCCCCTTGAAATACACTAGGAGTTCTGATCCGTCCGTATACCCTTAAGCTTTCAGAAGGTATTTTTGTAGTTCAATGCATCTCGGCTGGAAATCACTATACTGAACCTTCTGCCGAAGCACAAGTCGTGGCATATGCCAAATAGATAAGCCTTCTCTGCACAGTTTCTACGCGCAATATATGCGTGCTATAATAGGGCGAAAGGACTTGACCTGACGTAATCATATTCGGTAAACCAACATCAGAATTTTCACTTCGCAGCCATCGCTGGTGTTTGTGCGTTCTGTATTTTATAATAGCTCGAGAATGGACAGAGCAAATATGCGCGGGTTAAGAAAAATCACTTCCCTGCGTACTTCCACGTCTGTAAATTCAGGCCAGATGTTTTGGCACTTAGTGAAACACAAGTAGATCCCCGCCCACAGCTCTCAGATCACTCTGAACTGAAGCTACGAACTAGTACCACTATTCTATTCTCACCGCGGTCTCGGCATTTACATGCGTAGTGATGTAGCTTACCAAACTCCCCCACAATGTAAGCCCTGTTTAAGTCCGTAATTCAATTTCATGTGGTTAAAATTTTATCTCCGTAAGCAAATTATCCATTACTGCTTTGTTTACAGAAGTTCCAAACTAGACATAAATTCGACCTTTAACAAGTTTGATGCGCTGTCTGACTCTCTTTGGAATGAGATCTTTTATCCCTCATCGGATGAAGAGTATCAAACCAAAAGAAAAGGCGTGCTACGACTCGAGCTGTAAAGAGGCTGTCAGTTTTTCGGTCGTACAAGACCGAACCTACAGAGGTAAACCGAAAAAAGTTCAAATAAGCCATGAATGACTGCAATGTCTTTTTTAAGCATGTGGAATTTCAATAAGACCAAAAACTGAGGCAACAATGTCCCAAAGGTAGTAAAAGTTTTTGGTCGTTTGTCAAAAACACCAGAAATTCTGCCTCGTCCTCCATCCCAACTTTCATTTACAAAGACATTCCAGCGTCAGCTCTTTAAACAAGGCCAATCTGCTTGCTGTACACTTTGCAGCTAGCTCAACCCTTCTAGACTGTACTTTGCCTCCGCGTCGAATCTTCAATGCGACGAATCCACTTTCGCACTCGTGTAGTAGCAAGAGTACTTAAAGATCTTAGCGTACATAAATCCGCAGGTCCAGATGGAATATCTCCCCTTCTTCTGAAGACGTGTTTTTCCACGCTAACAAAACCACTGGGTAAGCTTTTCCATCGATCCTACTTTTTAGGACTCTTTCCGAGAAAATGGAAAACAGTATTTGTCCAGCCCATCCCTAAAAAAAAGCGAATCTTCTTCTCTCTCGTCCTACAAACCCATTGCACTTACGTCCCTTCATCATCAGGCAAAAGCATGATAGTTGCACATGACATTTCTAAGGCATATGACAGAGTTTGGCAGTTTTGTCGAAAATGCGTGCTTTTGGCATCAATGAATCTCTCCTTCAATGGATTAGAAACTACCTTTCGGAACTTCAATTGAAGTTACCTTGGATGGTTTAAAGTTTGATAGTCACAAAATAAATGCTGGTGTGCCGCAGGGCTCCGTTCTGTTTCCGATACTCTGCCTGTTATTTTTAATATCTCTAATCCAATACATTCCTTTGCTCTGCTTTTCATATTCATTTCCGGACTCACGTCCCTGATCTTCGGTTGTAGAATGGGAATGGCGGCTTATGTTAAGCTCATTATATCCCGATATTAACAGCATAACTAATTAGGGAACTATTAACTGAGTGGAATTTAATACTTCCAAAGCACAATCCTGTATACTATCGTTAAAGCGAAATTTAAATGCCCACCCATTCTCCATGAATGGCACTTTTATCGTCTAAATGTGCATCTCGGAATGTGTGTCAATGACAAGTTAGGTTGGAATGACCACATATTTAATGTCGCTAAAAATGCTGTGAAATGTCTAGGTTTCCTCAAACGGTGTAAGAAATACTTTTTCTTCTCTGATCTGGTCTCAATATATAAGGCATTTATGCGTCCAAAATCGGAGTACAATGCCCACATCTGGTCAGGTACGCCTAAAACATGTCTGCACCTGCTAGATAGGATTCAAAATCGTTGGATAGAACTCATAGCTGATACTCGTATTAATATCAGTCAATCAATGGACACCCTCAAACAACCACGAAATGTGTCGTGTAGCATTCCGCCAATTCAAACCTTCAGCAGTCATCAATATACCCTCAAGCCCACTTTCGGGCGTACTCTGAAATATCGTGATTCGTTCCTAAACCGACAACTCTCTTGTGGAATGCCCTGCCGGACTCATTATTTCCTTACCCTGGTCAGAAGAGTGAATGCATGATGAATCGAATCTCAGCATCGTTTGCCCTTTCCACAAAAAAGAAGAACCCCTCAACTGAACGATCTATAGAGGTATAAGTCTCCTCAACATTGCGTACAAGATCTTATCTGCAATATTGTGTGAATGTCTGAAACCCTTCGTCAACAACCTAACTGGCCTCTATCAGTGCGGTTCCAGGCCAGGAAAACCCACAATCGTCCAAATTTGCTCACTCCGGCAGATCCTGGAAAAAACTCAAGTGCAAATCTGTACCCATCATCTTTTCATAGATTTTAAGGCCACATACGATAGCATTTGTAGGACGAGCTACTATATGTAGAGCCATGTTTAGTTTTAGCATCCCTGCAAAACTCGTCCGTCGATGCAGAATGGAGATGGAAAAAGCTCGCTGCTCCGTCAAGATTGGTAAAGACTAAGAAGGTAATTGAGTAACAGTAGGCTCCATCGTGAAAAATTGCGAAGACTCTATATAAGACCAGTTAACAAATCACCCGTTTACTGCAGAAGGTCAACTCAAACCACACCGTTCCAAAAGCAGCACTTCCCTCCTTCAATTAATTTTAAGTTTTAGTTTGTTAAATTCTAGTCTTAGCTTGTATTACGCCGAATAAATGGAGCCTTCTGCCTCCAGAAGAGTCCGAGCGCAACGACTACGATGGCTGGGACATGTACAATAGAACGAAATGATACGAGTATCAACGTTTCAGTTCAGAGAATCTACAAGACCACAGCGAAGGGAACTCGCACTAGAGGGAGACCTAGACTGAAGTGGTACGCAAGTGGAAATGGAGCTCAACCATGTCTCATTGGGTTGGTTGGAGAGGCTTGTTAATCGAGGCTCACCCGGACTGTAGCGCCATTAAAAGAAGATTAAAGTGAAGATTTGGGAATCCTGAGATATGGGCATATAGGCGCAAGGAGTGGCACACCCTTCCAAATTATCAGGACAAATTTAATGGGTTAATCAGCAATTACTTAGTAAATCTTGCTTGTTCTTAAGAAAACCTCCTTAATGATGCTTTTTGGATTACAATTCAATTGAATAAATGTTGAAAAAATTTTAATCACGACCATGACTTCGATTCTGCACTACCGAACCAGATTCCCAGCTGCCACTTTTCCATTCACGGTATTTGTGAAGTTCAAATGCGAGCACAAGCGCCCTTAAATATTTCCATCTTTCGGTGTATTTTCATCAAAATGTTTCTAAGGGAGAAAAAAAGAAGTAAAACATTACTTCACAATAACGCACACTACATATTATAGATACAATCAAACATATTTATGTATGCATTATGTATATGTACATTCCATAATGTGGTCCTGAAGGTGGGTGCTCGCAACAAAAATTTACAGAACTATACTTTCTGGTGCTTTTGAGAGCCTAGTCCATATTCCACATACTAAAATATTCCTGTTTGTATTGAAATTTATAAAGAGGAAATATATATATACATATTTAAACACAAGCATGCATATGTGTAAAGTTGTGTGTTTAGAGCATATATTATGCATACTTGCATGGGGGCATGGAATAAGAACCTGTAAATATATGTACATAGTACATAGATACATACATGTGCTAAAGTGTATGAGAGTCTCAGAAATAAAAGAGCAAAATTAGAGTTTTATGTACAATACATCCACGCAAGACACAATGGAAATTGTTAACTCCAACCGAGAAGCGCCACATGGCGCTTGTACAATCTTACCCTTCCCTTTTTTACTTATTTACGTACTTAACCATAAGACGCATACCAAACTCTGAGCGCCATATTGTAGATTTTTTGCAACGTGACTCAGCCCTCTCCAAGTCCTAAATGTCTTTGATACTTCTTCAATTGTTCTGCGCTTCGTACTTACCTGTTTGGGAAGTGGATTCCAATGCAATCGCGGTACCTTTGCGCCTTAGCATTCCCCTACCAATTCCTTCGTTGTATGTGGAGTTGTTCGTTTGAGATGCGATTTAGCCAGATTTAGAATACCAAACGCAGCTTTAACTTGCCGATTCCAGAAATAACCAGCGACAAGTGAGAACAAATGAGGAGATGATTGTAATGGGCCATATGAATGCTACGAGTAATCTGAAGGATATAAGTTTAAAGTCCTAAACGATTATTTAGAGATGCTAGCGTCACGGGGATCGCTAAATGTTATAAAGGAATTTTTCAAGGTCAAAAAGCAGGATCAGAAGTGGACACCAACAAACTCCAAGGAAATTGAACAGCTTTTGGGTATCGTGATATGGATGGGCTTATGCTCGTTTTCAACTATTGTAAAAAACATTAAATTTCTCCAACAATGAACAAGTTACCGAAGACCGGCTGCGGAAATTGACACCACTTTTGAGAAAACTACGCGAGATGTTCCAGAGTGGAATAACACCAAGCGAGTACGTTTGCATAGACGAGACTCTTGTTCCCTTTCGTGGAAGATTGAGCTTCCCACAGTATATCTTAAAGAAGAGACATAAGTTTGGAATCAAACTATTCAAATTATATCTGGACGATGGCTATACGCTTGACTTTCAAGTGTATTGTGGCAAATCAAAAGATGCCAATACAATGGTACCATGAAACGTTGTAATAGACATGATGGAGAATCTTTTGGACAAAGGGCATACTCTGTGCACGGATAACTACTACACATCTGTAAGCTTGGCAAGCTCCCTCCTGCAGCGCAAGACGCATCTTATTGGAACATTGTGATCAAACAGAAAACTCAACCCAAAACAAGTAATTGAAAAAAAATTAAAAACTGAAGTGTCTACTGCGGAGGAGTGTAAGCAAGGCATTTTTGTTCAAAAATGGAAGGACAAGAGAAATGTATTCACGCTCAGCACAAGATACGGAGGTGAGATGATAAGTATCCAGAAAAGGGGCCAAGAAAAGCTAAAGCCCATAAACGTACTTGAGTACAATAAATAGAGGGTTTTCCAATAAGGACTTTTTTTTGTTAAATAAAACGCAAACCATTTGAGATATTTCAAAAACTTTATTATCGGCTTGAAGTACAATCAAAACATTTATGAATGGAACTCGACTTCGTTCATATGGCCACCGCGGGCACGTTTGCAGTGGTCGATTCGTTGGACCCAATTTTCAAGGACTCGGCGACACATTTCGTCCGAAACGGCAGATATTTCGCGTTCAATGTTATCTCTGAGCTCTTCCAACGTTGTCGTCGTGTTGGCATAAACCAATGACATAACGTAGCCCCACAGAAAATAGTCAAGCGGAGTTAAATCGCACTTACTTACTCTTCAATTAATCGATTGTAGCGTGTGCTGTGTGACTTGTGGCACCATCCTGTTGAAACCACATGTCGTCCAAGTCCATATCTTCCAATTCGGGGCAAAAATAATCGGTGATCATGGCGCGATAACGCTGACCACTCACAGTAACGTGACGATCGTTATCGTCGACGAAAAAATATGGCCCAATAACGCCGCCGGCATGCAAACCGCACCAAACAGTTATTTTTTGTGGATGAAGTGGTGATTCATGAAGCACATGTGGATTTTCACCCGATCAATAACGCATATTTTGCTTATTGACGAACCCATTGAGCCAAAAATGAGCTTCGTCACTTCGTCACATCTTTGAACTAAACTTGTTATTGCCTGTCTACTAGGGCGAGAATTACGACCGAAAATTGGAGTTAACGCTCTTAAAGTTGCAGTCACCGACTCCGAATTTCGGTAAAAAATTTATATAATTTTCAGACGTTGCCCGTTCGTGTACTCTACCGTGATGAAAATTTTGAGTTTACTGAATAAATTGACAGTGACAGTTTGATGATTAGTGAAAGAGTGCATTCACAAATTAAATTCAAAGTTGTCAAGTCCCTATTGGAAAACCCTTTATAAAGCATACGGGTATATCGACTTGTCAGACTAACTGAAGTCATACAACACCGAACTTCGACGCAGCGTAAAGTGGTATTTAATATTAGCATTTGAACTATTGACGGGGACTGCAGTTGTAAACGCTCATATTGCATATAGAGAAATAACAAACAACAGAATGACCATAACCTAATTCAAGGAAGAGATTGTTGAGGGTTTGTTAAATACCGAAGAGGATGAACATGTACAAGAAGAGAACGAGCCAGAACATAGACTAGAAGATACGTCGAAAGACGTACGAGTATTTTGTTTATAGCAAGTTCAAAGTTTCGTATTGTGACACATTGGTCTCACAGCTGAAAACTAAGTCAAGTCTGACAGTCTCTGGGGTGTATAGCTTACGATGGTATAAGATTCAATACTGCGTACACAAACGCGTGTGAACCTACTGTGAGACCAGTCTGGTCTCACGCTGCACAGGAGACCCAAATTCGTTTGACACCAAAGTGGTCTCATGTGGCACTCAACGTGTTAAGGGGAGATTCCTTGACATATTTTGATTTGAGAAAAAACTCGGGGAAGGTTCATTGAAACAAATGTTTCAAAGTAAATGTTGCTCTAAAATTAATGTGTCAAAAGTTATTGAAGATCAAAAGTATTTTTTTTAAATTAAAAACCCCCATTCCATGAAACACAGAGCTATTCAGCATGCGTTCAACGTAAATGTGTGGACAGGTACTCGTATATTGGGTAACAGGCTGATCGAATCTGGCATTTTTGCGAAACAAATTACCAGAACTATTAGCTGTGACAAAGAACGGCGGTAGTGTACTAGCAGGATGGAAGTTCAGTTCAGTTCAGTTCAGTTCAGTTTCTATGCATTTTTATTTATGTCACTTAAATTGCTGGTCCCATGCGGGCACTATAAGTTAAACCTAACACTTAAACTATGTCTTTCGACGTATCTTACAGTCTAATTTTATTTGTATTTTAACATTAATTAATACTAAAACTAAGAAAACATTTTTTAACAAAAAACTTAGTTCCATGACCTTTTTTATTTTATTATAAAACTTAAAACTAAAAACTTACAGACTACCTAAAAATAAATCTTAATCTACTTAACCTACTTACATCTAACACAAATATAGACATACAATATATATATATACATAATATATATACTAAATATATAAATACATGTAAACATATATAGGGTCCGCCATTTAACGTTTTTTTTTCAACTAGTGCTTATTTCGTGAATGGTAATACTTAGCTCATGTCTGATTTGACAGATAATTAGTTTTATCCTTCCGCTGAACGAATATGGTTGTATATATGCTTGAACAACGCTGGGAACGTGGGCCTGCGATCGACTTAGAGAAGATGCCGATTTTGCCAAAAAAAATCATCTTTTCAGATGAAGCTCATTTTGAACTTGGCGGGTATGTAAAGAAGCAAAATTGTCGCATTTGGCGCACAGAAAACCCGCACGCATACATTGAAAAGCCGATACACCCAAAACGAGTCACTGTTTGGTGCGGATTTTGGTCCAGAGGCATAATTGGGCCATTTTTCTTTATTTCGGCCTTTACAGTCAATGGCAATCGTTATCGGGCCATGTTGAACGAATTTTTGTTCACAAAAATTGAAGAGGAGCATATTGGCAACATTTGGTTTCAACAGGACGGCGCTACGTGCCACACAGCCGAAGCTACACTCGATGTTTTGCGCCCTGTTTTTGAAAATCGCATTATCAGCCGCAGAGGTGATGTCGTTTGGCCACCTCGGAGCTGCGATTTGACACCGTTGGACTATTATTTTTTGGGGTGCCGTAAAAGATAAGTGTTACGCCGACAAGCCAGAGACAATTGACGCTTTAAATGACAATATTCGTGAAGCCATTAGTGAAGTACATATATATATATATTTTTTTTTCATTCTTTGTTTTAGTAATTTTTTTTTTTTGTATTTATGTATTTTTTTTTTCTTAAAAACTATCTTAATCATACCTAAAACTATGTAAGCCGGCCAAGGCTAATAAAATAGTCAGACGACCGACTTTGCTTCCTATAGAGCTACCTAGTACTGGAAGAATTGGACGACGAAATTTCCCCTCCTTCAACTAGCCACCAAAATTGTTGGTGCTGCCGAGCAACATCCCTCTTGTCGCGACTCCCTACCGACCTACTGAACCGTAGTTGAGTCGCCTGTCCGCAGCTGTTCGAGCGACGTGGAAGATTAGCGGCACCGCCAATCTGTCCTGGATCAGACCTTTACTATCTAGATAGAGGAACGCTTCTGGAGGAATGAAGCCGTCAAAGCGAACTCTCTCATGATACATATCATTGGGGTAGAAAGCCCCGGAGATCAGGTTGTTCGATGAGGTCATTGCTCTTGCAATGTGCCTCCGAGTCAACTTAATGATGAAATTGTCCACTCTTATTAGGTTCGCCCTATTGTACAGGACCTCATTGGGATAGAATTTTATGTACTGAGACTCTGGTGTTCTGTATAAGCGAAGACAAGTCCTAAGAAAAGCCCTCTCAAACATCCGAATCTTTTCCAATAAACTTGCTCTCACATTGAACCACACGGGACATTAAAATACAAGCATAGGCCGGATAAGGGCCATGTAGCAGATCACCTTCACCCTCGCATCGAGTTGGCTGTTATAACACAGTCTCTTTGTAAGGGCAAAAGCACCTTTGGCTCTGGCCAGAGCAACATTTATATGTTTGTTAAAATACAGATATTGATCAAGCCAGATCCCAAGGTATTTGACTACATTTCGACAGGCAAGTGGCTGTCCGTGTTGTCCAATGATAGAAAAATTTCGCCAATTCTTTCTGGTATCCCTAGAGGCCCCAGACAAAGTCGTCCTAAACAGAATGGTTTCCGACTTCTAAAAGTTGATTTTCAACTTCCAGTCATCGCAATATCGCTTAATTTTGTCGAAGTCACGTTGCAAAAGCATATTAATGACCTCAATCTTTGGACCCGATCTGTACGCGATGAAGTTGTCTGCGTACGCTATGGCATGGTGAAGTGAACCTATCAGATCACTCGTGTAAATGTTGAATAGGATCGGCGAATTTACCGCACCTTGTTGCAGACCGTTTTTAATGTTAAAAGTTCCAGCAGAAGTCACATCGCCATTCTTCACGATGAACTGTCTACTGGAGAGCATATCAAAAAGAATATACAGCAGTGGTTTACTAATGCCCAACCTATCCAGCTTGAAAAAGAGTCCCTCTAACCATACGGTATCGAAGGCCCTTTCCAAGTCAATCAGGCAGGCACCAGTGCACTGTTGCTTGCCTTTGTTCCATTGCATATCAGAAACCAGTTTAGACGCAGCATGAATGATATCATGTCCCGCCTTGAAACCGAACTGATTATCCAGAAATATATGTTTGTCCTCAACCCACTTATTCAGGACCTCTCGAAAACCTTACTGGTGTTTGGAGGAAGACTGATCGAGCGGAGATTCGCCGGATTGGAAGTATCTTTATCTCTTTTGGGGATGGGACGTACCACCGCAGTTTTCCAATGCGCTGGATAATGTGCATTATTAAACAGGGTGGTATAAATGTTCACTGCTTCTAGAGGGAGATGTCGAAGCACAATGCTCGGTATTTCATCGGTTCCCACTGATTTCTTGCTTCTAAGTGAATCGAAGATCGTTTGGAGCTCTTCTTTCGAAATGAATGGGGGTAGTAAGCCTATCGTTGGTGATGGTATTATTTGCCATATTTTCGTCACTGAACTGGGTGAAACCCGAGCTCTCGAATCGCCAATTCACAATTTCATTTCGAAGGTAGAAATTGTGCACAAGGACTCGATTCTCCAGATCGTGGTTCGGGCCAATGATAACATTCGCCTTGTACACTTCCTGGAAAGTCGCTTATATAGCCTCTACCTGTTCCTGCGGATCCTCGATCACAAAGAAGTTGTCATTATCAACAGCCTCATTTGGATCTATGCCCGCTGTTACCAGTATTTGTTCGTTGTTCGTCGTTCGGGCGATTTTAAGACACTGAAGGTCGTTTTGATTTTTTCTCCGAAATATTTTATTTATCTGCGGGAACATACTCGGGTTGCTGGTGTTTACGGCCCGAATTTTATTGTTCCAGTACAAACTTACAGAATTTCTGTAATTTTCCTTTATTAATGTTTGGAGATTTTTAATCGACGACTTCAGTGCCATGATCTCCGGGTTATGTCTGTCAGTAAACCGTCTGTACAAGGTTTTTAGTCTTGACAGCAGTCTACTTTTATGTCGGTGCAGTGCGTCAATAGTTGCGTTGCGGAATAAGTCTTCTTCGTCAGTGTGTTGATACCGCGGTATCGTTTTGTCCATTGTTCGTTTAATTGTCTCGTCTATTAGTTTTAGATACCTGTCAATCTCGTTTAACAGATTTCTGTTGAACGGTGGGTAGAGAGAATTCAAGGAGAGTGCTCTAGTCAGTGTTCTGGTGAAGTGTGTCCAACGCACCCTACTATAATTGTAGGAATGCCTTTGAACAAACTCATACAATTCCGCAATTTCGTTTGGAACAGTTATTTCGGTGCTGAGACCGCAATGGTCACTGTCATACACGAAAGTGCGTAGACAGTTTGTAGTTTGTTGGTTAGTGCATGTCAGTTGTATTCGTGAGTCGAACAGCAGAAGATCCAAATAGGACCCGTATCTGGGAAACGACGGACTATCCGTCGCCTTAAGCCCGAGTCGATACATTACACTGTGCTGACCCCACCAATTGAATAGTAGGTTCGCTCTAGTATTTGGTGTATTATTTCCCCAATCACTATGTTTGGCGTTGAAATCTCCGCTGATAACAAAATAGTTGTCTTCTAATTCCAGCCTCAGAAATCGAAAAAGTGTCTCGAGCTTTGAGATAAATAAGGTGGATTGAGTAGCCTTAGGTGCATAGACAGACACCATGTACAACCGCTTTCCACTATGGAGAGGGATATACACGATGCATGCTTCCAGCACCTGGAACCTACGTACTACACGACTGTATACTCTTTTAAAACGTATACCTTTTCGTACGAAAATTGCAACGCCACCTCCCTGAATGGAGTTGGGTCGGTTTTTCCGTACTATTTTGTATCTTCTGTGCCTCATTTTATGTCTCTTGGTAAGCTTAGTTTCGCTAACCAACAGCACATCAGAGGCTTGGTCTTTAAGCAACTTAAATAGTGTGGCTCGTCGTTCGAACCTAATCAGTGAATTCACATTCACAGCAAGGACCTTCAGAGTTTGCTCCTCCACGTGCGTACCCATTACGGCAAAAGGTGCGTTAGGCCAGTCAGCAGCGCGTATACTTTATCCACCCGCGCGGTCTGTTCAGTTAAATGACGTTGTAGCTGAGCCATCTGCCCCTGGATAGAGAGCAAGATAGCTGGCATATCAGGTACTGGTTCCGGTTCTCTGGGCGCTGGGGCCTGAGAAGCAACCTTCGCTTGCTGTACCGTATTTCCCCCACCTGCCGCCATTTGGGCGTAGGTAACATGGGGATTAACGGCTGGTGTTTGCAAATGCACGGGTGGACGTTTCACTTCCACTTTCTGCTGCAGGGCCAGATTTATTCTTTTGATGTACTGGAATTTAGGACAACCTCGATAATTTGCGGTGTGTCCCGTGTTCCTACATAAAGCACAAGAGAGTTGGCTTTTTTCAGACGCTCCGTCCTTACCCAGAGCGCATTCCTCGCACTTGTGGTTCCTTCCGCACTTCACGCATCGAGGCTGCATTTCGCAGTTCGACGCGGCGTGCCCGAACCTTTGGCAGCGAACACATTGTAAAATGTTTTCGCTCCTCTTTAATTTCTCCCAGTGTACAACCTGGTAGTCCAGGACTTTAATACACCTTAGACCATCCAGATTGCTGGTGGGACTTAGCTGGACCAGGAAAATCGGCAGTTGCCGCTTCTCCCTTTTGGCTATGGCTGTGGTGAAAAGCTTGACCCCCACGAATTGGAGCCCTTCGCACTTCTTCTCTTTCAGCAGTGCAAGGAGCTCCTCCGGATCAGTCGACGGTTCTAATCCCCTCAGCAGCATTGTTTGCAGCTTGTCCCCCTTCGGGGTGTAGGAGAAGAACTCCATCGTCGAATCTTTCAGTAATTTTTTGATTTTATAATAGCGCTCCACTGAATTGCAGTGGATCGCATGCCGATCTAAACTAAGTCTTTTAATGTAAAAATTATTTCCTATGGCCGACTTACATAGTTCAATTGTTTCTTTCAACTCCATCTTAAACGTGTTGATTGGAGGTATCCCCGCTGCTTAGTTGATTTTGTTGGTGGTTGTTGTTGTTGTTGCTGCGTCTGCTGATGTTGTTGCTATTGCTGTATTTGCTGCTGCTGATGTTGTTTCTGGGACTTGTGTTGTTGTTGTTGCTGCGGTTGTGATTTTTGTTGTTGTTGTTGTTGTTGCTGTTGCTTTTGCTTCTGTTGTTTCTGTACTTGTTTTCTCGTTTTCCCATGTGCTTTTTTTTGTTGTTGTAGCGGCTGTTCTTTCTGTTTAGCCTCGCTATTTGTGGGCTGTTCCTTACAAATCTGGAGTTGTTGTTGTACCTCATTTTGTCTTCTCGCCACTTGTTTGTTTCTAATAGCTAATACTTTTTGCTGCAGCTCTTTAATGCAGCTATTTATTGCATGTACTCTTCCTCTTCATCCTCTGGCTCAGTAGCCATCAGAGATTGGAAGGTATTCAACAAACTACCCATATAGCCTCCTCCTCCTCTTCTTCGCACCATTTTCCGATGACATCATGTCATCTGCTGGTCCCGCTATTGGAGTGAGTAGCGGACCGCTTGCCATCACTCATCGGTACACGATCGCTCTTTCGTACTTTATTTTATTTGACTTATTTAAACTTTTAAAAATAAAATGTCAATGTAATTTTTTGGGGAATCGAACCCACGACCCCTGCTTTATCGGCCGACACCACTACAACTAGGCCACCGATGCACTTGGCCAAAATGTTCCTAATTCACTTTTATTTTACTTGCTTATTTACTTTTTCACTTTGAAAGCCGAAACACGTCTATTCCTCACGGAGGTCTATGAACGACTGCTAGCAGGATGAGAGTGGCTAGATCGGATGTATGAATCTATTTTGTGGCTTCCAAGGTCTTCGGACTTCACCCCAATGTACTTTTATTTACAGTGAGGAATGAAGGACATTGCTTAATCATCAGAAGTAAGAACATTCGATGACTTGAACGATAGGATTGACGGGGCAGCTGCGAAAGTCTGTGAAGAATTGCAAAGAATGGACATTGTTAGAGTCCTTTAAAGACTTTTAACAATTGATATTATACAAGGTTTGTAAAGCCACCCTTTATGTAATCCTAGTAACAAGACTATCACTTTTAAGTCAGCATACTTTATTAAGTTTAATATAAATTGCATAGTATCGTATGTTTCTTTTAAAGTGATTGAACATGGTACAGGTATGGAGGCATATTCTCTGCCATTATTTAGAAGAACTGCCTTTAAACTCGTTTTAGATCCATCAATAAAGAGACGCCATTCATTTGTTCTATAAATAATCCGTAATTCATTCATCATTCCGTTAATGTCGTTACAGTAGCATATGGATTCGTTCTGCGTGAAGAAAGTAGCTAAATGTTTGTTCCTTTTCCTTGGCAAAGATATCTTAGTTTTTGGTGATAAAAGATTCCGTTCTTGTAGTTTAGAACCGAGTATTTCAGACTGTCTGAAATTTAAGTCACGGAACAAATCATACATCTCTTGCTGCTGAATCATGTGCGGTTCTTTCAATGAACTTCTAGGAGATACATATTCTGATATTTGATTCTCTAGCGCATAATTTTCTTCACGGTCATCCTCATCACTTGACTTTACACATGGTTCTTGTGTTGTTGGCGTGTTCACAGGAAACTACCAGAGAAGCTACCTTAGGGTAATCTATTTTGTTTTAATTTTTTTTGAAAACCCTTTGACTTTAGTTAAACAAAAATCATAATAATTCACTTGTTCACGCCAAATCATTGGAATAGCAAAGGCATCGACTTCTTTTTCACATTTAACCATTCGATAAATGTAACTGTTTGAAAATATATTTTTGTTCCTTTTCTCTAAATTAAACATGTTGAACAACTTATTTTCTTATTGTTTTTTTTTTCTCTCTTTATAACTTATTATATTTGATAATTACATATTAATTTTGCTTTGTTAAACATTTCAATTGCTTAATGTTTAAAACTAAAATTTCAATTTCCTAACGTAATGTTACATACACTATGGGTGGACTGAGTTTTTCTGTATTACTTTGCTTTAAACTAATTTATACTTTTTTTTTTGGTTTTTTTCGCCTATAAAAATGCCTTCGTTAACAAGCACTTGAACTTGAATTGTACATCGTCGTTCGCGAATCTCCGGTGAGAAAAGACGTCTTTCGGCTATTCGTAAAGTAAACAAAAATAAAGAAATAATAATTCAGTGTATAAATACAATCAGTTGCAATTTTGTTAATTGACTCGGTAGCCCAGAGGTTAGCGGCGCCAGCCAGTGTGTTCGGCCGACGAGTCCATAGGTCGTGGGTTCGACTCCACTCCGTGTGCGGTAGAATTTTTTTTTTTTCTCTCTTTTCTTCATTTATTTAAAATAATTACAAAAATAAGTAATTTAAAGTGTCGCTAAGTGCGGTTAATACATCACGTGATGAATTGTGGGAAGCTGTCCGCTATGCTAATAGCGGAACCAGCCGAAAAATCAGGCGAGGCTTCGAGTGGTTCAAGCCAAACAGCCATGCTAGCAGAACCAAAGATGAAGAGGAGGAGGAGGCTAAGGTCCACTCCTAAATTGATAGAACGTCCCTCTCTTTCAAAATCCATCGCAAAGCTGCCTGGTGGATTAAGGGAGGAGACGACATCTACTACTACAAGGGCAGCAATAAGCAATGAGTGTCATGAATCGGAAAATGGCCAGGACCCATATTTATCAGATGGGGGCAAACATCGTTTTATGGGAAGCAACAACAGCTTCGCAGCTCTGGCTGTCTCAGAGTCGGACGATGAAGATTATGAAGTCGAAGCTCTTCAAAGCAGCATCAAGCAGCTTGAGGAACAGGTGCTTGCTATTAAGGCAAAGAAAACAGCCAGAAGAGAAAAGGAGAAACAATTAAACTCCCAACAACAAGGCCAACAGCAACGGCAAAAGGTTGCAAGCCAGCAACAGCTACAACTCCAAACGGACACCATAAATCAGAAACAGCAGTCAAAACATAAAAAACAAACAGAACAACAACAAAAGCATACTCAACCGCCAGGACAACAACAGAAGCTGAAACAGCAGCAACAACAACAACAACAGCACCAACAACAAGAACTGCACCAACAACAACACCAACAGCAGCATCAACATAAGCAACAGCAGCAGCGACAACAACAACAGCAAGAGCAGAAAGCCACCAAGCAAAAAGTGCCACCAATCAACACTTTTGAACTGGAGTTAAAGGACACCATCGAACTATGTAAGTCGGCCATAGGCAACAACTTTTTTATAAAAAGATTATCACTAGATAGGCACGCGATCCACTGTAACACAGTGGAGCGTTATTATACAATTAAAAAATTACTGAAGGATTCGACGACGGAGTTCTTTTCCTACACCCCGAAAGGGGATAAGCTGCAAACAATGCTGCTGAGGGGATTAGAACCGTCGACTGATCCGGAGGAGCTCCTTGCACTGCTGAAAGAGAAGAAGTGCGAAGGGCTCCAGTTCGTGGGGGTCAAGCCATTCACCACAGCCAGAGCCAAAAGGGAGAAGCGGCAACTGCCGATTTATACAGTCGTGTAGTACGTAGGTTCCAGGTGCTGGAAGCATGCATCGTGTATATCCCTCTCCGTAGTGGAAAGCGGTTGTACATGGTGTCTGTCTATGCACCTAAGGCTACTCAATCCACCTTATTCATCTCAGAGCTCGAGACTCTTTTTCGATTCCTGAGGCTGGAATTGGAAGACAACTATTTTATTATCGGCGGAGATTTCAACGCCAAACATAATGATTGGGGAAATAATACACCAAATACTAGAGGGAACCTACTATTCAATTGGTGGGGTCAGCACAGTATAATGTATCGACTCGGGCTTAAGGCGACGGATAGTCCGTCGTTTCCCAGACACGGGTCCTATTTGGATCTTCTGCTGTTCGACTCACGAATTCAACTGACATGCACTAACCAACAAACTACAAACTGTCTACGCACTTTCGTGTATGACAGTGACCATTGCGGTCTCAGCACCGAAATAACTGTCCCCAACGAAATTGCGGAATTGGATGAGTTTGTTCAAAGGCATTCCTACAATTACAGTAGGGTGCGTTGGGCACACTTCACCAGATCACTGACTAGAGCACTCTCCTCGAATTCGCTCTACCCACCGTCCAACAGAAATCTGTCAAACGAGGAGATTGACAGGTATCTAAGACGAATGGACGAGACAATCAAACAAACAATGGACAAAACGATACCTCGGTACCAACACACTGACGAAGAAGTCCTATTCCGCAACGCAACTATTGACGCACTGCACCGACATAAAAGTAGACTGCTGTCAAGACTAAAAACCTTGTACAGACAGTTCACTGACAGACATAACCCGGAGATCATGACACTGAAGTCGTCGATTAAAAACCTCCAAAAATTAATAAAGGAAAATTACAGAACATCTGTAAGTTTGTATTGGAACAATAAAATTCGGGCTGTAAACACCAGCAACCCGAATATGTTCCCGCAAATAAATAAAATATTTCGGAGAAATAATCAGAACGACCTTCCATGTCTTAAAATCGCTCGAACGACGAACAACGAACAAATACTTGTAGCAGCAGGCATAGATCCAAATGAGGCTGTTGATGATGACAACTTCTTTGTGATCGAGGATCCGCAGGAGCAGGTAGAGGCTATAGGAGCGACTTTCCAGGAAGTGTACAAGGCGAATGTTATCATCGAGTCCTTGCGCACAATTTCTGCCTTCGAAATGAAATAGTGAATTGGCGATTCGAGAGCTCGGGTTTCACCCAGTTCAGTGACGAGAATATGGCAAATAATGTCATCACCAACGATAGGGTATTACCCCCGTTCATTTCGAAGGATGAGCTCCAAACGATCTTCGAATCGCTTAGAAGTAAGAAATCAGTGGGAACCGATGAAATACCGAACATTGTGCTTCGACATCTCCCTCTAGAAGCGGTGAACATTTATACCACCCTGTTTAATAATGCAATGAATAATGCACATTATCCAGCGCGTTGGAAAACGGCGGTGGTACATCCCATCCCCAAAAGGGATAAAGACACTTCCAATCCGGCGAATCTCCGCTCGATCAGTCTTCTTCCAAACATCAGTAAGGTGTTCGAGAAGGTGATCAATAGAGTCCTGACTAAGTGGGTTGAGGACAAACATATAGTTCCGGATAATCAATTCGGTTTCAAGGCGGGGCATGATATCATTCATGCTGCGTCGAAACTGGTTTCTGATATCCAATGGAACAAAGCCAAGAACCAGTGCACTGGTGCCTGCCTGATTGACTTGGAGAAGGCCTTCGATACCGTATGGTTAGAAGGACTCTTTTTCAAGCGGGACAGGTTGGGCATTAGTAAACCTCTTCTGTATATTCTTTTCGATATGCTCTCCAGTAGACAGTTCATCGTGAAGAATGGCGATGTGACTTCCGCTGGAACATTTAACATTAAAAACGGTCTGCAACAGGGTGCGGTAAATTCGCCGATCCTATTCAACATTTACACGAGTGATCTGATAGGTTCACTTCACCATGCCATAGCGTACGCAGACGACATAATCGAGTACAGATCAGGTCCAAAGATTGAGGTCATTAATATGCTTTTGCAGCGTGACTTCGACAAAATTAAGCGATATTGCGATGACTGGAAGTTGAAAATCAACTTTCAGAAGTCGGAAACCATTTTGTTTAGGACGCCTTTGTCTGGGGCCTCTAGGGACACCAGAAAGAATTGGCGAAAGTTTTCTATCGTCGGACAACACGGACAGCCACTTGCTTGTCGAAATGTAGTCAGATACCTTGGGATCTGGCTAGATCAATTTCTGTATTTTAACAAACATATAGATGTTGCTCTGGCCAGAGCCAAAGGTGCTTTTGCCCTTACAAAGAGACTGTTTTATAACAGCCAACTCGATGCGGGGGTGAAGGTAATCTGCTACATGGCCCTTATCAGGCCCATGCTTGTATTTGGATGTCCCGTGTGGTTCAACGTGAGAGCAAGTTTATTGGAAAAGATTCGGGTGTTTGAGAGGGCTTGTATTAGGACTTGTCTTCGCCTATACAGAACACCAGAGTCTCAGTACATAAAATTCTATCCTAATGAGGTCTTATACAATAGGGCGAACCTAATAAGAGTGGACAATTTCGTCATTAAGTTAACTCGAAGGCACATTGCAAGAGCAATGACCTCATCGAACAACCTGATCTCCGGGGCTTTCTATCCCAATTATATATATCACGAGAGAGTTCGCTTTGACGGCTTTATTCCTCCAGAAGCGCTCCTCTATTTAGATAGCAAAGGTCTGATCCAGGACAGATTGGCGGTGCCGCTAATCTTCCACGTCGCTCGAACAGCTGCGGACAGGCGACTCAACTACGACAGAGACGTCGCACGTGGCAGTGCGGAGCGTCTCCGGTTCAGTAGGTCGGTAGGGAGTCGCGACATGAGGGATGTTGCTCAGCAGCACCAAAACTTTTGGTGGCTTCGTCGTCGAACTCCTTCAGTGATATGTAGCTTCATGTGAAGCAAAGTGGGCCAGCCTAATTTTTTTTTTAGCCATGGCCGGCTTACATAGTTTTAGGTAGGTTTAAGTTAGATTTTAAGAAAAAAAAAATATATAAAAACAAAAAAAAAATAAATAAAAATATAAAATGAAAAAAAAAATATATATATATATACATATATTTATATATGACGTATATATATATTATGTATATATATATATATATGCATGTAGATGTAAGTAGGTTAAGTAGATTAAGATTTAGTTTTAGGTAGTATGTAGGCTTTTAGTTTTAAGTTTTATAATATAATAAAATTAAAATATTCCGTATACTAAGTTTTTAAACATGTTTTCTTAGTTTAAGCTGTAGTTAAGTCACTGTAGAATAAGAATAAAATCCGTCATAAACGTCGAAAGACATAGTATTTAAGTATTATGTATAACTTAGAGTGCCTGCATAGGGCCAGTAAGTTAGTTTAAGATAAATTTAAGTTATTTAAGCAAATTTTTAAGCGTTTTTTTGTCTAGCATGTAAGAGTAAATTAAGTAATATAAATAAAAATGCATATAAACTGAAAAAAAAAACTGAACTTGAATTGTACATCAACTGTGACTCAACTACGACAGAGACGTCGCACATGGCAGTGCGGAGCGTCTCCGGTTCAGTAGGGTGGTAAGGAGTCGCGACATGAGGGATGTTGCTCAGCAGCACCAGCAATTTTGGTGGCTAGTTGAAGGGGAGGATGCTTCGTCGTCGAATGCGTCCAGTAATAGATAGCTTCATCTAAGGCAAAGTGGGTCAGCCTAATTTTCTTAGCCATGTGGATGTACATGTATGTGTGTATGTATTAGATGTAAATAGGTTAAATAGATTAAGATTTATTTGTAGTTAGTATGTAGGCTTTTAGTTTTAAGTTTTATAAAAAATTAAAAAGGTCCATTTACTAAGTTTTTAGTTGAAATTTATTTTCTTAGTTTTAGTATCAAGTAATGTTAAAATAAAAATAAATTAGACTGTAAGATACGTCGAAAGACATAGTTTAAGTGTTAGGTTTAGCCCATGCGGGTAGGGCCAGTATGTTAGAATAAGATTATTTGTAAGTAATTTAAGCTAATGTTTAAGCATTTTTTGTCTAGCAAGTAAGAGTATTTTAAGTGTTAAAAATAAAAATGCATAAAAACTGAAAAAAAAAACTGAACTGTGCATCAATTGTCAACTTATGTCAGCAGAAGCAGTGAGAGCATTACCGTTCGAATTTTGTTCTTTCTCATAACTTGTAATTGCATAGGCAAAATAACTTGCGTTCATCTGTCAATTATGTTCTAGCAGCCACCCAGTCCATATCTTGTTTTTGGTTAGACGAACCATTCGAATAAAATTGATAATATTGTTTTGTTGCAATAAATATATTATACCTAACGGTTTTTTGGAAATTTGTGCTTTATTGCTAAACAGTAATATAACACGAGATACAAAACAATTTCGGAATCCATTCTTCGTCTTGTTTTATGGAACGATTACAATAAAGTTGATAAGCCTGTTTAACTTTTTCAGTTACAGCCCGTCCCTTTGGCCTTTGCAATATATTGGCCACACATTCAACAAAATTTATTGGGGAAATTTTCACAAGTGCGACGACCGACTTTTTCCATATTTACTTTATAGATTGTATTGTACTTTCACTTAAAACTATGTATCTCAATATGTACAACTTAAATCATTCCGATTGCCAACCGACCGAGCAAGACATCTAAATTTAATTATTGGTGCACTTAACACATGGCGGTAGCTTTCATAAATGCGTCAATAACACGATATGTTGTCGTGATGAGACAGTTTTGCTTTCCATTATTATTTTAAGTTAATGTAGAAAAGCAAAACTGTCTCATCACTTCAACATCTCGTGTTATTGACGCATAGAAACAGTTAAACATATCATCACTCATGTTACCTAAACATTATCGTTCTGTATAATTCTTCTTGTGAGGATTTAATTTATCAACACACTTAAAGGAGTCTTAATTCCCAGACTTATAGCGCTGCTGTTATCGTTTCTGCTTTGACATTGGTGAAGGTACCCTCAATGTTAATGAAGTCCACCATAGCATTTTCTTTTATTTAGGCATGTTATTGAATACTGATTAACCCTTGCAGTATACACACAACAACTTTTATCACAGTAACTATATTTACAAAAGAAGTCATTCCAGCACATGAAGATGTTTTCTCTCGTAGTAGAAAATATATTGTACTATGACCGTATGCCCTGCCCTGTTTTTGTTTTAGTGGCATATCGCTATAGTCTTAACGCTCATTTTTTTTATTTTGATTTACTTTAGAATGAAAGATTAGAAGAACCAAAAGTGATACCCACTGGCTACGTGACTAAAGCAGTGTGACTAAGTGAGCATTGTCGAGACTAAGATGACGTTTATTACTGATAATTGTTTTAATTGTTTGAGGTGCTGAAACACCTGTATATAAAGTACCTACATAGTTGATGTTCATTAAATTGATCAGCGAAGAGTTAAAAAATCGTTTGTTTCTGCTAACAATGGCACTTATCTTGGATTTGAAAAAAGCTGACAGAATTCTTGATTCCGTTTCAATGTGTTTCTCAAACGCATCTCTTTTTTGGTGTGAACTTGCAAATTATTGCTGGAATTATTCTCTTGACTAGGCTCATGAAATTTTTTAAAAATGAATAGCCATTTCAGTTGTAAATAGCACTTGTAGCCCAATGTTAATGTTTGTAAGTTGGACAGCCCCAAAACAAGTATTTCGCGTTGTAACGTCATTTCATTGTCAATGAGGTTGTTGACTGAGGAGACAGCCGATCCTAGTACAGGTTCAAGTACTGAGAAATCTGTCTCTCGTCTTACAGATTAATCGGTTAGGGAGGTCCCTGCATCCACATTGTTGTCTGGGACGCAGATATTGTAGAATTGATGACTTCACTCTTCTGACTATGTTCATAAGTCATAGAATTAAACAAAACCTTAAGCACATTTACTCAGCCATTTCCATTTGTTGTTTATAGTATACATATACTCGTAGAGGGTCTCTCAAAAGTCGCGTCTAGATGTAAATAGTACTTAAATCTTAATCTTAAATCCTAACAATTATGTGTGAAAAATAACATCATACACACCGCAAACTATTGGGGTTGTCCTAAGTTCACTGACATTAAAAAAACAAAACTGGCTCGGCAGCAGAAGGTGGAGGTCAAACGTTCACCTGTTAGGTTTCAAACACCAGCCGTCACGTCCCATATTTCCTACGCCCAAATGGCGTCAGGTATGGAAGCTACTGTAAAGCAAGCGACTGTTGCTTCTCCGGCGCCAATGCCGAGAACAGCGGAAGCTGCACCTAACAGGCTGGCCATCTTGCTCCCAATTCAAGGGCAGATGGCTCAGTACAAGAACAGGCCAAGCGGGTGGCCCAGATCTATGCGCTGCTGCCGGGCCTAATGCAACACATGTCGTAATGGGTATGGTGGAGCAAACTTTGAAGGTCCTTACGGTAAATGTTAATTCACTGATTAGGATTGAACGAAGAGCCGCGATGTTTAAATTGCTACAAAACCAAAGTCCTGATGTGCTTTTCGCTAGCGAAACCAAGCTAACCGACAAGCACAAACTGGAGTACAATAATTATATTGTTAGAAGAAGAAATCGGCCTAGATCCAAACGTGGAGGCGGTGTCGCGATCTTCATTACAGAAGGTATAAAAGTGTATAAAGGTGTACAAAGGAGTGTTGCGCAGGTTCCGGTCGGTGGAGGCAGTCGTCATTTACATACCGCTCCGCAGTGGAAAGCGGCTGTACTTGGCCTCTGTTTATGCACCTGAGGCTTCACATTCCACTTTATTCATTACAGAGCTCAACACGCTTTTTCGACTTCTGAGGCTGGAATCGGGGGAGAATTATTTTATAATCGGCGGGGATTTCAACGCTAGACACAGAGATTGGGGAAATAATTTGCCAAATACTAGAGGGAACCTACTACTCGATTGGTGGGATCAGCACGATGTCATGTACAGACTCGGCCTTAAAGCGACGGATAACCCGTCGTTTCCCAGAGGCGGGTCTTATTTGGATCTACTGCTGTACGATGAACGTATACGACTGACAGGTACGAATTTACAAACATTAAACTGTCTGCGCACATTCGTGTATGACAGCGACCATTGCGGTTTTAGCACCGAAATTACAGTTCCGAACGAAATTGCGGAATTGGAGGAGTTTGTCCAAAGATATTCTTACAAATTCAGTAAGACTCGATGGACACGCTTCTCCGCAACCTTGACAAGAGCACTCTCCTCGAACACGCTCCACCCACCGTCCATTAGGAATTTGTCAAACGAGGAGATAGACAAGTACCTAAAACGAATGGATGAGACAATTAAACATACTATGGACGCCACAATACCGCTGTATCGACGTACGACTACGAAGATCTGTTCCGCAATCCTACTATTGACGTACTACACCGACAGAAAAGTAGACTTCTGTCAAGACTTGTCAGTTAACTGACAGACAAGACCCCGAGATTGGGACACTGAAGTCGTCAACTAAAAATCTCTAATAAGAGAGAATTACAGAATTTCTGTAATTTCATATTGGAAAAACAAGGTTCGGGCTATAAACACCAGCAACCCGAATATATTTCCGCAAATAAATAAACTATTTCGGAGAAAGAATCAAAACGACCTTCAGTGTCTTAAAATAGCCCGGACAACAGACAACGAACAGTTACTGACAATAGCAGGTATTGATCCAAATGAAGCCGTTGACGATGACGACTTCTTTGTGATCGAGGATCCACAGGAGAAGGTTGAGGCCATAGGGGCGACTTTCCAGGAAGTATACAAGGCCATCATTGGCCCTAATTATGACCTGGACAGTCAGTTGGTGCACAACTGCAACATTCGAAATGAATTGGCGATCCGACGGCTCTGGTTTCATATGGCAAACAATGTCAGTGCAAGAGAGGGTGACCCATTCATTTCGAAGGAAGGACTCCATGAGATCTTCGACAAAATCAGAGTTAAGAAATCAGTGCGGACCGATGGTATTCCAAACATCGTGCTTTGACATCTTCCTCTAGAAGCGGTGGACATTTACACCACCCTGTTTAATAATGCAATGAATAATGCACATTATCCAACGCATTGGAAAATGGCGGTGGTTCAACATATCCCCAAAAAGGGAAAGGCGAATCTCCGGTCGATAAGTCTCCTTCCGAATATCAGTACGGTGTTTGAAAAGGTAATCAATAGAGCTCTCTCTAGGTGGGTTGAGGGCAAACATATAGTTCCGAATAATCAATTCGGTTTTAAGGCGGGACATGATATCTCACATCTAAGCGTCTAAACTGGTGTCCGATATCCAATGGAATAAAGGCAAAACCAATGTACTGGTGCCTGCCTTGTTGACTTGCAGAAGGCCTTCGACACCGTATGGTTAGAGGGTCTTTTCTATAAGCTGACTAGGCTGGGGATCAGTAAACCACTCTTGTACATTCTTTATAATATGCTAACCAACAGACAGTTAATCGTGAAAAATGGTAATGTGACTTCTGTTGGAATATTTCAAATTAAAAATGATCTTCAGCAAGGCGCGGTCAATTCGCCGATCCTATTCAACATTTATACAAGCGACTTGATAGGTTCACTTCCCCATACTATTGCGTACGCAGACGATTTGATAGCGTACAGAACAGGTCCAAAAATCGAGGTCATTAATACTCTCTTGCAGCGTGACTTCGATAAGATAAGACGATTTTGCGATGATCCAGGTTTAAGGATCAAGTAATGGCGGATGGCCGAAGCCTTGGTCTAGTAAACTGGAAGCATTAGCTCAGGCTCAGATCCTCCAACGGTCGCTGGTCGGATATGTAAGTAAGTAACCTCCGCTATTTAAGATCTGTTTTTCTTATTCGTCCAAATAACCACCGGACGGCATATAGTTTTAGCGAACCCCTGTCTCGAATGCTACATGATACATGTGTTCGATTTCCATTACAGCAGAAGTACCCTCAAAAACACCCTCAATTGTCACCTCTCCCAACCCTGAATTCCTTGTCCTTTAGTTCTAGTTATAAGAGCAGCTTGTACTAAACTCAATAAAGCCGTCCGGGGTTGACCCAGACCAAACGCAGTTTTCCCGGCGTCTCTGAGAATTTATCGACACTCCTGCTGCCCCACAGTAGGAAAGCGCGTAGATTTTGATGCGCTGTCGACTACATGTGGCATGAAATTTATTCACACGAATAGGGAGCTAAATTAGATGGAATATGAGGATCAACAAAATCACGTTTCGCTAATAGAAGGCCAATTTTAAAAATAAGTTTGAATGATTGAGAAGCGTCTCGTCAAAAAATAGGTCTGTTCCTGGACTGCAAATTTCAAAATCCTGTTCCCACGAGAAAAAATTTGTAAAGAGAATGCATTTGAGAGAACGCAGCTTCCCACCTGTCAATTCTTACAAATTTCTACACGAGATTTTTCTTTGGGCAGGAATTGTAAAATAAAACAAATTACATTTGAAATGAACTGTCAAATTCGTAACTGTTTACATTTGTGTGATTTGCGGCAATTGTATGCAAATTAACTTAAAAGATGACTTGGACATGGACAAAGAAGAGAAAAAAGACCTTTACATTGACACGAATTGTTCGCCTAATACAATAGAACTCATTAAATGCATATTATAATACTTCAATAAAATAGTAATAATAACCAATCTAAAAGTCTTCGCCCTGCTTTGCAATTTCTTTTTTGTTTTGTATTGACTTGTTACTTTTGACGTTTGAAATACATTTTACAAAAACGCGTTCTCGCGAGATGTTGGGTTTAAGAGTGAATTACTTCCTACTCCTCAAACTAGGTCATGCTATCCTACTTATAAGATATTTTAAATATTTTTTATTGCCTTTATTATGTGACGTTTTATTATCCTCAACTTTTTGCGACTCTTTAATAAAAAAATCGATTAACCTGCTTAAAATTGTCTGTTACAGATGTGAATTGAAGGATAATAATGACCTGCAACCAGACATCCGGTGATGCGAAAGGAAAACACCGCACAGAGTTCAGAGATGACTACGACCACCAGGATAACCACATCGAATACATTGTAGAGAATGTTCTGTTTGAACCCACTTCGCCCGAAACGACAGAATATCAAAATCTCCTGGAACAATTTAATTCCATTCTTTTGAACTCCTGCTCTTGTTCAGGTACAGACACATGTGGTCAAAACGATACATGTCCACATGGTGGCAATTACATCCCAGCCTCAGACGAGTGTATCCTTAATCCAAGTCGACCCAGCAAAGATCTCATATATGAGTGTTCGGCTGCCTGTAAATGTGATCCGGCGGTCTGTCAGAACAGATATGTCCAATATGGTCCTCGACTAAATTTGGAAATAATTGCCTCCAAAGTGCTGCATAAACAATTGGCTCTGTGCACCAGAGCTCCCATTTCAGGTGGAACTTTTGTTTGTGAATACGCCGGTGAGATACTTACACGATACGAAGCCCAACGTAGATTGGGCCTTCAGTCCGATGATGTTGATGATAGTTCCTGCTCAAAGACAAGAGATAACAATAAAATGAATTATGTTCTCTGCATGAATGAATATTCATTAGATAGCGGTCAACCATCCGGTGGCCCAGCTCACCAGACTTTTATTGATCCGCATCTCAGGGGAAACATTGGAAGATATCTGAATCACAGTTGCCAACCAAATTGTGAAATATTCAGTGTACGGGTCGATTGTCCAATTCCGAAGATTGGTAAGTGGTTTCGTCCGCATTGGGTTGGATGGTTGGAGGTTTCAATTACACTATACGACTACAGTTACCTTAATTTTCAGCAATTTTTGCCAGGAGGGACATCAAAGCTGGAGAAGAGCTCTCCTTTCACTATGGCGGAGGTGTAAAAACTCTGAATGCAAATTCGATTCAGGTGGAAAGGTCAACTCGTTGTCTATGCGGATCCAGTCTTTGCGAGAAAGTTCTGCCGAATTTGGGATTCTGATGGTTGGCTGGAAATTCAGTAGTTATGAGTATTCGAGTATAAGTATGTGTTGAAAATTCGCTGGAAGTGTTGCATATTGAAATGTTGTAAACAAAATTAAATGCATTCGCACGAGTAAATATATTCCCTGTGTTTTTTTGTTGTTTAGGACATGAATTTTTTAGTCTTTTCTGTTCCCCTGGAGTGCAGGTTGGATGGATGCTGCAGGCTGAGCGGATGCAAATTATAATACATTGTGTGCAGCGGAGGAATTTCATCTTTTCCGGTGAATGTGAGTTGTTTTTTTTAATGTGAGAATTTTCTGTTGTCTTCGGTGAGAGTTCTTATGACAATAAGTTTAAAATGGAAAATGGAAACTTCTCTGAGGCACCATTAGTGCAATATTGTCTGCATATTTCGCTTAAAGAGCTGTGATTCTTTCTTCTGTCGGAACAGAGCACTCAGACAGAGAACTTAGTCCACTGTTCTTGTTTAACATCGCTTACCCACAGTATCAGCACCAATAACCCATAATCTAAGCGAAAGTGCCCCGAGATGTCGTTATCACTACCACAAGAAGCGCGGAAGCACGTTGTACCACTGATGCCTAGCGCATTTAGGTGTTTAGCAAAAGCGAAATTCCCATGAGGTCGAGGGTAATAGTTTCCTGCGGAGGGGTAGAAGAAAGGCAGTATTAGTTTAGTCTGTTTAATCTCAGCACTGGTTCAGGTCCCAAAAAACTCTCCTCTGAGCCTTGCCTAGTAAGTTCATAGGCGATGTCGTTTGCCCCGATCCCATTGTGACCTGGGACGCACGCAAGACTAAGTTAATTCAGCCTTCTAAATGCGTTCAATGAAGCCATGGTTCTCGAACTATAGTAGCTTAAAGACGATGGTGTACAATGAGATATTAAACTCAACTTTGCTGTCGGGCATTTTACACCTCCACCTGACACTCGCAATAGCTCATTGCCATCAGGATTGCTTATGTCTCTGCTTGGAAGACAGACACAAGTTTGCCTAGACCAGTGCCACACTATAGATATTTTTTGGAGCAATCTGTGAAAACCCGAATACATTCTTTTTAGCGATCGAAATGAGGCGCACCTTCAATATTATAGATATCCGAAAGTTCCAGCGATCAATGTAAACTCCGGTGGCCACCTAGGTTCAGCCAATGTATATTACGTCTACAAATATCTCAGACGCCAAAATAATTTAGAAAAACTGTGAGAAGATTTAACGTTCAACGGCTGCAAACGCAACAAACTGCCAGAAGGCTTCTACGCCAAGATGCCATTAGAAATGCCCCAACTTATGTACTCGTATGTACTGGGTTTGAAGAACTCAAACAAGCACATGTATCAAAATTACTCACCAGTGAGCGATAGAGGAAATGAATGTGATACTCAAGGAACAATGTTTGGAAGTTCTATCAAAATGTTAACAGGACGTGTCAAGTCAACAAGACACTTCCACAGACTGTTAAACGACATGCCAACCCTAATTCTGTTCTTAGATAGAACGAATCAGGCCAAGATTTTCATCCACCAGACCAGGCCGCCGAATTTACCGAACTACGAGCATTTAAGACAGATACGAGTACCTTGGCTCTACTATAAATTCTGCCAACAACATCTCAGCAGAGACATTTTTCAAAATGGGGTTAGGGAAGTAGTATGGGATGTAGTTGGGCCAGATCACATACGCTATGAAACATGGGCGACAATCAGAAATCTTCGGTTTAAATGTCGCACGATTATGTTCAACTGTATAAAGGCAGAGTTGACACGAGAAACTGCAACAACTAATGATCTGAGTTCAATGATAGAAAGTCGATGACGCAATATTATTAAACTCTGTTGTAGTCAATGCGGATTTGTGGTAGGTGAGCCGAAGGATCGCTAAGCTCAGATCTCAAAATGTACCTGACACTTGTATAAGGATGATACGCTATATGTACGGAAGTCTAATGCGCCGAGCGAATAACCTCGAGACCTGGAAAACAAAGTTAAAGTGCACCAAGGCAGTGTAAAAAGACCGTTGACATCGATGAGTCTGGAACGAATTCTCTTCTCAAACTTACAAATTTGTTATACCCAACATTCGTTTGTACAGCTTTAATATATGCAACTCAATGTAAGACCATGTACGAGAAGTACAATATAATGGAAAAATGACAAGGACGGCAATGAAAATATTTTTGCAAAATGGCAACAGGTGTAACAAAATGTGATAGTTTTTTAGTTTTTTAGTTTTAAATGCATTTTTATTTTCTTAATCACTAACTAACATATACTAACAAAAAATGCTTAAATGCTAGCTTACAATTACATAACAGTCTTATTCTAACTTAATGGCCCCACACAGGCATAATAAAATGTGATCTTACAAGAATTATGCGCATTCGCGGAAATATCTAAGAAACCGATAGTAGAGGAACTTCAGTTTAGCCGCGGCGTGGTCGCAATGCAGATGCAATACATTCGATGTAATTATACAGGTTACATATTTCAAGATTTTACAAAAGAATCAGAAGAAGACGGCAACTGAAAAATCTAACCCTGTCAAGAAACACCATAGAGACTTCGTATAAGATGATTCGAATAATCACCTCAGCCCTGATCTATGGGCAGAATCACGGATGTTGTTGAAGGCGAATGAACATATCCTTAGGCGTTTTGACCGAAAGATCGTTTGAGTGAAGATTAGCCGGCTTGTGTTGACGGGTTTTAAAAGAGGAGTTATAACAGCGATGGCTAAAGGCTATGAATCACGGCACGAGGTGAACCCGGGCCTCGACTAATAAGCTTCTCAAGTTAGCCCGATCCTTAGCTTACTCCCTCCAGTTGCGGACTTTAAGCCAGTTGAGTTCCCCTTCTACTTGTACGTGCCACCTAAAGTAGGGAATTCTTTTACTGCGTTGTCCCTCCGGGTTAGATTCGAAAACTGCGAGCCGGAAAATTGGTATCCATTCACCCTACATGTCCTAACAATCTCAGGCAACTGATGTACAGTTTTCTGACTAGGTCGGTGTTGGCATACAGCTAATTTAGTTCGTCGTTGAGTCTTCTCCTCCAAAACACGTCAACGCCAACGGGACAGAATATCTAAGGAAGAATTTTTCTCCCGAAGCAACCGAGGATATCTTCATCCGCTGTAGATAGGGTCCATGCTTCAGCATCGTAAAGTAGGAGTGGATAGAGTCTTACTACTCAATTGCCTTCTTAGCTGAAAGAAACCGCGATTGGCGAAGAGTGGTTCTTCGTTTTATTTCTGTTGTGGTGTTGTTGGCAAAATTGATAGCAGACCCAAGGTGGACAAAGTCCCTTACTACCTCGAAGTTATATCGGTCGACTGTGACGTTTTTTTTTAAATCGTCGACATTGTGCGTCCCTTCCCCGTCAAAGGTCTGAGTTAAGTCGTTACCGACTTTGTCGTCATTCTGAACAGGCGGACGAGTTTGGCAGGGATGCCGAAACTAGACACGGCTCTATATAGCTCATCTCTATAAATGCTGTCATACATATGCGGCCTTAAAATGAATGAGAAGATGCTAGGTATCGATTTGGATTGCTTGAGTTCTTTTTCAGAATCTGCCGGAGGGTGATGATTTGGTCGACTGTGGGCTTTCCTGGTCTGAAACCGCGCGTTCACACAATATGGCAGAAAAGATTTTGTATGCGATGTTGAGGAGACTTATATCTCTACAGTTGGCTCAGTTGAGGGGTTTTCTTTTTTGTGGATCGGGCAAACGATGCTGATATTCCATTCATCATGCCTTCTACAGCCTTCTGTACAGGTCCTCTTGCTTTGACGTTATTCCTAAAGTACTCGTACCTCTCAATATCTTCAACCGTTCGCGTCTCGTGCACTTTTTTCTTCATCTGGAGAGGCCTATGTTCTTCCCGTCTCTTCTGTTCATAGAGCTCACGAGTGGCTCTCGTCGTTCATTGCAGAGCCGCTTTGTAGCCTTCTTGTTTAAATGCATGAGCTTGTCGGCATTTTTCATCAAACCAGGGATTTCTTGCTGGTGGTCGGGTAAAACTCAGCACATCAATCGCAGGGTCTCTGATGTCACGTTGGCAGCGTTGCCACTGGTCTTCGGTACTTGGTGCTGGCGGCATAGGAGTTGTTAAGAAATTTCGGGATAGGCGTTCGGCGAAGACATTGGCGGTCTCTGGCGATTGCAGCTTTTTTACGTTATATCTTTTCAGAGTAGTTCTTTTTTGTTATGGCGAGTGGGAAATTCGCAACGCATCTTGGCTGTAAAAAGGTAGTGATCCCAGTCAATGTTGGTAGCCCGGAAGGTTATAACGTCAAAATGATCAATTTGATTTAGCCTGGCATTAAAATCGCCCAGTACGATTTTAACAGCATACTTCCGATATTGCTCATATGTATGTCTTAGCGAGGAGCTCGTAAAAACATTATTTGCTTTCCTCATGCTGTTGCAGGAGACCAGCACTAGGAGGTAGGGCAAGCACTACGCTACGAATTTGATTGTTGCGCTGCTGGCACAATCCAAGACAGATGTTTCCTGATCAATCGCCGCGCATATCACCACATAGGCTTCTATTCTAAATAATAATAATTTGCCGGTGCAAACTGCGTTTTTGTTTTGTTTTCACATTTGAACATGAACACCGACTAAACCAACAATTTCAATTCACAAAGTTTTCGTTCTAGATAGTCTCCTAGGCGCCCTTTTTTAATTTCAGAATAACAAATCACAATTGACAAAAATACATAGACAGGAAGATATCAATGCTTTTCCGAGGTGTAACCTCTTCCATTACATGGAGATAGTTCGATAGCTCTTCTGCTATAACTTATTTTGTATGTCGCTTAATTGCAATGGCAGTTTCGTGCTGATCCAGTTCTGAATATCCAGCAACTCCTTCTTCTTTAATTCGTGCAGTGTGTTGTTCAATTTCACAAACTGACCTTTGACTCCTAATTTTTTCAATTTGTCAAAAGTCTCGTCTGCCCATTCAATAGGCACCACTTCATCAATGTTTTCGTGGAACATTTTCAATTCTGGCAGTTCGGCGCCAAGTTTTGTCCGATTCTTCAACGAATCGTACACAATCGAATCTTTATTCAAGAACGAAGAGCAGGCAAAAACGCCAGCCAAGTCAGTGTTTAAATGGAAGGCAGTATGCATAGCCAAAGCTCCCCCCATTGAAAATCCACCAACAATGATTCTGTCTGAAGGAATACCCAGTTTCTCTTCTTCCCTGATGAGCTCGTGAACTGTTTCGTAAATGCTCGCCATACTTTTGCGATTTTTCTTGGCATTAATGGTCACAGATCGTCGATCGAACCACACATTTGACAGCTAAAAATGGAATTTCATAAGATTATTTCAGGAAATCTATCTTCGTTACAAAGTTCAGTTACCCCACCACTACGTGGTGTGTACGGCTGTAAAGGAGGGAACTCCATGTCTCTGCCTAGGAGGAATCGAACCCGTTGTAGAACATTTGGACCGGTGTCACCTACCGAAAATAATTCAAAACAATTTTAAGACACGCACTAGACTCGTTTTGGAACTGCAAACTTACCGGAACCATGTAAGAAAATCACAGTGGCAGAGTGGTTGTTACCCTTTGGATTGACGGTCTTCGCAAAGAGTAAAGGTCTCAGTTAAGTCGTTACCGACTTTGTCGTCATTCTGCACAGGCGGACGAGTTTGGCAGTGATGCCGAAACTAGACACGGCTCTATATAGCTCATCTCATTAAATGCAGTCATACATATGCGGCCTTAAAATGAATGAGAAGATGCTAGGTATCGATTTGGATTGCTTGAGTTCTTTTTCTGGATCTGCCGGAGGGTGAAGATTGGGCGATTGTGGACTTTTCTGGTCTTAAACCGCACGTTCACACAATATGGCAGAAAAGATCTTGTATGCGATGTTGAGGAGACTTATACCTCTACAGTTGGCTCAGTGCAGCGGTTTTCGTTGTGGACCAGGCAAACGATGCTGATATTCTATTCATCATGCCTTCTGTACAGGTATTCTTGCCTTGACGTTATTCCTCTCAATATCTTCGACCACTCGCATCTCGTGCACTTTTTTTGTTCTTCTGGAGAGGCCTATGTTCTTCCCGTCTCTCTGCTCATAGAGCTCACGAGTGGCTCTCGACTATTCTAAATAATAATAATTAACCGGTGCAAACTGCGTTTTTTGTTTTGTTTTCATATTTGTAAGATCCAAGTGAATCCAAAATCTGCATTAAAATACAAGAAATATAAAAATAAAGTGGTTGTCGAGGTTATCGTAGGGCATGTTTCACCAAAACACAAAGTAGAGCGATAAGTCGTAAAGTTTTTCTAAAATAAACAAATAAGCTCCCTTATTGGGCAGCAATTGCATTCAAATTCGAAATTAACATGTTCTCTATGGTTTTATGGGCAAGAAGTTCAATCAACCATGCACAACGAGCAAAATAGAGACATACGAACACCCACAAAACCAACAATTTCAATTCACAAAGTTTACGTTCTAGATAGTACCCTAGGTGTCCTTTTTTAATTTCAGAATAACAAATCACAATTGAAAAAATACATAAACAGGAAGATATCAATGCTTTTCCGAGGTGTAACCTCTTCCATTACATGGAGATAGTTCGATAGCTCTTCTGCTATAACTTATTTTGTATGTCGCTTAATTGCAATGGCAGTTTCGTGCTGATCCAGTCCTGAATATCCAGCAACTCCTTCTTCTTTAATTCGTGCAGTGTGTTGTTCAATTTCACAAACTGACCTTTGACTCCCAATTTTTTCAATTTTTCGAAAGTCTCGTTTGCCCATTCAATAGGCACCACTTCATCAATGTTTCCGTGGAACATTTTCAATTCTGGCAGTTCGGCCTCGGGTTTTGTCCGATTCTTCAACGAATCGTACACTATCGAATCTTTATTCAAGAACGAAGAGCAGGCAAAAACGCCAGCCAAGTCAGTGTTCAAATGGAAGGCAGTATGCATAGCCAAAGCTCCCCCCATTGAAAATCCACCAACAATGATTCTGTCTGAAGGAATACCCAGTTTCTCTTCTTCCCTGATGAGCTCGTGAACTGTTTCGTAAATGCTCGCCATACTTTTGCGATTTTCCTTGGCATTAATGGTCACAGATCGTCGATCGAACCACACATTTGATAGCTAAAAATGGAATTTCATAAGATTATTTCAGGAAATCTATCTTCGTTACAAACTTCACTTACCTCACCACTACGTGGTGTGTACGGCTGTAAGGGAGCCGTGGGGTAGATGATTTTTATGTGAGGGAACTCCATGTCTCTGCCTAGGAGGAATCGAACCCATTCTAGAACATTTGGACCGGTGTCACCTACCGAAAATAATTCAAAACAATTTTAAGACACGCGCTAGAGTCGTTTTAGAACTGCAAACTTACCGGAACCATGGAAGAAAATCACAGTGGCAGAGTGGTTGTTACCCGTTGGGTTAACGGTCTTCGCAAAGAGCTTCATTGCGGATAAGTGAATTAATCGTGTCAGCCTCGTTTTCGCGGTGAAATTGAAGGAAATAGTGAAATAAATAAAAGAAGACCGGGTCTGGTGGTGAAATTTTGTTACGCGAAACAGCTGCAAGCAAAAAGCAACTTATAGTCTGACATAACATTTCAAGTAAATCGGCAGGGATGTTGTGAGGTTATTACTCGTTGTTCTGAAGTACGTAGCGAGTAGTGTTTGAAAATTAGCCGATGTGGTCCTTATTTTATCATTGCAAAATGAAATGTTTCAATTTTTCAAATTACACTTGAAAATTAAAATATTTAGAAAATTAGTTGCCAACAAGATGGAGGAGAATATCTTTGGACTAGGTACAGATTTTCTAGTGCAATATACTACTAGCCTGCTTTCTCGATGTTTCTCTTTGCGTGATTGGCAAGTTTTGATTGAGTTGAATTTTTAATGTCAGGTTATTGAGTGATGACGTAACAAATTGTATGTACGTAAACAAGGAAGTGCCTCAGAAAGAATTAAACTTTTTGCTAATCATGTCGCAAATGCATAGCAACACAGTTTTCTATGCCGACTCAGGGAAATTGACTTTGCTTACTTACCGAAATGTGCATACCTTCGCGGAAATTGAGCGGTTTTTCACCCCTACCCAGGTAACTAAAAAAACTGATATCATTTTGGCCTCACTGCTGTGATGAATGTCAACTTATTCTTTCTTGTATTTGGAATGAAGATTCTTTATTAGCTTGCCGGACCATTGCGTGTTTGAAGGAAGTCGTCAGTTAATTGTAAGTAATTACTTTATTTTTCGTGAGTTTTTTTATGACAGCAGCTGTCAAATCGGGCTACCCAACACACCACAGATAATGCTCTCGATCAATATCGACAGATGATATAACTTTCGCTCACACTTATTTTTAATCAATTTGACAGGTCAATCGCACAACTGCTTCGAAAATCGACATTCTTGTGTTGTACCTGATTTCTGGCAGATATCAAGATTCTACTCGTTGGACTGAATTTACAATTGGGAATCGACTGACTTGAATCCAAATTGATGCTGGTGGTTACGTTAAGCCATTATATATATCATCGTTCAGTACTCTTTGACTGAACTTTGCTTTGCAGTGATTGTCGGTTACGATTGGTATTAGAGCAATAGGATTGTAACCTTTATTTATAAATGAAAAACGAAGCCTCATTTGATTATGGTTTGCAAAAATCAGTTGGCCAACAGAGAGATTGATTTTATTGAGTGGATCATAGAAGAAGGAACAGAGTGACGTTCTTAAAACGAGCATTTCTGCAAGCGATGTCCCAGCCTCATCCGATGTATATACGAGTATATCAGTATGTGAACGCAAAAACATGCAGGGTTTCATTTCACTGTGGTGTGTCTAGTACAATTGCGGTTTTGAATGTACATATCATCCTTTCCGCTGCGCCTTTGGAATACAGGTTGAAAGGCGTTGACGTTATATGAATGTTGAATAAAATTACTTCGGCGAAACTGCTGAAACTCGTTTGAAGTAAGCTGAGGGCCTTTGTTAGAAAACGGGGTGTGAAATCGTACCTGATCAAGTTAATCAATAATCTAGTACGTTTCCCAGTTCATTACTTTCCACCTTTTGATTTCTTAAGTTTAAGCTTTTCCGGTTTTAATTCTTTATGGAGTTTATAACATAGAGTCAATGTAATAGTAAACTGTAAAAGCAACAGCAAATTCAAAGCGTTTTTTTAATCGGTCCAGCAATCGAGTACACTATTAAGAGGATTACAAACTTCCGCTATAAAGTGGAATAACATCTGGAGAATAAAAACAAATTTTTTCTTGATGTCACTAACAAGTAACCGTAACTGCTTATAAAAAGGACCGGCGAAATCAATGTGTGTTGGTTTTAGGCGGCGTTCAGCTGGTTGGTTGGCATTAGAGATATGCTTATCGATGCTGAACCATCAGTAATATTGACGTAAGGTCTGCTATATTCGGGTGAGTCCCCGTTGTCCTTGGTGAAGAAGTGGCAGTTTACCTTTGGTAGTAGTTACTCGGGTATAACTACTCTGAAGCTGTGAAGGAGAAAAACATTATTACATGTATACATATAATGGAAGAAAAATCACTGCAAGGAAGTTTAATATTTAACGCTTGTTACCACAAAACAATTCTGGAGTCTTTTTCGGTTGAGTACCCTAAAACCTCAAAAGATGTCCTATTGGATTAATGCCGACGCTTCCAACAAGCCATGAGAGATCCATTAACTGATATCTCAGTTTCCACGATTTAGCTCCTGCAAGTAAAGAAGAAGTGGCGTGGCGGAGAAATACCAGAATCGCCCTTATGAACAGAGGATACAGAAGTAATATGAGCTAGAATGCCAATTATAACAGAAGCCTACAGAACTTACCCTAGTAGAACTTGACTCACACTGTGATGGTGCCCATTATAAACAATTCAATGCGATTATTGCATTGATTACTGATTATTGCCATCCACGAAGTGCGGTACGAATGTAGGATGGACTCCACTATTTTATTACTATAATTGCTACAGAGAACCGAGGCAATGTGCGATTTAGATGATCTTTTAAACAGAACATCAGGGAAGGAAATGCAAAAGAAATGCAGGGACGGAAACTTCGGTGAATTGGACTGCGAAGACGATTACTTACTAAATACGCTATTAGTAAAGCAAGAGCGATACTTGGCAACATACTGCAGCAGAGAATACCAGAAGCAGACTACTATGTATCTGGAATAATGGAATATTCGAAATCTCGGGTGATCCACTAGTATCTCAGCACCGAGTTTTGCTGACGGGGTTTTTCGAGAACAAACCAGATGAAAGACAATTAAAGCCGGCATCAGTCGAGAAAATATACTGGCACAACTTAAATAAAAAAAGAGGCCTTACAAGAATTCCCAAGCAGTATCATTCCTTTGGCTGTCGGACACGAAGAGGAAACGGCAGATTCTATGGAAGCTGAAGTTAGCGAAGAAGGAACTGGTGTGGTGCAGTCGGACCGAATCATATAACCTTCGAACTGTGAGTGAAGATTTAGGATTTAAATCGCTTGCAATTTACTCGTACTTCAATAAAACGTTAAGATGTGAAGAAAGGCCTAACCAGTAGATGCTGACTACCGATCGGTGAAACTAATGACGCATACTTACTTACTTACTTTAAGTGGCGCTATAGTCCGGGGTGGCTCTGAGCCTCATTCAACAATCGTCGCCAGCCAGCTCGATCCCTATCTAGTGCCTCCAGTTTCGCGCGCTAAGTTGGCTGAGGTAGCCTTCCACTTGCGTGCGCCAACTGAGTCTTGGCCTTCGTCTACTGCGCTGTCCCTCGGGAACGGATTCGAAGACTTTTCAGACCGGAACATTGGTGTCCATACGCTCTACATGACTCAGCCATCTTAGTCTTTGGATCTTCACCGCGCGCTTCTCATGCTCTTTCTTCTTCCTCCTGAGGAGCCGGTGTTCGTCTCTCCTCTTCCGCTCATAGAGCTCATGAGCAGCTCTGGTTCTTCTATGCAGCACCGCTTCATATGCATCCTGTTTAGCTGAATGTGCTTGACGGCATCCATTATCGAACCAGGGGTTTCCTTGTGGTAGACGAGTGAAACCCAGCACATCAGAAGCGGCACTGATGGCGTTTTGGCAGTGTTTCCAATGGTCTTCGATGCTTGATGCTAGCGGTATTGGACCTCTTAAGAGATTAAGAGACACTCGATCGGAAAAGTACTTGGCGATCTCTTGCGATTGTAGCCGTCTGACGTCGAATTTCCTCACAGCATTAGTTTGTCTTGGCGTAGTTTGGGATATCCGCAACCGTACCCTGGCTACAACAAGGTAATAGTCCGAGTCGATGTTGCCTCCTCGGAACGTACGGACATCCATAATACTGGAGAAATGTCTTGCGTCGATCGCAATGTGATCAATCTGGTTGACTGTTCTCCAAGTCCACTTGTGTATATCGAGATGTGGGAACCGCGTGCTAGCTACGACAATGTGTCGCCGTGCCGCAAGTCGATTAGCCTGAATCCGTTATCGGAGGTGGTGTCGTGCAGGCTATATTTTCCGATCGTTCCACCAAAGATACCCTCTCTTCTTAGCTTTGCATTAAAATCACCGAGGACAATTTTAATGTCATAGCTAGGGTATTGCTCGTAGGTCTTGTTAAGGAGCTCATAGAAGGCATCCTTGGTGTCGTCATCTTTCTCCTCTGTGGGGGCATGCGCGCATATAAGGCTAATGTTGGCGAATTTAGCCTTGATGCGGATTGCTGCTACGAGGCGCTCGCTCACATGCCGGAAGCTCAGGACTAATGACGCATACTATGAAAATATACGAGAGAGGTCCAATAGTAGGCAGCACAATATTATTTAACTTCATGGAAACCACTATTGCTTTGTGCTAAATAGGTCAACATGTGTCATCATTCAAAGTTTACGGATGATGATATAGAAACATCGCGACTCTTTAAAAGATCAGAACATCGTCTTCATGGACTTGGGACAAGGACAGGTGGGACAATGCACTCTTATCACTCTTATCATTATTATAACTTATTTCCTCAAGTTAAAGCTCACTCGTGATGACTGAATTTTTAATAAATTCTGTTCTGCTCTGCTGTAGGAGTTGTTTTATTCTTTTGTTCACTTTCCGCCCAATAATGGAATGCTTTTTAAGGAATTCATTGGTAACCCATAGAATGGTCGTGGCAACATGAATGTTGAGGCTTAAGCTTTTCTGATCAATTCGTCTGCTCTTTCGTTACCACCATAACCATGGTAACTGGCTAGTATTATGAGAAGTTTAACTCAGTCCCAGACAATTTTTTAGGTTATCATAAAAGCGTTGATAGAAAGTAGGAGCGCATTACTGGCAGAGAGAGTATACATTTTCGTATTGGTGACATATCTGTTTAAGTGTATACCACACCCGTGAATCTTTTGTAAAGAGGGGTTTCCAGTTCTGTCGATCCGGGAATACAACTTTCAAGTTATGGTTGAATTTGTACCTTATCAGGCAGTTGTCTATAAGAGTTATTCCTAATAGTTCATTTCTTATCTGACGGCTAAGGCTAAGGTCGCATAATGTGCCTAAGATATACTGTATACGAATGATACGCGATATGTACCTACGATGAAGTTAAAATGAAAGCCAATGGTATAGAAGCAATAACCGGAAAACTAGGAATTGAAGTTGAAAATACCAAAGCAATGTTCAAAGTCCATTGCTTTTGAATATCGTGCAAAGTTTTCTATTAAACATAGACGAGTCCGGTAGGACTTTCCTTATTTTAGTCTACGATATTGTATGTGACGAGGTGTCAGTGCTTTACCCTTCAATTCTTAACTAGCCGAATTGTTTTAATAATTTCCGCACGTTCGGTAAGCGTAAAACCATACATGATGAAATGGCAAACCTTACTGAATATTCTGACAGCTGAATGTCATGGTAACTTTGACAACTGCTGAAACTTAACAATTGGAAAAACTATCATCGCTATCTGGTTACCTATATTTTGCGGATGTATTTTGATGAATTTTAATGACTTCAAAAGTCATCTAATGGCCACGATTCGGTATGAAGACGCATAATCTGAAAAAAAAAATTCAAATCAATAGCAGTATTCGTTACCGAGTTATCGTGGCCAGAAAATTGACAAACAACAAAAGTACGGTCATACACATATACAGGTACATATACGAAAAGAGACAGAAATCTAACGTCGAAATCTCGAATTTAAAATGGACACGAGAACCAGCTTTAGCCGATACAGACCTCAGACTTCGGGAAACACGCCTGGAGAAAGATGGTAAAGACGACAAAGGTAGGTAGGTAGGTAAGAGTGGCTGTTGGAATTACCAACCCACTTAGGCCTATTATCCCATCGTGATGCCACGTGGATCTATGATCCTCTTACTAATGGAATCAGTTTGAGATTATGATGAAGCGTAGGAGACTGTCTACGTCTATATTTTTTTAGATCATTTAGGTCGTTGTAAAAGAAAGCTCCTAAGTGAAGTTTTCTTCTCTAGGAGAGAGCAGGACAGGTAGAGAGTAGGTGGAGGATTGTCTCCTCTTCTTCCTCACCCATGCAGCTTCTACAGAAAGCGTTTTTAAAAGCGCCACTTCTTGCTTGCTTGCCTATGAGGCAGAGTGCAGTGAGAACACCTATGATGGCACTGAGATGTTTCCTATTTAGAAGGATCAGACTCTAGCTTTGGCCAGATCTGTTTAGCCCCTAGATATGCTAGCTCAACAGTCTACCTAAGGTTTGTTCTTTTATTGGCATCCATCCTTAATATTAATTTGCACGTAGAGATCGGTATACCTATGCTACTATTTTCCGGTAGAACAGGTAGAGTGTGGCGAGTTCATCGGCCCTACAGTTCCCTGGAATGTCTCTGTGGCCCGGAAACCAGCAAAGGTGAAGATTGAACTGCTCTGCCATCTACATAAGAGATGATCGGCATTCGAGGGCAGTTTTAGAATTTAATGAGACCGAGTCTAGAGATTTGATAGCGGCCTGACTATCCGAAAATATGCGGATATCCTTTGCAGATACCACGTTTTTCTTCAGACAGGACAGAGCTTCTTTAATCGCCAAAATTTCCGCTTGGAACACGCTATAGAGATTTGGAAGATGGAAAAAGAGGCTCAGATTTAGCTTATCTAAGAAAACACCACCAACAACTCTGCTACCGGTTTTAGATCCATCTGTGTAGAAATGAATTGACATGTCCATCTTGAAACCATCTTCCTCCCAGAATGATCTAGAGGGGAAGCTTACATGGAAGTCTTTGTCAAACCAAAGTTCAGGTATGGTGTAATCGATGTTCTCTGTAAGGATTCATAATGTATTTAGAATGTTAGCGTGGACAAATGAATTATTTGTTGTTCACTGTGTAGTCGATTTAAGTTGTTGCAGTCGTAGCTACTACCTCTGCTGATACATCTTTTATGAGAAGTCTCACCCAGTTTGGGGTTGATTATCCTGCTTTTTAGCATAAGACTGATCAACTCCCCAAGTGAGTCATCTATCTGCAGAGTTGACAGCGCAGTCGTGATTGCGGATGTGTTGACGTTGTTAAGGGTACCTTCTATGTCCAGGAAAGCAACCATTGTGTACTCTTTATGCTGCAGCGATCGGTCGATGTGGCTAATAAGTGAATGCAGAGCTGTTCCCACCGACTTTCCTTTACAGTGGGCAGGTTGAGCCGTTGACAGATTTCTTGGATCAATTTTAGCTCTTATATTGATATCAATCAGTCGTTCTAGAGTCTTCAAAAGGAAAGATGATAGACTTATAGGTCTGAGGTCCTCTGGGACAACATGAGAACATTTTCCGGCTTTGGGAATGAAAACTACATTGACTTCTCTCCATGACAGTGGAATGTGGATAAGTTCTACACAGCTCCTCATAATATTTTCTAGCGTTGGCAGAGTAATATCTGAGGACCTCTGTGGCTCGGCAGGTACTCGTATTATACCGTCCGGACTAGCAGACTTGTATGGTTTGAAGCTATGCAGCGCCCAAAGCAATTTGCCTCTTGTGATCAGACCAAGAATTTTGGTCCCGATTGCAGTAGGCCTGTTTAGGTTACTACTGGCCACGAATTGGTGGCTGTCCAGTAGCAGGTTGAGTGATTCATCACTTGAGGTTTGTCCAGGAGCCATTGGATTTTTTCAAACAGCTAGGCATCATAGGATTTGTAGAGAGGATTTTTCGTAACCGAGATGCCTCAGAGGTTTCCGTGATTTTGTCACAGAATGACCTACAGGATGGTCGCTGTGCCTTCCTCAGTTCTTTTTTGTATAATTTGAGAGATTCTCTGTATGAGTCACAGTCAATCACTTTTCTTGTACTTTTTGCTAAGTTGAAAAGTTGTCTGCAAGTGTTTCTGAGCAGCCCCAGTGCTGACGTCCACCAGTGCGGCTTTTTCTTGCCTCTAGGTTGAATAAGAAAAAGAGTGTTCAGACCATCAGATACCATCATATTCGTTAGCATTTGAGTGATGTTGTCGGAGACAGGAGTGATATCTAGTACTTCCTGTCGGTTTCTATTATAGCTATAAAAGTGGGCTCATTGCCAATGTTGCAAATAAAGAGGTTAGTACTTAAAACATAGTCAAAAAGTGACTCACCTCTATTGTTGACATCGATACTGACCCATACCAGTTTTTTGCCTTCCAGCTTCCAGAACCACCCTTTCTGGGTTATCATCAGGGAGAGGGTCCACATGATCGTGGCCAAGGTAAGCCGATGCCAGTCAGTAGGAACAGTTGGCAGTCTCTAGTCTGGCAACGGTTAAGTTGGGGTCGCTGAGATTAGGAAGTAAAAATATATTAAGGCTACGTTTCACTAATATACAAGTTCTGATCTTACCTTTGTCTCTTGTATAGAGCGGAGCGTATACAGGTGTCCTAAGTCCACGAACCACGCCTTCTATAATCCATGGTTCCTGGATTAGGATAATGTCTTCTGCGTTTTTTGAAAGACGCAGAATAAGTGTGGCCGAAGCCTTTTTTGAGTGGGAGATTAATCTGGAGAAACCGTATCATTGCAACAATTTACCAGAGTAGCCTCTGGAGTAGAATACTCGACCGGATGCAATAGTGGTGGCTAGGAAAGGAAAACTCTCATATGCCGATATACTCGTACTGTGCAAAGTCAACTTGTTACTCTCGGTGAATTCGTAACTTGGATCAGACGGACATAAAAAGGCGACCTGCTGTTCCACCTGAACGGGTCAGGAGATCAAACCGACCAGTTTAAGAACGTTAATGGTGAAACCCTTGATAACAAAGTAGAAATTCGGGCACTAACGCATCGCATTTCTCTAGAGATAAACGACATTGACGAAGCTACAAGAACAGAGGATATCTGTGAGTCGCTGAGCTTGTCCTGGGAACAATATCAAAAGTTGCTGGATAATATTGTAAGGGATGCAAGAGGAAACAATCCGATAGTAATAAGGGGAAGTTTCAATAGGACGGCGCAATACTGGACATAGTTCTAGTTAACTAGGGACCTATCATAGACATAACTTTTGTCAGCAGCTTTCTAGTAACGTAACACAAAATGGTGGGCCAGTGAAGTGTACAAACAAATTCATAATCAGGCTATGATTTTAGAGGTCCTAAAAGAGAAACGCCGAAACCGCCCCAAAAAAACTGGTCCAAACTGGTCCTTGGATATAGAAATTTTAAGGAGGTCATTTGTACTTATTAACTGAGACCCGCAACAGCGCAGAACCTAACGCTCGTGCTGTTGGACCTACTAATCTCTGCATGTCATGCTTCTATGCCATGAAGAAAGCCTAACCCATTCGGCTCACCCTGCTACTGGGCGAATGACGAAATAAAATCCCTAAGCACTATCTGTCTGAGAGTGAGATGAAAGGCCCCACGCTCAAGGTTGAGCCTTGATTTTAATCAGAATCTTCAAGCAAGCGAGGAGATCATTAAAAAGGGCAGTTAAAGACAGCAGAAACAGAAGCTTCAAAAGCTGCTGAAAGAAACCGTTATAAGTCCTTGGAGAACTGCCAAGAAGATCGCCATAACAAATGTCAAAGGACATAGGGCACCCCAACTAATATGCCCTACAATAACCACAAATTTATAGAAATAATTTTTTATTTTCTATAATTAGCGCCCGTCCCAGGGATTTTGTGTACCCTTAAAATGCTGGCATACAACTTGGGCGAAGGAAAGTTAGGGAGGTCAGGTAGGGAATACCATAAGCGAGTTGTACGGCTTAGAAAAGTATCACGAAAGTGGGCTTGAGGGTAAACAGATGAGCATTCATAGTGTTACGGTTAAAGGTTTGAAGAGACAGAATGCTACAATCGATTTCTATGGAGCACTGGTGGTGGAAATAGCGATAGAACAATGTGAAACATTGTTGTTGTCAATTAGCTGGGCGATATTAGCTTCACCTATGTGTGTTATCGCACGGTTTTGAATCCTATCTAGCGGGTGCAGAGTGGTTTTAGGAGCACCTGACCAGATGTGGGCATTGTACTCAAATTTTGGAAACATTAAATTCTATTCTGTTAATAGTACCCCGATTGGGTATGCTGTTAATATCGGAATATAATGATCTTAACACACGCTGCCGTTTCCGTTCCACATCCGAAGAGGAAGGATGTGAGTCCGGAAACGAATATGAAAAGCAGAGAGTACTGTCGTCAACAAAGGAATATATTGGATTAGATTAGCAGACAAGAGGTCATTGATGAAAATTAAAAAGAGTGTCGGAGACAGAACGGAGCCCTGCGGCACACCAGCATTTATTTTGTGAATATCAGAATTAAAATTATCCAGGACAACTTGAATTGTACGTTCCGAATGAATTTCTAATCCATTGAAGAAGAGAGTCGTCGACCCCAAATGCACGCATTTTCAACAAAAAAGCCTGATGCCAAACTCTGTCAAATGCTTTAGAAATATCAAGGGCAACTAGCTCGATTTCGCCAGGTATAGTACGCTTTGGTTCTATTTTTCGGTGGGATATGCCATCAAATCATCAGTGGACCTGTTGCTACAAAAACCGTATTGCCGATCATTGAGAAGTTTTCATGTTTCGAGATATTTCATGAGGTGGCTATCAGCGTCTCCATGACCTTGGAAAGAAGGGACGTAAGTGCAATGGGTCTATAAGAAGAGGGAGGAGGACCGGACAAATGTTGTTTTCAATATGAAAGGAAAGAGTCCTAAAGAGTAGATTGGTGAGAAAGCTTAAGCAGTGGTTTTGTCAACGCGGAAGAATACCTCTTCAGAAGATGAGATCCTAGATGAAGAGATCTCACTTGTTACAGATGATGCAAAAAGATTGGCTACAGGAAAACACCAGACACGGATGGAATACTAAATAAAATAGAGCCCATAAAGCAGCAATTATATTGAGACTGAACATCTTTTCAGAAGTAACTTACAGCTGTCTTAAAGAGGGGACATTTCCAGATTACTCTGGAAACAACGGAGTTTAGTGATTCTCCCCAAGGGAAATAAACCTTCAGAAGTTCCCCCGTGGTGTCGCCATACCATAGGAAAAATTTTAGAAAAGATCATTTACATCATACTGAAGACAATAGTAGAAGAGAGCAGTTTGAGTTCCGAAAATCCCGCTTTATAGTAGAAGCAATCAAAACAGTGACTGATATAGCTAGTACAGCCATCGAAGGACTTCAGGAACAGAAAGCTAAGCTATGACACCGACGAGGGTATCAAGCACTACAAGGTTACACTAGATGTGTGACAAGGATCCGTCCTAGGCCCTTTACCTATCCACCGCACCACATATGGCTTTAACGAACCAATCTCCCGGATGCTGCGTAAGGTAAACTCCAACCTTTCAGTTTTCGATTTTAATCGCAGCACACTTTCCCTCAAATTCGATCTCCTTCACCATCCTTAGCTTTAAGCCCTAGTGATAAGTTCTAGTTTAAGTCATAGTTTTTAAACTTAAAGTACCTAGGTGTTAGGATTGATAATACACTGTGCTTTAAGGTTCATCTAGACTACTTTGAGAAATCCTCGCTGACGAGATTAATGCCAAACATCAGAGGATGCAGTTGCAGATTATTACTCGAAAGTAATTAGCTCAGTTAAACTGTACACGTCTCCAGAATGGGAACTATCAATAAAAGAATCTAGGAGAAAGATATCGCGAATTTATAGACTAATCGCTTTGATAACAATCTGAGTCTTCCGTCTCAGAGGAAGCGGCGGGCTTTTCAGCTGGTATGATACTTATTGATATAATAGCCGAAGAAATGAGACTAGTACACACGAGTATACGTTCTCGTCCACCCAACGGAAAATCCACAGGGAGGAAAGGGGGATATCTCAGCTCAAAGGTGGCATTACCGATAATACTCGTATGAACTTGAAAAAATGTAGCAAACTCACAAGCCAAGACCAGAGGCACAATTTTAGATAAATCCGTCCTACTCCTTGCATACACTGGTTATGGCAGAGCGTAGTGACCTGCCACTGGTGTGTTTACGAGTTTTGAAACAAGTACCACCAAAGAAGAAGAGCTGGAGAACTAAACTTATACATCACACAGTTTCTAACCAGCCATGGCGTGTTCAGAAAATATGTGCACAAATTCGAAGAATTCCACTGCCCACGCTTCAGAACACCAGGTAGCAACTTTTCACATGCAAGCATTTTTATTGACGAAATGTGTCTCTCAGAGGAAAAGTGGAGTGAAGTTGGCCAGCTAGTGAAGGCCATCCTAATTGAACTGAAAAGACCCGAGCGTCAAAGAAAGCAAAATGATAAAGAAAATACTATTGCCTGAGACAGCTAAGCAATGAAATAACTGCTAATCAGCCCCGTGAAATAAGAAAGCTTCGCGGGTAGAGTGGCGAAAATTAAGAATTCCGGCTTTAATATACTAATCGCAGTGTTTGATATCTGAGAAGAACAACTGACAGCGACAAATGAAAATGTTATGAAGTAACAAACGTGCTCGCTGTTCCCTGAGTTGTTCCGAGATCCAGCAGGAGGTGTTCGCCTTCCAGTTCCAGTGATCTGAAAACCACAAAAGTCTTAGTTCCCAGGGGATGGATTTTCGGCATAGACTTGCTAAGCTCCTCAAAGGGGTGCTAAGTGGAGCATTTCGCTTTGAGTGTTTAATTTTCCCATATTGCATAAATTCGCTTGAATGCAAACATTCATTGTCTTTGATATCTAACATGTCCAAGTGCACACTGTTTGCACTTAGCGCCCTTCAAACTGTTGTCATTATCGAAACTCAAAGCTTTATAAAGAAAAGTAAGACAGTTTCGTCCCCTTTGGCGTTTCGCGGTTTTCGTGGAGGCGGACATTCATATTCCGTCTATGCGAACCGTAAACTCTGCTGGTTGTGTTCAGGAGAGGCCACCACCGGGGTTGTCTTCTGATTATTGATTATTTGAACTTCCTTCTACCTGAACAACGCTCTTTTCGATTTGTCATGCGTGGAAACGGTCATATAAAATCCAGATTCAAGCTGATGAGATTGATTTCAGAGGTTGAATGCATGTCGATTATTGAGCAATATTAAATGAATACACATCTTCTGAACAATCTCGGTCCATTGGTGAACCTTGATACGGCAAGAGGGCAAAATAGTAAGAAAGGGCGGCATCTGCAGCGATGTGGCAAGCCAGGTGGGACAGCTCTCCTAAACGGAGTTGGACTGCAAAACTAATTCCCGACATCAAATTAAGGACGACGACGGCAAAGGGGGGTCTGTAACTACCACCTTACACAGTTCTCGTTCTAGTATGGCGGCTGTTGTATAAACACGATCTCTATAGATTTGGGCACAGATACAGAACAAATCTCCCAAATGCGGAGAACCTTGCAAGCCTCATGATGGGATTAGAGGGCTTGGAATTTTTGAATAAGTTAGAGATCACATGGTGGTGTATCATACTTGTTGAGAGCAACTAGAGGGGCGATCATCATTTCATTCGTCGCTTTTTGAAGAGGATGTTATGGAGAATTTATGGGACTTTGATTTGGTGCACAGCTATTTTAAGGTCTTGCAAATTTCTAACATTCAATTCGATCCACATGTCGTTTGTAGATATCTGCACTAAAAACACAATACAATAAAAGTTGTGCTTTCCAAATCTGTGAGTAGGAGATTTCCCAAGTTTTGTCACTTCATACAGTTTACTATCTTGTCAATGATTCTTTACAAGTGTTGCAATCTTTGTACTCACGCTCGATGTTTCTTGATTGTTGTATTGAGGTGACCACTCTACCATATTTTAGTAGGACCTAAGGCTAATAAATGATGCTGGGGTTTTCTCTTTGATGTCGAACTATAAATTCCGTAGTCGTTGACTTCAAAAGAGAAAAGCCGTCTGATGAAGGAACTCCCCTTACAGCCGGCTTTTTGAATTACCTATGAGAACGAAGTCTACAAATCTTTATTAAGACATCATATGGCACTTTTCTAGCTTTGTCCATATGCATCTCACATCATTAGAAAAAGGCCTTTCTACGAATACGAATTATCATATTTTCTGCTTGACGTCCATTGCCCCAAAGACATATAGTACTCCAGTCAAAATTAAAAATTCCAAGTTCACGAATAATTAACCAAATTGGTGTGGCGCGCCACAAAAGCCCCAATACACTTCGCTGCGTCACCTAAATTTCGGCCATTATTCGTTCAGCATTCCAAAAATTTAAATTTCTAATTTTCCACCGTTTTTTGAGATCTTTTTTTGCTTTTTCCGCCAAAATGAAATGAATCTGGTAGGAAATTTGAATTTCGACTGTTAAAATCTCTGCTAGTGTGAAGTGTCAACAAAGACTCAAGGTGAACACTCTCTCGATACTTTGTCTACTTTGCACTTGATGTGATTGTAATTTGCCTCCGCAGAATTCTCATCTGAGTAGATTCGTTGAATCGCTACCCCCTTAGTACAAAAACTCCTCAAGGGGCATGTATGAGCTTGTAGCACCTGATTCTATAAATAGGTCACCACGGCAAACAGAAGTAAAAGAACAATATTTGCTGAGAAGATCGTTATCGCTTTAATGACCGTGATATTACGGCGATAACGGTGAAATAATGAACACAAACACACACTGATTTAGGGCAGAAATAAATTATAACAAAATGCTTTACTTAATTAGCTAATAGTAAACGATGGCAAAATCAATTAACACTAAACTCTAGGTAGCAGCGATTCATTCTACGCCGTCACTCTTCTTGTACACATTGATTGCGAAGAATTCCGGAATCCGATAAACCTTCAAGCGCTGGTCACTAAACTGACCGTTGGTCAGAGCTTTGACGAAGAAGATGTCCTTTGGGGTTGAGTCCTTGGAAGTGATGTCAAATTCGTCAAGACGCTTGTGCTTGGGCCGGTAGTTGATTTTGATGAGTTTCACGTAGATCACCTTGTCGTCCTCCGCCTGAATTTCGTTGGATTTGATATATTTGACATTTCGAGGCTCAGGATACATTGCTGGTTTTAGTTCGAAGATCTCAGAGGGAAACATGGGATAGAGATCGTTGGTATATGATCTTGATATGGCTGCACCTTCGATCCATAGTATGTTGACGGCGATAATAGCTCCCATGGACTGGAAAAGATTGATTTTCAAAATAAGTTCTCTATCAAAATCATTTCAGTTGTTTGTTACCAAAAATTTCAGACTAATTGCCATGATCGGTTGGGGATTCTGTTATCGAAGATCTGTAGAACGCGACGTCTTCGGTGGTTCAGTGTTAATGCGACGACTATTTGACTATTTTTGCGATCGAACGACGAAGTATCGCTGAACTGGTGAATTTGTGTGCTCAATTTGGCGGATGGTGTGGCGTACGAATATCGTCGGCGATGATTTTTGGGTGGTGGTGCACAGTGGAACCCAACGGAGACAGCGAGTGAAAGTTTGAACTTTTTGGTTTGTAGTTTTTTTTTTTTTTATTTATAATTTGCAATAAACGCGTGTATTCGTGTGGGATTGGTTTTCCCAACACCGTTTGCGTTACCCTTAACAGAGTAAACAACCATACTACGAAAAAGAAGAAAAAAGAAACGACAGACAACAAGGACGAGGAGAAACAGTTTACGACGAAACTTAAAAAACGGTGGACAGGCATTTGCTAGTCAGTGTTCTATTTTCTTTTTTTTTTCGATATATATTTATTTTATAAATTTGAATTCAAGAAATCATTTTTTAATAAACCCAATCAATATATATACATATATATAGAGTGTGTTTCATCAACTTGATCCTACATTCATTTATGTGAGTTCATGACTTTAAAATGAAATTATGCAGCATATATGTACAAGGTGGGGCAAAAGTAATGTCATAGTGTGAATTGGCTGCCATTTAGTTGGAAATTAAAAAAATTGGCCTCTGTTGTCAAGATAAGTTTACACGAATGCGTAAAATTGATGATATCACCAAAACGGGAGATCGAAATTGATGATTCAAAATCTCTATCATTGCTCGAGCTGTGTGAGCGGTTGCTCCGCCCAGCTGGAACCAACAATACTTGAGATCCAATTCAGATCAACTTGCGGCAAAAAAAAATCGTTTAACACTTGCCTGGAGCGCTCATCAGTTACGGTTACGGGGGTGCCATCGGCGTCCTCAAAAAAATAAGGGCCAATCCATTTTCACTGCAAATGCCGCACCAAACAGTTACTTTGAGGGAATGGAATTGATCTTCGTGTATTTCATGTGGATTCTCCGTCGCCCAGAAACGCAAATTTCGTTTATTCACAGAAACACTTAAGTGGCTTTGTCGCTCATTATGATTTTGGATACGAAATCATCCTCTTCTTGCACCAGGTTGTAAGTTGACTTAGCAGTAAGTTAACCTTACTTAAAGGTCAGCAAGCAGCAATTAGTGAACGGTTTGCACTTTATAAGGGAACGTCTTCAGGTCGAACATCTGCTGATGCCAAATTGTGTGCATCGTTGTCTCGTCGATGTTTGTGAACTCTCTCGGACATCTTCGGTTTCAGTAGTGATATTCTCGATCGAGCGAGTAATACGGAGCCGCCTACTTCTTGCGACATCTTTAGTGGATTTATTTTGCATGAGACACTCAGCCAAATGCTTAATTGTTCGACGACGAAATTCACGCTGCGTTAAAACAATAGACCGGAAACTATTCAAATAAGCAGTAACAATAATTCTACGTTGTTCAGGTGTGTATTGGTCCATTGCTTCTTGTCAACTAATTCTCTGTCTGTCTGCAACATATTTGTCAAAGCAAAATAACAAATATTTCCTAGTTTCACCGCCATAACATGAAAACTTGAGCGGCCATAAGAACTAGAACCAGACTAATGTGATTGGAAATTGGCTTAATTGACTGCAACTTATGATAAGAGTAGTTCTAATCTGTTTTATTTTTTCTGTTGGAAAAGAGCAGTCCTTGCATACTCCTTGTAAGTTCCTTTTACTGGAACTTCTCAGCCTTTCGTAGTGGTAAAGTGTCTATAATACCAGAATCCACTACATTAGCGCGTTAGCAGGAAACTCGCAGATATTGTGACACGAGGTATCGGCATCACACTCACAGCAAACGTAGCAGGATGTTGTGCCACTTATTCCTATTACACTTAGGTGCCTAGCGAAAGCGTAGTGCCCCGTCATGGCGGCAGTAAGGAGTCTACAATCTTTCCTATTTTCCCGTCACCCGTGATTTGTGACCCAAATAAAACATAAAAATGCCCTGAGTTCAGATTGGCTGTAGTTACATATGAAGATACTTCGCCTACTTGCGACTACATTTCTATTCTTAAAATTGGGAAGGTCAATTTTTTTTGAGAGAAACAGGGATGTCATCGCAGCAGACGGGATGTTCATAAGGCAGAAGCTAAACGACAGCCGGCGGTCATCAATAATCCAGATTCAGATCCAGCACGTATTGTACCAAAGACCACTTCTCTTTAAAAGAAGGATAGATTTGAGAGCGTAGCCCATGATATGAACATCAAGGCGAGAGTAATTCAACAGTGGTTCTAGAGCAGAGCCAGAATTAATAGCGAAAGCAGAAATGTAGTTTGGACATACCGTTTATTGAAGCCTTTACCTCCTTGGAGACAGCGCCTTGGAGATGTTTGACGAGATATGTTTAATCCAAAGAATGTTGTTACCCAAGACGATACACAAATACTTAACTACGTTGGAGAAGCTACTACTAAGTTGGAGATGGTGATCCCTTTAAGCACTAGATGAGTCAGACCACAACTCGTAAATTAAACAACTTCAGTTTTGAGAAGATTGAATGAAAGACCATTTCTACTGGGCCAATCATGCTCAGCGCGTACTCCTTCTTGTCGAGTTCGCCTTCAATGTTGCCCACATGATTTTGAAGCACAATCTCACAGGATCTTCTGCGTTAGTAGGCATGTTGCATCTCGGACAGAGGATCCATTCGCAAAGGAGTTTTATGCACATAAAGCTCGACCATTTCCTTGCGGCTCTGCAATTTGAAGGAAGTCAGACTGATAGTTCCAAGATCTTGGCGAGGATGAAGCCATCCTTTCTAATTCTCAGCATAAGAGTTACTCTTTCTGTTCGCCAGGATTTCGGTTTGTATGCCAGTGTCACTGTAGCTGTGAATCTTCAGAGTTGTCAGCAGCTAGTCAATCCCTATTTGTAGCATACTTGTATATTCCATCAGTGCCAAGCTACTAGAAGTCATCATCATTTTAACTGGTCGTTATGTTTCCTCGATAATGACGTAGACGCCGCTGCTGTTACGAGCACAGACACTATTCTCTTTCGAATGAGGTTCTTTATCCCTCATCGGATGAAGAGTATCAAACAAAAAGAAAAGGCATGGCACTATTCGAGCTGTAAGGAGGCTGTCAGGGCTAGAGGAATGTTATTTCGGTCATTCAACACTAACCCGACAGGGAAAAACCGAAAAATATTCAAACAAGTCAGGAATGACTACAAAGTCTTACTTAAGGGTGTGAAATTCAATACGACCAAGAACTGAGGCACCAAATATTACAATATCGTAAAGGTACTAAAAATTGTTGGTCGATCGTCGAAAATATTACAAATTCTGCCTCATCCTCCATCCCAACGCTCATTTGTTCCAGCTGTCAGCTGTTTGGACAAGGCCAGTCTGCTTGCTGCACATTTTGCAGCCACTTCGACAATTCAACACTTCCAGAATGTTTCCGCCTACACTTGAGTCGAATTTTCAATGGGACGAATCCACGTTCGCACTCGTGTAGTAGCAAGAGTACTTAAAAATCTTAACACACACAAATCCGCTGGTCCAGTTTGTATATCGCCCCTTATTCTGAAGAGGTGGTCTTCCTCACTGACAAAACCACTGCATAAGCTTTTTTTTTTTTTTTTTTTTTTTTTATAATTTACGCGCGCCTAAGGGGTTAGATACCCTTTTACTGTTGCCAGGGCGCGGGCGGAAAGTTAGAAGGAGGAGAAAGGAAAATTGTTTTGTAGTGGTTTGAAACTCAGGTGTATTTGGTTTCGATATAAGCTCTCCAGGGGGTGGGAGTCCGAATAGGACGGAGAGTTTTTTCTTCACTCAGAGTGATTCGAAGGTTGTTTTTTGTGCTTGAAAACTCTACAACAGCCAAATTTACGTGCCAGTGTTATGCCTTCACACGCAGAATTTTCCTGGCTGAGTTCCAATTACAAATGAAAAACTTGTCATGGGTAGGATTCGAACCTTGACCCTCCGAATGAGAAGCGATTGCTAGTACCACTACACCACGGTCACCCCTTCACATCAATCCTACTCTTTAGGACTCTTTACGAACAGATGGAAAACAGCATTTGTCCAACAGGTCTCTAAAAAAGGCAAATCTTCTTCTGTCTTCTCCTACAGACCCGTTGCACTAACGTCCCTTCTTTCTAAGGTAATGGAAACGCTGATAAACCTTCAGTTCAAGAAATATCTCGAAACACTAAAAGTTCTCAATGACCGACAGTACGGTTTTCGTAGCAACAGGTCCACTGGTGATTTGATGGCATGTCTCACCGAAGACTGGAACCAAGGCATATGTTACATCAATCTGGCAAAAGCAAGATAGTTCCACTCGATATATCTAAAGGATATGACATCAGTTTATTTTGCCGTAAATGAGTGCATTTGGCATAGATGAATCTCTTTTTCACTGGACTAGAAATTACCTTTCGGAACGTTTAAGTTATCTTGGATGGCTTCAAGTCTGATATTTACAAAATAAATGCTGATTGGCCGCAGGGCTCCGTTCTGTCTCCAACATTCTTTTTAATTTTCTTCAATGATCTCTTGTCTGCTAATTCTAATCCAATATATGCTATGCTGATAGCATCTCTGCTTTTCATGTTCATTCCCAGACTCACGTTCGTACTCTTCGGATGTAGAAAGGGAACGGCAGCGTATGTTAAGCTCATTAAATTTCGATATTAATAGAATAATCAACTGGAGAACTATCAACAGAGTAGAACTTAATGTCTCCAAAAAACAATGCTGTCTGCTGCCGTTAAAGCGAAATTTGAATACTCATCCATTATATATGAATGGCACTTGCATTGTCTAAACCGAAAAACTTTCCATTCTCTATATGTACTCGTATGTCAATGACAACTTAAGTTGGAATGACCACGTATTCGATGTCGTCAAAAATGCTGCGAAATATCTAAGTTTCCTCAAGCGATGAAAGAAATACTTCATCCCCTCTGAATTGGCCTCAATATATAAGGCCGAAATTATGTCCACATCTGGTGAGAAGCTCTTAAAACTTTTCTGAATCTATTAATAATCTGATGCTAATAAAACCCAGTCAGGTGACAACTTTGCACACCGACGAAATGTCTCCTGTCTCACTTTGTTCTATCGCTATTTTCAGCACCAGTGCACCATTAAATTTGACAGTAAAATTCTGCACTTTCAAAGCTTTAACCGTAACACCCGTCTCGCTATGAATGCTCATTCAAAACCAACGTGCATCAGTACCTCTCTTTCTTTCTTCCCTACCTTTTCTTCTTCCGCAATGTGTGCAATCATTCTAAGGGTACTAAAATCCCTTTGAACGCCCGCTAATAATAATAATAATAATAAAAAAGAAACAATAGCGTGCAATGACGAACAGTTAGGCTTATTGCTGCACTAAAAGAAGCTCGCTCTGATCGGGTTACGTAAAAAGTTAGTCTCAAGCGTGAGGCAGAGAGTCTTTGCATCGACTCAGTGTATAGTAGGTACTATCACATGTTCTGACTGTTTCCAGTCTGGCTGATTTCCCCCTTTGAAAGACTTTAATTAGCCTGATAGTTTCATCGAGTGTCTCAATCTTTTCGCAAAAGTCTTTGATGGGCATGTTTGGAAGTTGGAATTATTATAGCTTTTTATATTCCTTTTGCTTCGACAACCCTTGATTAAAAAAGTGTTACGCTTGGTCACCTTGAGTCCAAAAATGTTTGACTCTAACCAAGAGGTACAACGCAGTAGAGGACAATCTCATCTTAGGTGGCGCACACAATTTGAAGGGGACCTCAACCAACTTCGTGTGAGTAAAGGAGAACGCTAGTTGGAGAGGCATGTTAGATGAGGCCCTGCTCCACCCCGACTGTGGTGCCTTCTAGGTAAGCAGGTAATAGATGATTGCCTTTCACGTTGCCTCATAAGTATTCTGAACATTAGCATCGCAGGTTCCAACTGAGGCAACTTTTTTCCGCATTATACTGTATAGTATATGAGACACCATTAATGTAATTGAAGATTCACTCTTCATTTCTTTTACTACATCAATTCTTCCTATTCTCTCACATTACGGCTATAATATTCTTTTGAATAGTGTAATAGTGAATAATAACAAGAAGAAACCTTCTCTGAATATCGAAAGTTTTCATATAAGCGCTAGGCAATAACTAGCCACGCATTCCTCGACGTAATTTGTTTCGCCGTTGGTTGGGCGATTTCTTTGGGCTCCTTACATACTGTTACATTTTCATACATACATACATTTACACCAACGTATGTACATGATATTATGCGAGCGCAGGGAAAATGGCTTCTTCCTGCCATATTCGTCAACCGTAGACACATGACCTTGTTTCCAGCCTCCTCCTCGTGACTTCTATGGAGTTAACAGTTACGTTCAATCTAGATTGGAAACCATGGCAGATGACCCACTTTTTATGGAGACACAACAATAAAATTACAAAAAGAAATTTACGATCTCATTTGTCAAGTCTTTACATACGGAATGCATATTTAAAAATGTGAGAATCACAAAGAAGTAACTTTTAATATTCAGTTGTACTGCCGTCAGATTTTGACAAGTGAGATTTGTTGCAGAGTAAAAATCGATGTCTACTAATTCCATCACTTTGAAACGTGAAAGACCCCACTGCGTACCATATCGATGGAACGTTCGCAGCATGTGGTGTCTTCAAATTGACACGAGAATCAATATTTTTACTAGACAGTGTAGGAAATCCCAGTAAAAGGAAGCTAAAAAAACTCAGATTCAAGAGCAAATATTTGCCCAATGATTTCTGGATTTTAGTCAGAATTCAAACAACGTATCTGCATCTACTCGTAAATCATCCAAAATCAGTATATTCATATGTATATACGTATGTGCGCCATGCTCCTCGTCAAGGCTAGTTTAACGCTAGTTAGATCTGAAATGCGCAAATGCAAATGGTCAACGTGTACATATAGGACGAGTATACATAAATAATTGTCTAATTAATATTTTGTGTTATCTTTGGTTTTTTGTTTTACTACTTTATCTGTTTGTCTAGCTATCAGGGTAAGCAGCTTGGATTCATATTACCATTGATAATTGAGTAAACAATCCAACAATTTGACAAGAGAAACCTTCTGCTGTTATGCTAATGCAGTAAAGTCGGTTAGCTGGCAAATTAGCTAAGTCCAAAGTCATGGTAGTTCAAAACAATTAGAAGGCTCTTTCTTAACCCGGCCCGATTCTCCAAGAACGCGTAAAAATTATTTACGATTACCAGTTCAATTACACATTCCTACACCGGTAACAGGTGATAGGTGGTGACTTACGGATAGTCTTAGGTCTCAGTCTTAGTCTCAGTCCTTGGTTAGACCTGAATTGATATTCATGAGAAGCTTTTGTAGCACTACGTTCGTTACAGTTTGTCTTAATATAAAAAAAAAAGATTTTATTACCGGCCGGCCCCGCTCCAGAAACCGAGAATCGATTCCATTTGTTTTGGCCAATAATGACAATGGCTGCGAATTGTGATGATGATGATATTGATGACGCCGACATGGAATGGTGGAGAAAGTAATACTCTTGTTGAATACACGAGTAGCATTTTATATTTATTTTTGTTTTTTTGTAATATTTTTGTTGAATTCGTTATTTGAATTGTTCACGAAATGTGTTCAGCGCGCTGTTTACTTGTCGGAATAATATTTGCGGAAACGTGATTTATATGGAGCTCCCTGTGTTAGTTTTTAATTGAAGAGGGTTTTTGCTTTTTATTTCATGGATACATACACAGATGTGGGTCGACGAAATTGCTGGGTAAACTTTGGATTTCGTTATTTAGAAATTAGAAGATACATATATTCTACATACCAATTGGAATGGAAATGAGAAAGTGTTGTTTTTTCTTTTTGATTTCAAGTACTCGATCAAGACTGGTGAATCTATTCGATATTCAAATGTTGATAATAAAAGTGCTGCAGTTTAGGTAGTAGGTTGTTTCAAGGTGAAATGGAGAGTAAGACTTATAGATGTTGGGCGATTGGGTGATTTGGGAGATTAAGATAATATCTCACGAGTTTGGAGAAAGTATAGAAAATATTTTCCTTGATCAATGAAATTGGCATTTTAAGTGCTTAAAGCGATAATTTAATAGTATCTTTCAAGAGGGTTTCGTATAATCAAGACGGTCAATGAACGGTTTGCGGATGTAAATTCTGTTTAATCTGTATACCGTATATTTAGTGCATAGCTTGATAATGTTTAACTTCTTGACTTCCTTCGAATGAATAACTGATAGTAAAAACCAAAGAAGTAAACTTATTGAAGGTAAATAGACGACATTGCATTCTGGGGTAGAAATAAGCCTCAATCAATAGCTGTATCCATTTTTACATTAATCTAGTTGCTGAAGTATGCATTTTGAGTTTGGTTTCAATTAAAATTCGTTTGGAAAGTTCTGTACTTACTGCATTATTGTATAAACAAATCGAAAAAAATAGGGAATCTAAGCGGCGACTGTCCTATAACCTAGATTGGACCCATAGTGCAACAGTCAAGTTCGTAGCGTATTGTTAGCCTTACCTCCAAGTGGTGATCCATGGTAACAATACAAGTAAACCCAGACTGCATGCAGCTAAACAATTAGCGGCGATACCTAACTTCTATAAAGCAGACATAATCGCCATATAAGATCATGATAGATCGGACAAAATTATGATTAAGAACTTTGCTTTCTACTATAGGGAAAAGGACAACAGTCGCAGCGCTTACACGGATGCAGATTCACCGTCAAAGAAGACTTAGGGAACAAGTCTTGAGCCTCATGTATGTAAGCAAGTGCCAGACAACTGTTTGCATAAAGGCTAAATTGACCAACATAAACCTCATAAACGCCCACGCCCCAACAGAGGACAAGGATGAACTTTCCGAGGACTGCTTCTACGAGCTCCTCGACAAAACGTACGAGCAATGCCCTAAATATGACGTGAAAATCATCATTGGTGATTTTAATGCCAAGCTGGGTAAGTAGAGCATCTTTGGTAGCACGGCCGGAAAATAACGCCTCCATGACATCACCACCGGGAACTGACGGATCCATTATCTTGTTGTAGCCAAGAAATGGATGCGCGTATTCTTAACAGCCCAAAGTCAGCGAACCAATGTGACGAAGTTCAACGTCGAAGGGCTGTAATGCACCACCAGATTTCTTGGCGCTTTACAAACTATCGCCAATCGTGATGCTCGATGACAAGGCCAAAGAACTCATTCGTAAAAATAATGCGTCGTTGACATCTCCTTGGCTGAAAACGATAGCGACATGGAGCCGAACGAGGAAACCCAAGACTGGAAGCGGAGGCAAAAACCATCCTCAGTTGACAGGAGTAGAATGAAAAAAGGCCAGAAATTCGAACAAAAATTAAAATCCACTGGGTTATATGCCCCGAAAAGACGTTGCTGAAAAAATGCTTCAAATTCCTTGAGTTCGGCCACATACATACCTACACAGCTCAGAAGCACAGAAGATCGCTGCAAGCTATGTAAGATGTGGAATAGAAGGCCACATAGCGAAGAACTGCGACAAGGAACACTGCATGTTCTGCAAGAAAGACCATCCAGACAATATACTCGTAAAGCACGTAGTTGGCAACACCAGATGCCCAGTCTTCCGGAGAGAGAGATCATGAAGGTAATACAAATAAAGCTAAAGCACTGTAGAGTAGCTCGGAGTATCTTGGACATGTGGACGTTATGTCCTTCAATAGGCAAGACAATCTGACTGCGGTGTGCTCCACAGATGCCCAGTGGTTATAGGGGGCCACGTTAATGCATGGGCCAAAGAGTGGGCAACAGACTCACTAACATCAGAGGACAGACCCTGGTGGAAACATTCGCGGCCCTAACAATAAGTGTCGTTAATGTTGGTAGGGTTAGTACTTGTCGGAAAGCGGGAGCAGGCTCCATCGTCCAAAGGAACAATTAAGTACGTGGCAGTTATGTTGGACAACAAACTGCAGTACAAAAATCACTTGGGTTATATATTATGTATGCATGTGAAAAAGCCTCGAAAGTACAGGCAGCACTATCAGGAATATTGCCTAATATCGGTGGACCTGAATACACTAGAAGAATTCTAATTTCCAAAGTAACAGCATCAATCCTTATGTATTCCGCCCCAGTCTGGGTAGAGACAATAAGAACGAAGCAATCTTAAAGGAAACTATCGTCAACATACAGACTCTGCGCGCTAAGGACAATTAACGGTTGTCGAACCATCCCAGAGAATCCGCCTGTATTATAGCTGGAATAGCCCCCATTGACATCCTTGTAGACGAGACGCTCAGAATATACATTAGAATAATTTTGAGCCAACACGACGATTAAGACGATTAAAATTGAAGAAAAGGCAGCATCAATAACTATTTGGCAGGCCAGTTTTACTAATACGAGTACAAAAAAAATCAGATGGATGTTTATATTAATACTGACAATCCAAGACTGGATAAATCGAAAATACGGGGACTATAGGAACGCAGTTCCTATCTGGTCATGGAAATATTTATACCGCTTCGAGCACCTTTTTTCCCAGACTGCCCAAATCCGAAGGAAGGATGTCTTCCAATGCAAGGACGCAATATTCCATTGCTTACGCTTTCTGGGATGGAGAATTGATGTATCGAACCCTCAGTCAATAACTGACCAAATGTTGCCGTCAGAAGAAAATTGGATGGAAATTTGCACATTCATAACAAACGTGCAAAACGAGTTTGCATACTGATATATGTATATGATTGTGTATAATGTCTATGTGTGTTTATGTGTGTATTGTGCATTTAGGTTAGGTAGGCTAAGGTTTATTTTAAGTTAGATACTAAGTTTTTATAAAAAATAAATGTCCATATGCTAAGGTTTGTAAACAAATTTTTTTCTTAGCTTTAAGTATAGAAAATAAGTATTTATAAATAAAATGTAACTGCAGTCGAAAGACATAGATATAAGTATTCAGAGTAGCTTAGAGTGCCTGTGTGGTGCCAGTAAGTTAGTATAAGTTTGTTAAGTAATTGTAAGCTAGCATTTAAGCATTTTTTGTTAGAATGTAAGAGTTAGTGTTAAGAAAATAAAATGCATTTAAAACTGAAAAACTGCAAAACGAGTTGCGAAGGATCGAAAGAATAAGACGTGTAGATGTAGCAAATATAGAAGATAGAGCATAGATTGCTTACCCCTTCCGTGTAGTGTGTAGAGTGTGGTTTAGTGCGGCGGCATATTTCTGTAATCCAGCAATCAGGCTAGCGAATCGTGCTTGAAGATTGCACACCCTTTGGCGCAACCCAGAAAAAAAAGATATTTTCTTAAAATTTGTTTAGAACCATTAAAGACACTTTAAAACGTAAAGATGTCACACAATTTTCATTTTCGATTGGAAGTTTAAAAATTTGGTTGGTTCACGAATGTTTGAATAGAAAGAAAATGACGAAACCGAGACCTTCAATGTCAGAAAACAACTTAAACAAGGCCATGCGTTGTCAAGCCATTTTTCTAACACCATTCTTGAAAGAATTGTGCAAAACTCGCAAGTTCAGTCTAGCAAGGTCATTTATTCGCATGCGCGGACGATATTGACGTCCATGAAGGAAAAATAAATAATTATCTTTAAACCAAGAGCGACACACAACATAGTGAATAGGGCAAAACGTCGCGATAGGCAGCTACAACTTTGAGGTAGTAATCTACCTCGGCTTCGCTATTAACTCAAATAACGACACTTGCGCGAAAATCATGCGAATAATCTTTAGGCTTAGAAGGTAGTTGATTAGTAAAGCTCTCTCTTGACAAACCAACAACATTTTATAAAAGACACTGATCATCTCAGTTCTGCTTTACGGCACAAAAGCTAGACATTTTATTGTAGAAAAACTCGAATAACGCTGCGTAGATAGCTAGGTCGCCTTAAATGCATGGATACCAGACGCCCCGAGCCAGAAAGACTTCCAGTCCAACTGAATGGGACAATGCATTAGAGGACGAGATCATGGTGGCTTACACACGTAGAAGGCAATCTCAGCCAACTTCGTTTGTGCAACTGGAGGCAAATGGCAAAAGACCGCGCTAGCTGGAGAGCCATATTAACTGAGGCTATGGTCCACCTCGGACTGTAGCGCCATCTAAGTAAGTAAGTAAGTAAGGATTTGTTAATAAGCAGAATTGCCGCTTTGTGAGATTAAAAAAAAACCAAAAAAGATTATGAAGAAACCTCTCTATCCACAGCGTGGTACTACATAATATACTTAATGTGGTTTTTGGGCAGAACATATCATTGGGCCTTATTTCTCAAAATTATCGAACCACGATCAATGAGTTTTTATGGCCGGAATTTGATTGTATGGATATGAGCAACTTTTGTATCCAACAAGAAGACACTAAATGCAACATTGCTACAATGGAGAAATCATTGCTCTTTTCCGAAAGTTTCTGGCCGAGTCATGTCTTGAAATACTTCTTCAGTTGTCATAGCTTAGGGGCTTTCTTTTCTTGAGGATCCGTACAATGCGTACACTTTTGATCGATAATGTTTCAAACATGAGTTAATATATGGTCTTTACCAAGTTATTCTTTTCACTCCGGTTACATTTTCAATCGCTACTCGTTATGGTGCTTATCCTCTTTATTTTCATCTTAGAGCTCGCGAACAGTTGTAATTTTTCTATACAGCATCTTTCTAAACGCTTCATGTTTTATTGAATTCGCTTGCACATCTGCTTCATTAATCTTTAATCTCAATATCACTTTCAAAAACTCTGGTGGGCAGAATTTTCATGGATAGTCGTCGATACGCATGTAATTAATTCTTAAAAACAGGAACATTTTAGTCATTATTTCTGTTAAATGAGTCTGCAGAAATGAGCCCTCCAAGTTTAGGCACAGTTGGAACTCACACTCTCAAACATAACTCCAAAGGACTATGTGCATTTTTTGTGCGCACAGTAAGCTCTTTGCGCCTACCAACAAACACCTTTGCAGGAGAGATGCTACCACATCTCAATGAGGTCTTTCAGCGAAACCTTATATTTTTTTAGATCTGCAGTATGAATAGCTCTCGCCTTTCTCTGTATTGTTAATTTGTATAACTTCCTCCTTTTTGCTGAATGTGCTCGTTGAGACTTTTCCAACAAACAAAGGATGTCGTTGTATTATGAAATGTGGCTTTCTGATAGCCTTTATGCAAGGTACCCGTTAAACTTTTGCAATTGATGCTGCAAATGCAGGACACAGTATCCTTTTTTTTGTATTTTTTATTCTTACTCGGGTAGCAAAGAGATAGTTCGAGTCCTCCTTAGATTATTTGGATATCCGAATGATGATGACAGCTCCAGCTGCACTTTTGCAAAAGAAAAAATTTGGAAAAAGTGTCCAAATTGCGATGATATTGCGCTCTGCGGCAAACAAACTATCCAACACTCCGTTTTTGAACGTTGTGTCGTGCAGTTATTCAACTGCTTACGTTGAAATTGAGATGGGACTTGACGTAGAAACCTGCATAACATAACGTCGTGCTAATAACATTGTTTACATGAAGATATTTCTGTAAAATTAAAATTGAAGAAATATTTAAGAAGGTTTAAATTGCCAAACTAAGTTTGCATGATTATTGAATGATCTCCATATGGACTATTTACAAAAAACTATATGTTTTGTGTGAACTACCGAGCCATATATGATAGCATTCACCGACCTGGCAAACCTAATCCAGCTATGTATGAATTTCCCAGGAAAACATACTCGTCTGATGCATTATGCATTTAGAAAAGGCTTATACAGCATTTTGGTAGGGAGATACTCTGACATGTGACTCCTTCAACCTAGTGAGGGAAAATATAGTACAGAGGCAGAATCAACATGAAATACCGTATCCTTAACAAATCTGTATAGCGTGTGGAAAACGCTGACGACATCGACATCATCGGTATATCTTAGCCCGCCGTCAATGAGTTCTTACGGCAATCGAAGAACAAGTGAGACGAGTTTGTCTTAATGTAAATGAGGACAAACACAGGTTCATGTTCCCAACAAAGAAAGAACCATCCTTTCACCACCTGTGATAAAGCTTCACTATAGACAATAATAGCTTCGAGCTAGTTAAGTGTGCGATTACATAAAGGGCGTTTCATCAAGAGGTGTAGGATTTGTTTTTTGAACAAAACCAACAATTTTTGAGATATCTCTGCAACCTTTATTGCTTTATGAAGTAGAACAATTGTGTAATTATGAATTACGTACCCAGGAAACTCAATTGCGCAATAACTCGATTGTCTCGTGACTGGTATGGCACGTAGCACCATCCTGTTGAAAGTAGAGTCGTCGTATGCATACCCTGGAGCTCCGGCCACAAATATTTGGTTATGATGCCTTGGTAGTGCACTCTATTCTCCGTAATGGCTTTTCCGACCTCATTTTGAAAAAAGTACCGCCCTATGTCACCTCTGGTCCATATATCGCACCAAACAGTGTTCTCTTCGAAAACACGATTTTCTTGCAAAAATCAATGTCAGCATGTATGTTTTTCAGGACCCAATCCGTGAACTTGCTGCCCTACTGGTGCACGGCCGGCTTCATTTTTTGGAGAAGTCAAGCTCCTAGAACTGTGAGAAATGGAGATGTTTGGGCCATTTTCGACAATTTCTTTTACTGTTGCGATATTTTCCAATGAACGTCCGAGGCGAATACGTTTCGTCATCTTTACATCTTGTACTGAACCCGTCTTGGAATTGTTTGATTATGTTATGAACACACGTCTCGGAAGGTACATGACTACGTGCAAACTTGGCCCGATTTTTTTGCAACGTTGCCGCGATTGAACGTGAAATTTCGTAATAGTAAATTTGTCAAATTTATAGACAAAGTCTATAACCATATGCCAACCCTGTGTGCATCAGCTGTAAAATAAGAGATCTTGCAAATCCTACACCTCTTGTATTTACTGTGTAAGATTAACTCCACGAACGACAGCTGGTGAAGTTTGGATGAAGATTTACCCTAGGAAACGTTTTTTACCTTGGTTTGATAACACAAATTTGTTATCCAAGTTCCTTGCTTGAAAGACAATATATCCATGTACCTACCTACAAATCACGGATCATGTCTGTTATATTTTATGGTGTAGATTGCTGGACGATAAGCAAGAAAGTAGAGCAGTTAGTAAACACTTTCTATAGAATAACTATCTGTATTAAGTCAAAAACAGATTCGACCACATCGAATAAAAAGGCAATAATGCTTCAGCTTCGAATCACGGCGGCCACCAGGCAAGACGACAAGGGAAACCGAACTTCCGTTTTGTAGGATCAAATGACAGCGAATGCCAGAGTATTGTAAGAATCGTGTCGAGGATCAGAGGGGATACGACTATGCCGTGTTTCATGCGAGCTTCTTCACTATTTGGGTGCACACACCTAAATACATGCTTTTTGTTCTCTCTAGCAATCAGCGTAGTATATTTAAACGTTTTTCATCCTCCTTTTTTACAGCCCATCACATTGCACTTCATAGATGTCGGTAATATTTGCTTTATAGAAGTTTAGCGAGTTCGCTAGTTGTTAGGCTTTTTCAAAGTTCAAATATTCAATTTATAGATCCGAATACCGCTACCCTTTTTTCGTAGGGTTCTCATATGGTAGGGTGCTTGACCTTATGCACAACCTTCAACCTGCAGGGTCTTTCTGGGATGCTTTCGGCAAATATTTCGGAGTAAGTAACCTGCTTCGGGTATATGATCCCCTACTTTAGCACCTTGACTAGGTTAATAAGGGAAGAGGGGAAATGCGCAGAAAAAAATCTGAACACAAGCTCGACAAGTGCTCTCTTTAAGCTCAGAACAAAATAAAAGCTAGATGAAGCTGTTCAGAACCTGAACGGTGCCCTCGCTAAGGTGTTTTGAACTGGCATGTCCAGATAGAAAGCAAACCTGTAGATCTGCAGCGACTATGTAAAGTAACCAGAAAACTTATAAACAGGTTACTTAAGTGTTATTTGGAGGAAGACTGAAGTCTTTAAGGATCGAAGCAAAAATACTATAAGAAGTTTATTCGGATTTCGAAGAGGGCCTCTTATAAAGACATTTACGAAAAGATTGAAACTGTCGGTGAAGAGTGTATCAGAAGTAGAGACTCTCCATCTAATGATTGAGGTAACCTAATTAGAACCAGCTCACAACCAGCTCCTATTAAAGAAGAGGTGCCGTGAAATAAGGCCAACTTTCAAAAATTGGTCTTATTGCGCTTTCAATTGAACAAATGGGGGGAGAATTGAAAGAACTTGCTCAGAGAGCAAAAAATTATATACATAAAACTTCGCACCCACTCCAAATCCTACTAGTGACGACCCCAAGCAGGGGGATTGCAGGGGGCAGCATGCCCCACCAAACATAGCACACTGTTTTATATATATATACTTGTATATATATCTTATAACCACAATGCATAAACAGTAGAATATGCATGCTTCCCCCTTTTTGTGTGTAAAGTTCGGAACTGCACCCTTTTTTATTTAATATTAAAGTTGGCCTTATTTCAGTTTATTAAAGGGAAATAAGGCCAACTTGGCATTATTTCTCAAAATAAGTCACTTTGCATTTCACATTTGAAAAATGAAATAACACAAATTTTTTAAAGTCGGCCTTATTTCACGGCAACTAAAGAAGCTGCTAGTGTGCTGTATGACACAATACGCCGATGCTGGTATATCTCATCGGTTGTGGTGACGGCTATGAAACATGACATGAAACACATGAAACATAATGACATATGTATACCCAATTATGTTACAAAAAGGTTTAAATCAACTGCTGGTAGCTCTGAAGAGAATATTCGCTGCCAGCTTGGCACTGGCGTACATATGTACCTAAGCCCTGGCGAACAGTGAAGCCTTTATACCGAAAATCTTAAAAGAGGACTACACGCGCGCCAGGAGTTTCCGACCTATAAGTCTGACTTCCTTCATATTGAAGGGCATGGAGAGAATGCTCGAGATCCTTGTACACAAAACTGCCTTCCGAATCCTCTGTCTGCGATGCAACATGCTTGCCAACGCGGATGATCTGGCGGGAGTGCGTTTCAAAAGCTGGCAGACAGAACTAAAGGCGCACTCGGCAAGAGGGAATAGGCACTTTTATGCACTTTTGTGCACTTTTATCCACATTGAGGGCTCGACAACGCAACTTTTGATGGCATGTGTAACTCGACCAGACAACATGGCGTAGACGAATCCCTTGTTCTGTGGATCAAAGCAATACTGGTAAATAGAACACTGATCGCGGATGCTGAATGTGTGCGATTGATCGAGCTATCGAGTAGACGTGCTTTCCCATACGCCGGTAATTTTTCAGCTCTAACTTAAATTTACACATACGACAAAAAAAAAAAAAAATAATTCATCGGCTAATACAAAATTAATTAATGTAAATTCACTTTGGACCTCCCTTGACTCTGCACAACAAACTTTGAAAAAATGGCAGTGAATGACAACACACTATGGGATAAAATAGATGACAAATTAAAAAGTCAAAGTGATTTGATAATATCTCTGATCTCCTAAAAATTAAGGAAAACAATGACCTTCTCACTGCAAAAATTTAATTGTAATTCTATGAATTTAAAAAAGCAATTGCTGATATTAATTCAAGGGTCTCTCAACTCGAAAGTATTAACGCCACGTCCAACAGTGATATTACCATAATCAAATCAGATTTAATTAATTTAAAAACATCGTTTTCTGACGTTATCAAAAATATTTCCGACCTCTAAACACAGCTTGCAGAAATAAAACATACACAAGAAGAAAGCAAAAATAAAAGTGTTTGCCGCGATGCTATTTTGTTTGGAGTTCCCCATACTCAATCACTTATACCATGTTATCAACATTAAACCACGTCAAGTAACTGACACCTTCCGTACACGCCCCCGGCCAAATAGAATCACTTCATCAATTATCATCAAATTGGCACAATATCGTAAGGTAAACAATAAACAATTAAATTTACACGACATCGGATTAAACTCTCAATCAAATTTCTACCTACGCGAGTGTCTCTCAGTCAACAACTACAAATTCACTCGGTGTATACTAGGTACGAAGAGATTAATATTAACAACATAACCATGCTGCATGACATTGCCAGCTCCCAGAGATGATAGCCCACATAATTTAAAACAAGCTACTCTCTAAGTGTTTTCTTTTATTTGTTCCTTTATATTAATTACTAAATATCAGTTTTATGATTTTATTTTTCTTTTTCTGAAATTGAATTGAGCTTTTCTTGCTTTTTCTTTTGTTTGTTTTGTTTCTTTTTTTCTCCTCATAACATTGCTAGTTTGTGTAAGTCTACTAGGCCTTTCAATATCTTTTCCAATCTGGCCTCGTTTTTTGAATCTCGTTTTGGTTGTGTTGATAGATAGGGAACCGAGTTTCCTGAAGTCTTATGTGCAGATTGTCCTTCACCACATGCCCTTCCATTTATTCATCTTAATTTACGCTTGCAGTACTGGCGAATACGCTGATAAATATCTCGAAACGCGAAAACTTCTCAATGACCGGCAGTATGGTTTTCGTAACAACAGCTCCACTGGTGCTTTGATGGCATGTCTCACCAAAAAGTGGAACCAAAGCATACATCAATCTGGCGAAAGCAAGATAGTTGCAATTGATTTTAAGGCATTTGACAGACTTTGGCATCAGGCTCTTGTGTCAGAAATGCGAGCATTTGGGATAGATGCCTCTCTTCTTCAATGGATTAGAAATTACCATTCGGAACGTTCAATTCAAGTTGTCTTGGATAGTTTTAAGTCTCATATCCACAAAATAAATGCAGGTGTGCCACAGGCCTCCGTCTTGTCTCTGACACTCTTTTTAATTTTTATCAATGATCCTCTGTGTGCCGCTTCTAATCTAATATATTCCTTTGCTGATGACATTCGTTCCCAGACTCACGTCCCGCTTTTCGGCTGTAGAACGGGAACGGCAGAGTATGTTAAGCTCATTAAATTTCGATATTAACAACATAACTAATTAGGGAACTATCCACAGAATGGAATTTAATACTTCCCAAGCAGAATGCTGTCAGCTGTCGCTAAAGCGTAATTTAAATAACCACCTATTGTCTATAAATAACACTTTCATCGTCGAAACCGAAGAACTCTCCATTCTCTGTATGTGTGTAAGTTGTCATTGAAACTTACGTCGTCAAATATGCTGCGAAATGTCTACGATTCCTCAAGAGATGTAAGAAATACTTCATCCCCTCTGATCTGGCATTAATTATTAACCGCTGGCATTAATTATTACGTACGAACTGGGCTAAGAACTACTCCTACTCGTAAGTTCCAGTTGAGAAATAGTAGCGAAATTGATTATGTTCTAATAGAATTGGTGTTCCAAAAGGTTTTCTCTTTATTGGATCTATTTATAGATCTAACAAGCATATCGATATTTGTCCTGTCTTGAATTTCCTGGAATCTGTGTCGATATTCTGTCTACATATCATCGTCGGTAGTGTAATCTTCACAAACGCTACACATTTTACCGATCAGGCGAGTACTCTTATAGATGTCTTTTTTGTTAGAGACCCCAACGATGCCCTTTTTTATGACCAGTTGTCCGCATCCGCTTTCTCCAAGAATGCCTTTCTATTTTTGACTTTAAATCCTCTATTACATGTTGGAACACAAGTTATGAATATAGGGACTCCTATAACATCGACAACGGGCAGCTGGAGCTAGATACCCTACAAATTGACTGGGTTCGGGTGTATTTTATGTCATCTAGTTGTGACCAAATTGATTTTCTCAATCAGGTGCACGATTGATTTAATGATGCGCGAACGTTGGAAATGTTGGAAAAGTGTTTCGCCAACGATTCTCTAAAGAAAACGGTCGTTTACCAGTGGCACGAGCGGTTCAAAAGTGGTCGTGAGTCAATCGAAGATGATGAACGCAGTGGCAGACCATCGACATCGAAAACCGACGAAAACATTGATGGAGTAAAAGAAATGTTGGTCAATAACCGAAAATTAACCATCAGAGAGATAGCGGAGGACTTGAATATTGCCTATGGAGAGATGATTTGCCAGGCTGAATCTGATCCCATATTCATCAAAAGGATCATTACTGGATACGGGACTTGGGTTTATGAGTACGACACGCAATCCAAACATCAGGCAAGTGAATGGCGTTCACCAAATGAGCCGAGACCAAAAAAACCACGTCGTTTTCAGTCAAAAAGGAAGGCAATGCTCACGGTTTTCTTGGATTACTACGGTGTAGTGCATCATGAATTTTTGCCAGAAGGCCAGACAGTAAACAAAGAGTATTATTTGGGCATTATGAGACGCTTGCCTCAAGCAATTCGCCGAAAGAGACCAGAATTGTGGCACAGTGCCATCATTATTCGTAATTTGTTGACGAAAAATGCAACAAATGCCATCCAACAGCCACCGAATTCACCTGATTTGGCTCCCTGTGACTTCTTTCTGTTCAATCGAGTTAAAAAATTACTATAGGGAACGCGTTTCAGCAGCCGAGAGGAAGTAATGGAAAAATCGCAGGAAGCACTGATTGACATAACGAAAGTCGAATATAAAAAATGTTTCGAGGATTGGATCAACCGCTGGCATAAGTGTGTTGCAGTCGATGGGGATTACTTTGAAGGGGATAATATAGATTTAGAAGAATAAACTTGTATTTTTAATTTTCTGAATAAATTCCTTTTGATCACGGTGGTATAAAATATGGAACCGCTACAAATTAGATGCTAATTTTCAAATCTACCGTAGCCTGCGAAATCAAGTTGTTGGTAACATAAGGGCTGCTAAAAAGAAGTTTTATCGAACCAAAATAAATCCGATGATGAAAGGACGATGAAAGTTTTGGGAAAATCTCAGAGAGATTGGAGTTGGCAAAGAAATGGACAAACTAAGTTCTGATGAAAGCGTAGACATAAATAAGCTAAACACACGTTTTATATCTCTTCTTTTACCTAGCTTGAATGTGGTTCCCTTACCAATGCCTTTTATCCATGGGCACAATGCGATTAATAGATCCTTCGAACTAACTTGTGTTGATAATACCGAAGTTCTCGCGTCTCTTTTATCTGTCAAGTCCAATGCTGATGGTTTTGATGGAATTCACCCAAAATTCATAAATATTATTCTCACAGTCATTCTTCTCTCTTTAATTCACGTCTTCAATTTTATCCTGACCACGGGTTGCTACTCATCACATTGAACTATGCACAAATGTTTCCCATTCAAAAAAACAAAAGTAGTAAGAACTTCCGGCCCATCTCGATTTTACCTTTTTTCTCTAAAGTATTTGAGAGGATACTGCAAAGACAAATCAATGTATACCTCCAATCGAATATTCTACTCTCGTCTGTACAATCTGGTTTCAGTAAGCATCATAGTTGTATTACAGCGACCGTTAAAGTCGCTGATGATATTAGGAAATCTCTGGATGAGAACAACGTACTTTCCTAGTGGTGCTGGATTTTTCGAAGGCCTTCACACGAAACTCTGCAATAAACTATCAACTCAGTTTGGATTCTCAAATTCGGCTGTGACACATATGTCGTCATATCTTAAACACAGGAAACAAGTTGTTTCGGTTAGACCTTAGCTTCTATTTTCCATGTACGTGAACGAAATGCCTTTAATCGTAACATCTTCCATTCACATGTTTGCTGACGATGTCCAACTGTATCGAAGTCGACGACTAGGAATGATCGAAGACTGCTCAAATGCACATGGTCTAAGAAGAATGGGCTCTTCCTAAGACCTTCTAAAACGAAATGCATCGTTATTAGCAAGAAGTCGGTGGGGTCTTCATATTCTCCAGACATTGTGTTAAACGGCTCAAAAATAGACTACAGTGTCCACTGTAAGAAATCGATGTTTAGAATTTAACAGGACATTAACTTGGAACAGCCACATTAACGCAGCCGTTGACAAAGTGTGTAATGTCACGTTAGCTATGGATGTCGCATAATTTTACTACCCCAAAAACACGTATGTTGCTACTAAAAGCTTTCTTTTCCTTTTATTTTCTTAGCTATGGCTGCGAATTTTTCTGTAAATGCGACACTACAAGCAGAAGAAAGCTCAACGCGGCATTTAACAATATTGCGCGTTATCTTTTCAGCTTTGGACGGTTCAACAGGATCTCTATATATTCAAAATCTCTCCATAACATGTCACTCGATCATCTTTTCCGTTATAGAAATCTCATCGTGCTCTCAAGTGTGATTCAAGGCAACCAGCTTAACTACCTCTTTAACAAGTTGCGTTTCATCTCCTCAAACAGATCACATCAAATACGAGTAATTCATCTCCGTTTTTCGGGTCTTGTATCTGAGCCACAGATTTTTATCCACACCATTCGCTTATGGAACTATTTACCGCAGCATGTGCGAGAGAGACGGTTTCGTTTGGAACTTAAAATATTTTTAACGAACAACCCTGGCTACTTTAGATTTTGAGGCCATGCCGATCTATTCTGTAAATGTATCTTTCTCATTGCTTTCTCTGAGCATAAATTGGCGATGTTTGAATTTGATCTTTTTAATGATTATGTTTTTTTTTTCTATATTCTAATTTTTTTCCTGTCATTTTCTGCTTTCTTACATATATAATTTCTATTATTTTAAATTAGTCTCGTTTCCAAACTGTAACTAGTAACTTCAAGCTCCACTATCTTAGAAAATATCTATATATCTTAACGTGTAAGCACCAATGAAATACAAGTAAATAAATAAATAAATAATAAATGCAGCCAACATGTGACGGCGAGGGTAAACAGGCGTTCTGTTCCCACTGCTATGGTGCATGTTGGTTGACACACTCCTCAACCTGTCTGCTCTAAAACGCAGGCAGCCCTAGACGTGATGGACGACTGGTTCACTAGAAATGGGTTTCTATCAATCCTCCAAAAACTGAGGTTGTATCCTCTATCAATCACTAATCCAATTCTAAAAAGAAGCTAAGTATTTATGTATCATCCTTCAAAATTCTATGGACTAAACATGAAACTTCGAAAGCCTCTAAGGCGCTGTCGGCCTTCTGGCAGTGCACAGGAGCTATCGGCAAGACATGGGGCTTGTCACCGTGAAGGGTTCTTTGGATTTAGATGGCTATGATAAGATCTATTATATCCTATGCGTCGCTTATCTGGTGGAATAAGCTCTTATCAAAATACGACATTATTGCTTCCCAAAGACTTGGCTGCATGGGGGCTTACTCTAACACGCTTGGCTCTACTGTAGACTCATTGATGAATCACTCTCCCATTGAGAAGTGGTCGTTAGGAAAATGTTCGTCTGTCTTCCAAGGGGAGATATACGCATTACTGATGACAACGAACTACATTGTGAAGAACCGGTGGAGGAGGAAAAGAATTTGCATTTGCACCGGCAGCCAAGCTGCGCTGAGAGCCTTTCTGAACCCTCATAGGACTTCAAGCTAGTTCGAGAATGCGAGACATAACTGATCGCATTCGGAAGGCTAAATTCACTGAGACTTGTCTGGGTCCCAGGTCACAATGGGATTACGGAAATGAAATTGGCAATGAACTTGCTAGGTAAAGCTCAGAGGAGAGTTTTTTAGGACCTCAACCTACGTTAAGTCTGCTCTGGGTTAAGGCTTCCATTGACAGTTGGGTTTCATATGGGCACAACTGCAGATGACATGACTCTCCAAGTTGCAGGCAGACCAAAGGAATGCTTTCGACGTCTCTAAGAGATCAGCGGCCTTTCTGCTATCCCTCAGCACGAGTGACTGCAAGCTGTTTACTGGCATTAGACTTCTGCTAAGGATTTAAATGTGCTGGACATAAGTGTTACATCATCATCCGACGCTTGCTGTGAAAGTGATGATGACACCGCGGAGCACTATCTCTGTAAATGTCCGGTATACACTCGTATCAGGCTGGAGGTACGTGGTGGGTCCTGGTACTAAACCACTGAAGCGCTTACTCATCTTTCTTTGAATGACTGGAAGATTCCATTAAAAGGACCTTACAAGGAATACAATGGCCTAGTTCTCTATGTAAGTGCTCTATTCCGATAGAAAAAAAAGTCCCAAAAAATCCTTTCTGATTTTAGATAGCAAATATGTACATTAAAGTAGCTTATGTAAAGAATCTGCCATGCTGACGTTTGACACCACCTTTGATTTTGTCATGCGAATTCATTCCACATAAGACTTGCTTCTGAGGCTTAGTCATTTCTGACAGGACCTTTTAGTTATTCTTTTAGTTATTCTCTTAGGCCAACGCCCGCGCTTATAAGTTTGGAAATGCGGCTCGGTTAGAATAGAAGGGGTGACCGTGGTGTAGTGGTAGTAGCAAACGCTTCTCACTCGGAGGGTCCAGGTTCGAATCCTGCCCATGGCAAATCAGTTTTTCATTGTGTAATTGGAACTCAGACAAAAAAATTCTGCGTGTGAAGGCATAACACTGACACGTAGATTTGGCTGTTGTTATAAGAGTTTCAAGCAATGAAAAAAAATACTGGGAATTATATCTCGAATCACTCTGAGTGAAGAAAAACTCTCCGTCCTATTCGGACTCCAACCCCTGGAGAGCAAACATAGAAACCAAACACACCTGAGTTTCAAACCTATCAAGAAGACGTCAATTTGACAGTTGATTTATGATCATAGTTACAGTACTGGGTATGGCCAGGTTTTCGCCACTCGGTGACAACTTAAATCGTGCAACACCCAGCTCCAACGCATATATTTACAAAGCCAGTTTATACGAGTGGCTAGACAGATGCCACCAAATCCGGCAGTTTGAAAGAATGTACTGTTGTTCAATAGCCGTTCAATTTTTAGGGTCAGTAGGAAGACTGTAAAAATCAGTTTGGCAACTTATAGACCGTATCATCTATTGAACATAAGTTATAGAATTGAAGTGCGTGAAGGCCCTATCGGTTTCTATCAAATTTGCAAAGAATTTGTGCATTTTAGTATTTCAATAAAATGCATTGAATAGTAGTTTTCTCCTCATAATTGAGTCTAACATGGAAACATTTGCGATTGTTAAGTTATGTCCTGCCAACATATGTATCATACTTATGCAGTTGATACCTGATATTCCACAGCAGCTATTATCCCGTCTTTGAAATTCATCTTGAATATAGTATCAGGTAACAACTTCATGTTATAGACTTATTGCCATATTCTGGCTCCATGCTATCAAGAGGATGCTCGGTTGCTAAAGGAAATGTTTATTAATTAATATCTCACCGCAGCACGTTACAAGATTGGGTTCTACTAACGAACAATAAATCAGAAAATTTTTATATTTTCTTACAAACCAGCTTAATGGCTCAAATATAATATAAAACCCAGAAACACTGAGATAGAAATCTTTCATCGAAAGGTCAAAAGGAAATATTTCCATGTCTTACGTATATATGTCGCTCTCACGTACATATTTCAGGCACATTTACTTTTACATATAGGAAAGATTCCAACTAAATTAATGCTAAAACAATTACTAACTTCAAGTAGGTCCTCTACCCAATTATATACAAAACCCTTTTTAGATTTCTTTTATGTAAAAATGTCACGTTTTTCTATTGCCTTCGGTCGGAAAAGGACAACTCTTCACAATAATGTAAATATTTATCTATTTTCCTACACTCAACGATTCTTAAATTTGATTGCCCACTCATGCTAGTCCACTATGAAATATTTATAACTAACAACAGGTGGCTCTTTAAGGCTGAAGAAAAGTGTCTCTTGAAAAAAAAACAACAATAAAATATTTAAGGAAATGTCCCTTGGCAACAGTAGAAATTGTTTATGAATTAACATATTTTGGAAAATATTTGCCACCGAATCGTGTTGAAAGTTTGGTCAGATATAGAGACTATCTCTGCGGGATGATTTTCTTTTAATTTACGGCTTAATTAAGGACCATTAAACCAGTGGGTGGTAATGGGGAACGAGACCAGTGAGTGGTAATGGGTTCATATGAGCGGATTCAAATTATGGGGCACGTAGAACACCAGATTGTTCGTTGGGCTTCTTCAAGACAATAAATCTTGCTCATATGAATTTGAAGGTATTGTATCAGACACGTTAAGGAATGGTGACATATGGTTTTGCGAAATTTAAATAAGTATCACGAAATTGTAATAAGCGTTGATGGTAGTCTGTCTAGGAAAGCATCACGAAAATCTTTTCACAAAAACGAAAACTTGGTTGAGTTTTACGAGGTTAGACGGGCCTTTAGAGCTATTGCTAAAATGGATTTATATTACTTGACTTGCCTGACAAGCGGGTGAAGACAAAATGTAAATGTATTTTTTTTTCTGATCTCTGATGATGATGATGGAATTTTCCTTATGTTCTCTTACCTTCAAGCAAGTTAAAGTTTTCGGTTTAATAAAAATGAGTCAATTCGAAGATGGTTATTTTTTTTTAATTACAGGACCAATAAAATAACAAATAAAACAACTTGGAGACTTTTCAGATCAGAAGAGAATTTATTAAACAAATATTCATCTGATATAGGAATTTTTATACACAAGATTTGTGTTTGTCCTTGTGATTCAGAGGTGTTTATCTATTACATAAATATGTGTGGCTAATTCAACGTTCAATATTTCCTATTAAAACTGGTACAATAATATTAAGATAACACATGTATTTCAAAAATAAAACTATAAAATTCTAACTAACAATTTCAAAATACATATAATACATACAAAATATACTTATATGTAGATTCGAATATATATAATAACCAGATAAGAACGATAGAAAAAAAATTGAAATAAAACAACAATGCTGTGAGATAAAAAATTGATTCTGGCTTTCTTTTGAAGCTACGTTCAGCACGAATGTTGGCCTCCAGCTCGTCCAAAGTGGTTGGCTTGTTAGCGTAGACTCAGGACTTGACGTGGCCGCAGAAAAAATAATCGGCCTTTTGATGAACCCCTCGAGCGTTGCGTAGTGTGTATGGTATGTAGCACAGTCTTGTTGGAACCACAGCTCGGATGTATCGATGTTGATGAGCTCTGACCACAGAAAGTCGGTTAAAATTGCTTTATACCTGGGACCATTGACAGTAACGGTGTCTCCTTCCTCATTTCGGAAGAAATAACGTCCCATGATGCCGCCATGCCATAAACCGTACCAAACAGCCAATCCTTGTGGATGCATTGATGCCTGGCCCAACACTTGTAGATTGAGTGTTCCCTCAAATAATGGAAATTTTGCTTGTTGACATAGCCGCTGAGACAAAAATGGGCCTCGTCCGAGAAGATGATTTTTTGGCCAAAATCTGGATCTCCGGCCAACATTTCCAGTGCCCAATTAGCTAACCCACGGCGTTGTCTATAGTCATCCGGTTTCCCTTCCTGCGTTAGCACAATCTTATATGAATGTAGGCCCAAATCCAACCGCAAGACAAGCCGGGTTCAGAATCTACATTTCTGGCTGTTCCTCGACTGCTATGTTTTCTTCATTTTACACCAATCTCTATTCTTGTTGGTGGCTTAAGATCCAAAAGAGTGTACTCATGCTCAAACTTTTCCACGGTGCGACGATTTACCTGCTCACTGAAGCCATGATGACGACCGACCTCACGACGACATTCACGCTGCGTATTTGCAACTGAGCCGGAATTTCGATATTTTTTAATAATTTCCGCACGCTTGGCAAGCGTAAAACGATGCATGATGAATTGGCAAACCTTACTGAATATTTATTTATTTAACAAAAATAACTTACAAAAATAAATTTATAAAATTATTTAACAGGTAAGACATCAGGGCAACAGGACCATAGATGTCGTACAGATATCGTAAAGTGCTTAAGAGTTAATTAGCTGATGGTGTAAATACTTTTTTTTTTTTTAAAGGAAATTTCTGAAGAATTAGTGTAACTATGACTAAGAATAGTTCAAATTTCTGAATATCAGTAAGGTTTTTGAAAAGGTAATCAATAGAGCTCTGTCTAGGTGGGTTGAGGACAAACATATAGTTCCGGATAACCAATTCGGTTTTAAGGCGGGACATGATATCTCACATGCCGCGTCTAAACTGGTGTCCGATATCCAATGGAACAAAGGCAAGAAACAGTGCACTGGTGCCTGCCTTATTGACTTGGAGAAGGCCTTCGACACCGTATGGTTAGAGGGTCTTTTCTATAAGCTGACTAGGCTGGGGATCAGCAAACCTCTCTTGTACATTCTTTATAATATGCTAACCAACAGACAGTTCATCGTGAAAAATGGCGATGTGACTTCTGTTGGAATATTTCAAATTAAAAATGGTCTTCAGCAAGGCACGGTCAATTCGCCGATCCTATTTAACATTTATACAAGCGACTTGATAGGTTCACTTCCCCATACTATTGCGTACGCAGACGATTTGGTAGCGTACAGAACAGGTCCAAAGATCGAGGTCATTAATACTCTCTTGCAGAGTGACTTCGATAAGATAAGACGATTTTGCGATGACTGGAAGTTGAAAATCAACTTTCAGAAGTCGGAAACCATTCTCTTTAGGACGCCGTTGTCTGGAGCCTCTAGGGATACCAGAAAAAATTGGCGAAAGTTCTCAATCATTGGACAGCACGGACAGCCTCTTGCCTGTCGAAATGTAGTCAGATACCTTGGGATCTGGCTAGATCAGTTTCTGTATTTTGGCAAAAATGTAGATGCTGCTCTGGCCAGAGCTAAAGGTGCTTTTGCCCTTACAAAGAGACTGTTTTATAGCAGCCAACTCGATGTGAGGGTAAAGGTAATCTGCTACATGGCCCTTATTAGGCCCATGCTGGTATTTGGTTGTCCCGTGTGGTTCAATGTACGAGCAAGCTTAATGGAAAAGATTCGGGTGTTTGAGAGGGCCTGCCTTAGGTCTTGTCTTCGCTTGTACAGAACACCAGAGTCGGAGTACAAGAAATTTTATCCTAATGAGGTCCTTTACAATAGGGCGAACCTAATACGAGTGGACAACTTCGTAATTAAGCTGACTCGAAGGCACATTGCAAGAGCAATGACCTCGATGAATAACCTGATATCTGGGGCTTACTACCCCAATTACCTTTACCACGAGAGTGTGCGATCTGACGGCTTCGTTCCACCGGAAGCATTCCTCTACCTAGATCAGATAGGGTTGATCCAGGATAGATCAGCGGTGCCGTTAATCTTCCATGTCGCTCGGACAGCTGGGGACAGGCGACTCAACTACAACAGAGACGTCGCACACGGCAGTGTGGATCGCCTCAGGTTCAGTAGGGCGGTGGGGAATCGCGATAAGAGGGATGTCGTTCGGCAGCACCAGCATTTCTGGTGGTTGAATGATGGGGAAGATGTTTCGTCGTCGTTTCCGTCAATTACGGACCAGCCTCACTAATGAGGCAGAGCTGACCAATCTATTTGCCCAGTAAATAACGATGGCCAGCTTACATAGGTTTAGGTTAGCATTTAAGAAATATATACATGTACTGGTGTATATAAAGGTATATACTAGTATATGTATATTATTGTGCATAATGTCTTTGTGTCTGTATGTGTGTATTGTGTATATAGGTTAAGTAGACTAAGGTTTATTTTAAGTTAGATATTAAGTTTTATAAAAAATAAAAAATTACATCCATAGGCTAAGTTTTTTGTTAACAATATTTTTTCTTAGCTTTAAGTACAGTAAATAAATATCCATAAAGAAAATGTTAATAAAGTCGAAAGACATAGTATAAGAATTTAGAGTAGCTTAGAGTGCCTGTGTGGGGCCAGTAAGTTAGTATAAGTTTGTTAAGTAATTTTAAGCTAGCATTTAAGCATTTTTTGTTAGTATGTAAGAGTTATTGATTAGAAAATAAAATGCGTTTAAAACTAAAAAAACTAGTTCAAATTTCTTTAAATTTATTATGTAGTGTTGTGGCTTGGACATCAGATGGATTAAGTATTTCAGCTATTTGTTTCTGCATATCTGCTGTTGAGTCGGTATTAGTAATTTGGCGAGAGATCGGGCAAACGGCAAATATATGCCAAATTGAAAACACTTTTCTACAATTTGCGCACTCTTCAGGGGGGTCGTTAGTGAAATAGTGTCGACTGGAAAAAAGAGTTTTTCCTACTCTGATCCGAAACATTGTTATGCATTCTTCTCTGGTAAGATCTTTGTTGTATGGTATTCGGATATGTGTTGGGTGATGTTGTCGAAGAAAGGTCTGTTGACTAAGCCATGAGCTTTCGAAATCTTCTTTTTCATTAGCTATAAAAGCTTTTCGGATGAGCTGAGAGATGTTTGGCAGTTCTTTTAAGTACGGGTAACGTGTAGCTTCTTTTGCTGCATTATCGGCAGCCTCATTTCCTTTAATGCCAGCATGGGCTGGTATCCATGCTAGAGTTATGTTGGCGTTATTATGAATGATGCTTCGGATGTTGCTGAGTGTGGAGCAGTTATTTGTTGTGCTTTTAATTCCAGTGAGGATACTCAAACTGTCAGTTAGAATTAATGTCTTAACTACCCATGTTTGCGCAATAAAGAGGGCTTTTAACAATGCTGTAACTTCTGTATAACTACCAGCTGCATCTGTAAGGATACTTGATGATCTCTTCGTTGTTTGCATTTAACTGGATGATTGCATATGTGGAGTTGTTGTTTCTATAGGATCCGTCAGTGTAAAGTGTTTTCAGAGGCTTAATAGTTTCCATTAGTTCACGGTAAAGCATAAGAAAGTGTAGGTTGGAAGTGTGTTCTTTTTTGTGGCTGGAGAGGCTGGTTTCGATGGTTAGTAAGTGTCTTTTCCACGGAGGAGGGGACGAGGTGTGCAGGTTTCCTGATGTTTCTAAAGGAATACATCCATGAGCAGAAATCAGGGTCAGTATTTTGCTTAGGGAAGATTTTGAATTTTTCCTGTTTTGTTTTTTTCTGCGTAAAGTTTCTTGTGAGGCTATGTGAAGAGGATGATAGAAATCAGTTAGCGCTTTGCTTTTTAAATTTACTGCTCTTTTTTGACCAAGTATGTTGATTAGTTTAAAACCAGCTTCTATTCTAAGAGCTTCAATTGGTGTTGTCGTTTATGGCTATATCGATGCTCTCCAAGTTTTTCTTTTAGGTCCACATATATTGGGTTAGTCCATGTTGGAGGGTACCTTCGACCAAAACCTTGGTTATTTTGAGAGCGGTTTCTAGATGTGGTCCTTTTTGACGAGAACATATGATTTTCAGAGCGTTGTTTCGATTCTTCAGTTGGTTAATGGGGTTTTTAATGTGAAGATTCCATTTCAGATTGCCACTGAAAGTTACACCGAGGACTCTTAGTTCTTTTTTTTTAGGTTGACATTGGTGTTGCGAATCACGAGTGGGAATGTTGAGCATGAGCATTTCTTTTTCCTACAAAGGTGTAGTGCCTCAATTTTTGATGGTGAAACAATTGCACCAATTTTTTGGGTCCAAGCATGGGTTTCAATGTCTGCAGATTTCAAGACTGTATTTACCTTAGATGGATCTCCAGAAACTACCATGAAGATATTGTCTACATGTGCACTACGAAATCGAGATTACTCGTATGTTTTGGTTGTGCAAGTTCGGTTATAAGTGCATCTAAGTATGCATTGTAAAGATATACTGACAACGGAGACAAGTTTTAATTTGTTTGAGGTAAAACCATTGACATTAACACAAAAAGTTCTTCCGGATAAAAAGGATATAATGACTTTTAAAATTTTCTGAGGGACTCCCCATTTATGTAACTGTTCTATTATAGGAAAGGTTGTGATACTGCCGAAAGCCTACACTATGCCAGATGTCAAAACAACGCTGTGTTTACAAGACGAGAGATTATCTGCAAGTTTGTGTTCCAGGAGATGAATAAGAGACTGAACTCCACTGTTTGGTCTAATAGCATGTTGTTCGTTGCTAATTGAGTTTTCCATCAACCAGCCTGTTCTACGTCCTATAATTTTATCAAACATTTTAGATAGAACAGGTAAAAGAGAAATCGGGCGGTACCCATCTATTTGGTGATAGTTCCGAGAGCTTTTGGGAAGTGGCTTGAGTAAAGCTTTCTTCCAATCATGAGGAAAGATACCAGTCCGTAGGATGTTATTGTAAAGCGAGCAAATTCGGTTCTTAAGACTATCAGCAGCTGATTTAACCATATTATATGTGATTTTGTCTTCTCCTGGGGTATTTCCTTTAAGCAATTGTAGTGTAGTGTCAAATTCAATTCTGGAGATGTCTTCTGAAAGTATTTGGCAAAGGTTTTATTGGATCGGAAGCTCACTTAAGTTGAAAGCTGGTTTCTTGGTAATAACATTTTCTGGAAACGTATTATTCTCGCTGTACTTTCCCCATGTTTTTGAGAACGTGTTGGAAATTTTTATGGGATCATTTACCAAAGAGCCATTAAGAAAAATATAAGGAAAGTGGTGAGTGTAGTTTGAAGATCTTAGGGATTTTATTCGGTTCCATAGGGTTTTGGAGTCCAATGCTGGATCCATTGTATTCACGAAGCTTTCCCAATATGATCTTTTTGCTTTAATAGATTCACATTTAACCTTGGCACTAGCTTTCCGATAAGATAAGCAATTTGGTGTTATTGGATATCTTCGAGCGTCCTTCCAGGCTATATTCTTTGCTTTAACCAAAGATGCAATGTCCTTATTAAACCAAACAGGATTTTTTTTACCATTGTCTCGCTTTTGTTTAGTTGTTGGCATAAATTTAGCAGCTGCACTTCTTAGAATTTTCTTAATCTTGGCTGCTTCTTGCTTGGTGTTGTTGGACGTAGTTGAAGATGTAGACATGGAGTGGGTAGATGACACAAAAAGTCCCAGTTAGCCTGAGCTTCTTTGAAACGTATAGTAGGTTTATTTAAAAGTTTTCTTTCATGGGTGCGTATCAAAATTGGTATATGGTCTCTACTTTCCCATTGGGAGTACTTCCCAATGAAGAAGTGGAGCTAAATCTTCCGATGCGAATGTAAACAGCAGAGAAGGAGTTTCTTGTGTTAAAAAGTGTAGGCGATCCATCATTTAGAATAACGAGGCCTTGATCATTGGCAAAGTTTTCGAAAAGTGTACCTAATCTATTGGTGGTGTTTGAGCCCCAAATTTTATTTTTAGCACTTAAATCGCCTAGGACTAGATGATGATAGTTGTTATCTATTTGAATATCATTGAGAATTTCACTGGTAATGTAAACTTCATGCTCTCTATATATGTTAGTTAGCTTTATTGTTTTTTTTGCAGGAATTTCTATGGTTTGGTAGAGAAGATTTGAAGAGGAGATGGTGTGGGATGTCACAGGTATATTATTTTTAATTAGAAGCCCTATACCTGATTTGGAGTAGTCATAGCGTATGTTGTGATAGAATGGTTCATAATTTTTTAGCTTGAACTTATAAGAATTTGATGAAATGATGTGAGTTTCTTGAAGCGCAATAATATCTGGGTTGTATTTTGAAATAAGAAGTTTTAGGGCATGTTTGTTATTAACATAGCCTTGGATGTTCCATTGGAGGATAATGAAATCATTATCTAACAAAGTCATAATTGTTTTTACAAGTTGTTTGTTGAGTGTATGAATTTTTTGTGTTTAACTGTTCGGTGGGTTTGAGTGAATTGTTGTTGACAGTAATTGAGTTTTTTGTTTTTTGTTTTTGGAGGGGGGTGGGGGGGGGGGGGTTAGCATGTGATGATATGGTGGGAGATGTGCAATACATTTCCGTGTCTGATATTGGTGACAATTGGGTTTCGTCTGCAAGAGTATTATGTGTATGATTTTTGGATTGTGGGGGATCGGGCTGATGGGTGATTTGTCAATTGAGTTAAGTTCTTCCATAAGAGATTGAGTGATTGTATTGTTGTTTTTGTTGTTGTATTTAGTATGGGAGTGCATTTTTTGTGTAAGATCTTTTATGTGGGATGCATCGATGTTTGTGGTTGGTGTTAATTGTGATCTTGTACTGTTGGAGTTGGAGCAAGAGAAGTAGTTTGGGGACTCTTTGAGTTAGTTCACTCATTTTCAATTCTATTTTTTTATTATTTCTGCCATGGTGGGGTTAGTATTATTTCTCTTTTTAGGTGGAGGTAGCTGTTGAAGGTTAGGATTGTCATTGTAAATTTGCCACGCGACGCGACGGCGATTGGCTTTAATTTTGCTGACGGATTTGTACCTAAGAAAGGCGGGGCAGGAGGAGTCGTATGATGTGTGGCTTTCTTCGTTGCAATTAATGCATAAAATTCGAGTGCAGTAGTCATTATGTGGTGGGAGACAACAATTTTTACAGGTTGGGGCATTTTTGGTGTGACCGAGTTTTTGACAGTTGATGCAACGCATTGGGTTTTGAATATACTCTTCAACTTTGCAATTCAACCAACCTATTTCAACTTCGCGCGGACGACGTATTTGGTCGAAAGTGAGAATAGCTGCTCCTCTATATGTCTGCGGATATGTCTTCTAATCCGCGATTGATTCGGATTGGGTTGTAGGTGGATAGTTTACGGAAATTGTTGGGGTTTCTCTCGTCTTCCTCTAATCCACTAATTATGATGTATCGAGGAACTTTATCATCATTTTGTATAGTTGGTAGGTTAGGGAAATCCTCGCCACCATGCTTTCTTTTGGGTCTCTTGCCCTGGTTTAAGATAACCTCAGATTCGAGGCTATTAAACCGGTTATGGATGGGGGGAAGAGTCCCCCCCGTTGCAAATACAATATAGCTCTTCTTATGAGAAATATTTGTGGTTCACTCACCACGAATGGCAAATAATTAAGTGGAAATTAAATTTATCTTCTTTAAGGGTATAGTCACAGATGCTCACACAACACAATACTAACACTTGTCTATTCACGGCGTTTGCCAGCTTAGGACTCTTACTGAATATTTTGATGGCTGGATGTCATTGGTAGCTTTGACAGCTGCTGAAACATAATGATTGGAAAAACTATCATTGCTATCTGGTCACCATTTATAAATAAGATTCTGGTTACAAAAAAATAATAATAATTTACCAATCCAAACATTTGGGTATTTTTAGCATGCTTCATTTTAAACAAATTCTTTGTAAAGACGACATCGGAAATCATTTCACTTGTAGGGGTTTAATTTAATGTTATTAAGTTTTTATTGTAAATCTCATGTATGTAACTATATACATATAATATGCAAGAATGTATATGTATTTGTTTCTGTTATGATACACAGTGTTTTTAACAAGCGTTTGTAAACTCAGGTTATAACTCTGGAGCACTGTGCTATCGTTTACAAGGTCGTTGAAAGGTATACTGTTTCTTTCGACGCAGCTGATAAGGCTTTGTATTCGGCCTCTGTACTACTCAGAGTCAGGGATGATTGCTTCTTCGACTCCCAGGTGATCGCCACGTTGTTGATACCAGTCAAGAAAGCAAACCCCGTATATGATATTCTGTCGTTACTACTACCAGCCCAATCGGTAACAGCAAATCCATTTAACTGTCGCCCAAGCTTCCCAGAGAAAAGTTTAAGGTTTTATTTGTTATTAATGTACCTCAAAGTAGGTTTTGCTCTAGCAAAATTCTCGGGATATAGATTCACCTTGAACTGTGAACTGTGAAAACTTGCTAACGGAGTATAGGATATCCGGCCGTGTTAGCACCCTCAAATAGGCAAGGACCCAATGTGCGACTGATAGCCTATTCTGTCACTCGCCACAGCCATTACATTTTAAAAATCTCTGTCCCAAGACTGTACCATATTCTGTTTCTCGGCAGATTATGGATAAACTGTTGATGTGAGATACTAATACTTCCATTGCCTCTTCTGATTCCTTGATGCTTCAGAAGTGGTCAATAGGTCCCTCATATATGATCTTCAATTCTTTTTAAAGCTTACACTTCCGAACTTTTTAATGATAACACTTCCGAATATGAGCATACCATATATAACCATAACATACTAGGTGGGGTGAAAATTAACCTCCTTGACCGCCAGAATGCGCTGCTACTGCAAAAGTGTCTTAAAGTCAGGTTCATATTTAGACAGACATGCCAAATTTCAGTCCGATACTGTCTTGAGTTTTGTTTTGACAGCTGATTGTTGTTGATGTGTTTGGCATCATGTTGAGTATGGACAAAAACGATTTTCATTCTCTCATAAAACATTATTTTTTGAGAGGCAAAACGGCGAAGGAAACAAAAAAAAAGTTGGATAAATATTATAGGGCTAATGCTCCGTCAGATTACACCGTCAAATATTGCTTTCGAGAGTTTCGTGGTGGCCGCAACTCCACTACCGATCAAGTCCGCAGCGGCAGTCCCTCCGATGCGGTTACAGAGGACAATGTCAAAAAAAATACATGAAATGGTGTTGGCTGACCGGAAAGTGAAGGACCACAAAGATTTGTACTGAGCGCACACGCCATATTTTGGGAAATATTCTGCATATAAGTTATCCTGCCGCTGGGTGCCGCGCATGCTCACTCCTGACCAAAAACACGAACTCGAGAGCACTTCGAAAGAGTGTTTGGACTTGCTGATGCGGAATCGGGCGGAATTTTGGCGTCGATTGGTAACTGTTGACGAAACTTGGATCCACTATTACACACCAGAGAACAGAATGAGTACCCGGCAATGGACTGAAGCCGGCACGAGTGCTCCGAAGCGGCCGAGGGAGGCTCGATGGGTCGGAAAGGTTATGGCGTTAGTTCTGGGATTGTCAAGGCAAACTCTTCGTGGACTACCTCGAAAAAGGAAAAACCATCAACAGCGAGTATTACTCTGCATTATTGGAGCGATTGAAGGCCGAAATCGCTGCAAAATGGCCTCACATGAAGCGAAAAAATATTTTGTTTTTGAAAGACAATGCGGCGGCGCACAAGAGCATCACAACCACGGCTAAAATCAATGACTTACGGCTCCAATTGCTGTCGCATCCACAGTATTCGCCCGATTTGGCTCCCTCGGACTATTAGCTCTTCCCAAACCTCAAAAGATGGCTCATCAATAAAAAATTCAGCTCACGCGAGGAAATCATCGACGCCACGGAGGAGTATTTTGCAGACCTTCCGGAAAATTACTTTTCGGACGGGATCAAGAAGTTGGAAAAGCGTTGGAATAAGTGTATCAAGCTAAAAGGGGACTATATTGAATAAAATAAAAAAACATTTAAGAAAATTTTTTTTTTCATTCTCAAGGAGGTTACTTTTCACCCAAACCATATCACTCAGATACACGGCTAAGAATTTGACTTCATTCTTCATATTAGTTGTATAAACACGCGGGTCAGCATTATCCATTATAACTTGGAATTTAGTTTAGTTTAGTTTTTTTCGGAAAGCTAGAACAGTAAGAATGAATCTTATAACTTTGTAATAGCTACTTACAATATACACTTAGTTGCAATTAAGTTATTACAGAATGAGATAAACTTTAAATGAATAATACAAACAAAAAGTTAAAAACAATTAAAGAAAAGTAGGATATGAATACGAAGGCTATGAAAAAGTACAAAAAAAAAAAAAAAACAAGATAAATACTATAGACAAAAATCAATTGTTTTAACATGACAGAAGATGCTGTCATTCTTTTTTAAACCTGTGTATATCGCTTAGTGCTCTTATAGGGTTAGGTAATGAATTCCAAAGACGGATGGCATTGATAAAGAATTGTCTTTCAGATATTCAGTAGTTATACCTCGGTATAATAAGATAGGTGGATCTATTTGACGCTGGGAATTGTAAATTATTGTAGAGGTAGGAAGGCTGTCGAGTTCTAAGAATATTGAAGAGAAAGACCAGAGTGCAATATTTAAGATAGTTTTCAAAAGGCATACCTAAAACTTTTACTGAGCAATGTGACACATGATCATATCTTCTTAGCCCATATATGTATCGAATGGCACTGTTGAAGGCAACTTGTAATTTTCGTGTGCATATTGAATCACAATTTCCATATAATTCACACCCATGCACAAAGATTGGAATTAAAAGTGATTTTACCAATATGATTCGTGTATCCAAAGGTGTAATTGGTTGAGCTGTCCACAAGGTTCGCAAAACGCCATAAGCCTTCCCTACGATGGTGTTAATATGGTCGTTCCATGTTAAAAATCTGTTAAATATAACACTCAAATTTTTTGATGACCAATCAAAAATACTATTAAGATCCTGATTAGTTTCAAGGCAACAATTTTCAATGAGACCTAGCGTGCAGCTTCGATAAATTTGGACGTCATCGGCATAAATGTGTGCTAAGGAATGTGTGACTAGATCTGGTATCTCATTTATATATAGAGAGAATAAGAGAGGACCCAGAATTGATCCTTGAGGTACCAATCGAGTTAAACAAAGAAAATCAGATAAGACATTGTTAACAAAAACGGCTTGTTTTCTGTTGCTTAAATAGGATGAAATCAATTTAACAGCAGAAATAGAAAACCCAAAGTTGTGTTGTAGTTTTTTACAGAGCAGTGCGTGGTCAACAGTGTCGAATGCCTTAGAGAAGTCTAGAAGTATCAAAAAAGTTACTTCATCTTTATCTAAACTAGATCGAATATCTTCAACAACTTTTACCATAGCAGTAGTACAACTGTGTTTTGCTCGGAAGCCTGATTGCATATGGGTTATCATTTTATTGTGAGAAAGATACTCGTCAAGTTGCCTTTGCATTATTCGCTCGCATACTTTGGAGAGGAATGGTAGAATGGAAATTGGTCGAAATTCGTCCCCAATAGAGTTTTTTGGTAAAGGTATTACTTTAGCCATTTTCCACTGATGTGGAAATGTTCCTGTCATAAGGATAGTGTTTATCGCATGAGTCACATACGGTAGGATTAACTTGGAATTTCATTCTCGGCCAGCTTGTTTCAGCTTACTTATAATGTTTTCTTCAGTTTGCAGACGTTACCCTCACTGCTTTTACTACAAGGTGTTCTGGCTGAATCATAAATACTTCTGCCTTTAGCTGCCCATTTAAGAATTCTGCAGTGATATCTATTTGATGTACCATAAGATTAAATTCCGCAGCTAGTGCTAGTATCAGCCAAAGCGAAGAGAACCGGACAACAGGAGAGAACGTGTCGGTGTAGTTTACACAGAATTGTTGGCTAAAATCTTTTCCTGCCAAACAACAGTTACGGCGCTGTATGTGCTCTTCTTTTTAATCTTGATTTTAAAAATCTATATATGTACATACTGCCCATAGCTTGCCGATTTTCAGGCAGGTGTACTAGATTCCAAGTATCGTTAGTCAAGAGTGAGTTGTATTCACTTTCCATAACTTTCAGCCATCACTTCGGTTTAGGGCTTCATCAACTATCACAGGATCAGAAAACATTGTTAATTGCCTTAGTGACATGCATATTTAATCGTTAACAGGAGCGGAGACAGTACGGTGTACGATTACTTGTAGTATTCTCATCAATGACAAGAGCACATGCACCTTCACCCACCTTCACCCACCAGCACTAACGAACTCATCAACAGACTCATCACTATAATCATCAGAAAACCCATCTTCAGATGCGGTTTTAGCCTAATTGACATCCTTCTAACAACAGGTGCCTTTTTTTCTTGCTCATTGAAACTAGAAAACACTTCGATTTTTTTAACCGGCAGCGATAACACGTTCCGTCTGTTGCTGTTTAATGATTATATACTCATGAGCATTTTTCAACCACAAGTTCTCCTCAGCATTCTCCAAAAAGAATGGAGAAGGAAGGAGAAGGGAAAATAAGAAGCCTATAAGTCTTTGATTCGAATGCATATCCAACCATAAAAAAATGATACCTTTCGCATGGAATTTGGATTTACCAGGGTTTTTGTCCAGCATAACAGCTTTTGAAACAAAAATCCGAATATGGTCCACAGATGGGTTCTTGCCGCACCAAGCTTCATATGGGGTTATCCTGACAAGCGCCCTGATCCACGTCCGATTCCGCCAATACACCGCAGTTTTGACTGATTCTCCCCACAACATTTCAGGAACAGAAGAATTAATAAGCAAACATCTCAACATCTCCATCACCGTCCTATTTGCTCATTCCAAAACACCATTCTGCTGAGGTGTGTACCCCACAGTAAGGTGACGTTGAATGCCTTCAGATTCAAAAAAAATGGATTTTCTAAGATATTCGGTCTCGCTTTCCATCCGAAGCATTTTAATTTTCCTATGTGTTTTACGTTCTGTTCGTGCCTTGAAACTCTGGAAAACATTGAAAATTTCACTTTTGGCTTTTAATAAGTAAAGGGTGATTTTTTTCCTGTTTGGTTTTTCAGGCTTCTAGACAAACATGTGTCAAAGTCAAACATGCTCATCATTTTTCATCATGGAAAAACTTACACCAGAACAACGGCTACAAATTATTGAATTTTATTTAACAAAATCCGTGCTATGTGAAAAATGTTTTTCGCGCACTTTGACCATTTTACGGTCGTCATAATCGACCTATTGAGCAAGAAATTCAAGCTATTGTGACCAAATTTCGCATCAATTTCGCACTATTGAACATCAAGCCACTTACCCGTATGAGTAGGGAAAATATTGCTGCTGCATCCGCCAGTGTTAATGAAGACCGTGATTTGTCCATTCGTCACCGTTCGCACCAATTGGGATTGTGTTACACGAATACGTGGAAGGATCGTAGTTTAAAACCTTACAAAATACAGCTCGTGCAAGAACTAATGCCGAACGATCTGTCACAGCATCGAATTTTCGGTGAGTGGGCCTTAGAAAAGCTGGAGGAAGATCCGATTTTTTTATCGAAAAATTGTTTTCAGGTCGAACGAGTATGGTCAACATTTACATGAAATAATGCTTAAAAAATAAATGGCAAGCATTGATTTATCAACGCGAATAAAATAATTTTGTAAGCGTGTGCAATTTTGCTGTGCTTTTTTTTACAATTAAAAACCAAGCGCTTAAAAAATCACCCATTGTATGAATCTTTTTCTTATCTATCATCGATAAACAGAAAAAAATACCTGTATCCACCTGGAGTAGATACTCTCATTGGTTCGAAAATATCGCTATGCACCAAGCCGCCGAGTACGCCTTTAATTCGACTCTTGCTATTGGAAAATGCCAGTGTGTGAATTGTTGCTGTTAACCAAGTTTCTCAATTCAATTGTTTTTCACTATTACTTGTAATGAGACTCAATGCGTCCACCACATTATGGGTTTTAACTAACTTGAAGTCTTTTACATTAATGTGACCGAATCTCTTATAACACAACGATAGACTATTATTACACGTCTGTGAATGGAGACACTGTTTTCTCTCAAATGTGAACTAACTTCCGTACTTCATAGCCCGCAATATTATTTTGCCGTGGTTTGTCTTTACGACCGCGAGATTTTCGTCAAAAAAGCTGTACTCGTATGACCATTTTCTGTTAATTTGCAAATGAAAATAAAGTTTGTCACAACAAATGCACTCGTGTGTGACTAGTTGAGCCACTACCCAACTTTTTGTTAGGTTTGGCTATTTGTGAGCGCTTTCTACTGCATTACATGAAATGTGCAGTCGATTTTGATGAATATGAAGATGATCGACAAGATGATGTGTAATGCTCCCTCTTCTGACACTTGTAGCACTTTCTCCTTTTCTGTATCGGTGTAATGTTCACAGAGTGTGTGGTTGGAGATGGCACACTTTTTTAGCAGCAGCGAGATACGCTTGCGGTAGCACGGCGCGCGTTTGTTCGTCGGTGTTCAAACATGAACAGGCGTCATCATCTAATAGTGGCGGCAACCCTTTCTAGAATATAAACACAACCGTTTATGAGATAACACAACCGAAGCAACCAGGATAGACGATAAGCAGCTCAAACGTAAACAGGCATCTAATCTAATATCACGGCGACCTTTTTCCGATAATAAAATAAGGATAGGATAATAAAAATATATTTTAAGCCACAAGTAGAATGTAAAGATAAGAAAATGTAGATAAGAAACTAGCTTGTAAGAGTATATAAGGAGAAATCTTAAAAATAAAGTCAGTAATGAAAAGTATTCAATGGTGTTAAGTCATTAACATTTGGTCCTTCGAGCAATTCTTAGAGTTTTCCCCCACCAGTGGTAAGAGACTCTAAGAAACTTGAACCTAAATTGAAAAAGAGGAAAAGTGAATTGAAAAGCGTTACCAGAGCTACAATACTGGTAGTGATTAGATCTTAGAGTGAGTGAGCAAAGTGAATTCAAAAGCGTTACCAGAGCTACAATACTGGTAGTGATCAGATCTTAGAGTGAGTGAGCAAAGTGAATTGAAAAGCGTTACCAGAGCTACAATACTGGTAGTGATTTGATCATACAGAGTGAGAGAGCAAAAGTGAACTGAAAAGCGTTACCAGAGCTACAATACTGGTAGAGAACAGATAATATTGATAACAGAACAGAACAAAAAATATAAAAGAAATCAGCAGAAAAATGTCATCAGCACATAAAAAACTAGTTGAGCAGCAAATAGCAATTTGGCGGGAGATAGAAGCGATCAAGGAAGAAGCAGAAAAGGTTACAACAAGAAGAAGGATTCAAGAATTACAAAAGAATGTAGAGAAGATATACAACGTATTTGTAGAAAATGATAAGGCATTATGGAAATTGGGAATATGTGATATCCCTTATTTTAATGAAACATGGAACAAGGAAGTGGAAAATCTGTATAAAGAGATACAGAATGTATGCGAAGCACCTCAACTTCAAAGCAGGTCCGACGAAATCAGAAAAGAAAGTAATCAGGAAATGCAAACACAGGAAGCAGAAAGTAAAACGAATCAATCTTCGAATAAACAAGATATCGAGAGAATGATGACAATACTAGCGAATTTAAGAGAAGCATTAAAAGAAGCTAACCAAGCAAAGAAAGAGAAGGTGGAGTTTTTCAGAGGAAAGATACAGCGGTGGAATAACCGACTTCAAGAACAGCTTCTGAAGTTTTCATTAGCAGATGAAACGAAACTGCGAGAAGAAAATTTCATCGACGAAGTAGAGATCGATGTGCAAGAATGGTTGAAGAAAACTGAAGAAACAAGTGAGACGGAACAAGTGAGTCATTTAGAAACAAGTGAGACGAAGTTTAACATAGCAGCCAGATATCCACAAGTTGAGTTACACAAATTTGACGGAAAATCGGAAGAATGGAAAATGTTTTCAGAGCTATTTGAAGATATTATAGACAAAAATGCGGAAATGCCAGTATCCATAAAACTTGATTACTTGCGGTCTTACGTGAAGGGCGAAGCACGAATGTCTATATCACACCTATTACAAGGAGCTTCAGCAAATTACAATGAAGCATGTTCAAAAGGAAGAGGACAGAAAGCTTTTAAGGGCTACATCGCTGTATTTGTGTGCATGACTACGAAAGCAGTACACCTAGAAGCAGTTAGTGATTTGACGACGGAAGCGTTTCTTGCAACACTCAGAAGATTTGTTGCAAGACGAGGTAAGAGTTCACACTTATATTCAGATAATGGCTCCAACTTTATAGGAGCAAAACGGCACCTAGATGAAGAATATCAAAATGCAATAAGAAATAATACATCAGTCGCATCAAAGTTGGCAGCAGAAAAAATCGAGTGGCATTTTTCCCCACCGGCAAGCCCTCATTTCGGAGGAATATGGGAGGCCGCAGTGAAGTCCATGAAAAATCATTTGAGAAAAGTTATAGGGGAAACAAAGCTCACATTTGAAGAGATGACAACATTTCTTTGTCAGGTGGAAGCAGTATTAAACTCACGCCCATTGGGGGCAATGGGAAGTGAAATCGACAGCATTGACATATTAACACCTGGCCACTTTTTAATTGGACGTCCATTACTCGATTGTCCAGAAGATAAAGGATTCCCTGAAAGAATAGGTTCCTTAGACCGTTGGAAATTAATACAGAAACTCAAACGAGACTTTTGGAAAAGGTGGAAAGATGAATATTTAGTTTCGTTACAAAAACGAGCAAAATGGAAAACGGAAAAAACTAATCTAGAAAAAGGACAACTTGTTATTGTAAGAGATGAAAACACACCACCATCAAGATGGCCAATGGCGAAAATCGATGAAGTTCATAAAGGATCCGACGGAAAGGTTAGAGTAGTAACTCTAAAGACACCAAAAGGAACAGTAAAACGGTCAATTCAAAATATATGCCCTCTAGAGAACCGTGTAAAAGAACAGGCGGAGCCGAATGAATCAAGAATAAACCATATCCGATTAGAACATCGTGGCAACCATAGTGGAGGTTTTGCTGGTACTATGTGGATGATGATAATAGCATTATTAATCTCAATGATTGGAGCAAATAAAACTACAGAGAATTTAGTAGAGGTACCTGAAGTCCAGATAAATAAGTTGAACGACAACGCCGCAATTTATTTAGATCCAATAGGAAAAATGAGTACTACTGCGTCAAAATGGAGGTTAGTTGTTTACTATAACTTAGACCCATACATAGAAGAAACAATTGCTATAGAGGACTACATCATCAAATTAAAGGAACAATGCTCAAAATTAAGTAATTTTGATGAACAATGCCGGTTGATAACAGCAGGCTTAGAGCGAAGGTATGAGATGCTTAAAATAAATAATAGATTATTCATAACAGATAGCAGACAGAAAAGAGCAATATTCAACAGCATAGGATCACTGTATCATATTCTATTTGGGCTAATGGATGATGACGATCGCGAAAAATTAGAGCAAAATATGCGGAACCTACTGGACAACCAACACGATATAGATGGGTTAATTAAGAAGCAAACCTCTGTAGTAGACGCTACAGTGAATATCTTAAAGAAAACAACGGCAGAAGTGAATACCGAGTTTGCAAAAATGAATGATCATATAATGGAGATACATAATATGACTGCACAAAACCGTAGATCGTATAAGACGGGAATGACATTTCAATTATTGGCCATGCAGTTAGAAACGATGTTAAGAGACTGTAAAGAAATACAAATGTCCATAATAAACATGCTAATTGACATTAATCACCAACGTGTTAATCCATTCTTAATAAGTCCATTACAGCTACAGGAAGAAATACAAAAAATTCGAATTAAGCTGCCTTCAAAATTAAGGCTTCCAGGCGAAGAATCAGAAAACGAACTACAAGAAGTACTTCGATGGATGACAGCCAAAGGAATTATAATTGGTAAGCGAGTGGTAATAGATATAGAGATTCCATTATTGCAGCCGGAAGTATCAGAAGTTTTCCGAATAATTACCTTACCAATACGAAAGGAAGATACAATTATAATTCCACAAATACAATCTGAAGTGCTAATATTTAATGTTGAAAATGATCATTATTTTCTCATGAATCAAGTACAGCTAAATGAATGCGTAAAAAAGAAACCAAATAATTATGTATGTTATGGTAACTGGCATTGGAAAGCAACAACGGACGGCTCCTGCGAGATCTCGCCTTTAAGACCAGCTGAGGTAAACAAATGTATATTCGATCAAGTGAACCGAGAAGATAAGTGGATAAAATTAGGCGCACCGAATGTATGGCTGTTCAAGCTATTCAACGCAACATATATCAGCATAATATGTGGACAATCGCAGGCAAAGTGGGTAGCGGTTCCAGAACAAGGCATTCTGAAATTGAAGCAGGGATGTAATGCTAGGTATAAAGGAGTATTTTTAGCATCGTCGCAGCAGATCCAGTCAGAGGTGCACTACAATCCTGAAAATATTTGGGTTAAGAATATAATTCAAGTGAAGAAAGAAGACATTCGGCTATTTAACTTTTCTACAATCGACAAAAATGAAGACTTAGCTAAGGTACAGCAGAACCTGGATGAATTCAAGCAAACCCACCTTCATCTAAGAGCCTTGGATTTTCATCACCTCAGTGGACATACCTCATTAATATTAGTTTGCATAGTGATAATAATATTGTTAGTATATTTCATAAGAGCAGCTATAATTAGAAAGAACATATTAGCACTTTCGCGCGGCCGGCAGAATGTTCAAACATGAACAGGCGTCATCATCTAATAGTGGCGGCGACCCTTTCTAGAATATAAACACAACCGTTTATGAGATAACACAACCGAAGCAACCAGGATAGACGATAAGCAGCTCAAACGTAAACAGGCATCTAATATCACGGCGACCTTTTTCCGATAATAAAATAAGGATAGGATAATAAAAATATATTTTAAGCCACAAGTAGAATGTAAAGATAAGAAAATGTAGATAAGAAACTAGCTTGTAAGAGTATATAAGGAGAAATCTTAAAAATAAAGTCAGTAATGAAAAGTATTCAATGGTGTTAAGTCATTAACAGTCGGAGGGGTGTGATCTTGCTGAATTTTGGCTGGAACTTATTGAATTATTGTGCTTTAAATAATGAAACAAAGGTAAAAGAAATGGAAGAAATAGTCTTACTACATTGACTTTATACAACGAACATGAACCAAAAACTTATTGTAGTGGAGCCCACCCACAGCAACTGGCTTCGCCATTTGCACCGTAACTATTCCTTTTCTAAATTTCTTTTGGAGCAGTCCCTATCTCCTATTCACATACACTTTTCTACATGACTATTTCAACGATCGCGAACTGGTTTAACACATAAATCAGGCCGAATTTGACCGATGGCATGGGTTATGTTGGCTTTGAGGGCCCCCGTGGTTTGTGGCATATTCGTATAGACCTGCGACTTCAGAAAACCCCACAAGAAAAAGTCTAACAGGGTAAAATCGCACGATCACGGTGGCCAGTTCACATCCCCTCCACGTGAGATAACCATGCCCTCGAATCGTTCGTGCAGAATTTCCAATGTGACGTGAGCTGTGTGGCACGTAGCACCGTCCTGTTGAAACCACATGTCGTTGCTGTCCGTATTAACCAATTTAGGCCAAAAGAAGTTGGTAATCATCGACCTATAGCGCTCCCGTTGACGGTGATGGCCTGGGCAGCGTCGTTCTCAAATATGGACCGATGACGCCGCCAGACCAAAATCCACACCAAACAGTGGCTTCTTCGGGATGTAATGGACGCTCTTAGATCTCATGTGGATTGGTATCGTCCCAACGGTACGCAAGATTCGCCAAGTTTTGGTCTGCGAAAGGCCGAGTTCTTGTGAGCGACGTGATATCGACTGCCATGGATTCTCTTGCACACTCTCACGGATACGGCGATGTTTACGGCAGATCTTGCGTTTCGTCGACGTACGGGTTTTGGTTTATCGTTTACTCAACCAGTGGACTCAAATTTATCCACCAAACTGGGAATTGTCCTCTCGGTAGGACGATTATGTCGACCGTAAACGACCGTAATGGGCGAAGCGCGCGGAATTTGCCCGAACAGAACATCCATTTTGATAAAACAATTTTATCATTTGCACCTGTTGTTGAACGCTATGCCCGTCCATGCTGATTTGGCAAAACAGACTGAATAAATTGCGGCCAATTTGACAACTGTCAAAGTTCTGAAGTCCCTATTGGAAGACCCATTACACCAACGTATAAGTAAGCATATAAATTTGATCGAATTATTTAATTAGTATAGGAGGCAAAACCGATTGCCTGCGATTTAGATAGGAAAGTGTTAATGTGGTTGTATTGTTGTGTTATGTTACGAGTATTGTTGTGTATTGCATAGTATGTGTAAAGTATATTAATGTTGAATATACAAATCGTAAAAGAAATATGTATGAAATATTATTAAACATTTAGGTAATTATTATTTTAAGTATGTACTTAGTATGTAAGAACAAAAATATATAAATTTTAAGAAGAGTTGTAAGATAATATATGATATGAATAAGTTTGAAAATTATGTGAATTAGCCAGTGAAAAATAAGTCAATAGTTATGTAATCATGTTTATATCCAGGTCAGCGAATTTTGTGCACAAATTTCATGAGCAAATGGATGTTGCGTATCTCTTTTTGATTTCCATTGAATAATATAAATATATCACTTTTCCTTGGTTTTTAATAATTATATATAATAAATAAATATATATAACATATATATATATTTTTTGTATTTATCAAGAATACCACTATCGCTATTAAGAAATCAAATCTACTTTTGTTGGCAATGAAAAAGAAATGTGCAGGAGAATACGCAATTACAAATGAACACTTTTATACGCGATGAAAGATTTGACTGCATATTATGGTTAGGGGATGTATCCGGTTAATTCCGATCAGTTAGATGAAGGTGGTACACATTACACAACTGTTTTTGTGGTGACGTTAAATCCGCGTATGGACTTGATAAACAAACACTCTGATATGCACAAAGAGGTGAAATTGGTTTCGAGTCTCTTTATGGATTATTATTATTTTTTTTTCCATGTATTTTAACTTTTATTCGGTGGTTTACTTACTGGATTTTTCATCCATACACATACCTACATACATACTCGTATGTTTGTAGGTTATTTGCTCAAGATGTTCAGCATATTTTGGGGCATCCACATGCACAGTTGGAGGTCAGTTTGAAACCAGCGAGTTCGTTTTTCCGCAGTAGTTTTTGCGACCCATCCACAAATGAAATAAAGCCTATTGGAACATTGAAATTTTTTTCCAAAAGTCAACGTGTCTGCGAAATTGGTTAAGTACACATATGTAATCAAAAATTTGTACCTCCTCGTATATCTTTTTTTTTGATTTTTGTTTTTTCCCAAGGGCACGTGTGACGTGCAGAAAAGCTATTGTGATAAGCATATTCCAAATACAACGAACGAGCTGGGCGTCTTATCGAATCTGGCAGGACAGCGATCTCACCACACGTGCGAACCAGATGTTCTAAGGGTTGCACACTCATAGGAGGGGAGAACTGACCAAGGATGAGGGCTCAGCAGATAGGAGAACGGCAGTTCGGTTTGTGCGACCATCAGAGGAGGACTGATATATCCCTTGTTGTTCATTTAGCATACTGATTCATTTGTATTTCCGTGTTACATAAAGTTTCATTAAATTAACATCCAATCATACTGTACTAAATAATTGTACGACAGATCAGAAGTGGGATACACTTCCGCTCACCAATCGCGAGTGTAGTGTATCTAATTAATAACAAAATTTAAACTGTGGAAAGTGTGTGTGATTACAAGAAATTACCGACAGTGAATTATGGGACGTGGTAGATCACAAGAACGTGTTGATGGACGTCACCATAGGGATGACAGGAGGCGAGACAACAGTTCGAGAGACCGTGAATCTTTCAGGAGACGATTAGATCGAGGACGAGTTCGTGATCGCAGTCGCAGTCCCCGGGTCCGAAATGATTCACTAGCCAGTCGTGAATCTGACTTCGCAAGATTGACTGACGTGCTGTCAAATGTCATCCAACAGGCAAGTAGTAGGAGAACAGGTAACACTTTCATTAATGATAAAGTATTACCGGAATTTGATCCGGCTCAAAAAAGCTTTTCTGCGTCTGACTGGCTCGATAAGATTAATACACATGGGATGCTATATGATTGGGACGATAAGACCAAGCTCTATATGGCTACATGTAGGGTCCGCGGAAATGCCAAATTATGGTGCGATGAACTACATGACTCTCATTTATCTTGGCCGGTATTTACTCAAGCAATCTCTAAACAATTTCCGGGTGACATTAGTTTCGGCAGACTTCTTGAGGAAGCAGCCACCTACAAAAGCTCCCCCGGGGAAGACCTACAATCGTATTGCTTTAAAAAATTGGGAAAATTAAATAAACTAAGACTAGATATCGCGGAAGACAAACTCGTAGATTATGTAGTACACGGGATACGTGATGATAGCATTCGAACAACTTTGTCGGTCGCCAGATGTAAGAATCTGCATGAGCTAAACATGTGTTTTAATTCCTTTTATTGTCCAGACAACAAACAAAAAGATAGCAGAAAATCCAGACGGACCGAAGTAAAAGGTCTAGACGGCAAGGGTTCCAGCGTCTGCCATACATGTCATCAGGCAGGTCATTTTAAACGTAATTGCCCGAAAAAGAGAAACTCTGCGAATGAGTCGGGCCCAGGTATAACCATTCGAAATGAAACCAAAAACGTAAACAAAGATAATAAAACTGAATTAACATGTACTTATTGCGGGAAAAAGAACCATTCCGAGGAAACATGTTATAAAAAAGGGAGAGAGACGTGTGGCAAAGGGACCGCATGACTAGGCAAAGACCATAAACTAGCAGCGTGTCAGGTAGAGGAAGAACGACCCAAAAATCCGGTAAAAATATGCTGTATCAACGATCTTAAAATTAAATGCATACTCGATTTCGGTAGCACATGTTCGATCATTAAAGATCAACTAGCACAGAAACTGAAATTAAAACTCCTGCCAACACGAGAAGTGTTGCAGGGATTTAATCAAACTATCACTACCCCAATAGCTCGGGCCGCTCTTCGCGTAATCATCGACGGCATACCCGCCAATATAGACGCGTATGTTGTCCCTGATGACCAGCTAGCTCACGAAGCTCTCATCGGCCGCAATATCCTAAAAAAATCCCGGAATAATAGGCATAGTAAAGGAAACTGAAACGAAACTTATCACCGCGAGTGACGACGCTGCGCTTTTTGAAAGCGAAGTGTACACAGCAGAAATAGTAAGAAAGCCGATAACAATCGATGATGTGTTTTGCCCAGGCGTTGATAACGAGACTGTAGCAAAATTGATTACACTTTTAAACGAGTATCGGAATAGCATAGCTCTGAATATGCAGGAGTTGGGCCGGGCAAATAGTTCAACAATGACCATAGAGCTCTTAGATCATAAACCGGTACATCACCACCCTCGACGGCTTTCATATTCGCAGCGAGCAAAAACGAAAGAAATAATCGAAGATTTAGAGCAGAGCGGAATCGTGCGTAATAGTAACTCACCCTACGCAAGTCCGATCACACTAACGTCCAAGAAAAATGGTGAAACACGTATGTGTATTGATTACCGGGCCGTCAATGCAAAAACAAAAACTGACCCGTATCCGTTGCCGCATATTGAGGACCATATCGACCGCCTAGGAAAAAGCATATATTTTACTAGCTTAGATCTTAAAGCAGGGTTTTACCAAATTCCAATGGACAATAATTCCATCGCAGCAACCGCGTTTGTAACGCCAGATGGTCACTGGGAATTTTTAAGAATGCCCTTCGGGTTGAAAAACGCCCCGGCGGTATTTCAAAGAGCCATAAACCGTGCTCTCGGTGAGTTAAGATTTACCATCGCATTAGTATACATGGACGATATCCTTATACCGGCGTCAACCCCCAACGAAGCCCTTGAAAATTTGAAATTAGTGTTAGAAGCGTTAAAGGTACACAACTTTGCTTTGAATTTAAATAAATGCAAGTTTCTCCAGACTAGCATCGATTACTTAGGCCGAGAAATATCCAAAGAAGGAGTCAGACCGGGAAAATACAAAATTGCCGCCGTCAAACAAGCGAAAGACCCGACTAACATAAAAGAGGTAAGGTCATTCCTAGGACTCGCCGGGTACTTTCGAAAATTTGTAAAAAGTTACGCGATTCTAGTGGCACCTTTAACTGATTTACTCCGCAAAGATGCTAAATGGGAATGGGGTCCACCCCAAATTAACACAGTACGCGAAATAAAACGAATCCTGACAAGTAGGCCTGTTCTAGCTATTTATGATCCAAATCTTGAAACGGAGGTACATACGGATGCTAGTTCAATCGGCCTAGGTGCAATCCTCATTCAAACAAAAGACAAAATGAAACATGTGGTTGCTTACTACAGTAGAAAAACGACGGTGCAAGAGAGACACTACCATTCGTACGACTTAGAGACGTTAGCCGTGTATGAGGCACTACGAGCATACCGGGTATATTTACTAGGGATTAAATTCACCATAGTCACAGACTGTACGGCTGTACGCGCTACAGCGATAAAGAAAGATATACAGCCACGGGTAGCCAGATGGTGGGTTTATATGCAAGATTACAATTTTAACATTGTTTACCGGCCGGGAGCCCAAGGGACGCACGTTGACTACCTGAGTCGAAACCCCGTAGAATGTTTCCATGTCGATCTCACTAGCGGTGAATGGATAAGAATTGCCCAAATGCAAGACCCTGATATTGAAATTATCTATAAAATACTAAAAAGTGGTGACATTACGTCGGAGACAAAGCAGTATTTTGAAGCTTACGACTTAAAGGGTGATACAGTATTTAGGCGTACAAAAGACGGGAATAAGTGGGTGGTCCCTCGGAGTTCGCGTTTCAACGTAGTCAGATTATGCCACGATGAGCAAGGGCATTTTGGAGACGATAAAACGCTAGAGAAAGTAAAGGAAAACTACTGGTTCAAGGGAATGAGAAGGTTTGTAAAAAAGTATGTCAACGCTTGCTTGAATTGCCTATACTATAAGGAGACATCAGGTAGAAAACCAGGTTATATGCACCCAATAGAAAAGGTCGCCATCCCTTTTCACACCATTCACATCGACCACGTGGGGCCGTTCGTAAAGAGCCGTCAGAAAAACTCCTACATCTTAAACATAGTCGACGGATTCACGAAGTTCTGCGTACTCGAGTCGGTCAAAGACACAAGGACCAAGTGGGTCACAAGAGCACTAGATCAGCTATTTACACTCTTTGGAGTGCCAACTAGGATAATCAGCGATCGTGGATCGTGTTTCACGTCGCAACGATTCGCTGATTTTTGCCAAGAACATAACATCAAGCATATCCTTAATGCTACTGCCACTCCACGCGCCAATGGACAGGTTGAACGTGTGAATGGCACGGTCGTCAGGGCACTGTCAGCAACTAGTGCTGGCGACGACGAAGACAACTGGGACTTATATGTGAAGAAGGTGCAAAGCGCCATAAACACCACAACAAATAGAACAACTCGTCAGTGTCCGTCACGACTCCTGTATGGATACAAGCCGAAAAGTACAGCTAGCTCCGCACTGTTGACAACTATCCAGGATACTCTGGACTCCATTGATTTAGCAGAAGCCCGACGAACAGCTAAATATGCTACCGACCAGGAGCAGGAGCGGCAGAAGGCAAGGTTTGATTCCAAACGTGCCAAACCCCCCCAGTATGCTGTTGGCGACGTCGTCATGGTAGCTACCGAACCACCAGCCACTGGCACCAGCCGGAAGCTGACAGCGAAGACCAAGGGTCCTTTCAGGGTAACCACCGTCCTGCCACACGACCGTTACGAAGTTGAGGACATGCGAGATCTCCAGAAACGACGGGGTAAACGAGGCGTCGTTGCCGTCGACAGCATGAGGAAATGGGTTTCCTTCGATGCTTTGGAGTAAACGCTAGGTAAGCTAATAACTCTACTTTTGTAACACCTCTTTTCAGGTTAAGCCAGGGCATGGGCCCATCTCAAGGGAGGAAATAAATCACAGTGGAGAGGTGAATGGGCCTCTGGTACGGGAGCGTGTTCTCCAAAATAAGGTCAATGTCAATTTGCGACGCGATGGCGAATGGTCGTACGTCTCGGACAGTGATCATGTGACGTAGCCGGTTTTGAATTGCTTGGTAAATGTTTCAAACGCCGGATGGCTAGCTCAGGACAGGGGCAGATGTGTTACGGCCTTCCCCTAGTGAGCTTAATCATCGAGGTGGCTAGCGTACCTGTAGGCAGGAGGTCCCGGAAAGGGTGCAGGCAAGTCAGTGCCCTGGGTACTTGCCAGGACTGGCATCTCGAGGCTAGCGTACCTGTAGGCAAGTAGCCCGGAAAGGGGTGCGGTTGACTTGGTACCTGGGTTCCTGCCAGGACTGGCTTCTCGAGTGTTACTTTTTATTCTTTTCTTTTACCTGAATATTCCGCTTCCTTGGCGCCCACCTAGTGATTTTTCCAACAAGTCGTGGTATGGGCGGAACTGATCACTCCGCAAAACAGACCTCGACTGTGCTGGAGGCATCACTGGTTCCTCAGCTTAATGTCTGACTAGGCAACTAATTTTGATCGTTTTCTGTATACTCTAGGTTCGCAACGCGGGGATGATTTACCGAGGCGGGGACGACTCAGATGTCAGGGAGGCCGACTGTGATAAGCATATTCCAAATACAACGAACGAGCTGGGCGTCTTATCGAATCTGGCAGGACAGCGATCTCACCACACGTGCGAACCAGATGTTCTAAGGGTTGCACACTCATAGGAGGGGAGAACTGACCAAGGATGAGGGCTCAGCAGATAGGAGAACGGCAGTTCGGTTTGTGCGACCATCAGAGGAGGACTGATATATCCCTTGTTGTTCATTTAGCATACTGATTCATTTGTATTTCCGTGTTACATAAAGTTTCATTAAATTAACATCCAATCATACTGTACTAAATAATTGTACGACACTATGAACTGCACTGGTACTTTTGGCTTAAGTCCATTATTGTGACATAGCGAAAAAAACAAATGCAGAGATGCTAGGCCAGAATTTTATAGAATAATTAAAATTTGCTCATTAGCTCATCTTAACCACAAGCTGAAACGTGGTTCAAGTACGGTAATAACCAAAAAAAAGTTTAACTTACGCAGTAGATGTCCACGCAATGAAAGGCAGGTTAAAAGAAAAGAAAGCATTTAGCATGTACAGATGTTTAGGATAGATTAAAGAAACGCTACGATCATAAACATCTAATCGCCCAGTCTTTCATTCAGTCGTTTCTAATCGTACCCTCCTGTATTACTATAAATCTTCAATCACTTCGAAAGATCGCGTATGGAACTGATGAAGCCATACGAGGGGCTAACGCGTTAGATATAAACAATATAATGTTTCATCTATCTTCTTCCGCAAAAACTTGATCATGAAAATAAATAAACGCTCTTGTTCGGAAGAAGAAGGAACACGCGATGATTGTTGATGCATTTTTAGGCTTCCTTCAATTTCGTTGCCGCTGTCTGGCATCATGCATGTCTCTTTCTCGCTCCAGGCAAACGCGCGCGGTTCCCATACTCCAGGCAGAATCCTCGTTATCGCCAGGCTGTCCAAAGTGCAAGGCAGATCGCACACTTTCTCTATGCCAAGACTTTATTATCTTAAATCTCGCCGCTCGGCGGGAGTTCGCAAAATTCAACTCGCTTTGCTTCAATTGTCTTTGGCAAGGACATGCAGCTAATAAGTGTCGGTCAACACTTCGCTATCGCTAATGCAATTTGCGACATCATTTGTTAGTTCATCCTTCGCAAAATTCAAGTTTAACTCCGAACTTCGAATCTTTTCAACAAAATCCTAAGTTGGAACTACAATCACCACCCACTGTTATCACCACCCACTTTACAATCTCGTCGTCATTATACAAAAATTTTACCCACAGCCGTAATTCAGATTCAGGACATGCAGTGAATGTATCAAAAAGTGCGTATTCCTCACGACTCAGTATCTTAAGTATCATTCGTTACAGAGCAAACGATCCAACGTTTGGGATTGCCGCGTAAACGCTTTCGGGTTCCAATTACAGAAATCGGGTCTACTTCTTCCCTTCCGCCACTATGCGTCGATACCATCCCTCAAACGTTGCTCTTTCTTGAACTAGCAATCGATGTTTTGATCTGCTACTCGTCGCCAAGATGGAAGATATGAAGTTCAGCTTCCATTTAAGCCCTCACTACAATTAACCTTCGGAGACTACCTTGGAGCTGCACTCTCGCGATCTGCACTCATTCGACTGAACGCAAGTTTAATTCGAACCCCGAGCTAAAATTTCAATACTCTTTTCATTTATAAACGAGTAAATTGCACTTGAGCACATGAAACAAATTCCATCGAATGAAATATTCAAACCCACAGCTAAATTGAGCATTATGCCTCATCATGCAATTTTTAAAAGTGATAGTAGCACATCAAAAATTAGAATAGTCTTTGATGACTTTGCTAAAACAACTAATTTCGTTAATCGAAACTGTGCTGGTCAGTTCAGTAATTCAGAGAGAAATCTTTTCAATTTGCGGTCTTATTGACATCTTTATCCCATGACAGGAGACATTGAAAAGATGTATCGGCAAATTTGGGTTTCACACACACACACTCATTATCAACGAATTGTTTGCCGTGGACCCCAAGAACGGCCAGTCAAACATTACCGGTTGCTTACCGTCACATACGGAACATCAGCTCCTCCATTTTTAGCAATAAGAATTCTACAGCAACTGACTTCTTTGATGTAATTACTGGCTCGGGCACAACTGAAGATCTTATCACTCTTTGAACAGAACTAGTCGACTTGCTGCAATCTGGTGACTTGGAAAGTGGACCACAAATTGTTGACCTCTGCTTATATCCTAGCCGGACGAACAACGACAACTCTCTCATGTTGAGTTTAAGGAGTGCAGTTCCGTTAAAATCCTGGGTTTATAGTGGTGTCCATCAAGAGATTGCTTTACTTACAAGGTCAAATGAAATCCTTCTACTGTCTACACGATATGCTGAATACTATCTATTGCATTACGTATCTTCGACTCATTAGGATTCCTCGCACCTACGACCATCTCAATAAAAATTTTAATGCAAGAGCTTTGGCGAAAACAGTTAAAATAGGATGAGGAAGTTCCAGAAGGCCTCTCGTATCTATGGACCGCCATCAAACATGAACTATGTAATTTATCTGGAGTCATGTTGTATTCCTAGAATAATGACTACAAATAAACTACAATGGTAATTGCACGGCTTCGTCTTTTACGAAACATCAACATGGACGGATTGATTTCAGTGTGTTTCGTCGCTGCTAAATCGAAGGAAGCACCCTTAAAGGTTTTGCCACTTCCGAGGCTAGAATCATATGGAGCCGTCCTACTAACCCGCCTTGTAAAAAAAATCAAGATTCCTCATGCCTGGACAGACTCTTCAATTATGCTTCACTGGTTAGCTGCGTCATCAAAGAAATGGTCAGTTTTCATTGGCCATCGAACATCTGACATCTTAACATCGATTTCATTCCAAGTCATGGGGCCACGTGTAATAGGCTTCAAATCCTGCAGATGCAGCAACTCGTGGAATGCTCCCTTCTCAACTTTTAAACACTGAAATTTGGTGGGAAGGATCACAGTGGCTCAGCGAAGACAAAATGTCGACATCAATCAATTAGAATAGAGGAAGGTATCAACATCACAGGTATTCGTAGCACGACTACCAACCACAATCGTCCTTCAATAAATGATATTCAACTCGCCTAGCTGGTTTCGGTTGGCAAGAATCGCCGCATACATACTCGTAATTCGTTTTGGTCGCAATTGTTATTTGCCATCAAATACGCGAATACTCGTCGCATTATAAACTGAAAGGTTTTCAACCGCAAAAAACTGAACTCCTTACAAGTCCTCAATTATCCATATTTAAAGATGAAATCCAACATCTCAGAACCAATTCGGAATTACCATAAAAAAACAGACTCTCCCCTTTAGCACTCTTCCTTGACTCATTCGGTATTGTTCGGATAGGTGGCCACTTAGAGTATTCGCAATTACCTTATTCTGAAAAACACTCTATCGTGCTCTGCAAATCACACCCAATCGCAAAATTAATTGTCAAATACGAACACAAAAAACATATACATACATGTATGTGTTTCACTTTTATTTGCCCATCTTAAACAAAACTTCTATATTCTCGGCGATAAAAACCTCGCGCAAAAGATTGTACATGGCTGCGTTATCTGCTTTCGTCGACGTCAAACCACAAAAACCAGCTAATGGGAAATCTACCCATTGAACGCGTACGCTATTCGCGGCCATTCAGCAGGGTTGGCTGCGATTACGCAGGGCCTGTCATATTGCGTCTTAATCTAGGAAGACATCCCAAATTTGTAAAAGCTTATATGTATAGCCTTGTTCATATGTTTCCTAACGAAGGCTATACATTTATAGCTCGTTGGAGATTTGCCGTCGGTGGCGTTTTTAAAAGCTCTTGACAGGTTCGTGGCACGGGAAGTCGTACAAGATTTGGAGTGACAACGGGACTAATTTTCGCGGCGCCAAACGGCTTGTGGATGAAATGTATAAACTTATTTGTAATCAACAAAATAACAACATTGTCATCAAACACCTTGCCAAAGACAGCATACAGTGAAAATGTATATCACCCATCTCCTCATTTCGGAGGATTGTGGAAGTCCGGTGTTTGTTCGGTAAAATTGCATTTGAAACGCGTCATATGTGATATGATGCTTACTTATAAATCCCTGTATACCCTATTAACATAAATTGAGGCCTTGTTAAATTCACGACCGATGTGGACCACATCAGACTCTGAACCTTTCGCATTCACATTTCTTAATCGGGCAAGCATATACTGCCGTACCCCAACCAGATGTTCAAAACCCTGTAATGTCCATCAAAACTAAAGTCTCTTTTACAGACGATGCTGCAAGGATTTTGGAAACGTTGGCAAAAGGAATACCTTACGTCACTTCAGCAACGGCCCAAATGGAGGAAATCATCTCCTAATTTAGAAGAGAACATAGTTTTCTTGAAGGAGCCAAGGATTCTCGGACGTATTGTGGAAACTCATCCTGGAGCTGGTAACAAGTGTAGAGTCGTAACAATTCGTACCCAGTTTGAAGAATATGTACGGCCAACAACTAAAGTGGCCTTGCTACCTACTTCTGAAAGCCCATAGGAAAAATTACTCGTATTATGGCAAAGTAAAAATAATTGTAATTCTAAACTCTTGTCTAATTCAGCAATGTATTGCATTCTGTCTTTTGTCTCTTTTTAAAATTCATCTTATATTGTTATCATCTGATATTATTACTGAAAACTATAGAAATAAAATACAAACTATTGTTGTTGTTCTTCACTGTAACCCCTTTACTGTGGTACTTGATTGGCAGGCCGACAAGTATCCTTTTTTTTATGATTTTATGGTTCATACACCCTTTTATCTTTTTGTCGGACCTATGTAAACATACATACGAAGGGCGTTCAACATATTCTCGGTATCGGGGTGACGCTGTGGTTGTATATATAAATTGACTTATTTATCAAGTAATACTATTATTTTAGTGCATTCATGTAAAATTTCATATATATGTGATTATTAATTCGCGTTTTATCTCTAGTTAAACAGAATCATAATGGCAACTGAGATGATGATGGTGAAAATTGAGCATCGCGCTGTAATTAAATTTCTCACTAAGCAAGGAAAAAGTAAAAAAACTATTCATGAAGAGATGGTGGCTGTTTACCAGGGTTCCGCACCTTCATTATCAACTGTGCAAAAGTGGTCAAGTAAGTTCAAGAGAGGCAGAAAGAGCATTGAAGACGACCCCCGCTCCGGCGCCCCAGCTACTGCTTGTACGGGAGAAAGCATCAAAGAAGTCGAAAAACTTGTTCTTGAGGATGCCCGAATAAAGGTGAAAATGATGGCAGAGATCACCAAGCTTTCAATTGGTACCATTCACACCATTCTTCATGACCATCTTAACCTTTCAAAGGTCAGTGCAAGGTGGGTGCCACGAATGCTCACAGCGCCTCAGAAAAAAGTGAGAATCGCATGCTGTAGAGAGCTTTTGGAGATGTGTAGTGAGAACGCGGACGGTGTTATGGATCGAATTGTTACTGGGGACGAAACATGGGTCCACCACTATGACCCTGAAAGCAAACAAGAGTCCATGCAGTGGCATAAAAAAGGAACAGACCCCCCGAAGAAGTTCAAAGTCACTCCGTCTGCCGGGAAGCTCGTGGCCACAGTTTTTTGGGCCTCAAAGGGAATATTGCTCATTGAGTACAAAAAAAAAAGATGAAACCATCAACGCCACATCCTACGCTTCCACTTTGCATAATTTGCGGGAGGAAATTAAAAAGAAAAGACGGGGTAAACTCGCAGCGGGTGTGTTGCTTCTTCATGACAACGCTCCTGTTCACACGGCGCGAGTTTCCAAGGCTGCTGCGCGAGATTGTGGTTTCGAAGAAATCCAACACCCACCCTATAGTCCAGATCTTGCCCCTAGTGATTATTTCCTGTTTCCGGATTTGAAAAAATGTCTTCGTGGAAAAAGATTTTCGGATGATGAAGAACTCAAGTCGGCAATAAATGGGTATTTTGCAGAGAAAGAGGAAATTAATTTTTTTGAGGGTTTAAGAAAGCTTATCTCAAGATGTAACAAATGCATTGATGTTAGGGGAGATTATATTGAAAAATAAAAACAATTTAAATTGAATTCGCATTTTCCTTCATATCGATACCGAGAATATATTGAACCCCCCTTTTTCTTTTCGTTGTATTATTTTATGATATCACCACTGATCCTTTACTGCGACCCATTGTCTTCATCCTTTTGCATTTTTGCTGTACGCAGTGTTTTAGTTCCTTTTCTTTAGTTATCTGCGTAGGGATTGAATGGTAGATTTGTTGGCATTGTCCCTTTCTTCAAAAGAAAAATGGAGTGGGGGACGGTATGCCAGCGCCTTACGCGACTCCTATTCTAATGAAGATTTCATTTAGTAGTGAGACTCCACAGAAGAAAGTTGTTAGATAGTGTTTTAGTGAAAAAAAAAGGAAAATATATAAAATCTGAGAGGACATAGAGGACAGTTGGTGAGTTAATCACTGAGTATTTCTTAGCTTGGTATTTACGGTTTTGTTTTTATTTGTTGAGGTATTAATTTATACTTGGTGTGTTAGTCACTGAGGATCTCTCAGATAAATCTTTATGTTCGTTATTTACTTAAATTTATTTTATTTATTAATGTATTCCACTTATAATGTACATCATATATTTAATTGTAAACTGCAATTAAATATTAAGTCTGATATTTTTATAATAATTTACGGACTACTTTTCGTATCTTTCGTATATTAATATATTGCGATCGTTACATATTATTTTGTATGACGGAGTTGTAGGATGATGGAAGACGGAAGTGCGTGCATTTAAATTGCTTTTTAATTATGTGTAATGGAGTGAGAAGATCCAGTCTTGTAGCGCGAATGGGGGAACGGGGGTTTACCTCTCCATTCGATGTTCGTGGATCCACTCTTGTGTCGCGGATATTCGTTGCTCAAGACGTGGCTGGTGCCCTTCCATGCACTCTCTTATTTAGATGAACTTACATGCTAGCTGTTTAGTCATCCATCTTTTTCAAATACTCGGAGTGTGTGGTTTTAACTGCTCGGAGTATCGCGATCGCCATTCGCACGGCTCTTGAACCTATCTGGCCTCGTAGCATTTCGATGTGAAAATTGGTAGCGGAGCACATGTGTATAACCATTAACCAATCCAATTATTTATTATCAATATACGTACTACGCATATATGTACGTGTTCTCTTAAGTATGAGTATTTGGTATTCTCATTTGATATTTGGTAGATGAGCTAGGAGTACTCATGGGTGTGTTTTTATTTTATTCCAGAAACCAAGAAAATGACGGAACCCTAACGACCAGAGCAGCCCCTACTTTCATCTTGTACATTATTAAATGAATAAATAAATAATTAAAAAAAAAGCAAAAAAAAATCTATCTAATTATTTTTAGGTCTTATATTACATTGTTACACATGTTCGAATAATTAGTCGATTTGCAGTCAGTCTGGTCGTGAGCATTAATTGGGTAACATACTCGTACATGCAAAATAATTGAATCATTATGTTATATTCAAATTGTAGTTGAGAGTTTCATTATTGTTAAATTGTTTGCTAAATTAAATTAACTAATTAACTAAATTAACAATACAAAAACACATTATACATCATTAAACATTTTATACAATACACAAGGAAAACACAGCAAGGAAAGGACTTTAAAAACACATTTACACAAACATTTGTTTTAAACAAATTAACATATACGTAACATACACATCTAACAACATATTTTTTTGGTATGCATATTAAACAACCAGTAATCCGTTTGGGGATGAGAGCAATGCCGTTGGTCCAACACCATCTCTTTTCCTTACCGGCCACGTCCTTATGCGGTGATTTTACTTCACCCTTAATTTGATCTTAATCCAGTCCGGATGGACACCGATCAGTACCGGGTGGTTACCCCTTGGAGGTAAAATACCATAAGTATAATACAATTGATGTGTAGAAACAGTTAAAGCACTGGATATCGCCAGGTTCACAACTCTCAGTGCCTATCCTATTTCTACAGCACTCAAAAGACTAATTTAATTCTTTTTAAATTTGATGGGGGCTTACGCCCCCATTTATTTGGCTTAATACAAACTTAAAAACTAAAAAAAAATTAGGACTTACCACTAGGGCTTAAATCTAGTAATGGTGAAGGAGATCGGATTTGAGGGAGAGAGTGTTGCGATTAAAATCGAAAACGGAAAGGTTTGAGTTTACCTTACGCAGCATATGGGAGATTGGTTCGTTAGAGCCATATGTGGTGCGATGGATTGGTAGATAAAAGAGACGGGGGCAACGTAGATTTCGAGGGATAGTGTAAAAGAAAATGGAGTTGTAAAGAGACGTGCTATCAACGGAGCCTAAGAGGAGTCGGCGAATGAAAAGAATGTCAGCTGCGTCCCTTCGTTCCTCAAGGGTATTTAGGTTAATGAGTTTGAGATGGTCTCGATAGGGAGGTAAGATTAGGGGATCGTCCCAAGGCAGACCTCGAAGAGCAAAGCGAAAAAACGACGCTGGATGCTCTCAATACGGGATACGTATTGATCTGGTCACGTACGGGTTGCAGAATTCTTTTGACCATCTTTTAACGAAGCCAAGTGATGAGTTTGCTTTGGTAATTATCTCATCAATATGCGAGCAGAAATTAAGCTCCCTGTCGCATAATATGCCAAGGTCGCGGATAGACTCAACAAGGGGTATAGGTTGGTCGTGGAAAAGGTAAATTCGGGGAGGAGACTTGTTGCACTTACGTGAGAAGGTAATCGATTGACATTTGGTGACATTGAGTTCTAAGCAGTTCGTGATGCACCAGGTGGAAGAATTATTTAGATCTATTTGAAGGAGGCTGGAGTCATGTTGTGAGGAAATTGGTTTACAAAATTTGGTATCAACAGCATAGAGAGAAAGTGCTGAGTGTTGAATGACCCTTTCAAAATTGGATGAAGAGGAGTGGACCTAGGTGACTACCTTGGGAACACCTGAAGTGGCCAAGAAAGGGGTAGGGCAGACCTGAAATGAAAACGATATAAACGATTATCCAGGTAAGAAGATATTCATTTTAGCAAAATGGTTTGAAAACCCAGGACGGACAATTTGAACAGGATTAGTTTGTGAGATATCTTGTCAAAAGATATTTACCACTTTCTAAGGCTGAGAGAACAGAAGACACGAATTCGACGAGGTTAGCGGTAGTTGATCTACCTGTCAGAAAGCCGTGTTGATTAAAGGAAATAAGAGATTTACACTGGAAGCTTAAAGATTTGTACAAAATGCTTTGGAGGAGTTTGGGTATATGCGAAAGTTTAGCTATGGGGCTGTAATTAGTGACTTCGCTCTTTAATCCTTTTTTGTGTATCGGTGTTATGAAAGAAGACTTCCATATCTGTGGAAATTCAACTTGAGAGAGCGATAACTGGAAGAGATTCGAAAGCGGGTGGGAAAGTGTTGAGGAACGCTTTTTAAGAAATATGAATGGAAGGCCATCTGGGCCGGGTAAGAATTCATCTTTAAGTTGTTGTAATTTATTTTCTATTATTTTATGATCAAAACTATGTGAAATAGAGGGGCCAATTGGGAAGTTAGGTAGATATTTGAAATAAGAGGGATCCGGTACAAAGGAATTATCGGCAAAAGATTGCTTAAAAAAAGTAGCAAAAAGTTGGCTATGGTATGCGGATTGGTTGATGATACTCGTATATTTTTGTATGAGATGGATGGAGGAAAAAGGTCGAATTTTTTTTTTTTAAAGAATTGCTAGAAAGACTTAGGATCATTTATAAGCCTTGATTGTGCACTATCAAGGTATCGCTGGTTAAGAACGTTATAAATCTGGGCGAATTGAAATTATAACCCGAGATAGTTGGAATAGTCAGCAATAGAATTAGATCGAAGGAAAACTGCCCATAATTTGTTTCTCTTGTTACGAAAAGAGCGAACCTTACGATTATACCACAGGGGTAAAAGGGGTTTTTTTGCGCGAAAAGGGAACATAGAAAAAAATAGAAGTGAACAGTTCTGTGTAGAAAATAGGGAGATCATCATTAAGGGACATATTGGCGAAATTAAAAGAACACTTGCGTTACTTTTGTGGAAATTCGCTTTATGAAAGTCGTAAGAAGAGGCAGCTGCATATGAGGCGGGCCATATAGGAGAGTGGTGGAAAAGAGAAAAAAGAAGTGGTGGGTTAAAGTTATCAATGCTCGATAGTGAAAGGGGAAATTTTGGCTGTGCATCCGCAGATTTCTAATATCCTCATCACAATCGTGCTTCAGCTTTGCCTTGGCTCAGGTAATTCTTATAGAAAGAGTCCTAAGGTAATGAATCCAGTAGCAGCATGTGAAGTAGTGAATAGCTTTCTGACGTTCATTGTTATGACGATTGCTCTTAAAAGTTTGTTAGTTGTTATGATAATTCTATTGACTCGGCATTTCCAAAATCTCAATCAGCACTCCACTAAGGCACGGTCTTTTTATATTGCGTTTCCTTACAGGCAAAGCTCACCAGGCTATGGCGTTGATGTTCGTAAATACCACGCATCTTAACCAAATGAACTTGATGCTGATTTTCTTTGTCAGATTCATTTATCTGTATAACTCGTATGAAGGTTTCCCTCTAAATCCGATATTTTTCGAGTTTCGAGTGGTAATATTAGAGTTCCTTATAGTTTGCCCAAGAATGATTTTTAATAGAGTGCAAAATAGGCTGATGCCTTTTCCGATATGGTGATTGGTGATGAGACTTACCAATTATGATGATGTAGCAGTAAAATTATTCTCATTCCGAAAAGGCGAACCCTCCTAACTGCGCCAAATATAGAGAAATCAGTGTCCTTAACATCACGAGGAGCAAGATCCTGTCCATTGTACTATGTGAACGGCTTCATCCTTTTACTAAAAAACTCATAGACCTTTGGTGTGAGATTTTAGAGCTGATAAGTCCAATTATGCCCAGATATCTTATAACAGTTCTTAAAATGCACCCAGGAACTCCAAATTTTGTCCGTGGAACAAAGAAATGTTCACCCTTTCCAATTTACTTTACTGAAATCATAAATTAGGCACTCAAAAGATGCCTTCTTTGTCCTTTTCATATTAGATTAAGAGCCACATAGTAAGTTCGACCTTAAATTAATCCATCCTCAGTTCATCTCAGCGTACTCACTGAATGGCTGAAATATTTATTTTGGAGCAGTTTTCGATTATTTTCTTAAGTCCTTCAGTTACACGTTATTCAACAACAATTGTTGTATGTATACATTTAGTGTATCTTGTGTCCGAAAAATAGTTTTGGTCTGCTGTTTCTTTTAGAGGGAACCGCTTTTATATAAAAGTCTTCTTTTAAGAACAAAGTCTAACCACCACTGTATGGAACCAAATTAGGATAATGTTTATTACCTGTGCAAGCAATCCACTCACTTGTAAATACTCTTTTTTTCGTACATTGTATTTACGTGACTCTTGGGCCAAATTGTGTCCCTATAAAGAACAGCTCTCAGATATTTTCCCCAGTCACGAACGGCAATTGTTTACCCAAACATACTATTCCTAAACACATAGCAAATAGTTGCTGAGCTTTCGCAAATCATCAAATAATTTAAACGTGAACGACAATAATAACAAACTTCAAGGATACGGAAATGGAACTCACTCAACTGGAAACACCTCAACTGCCTAATCCACATGCAGCTTTTCTTGATGCCGTGACTCTACTTTCACATATCGTATGGAAATTTTCAATCACGGCTAAAGAAGTACATTCATGTTCTGGAATTCACATTTACATAATTAAAATGGAAAGCATATTTAACTATATGGAAGCTGTAGCAATTCATCATTCCGACAGTCAAGTCTGAAATTCCACATTTTTTCTTTAATTCCCTTCCATATGAGTGAACCTTTACTTAAGACTCCTCTGTCGAGAAATCGTTTTCCAAACTCAAAAGCCTTAATTTCGTGGTGGGACAAAAAAGCAGCAAACTTTGACCTCATTACTATTCCCAGATTTATATTTAAATTGCCAGCCTCTGGGATGTAATAAGGTCATTCAAGGACTTTTGCCAATTTCCACCACCACCTTCCTTTTTTTGGTCAGCTTGTGGTGGCACACAAAAAATTTTAAATTTTAATTTCCATATTTCCTTGAAGAAGCCCCATTCATTGGGTATCCAAGGCGAAGAGCTTCCACGTTTACATCCGAAAACAAAAGGAATTTGGAATTCTTCAGGCAGCTAGAGAGAAGATGAGTTTTTAAGATTTTTTCTAATGATTCGAAGTTTCTTTTTTTTTTGTCGAGATGGTTTTGCAGACCATATTTCCAATCGCTTAAATTTTAATTGCAAAATTTAACGGAATCCTCGTGCATGTAATTATGGCACTTAAGGATTTTCAGAAGTTTCCGTTGAAGAGAGATTATTTCTTCATATTTTCCCCACGATTGCACTAGTTAAGTTCCAGCCTGAGTATGATGTTGTTACGGCCGGGATCCAACTTACGAACATTACTCGTGCGTAGAAAGTTGTGGAAAATTTCGGAAAAACTAAACTTTTTGATAGTCATAGCGGTTAAACTTTGATTGCTTTAAATATCGATTTTCAGTTTCATTGGTTGCAGTTGATGCAGCAAACTTGTTAAGACCGGAAATTGAAAGCAGTTTACAGACATCAAAGTGGAAACTTGGAAGTGTAAGCAGAAGGAGATCCATTTCTTATCATCGGAAACCTTAAAAGACTTTATGTGGTCAATTAAGACGTATTCGGTCGGGATTGGTAAGCAAGTAAACGAAGTTAAATGATGTCAAATTCCGTCATGATGATTAAGCAATTCTTTCCAAATGCTTAGCTCTGTTGTTGAGTGGCCCACCAGTCGCTTAGACGTCCTTTGGTATTGTCTCGGATATGACAAACTTCTTTAAAAATACTCGTAACTTGGAACTAAAATGACCCATAAGAGTTCAGTTAAAGATTGTGACCTCTTCTTGTTAAGCTCGATGCAGGTTCTCCATCTTTGCCGATTACAATGCCAAAGGAACATCTAGGGTGGTTTTAAGATCCATATCCTTAATGTTTTTTTACTCTCGTCTTAGATCCTATTTGATGGGTTCAACATTTTTTACAGAAATGAGACAACAAATTCTCCTCTTAACGCTGTCCAACAGATCACGAGTTGAAAAGTATTGCCAGAACCTTCTATATAAGACCATTGATAGATTGAATTCAGAATCGTTTCATTGAATTCAGCAAGGTCTGGGACTTGTTGAATATCAGAAATCGGAGTTAAAACTAAATGGACATTACGAGCTCGGAGAATTTGTCAATTTTCTGTCCAAACTCCAAACACGACAGCAGCTATATGAAGAAGGAGGACCTGGACCGTAGTCTCACCAAATGATTTGAACTAACGTGTTGTAGTGGAAGATATATTTCAGCGACTACATGAGGATACCCGAAAACTTCTAAAGAGGTTACTTAAAAGAAAGAACACAATCTATTCAGATCGATAAAAAAAATATAAGAAGCTTATTCGGACTTTTTCAAAAACTCGGTAGCTTGGTAAAAGTCCTAAAAAGGGATAATTCATCAGAGTCGAAATACCCAGAAAATTCGTTGGTAAAGAAAAGACTTTGTGCCATGTCATGAAACAACCCATAAGTAGCTCCTATTAATGAAGCTGCAAATAAGCTGAATAAGACAACCCATTATAGCTGGTATCTATCATCGGTTGTGATGAATAATGAGGCCGTTTAATACACTGTTGCGATTCTTTACCTACCTCTATAAGTCAGGCCCGGACCGAGACCTAAGTTAGGTGCTCGTAACCTACCGTGATTTAAGTCCTGGTGGGGACTACCGGTGGGCCTGCTACCAACAGGGCCTATAACCAGCAGCTTGTAACTGGTCAAATCTTAGCAACCTTCAGCGGCGTCATCTGAAAACCGTTACGATAAGACCAGTACTTTGCTCTGCCCCGCTTTTTATTAGACATCGTCATTAATGGGTGAAGCCGTGGCGCTACAGCTCGGGGTGAACCTCGGCCTCAATTAACAAGCTTTTCCAGTTAGTCCGGTCTTTAGCTAACCGTTTCCAGTTGCGCGCTTTAAGCCGGTTGACGTCCCTTTTTGAGATCGTCCTCTTCAACGTTGTCCTGGATTAGATTTGCAGACTCTGCGGGCCGGAGCATTTTAGCCATCTCAGACGACTGATGCGCAGTTTTGTCATTGGGTTCGTCGTTGAATCTTCTAATCCAAAGCCAGTAACGCAAATGGGACCGAATATATTTTTAAGGATTTTCCCCTCGAAACGACTGAGCATTTCTTCATCCACTTTCGATAGAATCCATGCTTCTGGGCCATAAAGTGGGACTGGGATGATCAAGGTCTTATATAAAGTTTCCTCAGTTGTTCGGGATAGCGCTTTACCGCACGATTATTCGTTTTATTTCTGCTGACATGTTGGAGCCAATTTATGTAGACAAAGTCCCTTACTACCCCGAAATTATAGCTGTCGACTATGAAGGATAAGCATAAGAAGCATAATTCGTCGATGTTGTACTTAGTACTTAGTTTTGTCCTCATTTACCGTTTTGGGAGTTTCTATTTCAGTACTATAGAGCGCACGGGTAACAGATCGCTGAATTCTGCCAATTTTGTCAATATCATTGGAGTACTCTAGTTGCACAGACTATTGAAAGATCCCGTGTTCACTTCTGAGTTCGACACAAATCTCAAATTTCAAAGTATAATGTTAAAAATGTCCCATCACCTCGCGGTAACTTGCCCAACTCGCCGTTATACAGTCTGCAGGAAAAGTTTTCCCATATACACAGCACCGATTGTCACTCTACTACAAAGTTTCCTTCTTGATCTCTACGGGTTTTCTAGCTTTGAGACGTTCTTTTTACCTTTTGGTAAAACTTTCGTACGTTATTTCTGGAGTACAAACTTTCAATATTTTTGATTGATGACTTCTCTTGTTGAAGAAACCGATGTACTGCCTGTTTATTCTGCTCGTAGAGCTCTCTCGTCCTTCGCTGCAGCGCCACTTTGTAGGCTTTTGTTTAGCTGCATGTGCTTGCCGGCATTCTTCATCAAACCAAGAATATCGAGTACAACCCAGCATATTAGTTGAGGTGTCTCTTATGGCACGTTGGCAGCATTGTCACTGGCTCTTTCAGTGCTTGATTCTGGCGGCATAGGAGTTGTTGAGAGATTGCTGGATGCGCGTCCGGCGAAGATTCTGACGGTCTCTTGCTTTTCTACGTTCACGGTATTTATTTTTCATTGTAGCACTTAGGAAATCCCCATTCGCAAATTGTCTGTAGCGAGGTGGTGATCCAAGTCCGCAAATTTCAGGTATCCATAATATTGATGGTGTTGCAAAATGGTCAATTTGGTTTAGCGTTTCATGTTCCGAAGACCAACACAAGGGGACATGTGTATATTGAGATGAGGAAACCGTGTGTTTGCTGTAGTGATATTTTGTCCCTCCAGAAAGTCAAGTATGCTATGCTTATTTACCAACTGTTCTACCAAATATGTCCTCCTTTTCTATCCTGGCGATAAAATCGCCTAGTACGATTTAGACGACATACGAGTACTTCGGACATTGCTCATATATCTTGTCAAGGAGCTCGTAGAAATATTCTTTTGTGGCATCGTCCTTGTCTTCAGTGGCGTCAGTTAGCGAATTCAGGGAAATTCAGTTTTGATGTGGATTGTCATAGGACGCTCGCACAGGTGTCAAGAGCTCAAGACTTCTTGCCTAAGTCTGCCGCATATGGAAAATCCATGTCCGAATAAGCGCGGTTTTCCCTATAGCAGTCACAATAGTATATATCACCGTTTTTCATCTCCCTCATGTCTGTTCTATCCCATCGAATTTCCTCAATGGCGGTAATGTCTGCGTAATAACAGTCAAGGGCCTCTGATATCTGCTAATTCTTCGGCTGTACGTGTCCTGTTATGGTTCCAATTCCACGTGCAAATCTTAAGGCCGCTGTCCTTTAAGATTTTGCAAGGGTCGTCAAAAGTGAATGATTTCTGTTGGCTTGTCACATCTTTTTAATCTCTTCGGTATGGGGTTGTGAGCCCAATGAGGGCATAAGCCAGTATAAAGCTACTGACCTGGCATGCACTTGCTATTTTAGCCTGCATGAGTAAAGTCTTGCAATAACCTTGGACTTGATTGTTGCGCCGCTGGACACTCAGCAATTTCCCGACCTATCGCCATGCAGGCCTGCAGAAGTAAATAGGGGTTGTCCGCAAGGTGGCGTCCTATTCTACGTCCAGATATATGCAGAGATCGCAGCTGTTTTGTAGTTTTGACTCATGTCTCTAATGCGGTGGCAGATTGGTTTTCAGTCAATCATTTCACGAGGAGAAAGAAGCCGATTGGTTTGACTCTTTTAGTGGTTAAAGTCGTTAGAATTTGTTTTTCCAATGAAGTTAAATATTTACATAGGTGTCAGCGGCTTTCCGGTAATATAAAGGAGATTTCTCCAAGACTATAACAGGGGAGGATATTTCCGATCTGTGAGCCTATGGTAATACCAATTATTTTTCATTCGTCAGTTGTCCTATGGAACAATCGTTCAAACGCCAAAGAACGGTGTGTCTCATTTGGATGGAGGATTTTCCTAGCGTCTCTTGATTCCGGCCTTCTAGGCATACACTCTGATTCGATAACATCAGAACTCCAGTCAGTGTTAAAGAGTTAAAGCGTTCGCTGTGGCGAGGAACGGCTTCGGCCAGAAGAAAAGAATATAGTCAGGTTTTGTTGAATTACTTCAAAGCCTATCTAGGATGTGGTGACGGTGATTTTGCTCCTCGTTAGACAAATTTGTATCTATCTTCCAAGCGGAGATAGCAATGAATAATATTGTGAGGAATCGGAGAAGGAAGCGAAGTATTTGGACATCCAAGCTGTGTTAAGGTTATTCTGGATCCCATCACCCACCAATCATCAATGTATTATTTAGCTGAATGCAATCGAAAAGCTAAATTCATTAGGTCTTGCTTGCGCCAAAAGTCCCAATGAGATTCATAGAAATGAGATCGCCGTTGAACTAGCTAGCCAAGATTCAGAGGAAGGGAAATTTAGACAGAACATCAATTCACGCACGTATGTATAGTATAACTTTAAGGACGCTAAAAATTTTGTCTACGTTACGCTATTGCTTCTGGTAATAAAATCGTTACTGAGATTGAACGAGAAAGAAATACAACGGCAACCTAGTCAGAAGACGCCAATAACAATGAGACGTGTAGAGTTTCAGCTAGATCGGGGTGCATAATAGGTAGCTGGCCTATACCCGTTTTTAGGTTATTTCAGTGTTACCTAGCTAGAAGTTTGAGGTGCTGGACAGCACTAACCGAATGATGTTTTCAATTTGATGTCCTAACTCCGAGGTTAGTGAGCCAATCGCTATTTAATATTACTTGAGCGTATTCTCCGGTTCTATAGCCTGGATGAAAATGGTATGGAAGATGTGTCTATTTCCAATTTTAGGTCGCAGAATTCGCTTTTGTAATAAATTCTAATCCATCATTGCCCATCAGTCGTTCACTTTGTTACGAGTTCCACCAACTTTAAGTCCGTTGATGCAGTGATGTACAATGTGACACCAGAATCAAATAGGCTTGCCATATATGAACCGTCCAAGGTACCTGGTTGACTGTAACTTCTAGCGACCCCTGCAGGGGAAGTGCCGCTTAAATTTTGATTCACATACTGTGGAGAAATATAACCAGTAGGCTGCACTGTTAGTCATGCCACTAACAACCTCCTGTCTACGCTTACAGATCCACAGTATTGCGATTTTTGTTAACTTTATTGGGTATTTAATTTCTGAGACTGGTTTACCTTGTTGCCGCAATTCACTAGTCCTCAGTAATTTTTCATCTATGAGGATGTTATTCCTCCATCCAGACTGTTCCCGTTGTTTCTTAGTAGTGGAGTGCCTGGGGAGTTTGACCTCGGAATCCAATTATCTTAAATAAATTGGTGTAAAATCTTCGGAATTCGGATTTTTAGACAAAATGCTAAAATGTTTACCCATTTTTATTTCTTGCGTTTAATTATTTATTTATGTTCATTAGTTGCAAATTTTTAATTTTAAATAAATAATCTTTTCTAAAATGTTGATAATATAATCACCACTTAACTAAATGGATATAAGGAACGATCTTTTAAAGATGCTAGATATTCAAGCTTAGTCAGACATATGTTATGTATAGTTACTGTTGTGTATTTTGTGCAACGAATATTTTGTAAATTAATATCTATTCTGTATTGTAAGTTTTGATCTTCTACATTATTGATGTAATTGTGAAATAACGTTTTATAATCGTATATCATAAACATATTATACTCTTATTATCACATTTTTTAATTTTTCTCTAAATAGAAAACAAACATAGATGAGATAATAGTAAATATTATATTCAGTGTATTTCACTCTTTTGTTAAATATTAGTTCAGAAACACAAGAAATTATTGCATAAATCTCATTATAAATCCTGGTGATGACATATAGGGCAGAGACCCTATTAAACGCTTAAAAGAGATTCCATCTGAATCTACCATTGCTGAAACAGAAACAATTCCTCTTGAATTATACCCAGTAGGATTCCGCAGGCGTAGGGTATACACATTACACATACTTCAAATTTAAAAGTGGTAATAAATTTCTTGGATGGAATGGATTATTGAATCTGTTTATTTTTATTGAAAATTGGGGGTGAAGATACGTTTGTAATAAACTTGAATCAATAATGATGCAACAATCTCCAGCTTTAAAGATAATTTACTGAAAATATTTTTTCGTAACTTGAAAAAGTATGTAGAACTGCTTTCGGACGTGGAAAAAAGTAGTTTATACTACTCTTAAGTGTGTTCTCAGTTCAATGGTGTTAAACATTTTTTTGTACAGCATGTAAGAGTTAATGAATTGCTTAAATAAAAATGAAATTATTGTTCAAATGTATCTTCTATTATAAAATTAAATGAAGTAGAAGTAACCAATGAAACTGAACAATTTTAATTCCAGTAATTTTTAACTTTGTATAAATAAATAAATAAATAATAATATAAATGGCCATTCACAATAGCTTAGACCCCTCCCTCGTTGCAACTTCGACTTCTTCTAAGCTCGAATATGTGTCAGTTAAAATAACACTTCTCGTAGATGCTTTTTTTTATAATTTACGCGCGCCTAAGGGGTTAGATACCCTTTTACTGCTGTCAGGGCGCGGGCGGTAAGGTAAAAGGAGGAGAAAAAATTGTTTTTTTTTGTAGTGGTTTGTATTTGGTTTCGATATTCGTTCTCCAGGGGTGGGAGTCCGAATAGGACGGAGAGTTTTTTCTTCACTTAGAGTGATACCAAGGTTATAATTCACACTATTTTGTTTGTGCTTGAAACTGTACAACAGCCAAATCTACGTGTCAGTGTTATACCTTCACACGCAGAATTTTTCTGTCTGAGTTCCAGTTACACAAATGAGAAACTTGAAAAACTTGTCAATAGGTAGGATTCGAACCTTGATCCTCCGAATGAGAAGCGATTGCTAGTACCACTATACCACGGCCACCCGGCTTGTATGTTTTGTGGTGCTTCCGGCCCGACAATTTGATTGACCTATCAGACTCGCTTGATGATATCATTATCTTCTGTGACTTTTGACTCTCAGCCTCAGCTGAAATGGACTCCTTCTGAAGATCTTTCTTCATCGCTTCTAATCCCATTTATACTAAGGAATGCCTCTTCTTAGATCGATTAACAAATTCTAGTCTATGTCAAGTCAGTGGCGTTTCCAACTATATGGAAAGACAATTAGGCTTTATCTTTACAACTTATCCCATCAACTCTTCAGTACCGTGTTGCCCCCTATCTCTTTCAACTATTGATAACTATCATCCTCCACTTCTTTTTTCATTTTTCCACAATTCGCCTTTTCAATCGCCTCTCCACGCAGTTCTATCTTCTTACAATTTTCACAAAACTAATTTCTATAAAATCAATACCTATTTATGCAAGGCCTCTTTCGGGTTTACCAATATATTTCTAGTCGCTGCAGAGACATATTTAAATCCATCTCAATTTATGTGCCATATTTCCGCAATAAAAGATATTCTACATCCCCTCCTTGGTATCATCGCTCTCTACGAAACAAAAGAAACACGTTATGGGCGGTATTCCTTCGTACCCACTCTTTTTTCGACTATTCAAATTATCTAGGTACATATCTTCATTTAATTGAACTCTATAACTTTCTCTATCAACGTTACCTGAAGTGCGCAGAACAATCTTATAAATTACCCCAAGTCCCTTTTTTAATTTGTCAATTGTAAATGTACGACCGATGGGTATTCTTCCTCCCTCGCTTGGGAAACCAAATCTTCAAATGATCCTCCTACCGTCGACAACTTTTTTGCAACAACTCCTCAAACAACATTTTTCAAACTATAATTTGCCAACAACTCCTCTCGTAACACATCATTCTTACTTCAATGACCTACCAAATTTCTCCGGAGGTCTCTTTCTCACTCAGAATTTCGATCCTGCACTTATTCAAGAAAAGTTACTAAATCTTAAAGATGAATTTGTACCTGGCCCAGATGGACTCCCCGTCGTTTTTCTTAAAAAATGCTCTTCCAACCTGTCTCTACCCCTTTCGCACCTAAGAAGACAGAGGAAATATAAAAGGTTCGCCATCTAACATTTTTTTTGTTCAACTAATACTGTAAAAAAAACTACTGAATATTTTCTCAAATTTATTTTTTCATTTGTAAGTACAATCCTTCCGGTTAATAACGGAAAATAATTTCATTCAAATGGCTGCCTCCGCTGGCCATGCAGTAGCCTACACCATCGGTCCAATTTTTAAGCACATTATCGATTGTGTGCAGCTGTATTTCACCAATGGCTTCACGAATATTGTCCTTTAAAGCGTCAATTGTCTCTGGCTTGTCGAAGTAACACTTATCTTTTACTGCACCCCACAAATAATAGTCCAACGGTGTGAAATCGCGGCTCCGAGGTGGCCAAACGACATCAGCTCTGTGGCTGATAATGCGATCTTCAAAAACAGGGCGCAAAACATCGAGTGTAGCTTCGGCTGTGTGGCACGTAGCGTCGTCCTGTTGAAACTAAATGTTGCCAATATCCTCCTCTTCAATTTTTGTGAACAAAAATTTGTTCAACATGGCCTGATAACGATCGCCAGTGACTGTAACGGCCACTCCCTGCTCATTTTCGAAGAAAAATGGCCCAATTATGCTTCTGGACTAAAATCCGCACCAAAAAGTGACTCGTTTTGGGTGTATCGGCTTTTCAATGTATGCGTGCGGGTTTTCTGCGCCCCAAATGCGACAATTTTGCTTGTTTACATACTCGCCAAGATCAAAATGAGCTTCATCTGAAAAGATGATTTTTTTGGCAAAATCGGCATCTTCTCTAAGTCGTCCGCAGGCCCACTTCACGAAGCGAAAACGCAATGGATGGTCAGTTGTCTTCAACTCCTGAACCAATTGGACTTTGTATGGCGTCATACCAAGGTCTTTATGCAAAATTCGTCTCGATGATGTCTCCGAAATGTTCAATTGTTGAGAACGACGGTGAATTGATGTTGATGGCGCTTCACGCACACTTTCTGCCACAGCAGCAATATTCTCGGGTATACGCACTGTTTTTGGCTTTTCACGCTTTGGTTTATCGATGAGGATGCCAGTTTCTTTCACTTTTTTCACAAGATAACGAACATACGGAGCTGACGGTGCTTCTCTTCTTCCAAAATCCGTACGCAATTTTCGCACACATTCTGCAACATTACCATAATTTTCAAAGTAATGTCGCAATATTTCCCAGCGTTGTTCAAGCGTATGCACAACCATGTTCGTTCAGCGGAAGGATAAAACTAATTATCTGTCAAATCAGACATGAGCTAAGTGTTACCATTCACGAAATAAGCACTAGTTGAAAAAAAAAACGTTAGATGGCGGACCCTTTACAATAAGCAAAATTAATGAGGATTTAAAAACACAGCCTGTCACTAAAATACTATCCATCTGCAAACAGATATTGGATACTTCTAGATTTCTCCCGGATAATCTAGAGCAAGCAGTATGTAGTATGTAGTAACCGCCAAAAATTTGGGTCTTATTATTAACCAAAACCTCACTTGGACCGATCAGTTAGCAACCACAGTTGGAAAAGTATATAATTGTATCGGATAATGTTGACTACAATACGAAAAGAAAATTAAAAAGTATTTCGACCACATATCTGTTTATTCCAAATAAATAACTGGCTTAAGTTTTGAAAAATTAATTACATTCCCATCGATTATTGTTCTTTACGGAAGCATGCAAACGCATCAATCTGACTATCTGTACAGTAGACTTAGTTTTCAAAGTTCTCAAAAAAAGAATGTCTTAATACAACCAAGATTCAGCTGTTTACTTTCCGAGCCTACATTTTTCGTTCATGCTGCCGCCAGTGGAATTCATTAACCATAGAACTTACGAGAATCATAAGCTCAAACAAATTCACAACCACTCTTTTCATATGCGAGTACGTTACCGGAAATACCCAACACTGAATATATTGCCAAAACTTTTTAAATGTTAAAACATAAATATGTATAAGGAATTACCTCAAAATCTAAAACTAAATTAAATCCAATTAGTTAACACTAAATGTATGTTCATTAAGCAAACTATTTTTTTTTATATCAAATGTATCTCAAACTAATCCCAAATTATAAGATTGTTGTCTTAATGTGAAATGTTGAAATAAAAACTACAATCACTGTTGTGTGGTCGATCATTACTATGACTTGCCTTTTAATCTGTTACACAATTCGCGCTGTGTGCTGTCATTTTAAGTTTACTATAACTCCTTAAGCCTGCGTTAATTTATAAACAAGAAAAAATAGACAACATCGTGATTTAATTATCCCTTTTTATGAAAAAATATCTCCATTTAATCTTAGAGGCTTAGAGGTAGTTCATAGAGTCTGATTCCCGGGGCTTAATCTCTCTTGTTTGTCAACTAGATTTATGGATCACATTAATGAGATTAGGGATGAAATAACCATGCGCCCCTATTTGTGTGTGAATTTGAAACGTGATAGTCCAGTTTTCCTTATTGTTATTCAGGTGAAGTGTAAATTATTTTATGTTTTGTGTATACATAACATATGTTAGGTAGTATAAGTATGCCAAAGAGAGCAACTCTGAGAATGTATGACGGCAGCAAAAATAGTTCAAACAAAATATACATCCCAGTTTGCATTAATTCCCAACAAGCTGAATTTTTATATAGATCTTAAATACGTCATTACAAATGCTATGTCAAAAGTCCCCATCGATCCCGCTTGTGCGTTGTTTTTTATCCGAGGATAAAGGTCACAAATTTTCGTTTTTTGCGTATATCTCTGAAACGGTGAGAGCCACTGGTAAAATGGGTGAGAGAAAAGGTTTGTAGATCGTGAAATTCTCTACAAATTCTCTACCTTTTTCCCTACGAAGCACAGCTCTCGAGTTATCGCGATTATAAACCTGGAGAATACGAATATGCACTCATATGTGGCCAGTATGCATCATAGGGTCATCCATTTGAAGAATGGAATATTCGCTTATTGGGAATTAATGCAAACTCAGTACTTTTTTTTGTCTATTTAGTCTGAGTTAATAAACATTAAAATAATTATTGCAAATATATGTATTTCACATTTCGATTGTTGCTGCAAATCTTGAAGAAACATTTTCTTAAATATAATAATTCAATTTGGACACATTTATATGTTATACTATTGTGAATACAAAACTTAAGTTTTTTGAATTCTCTGATGTAGAATAGTAGTAGTAGTGGTAGTAGTAGTAGAAAAAACTTTATTTCAGTGAATATTATAAATAAAGCACTACAAAGTAGTGTTCAATGACCTGGTCTAAAAACCGTCGCATCGGTCAGGTTGACACGAAGAAAATTTTCAAATAACTTTATTTTTCTGTCATTACAATGATTTAAAACTGAAGTATTTCTTAAATTCTTACAAACTAAACTGCTGTTATCTAATATCTTTATTTCTAAAAGTTTATTCTTTCTTAGCTTACAACTACTTTATGTAATACAATTATTTAAGTGTTCTAGGAAGTAACATATTGTAGTTTATTGCTATTGTATTTATACTTTGTTTTATTGAATTCTATTACATATTGATCATCTATCATAACTTCCATCATATGTTTACTTGGAATGGCTGTAATAAAGTTATAATTTAAAAGTTTATATGAAAACAGTACCTTTATGCCAATATAGTGGGTGGCCGTGGTGTAGTGGTAGTAGCAAACGCTTCTCACTCGGAGGGTCCAGGTTCGAATCCTGCCCATGGCAAGTCAGTTTTTCATTGTGTAATTGGAACTCAGACAGAAAAATTCTGCGTGTGAAGGCATAACACTGACACGTAGATTTGGCTGTTGTAGAGTTTCAAGCACAGAAAAGAAAAAATACTGCGGATCACTCTGAGTGAAGAAAAACTCTCCGTCCTATTCGGACTCCCACCCCTGGAGAGCAAACATAGAAACCAAACACACCTGAGTTTCAAACCACTACAAAAACAATTTTCCTTTCTCCTCCTTCTATCTTTCGCCCGCGCCCTGGCAACAGTAAAAGGGTATCTAACCCCTTAGGCGCGCGTAAATTATAAAAAAAAAAAAAAATATTCTGTCTTTGTCATATTTCAGTAACCCTACTTTAACATTTTGAAGTTTATAAAAGTCAAGTTCTGTCTCGTTGATTTCTGTTATGGTCAACATGCTAGGGTGTATTATTTCGTGTTTTACCGACGCTATGTTATCTATTATCTGATCTATCTTTTCTCCTAACATTCCAAGTCTCAATAATTGGTCTAATTTAAGTTTCTGTAATACTCGTATACAATTTTTTTTTCATTTGCTGTTAATTCTGTAAATGTTTTAGTTAATTCTTTCCTATCTAGTTCTATTACACTTTTTAAGTAGAATATACTTTCATTAAAGTGCGAATTGATTTCTACCTATTTGCTCGATATGGTCCGAAATTTAATGTCTGTCGTTGTCGTCCATTTTCCCGAATAGCCATTTCTCTGCTGTACCTAAATGTAACATTAATAAGCTCCCGCTTTTTTCTCGACTCTTTATTTGGTTCAATTGTTGTTAATTTGGCATAAAGGGTTCGTAATTAATTTCTTATTATTGGGTCACTAACAATTTTTAGTTTTTGTGTGTTTTGCTTGATCAGCTTAATTGTTTGTCTTATTTCGGTAGTATTGATGATGTGTAAAATGGTCTTCGTATCTAGCACTATTTCAATCTGTCCCATACTAATTTCTACGTATCCGTTTTCATTATTGTCAGTATGAGCAACGCTAAGGTCGTCATCCTTAAGCTGCTTATTCTCCTTGATATATCCTTAGTTTACCGATGGTCGGAAATGTTGTCGCAGAAACTGCTTGGCCTCGTTCCAGTTTTTTGGTGTGTTGTTAAGAAGTAGCTCTTTCGCTGGTGCGCAAATTTTGGTATTTTGAATAGCCTGCCATAACTCCCTTTTCGTACTTTCGTCGACGCTGTCCAGGTTGGACTCCCGTAATAAACTGCGTTAGTTGTTCTGATTCACCGCTGAATTCTCTGATGTAAGCGATTTCCTTCATTATCGTCACGGCTCTGCTCTGGACCGGATTTCTGTTAGCCAATGCTTCTGTAGCTGCTGTTAGTCTTTCTGCTAAAACTGCATCCATCTCTTCTTGTTCAATTTGTCCTTTGAAGAACTTAGAAATATTGCCTTTTCGACGAATTTTGGACGGTTTTTTTTCTGAGTTAGTGACTAAATGTTCTAGCTGATTTTAGCTAGTTTGGTAACGAGTTATTTAGTGTTCTAGCTGATTTTAAGCTATATTTTTTTTTTCCGAGTGCCGAGTTAATGTGAAGTTTTAATTTATTTTTAGATGCACTTCCACTATTTTTGAAAGTTTTTTTTTTGGGTTTGATGTAGAGCTTTTCTAATTTTAAGATACACTTCTACATTTCTACACTTATTTAGACTTTTCCAAAACTTATTTTTTTCGTGCGTATTTGGATACTTATGGATTCAAACAATTTATTTGAATCCTACAGACTGCGCCATTTATACTACCCGTAAGGGCGTTTGCTTAAAAAAATATCTTTATTTATTTCAAACCGATTAGCTCTTACAAAATTTTCTTACTAACTAAACTGGTGACCATTCGTCATTCCCTTATATCAATTCTCAAACTGCTATCTTAGCTATCTTCCATGCAGCGCGTGTGAACCTTTGTGACATTAGAGGCTTTCTTTGCAAGATTGTTGCTGATGTTAGATTGCCGTGATCGCGGAACAAAAAATTGATGATGTATCAGATTTTATGGGGTACATAACCTGTACAATTTCATACCGAACACGGGTACTGCTTTCCCGATTATAGCAGGTTGTTCTCATTAAGTCCGGTGTCAACGACAGCAGAGACAATCGTTTGATTCACTAGAAGGTTGAGTGAATGAGGTTAAGAGCTTTAGCTTTGGATGAATTGATCTTAAGTCCTACTGCGATTTCAAGTTATGAAACATCATGTGAAAGTCTATTGCCATATGCGAAAGCAGGAAGATCTCGTCAGTGTATTTCAGATGTTTTAAGTAAAATGTCATTGTTGTAGGGAACCTCAGACAATCTTGTTCTTATAACACCGCTGCTAAGCTAAAAAATTAGCGGCAATAAATAGCATATTTTTTGTAATTTGCGTCTAATAGTAGTGCTATTTACTATGGTGTGAAACATGTAATCGTAAAACGCGTGAATGAATTTGTAAGGGACAAATAAAAAGTAGAATAACTCGACAAATTTCTCTATAATGATTCAAAATGTAAATTCGAAGTAGATGCAGCAAGATCGAAAGTGACAGCCTGCTTGTTTAACACCGTGAGTTGAACACAGATATTCCTTAATGCAATGTGATAATTGTTGGTTCATTCCATTCCTCCTCCGCCGCCTTTTCTGATGTTCTAGCTATGATGTATCTCTTGAAGAACATCAACCGGTACATATTTCGCCAATGCAGACAGTCTTTTTCTTTTAGATAGCCTTAATCGCGATTAAAACCCTTATATTGCAGGCCCTTAACAATACATACTTGTCTAAGAATCTTTTGCTTCCAAGCGCTCATTCATATTCGAGGCCGTTGCTTTGCTGCACAGGTAACACTATCGAGGTATTCTATCTGCTGTCCTTCCATCTGAACTAATCCTCATCTGGGATCAGTCTAGACATTAACAGGGATGTTGCTTCAGCACAATCCTCGGCAAAAGCATAAACTGTATGCTCCATTTCGGTCTTATTTCTGTATGTGTTACATTGCAGTGCACTTCCTTCCTTTTCACATGATACTGTTGAGGCCGCTTCAATTTGAATACGCTCTATTATTCGTCTCTAGCTGTCTTCTTCTGTGAAATCGGCAGAGGCATATATTTGAACATCCCACTGATTGCAGAAATGTTTGTCACAAATATCACAGTTATCGACCGCAGTTGTGCGCCACAAATCCGCCGATATTGTACTTGGGTGTAATAAACAAGCTAACTCACTAATAGTACTGTGATATCCGTTTAAATGTAAACAACACCATCTATATTGGGGAATGGAAAATGGAAAGCTTTAGCGAATATTCTAGTAAAATAGAAAGATGTATGGAACGCTGGATAGTACACAACTTTCTCGAAGGATGTATGGGGAGTAAAAATATCAGCGTACCACAAAAAGTACAAGTCAGTTCTAAAGTGGAATTTGAAATGTGACCTACGAGTAGTGATAACGTGGCTTCAGTAAAAGATAAAGAAAGGTAAAAGTGGTCGAGAAAAGCGTTTGAGTTGTAAATTGTAATTGTATTGAATATTAAATAAAACGATTGTATTAAGTGGAATATACATACGAGTAAGTTCTAAAATTTGTACCCACATAAACATTTTACAATATGATTGAATCTTGCTGCCAGTATTCATCCACTGTACAGTTTTCGCAATATGAAGTTGTTTGCGATACTTATGTACTCATATCTCTTGCCTTTGTAATAAAGAGTTTACCAACTTTGAATTTAATTTGTGAACGCACTCTTTCACTAATCATCAAACTGTCACTGTCAATTTATTCAGTAAACTCAACATTTTCATCAAGGTAAAGTACATGAACGAGCAACGTCTGCAAATTATAAAAATTTTCTATCGAAATTCGGAGTCGGTGACTGCAACTTTAAGAGGGTTAAATCCAATTTTCGGTCGTAATTCTCGCCCTAGTAGACAGGCAATAACATGCTTAGTGCAAAAATTTGAGTCTGCATATTCGTTGTGTGATGTTGCCGTGTCAGTGAGACAACGGGTTGGTCGAAGTGTCGAAAATATCGCTGCCGTACAGGCGTCCGTAGCAAACGATCCTAATCAGTCAATTCCACGGCGTTCTCAAGAATTGCGCATCGCTCAGACCACATTATTGCGTATTTTGCGTAAGCATCTTGGTTTACACCCATACAAGATCAAGCTGACTCAAGAATTGAAGCCGATGAACCATTTGAAGCGACGTACGTTCTCCGATTGGGTTCTGGAAAAGATGCGCCAAGATGATGAATTTCATCGCAAAATCATCTTCAGTGACGAATCTCATTTTTGGCTCAATGGGTTCGTCAATAAGCAAAATATGCGTTATTGATCGGGTAAAATTCTACATGTGCTTCATGAATCACCACTTCATTCACAAAAAATAACTGTTTGGTGAGGTTTGCATGCCGGCGGCGTTATTGGGCCATAGTTTTTCGTCGACGATAACGATCGTCACGTTACTGTGAATGGTCAGCGTTATCGCGCCATGATCACCGATTGTTATTGGCCCGAATTGGAAGATATGGACTTGGACGACATGTGGTTTCAGCAGGATGATGCCACAAGGTACACAGCACACGCTACAATCGATTTATTGAAGAGTAAGTATGGTGAGCGTGTTATCTCAAGAAATGGGGCAGTCGATTGGCCGACTCGTTCGTGCAATTTAACGCCGCTTGAGTATTTTCTGTGGGGCTGCGTTAAGTCATTGGTTTATGCCAATACGCCGACGACGTTGTAAGAGGTCAGGGCCAACATTGAACGCGAAATAGCGGCCGTTTCGGCCGAAATGTGTGGCCGCGTCGTTGAAAATTGGGTCCAACGAATCGACCGCTGCAAACGTGCCCGAGGTGGCCATATGAACGAAGTCGAGTTCCATTCATAAATGTTTTGATAGTACTTCAAGCCCATAATAAAGTTTTTGAAAAACCTCAAATGGTTTGTGTTTTATTTAAAAAAAAAGTTCTCAAGTCCTTATTGGAAAACCATATATAATAAATTTTCAGAAAGTGGTGCGAGGATTTGTGAGGCAAAGTTTACTAGCAGAGTGCTTTTTCGTTGGTGGATATTGACTGTTGGGTGTTACTCCTACGAGGGTTGATACTCGCCGCTTCCATTCGTTTATGACTGATTTTTTATATTAAGAAGAGTTTATTAGATCTGCTTCCTGCAGTTATTCGCAAGGTATTAAGTTATCTTTACATACATGTAAATGCATTTCCTCTCCTCTTAGTAAGCTTATCATATTCATAATATTTATAAAATAAAAGCACTGTGCACTGCCACAAATTTCTCTTTTAATCATTCTTAACGTTTTAAAGTCTCCTCAATGCACGTACAATTTTCCAACTAAATGGGGTTGAATGAGATTGTTTAGAAATATGAAAGAAACTCTTTTATACTCCCTAATCCATAAGACCCCGGTGAAAATAAATTTAAAAGAACGTTCGTGCGGTCGCAACCCTAATGTAAGTTGCACGCTATCCACTTACGAGTACATAGAACAACAAGAAAAGAATTTCTTAATTGTTGCAAATTTATGACGGTTACCTCCCGCTAGTTCTAGTTTTAACGGCTTTGTTATCCAAAGTCCTGCACTTGTTCTGCTAAAGGCCACACACATGAACATACTTGTGCATTTAAGGAACCACAACGTAGTACGAGTAGGTACATTAACCCTTTACGGATAGTCTCCCAGAATTAATTACATTCGGCTGTCACACTACTACTTGTTGTGGCTTGGAGGCACTTACATGGACTATGAGTTATAAGGAAAAGGAGCAGCAGAAACTAGCACTGAAACGTGTTCGTGCACTCCGGTATTATGGTAATTAGAAGGCTTATTCATATTTACGAGGTTTGAAACTCTGCTTCTCATCCTAAACTGACTTTTGTGCCGATATTGCAGTGCTGTGTTGGCCTTCTTTTTTTTTTAAAGTACAAACTGACAGCTACTTAATTCTACAATATTTCCATTGAAAAGTGTTGGGAGCGCCAGGACTTCCTCAATGGAAAAGGAAGAGGGTTTTCCAAACACCAATTATAATTCATAACTTGGAAAGACTCAAATCTCTATCTCTGAATTTAATAAGAAAGATTGATTTTGCCAGTTCCACCTTGCTCCAGTCATTACTTGTGCAATTTTCCCCACTATTCCGGATAGTCAGCGAAATCCGAAGAAGGTTTTCCGGGGAAGTTAAAATGATTTGAAAGATAAACTGTAGAGAGAGTGGAAGAAAAGATGTAACAAAAAAATAAAATCACCTACCCTGACAAGGGTGTTGCTGCCAGGCGTAAGAATTTATGTGAATGTTACTCACTTGCTATACTCTATGCGAGTAATATGCTACATTACGGTGCACAACACCTCGAAAACACCTCGAACACATATTTCTGAAACAATAATGAAGAAGGATCAACAGCCACATTTTTCCGGAACGACCACGATGGGTGGCTGGGGTTGTTTGTAGTTGTTCAGAACATGTTTGATTTTAAAAACGTACATAGGGAAAGTTGCTGATTTAAATGTAAAGTAAATGTTCATGCTTGCACAGTTGTGAATAATTCCCTTGCTTCTGCGAGGGTATGCAAACACATACTACGAGTATTTTTGAAAATCCTCTTTTTCAAGAGTTCACACTTTAATGCGCAACAAATTCATGTAATGTAATTTAGTAGTTTTCCACAAAATGAATTATATTCTACAGAATAAAATATATATTAGGTTGCCGTTTTTTCGCAGACACAGCTAACGTAGGGTAATTTAATAATCACAAAAATTAATAAATAAAGACTGACTATATCCAAGTCTTGGTAAGCCAGGGTACCCTTTGGAGACGGACTTAATAGTGGTCGAAATTTTGGTAGTCGGGTGACTGTGGCAAACCCAAAACATTAGCTTGACTGCGGTGCAGATATTTACTCCTATTTATATGCTTGACATCAGTCATAGAAAAATAATCGTTATTAGGCGATCGACATCGTCGTGCTGATGATACCCACTGTTATGACTAAACATTAATAGTGCCTATGGTAGCTCAATGGTAGTCAGTAACCTTAATACGCGTAGAATGCTTGCAGCTAAAAAATTAGTGGGAGCCCTAAACTGCTGTGATCCAAGCAAAGGGTCTGCTTTCAAGAATGTGAATTTTACATTGAAGTCTTGAGTTTTCGATATGTGAACACGAACTTCATGGTAATTAATATCAAGACTAATTTACAGTCAGCCTAATACGAGCGTATGCTTCAACAGAGGGAAAGATGACCAAACCAGAGATTGCTCCTAGGAACTCCTGGACAGAACCTCCGAACGGACGCCAAAAACAATCGACACGGAAGAAACAAACTTTAAGCCAAATGTCAAATGTGCCTGATGACCTATTTGCGATGCATCATCGGGAACATTTCCCATCACACGAGGATGATCGCTTGACAATCAAGGATACTGTAGTAACCAGTCGTATTAATTGCGATGAAAATCGGGCGAATTGTATATGAAGAAGATCAAACCAAATCGCAACATATGCGTGCTCACTCTCGAACAGTGTGAGCAACCTAAATGGTATAAACAAATATGTAGTAGTTATAATAAAATCAAGTTTATATAAAGCCAACACCAAAGCAAACATTTTAACGGTCAAGGTCAATGACCATATCTTTTACAGCTGAGTTGGCGATGTCCTTATCACATAATGGCCACCCGCAATCTAATCTCTTCATGCTAACAATACCAGCATTGTTATCGTGAAGGATGATCAAAACTCTATCGGGGAGATGTTTGGCGGTAGCTATACGGTTGGCATAAGATACACAATCACTGTCTGTCGACAAACTATTTCTTTTGAGATATAAGGCATTTCATCTTGAGTTACAGGACTTGACCATGACCAAGTAACGATTTATGAATTGACTGTAAGATTTTATCGTGTTCATAGCGTTCGAACTCTTTCAAAATCGAATAATGGCTCTTCCGACCGGAAAAAATCCGAACTTTTCGAAAGTGGTAGACGGGAGGGAGCATCTGCGTGATCCATTTGAGTACTACGAGTGACGGTATGAAATTTTATACTTATACATAGAAAGTAAAATTTAAGACCTTTATAGGCGAGCAGCAGCTACTGACTCTGTGCCTTTTTTGAGATTGAAACTCTTGAAAATAAATATAGTTATGGAATTATTTTAGTGCAAAAATAATCGCAAGAGATTCTCTGTGCAATTAGGAATAATTACGGTCTGCTGAACTTAAGTTTTACGCGAAAAGCACGGCTTTTTCAACACCTTATAATTGGTTTACGCGGATTATACAATACAACGCTAGAATACCTCGCTTAAATGCTTGCAAACACGGTTTAGACCAAATAAAAACTGAATTTTTCCGAAACAGACTATACAACGGTGACAGAGCTGTTGCTAAATTTGGCAAAAATCTACCATAATAATTAAGCCAGCTGAGATACGATTGCAAATCTTGTAGGAGTCGGAGCTTCCACAATGGGCCTCACTTTTTCTTCATTTGAGCAAATTCCTTATTGTGAAATTGAATGACAGAGGTACTTCACGCAATTTTGTAAGCACTTTGACTTTCCTACGTTAATTCTTACATCAAACTCACATCTTTCTGATCAACGACATTTATGATGATATTGGCTAAATAGCAAAAGACATATTTTAAACATTTTAAAATCCTATCCATCGCCGACTGAAAAATGGCCGGATGCGAACTAACTCCAAGAATTGATCCTTCCGAAATCGGCCACTACTGATATGTTCCCGTCAGGTCTAATAGACAAAAAATCTTACAATCATCAAGCGGAGCGAAAATGTCTTATATATTGGGAAAATTGTATAAACATTTGTCTATGGTAACCCGGCAATCGACACAAATCCGTATGTTGCCATTTGTTTTAGGAACTATAACAGTAGGGTGTGCCCAAATACTTTGCGCTACCGACACTAAAATTCTTCATCCACCAACTTGTTCCGTTCCTTTTCTACTATTTCGGTGTTTATTTATTTTTAAGTATTGGGTTGGCAACTAAGTAATTGCCGATTTCACACATACGAGTAGATGTCTTTGACCATATTTTTTAACCGCTTCTTTCAATGACAATTTTTTTTCCTTTTGACATTTGTTAGCTGTCAGTCTTATTTTCCTCAGAAGCAAATTGCGCGTATCTTTGTGAAGAGAGAGAAGAGACTTTATGGAGTGCAAAAAAAATAATTTTCGTCATATTTTACTTTTTTTTATTCCTGTAAAGGAAAAAATGCAGCGCAAGCTCCTAAAAGGTTACGTGATGTGTATGGTGAAGAAGCCTTAAAAGAAAGACAGTGCCGAAATTGTTTTGACAAATTTCGCTACGAAGATTTTTCCCTGAAAGATAAACAACAAGCAGGTCGACTATATAACTAATGATTTTCAAAATAAAGCGATAGTCGAGTCGGATCGTCATTTAACTGTATGAGAGATAGCAAAAAAAAAAAAACCTTAAAAAGCTTGATATTTGAGTTCCACGTGATTTGAAAGAAATTCATTTAATGAAGCGCATCAACATTTGCGAACACTTTTTTGAAACGAATCATCACTAGCGATGAAAAATGGATTGTTTAAAGTAACTTGGGACTGGAAAGGTGTGGTGTATTTTGAGCTACTTCCGAGGAATCAAACGGTCAATTCGGATGTGTACTATCAACAACTGGACAGATTAAATACAACGATCAACGAAAAACGGCCAGAATTGGTCCATCGGAAAGGTGTCATTTTTCACCACATACATGTTTGGTTAGTCGCCAAAAATTATTGGAGATTGGTTAGGAACTGATGTTATATCCACTATATAGCCCCGACCTTGCTGTATCAGATTACCATTTATTGCGATCTTTGCAAAATTTTTTCGATAGTAAAACTTTCAATGATAATGACGCTGTGACTTGGTTCAGTTTTTTGCCAGTTTTCAGAAAGATGGCAAAAGGTCATCAAACAACATGGAAAATATACCATTGATTAAAGTTTATTCGTTGTACAATATTTAAAAAAATACATTTTATTTATATGAAAAAATTGGCAGTCACGGTACTTAGTTGTCAATCTGATACGATATTCGCTTCATACCCGACAATAGGTGTATTTAATTTATTACTTGTTAAACCCGAAAAAGATAGCTCCATCTCGTTGACTAAACTTTTGCTACGACTTACGAGTAATTAACTGGATTATCACTACAAACTTTTCTCCAAATTGGATACAAACCATCAATCCCAGAAAAAACCATAATGCACCCTGATGGTTCATCGCCCTCGACTAATATCACCTGTAAATGATGTTCTCTAACCACAAACGCGACCAGAACCTCCACCGAACCGATTTCTGTTATCTGACTACCTGTCACTATACAAAGTTGCTGTTGAGAATTGTGTAACTTTAAGTTAGCAATTTGTTTTCTGTACTCCCCGTTATCGATTCTGTACCTACCGTATCCACCTTCAATTCTTCGTTGACTCCATTGATTTTAACCGTGGTAAACACTGACATCATCTGCTGCTCTCTTTGGATACTGGGTATGATTTTCATGGATTTGTTGTATCTGAAGACGGCTGACGTATGGCCCATTTTTCCGCATGAGAAACATTCTTACTTCTTGGCTGTACAAATCATTTCTTGATGATCTCAACTACATCTGTTGAACCGCTTTTTATTTCTGTCTTGATTTAGAACACTATGAGGTAACTTTTTTCATTCAGGGTTATGCATGTGTAGATTTTTTTTACTCGACTGCTGCTTCGACTCGCGGCCCTGCTTTTGAGTATAACTGCTGATGACATTTAATGAGATAGCATGAAACGCATATGGTTGAATATTTTTAGAAACCTTTTCGGATTTCGTAAACCGATTATAAATCGATCGATTAAAACATAATGCAGAATACTCATCTTGCATTTTTCCATTCCATTTTGCATTTGTGGTCGTTTTTTCTTCTCGTTCTTTGTCCAAGAAATTTCAAAATAACATAAATGTACGTATGACTTCAGACTGACTATGTATTCGCTGATTGGTTCGCCTTCTTCTTGGCATGACTTATAAAATTTATACCTCTCTGCTATTTTATTTTCTACCAAAGCAAAATGTGCTCGGAGAAGTTTGATAATAAAAAATAAATAGGAAAGAGCGGAAACCAAGAACTTGATGCAGAAAGCGGTATAAAAAACGAAGTAAATGCTGTCATTCAAAGTAGCTGAAAGAGCTGGAAGAAACATCATCTAATGACTTACTTAGTTGCGTAAGAATAAATAGAAAAAGTTTCATGGAATTACTACAAAAAAAACCCCAATTATGATATTATGAAAGAAACAATATAATCTATTTCTCTCTGGCTATCTACAACATTGAGTTTCCTTGCAAGCGGGGAAACACTTGAGGACCTACAAATTTTGTCAGCAGTCACACCGAAAACAATAGGAAGTATTTTAGAAACCTGCGAAGCAATTATATCAGTATTAAAGGAATTAAATAAATAATAAGTTTATTGCATATTATATTTGAATTCAGTACATGGCAGCCATATATTTTTGTTTACATTATTACTTCGAAAATGGTTTGGATGCGGAAGTTACCAGCAATATCCAAATAAAGTATGCCGATTGGAGTTCCAGGAATACTATCCCGACAACATTCATCCTAAGCCAGCGCACAACTATAGGAACAATTCAAAAGTTGTAAGAACTAAATTCTGTCACTTCTAAAAATTCGTTTTCCTTGTCTGGGATTGAACATCTACCCTCATCAAATAATTCTAATAAATAAAAAAACTAGGGCGAAGACCAGCATCTCATATATCTCGGGACTAATCGCAGTGATGAGTAATGGTGTTTGGAAAATGGCTTATTATGTATATACGTTGAACCTCGCCACCGATTTGACAAAAATAACAGAAAATTGCACTTTCCTCTGACAGACTTTGCAACTTTATTAAAGGTTTATGTTTTAAAACACGCGGACTTATCTAGAGTTCCTCGTCGCCAACTATTCTATATTTTAATAAAACACTTTTATCAACTTTTAATTATTTAGTAATAACTAAATCTTAGTACCTAAGGAAAGCACAAGTTTATTGGTCTGAGGTTAGAGCAAAAAGAGTGTACGGAACGCCTATGCCAAGTAAGTGGCTTCCCTAACTCCATCGGTAGGCAACTAGACTACAACTCGTCCTACAACTTCCATATAGCTAATTTTCGCAAAATCAATATACAATAAGTCTTAGCAAATCTTCTTTTGATTTTACCAACCTATCCTTATCTGATGCTGTCTCCATTTTTTATAGTGAAATATTTAATTCCATTTCTCTTTACGTCCCCTTTTCACGGCATAAAATATCATCTCGTATAATACTTCCCCTTCCTGGTATAACGGAAGACTTCGCTCTTTACGATTTTTTTTTTTTTTAAAGAACTTAACACTCAAGAGGGTATGACTACTCTTAAAGATATTTGGGCTCAGTGGTTATTTCGCTCCACGGGTGGCATCCAACATTTAATGGGGAGACTAAATTATTAGTGTAAATTGACTTGATGTTGTATTTAGGCAACCATTCACCTCACGAGATTTCAGTTGCCTGAAAAAAATGTCTTTCGGTCACGGCTGGTATGAACCCCGAACCGTCCGAATGGGAAGTCAATATACTACCACTTGAGCCGCGGCCACCACATGTTCGAAAAAAATAATTGAACTTCGGTCCAGGCTATCTAAAATGGTAGAAGAAACAAATTATGGACAGTTTTTCTTCGCACCAATTCTTATGATGTCTACTTTAACTATGTGGGAACCTACCTCTAATTCACCTGCCTCTATCTTCTCTTTTTGGATACAGCGCAGACCAACCTTATCAACGATCCTAAGATACTTTATCAATTCGTCAACTACAAAAGAAAATTATACGGCTATCCCGCTCTCTCTCGTTCAATAATATATCACCGACCGACCCAGGTACCCGACCTAATATAGTTCAAGTACCTTCCCAATTTCCCCATTGGCCCCTCTCTCTCTCTTAATCTCTTGATTTAACCCTCAAAAATCTCAATGATGAATATTTACCCGGACCAGATGAACTCCCAGCAATATTTTTCAAAAAAGTATATTTCATCTGTCCCTCACACAAGGGGAAGTCCCCAAAGTTTGGAAGATCTCTTTCATAACCCCGTTTCACAAAAAGGGAACTAGCGTCCCATTGATAAGCCTTCTCACATACCTAAAATGTTGGAAAGTTTTTTATATATATGAAGTTCTAAGCGTTCAGTGCAAGCCACTTATATCACTCAGTCAGTATGGATTTCTAAAAGGTAGATCAAATACTACAAACTTAGTTGAATTCGTATCCTTTGCGCTTTCAGTCCTAGAAAATTGCAAAAAATCTATGTTATTGCTACAGATTTCGCTAAGGCCTTTGACAAAATATCACATCAACTTTTCAAATTGTCTTCCCTCGGTTTTGACCGCATATTTTTAAAATGGATATCTTCTTATCTCGCGAACCGTTATTATAGCGTTCGTTTTAGGTCAGCCTTCTCAACCCCGTTTTTAGCAATTTCTCGTGTCCTACAAGGCAAACATCTACGTCCCCTCTTTTTTATTTTAACTATACACGATCTTGAGAGGATTATTAAACAATGCTCCCTATCCATTTACGCCGACGACACTAAGTTCTCCAAAATTATTTCTTCACCCCAAGACTATATTCTCCTTTAAGAAGATCTCGATAGATTTCCACTTGGTGTCTAAAAAATTGCTTAGAGCTTAATGTCTGCAAATGTCGCGTACGTCCAATCAATCTCCTCCCCGACTTTATTTTCTGCATGGCCCCAACCTGTACTTCAGGTTCAATTCCTTCGCGACCTTGGCATTTTATACGATAGAGAGTTAAACTTCCGATTGTATATTGATGAGATAATCCTTAAAGCCAACACATCACTTGGTTTTATCAGACGATGGTCTTTAAGAATTTTGCAACGCGTATGTGACAAGATCACTCTATATTACCCTTGTCCGGCCCCTTCTCGAATATGACAGCGATGGCTGGTCTTCCTTTCGGCGATCCCATATATCCTGAATTGAGAATATTCAACGTCGTTTCCTTCGATTTGCCCTTCGAGGACTGGACTAACCCTTTATCTTACCTCCCTATCGTGACCGATTCAAACTTCTTAACCTGAATACCCTCGAAAAACCCAGAAACGCAGATGTCATTCTCTTTATTCATCAACTGTTTTCTGGGTCTGTGGATTGCGCTTCCCTTTACAATTCTATTGCCTTTAACGCCAACTCTCGTAATTTACGCTGTCCTCGTCTCTTCTATATTCCAACCCACCGCACTTCTTATGGTTCTAACGAACCCGCATGCTCCGAAAGGTCAACTGAAACCTCTCCCTTTTCGATTTTAACCTGAGCACTTCTCATCTTAAACTTGATCTCCTCCACCATTCACTTACTTAAGGGTTACTGTTGTTAGTTTTTAAGTTAGTTTAAGCTTGTATTAAGCGAAATAAATGGAGGCGGCAGTCCCACCAAATTAAATTAACACAACGTCGTTAACATAAAAATGAAGGAAATGTTTGGACATTACGTAATCTAAAGATTACGATGCAATGTTTTAAAGATATCGAAATATATGAGAGGCACAAGCTTAACAGCGGAAAATTACAAAGCCTACTATATGTATTGCAATGAACTCCTGAACCCGCCCCTACTGTCATCAACTATTTAGTATGCAGAACCATGGAAATACGACGCGCATCTAGGTGCAGAATTTACGTTAGAAAAGTTCTTACGAAGGTGGAATTAAATAAAGCGCCTAGTCGAGACCCGATCCCTTAGAAGAATTCCCAATCCAACAATCAAAATCGCACTCCAATATGTTATAGAAGAGAACAGTCGAAAATAGCTTCTCTCAGACGATTATATCTCCTATCTGCAAGAAGAATTATCCAAATGAGGTGTAAAATTACCGTGAATCTCATTTATGGACTGCATTCTAAAAATATTGGCTGGAATGATGCAAAAACTACTAAACGAGAGGGAGAGAAAGCACAAATTTCTTAATGAATTTCAACAATATAATGTTCACTGCTCCGCCGCTGATTATACTATAATTTAGTAACAACCAAGAGAGGAATTAAATAGAAAAGAATTGAGATATGATGTATGAATCGTTGATGATGGTGAATCTATTGGAAGCTGCTATTTAAACGAAAGTATCTACTATATGTATATTAAAAAATCTGCGACCTATTAAAATTTAAACTCTTAAAGATTTACCTGCACCTCTTGATGCTGAGCTCTAGGCAAATAACTAATAGAATAACTAACGTATTTATTTTATTAGTGTATATATAGTACATACATAAAGCAGCGAAGTAAACACTGTTATCGAGATGCGTACAATGTAAACAAGATGTGTAGCAACGATTTCAGTCGTCAAAATGAAATCTCGTCGGATGATTTTCAACAAAAGTCGTCAACTTAATGGCTATGTATGAAAATAATACGGCGTGCATCTTGGGTGGTACCCACTTTTCTGCGGTTTTCCAGACGACAATGGGTGTACAAAAAGTGTGCATCCTTAGCACATTGCTGTTTATTGTATATATAAACGACATAGTAGATGACATTAAAGTAGGAATAGGGAGAAGCAGAAAGAAATTCTCGGCACTGTCTTTTAAGATGATATGGCTCTGCTCGCGGATACTATTGAACTTATACAGCTGATGATATGCCGATTGGAAAACTACTACAAAAATTTAGGATTTGTAACTTAACCCGGAAAAGACGAAAATGATGATTTTCAGAGAAACTGGACGTATCAGGGTGAACACATTGAAGTCGTGCGATAATATAAGTACTTAGGAGTTTTGATAGCGCTTCCAACCTTCACGTGAAAAAGCACTTAATATCAAAACTTTCCAACTGTCAGCTCTTCGGACAAGGCCAATCTGTTTGCTGCACACTTTGCGGCCGGCTCAGCACTTCCTGATTGTGCTTTGTCCCCGCCTACACTTGAGTGCATCGAATCTTCAGTGCGACGAATCCACTTTCGCACTCGTCATCAATCTGAAAGATTGCATTGCTATTTCTAAAGCATTTGACAGAGTTTGGCCTCAGGCTCTTCTGCTGAAAATGCGTGCTTTTGGTATCTAGGAATCTCTCCTTCAATGAATTCAAGTTGTCTTGAATGATTTCAAGTCCGACATTCATAAAATAAATGCTACTGTGCCGCAGGACTACGTTCTGGCTCTGATAAAATGAATTCTTATCTGCTACTTCTTATCCAATATATCCTTTTTCTGAAGACAGAACTCTCTGCTTTTCATATTCATCCCCGGAATTACGTCCCTGTTCTTCGTTTGTAGAACAGATTGTTGTACAGAACTTTCCATTCTCGGTATGTGTGTAAGTGACAACCTATGTTGGAATGACCATATATTCGATGCTGTGAAATGCCTAGGTTTCCTCAAGCGATGTAAGAAATATCTTACCCCATCAAAAACTAAGGTATTCATCTGACCAGAATTGGAGTACAATGCATACATTTGGTCAGGTGCCCATACATCCTCCTTCCAGTTGCTAGATAGGACCCAAAATAATGCAATAAAGCCCATAGGTGACGCCAATATTACAGAGCCAATTAACATCTTCGAGCACCGACGGAATGTCTCCTCTCTCACCTTGTTCTATCGATATTTTCACCATTAGTGCTCCACCGGAATTGCCGAACACCCCTTCAGTCCTTTAACCCAAACTCACTATGAATGCTCATCTATATACCTTTAAGCCCATTTTCGGACGTACTCTAAAATATGTCAGATCATAGATTGTACGATAGATTTGTAAGAGAAGCCCAAGCGTCACAGCACAGAAAATATTATAGCAGACTAAACCTCCATTTGCGAGGAGGGACTTATTTCCTAGCTGGTAAATCCACCAACATTATGACCACAATATTTAAAATAAGAATGGTATTTCTACCAGTTAATTATATTCTGTGCCAATCAGAACTTCCTATACTGTGTAATATATGCTACCGGAAAGAGCAATAGGATGTCTACTACTTCCTAGAAGTAAGTCCCATTCTTCAAGAATTCCGCCAAAATATCTTTGGAGTACGTACACTTAAGTTGCAGCAGGAGGTAAGCATACTCAACGGCGACAAAGGTTGGGTTTTACACTATATTTAAACGGCGAATGCCTTAAGCTAAAGGAACTGCATATTTCAGGAGCATTTTTTAAAATAAACTCCCGATTCTCGAACAATAGGTAGAAATAGTTTTTTATAGAATTTTAAATGACAGAAGTAGGACCGAAAATCTTAAGATATTTTAAATCCTTTTTAACGAACAGAAAGTGCGACATTAAAATTCGAAACATGTTCTCAGCTCTCATGCCGATCGATAGTGGTATCCCCTAAGGATCTCCATTGTCAGTCATATTGTAATCGCTTTTAATAAACTAAGTGACATTATATCCAATTACAAGGATCTTGATCACTGTATCTATGCTGACGATGCATATATATGTACTTTGTAAATATAATGATCGTGATGAAACAAAATCTGTTTGTTCTAGCTTGCTCAACGATATTTATGAATGGTCTTATATTTTTGGCTCCAAACTTTCTTTGGAAAAATGTAAATTAATTCACATTTGCAGAAAGAAAAATTGTACAAGCATAGATTTAACTATCAACAACATCAAAATAGACACAGTATCAAACCTCAATGTTCTAGGCCTTTTAATTAACAACAGGTACATCTGGAAACTTCATTGCATTAGTCTTAAGAAATCATTAGCAACACGGCTCTAAGAAAAGTAATGTTCATGTTAACTCACTTTGCAATATTACAAAGTTGTTAGTTTTAAACAATCTGTATTATGCTTTGGCCATCTATGGTTCTTCTCAAAAATCAACAAAAAATATAATTGCAACATCATACCACCAAGCACCACGGAAAAGCCTAGTTGCCTTCCCAGAAACATCACTCAAAAATATGTTTGCTGAAGCTGGGCTCCTAACACTAGAAGAGCGATACTCTGAAATCATCACGAAACTCAATGACAAGCTCCTTTTTCAAACAGGATCGATAGTAGAGAAGGATATGGATAAGGCCACTACCGATAAACGCAACAGGAGGATGACTTCCGCAGTATACATAATCGTAGATTCTGGGTACAATTTAAATTTATCCTGCAGTAGAACAACGAAATTCACACCAACTCAACCACCATGGTCGTTAAATTGAGATTCAGTAATACTCAACCTACAAGATTTGCGAAAGGACGTGACAAGTAATGCTATTTACAAATCACGCTTCCGGAAGGTCTCAACTGACTTAAAAACTGGAACTTCTTGTATACAGACTAATCAAGAGACGGAATAGAGACAAACACAGCTTACGCAGTTGTAAATCAAGAAGGGTCTATAATCGTACAGGGAATCCTACCAAACATTGCCTCCATCTTCACCACCGAAGCACTAGGCATACTTGAAGCCACAAGGAGAAACTCTTTAACAGCAGGAAAATGGGTAATCTTCCTGTCAGTACTACAAAACATCGTAAGCCCACGTAATGACACAATCATTGTAGCAAAAATTCGTGATCTACTAATTAAATCAAGATCCAAGATAAAGCTTATGTTGACACCAGGTCACGCAGTTATTAAGGGCGATGAATATGCAGACGCTGCTGCAAACTCTGTGCTAAAGGCCCCAGCTCTCACCTATAACACCTTCTCTCGTTTTGACCTAAAGAGATACATCAAGCAGACATGCCACATCCAGCAACTACTTGAATGGGAACATTATAACCACCATTACAAAACTGTCAACTCTATAAAAGTTCAGCCCACATTTCCAACAAACATCCCCAAATCTGACATAAAAATGTTTATCCGACTCGGGCTTGGTCATACTGCATACATCAACACCTGTTCAAAAAGGAAACACAACCAACGTACCACATTTGCTTCAGCAGAGTAACAGTTACTCATCTACTAAGCCCTCGCTTCCTTTCATCACTACTCCAAAACAACCCTAGTCCGAATCAAGACCCATTGGAACTCCTCAAGGTACCCAAAGGAAGAAATATTGAGAAAAATGTTAAAAAGACTTAAAATCTCAGTGTAACTATATATGTATGTTAATTGTTTTTCTTTTTTACGCTGAAGGAGCAGAAAGCTGTTGCCGTTAGCTTGCTCTATTGTTTATATTAGTAACAATTTTCAATTGTATATTGATATTCTAATAAATAAATAAATAAAATAAATTTAACACATTCGGAAGTAATCTATAGAAATCTTGATTTGTCTCAGCATAAACTGCAAATGGCTTATAATGACACATTACGATATACTCGTATCTATGGACTTCGTACACATGATCATGTTTCTCGATTTCGAGGTAACTGCTGGGGTGTAATTTAACACAATACATGAACTCCAGAAATTGCCAATTTCCACAAAACATAATAAAAAACAAATGTCCACCGTATATTTTTTATAAAACTTTTTCGGCACAGACACTGAGACCCATAAATCTTATCCTAGCGAGTATTTATTACCGAAGTTCTTCGCAGTTTCTTCGTTCACGCTATTAAACTCTGGAACTCTCTACCCTAGCATATTAAGTGTATATCAAACACTACACACTTCAAAAATGCAATCTTACAATATTTTTCCAACCTAAACTCAATGGATTATACTGATTGGCTATCCTGGATTATGACCTCTTCCAACCACTCCTTTACCTGGTGATCCACTACTGCCTTCTCTTCTGGTGACAGTCTTCTTGCTTTGCGATACACTGGTACTTCATCCGCACATGATCTGACCGGCTGTCTTGGAGTATATGACCTTATAATGCCTTCAACACGCTACCGATACTTCATTACCTACGCGTAGCTTTTCATTTCGCACTCCGTTACTTCGATCTTGAAGACTTCGTTATCCCCCAAATCATATCCTTTTGTATTTTCACCGGTCTCCACGCCCCTACTTCTCATAACCTTGACTTCTCCACGATTTATCAGAACATCCACGTTTCTCAAAAAGTTCATTACTTATAGGATCTTATCAGGAATCCATCGATCTGGGATTACCTGGAAGCGAATCCACTGTTTGTCTGCTTCGATCTGCATTTCTAACAGACATGAACTTAACATCTTTTGGGGTTGGTTTCTAAACCCTTTCAGTGGGTGGCCGTGACTCAAGTGTTAGTGGACTGGCAGACTGGCTTCCAAATCGGAAGGTTCGGTGTTCGAATCCTAGCCTCGCCCGAAAGACATATTCATTTTTTCAGTTAACGAAAATCTAGTATGATGAGTAGTTGACTAGAAATCAACATCAACCCAACTTCCACTAAGTCTCCCCATTAAATGTTGCATGCCACCCATGGAGCGAAATAACCACTGAGCCCAAACATCTTTCTTTCTCTCAATATACCATTTTCCAAAAAAATTAACACGTGCTTAGGCACTTTAAGTGTAGTCATACCCACTTCAGCGTTAAGTTCTTTAAAAAAAAAACACTGTCCCTGGCTGATCGATGCTCCTTTAATTCCCTTTTGAATGAAACGACTGGTGCAAAAGTGATACGTCACTCCCATTATTGACGTAATGTGGCTTATCTTCAATGCTAAACGTTATGTGACTAACGACGGATTCGATGCGCTTTACTTGACTTATTGCCCGTGATAATGAACTTGCTTCATTTTTAACCGGACAGTTCGTCGATATTACCCCGAGCTGGTTGGACTTAAAACATCGCATACCTTTTCCTTTATCTAGGCAGCCTTGCGCCATGTGTGATATTCAACCACAGCTGTGCCATCGCTTAGTTGCAGATGAAGGTGCAAACGCTTTACAATTGTTTTTGCTCATCTTCACTTTCGGCTTCGGCACCTCACGCTGCATTTTCTTGTATGTCTCCAGCTTAACTTGTAATTCCTCGAATGTAGATGCTTCACAGAGTATAGTTTTATTATCTAACGTGTCCGGGATCCCATTTGCTATAATATACACTCAATTAGTGAAGATTCGTTGACATCTCCTTGATTATGGATCTGGGCCATTATATACAGGTATTGTAATAAACTCTCCGACGGGCCTTTCTTCGTGGACTCCAATTGTTTGCGAACTTCGATACTTGATGTCTTCCTTTCGAACTCCTTGGTTCAGCTTGTTCCAATCCGTAACTACTCCAGTGGTCTCGACTGACAGCCATGCGGCGTCTTTTAGTAACCCAAGCACATACAGATATTTCTGAATGTCGTTCCATTCACTAGCTGCAGCTGTAGCCTCGATCCACTAAGCGCAACCTCTTCCCCCTTCTCCCGTAAACTGCTCAAACGATTCCTCCACATCACGAAAGACGATGTTATTTTTGTTTGACATCCTATCCTCTTGTAGATCCACTCCTTCCTCTTGTCTTCCTTTTCTTCGGTGGCGGTTACAACGTTTTCCACTTTGAAGATTCTCTTTTCGAATGTGTTATAAACTCTGTCTACCAAGTGCCTTTTTAAGCTATACCGATACGACAGGCCTTTTTTCTTGAGAAATGCTTGTAACTGTCGGACTGTAAGTGCTTGTAGCTTATCAATTCACCCAAACGTACCCTTCTTAGCACTATTTTATCTTATTTCTCTTAAATTCCTAATCGTCTCTTAGCTTTCTACTTGTACTTCCCACTTATTTTTCTTAGCTCTACTTTACACGTATCTTTCTTAGCTTCCTTAGCTCAACTTAACACTTTTGCTTGTTGGCCTTTTTATTTTTGCCTCTTTTGATCCTCTCTACAATAACATCAAATCACAATTCGATATATGTATGTTCGCAATAGATCCCGGTTAAGCCCCCAAATGTAGGAACTGTGATTCTGATTTTATCATTGCGAACTTTTATCTTACAAAGATGTTTAAATTAAATTAAGTTTACAAACTAAATTACAAAACGAAGAAGAGCAACTGCGACTGTCCGACCTTCCAGACTGCTGACCGACCCCAAAGAAAGTAGAAAAAGTACTGCCATACACGCTTGAATACCACTGTCGCTTCGCCTCACTCCTCCCACCAGATATCCAGCCGATTTAGCAACCCATACCAGGCCCACGCCTTGGCAATCTATGATACAACTACTCCAGCTATACACGCACCGGCAACCACCAGTATGATCTTCATCCAATTTGCTATTTCGGCGAACCGTTGCCCATGCTGCATGTGTTTTATTCGCTTTTCTATTTGGGTCATCGGTATCCTGTATCAGATACTGCAGCGACTTTCATTCCGCTGGCACACATCAGCTCTCAGTCACCCACTCTGTTGTTGTAATACGAGCTCCTTAGAATTTTGGCTAGACGAGGACAGCGACAGAAGTAGAATTCAATGCTCTTTGATGCGTCTGCAGTCTGGAAAGATTCTTAATGCGTATTCAAATTAATTTATATTCTTATTCGGTTCTACTACATGAAATGTCCGATTTTCGCTCAATCGGAAATAGAGGTTCTTGAGTAAACGTCTGTGCCAGAACGGTAAATTTTCTTCTTTTATGAAATAAAGTGGTACGTGTGCTTGACGTGTGAGAATTTTAAGGCTCGTTACAAGTACTGTTATTTTTTTCTAAGAATTATTTACCATGCTGTCAGCAGTTCAAATTCGAACCTTCTTCCTTTACGAATTTAAAATGGGAGATAATGCGCCATAGGCAATGAAAAGCATTAATGACGCATTTGAGGATTTAGCGGTAAATGAACGCACTATACGTCGTTGATTTTTAAAGTTCCATTCGGGAGATTTCAGCCTAGAAAATTAAATCGTGGGAAGCCGGAAGCGTTAGCTGACGACGATGTTTTAAGAGCAATGGTGGATAAGTGGGTTCCCCATGAACTGAACGAATCCCAAAAACTACGGTACCTGGAAATCCGCGCATTGCTTACATTAAGAAACCAAACTGAAACGTTTTTGCACCGGATGAAAAGTGGATACTGTATGATAATCGCAAAAGATCTGAGCAGTGGTTGGATGCAGATGAAAAACCAAAACACACCCCTAAGCCTGATCTTCACCAAAAAAGGTTATGGTGACAATTTGGCGGACATCGAAAGGACCAATCCACTTTTCATTTCTTCAACCAGGAGAAACGATAAACGCTGTCAAATATTGTGAGGAAATCGACATATTGCATGCCAAATTGGCTGAAAAGCAACCTGCGTGGGTCAATTGGCACGGTCCGAAACTTTTGCAGTGCTAGACCCCATACCTCACAAGTAACGGTGCAAAAACTGTTGCAGTTGGGATTTGAGATTCTTCCGCATCCACCGTACTCCCCTGATATTTTCCCAACGAATTATCATCTTTTCCGCAATCTGGTTCCATTTTGGCGGCAGAAGGTTTTCAGGGGTCATAAAATCGATTGAAGATTTCATTGCCTCAAAGAGTAAGCACTTCTACGAAAAAGGAATATTTGGCCTTGGAAGAATGTTATAGATGCCAACGAATCCTATTTTGATTGAATAATAATTTACGGAAAAATAATATTGGTTTTTAAATTTTTACTATTTTTACAAATGAAAAAACATTTCATTTGGTATGTGGTAACCCATTATATAAACTTTTCTTATAACAGCACCGCTAATTACGGCTCCCACATATATACAATATATCCAAAACAAAATCCTGAAAGAAAACAAAGTGCTGCGAATACTAAATGGCAAATCTGGAGACCAATGGCTAAGCTAATATTGTACACAAATCAGTATAATAAATTGTTTGTACGAAATTGTAAATTCGATTAAGAACAGCACTCTCCAACAGACGACAGACATTTCAATGTTGCAATTCCTTTTTGTTGTTTATTCAATGAAAAATTATTTTTAATATTATTATACGCCATATATGGAACTTCTGCGAAAGTATAGATTCTATTTGTTGCGCCTAAAGCCTCGATTGGTCCATATCGGTGTGACTTCCAGGAAAGCCAGTCACAAACAACATTTTTAATACACTACAGCAGATTTTGGAGAAAACTTGTCAATATCAGATCCACGTACCCAAAAATTTTTATCGGTTTTTAGGTTTAATTTTGGTACCCAGCTAAATTTGTCTAATTATGCTGAATGGTGACGGAAAAATTACGCTGCTCTTTACAGTTCATAGTGCGCTTATTAAATTGTACAAGCTAGAATGGATGTTCCTTGGGCTAGGAAAGCAATTAGTTGCTCGACTTCCACGACTTAAATAACTTTACGCAAGATCCAAACTTATGTTAAATAACTTATGACATAAGATCCAAACTTTTCAAGTCCAGTACTATGGTGCAGACATTTATGAAGAATAAATTAGTTTGTTTGAAAACATATTTTTTTTCAGTAATATTTGGTTACATCCGCAAAGATGGTGAATGAGGGATAAGCAGTTCAGTTCAGTTTATATGCATTTTTATTTATACTACTTAATTTACTCTTACATGCTAGACAAAAAAATGCTTAAAAGTTAGCTTAAATAACATACAAATAATCTTATTCTAACTTACGGGCACTCTAAGTTAAACATAATACTTAAAAATTATGTCTTTCGGCGTTTATGACGGGTTTAATTCTTATTATACATTGACTTAACTATAGCTTAAACTAAGAAAACATTAAAGGACAATAAACATTTAAAGGACAATATTCGTGAAACCATTGGTGAAATACAGCTGCACACAATCGATAATGTGCTTAAAAATTGGACCGATCGTGTAGGCCACTGCATGGCCAGCCGAGGCAGCCATTTGAATGAAATAATTTTCCATTATTAACCAGAAGGATAAAACTAATTATCTGTCAAATCAGGCATGAGCTAAGTGTTACCATTCACGAAATAAGCACTAGTTGAAAAAAAAACGTTAGATGGCGTATATATATAATTTTTTTTTTTATATATTTTTATTTATTTTTTTTTTTTGTTTTTTTTTCTTAAAATCTAACTTAAACCTACCTCAAACTATGTAAGCCGGCCAAGGCTAAAAAAAAAAAAAATTAGGCTGGCCCACCTTGCTTCAAATGAAGCTAACTATCACTGTAGGAGTTCGACGACGAAGCATCCTCCCCTTCAACAAGCCACCAAAAGTGTTGGTGCTGCCGAGCAACATCCCTCATGTCGCGACTCCCTACCGCCCTACTGAACCGGAGACGCTCCGCACTGCCATGTGCGACGTCTCTGTCGTAGTTGAGTCGTCTGTCCGCAGCTGTTCGAGAGACGTGGAAGATTAGCGGCACCGCCAATTTGTCCTGGATCAGACCTTTGCTATCTAAATAGAGGAACGCTTCTGGAGGAATAAAGCCGTCAAAGCGAACTCTCTCGTGATACATATAATTGGGGTAGTAAGCCTCGGAGATAAGGTTGTTCGATGAGGCCATTGCTCTTGCAACGTGCCTTCGAGTCAACTTAATGACGAAATTGTCCACTCTTATTAGGTTCGCCCTATTGTATAAAACCTCATTAGGATAGAATTTTATGTACTCAGACTCTGGTGTTCTGTATAAGCGAAGACAAGTCCTAAGACAAGCCCTCTCAAACACCCGAATCTTTTCCAATAAACTTGCTCTCACGTTGAACCACACGGGACATCCGAATACAAGCATGGGCCTGATAAGGGCCATGTAGCAGATCACCTTCACCCTCGCATCGAGTTGGCTGTTATAAAACAGTCTCTTTGTAAGGGCACCTTTGGCTCTGGCCAGAGCAACATTTATATGTTTGTTAAAATACAGATATTGATCTAGCCAGATCTCAAGATATCTGACTACATTTCGACAAGCAAGTGGCTGTCCGTGTTATCCGACGATAGAAAACTTTCGCCAATTCTTTCTGGTATCCCTAGAGGCCCTAGACAAAGGCGTCCTAAACAAAATGGTTTCCGATTTCTGAAAGTTGATTTTCAACTTCCAGTCATCGCAATATCGTTTAATTTTATCGAAGTCACGTTGCAAAAGTATATTAATGACCTCAATCTTTAGACCTGATCTGTACGCGATTATGTCGTCTGCGTACGCTATGGCATGGTGAAGTGAACCTATCAGATCACTCGTGTAAATGTTGAATAGGATCGGCGAATTTACCGCACCTTGTTCCAGTAGAAGTCACATGGCCAGTTTTCACGATGAACTGTCTATCTGTTAACATATTGTAAAGAATATACAGCAGTGGTTTACTAATGCCCAAACTGCTCAACTTGAAAAATAGTCCCTCTAACCATACGGTATCGAAAGCCTTTTCCGAGTCAATCAGGCAGGCACCAGTGCACTGTTTCTTGGCTTTGCTCCATTGGATATCAGAAACCAGTTTCGACGCAGCATGAATGATATCATGCCCCGCCTTGAAACCGAATTGATTATCCGGAACTATGTGTTTGTCCTCAACCCACTTAGTCAGGACTCTATTGATCACCTTCTCGAAATCTTTACTGATGTTTGGAAGGAGACTGATCGATCGGAGATTCGCCGGATTGGAAGTATTTGTATCCCTTTTGGGGATCGGATGTATCACCGCAGTTTTCCAGTGCGCTGGATAATGTGCATTATTCCTTGCATTATTAAACAGGGTGGTATAAATGTTCACCGCTTCTAGAGGGAGATGTCGAAGCACAATGTTCCGTATTTCATCGGTTCCCGCTGATTTCTTGCTTCTAAGCGAATCGAAGATCGTTTGGAGCTCTTCCTTCGAAATGAACGGGGGTAGTAGCCTATCGTTGGTGATGGCATTATTTGCCATATTTTCGTCACTGAACTGGGTGAAACCCGAGCTCTTGAATCGCCAATTCACAATTCACATTAGCCTTGTACACTTCCTGGAAAGCCGCCCCTATAGCCTCTACCTGCTCCTGCGTATCCTCGATCACAAAGAAGTTGTCATCATCAACAGCCTCATTTGGATCTATGCCCGCTGCTACCAGTATTTGTTCGTTGTTCGTCGTTCGGGCGATTTTAAGACATGGAAGGTCGTTCTGATTATTTCTCCGAAATATTTTATTTATTTGCGGTGTTACTGGTGTTTACAGCCCGAATTTTATTGTTCCAATACAAACTTACAGACGCTCTGTAATTTTCCTTTATTAATGTTTGAAGGTTTTTAATCGACGACTTCAGAGTCATGATCTCCGGGTTATGTCTGTCAGTAAACTGCCTGTACAAGGCTTTTAGTCTACTTTTATGTCGGTGTAGTGCGTCAATAGTTGCGTTGTGGAATAAGTCTTCTTCGTCAGTGTGTTGGTACCGTGGTATCGTTTTGTCCATTGTTCGTTTGATTGTCTCGTCCATTAGTATTAGATACCTGTCAATCTCCTAGTTTGACAGATTTCTGTTGGACGGTGGGTAGAGCGAATTCGAGGAGACTGCTCTAGTCAGTGTTCTGTTGAAGTGTGTCCAACGCACCCTACTATAATTGTAGGAATGCCTTTGAACAAACTCATCCAATTCCGCAATTTCGTTGGGAACCGTTATTTCGGTGCTGAAACCGCAATGGTGACTGTCATATACGAAAGTGCGTAGGCAGTTTGTAGTTTGTTGGTTAGTGCATGTCAGTTGTATTTGTGAGTCGAACAGCAAAAGATCCAAATAGGACCCGTGTCTGGGAAACGACGGACTATCCGTCGCCTTAAGTATTATCGCCTTAGTATTTGGTGTATTATTTCCCCAATCATTATGTTTGGCGTTGAAATCTCCGCCGATAATAAAATAGTTGTCTTCCAATTCCAGCCTCAGAAATCGAAAAAGTGTCTCGAGTTCTGAGATAAATAAGGAGGATTGAGTAGCCTTAGGCGCATAGATAGATACCATGTACAACCGTTTTCCACTACGGAGGGGGATATACACGATGCATGCTTCCAGCACCTGGAACCTACGTACTACACGACGGTATACTCTTTTAAAACGTATACCTTTTCGTACGAAAATTGCAACGCCACCTCCCTGAATGGAGTTGGGTCGGTTTCTCCGTATTATTTTGTATCTTCTGTGCCTCAGTTTGTGTCTCTTGGTAAGCTTAGTTTCGCTAACCAAAAGCACATCGGGGGCTTGGTCTTTAAGCAACTTAAATAGTGCGGCTCGTCGTTCGAGCCTAATCAGTGAATTCACATTCACAGCAAGGACCTTCAGGGTTTGCTCCGCCACGTACGTACCCATTACGGCAAAAGGTGCGTTAGGCCAGGCAGCAGTGCGTATACTTGAACCACCCGCGCGGTCTGTTCAGTTAAATGACGTTGTAGCTGAGCCATCTGCCCCTGGATAGAGAGCAAGATAGCTAGCATGTCAGGTACTGGTTCAGGTGCTCTGGGCGCTGGGGCCTGAGAAGCAACCTTCGCTTGCTGTACCGTATTTCCCCTGCCTGCCGCCATTTGGGCGTAGGTAATATGGGGAGTAACGGCTGGAGTTTGCAAATGCACGGGTGGACGTTTAACTTCCACTTTCTGCTGCCGGGCCAGGTTTATTCTTTTGATGTACTGGAATTTGGGACAACCTCGATAATTTGCGGTGTGTCCCGTGTTCCTACATAAAGCACAAGAGAGTTGGCTTTTTTCAGACGCTCCGTTCTTACCCAGAGCGCATTCCTCGGACTTGTGGTTCTTTCCGCACTTCACGCATCGAGGCTGCATTTCGCAGTTCGACGCAGCGTGCCCGAACCTTTGGCAGCGAACACATTGTAAAATGTTTTCGCTCCTCTTTAATTTTTCCCAGTGTACAACCTGGTAGTCTAGGACTTTGATGCTCCTTAGACCATCCAGGTTGCTGTCGGGACTTAGCTGGACCAGGAAAAACGGTAGTTTCCGCTTCTCCCTTTTGGCTCTAGCCGTGACAAATGGCTTGACTCCCACGAATTTGAGCTCCTTGCACTCCTTCTTCACTCCTTCATAGAGCTCAGGAGTTGTTGTTGTCCCTCCATCTGTCTTCTCACCACTTGTTTCGATTTAATGCAAATAACTTTTTGTTCAAGCTGTTTAATGCTGCATGCAATTGCATGCAATTCTTCCTCTTCATCATTAGATTCTGTGGACGCCAGAGATTGAAAAGCATTCTCACCTCCACCATCAGTCATGTACGGATATTCCTCTTTGTCTGACTCAGCTGCCGCCTTTTTTGTCGTTGTTGGCGCCACTTCCCTTCCTCTACCAGGCAACTTTTCAGTAGCTGACAGGGTGGGGCGCTTTAAAGGATCTGTATTTGAAGGTGGTATAAGCCTCCTCCTTCTCTTTTTTGTCACATTTTCTGGCGACAATTTGCCATCTGCAGGTCCCGCTATTGGAATAGCGGGCCGCTTATTGTCTTTCATTGTCGGATTCACTTTTGATTCAATTTGTCCGTTTGCTTAAATTTAAAAAAAAATCGACAACACTTTCTGGGGAATCGAACCCACGACCACTGCTTTGTCAGCCGGACACCACTATGAATACACCACCGAAGTACTTAGCGCTATTGTTTCTAATTTGTTTTTTTTTTTATTTTTCTTTACATTCACTCTTTAATTCACTTTAAAGAAAAGCCGAATCACGTCAGATCACTACGGAGGTTTATGAACGACTAATGGGGGATAAGCAGCACTGTTAAAGTGTACGGATTATACAGCCACATCGAGCATATGTACTCCACTAGAAGGACGACACAGTAGAGCAAAACTTCGACTTAGATAACGCATGTAAGTGTGAGAGAAATTATACCCAATTCTGGTAAACTGGAAGAAGCTACCTGACGATTGAAGTGGATTGGAAAAATTTTTTTTTTTCTTAAAATGTTTGTACACAAAGCGTGCGAAGGAAACATAGGGATGAAAAATAAGAGAGATACCGATGTAAATTGGTCTTAAATATTTGCAAGTTATAACGACTAGGAAATACTAAGAGCTCGGCTGGGAATTCCATAACTTGAGAGTGTACTGATGAGCATTCATAGAGACGGGAGTTACGGTTGATGGTTTCTTAAAACAAAGTGAGATAGGAGACATTACGTCAGTGATCGAGAGTGTCAATTGACTGCTTGATATTAGTATAACCTATGAGTTTTATCGCACGGTTTAGAATCCTATCTAGAAGCTGCAGTGATGTTTTAAGATCACATGACCACACGTGAGTATTGTACTCCAATTTTGGGCGGATAAACGCTTTATATATTGAGGCCAGATGAGAGGGAGAAAAGTATTCCTTATACCGTTTGAGGAAATCTAGGAATTTCACATCATTTTTGGCGACATCAAATATGTGGTCATCCAACGTAACTTGTCAATGACACACATACCGAGAATGGAAAGTTTTTCGGTTTCGACGATGCAAGTGCCATTCATGGATAATGGGTAATGGTAATGGATAATGGATAATGGGTAATTTTAGAAGCACTAAATTCCATTATTGGAATTTACTGAGCTTAAAATACCAGCCGTTCCCGGTCTACAGTTGCAGAGCAGGGACGAGAGTCCGGGAACGAACTTGAAAAGCAGAGAGTACTGTCATCAGCAAAGGAATGTATTTAATTAGAAGTAGCAGACAAGAGATCATTAATGAAAATTAAATGAGAGAACGGAGCTCTGGGGCACACCAGCTTTTATTTTGTGAATATCAGACTTGAAACCATCAGTTGCATTTGATGGTCTTGATCTTGCTTTCACCAGATTGATGTAGACTTTGGTTCCACGCTTCGGTAAGACATGCCATCAAATCACCAGTGGACCTGTTGCTACGAAAACCGTACTGCCAGTCATTGAAATGCTGCTTTCCATCTTCTCGGAAAGAGTCCTAAAGAGTAGTATTGATGAAAGAGTTTATGCAGTGGTTTTGTCAGCGTGGAAGAATAGGGCCAGCGGATTTGTGTATGTTAAGATCTTTAAGTACTCTTGTTACTACACGACTGCGAAGGTGGATTCGTCCCATTGAAAATCAGTGTTGAGCTGGCCGCAAAGTATGCAGCAAGCAGTTTGGCCTTCTCCAAAGACTTAAATGTCATTGAAGGCTAGCGTTGGGAAGGATAATGAGGCAGAATTTCTAATACTTTAAACGAAAGTACTTTTTGTCTCAGTTTTTGCTGTATTGGAATTTAGCGCGCTTACGAAAGGCGTTGTAGTTATTCCTGGTGTGTTTGATCTTTTTTCGGATTTCCTCTGCCGGGTTGGTCTTGTAGAACCAAAAACATACTTCTCTAACCATGACCACTTCTTTACAGCTCAAGTTGTACCACGCCTTTTCTGGTTTAATACTCTTCACCCGATGAGGGACAAAGGATCTCATTCCAAGGAGACTAGTGTCTGTGATCATATCAGCAGCGGCATCCACGTCGACCAATTAAGACTCCTAAAGAAGCTGTTAAATCCACTCCAATTAGATTTTTCGTATTACCATACGGTTCTTCTAGCAATATTTTCTCTAACTTTATTAGCTGATATGACACAGTTGTCCGACGAGCCTAGAGTGGATAGAACATTGACTTTTTATTTGTCAGGCTGAGAAGTTAAAAATAATTTCAGTGTGTTGAGGGCATGCCTATAAACATATTGCACTCGCGTAAGCTCATATATAAGCTGGGTCAAGTTGTTTTTCGCAGCGAAGATCTCAACACACCGTCTTCCGAGTGTTATCTGTCTAGAATGTTGAAGCTTCCCGAAATTGTGTATACTGAAATCCCCCGTAATAATGATTTCAGTATGAGGACACAGGAATGCAATTCTTTGCACAGAGTCATTGATTGATTGGATTGAAGCCCTATCTTAAGGAAAAAGAACTCAAAGGCAGGTGTGGGTTTTTAAATCCTGATATATGCCTTCAATTTTCATGTGGACTTAGATAGGAGATTAGTTTTCGCGACCCGTCAAAACGCCAGAACTGCAAAAAGCACAATCATCATGAATATTTATTTTCCAAAGGTGTGCGTTTGTAGAAATGGCATTGACAGGGTTTTCAGTAAAAGAAAAAATATAATTATTTGTGGAGTAGTAGTAACTACACTTGTAGTAAGAATTAGACAGCGATAACTGGACGGATAGAGCACGCAAATTATCACTATAGATCTTCCAATTAAGTGTTCTGACAGATCATTCTTTTGCTTAGAATTGGGATAGTCAATATCAATGATGGAGTAAAACCTTCACTTTTAACTTTATTCAGATACGAACAATTTTTTACGAAGAGCTAGTGGGCGCTTTTCGAACAGGGCTCTGAGCATGGCAGACCCATGGTTTTGAGTAGAAAAAAGCCACCCGGTACAAGGAATTCCTCTAACTAATGGTTAACAGATCTGACGTTAACAGATAAATCGATGAAGATGAAATCGAACATTCCATTCAGACATTCACACAGTATGGCAGGTAAGATCTTGTATCCGATGCTGAGGAGACTTAACCCTCTACAGACGGCGCAGTTGAGAGGGTGTTCCTTCTTGCGGATCGGGCAAACGGTGCTGAGTTTCCAATCATCAGGAATACACTCTTCTGATCAGATCTGAGAAATGCTATGGTGCATGCTCTCCACAACGTCATTTCCAGCAGCCAGTAAATCGTCAGGTCCGGTTGATTTGTTGCATTCTAGCTTAGATATTGCTATCCTTACTTCATTCTGGTCAGGTGGGTGGAAGTTTTGGTTATCATCGTCTAAGTTGAATGGTCTATTCTGCCTGATAGCGGAATATTAGGCTTTATCGGGCTATACACGACAACTTTTTCCATATTCTCAGCGCCGACTATAACTCTCTCTACTACAACGTGTCATTCTATAGTTCTACAGGCTTCTGTATGGCTCAAATTGCCTTGACACGTTCTTTTTGTCTATTTTTAGAACTTCCTTACGTTGTTCCTGGAGTACAACCCTCGATATCTTCCATCGCGCGTTTCTCGTGCACTTTTCTCTTCTGCTAGAGAAGGCGATATTCTTCTCGTCTCTTCTGTTCGTAGAGCTCACGAGGAGCTTTCGCCCTTCACAGCAGCGTCGCTTTGTAGGCTTCTTATTTAGATGCATGCACTTGCCGGCGTTCTTGGTCAAACCAGGGACTTGGTGGTGGTGGTCGGGTGTAGCCCGGCAAATCAGTTTCGGCGTCTCTGATGATATGTTGGCAGCGTTACCACTCGTATTCGGCATTTGATGCTGGCGGCATAGGAGCTGTTGAGAGATTTTGCCATATGCATTCGGCGAAGATTCTGACGGTCCCTTGCGATTTCAGCTTTTCTACATTATATCTTCTTACAGTAGTTCTTATTTGTTATGACACTTGAGATCAGTACGTTGAATTCCAATCTATACGAGAATTTAAATGCATCTAGCGTGCATCTTATTGGTGTGAGTCTCCTGCATCCTAATATGCTTCTCATTGCTTTATCCTAAAGATTTTGAAATCTTTCTATCCGACCGCGATTACAGCATGTGTATAAAACAATCGAGAAATATCCAAGACCTAGCCTGTACTCTCACGTTTAGGCACCACCTCCACCAGATGGTGGAGAAATGTCTCAGATCTCGAGGTTTGCCTACGAAAGCATGGTGGCTACAGATATTATTTTTTTGTTTTTTTTTATATTGATCTAGCAATTTAAACTGCGTCATGCCGATCACATTATTGAGGAAATTGCTGAGGCGTGAGCAGTTGATACAGAAGTAGAGTTCTAGGTATAATTTATGAGAAAAGCGCCGGGGTAGTCGTAGTCGTAGTAACAGGTAAGGGGTGTCGAAAAGCCCTGCTATCAATAATATTTGGTAATAAAAAGCTCAACAATTGGTTGCAAGCTTCGGTCTATCGAAAGATTTTCCTAGTCCCAAGCCCTCCCAAACATGAAAAGGAAGACTGAACATCCATTTTAAAGGCAAAGCTATTGCGGATACCAGAGCGATTACTCTGTGTAGCTGGAAGAAGCTTGATGAGAGTGGTTGCATAAGTTCTAACATAGGTATTTGTTTTGGTAGGTAATAGGGTAGAACCCCCAGGGTTACTTTAACATATTCAAAGCCCAGATCAGAAATAGTTGCCAGCAATTCTGAAGTAAAAATGGTCGCAGAATAATGCAAACTTTGTCAAGGGCAACATCGTATGGGTCTGTTGACCCCGATTTCGTATGCCCCTTATATTCAAGGAGCATGGCTCTCCTACTGTATTTAAAAGTCTTGAAGAAGAAACGACGAATATACCTAGGTCTGATGGTAAATAAGGCAAAAACGAAGTACTATACATTCTGTTATCGAGAAAGGACACATCTCCTCGATGACTCGGACACAATCACAATAGAAAGGTACTCATATAACTTTGATATAGTTAAGAACATGAGCAACTATAATACATCACCTGAGAGATCATTCGAAGAGTAACTCTTGCCAATCACTGAAGGCAACTGAGCCATCACTCGGACAACAACTAAAATAGCGCTCCATGAAACACTTACCGTCTCAGTCCTCCTTGTGTTTTGTCATTTCGAGAGAAAAATGTTTGGCTTGATTTATAGACCTGCATAACAGCATAGGCAAGTAAGGCCACATTTTTTCGAACGAATTTGATGGAATCTTCTTATTGAATTTTGATCTATTTCTGGCAACTCCTCTTCAACACTTACTTGAACAGAATTGGAAGTTCTGATTGCTTGTAACAGCGTCAATTATTGCACCCTTTTTCAACGGGATGGTGGTAGTACCTAGTCATAATTCGATTTACAGAATTACGTACTTTCACTTTCACAGTTTGAAAAATAGTAAGAAAATTCAACTCGGTTTTACAATTTTAAGTAAATCCTCACCCAATCCCCTCGATTTGGAATACTCCTATTCATTTGGAAAGTCCAACGGATGTCCATTCTCACCAGAAAATTCTGAAATGAATCAATGAAATTGATTTGTGGATTTTTGCACTGCTCGTAAATTGGGTAGAAATTGTAATAAGGATAAGGGAATGATGGTGATGTCGATTCTTAATTGAACTAGTTTTCCAATTGGGTAAACAACTGGCAATTCCTAATTTAAACTATTCGTCGGATACTCTTTTACAATAAATTGAATGGATTTTATTGGCGAATGTAGATCTCCCATGCGAATTTGATGTAAACAATTGAGTTTTCAACTATGAAAATCGATGTTTTAGTAGATTTATTGGGTAGAAACCTTCAACTATAGTGGGGTGGTTAAAATTTTGTCGAATTCGAAGAACTAAACAAATAATGGTCTGGCATTTCAGTAACAGCCATTTGAAAGGATTGGATTTGAAACAGATTTCAGATGGAGATTAACTGAGAAACTTTTAGTACAAAAATGTCATTCAAAATTATACAAATATTGTATATAACTATATACATTGGAAAGGTTTATAGGATGAAAAAAATCAGAGTGGACTTAACAGCGTTTATTTGGAGATCCATAGCTTTTCGGCGTCTTGGAAAGCTTTTAAATTGTTTGTATCCTTAAAATGTGAGTATACTTTTTACAATCGAAAGATGAGTGAAAGATACGCGCATAAATTTTAAGCCGCGGTAGAGAAGTCAAACCATATCTGGTAAATATGACAGCTAAAGCGTGTAATACAGATGTTAAAATTTTTGTTCTCCCAAAAAATCTAATCAAAAGAGTATTTACTTGACTATTGGCTGAAATACTAAGATAGACCTCCGTTTATTTAATCAGATATGTGCCCGATGTAGGATCTGTTCGGCGACCCATGACTTGGATTGGGTAAGCAGTGCATGTTTATGGTGTAGAGTTTACCTTACCCCACGGTGGTGGTCTGCGGTAACAGCATTAGTAAATTCACACTCTTCTATGCTAAAATAGTAAGAGAGTTTCCGATGAGTAGCATAATACTGGCTTACTATGTAGGTTTACAACCCTATACGGAAGAGATCACAAAAATGTAACGATCAAGCTAATAACCTCTAATAAAAATTGATCCAGTGTCGATGACCTTGACTGGCAAACGATTTTTGGATCCGCACGTGGTATATTGGAACCTTTTACAGACCACGTTCAGCCGAACGACTAGTGGAGATCCTCGACCACTACAAAAGGTGGCCGTGTCTCGGGTGTATTAATCGGAAGGTTCGGCGTTCAATATCAACCGCGCCTGAAAGCATTCTTTTTTCAGGAAACTAAAATCATGTAAATTGAGTGGTTGCTTAAATGTTGGGTGCCACCCATGGAGCGAAATAGCGACTGAGCCCATACATTTTTCTTTCTCTTTCTGTCCCATTTCCGAAAAACCTAAAAATATATTACGTGCTCCTCCAGTGTTTTGGAGTTTTGGATATCAGGACATCGTGAGGAGCTGACATAGACTCGGACCATTATCTTGTTGTAGCTAAGATATGGAGGGGGAGAATCGTAACAGCCTAAAGTTATATAACCATACGAGATTCAACGTCGAACAGCTGCAATCTAAAGAGACCGCGAGGGCCTTTTAAGATCAAGTTTTCCTTAACCTCTTGAGGAGTTCGAGTTAGGGGTGGTCGTAGTGTAGTGGTACTAGCAATCGCTTCTCACTCGGAGGTTCGAATCATACCCATGACAAGTTTTTCATTTGTAATTGGAACTCAGTCAGAAAAATTCTGCGTGTGAATGCATAACACTGACACGTAGATTTGGCTGTTATAGAGTTTTCAAGCACAAAAAACAAGTGTGAATTATAACCTTCACTCTGAGTGAAGAAAAAACTCTTTGTCCTATTCGGACTCCCACCCCTGGAGAGCTAATATCGAAATACCTGAGTTTCAAACCACAACAAAAACATTTTCCTCTCTCCTCCTTCTAACTTTCCGCCCGCGTCCAGGCAACAGTAAAAGGGTATCTAACCCCTTAGCGCGCGGCTAGCATCGAATGTAGAAGTCCAGTGACATATCTGCCAAAGAGCAACCAAGGAGGCCGCCTCTGAGGTGCTGACTTTAAACATGCTATAACGAATGCAGTCTCTCGAACTCTACGAAAAACGAGAAGATTAAGCCTTTAAAGAGGTGCTAGCAGAAAAATGAAGTCAGGAAGTTTAAACAAAAAATAAAATGGACATGCCAAAGCTGTAAAACCCGAATAGAAATCTGCAAGGTTGGATAAGGAAACCTCAAGGTAGAGCCACAGTCGGTGCAGAGAATTTGGAAAGATGATACATATATTTTATTTGCATACAGATATTAGAACGGTGATAACGAACAACATCCAAACCTCAGGCAGAATGAATCATCTAACCTGTACGAAGGCAGACAAAATTTCCTTCCGCCGGACCCAGATAAAGTCAGGACAGCCATTTCAAGCGTAAGTCAAACAAAGCTCCTGGACCGGATGGCTCAACCAGCTTCTAAAATCAGCAGGTAATGATTGGATACGGAGCATACATCAACTTACCAGCATCACCACCACCATCTCGGTCGACGAAAGTAGGTATGCTCGATGAATGAAACCTCATCAATGTTTGCCAGATCCAAAAAACAAAAAAAAAAAAAACATAGCATATAAAATCTGTTAAGGCCGGTAATGATAAAACAGAGACCTTCAGTGTCAGAAAAGGACTTAGGCAACGCGATATGTTGGCATGTGATATTTTCAAAATCGTTCTTGAAAGACTTGTGCGAAACTCACAAGTCTACTCCAGAGGCATCATCTTTCAAAAGCCTGCTCAGTTACACGCATATGTAGACGACATTGACATAATAGGAGAAACACAGCGAGCTGTCAATGAAACGTTTGCAGCTATTGAAGCAGAAGCGGGAAAAGATTTTAGCGGTTTTAAAAGGTTTTAGCGGTCAATGAAAGCAAAACAAAGTATGTGCCTTGGGAAAAACGTGATGGTAGGCAGTTTTGAAGTAGTAAGAGATATTACCTTCCCCGGCTTTGCTTTCAACTCCGACAAAGACATCAGCTCGGAAGTCAATCGAAGTAGAACTCTTGCTAATCAGTGCTTCTTTTGGGTTATAAGGCAATTGAATAGTAAAACTCTTTCTCGAGCAATCAGAAAGACATTATACTAGAAAATAATCATCCCAGTTCTGATTTATAGCGTCTTGAAAGCGGGTAACTTTCGGTTCTGTTTGTATTTATGTGGATTCAAAAGCGAACTGTGTGGGCTGTAGAGGACAACTTGTAAAAAAAGCTCGGATAACCCGGCTTAGATGGCTAGATCACCTTGAGCTCATAGACTCCAGTGTCGCCGAAAGGGATAACACAAGACGACCTAATCCAAGGCGGCGCACACAAGTGTACGGGAACCTCACCAAACTTCATGGAGGCAGTTGGCAAAAGATTGCGCTACCTGGACAGGCATATCAGCTGAGGCCCTACTCCGGCATCTAAGTTATTAAGGATAAGGAATGTCATGGGCGTTGGAGTTGGTTATACATACATTAGCCCTCCATTATTTTCAAGGGTTGCCTTGTAAGTTAAGTTCTAGAAGGTAAGAGTATACTTGTGTACCACAGCATGTTCTAATTTCTCGCTTTGCTGTACAATTTTTGTTATAGCTGAAAGTTCTTATTAATTTGAGAGGTCTTAGAAGCGCTACTTTCAGCATAGATTTCATGAAATCTTAGTTTGCCCCTTTAAAGCGGAATGCTAATAACGAAGAGTCATTCGAGTTGATGTACGAGTATTTATTAGTAACTATAAAAAAAGCTTGTTGTCTTTAAAAGAGGAATGAATTTCTTTCAATATCAAGGTTGTATAAACAAATCGAGCCGAGAATTAGTGAACAGGATGCTTCTTAACATTTTGCCATACCTGTCAGTGTTTAGTTTTTGAATTTGGTCCTTATGGCACTGTCTCTATACACTGTCTGCCTTAAAAGCTGTAATCATCAGCAATGCACAATAGGACATACGAATTGAGGTGTCGCCATAACAACTCAGGAGCCTTCTTGAACCTCCCATGCAAGTTAACTGACATGTGTTAAGTCTACCAATTATTTATTTACACCGCAAAACATTAATTGAATGGGCATAAGGACGATTAGTGGAACTGTGAAATTGTGTATTACAATACGAAACCAAATATCGTTGATTCATATTCACAAGCATAACGACTATTTATACACTCTACATTTAACGATCATTGTTTGAAGCATATCCTACGAGTATATATACACTTCAACACACTTTACTTCTCATCCTTGACTGAGTTCTCCGGCTTCCTGTGAATGTACTAAAAACATCTAGAAACCATTTGTCGACATTGAGACAACAAAGGTTTCAACCAAAGCAAACATAATAAACCAATCCACAGTCACTTCCGGTAAGAACGTAACAAAATTATGGCACCTGCTTCCTGATCTAAATCCTCTCTTTCTCGTTTCCTTTTGCCCATTTTCATTCAATAAATCTAAAGCAACTGTTCATTACGTTTAAAGACTTCCTCTTCTCAAATCCTATTACTCAGTTGCCTTTCATATCGTTTCTTTAGTTTCATTCTGGCGACACACAAAAGCGACATGGAAACTGAATTGTCCTTAAAGGCACTCTACTCAAGGACTTTACCTTCTGACTCTGCATATAACTTCTTACTGTTGCACAGAAGCCTAGTTCATTGTTAGAGATGTGAAGCGTATATGTCTTTGTTCCAGGTGTTATGCCACAAACAGAACTACTATGACAATGTGTGCCATTAAAGTTATTCGGGTCCCCAAAGTGATGTAGCATCGTTTGCCATTTTATCTGGCATAACATGCGTTGGAGAATGTGCACCGGAAGAGGATCCAGATACAGAGATGTGTTGACGACTTTAAGTTTGTCATTTGTTATATGTCTTTTCCTTTGTGTTTTGTTTTGTTTTCTTTCTCTTGTTACAGGTGAACAGGAAGATGAGAAAACATTTTTCTGGTCAGGTGTTTGTAGGAACGAAGCAATTTGTCATAAAAAGCGCAAAATAATAGACGAGAACTAATGTGACTTATTTTCTATGAAGCAACACTATAGTCTGGAATATCTACTAGTATGAGAAATGCTCCTATTTCACTGTCTGGGAGAAATATGTGGAGCCAAGAGTTTCATGTCAAAACACAACAATGGTGTATGATATCCCTTGCCAATGGATGACACCTTGAATTTTTCTCCGTAAGAGATGGTAAGAACTCGTATACTCGAGTTGAATCTCCTTTGGATCCTTATGAAACACGATTGCATATGCATGCCTAATATAATACATCTTAAAAAATTCATATCGACAGTTGATTTTCTCTATCTTAAGGTAAGACGTCAGTGAAATTTATGATACTCGTAAGTGTTTAACATCGAAAAATAAAAGTATCGAAAAAAGAAAAGTATGTTGCAATTGCAGGAAAACTACTCTGACTTCTGCCGTAATAACCAGCTATTATATTGGCATTCCAGTAACCCTATTCTCTGTTCTCCTTGCTCTTCGCTTAAATCACCCAGATTTTCAGGAAAATTATCTAAATGATTGAAGAGGAAATATAGCGTAATGCTCATGTTGCATCTAAGTTGCTGACAGTGCAATATTGTTGAGGGCAGTCGGCCAACTTTTTATTTCCCAAGAAATTTTTCACTACCCAAACCAATTTATTCCACGTAGATTTATCAACAACTGTCATGTACTTTGAAATCTGAATCATTTATTAATTTTCTGATCAGAGGACCGCTAAAAATTACAGCTTTTGTCTTTTCAGTTTTCAATTTTGGAAACATTTTTGTAATGGACTTAAACACTCCCCATCTTTGTTAAGAGCTTTTACATAAGGTTTCATTAATCCTAATTTAATATGTAAATGAGGGAATATTATACGGTCTTTTGACACTAGTGAGTCAATTATCACATTCAGCCTCCCCGTGACCATAGCGTCCCTCAAAGGCCAATCTTTCTTAATCCAGTGCTCAGATTTAGCTCCGCTATCCGATAAGGATATAAAACAGGGATGTTTCGTATAACCACCTTGCTGACACAAGAGGAAGTTTACCATTTTTAGATCTACGCATATTGCCCAGTTATGTTCTCTGTACTTTATTTTCTTCAAAACTATGGATATCGTAGTGTATTGTTCTTTAATTTTGGTTGAATGTGCAATAGGTAGAAGACCCTGTTTATTGCCATTATACAAGAGTACACATTTAATACTGCGTTTCGATGAGTCTATAAACGCCATTCATTTGAGTTATAGCTTTGTAATCCAACTGCTGCAATTAAACCAGAAATATTTTTGCAAAATAAAAAATCATCATTCAGAAAAGAAATAGAGGAAATGCTTCTCCCTTGTGCGATAAACCGAGACATTTGTGTTTGGTGTTACCAGATTTCTTTCTTTCAACCGAGAAGCTAAAAGTTTTGAAGTCATCTAGATTATTTTGATTAAGCGGTCTACCATACTATTTGTACCATCATCACTATCTTCTGAAACGTTCTTGAGATATTAGATTAAATATACTGGGTTGGGGCTGTGGTACTGACTCATCACTATAACTCAGAACAGGTCTAAAAACAGATTGCAAGCTAGGATAAAACTACTTGGATAATTACTTCGCTGTTCGTAGCAATTTGTCGACTAAGAAGTAAAATTCTACGGGGTACTTACGAGTATATCCCAAAAACTGCTAGACAAAAAGCAATGATTTGAAACAGTCAAATTAGTCAGAAACAGTTGGAAAACCTCATGTAACAGAAGAAAAGTGTGATTTTGTTTATCAGTGTAATCCTCAAAAGTATCTAAAAGTCGGATTCTTTGGATTAGAGAAAACCGCTGTGGATGTTTTTTAAGCTAAGCATCGGTTTATAGCTGAACTATTTTCCAGTAGATAACTTACTTAGATGCGGCTGGGGGTTCTCAGTTGCACTGGCAATTTAAAAGTATCTAAGTAAAGAGGCAAAATATATACTGAGTATGCTGTGGTTCGAAAGATCTTTTAGGTCGCAATGCACCCGCAATTGGCAGATCAGACCCTTTAAAAAAAAAGTGCACAGAGCCAAAATACTTGAAATGATGCCAGACATCTGATGACAACACAAGAAAGAAAGAAGGACGCCTTGATCTTCGAATGCTTTGTCAACTCAGAACACACAAATACTATATGCACGTCAAGTCACAAGCTCAGATATCGAGATAGAAGCTCCTATTCCATTTAGAAACCCTGAAGGGATGAACTGGAATATATATATTTAGTGAAATAATGAATTTCAAAGTCACTTAATCCGATAACCTAAGAAAATGTTAGAGCGTGGGACCAGAAATATTTTCAACATGTAATTTCGTGGACCATCAGTAACTTACTTAAATGTCGCTACAGTGTGGTGTGAATCCCACTCTAAAATTGTTGAGGTCGTCTTTTACTATTATGCGCAACTTTAATTGAGGTATACTGCGATGTCCCTCCGGGTAAGAGTCGTTGACTCTTCATGTCGAATCGTCAATATTCATTCGCTCTAAATGTCCAAGGCATTTTAGAATATTATTTTTGATTCGGCAGAACATATACTAAAATTGGAACGATACAGAGAAGATTAGCATGGCCCCTGCGCAAGGATGACACGCAAAATTGTGAAGCGTTCCACATTTTTAGATTGTAGCAAAGCGTCTTCTCTGGTATACCGAATCCAAAAAACTAATTTCTCCATCTCAAGTAGCTTTTAAGCCCAAAAGAGGATGCCAAGATGCTTTGCTCCATATCGATAGTTATATATCAAACGCTTTCTCAACCAAAAATCATGTTTCAGTACTTTCCCTCGATTTCGAGAAAGCCTTCGACAGAATAGGTATCCATCTAGTTCTCAAAAAGCTGAGAGAATGGCGAATAGGTCCTAAAATATATGGTTACATCAAGGCTTTTCTTTCTAATAGAAAATTTTGTGTAAGAGTTAATAATACGTACTCTCCTTGCTTTCCTCTCCACAATGGCATACCACAGGGATGCCCCCTTTCAGTAATGCTTTTCTCTATTGCATTCGATGAAATCAGCCTTATTATATCCAAGTATAAAATTCTAGATCACTGTTGTTATGCTGATGATGTATACATACTTTGTAAGAACAATGATTTAGAATTAATAAAAACAACTTTTTCGTACTTAATAAAAGATATTGCAGACTGGTCGACTTACTCAGCTGCAAATATAGCATTACAGAAGTGTAAAACATTCCACATTTGTAAAAAAAAATGTTGCCCTAGCTTAAAATTAAGTATAAATGAAGTTGAAATACAATCTGTTAGCAAATTGAGTATTTTAGGATTAATTTTTAACAGTAAATTTAAATGGACATTGTATAGAACTAAAAAAAACACTTGCTGCTAGGCTTAATCTTATTAAATACCTTTCTTCAAAAAAATGTAAAGTTCACACAAATACACTAAGTTACATAACAAAAATCTTAATTCAAAATAAAATAGACTATGGCCTCGGCATTTACGGAAACTGTCCAAAATCAACACTCAACATAATAAAACCTACATACCATCAAGCTGCAAGGCGATCAATATATGCATTTCAAACTACGCCAGTAAAAAATATACTAGCTGAATCCGGCCTGCCCACTCTTACCGAAAGATATGAAGAAATAATTTCAAAGCTTGCAAAGAAACTCTTGTTTCCCTCAAGATCGGTAATAAACAAAGATGTAACCTCTGCCCTTCGATCCAGACGCCAAAAAAGAATTCCATCAGCAATTTCATGCATATGGAGTCACATAACATCATTCAACCTGCCCACTAAAATCAGCTACTTTCAAGCTCCATCGTACCCTCCTTGATTGTGTAGACTGGAATCTTTTGAGCTGTCAATGTCAAATTTCTCAAAAGATATAACCCCAAAAAACGTATACCAACAAATTTTCAACACCATAGAAAATGACCTCAAGACCAAGAACTGGAAGTTCATCTTCTCTGACGGGTCTAAAACGGAAAACCACAAAGCTTTAGCGGTTACAACTCAAAATGGTAAGCTCATTAAAGTTGGCCTCCTGCCGGAACATGCTTCAATTTTCATCGCTGAAGCTTCAGCTTAAAATACGCCGCTTTAACAAAGGCCACTTTGTCATTTGCACAGATAGTCTCTCGGTCATCCATGCTATCACGAACCTTAACAACTGTTCTCCAGCAATTATGATTCTCAGAGACATTATTATAAAAGCTCCAGAAAATCAAAATGATGTGGGTCACTGCTCACCAAGGCATAATGGGTAACGAATACGCGGATAAAGCCGCTAAATCTGCCGGTAAATCACCCATACTTTTATTCAACATATTCAGCGAGTCAGATCTTTTAAGACTCATTAATGCAGAAATAAGGTCCGTCCAGAAGCAAAGGTGGTCAACATACGTTCATCACTATTCAAAAATAAACAACAATAACACGCACCCAATATACCCAGCGGACACGCCAAAAGAAACCATCTCCAACTTTGTTCGTCTTCGCTTAGGCCACACGTCCTTAACTCATCAGCATCTACTAAACAAGGAAAGTCCCCCGATCTGCCCTACATGCCAGGTATTTATGGATATCTATCACCTCCTAGACCACATAAGCCAGCATTTACCTAACAAAAATCAAAACATTTACGAAGTGCTTAAGAATATCAATGCACAAAACCTAGAAACTATTCAAAAAATAATTCTAAAACTGAACTATAAATTGTAATTTTTAATAATTTCCTATTTTTATCAGCGAGCCGATAGCCTATGCAGCTTGTGCTCTCTAAAACTGTTCATACTAATTTAGTAATTTAAGATTATTTTTGTTAGTTTGTATAATAATAATAATATTTTTGATTTATTATTTAAATTGCATTTTTTTTAAGGAGTACTAGATGTATGGGTGCATGTTTTGGAGGGAATTGGGTACTGTATTAGTTAAAAAAAGGCAGAGTATCTGTGCTGCCCCTTCTCTGATGCACATCGTCCTATTCCAGACATTTATTTGAATGGAAAAGAGCGAAAAGTTCAATTTTTTTTTTATAATTAACGCGCGCTCAAGGGATTTGTGTACCCTTAAAATGTTTGTACATAGCGCGGGTCAAGGAAATTTACTGAGAAAGAAATGAGAAGTATGAAGAAGAAATGTTCTTAAATGTTTGCAAACTATAACGGCAAGGAAATAGAGTGGTTGGCAGGGCATTCCATAAGCGAGTTGTACTGCTTAGGAACGAATCACGATATTTTAGAGTACGTCCCAAAGTGGGCTTGAGGGTATACTGATGAGCATTCTTAGCGAGACGGTTGAAGGTTAAAAGGGTTGGAATGCTACTGGCGATTTCAATGGAGCACTGGTGGTGAAAATAGCGATAAAACAACGTGAGATAAGAGTGTCAATTGACTGACTGATATAAGTATAACCTATGATTCTTATCACATGGTTATGAATCTTATCTAGCAGGTGCAGAGATAGTTTAGGAGCACCTGAGTAGATGTGGGCATTGTACTCCAATTTTGGGCTGATGAATGCCTTCCACCTCCGTCGAGGGAACCCAATCAACATTTGTCGGCGAGAGTCCCTTTCTAATCTTGTCATACCTCGACATATCACTTCAAAGTCAAGGCGAAGTATGAGTGATAACACAACTCAACAAAAGAAATAAAATTCTTGTCCTAACATTCATTTTACGATTTTTCTATTCACTATGCCCCAAAATGAATAAATTATATCAATATTCGATTAAAAGTTTGCTTTTGTAACGGTTATAACAATAACCGTTTACATGATTTTTGCCTTTGAAATTGGTGCATGCAATCCGTATAAGCTTAGGTATGTATGTAGAAAATAAAAATTGAACAGAGTGTGATTTTTAATTATTTTTATTTTATGATAAGATACTACAAAATATATAAAACGAGAGAAAAACGTATTCGAGAGACTGCTGACACGACCACGCTGCTGGTAAAGTACGCATTGCTTCTTCTTGGCTTCTCCACTTTCCTCAACAGCTACTTACAGCCACCAGACCCTCAACGAACTTAGGACCTTATATTAGGCCCAAGCTTTTGAGCATCATGAGCAAATCATACCCATGATGACAAATCCAGCAACGACCAACGCAATTTTCTTCCACTTTGCCATGGGGATACGTTGCTATTGTTGACACTTCATCTATTTTAAATGTTTTTATTACCCCACTCAACTGGGTCACTTTTATCGTTGTTTATGCTTATCCATACTGGATGGTTTTTTATTACCCCATTGAACTTATTGGGTTATTGGCTGACTGAAAACCTATTCCGTCGTGTGTCATCATTGCATGGCGCGTCGGCTGTCTCTCAGAGTGTAATCTAAGTTATAATCAAAATGAGTAATAGAATGAAGGAAATGGTAAAATAATTATATTGAGTAACTCATGTCACTCATATCCACATGTATGTTCACTTGTACAGTCACCCATGATCAAGAAACAGTAAATGTATTCAAACATACCGTAGAAAAAGGTGTACATTGTTACATCCACGCAGTTGATGACGCTTAAGTGATTAGCAACAATTAGACAAGTATTTTTTAAAGGTCTCGAAACAGTGAACATGTCATCAAGAAAGTGTAACCATGATGCTGATGCATTTTGTTATATACGAGTATGTTTCAAATTTATTAAAGATCGGGATATAAAATCTGAGTTGGTTAGGTGTGAAACGCTTTGCGAAGCCTATGAAGCCTAATTGCAAAAGATGTTTAGAAGGCAAGCAGTTTTCAGTGGAAAAAATATAAATAGGTATGTTTATTTGAATTTTTATTTGTTTTAGGTTGGAACCAGGAGTATAAAGTTCGCAGTACCTAGAATTTGGCTAGAACCAAGAGACCACGTTAACGACTGCTTTTTTTGAGTCGTAAATCCACGTAAAAGACGTAGTGGCAAGAACGCTAAGCCAATCGAATATCCTAATCTTACTTCTTCTTCTGCTCCAATTTGCATAGCCCATAATTTCCAATCCCAGAACCCCAAAAAAAATTAACCCAATCGAGCTTATCTCAAACTTCAAGCGAAAATAATGAAGATAAAGAATTTTTACCATCACAGGAACAACAAAAACCCCATCTAATTTTAGGAGAAGATTTTAATGATTTAATTAGAGATTTAAATTTGCCGAAAAGTAAAGCAGAGATTTTGGGTTCTCGCTTAAAACAATGGAATTTGCTTGTTGATGTCAAAATAACTGATAAACGAAATTGCCATGAGACATTTTCTTCGTTCTTTAGAAAAGAAGATGGACTTTGTTTTTGTAACAACATCAAAGGTTATTTCAAAGAAATTTTCGATACCCTGGATACCCTGGATTTTAAAATGTTAGGATTTTTAATGGGACTGCAGGGAGGATACACAAAACATCTGTGTTATCTTTGTTTATGGGATAGTAGAGCGGATGCTCAGCACTATGTTCGTCTCGTCGATCTGGGCCGATAAGAATGGAATTTTGTTTTGGAAAACATAACGTTAAATGTAAACCTATTGCTGAATCTGAAAATGTCTTAATGCACCTTTACATATTTAACTTTGGCTAATGAAACATTTCGTAAAAGCGCTAGATGAAAAATCAGAAGATTTTTAATTTTCAAAATTTTTTTCGTAAGTTTTCAGAAGCAAGGTTTAAGATAGAATTTTTGTTGGTCCACAAATTAAAAAAAATTTTGCCAGTGAGGAACTCCCAAAATTGCTAACTAGTGCTAAAAAAAAAAAGTTTGCATAGTTTTCAAGCACTAGTTTCTGGATTTTTAGGCAACAATAAAGTCGAAAACTACCAAGAATTAGTTGAAAACATGTGAGGAACTTTAAAATCGTGGGTTGCAGGATGTCTTTGAAAGTGCATATGCTATATTCTCATATAGATAAATTTCAAAACAACATGGGAACATTCTCAGAAGAACAAGGAGAACGTTTTCATCAAGACGTTATGGACTTTTAGCACCGTTATCAAGGACAATACAATAAAAATATGGTGGGAGACTACATTTGGGGTTTAATACGAGAAAGTACTTATGAACATGAAAGAAAGAGTACCAGGGTTCACTTTTAAATTATTATTTTTCACATCTGTGTTAATTTCCATTCTAAATATTTTAATAAGTAAAGATGCAAAAATAATTACAAATCTATTTGTTTTGATTTTTTAAAAAAATAAAAATTTAAATCATAGTTTTAAAAATAACTCCTTAAAACGTTCTCCTGGCTACAAAAGCAAACTTTTTTATCAAAAATATTTTTATTTGATGACTTTAGATACACCTTTATAAATTTCATACCCTTTTTTCAAAGTTAAAATTCATGTTGACTTGTGTAATCGGAAAGGAAGTAAAATGAGGAAATTGGAACAACTAGCGATCCGTGAAAGTAATGTCGTTCCAGACAGTCGACAACGGAATATTATTAAGCTCCATGGCTGCCAATTCGGCTTTGTTGGAGGCAGGTTCACATTTCGTAGCTTCGAAGGATCTGCATCTCGTCTGCATCAACTTGGAAAAAGTATTCTACAGAGCTCCTACAGATCTTGTTTGGACCGCGTTAAACTCTCAACATGCAGTACAATAAAAACAAATTACCTCAAACATAGAATCATTTGCGATATGTATAATGATGTTATAACGAAAGTTTAATGTACAGCGAGAATTCGAGTTGGAGAACACCAAAGTAGTGTACAAAGTCGGTAGCTTTTCAATGTCATGTCATTGTCATTTCTATTGAAGTAGCACACGAACGAGTCCGAAACAATTTCTCATCTTTTCGCCGTTGATAGCGCTATTATAGGCAATGACGTGACAGCCCTTTAAGCAACTCTGAATAATTGGAGAAAGGCGCTATAAGATAACGGATCAGTCATATTAAGAACGAATATCTGCATTGCCGATTTTCCGAACCTGTAAACCCAATACTTAAAATCTATTTAGAAGGGGTCACCGTACCAAAATATGAAATACCCGAATATGTTACTTAGGCTCACGGAAATTGCGTGATGATAGCGCAGATAGAGTCAGTGTAGGATGGCTTTAGTGTGGCGAAAAAACAGCCGTACTTTGTGACAGAAAATGCCCCTTAAGCTTATCAAACGCATTGCATTGGACGTTTAACAAAACAAAATATAAAGTAAACATGACAGCGACGGAAATAAAAATGTTGCTAGTGTTAACGGGTGTAAAAAAACGTTGTAATATAAGAAGTACGAGAAGACGTAATTCACCAATCCTAGAGCACACGGAGCAGGGAGACATAAGTCATGACGTCACGTGTCAATGACCTTGATGTGGGTTAGTTAGTCAATGTGGTTTTTGTGGTTTTGGAAGTGTGCGGTTGGTGATATGAGGAATATGATAAGGCATGCGGAATCGTGCGGTGAGAAATGTGATAACACATGCGGGCTGTTGGTGCAGGGGTCTCTGGTGCCAAAAAGACTTGTATTTGGGGTCATTGATTTTGGTGTGCATTGTCGTAGGTCGTAGCTGATTTTCGTATTGTGGTTTTTGGAGTGTTTTATTGGAATGTGTATTTCGGATCATTGTTCATTTTCTTTCAAGAGCATACATTTTTACATTGAATACGAGTATGTTGCCTCGAAAACCATGAATACGAAACCGAAAGAATTACGAGTAATGGCGAAATTATTATGTTTACCATGGAGGAGTTGGATTATCGAACAGAAGTTGAAATGATTAATGACAAAGCATAGCAGCAGACTTATGAACTGATGATTTCATAAATATTACTCATCAGAGAGCATGACAGAACCTGCAACAAGATACTTTATACCTACTAAGAATGGGATGATGGAATGATTGACCTAAAGGGCATTGAATTTTGGCTGATTAAATATCGAAACACTCTCGTCACACTATCTGATCTTGGACATCATCACTATGAAAGATCAGAAATCAAAAACTGAGATCAAAGAATCGTCTACAAAAAAAAAAAAAAAAAAACTGTAGTATACCGTTTTTTAAAATCTATTCAAATACTCTGAAAATAGGCCAAAATCATATTCCACATCAGATGTAAAATATAAGAAATTTAAAATTAAAACATTTTTTTGTTTTTTTAAATTTTTGTTTTATTGTATTATTGTTTTTCAATGAACAGTCTTAAAATTGAGTTCGCGAAGATTAGAATCTTAGGAATGTCCCAACATTTCTTTTCCTCGTCTGGGATGTATTCCAGGATGACTCTATCCATTTTCAGTGTTTGCTTTTTTTTGAAAACTGTTATCCTATAACTTAACTATCCAGTCTTTTATAGCAGATATTAAAAAAAAAAATTAACATACATTGTAGTGCAATATCATAATTTTCCGATTATCGTGGTTTAGGGGCGCGAATTTGTTTTTTTTTTGAAGCATGATTGACATAGGAAAATGGTAAGATACAGGATTGTTATTTATGGAAGTAAATTTCGTGAACTTATGGTAATTGCTTTATATGTTTTATACACATCGGTTTATCTACTGACGCACCTATAACTAACTTAAAATGGTAATATTCATATCTTATTATACAGGGTGTCCCTAATTCATCAAAGATAATTCAGGAAATGATTTCTGGGTATATTCTAGGAAAAAAAATCGTTCTACAATAAGGGTTTATCTCCAATGCTAACATCACTTATCGAGGATTTAAGGAAAGGCTTACTTTGTTATACTCTGACCCATGTTAACGGAAATTGGTCGGTTAGTACTAATGTTATAAACTTTTTGTAGAGACTGATTTTTAGAAGAAATAGCAGCCTTTGTAACGGCGCTTAAATTAAGTTGATATTTTATTTAAGTCTTTAGATATCGAATTTCTAAACCTGTTCCGTTTTGATTGCCCATGCTAATTTGTGATTTTGAGGTAACTTTTCTCCAGAAAATGCCTAATTAATATACCGTTTTACTAGTTTTTTCTTACGAACGTAACAATAATAAGAAAAATCATCAATAAGTTTGAAGAAAAACCAACAGATCTTATTATACTTGGAAAAACCTGCAACAGGTAAAAAAATAAATTTATAGTTTTTTACCCACGTTTCTAACAACAGTTGACAATTACAGTGGTTTTCCAAGAATTATTAATTTTTTAATAATTTTTTATAATTCCATATCTATTAAAAAGTTTTAAGGCGTGCTCGTCTATTTGACTGCCTGTCAAAACCTTCATTTCCTTACCGCGTTCCTCAAAATTTCTCTGGTATGAATGCGTTTTTGGTAAAATTACCAAGCAAAAAGAAAAAAAAAAATTCATAAGTTTCATTTTTTACGCTAAGGTTACAGTTGCTTAGAAACGCTATTTGAAATGTGTGCATTTACAAACTGTTTGGGAATACTTGTGAATTTACATCATTTTAACTTTCTTAAATTGTTAATTGCTCCTAACTTTATTTCATCTATTTGCTAGTCTATCATTGTCTAGACTAATGTAATAACAATCTGTAAAGTAATGCAATTTTCGATTATTATATGACTATTTGAAATTTGAAACCCGGTTAACGAACACTATTCTAATTTGCATTTATGCTTTACACTCATTTATCACGACTCACTTTAATTTGTTCAACTGTTATACTTAATATCATTCATATCACTAAATTGTATAACACTTTACTATGAAAAATCTGAAATAAAATTGTCTCGCCCACTTGGATATCGAACAGCGGAAAGATAAGTAGCATTTTCATTTATTTACATTGGCTATCTATCCATCGTATTGCTTCCCTCCGCTCAGCAAGTGCTGGTCCTTTCAAGCAAATTTAATCCATTGCTCGAGTATTACAAGACACAAACCAAGAATACGTAGACATTATTTACGTTTATGGGCTGTGCAATGGGAGTTCAACTAGTGCGCGACAAAGATACCATTATCTTTATCCTAACCGACGACTTCCTAGTAAAAGAGGATTTTATAAATACGTACCGACGGCTCCGAGAAACGCAATCAGTTTCAAATACACTAACGAATGCGGGAGCTCCACATGTAAAAAGGATTTCGGCTGATGAAAGGATACTGGAAGCTGTGAAAAATGATCCATCAATCAGCATCAGACGCCTAGCTTTGCAATTAAATTTTTCCAGACATAAAATTTCTAATGTTCTGCATGGAGAAAATTCATATCCATATCCATAGGCATATACCTGCACAAGAACTGCTTCCCAATGATTTGGAAAACATATTGGAGTTTTCTAACTGGTTGCTGGAGCGGAGCTTGGAGGACAACGAACTTATTAGCAGAATTCTTTGGACGGAGGAATCTCAATTTACAAGAGATGTGATCACATGGGCGGCGGACAATTTGCATATAAGGAGACATAAATAATTTCAACACAAATTCAGCGTCGATATGTGGGCAGGTGTACTTGGAAACAAGTTAATCGGCCACTTCAAACTACCACCTAGGTTGAATTCTACAAACTATCTGGAGTTTTTGCTAAATGATTTATCAGAACTATTAGAGGACGTTGCACTAATTCAACTAGCTTCATCATATTTCCAACAGGACGAGGCTCCAGCCCACTGTGGTCTTGTTGTTAAAATTTGGCTAGATGATGGAGTAGGACCAGACCAGTTCACTGGCCTGCATGATCTCCTGACCTTACCGAAATAGATTTTTTTTGTATGGGGAAGAATGAAAGAACTTGTTTATTCAACCGAAATAGCAACTTTAAGTGAATTGGAAGAGAGTATTCTCGAATCGTCATCAAAAGTTAGGCAGCAGTTAGCATCAATAAACATTCGTAGTAAAATCGAAAAACGGGCTCTAACATGCATACAAAACCAAGGAGGATACTTTGGGCATCTGTTATAACTGTTTTAGTGTACACATAAAATAAAAATTATCTAAAACCACACAAAATCATTTTTTATTCATAGCCTTTGGAGCTTAAAGCAAAAAAACCCTTTTTTATAAATTTTACCTGCTGCAGCTTCTTCCAAGTATAATAATATCTGTGGGTTTTTCTGCAATCTTATTGATGATTTTGTTTTATTATTATTACTTTCATAAGAAAAAAATAGTAAAACGGTATGTTAATTAGGCATTTTCTGGAGAAAAGTGACCTCAAAGACAAAAATTATCATGGGCAAGAAAAATGGAGCAGGCTTATCTTAAGACCCTAACAAGATATCAATTTTATTTAAATGCAGTTATAAAGGGTGGTATTTCTTCTAAAAAAACAAAGCCATCAACGAAGTTTCTGTCGTTAGTATTAACTGAGCAATTTCCATTAACATGCGTCAGGGTAAGTAAGCCTTTCCTTAAATCCTCGATAAGTGATGTCAGCATTGGAGATAGACTCTTACTGTAAAACAATTTTTTTCATAGAATAGGAATCATTTTCCAAATTATCGTTGACGACTTAGGGGACACGCTTTATATTCTATAAAATGTGAAACCGTATATTGTTTTATTACACACCACTTTAATTGACCTTAAGAAACTGAACAAATGGACTATCATACAGTAAAAGTTTCCTTGTTGAAAAAAGTTTGTATTATGAAATAAGATAAGTTAAAATCTGCAAAACAAAATACGGTAATCTTATGCTGTGCGAGTTGGTAGATTTTCAAGCAAGTATACACATTCTGTACATATAAAAACAATAATATATATATATATCCTTCATATCACAGGTTTTTCTGCCATCGCGGTATAGCAGCATGAGCGAAGAAACGTTAAATATATTTAACAAGGAAACACATACGTTGACATATCTTGGCCCATTAGGAAGATCTTCACAAGTACGAATTGAAAAGTTGTAGAAGAAAGAAATAAATAAATAGTGTGAAAACAAATACTAGTATACCTTTTCTTTTACTTTATTGCTTAAATTGGTTAACAAAATCTTGAATAATGTGTAGTGTTGCTTATTCCAAATCTTTCAAAGCTTTCCTTAGAAGAATGTCTTGGAAGTATTTCTGGTTTTGTTTTGGCTACCTACTTGATTAAACAGATAATTTTCAATATGTATAATTTTATTTTCTTTTAAGCTTTTGATTTTTGTATTAAAAATGTGTATTTCCTTACCAAGAGCTTCTTGGTTTAGTTTTAAACAGATACTAAGGGTATTCTTGACAATTGCATTTTCTTTATGAATTTTCTGTGCTAAATGACTTACCATCTTGATCAAAAGATTCCCGGAATTTATTCAGACAATTAAAAATACAAGTTTATTCATCTAAATATATATTGTCACCTTCAAAGTAATCTCCATCGACTGCAACACACTTATGCCAGCGCTTGATCCAATCCTCGAAACATTTTTTATATTCGGTTTTCTGTATGCCATTCAGTGCTTCTGGCGCTTTTTTCATTACTTCTTCTCGGCTGCTGAAACGCGTTCTCCGTAGTGGTTTTTTAACTCGATTGAACAGAAAGAGGTCACAGGGAGCCAAATTAGGTAAATTCGGTGGCTGTTGGATGGTATTTGTTGCATTTTTCATCAAAAAATTACGAATAATGATGGCACTGTGTGACATGCGTTATCATGGTGAAAAATCTACGAGTTTTTTGCCCACAATTCTGCTCTCTTTTGGCGAATTGCTTCACACAAACTTCTCATAACGCCCAAATAATAATCTTTGTTTGCTGTCTGGCCTTCTGGCAAAAATTCATGATGCACCACGCCGTTGTAATCCATGAAAACCGTGAGCATTGCCTTCTTTTTTGACTGAAAACGACGTGGTTTTTTTGGTCTCGGCTCATTTGGTGAACGCCATTCACTTGCCTGATATCTGGCGTTTTTTACGCAAAATTGAATACAAGTTCGTTGTTGCAAATTTAAATCCATTTCTAAAATTGTAAAAAATCGCCAACGCACACAGAGATAGATGTACGTAACTTTTGCAAATGTCAACCTATGATGCTAAGATTTAGAGGAAAGTCAACAACAGATTTACCAACTTAACAAAAAAAAACAGAACTCAAATCGGAATTAAACGCTTGTTATGGAGGTTAATGTTCTCAAATTAAATCCCAAAACTTTTTTTAATTTATTTTCACTTTGAAAATTGGCATGGGACACACTCGCCCAAACTTGTCAACACTCGTTTTGTAAATGAATCAAATGTTAATTGATTTATACTATTATATTACACTTTCTTCGTTATTATGATTTGTATGACCTGCTGATTGAGAAGAAATAAGCAGTCTTAATCTGTTAACTAACTCTCTTGGACTATCCTAATACCATCCCAATATGTATTATTAGGTTTTTGCTTATTAATTTGCATTAATCAACCGCCTTTATGAATCTTTTATCAGATCTGACAGCATGAAAAAATACTAACTAAAAAAGCTAGTAAAACTGATTGTATATAGCTGAATGAAAGCATCAAATCCGTTTCTGTATCGACCTTTATCAATAGGAAAGACTTTGCAAATAGCAACAAATCCATAACTAACCTTCCTGCATGTATCGCTAAATGTTTCAAAAGACATGTCGATACCCACATGATCCTTATATATACGCTTTATATTCATTTTGTCTTTTTTAAACATAATAATCATATTTGCATTATCCTGTATCAAATCTTTAGGAATTCGCGTATATGTTTTTATGACGACCCATATGCAATACATAGAAATGTGGCCCGAATCATTGTGGTGGATGTCAGACACCAAGATGATGAAATAAAATCGGGATCCATTGAAATAAAAATTGAAATTCGAACACATAAGAACACTCGAGAGAATACATCAGAATATTGTGTTTTGATAAATGATCCAATATTTGCCCAATGTGTATAGTTAGGTTTTTGCAAATTAATTTGCATTAATCGACCGTCTTTATGAATCTTTTATCAGATTAGCTTTTATCAGATCAGCTCTTATCAGATCAGCTTTTTGCACACATAATTTCGCACAACGGAAGTCGTAGGAAATTCAGTATAAACGAATTCTGCATTGTGTCGGTGGAACATTTCAAAAAGAACTATTCCTTCTGACATTGCCCTCTTCTCTTATCAGATCAGCTTTTATAAGATCAGCTCTTATCAGATCAGCTTTTATCAGATCAGCTCTTATCAGATCACCTTGCTCTTATCAGATCAGCTTGCTCTTATTAGATTAGCTTTTATCAGATTGAAAGGCTAGGCAACACTACACATTATTCAAGATTTTGTTAACCAATTTAAGCAATAAATAAAAAGAAAAAGTTTATTTGTTTTCACACTATTTATTTATTTTGATTCCTAACATTATTTATTTATTTCTTCTGCAACTTTTCAATTCGTACTTGTGAAGATCTTCCCAATGAGCCAAGATATGTCAACGTTTGCGTTTCCTTGTTATATGACTTTTATCATTTCAATTTATTTGTAGGTGAATGTAAAAAAATGTCTGCGTTTGTGTCTCATTTAAATATAAGTGTCCGCACGAATCATTCATTCGAAAATAGGTTATTTTGGGCCATTCACCGCTAATTTGCCTGTACCACCAGAGGTTTTTGTGAAATAAAATCTTCAAACCATTTTTATTCTGCCAAAGACATAGACGACGAACCTTTTAGTCTTCTTTTCACATGGTTTTTGATTAGTGGATGTGGCCAATTTTACCTTAGTCCTCATTGTCTGAAGGGAGGATCATTTCACTATCATCAACAAAATTTTGTTGATTGCAGATATCTTCGTTTCCACGTTTAATTCTTCATATTGAAACATTAATTTGAAAAGTTCATCATCTTCTAGAATCATTTCACCAACGGGCAAATAAACACCATTTACCATCCGTACCTCTTCCTCATCGATTGAGCTGAACATCACACTAGAAATGTCACCAATATCATCATCATCATCGTTGTTGGCTTGTCGGTTGCTACGTGTAGCCTTCAAAATGTTCTCTTGCAGATGTAATGTTTCTTCTTCGCAATGATAGTGTGAAGTCTTTAAAATTTCTTTTTGGTGTGTTGTTATATCCAGATCATCACAATCTCCTTGCAGCCAGGGTGTCAAGATAAGTCATAATCCTGATGTAACCATATGGAAAAGGCTTCTTCAAAATTGATACTCATCTTTTTGGATACTCTTTGTGGAAAAGAAGAACAGCTTAAAAAATTTTGCAGTTATTTCATATCAGTATGCAAAACATATTACGGTTTTGTTGTTATAAATTACCGCACATTGTGATGAATTGCTCGATGGTTTGTGCTTTGTTCGCTGAATATCTTGATTAATGCCTTTTGAATTCACATTTTTTCTTACCTTTTCAGACTGTTTCAGACTTCTTCAAAAAATAAGAAAGACAAAGATTTATTTCATATTTTTTATTTCAATTTTTTTTAGCTTGTAATGCCTCCATGCAAGACTATTAGCACCATTTTGCATTACACATCTCTTATCATCTACATAGTGCTAGCTTATTTAAAGATTGCGTGTAAATAGTATTCTAGACTTAATTATAAACATGATACCATAAAAGAATTTCATATTACCATAAAAGAGTTTCTATTTATACAAACAATCTCTGTAATCATCAATTTTCATACCATCTAACACTCTTTTCTTTACTCTTTCAGCTTTCTTAATTTATTTGTTATCATTTTTCACTTCCATTGAATACATCTTGGAACGAAGATCGACAAATTCTCTTAAAATTCATCCATTAATTTCATCTTTCATCATTCCAATTACCTTTTTGTTTTTCATTGGTATGTTATATATAATATCAACAGGATAAGCTGCTATGTCGAAATTTTCTTCAATATCAGGCAGTATATCATAATCAAAATTTTCGGTTTGAATAGAGTATACAAACGAATCAGTATCCATATAATTTAATCTTATATTATTACCAAACTTCGGTTTCATGTACTAATAGTCGAAATCATTGTATTTTCCACTTTGATAAATCGAGTACAGTGAAACCTAAGTAATTTGATTTGTTGTATATTACGTGAACACGACTCATTTGAATTGCTATCTTGTTTTCTGTAAATTGCATTGAACTGTGAAAGTTCAGTTTTGCAATAGGACCCCGAGCGCCTATCCTTTTTCGACAACGCTCCCAATTTGTAACGATTTTCACATCTTTTCGTTTTTCGATATTTTCCATCATTTTACCGTAAACAGCATTTTTTAATAATTTAAAAAAGTTCTTTTCAAATTCATTTTTAGTCAATGTACTGTGATATGTATTAAAGTCGATATAATGCTTTAGCCAACACGATTCAAAATTCAAAGTTCTATGTATTTTAAAGATTTTTATGGCATGTTTAACACATTGCTGTAAAATTTCTATAAACTATGACACATTTTGATTTATGAGTTAAATCCGCTATGAGCTTATTAAATTTAAAATTTGGTGTTTTTTTTATTCTCTGGACAAAAAGGCAAATCACTATGCTGATCGTGAAGGTATTCAGGTTATTGTAGGTCTACCTCCAAAATGTATCCAATTTGAGAGTCTGATGGTATATTGAAAGTGTCAAAATTATCAATTTCCATTGAAACAAACACGCCATAGGGCAGACTCAGTGACATTGCCCGACCATATAGATTGTTAGCATCTAAATACGCTAAGTATTCAGACGGATTGCCATTTTTAGAGTCACTCATATACTTATTGTTCGCCTTGGTGTGTCTGCAACAACACTGCACAAGACCTTCTCTAATACCTTCTCTGAATATATTTATATCGGTAAATAATTCAAGCTTTACTTTCGTCACCTTCAACATGGCATCCCACGATAAACCTGGTGATGTATAATATTGACGAGTATAATATGACTTTTACAGACTTTTCTAAAATTCTTAAATATATCGACAAGTAATAAAACATCGATTTTTAGGTATAACTCCCTATAATCTAATAGGCTTTTACATTTAAAGGTTTTCCATAAAATTTTTGCAAAATTATATTTATCTTCAGTACAACTAGTATTACTAATTGAAAAAATTTGTCTTGAGGGGGAAGACTTTTCTCATTTATTCTTTTCCATGAATTAATATATTCATAAGGAAAAACACTTTTTTTTTTGTTAGTAGATTGAACTCATCATCTGTACTATAAATTGAGCGAAGAATTTTGAAATTATCTTTTGATGAAGTTTTAGCTAAAGAATTTAAACTAGAGGCCATAAATTTAAAGTAGTCAAGAATAATCAATTTTTCAGTACTAGCTTTTATAGATTTTTTTCTTTGTTTACTGCAATTACATTAATATTACCCGAAATATTTGAAAAATCTTTGTAAGCAAATGACAATTATAGCCTAAAAAATTATGAAAAAAACACAGGAACAAATTTCGTAACTTGAAACTTTAAATTACATTTATCATGGGCTGGACCTAGGTACTTATCCGTAAGATGACAATGATCTGTTACTCGATCATAGTTCAAAGCTTGTTTGGAAATGTGACAGAATTGACTTTCACTGTGAAATCGCAATTCATCTGTTGTAAGGAGATTCATCGATAACTTAACAGACAAGTATTGTTCATTTATATTTTGTACATCTTTTATTAAGGTTTCAACAAAGATTGTCCAAACCCTTATATACTCTGAAAATATTGAAGTTGTTGTTGAAGAAACATTTTACATAATAACTAAATACACAAGGGACATGCCCTTATACAGTTGTAGTAGATGATACGTTTGATTGTGGTAAGCAAGTATCTACATTTTTTAAAATGCATTCAAAATTTGTATATATTACAAATGGTACATCCATCTGCCACTCATAATTTGTAATTTCTATGTAAGTCTTATCAGCAGAGGGCTTTTTGTTACAATTTTCTTACATTTTAACTTTTGAATATTAAAATTACGCTAATTACCAAAATATTGTAGACAGCTGTTACATATGAAAAATCTGTGTCCATCCGTTCTCGTCTGCGTATTTAATAGTATACAAAAAAAAAATTATATATATATACGAGGGCGGGTCAATAAGTCAATTTCTGACCTCTTTACTGAAACAGCAACACTGCTCCTGTCAACAGGCATCTGTCAGTTGACTCCTGTCAAAATTTAAACTTGCTGCGTCAGTTAGTTTGTGTTTGACAGCTATTTTTATCAGACTACTCATTAATTTGAGGAGAAAATGGAATAAAGTGAATTTCGTGTGCTTCACTTCACAGGAAGGTTTGGCGTTGTTTAATCGCAATATGGAGGAGTTTTTGCGCCGTTTTGTAACCGCGGACGAAACATGGATCCATCACAACACACCAGAGCACAAACAACAGTCAAAACAGTGGGTTTCTAAGGGTGAATCGGCGCCAAAGAAGGCCAAGGTGGGTTTGTCAGCCAATAAAGTTATGGCGACTGTTTTTTGGGATGCACGCGGGATAATCCACATTGACTACCTTCAAAAGGGAAGAACAATCAATGGGGAATATTATGCCAACTTATTGGACCGATTCAATGACGATTTGAAAAAAAAACCGACCTCATTTGGCCAAGAAAAAAGTTCTTTTCCACCAAGACAATGCAAGGGTGCACACATGTGCAGTTGCCATGGCAAAAATCCATGAATTGGGCTATGAATTGCTCCCTCATCCACCCTATTCTCCAGATTTGGCTCCGAGCGACTACTTCTTGTTCCCAAACCTGAAGAAATGGCTTGGTGGAAAAAGATTTGACTCCAATGATGAAGTCATCTCGCAAACAAAGGCCTATTTTGAGGACCTCGACAAATCATTTTTTTTGGAAGGGATAAAAAAATTGGAGAAGCGTTGGACAAAGTGTATAGAGCTCAAGGGAGACTACGTTGAAAAATAAATTTTATTTTTTTATCAAAAAATCTGTGTTTTATTCCAAAAGTCACGGACTTATTGACCCTCCCTCGTATATAGAAATAATAAATTAAACAAAGGAAAGCTACACTAACTTACTTTGAAATAGTTTTCATCCATACATAATGGGATCTCTCAATATCTTGCAGAAGCAGCAAGTTTATGTGGATTTGTTTTTCATTAAACGTGATGTAATAAGGACCTATGATTATTTTATTTTCATCATCCTAACCGAACACATTAACACTGATATTTGTATTTATTTGCTCAAATCTTTTTACATCACTTAATTTTAACGGGAATTCTAAATCTCTAATCTTAGAGTCAGTCCATTTTCACTTCATTTTCATTTGTGCTATTTTGTATATCACTAATATTATAGGTTGACATTCTATGAAGATCACTACTTAATGGTGCTACTGCAGATATTATAGCCCATTTGAAACAATATTCATCATAATTTTTTACATTAATGCACGCTTTTTTATTTGATAAAAAGTTTGGAAGTTGTATATATTGTGAACCTCTTATTGGTCTGTACTCGTTCACATTTATTTCGATATATATGATTTTTATTAATAACCACCCACTATCACTCTCTTGTAACTCCTTCATTTTCGTGTTAATATTCAAATACATATCATTATACAATATATGTAACTATATGCATCCCGTCCGTACTTGCTCAAAGGCACATTTTAGATAGGAAAGATTTAATAGATATCACCATTTCTTCTTCTCCTGCACATTTATTTATTTTCATATACTCTGCGCAAAAAGTTCCATGTTAAATTTAAAGTTTGAGTGTGTATACAAAAGTCTATTTAAATTTCTACAAATCGCGTTCCTGGATTCACTAAAAAATCTATGAGGATCAATAAGTTCTTCTGTTTTGTTTTTATATACGGTGGTCGGTGGGGTAATGAAAAACTTTTCTTTTTTTAATTTTTTTTTTATTTTATTCAATATAGTCCCCTTTTAGCTCCAGGGATTTTCCAACTTCTTGATCCCGTCCGAAAAGTAATTTTCCGGAAGGTCTGCAAAATACTCCTCCGGGGCGTCGATGATTTAATCGCGTGAGCTGTATTTTTTATTGATGAGCCATCTTTTGAGGTTTGGGAAGAGATAATAGTCCGAGGGAGCCAAATCGGGCGAATACGGTGGATGCGACAGCAATTCGAGCCGTAAGTCATTGATTTTAGCCGTTGTTGCGATGCTCTTGTGCGCCAGCGCATTGTCTTGCAAAAACAAAATTTTTTTTCCCTTCATGTGAGGCCGTTACACCTAGTACAAATACCTGTATCCGATTATTAAAAACGCTTTTAACAACTTTCAAATCATCACATGTTTCACATGGACTTGCGCTTTTCTTCTTGTGCAAATTTGTTCGGATATGAGCATACCAATGTCTTTTTGGCACTTCTATCTAACAATTCACACACATAACGAAGTCAGAAATTTTGCAAAATGTCTTCAAAAAACTTTGGTTGATGTTCGAATCCTTTTTACACATAGAATGTGTCATATCTGAACGAACATCGTGATACGTAATCATGTGGTTTAAAAGTGTATCAATTCTGCTTAAAGTTTTAAACCAAATACTACATTGTTGTTTATTACCATGAATACTAACAACATGTCTTCTTAAGTTTTTATGTAAGGTAAAATACTTGCTAAAAAAGACGGGATAGTTAAGTTATAGTGTAACGGTATTCAAAAAACTAAAATGCAAGTCCTATACCACAATAATCGGACTGATGTGGAATATGATTTTGGCTTAATTTCAGAGTATTTGAATAGATTTTTCAAAACGGTGTACTACAGTTTTTTTTGTCAACGATTCTTTCATCTCAGTTTTTGGTTTCTGATCTTTCATACTGATGATGTCTAAGATCAGATAGTGTGACGAGAGTGTTTCGATATTTAATCAGCCAAAATTCAATGCCCTTTAGGTCAATCATTCCATCATCCCATTCTTAGTAGGTATAAAGTATCTTGTTGCAGGTTCTGTCCTGCTCTCTGATGACTAATATTTATGAAATCATCAGTTCATAAGTCTGCTTGTATGCTTTATCATTAATCATTTCAACATCTGTTCGATAATCCAAGTCCTCCATAGTAAACATTCCAATTTCACCATTACTCGTAATTCTTTCGGTTTCGTATTCACGGTATTCGAGGCAGCTCTTGAATGAAAACCTACAGAATGAATGAAATGAACCGAAATACACATTCCAATAAAACATTCCATACACCACAATACGAAAACCAGCCCCGACCTATGACAATGCACACCTAAAGAAATGACCCCCAAATACAAATCTTTTTGTCACCAGGGACCGCAGCACCAACAACCCGTATGTGTTATCACATTTCTCACCGCACGCTTACCCACTAACCTACATCAATGCCATTGACATGTCACGTCATGACTCATGGCTCCCTGGTCCGAGTGCTCTAGGATTAGTTAATTATATCTACTTACAAGCATTCGCGTAAGTCTCCACATTACGAAACCGATAATACAGGGACTTCAGGCTGATATAATCAGCTGGTTTTGCCATGTTCAGCGAAGGTCGTCGGAAAATCCAGTCCAAAAAGCAATACTGGCTCAAATTTTTGTCCAGGTTCAAAGAAGAGGCCGGAGGAAAAATAATTAGTCCACTCAAATTCGAAAATATCAGCAAACTCTTGCCCTCTCCAACGAGGTGATCCAAAATAGAATGTCCTGTAGAATGGTTCCAAGGTCCGTAGATTTAGATAACTCCACAATCGGCGCAGTAGAAATACAGATCCGTGGGAAAAAATATGTAGTATTAGGTATAACTTAAATATTTCAGCCGTTAATGAAAGAATAAGCAGAAGTTGTCGATTGCATAAAGCCGAAAATGTGGTGAATACCATTGTCAAAAGAGTGCAGATTTGTGACAGATGTCGTAGAGGTCATGTCTTTTGTTATTAATGGCAATAGTGCTATTGAATAAAATAAATATTAAAACTTATTTCAAGAAAAGCACTTCGTTTTTTCATAAATCACAATAAAACTTCTAATTGGACACGCCTTTACTATGGGTAAGTAAGAGCGTGTACATGCCTTATTTACAGTACAGGGCGAAACGGGCTTGCCCTCAATTGAATATACACAGTCAAGAACATAGGCATAATTATACAGACATTCACATGCACATTTTTTTGAAAATGTTAAAGTAAATACAAATTTTTTATCTCCGGCAATTTGCATCCGACCTACCTATTTACATAGAAAGTCAAATAGATGCTGACCTCGAGCACGTCTTGTTTCAATTTTCTTCACAAAGTACTCAAACCCAATTTACAGAGTTAGTACACCACATTTGGCGACAGAAAATATTATAAAGTTTATGTTGACTGCAGACAAATAGTTCTGTGGATACAATCCACTCACTTGTCCTTTTTTTAAAAGGTCACAAACGACTACCTACCCCAATGTCAAAACGCTATAACGACCATAAATTGAATATCCAACTTGCACACTTAAAACTTTCAACCAACAATGCGTCCTTCCCGTGCGTTGGATCGAATTTGTTCAGTCAAAACAAATATGAAAACGACTGTTCGGCCTGCAACAGCAATATAGTTTCGGGAAATCCCTTATATCTGTGTCCCATCAACTACATTCGGTACCTGGACCCAAATGAAAAGATGAAAACTTACTACCCTAAGGATACCAGCATCTCCAATAAAAAAACAAAAAAAAAGGGAAATCAACTCCGAATAAATTGAATAAACTGAAATTAATTTACTGTCATCCCTTGGGTGAGTGCCATTTCATTCCGATAAGAGGTGTCCTTTTACGCCACTCTGGCTATGCATGATAACATGCCCGCCATGTCTGGTAAGGCGTGTGGTGGCCAAATCTCTCAGCCAAATATTCTGAAACGGAAAATCGTCTGCCCGGTTCGGTTGGGCTTGAGTTGTGTTTGGCAAAATTGAATGTAAATCGTTTTACATTTCAATGGGTATACGAGTACTCGTGTTAGAGACTCGTGACCAATTTTTGAACATTCACTCCTCATAAGTTTTTTGGAAAAATTGTTTTTATTTTTTGCTTCTTTTTGAGATCATCATATCAAAGATTAGTTTTCAATTAATTTTGAAATTGGAGTTGGAAAACAGCACCATTGGTGATGCCTTGTTCTGATTTGTTAGATTCCATTCGATAGCATGCTGGCGATTCGAATGTTCAAATTTCGTTGACCTCTGATTTTATTTTTGGGAAATGGAATTAAATTTTCGACTAACACGATTTGTGCTGAATTGTTGGATAAATGGGATATTGAGTAATATAGGATCGTTTAAAGGGTTTACGAAAACAAAGTGATACCAAATGCGTGGCATTTGTACCCGTGTCGACTTCAAGAATTTTTGAGTGTTAGGATATTTTGCATTTATGTTTAGTCAACACTTGGACACATATCATGATGCATCATGTTAATATCGGGATGTGAAATGGATACGGAAGCATTTTTCAACTTAAATTTCACTTTATTTGTTTTAGCAAACGTACAAGTAAGACTTAGTCTTTTATAGTACTACGATATAACAATTAGTGTGGGTAAGTGTATTATACAATAAATCATGTTTAATTCTTGGTTTTTAATATAAATGTTAACAGTTTTAACAATAAGTAGAAAAGGAGAAAAAAGAAAGAGAAAAGAAGAGAAAAAATAATAGAATTAGAATAAGGAAAATGAAAGGGGAGCAGTAAAGTGAAGAGAAAGAGAGAAGAAAGAAAAACAAAAAGATTCTGATTAACTAGCTCTGGTTTTGAAGGTGTGCTATTTATTTTAAATTTATTGCTTCCTATTAATTGTTTTGTAGCCACTGGTAAAGAGTGCCAAAGTTTGATAGCGTGGGCGAAGAAAAGATTCGATGAGTTTTTGTAATTGAATGTGAGATTAAGCGTTCTGGGTGACAGCACAAATTGAAGCTTATCAAAAAGATACGGGGGGACTTGGTGTGGATAATTTTGTGCTGAAACACACAGCACCTTATACTCTGAAACTATTGGAGCATGAAACCGAGAATACTATTATGGTCATACCATAATATGCTCATATGATCATATCTGCGAAGCCCATGACCATACCCTTGAAAGCGACTTAGGATATTCTCAATAATAGGCACCAGTAACGTTTTAAAGAGTCTCAGCCTTGTGGCTTTTGGTGTAAAGTTGGAAAATAACCATAGTTTCCGAAGTCCCGCATAAATTCGATCGACAGTGTAATTTATATGGTCTACAGGGGAAAGTAAACGGTTCATTTTAAATCCTAAATTTGTCACAGTATCCACAAATTGAAGTTGAGTATTATTTTGATATATTGGGTGTAGTTCGTCAGTACCAAATTGTTTTTTGATATTGCAATTCGTTGAATTTAATAGCATTGATAATAAGCCCATTGTTCTGTTACTAGTTGTATATGACAGATATGTAGATCTTCATTAAGCCTGCGAATGAGATCTTCAACCAAACCAATCGGTCTTGATATATAAATTTTTTCATCACCGGCGTAAAAGTGAGCACAAGCATTTGAGCATACTGTAGTGAGTTCGTCATTAATGAAGAGACAAAATAAGAAAGGACGTAGGCTCGAACCCTGAGGTACTATTGATGTTAGGGATAAGAAGAAATTCTATTACCAGCTATGACTATTTGATAACGGCCATGTAGAAAGTGCATACCTAGGGGGTAGTCTCATGTTCGATCTTCAAAAAATCGATTTTTTGTTTTGCATATTTTCAAAGTTTAATAAGTTGGGAATATACTGTGAAAATACACCGATACACAAAGTCATTATAAAGTTACAGCAAATACTCGTAATAAGGGCGAGCGTACCCTGCAGCTGCGGCGCTCATACCTGCGATATTGTTTGCGATCCTATGGCGTTGAAAATTTTATATTTGTAGTGTACGACACGTAGAATTTTGGTATTTTAAAGAAAAGTGAAAGTCAGTATATGCTTCTACTTCAAAGTGTTAATATCTAGCTGTTAAAATTTTTGTATTTTTCGAACGAGAAAATCAGTATACGCTTGTATTAGAACGTGTCAACGTCTAGTTAAAATGGACAAGAAATGCATGAAAAGAGGTAGACAGTAGACACCCAGGAGAAAAAACTAAAAAAAAATAAGTTTTAGAGGAAATCAACATACTGCTGAGGAAAATACTGATTTTGTAGTACACCTGCTCAAAAATTGCAAGGTGAAGACGATTGTGAATTGAATTTTGATCCGATTCAGAGTTGCAGTTTATTGAGATTTTATTTAGTGTTCACAAGTTTGAAAGCAATGATGGTATGTAAATTGTGTAATGGTGATATAGAGTTCTTGAAACGATCACAGCAAGGATTAGGCTTTAAATTATGTGTTAAATGCCCGTGTAAAGAAACATTGATCAGTTCTTGTCCAATGATAGACAATGCATATGAAATCAACAGAATGTTGATGTTTGTTATGCGTTTACTTGGAATTAGTAAAAGTGGTCTTGACCTTTTTTGTTTTCTAATGGATTTGGGTCAAGGTTTGAGTAATCCAGCTTATTATTTAATTCTAGAACACATACGTATTGCCGTAAATGCTATGGCTAAAAACATTTTTCAAAAAGCAGTGAAAGAAGAGCAAGATACAAATATTCAATTTGATCATCCGAAAAATTAAATTGCTGTTTTAGGTGATGGATCGTGGTCTAAGCGTGGGTTTACGTCATTTTTGAGTATTGTTTCTCTTATTGGAAAATATTCTAATAAAATCTTAGATGTAATTGTAAAATCGAGTGTGTGTAAAGCTTGTGAAAAATGGTCAGGAAAAGAAAAAAGTGATGAATACGCTGCTTGGTATGACGAACATCAGGAGAATTGTACTGCTAATCACAAATGTAGCGCAGTTAAATGGAGGTTGACGGGATCATCAAAATGTTTAAAAGATCTGAAGAATGTCTTGGTGTAAAATATAGAAAGTATATTGGTGATGAAGATAATAAAACATTTAAAAATTTATTAGAAGAAGGTCCTTATAACGGTCCTTAATTGAAAAACTTAAGTGCGTTTAACACGTGAAAATACGTATGTATAGGCGTGCGAAAGAGGCAAAAAAAAGTACTTAAGCAGTACGCAAAAACTAAAAAACAACTGCAGGAAATGAAAAGGCTGGAAAACAAAGTGCACCAAAAAAGAAGAAAGAAATAAAGCCAAAAACAATGCTGTTGACTAATAAAATTATGCCGGAATTATCTACTTATTTCGGCCTTGCAATTATGAGAAATATGAATTCTCTGGAAGAAATAAAAAAAGCTCTGTGGGCAACGTTTTATCACATAAGTCAATATCAAAGCTGACAATTAATAAGATACATTTATACATCCACCGACTTTGGAGGACGAAGTTATTAAAGTACCGAGTCGACCACCGTCGAGTGCACAACCCAACCAAAAAAAAAAAAAAAAAACACCGCGCGCGTGTGCAAAAAAAAATACAAAAGAAAAAAGTGCAGTGCAGTGAGAAAAAAAAATATACAGTGCGGGTATCCCACCTCTAACGCTCCTAGTCAAAGTACTGTTGCTTGCACCCAATCACTGCCGTTACTGTATTTACCATACGGTACGGGCAGTGGCTGAGTGTATGTAACAACTGATGGATAGCGGGTTGTGAGTGAAAATTTTGTTGGTGCACTGTTTCATATTGTTGTAAGGGCATAACACCTACAACAATTTGAATCAATGTCAGAATTTTCATTTCGCAGCCTTGCTTAGTATCGTCGGTGTTTGTGTTTTCTGTGTTTGTCTGTGATTATGACTAGGGAATTCAGGGTAGACGTAGGCAATATACGCGGGCTAAAAAGTAATCACTTTTCTGCGTACGTTCACGTCTGTAAGTACAGACCAGCTGTTTTGGCACTTAGTGAAACACAGGTAGATCCCCGCCCACACCTCTCAGATCATTCTGATCTGAAGCTACCTGGCTACGAACTAGTGCCATTATTCTCCTCTCACCGCGGTCTCGCCATTTATGTGCGTAGTGATGTAGATAACCAAACTCCACCACAATGTGATCCATGTTCTAATCCGGAATTCAACTTCATGTGGTTAAAATTCCATCTCCGTAAGCAAAATATCCACTACTGCTTTATTTATAGAAGCCCCAAACTGGACAGCAATTCAACTTCTAACGAGTTTGATGCGCTGTCTGACTCCATTCAAAGAATTGTATCCCTATATCCTCATACTGAAATCGTTATTACGGGCGATTTGAATATACACAATTCTGGGTGGCTTCGACATTCTGGACAGACAACACCCGAAGGACAGTGTGTTGAGATCTTCGCTGCAGAAAACAACCTAACGCAGCTTGTAAATGACCCCACGCGAATACCAGACGTTGATAGTCATACCGCCAACACCCTGGACTTGTTTCTCACCCTGATAAGTACACCATTGATGTGCGTTCCCCTCTAGGATCGTCGGACTATTGTGTCATATCAGCTAATTTCTCGTACACCGACCACACAGTTAGAGAAAAAATTCCTAAAAGAACCGTATGGCAATACGAGAAAGCCAACTGGAGCGGTCTTAATAGCTTCTTTAGGAATTTTAACTGGTCGTTATGCTTCCTCGATAACGACGTGGATGCCGCTGCTGATATGATTACAGACACCATTCTCTTTGGAATGAGATCCTTTATTCCTCATCGGATGAAGAGTATCAAATCAAAAGAAAAGGCATGGTACGGCTCGAGCTGTAAAGAGGCCGTCAGGGTTAGAGAAATGTTTTTTCGGTCCTACAAGACCAACCCGACAGAGGAAAACCGAAAAAAGTTCAAACGAGCCAGAAATGATTGCAACGCCTTTCTTAACCGTGTGAAATTCCAATACGACCAAAAACTGAGGCAAAAAATACTGCATTGTCCCAAAGACAGTAAAAATGTTTGGTCGTTCGTCAAAAACATTAGAAATTCCGCCTCATCCTCCATCCCAACGCTCATTTACAATGACATTCCAGCTGTCAGCTCTTTGGATAAGGCCAATCTGCTTGCTGCACACTTTGCGGCTTTGTCTCCGCCTACACTTGAGTGCGTCGAATCTTCAATGGGACGAATCTACTTTCGCACTCGTGTAGTAGCAAGAGTACTTAAAGATCTCAACATACATAAATCCGCTGGTCCAGATGGTATATCTCTCCTTCTTCTGGAGAGGTGTTCTTCCTCGCTGGCAAAACCACTGCGTAAGCTTTTTCATCAATCCTACTCTTTAGGACTCTTCCCGAGCAGATGGAAAACAGCATTTGTCCAGCCCGTCCCTAAAAAAGGCGAATCATCTTCTCTCTCCTCCTACAGACCCATTGCACTTACGTCCCTTCTTTCCAAGGTCATGGAAACGCTGAAATATCTCGAAACACGAAAACTTTTCAATGACCGGCAATATGGTTTTCGTAGCAACAGGTCCACTGGTGATTTGATGGCATGTCTTACCAAAAAGTGCAACCAAAGCGTACATCAATCTGGCGAAAGCAAGATAGTTGCACTTGATATTTCAAAGGGATTTGACAGAGTTTGGCATCAAGCTCTTTTGTCGAAAATGCGTGCATTTGGGATTGACGACTCTCTTCTTCAATGGATGAGAAATTACCTTTCGGAACGTTCAATTCAAGTTGTCTTGGACGGTTTCAAGTCTGATATTCACAAAATAAATGCTGGTGTGCCCCAGGGCTCTGTTCTGTCTCCGAGACTCTTTTTCTTTTTAATTTTCATTAATGATCTCTTGTCTGCTACTTCTAATCCAATATATTCCTTTACTGATGACAGTACTCTCTGCTTTTCATATTCGTTTCCGGACTCACGGCCCTGCTCTTCGGCTGTAGAACGAGAACGGCAGCGTATGCTAAGCTCATTAAATTCCGATATCAACAGCATAACCAATTGGGGAACTATCAACAGAGTGGAATTTAATGCTTCCAAAACACAATGCTGTCTGCTGTCTTTAAAGCGAAATTTAAACACCCAGCCATTATCTATGAATGGCACTTGCATCGTCGAAACCGAAAAACTTTCCATTCTCGGTATGTGTGTCAATGACAACTTACGTTGGAATGACCACATATTTGGTATTGCCAAAAATGCTGCGAAATGTCTAGGTTTCCTCAAGCGTTGTAAGAAATATTTTACCCCCTCTGATCTGGCCTCAATATATAAGGCATTCATCAGCCCAAAATTGGAGTGCAATGCCCACATCAGCTCCTAAAACATCTCTGCACCTACTAGATAGGATTCAAAATCGTGCGATAAAGCTCATTGATGATACTAATATCAGTCAGTCAATTGATACCGTCGAACACCGACGTAATGTCTCCTGTCCCACTTTGTTTTATCGCTATTTCCACTACCAGTGCTCCACTGAAATCGCCAGTAGCATTCGGCCCATTCAAACTTTCAACCGTAACACCCGTCTCGCTATGAATGCTCATCAGTATACCCGCAAGCCCATTTTCGGACGTACTCTAAAATATCGTGATTCGTTCCTAAGCCGTACAACTCGCTTATGGAATGCCCTGCCGATCTCTGTATTTCCTGGTCATTATAACTTGCAAACATTTAAAAGCAATTTACATCGGTATCTCTCTTTTCTTCCTCCCTAAATTTCCTTTGCCCGCGCTGTGAACAATCACCTTAAGGGTATACAAACTACTTGAGCGCGCGCCCATTAAATATAAAAAAAAAAAAAAGTTTTAAAGCCGACCTACGAATTTGGACTTTACAGCAGCTCGAATTGGACATCGAATTTGGCAGAAAAATCGTTTTTCCTGACGAGGCGTATTTTCATCCTATATTAGCTTGCAGATCGGGATAAACTTTGCTTACCACTTCTTCTGTACTGTGAACAATATTACAATATTCACGATTTAATATAATCATACCGTTAGCATCTTTAGCCATGCGATCTTCTCCGATTGCCTTATTCAGTGTTGTTGTCCAGTTGTACTCTTATATTTATTTGTAGTTAAGCTAAATTGTTTTACATACTGCCATAATAATTTTCATTAAATTACGAGTCCACACTTTCACCATAATCTAAGTGAACATTGAGGTGTATTACGTTGGTATGTCTTCCGTATAACGACAAAACTAAAAGCCGTTACACAGCTTTGTTGCTACTGACATAACGGCATACTTCATCTATGGGATCTGTTACTGCTTGCTAATTGTAATTTTATAGCACGCACTGAACTGCAAACCTCTAAATTGATATGGCCACTAAACAATTTTGATAGAATAGCACAATAGCTGACCACTCAACTGCCTCTTCTGACGCTCTTCATCGGTACAGGGGATACCCCTTTCATTATGTACTGGCTCTTTGAGAACTACCTAGGTGAGAATTTTTTCGTGCATTTTCTTTCACACAAGCAGATTGAGGATTGCTGGGTCATATTTTCTACAATAATGTCGTGTAGTGTATAGGCATTGGTGGTGTTGTTGGTGACGTTATCAATTTGATTGTTGTCTCAACTTGTCTTTAAAGCAAAGTAAAATATGAACATGAGGTAAGACGCGCTTCTGTCAAACTATAGAATACATAAAACATAACAATTCTCCATATATGTTTGCTTTAGCTGTAACTGCCATTAGTTTTCTTACTTTTAACTTAAAAAGCCCTTGCAACTGTATGTGGCCTGGTAATAATTCATAGACTATTATATTCAATGCTGCGTTACATATGAAGGTTACGAATAAATCAGGACGGCCATAAGTGCGAACATAGAAGAAAGCATCTTGAGTATACCCATGCAAGTATTGTGACCTATTCACAAATGAAAAGGGTAAAATTACCATGATGAGGATTAACATTTGCATCATTTGCCACAGCAGATGAAGATGAATATAATTCTCAGCCCTCAACTTAGCTTGCTTTAATGAAAAATGTTCGCTGTCAATTTTCATATATCGACATAAAACTATTTAGCCAGTTGATTGCACCGTGGTATCATATTAAAATCATTTTCTCGTATCATCATATGGTATGCATAAAAGTGCAGGACAATTTTTATTTGGCAAGAAGTAACCCGTCATAGGGTTGAATTGCCATATTTCAAAATGATAACCTTCCCGCCCTCTGCTAAAAATTTGCGAATATTGCAACGTATCATAATATTTATTTATGTGTAGCAGACACTCTAGTTAATCTATCTATCACGGCATGTAAAACGATGTTGCGAGTTGTAAAATGTTCGCTGGAACCATGGCTGCGACTTCGTGTATCGATAGTACTCTATATCGTCCCTCGTGTTTCCCACTAGGTGCATCACTAATTTGAAAATGGTTAGTTCTATGCCATATTACATAAAGTAAATCAGTAGGAACTTACATATGTATTGTAGATGGTTATCTGTTGGAAGCAAAGAGTCAATTGTATGGTAAATTTGACCTTGGTTCATAAAAGTAGGTGAAAAACCTGGCATTGTGACTTCTGTATCCATATCAAATGAAGTCATCTGAAAGTATGAATTCTATTTTCTCTTTATCATATGTTTAAAAAAACGCCTTGATTCATTACAGTCGTATATACGTAGAGTTTTTAGGGGTTCCTCTGAATCACATAGAGATAGAAGTGAGATTTTCCCACCAGTGTAACACATGTTTCTACCTTCCATTTCAGCGCATTGCAATGCCGAATCCAATCTTAATAAGATTACTAATCAGTGTTAACATAGTCAAATGATGGGACATAATCAAGTGCAGCGTCATTAAAAGTCTCGTACGTCCTACGTGTAAGAGCACGTCTTTCTGTTTGTCATTTCGCATTTAAATGACGCCGTTGTTATATATTTATATATTTATGTATATTTTTTTTGTACAGATAAATATAATTTGTACTGAAAAAAAACACAGGGTTCTAAAAAAAGGGTTTCTATTAATTTTTATTTTGTATAAATACATATATCTGGCCTGTGCAGAAAAATTAGATTGGTTAACAATAAGATCCAACTGAAAGGCCAAATATCCTTAGAGTTACAGGATAACTCCTTATAAGTGCCACAATTTAGTCGATAATACGCTAACCAATCTGAGAACACCTATGTTTGAGCACTTGTATGCATGGTGATAATTTCTTATTTTTTTGGAGTATACAGATAAAATAAAATAAAATAAAAAAATGTTAAGTTACAAACAAAATTTTACTTACAATTAGAGTTAAAACTGAGAAAAAAAGAAATAATTAAAAGCAGAAGAGAAAACAATTTTGCAAATGCACAACAAGCTTAATTAATAGAAAAACATTTACGAATCAGTTTTTCAGGTATTTAGCCTCGGGCTTGCGAGGTAGTAGACAGTTCTTTGTGGTGATTGGAGAGTGCTTGGTCTTCGCTAGTATCTGGTTCTATTTCTTGCTTCTTTTTTTGACAGTAACGAGTATCCGCATTTTGATTTTGTTACTTTTTTACGGTTTTTACGATCCTCTGGTCCACGAACATAAGGAAGTGTACGATGAAGATGATTTTTATTGTGACGTTGGTGCCCAATATTAATCGGTTTGTGGTGGGGGCGACAATGAGGATATGAAATATTGATATTCAGTGTTATCATCATGGCAATGAGGTAGTTCTTTTGCACGATTTTCAACAATTTCGTCAATGATTTGACAGTTTTGGGCAATATCAGATAATTGGGTTGCACTATATGCATTCGGTGTGTAAGTATTGTAACCCCCAATGTGACATTGATTGATACTGGAACTATCACTGCAATTGTACTAGCAATGTTTTGAAAGACTTCAGGAAGTCGGGGGTGGCCGTGGCTCAAGTGGCTTCCAAATCGGAAGGTTCGGTGTTCGAATCCAAGTCTTGTCCGAAAGACATTCTTTTTTCAGGCAACTTAATTCACGTAAGACGAATGGTTGCCTATAATACAACAACAAGTCCAATTACACTAATAATTCAGTCTCCCCATTAAATGTTGGATGCCACCCATGGAGCCCAAGTACCACTGAGCCCAAACATCTTTCTTTTTCTTCCTGTCCCATTTTCCTAAAAACTTAACACGTGCTCAGGCATTTTAAGTGTAATAGTACCCACTTCAGTGTTAAGTTCTTAAAAAAAAAAAACAAAAAAACAAAAAAAAAAACCGAGATGTCTGCATATCATGGTGTAGCTGTGGTCGTTGTTGCTGCTATTGGCAATCTGTAGCGCTGAGAAGTAATCGAAAATCTCTTTGAAATACTGGGATTCCTGTGGCGGCGATTGTGGTAGTGTTACAACAGGCTGAGGAGGTGATTGGGCTGCTGTTAACTGGGGTAAGATTGATGCATTGTTATATAATGGTTTGCTGTAATTTTCTCCTTAATACGGATTTTGTACTTTTGTTACCATAGATGGGAGACGAAAAACTGATTCAAAAACTGACGACTTAAAGTCGATCATAGGTTGGGGTGAAGACGATTTGACTCCAGACCATGGTTCTTCCTTAACTTCGAAAAGGACGAATTCTTCACCATGGTTGTAGTCATGACAGACTTTCGAGGGACTGTTTTTTATATTCGTATGTTCTACGAATAAAATATCACTTGCAAAGTTATCTTCTAATAGCCAAGTCTCTACCGATTCTGGTTTGGCGGCGATGTTATTTCCATTTTGCCGTTCCAATATAAATCCTGTGGAAGAGCTAGGACTCTATTGTTAAACTTTTTGGAATCATATTTTAAGTCCGATATTAAAAATGATATTAATGATGTTTTAAATACAAAAACGGAGTCGTATCCTGGTGGTAAACTTGGTTGTCGAAGGGGCGCCATGGTGGCAATTATTTTTGATAGCATTTTGATAATATTAGTGTGTATAGCACGCGGGGTGCGCTTGCTTGCCTTATGCAAAATAACTAGAAAGCCATTTTCATCCCAAAATAAACGCACTTACACTTTTGTCTTTTTCGGTTTAATTGGAAAACTATGAAACTGTGACAATTAAAGCGTCTCAGCAGATTTAAGGTTTTTTAGGTTCGAGTAACACAGCTCGAGCTCTCTTCGAGCTAGTAATACTTAAAAAGATAGTATAACTACTCAACTAAAAAAAAGATTAGGAGATTGTTTTAGAAATTGGAAAGTTGAAAAGGTTGTTTTAGAAAGGCTATTTTAGAAACAAACAAGGAACTAAAACTAAAACAAAAGAAAACTTTTCAATTTAGCAGGACTTTTAATGCATACTTATAAAAGATCTGTAAAAACATATTCATAGACAAATAATTACGAGAAAAAAAGCAACAAATAAAATACTAAACAACTGTTTAAAAGACGAAATAGAAAACATATCTCGAATATGCAAAAACGTCGACTGACGGCTTCTATTTGAAGTAGTTTAACAGTGAACTATCTTATTATTCTTTCAACAATGTCGTGCAATGTCTTGTCATTGAAGTAAGTTAGTTAATTATTTTTTTTTTACTTTTTTTTTAAATCAGCGTAGTTCTTTCTCGGGACACAAGGTATGTTCATACCAATTTTTATCAAAATCTGTTTATCGGTTTAGTCGTGAAGAGTTAACAGACATACAAAGTTACTTTCGCATTTATAATGTTAGTACCTTAAAACTAAAACTAAATACATCACACGATTTTATTATATCATAGTTGCCCGTAAAAAATGTTTCCTTTTCGGATACCGGTCGAAATTGGATGCCGAACCGTCCAATTGAGAGGCCAATACACTATCACTCGTGCCGCGGCCACCCACTTATTCATTAAATGCCTTTGTAACATTCCAAATCCGATTCGCCTCCTCGTTGGTCAGCCTTATATCTACTTATATCTATCCTTATATATATCCTTATATATCCTTATATCTACTATTCACTATACCATCGCGAACAAAGTCAGGGGTGTAAGCTAGTATAAGTAATAAGACAAGTTACCCCATTTAGAAGTTTTAGAACTACTCAGGTCTTCGAAAATCGAAAACACCATACTCGTATAGCATAAGATGAAGTAAGAACAAAGTAAACGTTTAGTAATGATAGTTTCTCGAAGTATCCACACCTTTCAGGCCGAACATTTTACTTACGAATGGCGTGATTTATGACTCAAATATGGCGTTTTCCAATAATTAGTCACTATCCAAATTAAGTTGCTTTTATTAAAGCCATTTCAATGTTCTACTTTTGACACAAAACCATTCTCAATGAACGACGACAATATTTCATCAATATTTCATCACATCTTTAATTTTATTTTTTCTAATATTAATGGTTGCCTTCTTCTGAAAATGTATCAACGATTACAAAATTGTACAATATTTTTGTTGACATATTTTTAAGGCCATTGCCGTCACCTCAGATGGCAAGAATATAAGTCTGAATCTTTAAATGCATTTTTCAAAAGAAACAATTACATTTTCATAAATGGGTTGGGATATGTTTCTTTTAAATAAAATTAAAATAAGGTAAAAAATCTTTAAATATTATCGTGGGTCTGTAGCGGACGATATTTGTTCAGTATATTTGTCAAACTTTCCAGTGAAAGCTCTGAGCAGTCAAAAAAAACCCATTTGATCTCACTGAGGACAGGGCGCATTGCTATAAAATGAAAAACATCTTCCCGAGCTCCAAGGTTATATAAGGTGTAATATAAAGGAAGATCATTTTTATAAGGTTTAAAGTTAAAATGCAGCATCTCTCCTCTGGCATTAAAAATTATTGATATTTCGGAAGTACTATATTCGTCGCAGAAATAATTGAATTCTATCAAATCGTAGTTAGGAGCGCAGTAATACCGTCTATAAGGTGATGACTGAGCTTGTTCCTTAAACTCCTCTCTACTTTTTTCATTTTTTTCATCCAGTGTCCTGGACAAATTTTTTCGGTAAACATTCAAATTATCAAGCGAAATGTTAAGTTGCAGATTGTATCTACTTGCAAAAGGCTGCAAGGCATTGTCCTAATAACGTAATCAAAGTGAAACTGTAAAATTGCAACGAATAATGGCGACATTCCAGTTTCGAATAGAAGCATATAATTTGGATAGTTAGACGGTAGCTTAAACAATTTTCCCAGGAAAAATCTAAGTAATTTTTCAACGTCTTAATAGTTCATAAGTTCGAAGTTCAAAGTTCAAAAGCTCAAACTTGCGCTGCGTAAAATATTACTGTTTTAGAAGTTACCTCAAATAGTTTATAATTTGCACGACTGTTGAGTACACTTGCACTAATGCAAGACCTCCATGTGCAATTAAGTGCGGTTTTTCTGATTGGAGTTTGCTGATAAAATGATTCTTCGAACTTAGGTTTGATTAAATTTTCATTCCGAGGTACTCGTATTCCTTTACAATTTCAGTATCTCCTTCAGAAAATTTCTATCTTTCGTTTCCGGCGAAATACCCACCACCTTTTCTGAATATCATGACTTTGGACTTTCCCAAGGTCACAGTAAGGTTCTACTTCGAACAATAATCTTCAAGATCAGAAATCAATCCTTATAGTCAAGCCGATAACAGAACTATGTCATCCACATACACGGACACTCTAATCCTCCTTTTAGTCCACCAGATTCCGCTACACAATGCTTCATTCAGGTCATCAAAAAACAGAATGAACAAAAGTGTACTTAGAACACAGCCTTGCTTGACTCCCATTATTGTGGACCATTCTGACAAATCTTTACCATTCCATATTCAGTATCTTTGTTGACATTCCAATCCGCGACAGTTTCTAGAAAAGTGACCTTCAATCGGTGCTGCTTTGAAATCTAAAAAAAGCACGAAGCTTTCTATGTTGAGCTTGAAAAGATTGTGTAATATTCAGCAGGGTCTGGTCTATTGTTGAGTGCTTTTGTCTAAATAATGCTTGAAAATCGCTCAGTAGGTTTGCATTGTTGACCCACAATGAGAGTCTTGCATACAGAACAGATGGGAGAATCTTCAAAGAGCAATTGAAGAACGCAATACCTCCGTAATTCTCGGCTAGATTTATGTCACCTTTTTGTGGAGTGGAAATATAATTGCCTTTGAGGTAAAATATTGCAATTGAATATTTGGTTGAATGAAGAAGTCATATGACAAGTCATTAGTCATAAAGCCTCTTCCGTCAAACTCTTGTAGAAGTCAAAAGCTATTCTATCTTCCCCTGGTGTTTTGTTTAATTTAACTTTATCCAAGGTTATATCACAGTCAGGATAGTCATTTACTACAAAAGGAGCATAATATTGAACGACTGGACGGTTATTACCTAATAAGTTTGTAAAAGTGTTCCTTAAGGATGTTAGAGTGTAAGTTAATTCTGAAAGATCTTCCAGCTATTCCTCTTACAGCTGTCCAAAAGCTTTTAGCGCTGCCGGCATTTAAAACTTCCTGCCCTAACAGGGTGAAATAATTTTTCGTCGAAATAACTAAGTAAATTGAACACCTTAATTCTTGCATTTCCACATTCATGATTGCACCATTTTTTTCTGGGTACGAGACTTCTTCTTTGCCTTTTTTTTGGGGTAGCCTTAGCAATCATTTCATCAAAGGAATCCAATTTCATAGGTTCTTCAAAAGCGAACTGCATACGATCTAATTCCATAGATTGTTATGTTATACTGAAAAACCTTAATTTGGTGCTTAGTTAGGGTTAATTTTATTAAAAGTTGAAGCCAAGTTTCATTTCGCAAAGCCGATGCGGCATTCAATTGGCATGGGATCCGCGATGCTTTGAGCACCAATCTTCAAATTGTCTATATATTCAAAAGATTTGTCGCTGAACAACAATAATCATTCGTTGAAGAGCCTTGAACAGTTAAAAAAGTTTTTTCTCCATGCATATCACTTCGTGTTCTGCCGTTTACAATCGTGAGATCAAACGATTTACGTAACTCTAATAATTTCATCCGTCTTCCATCCATAATATTGTCCTTAGGGTTTCTTTCAAAAAATAACTTTGGTGAAGTAGATAACAATTGATCAGTGCATGCTTGGACTAGACCAATTATTGCGTTTAAATCACCAATAACCATTATTTTCTGCTTTCCAAAGTAGTTAAGAGCGTCCTTATTTTTTTTGAAGTCATTTGATCACTGCGTACAATTGAGGTAAACTGGAACTAAATAATCGGTTCATCTTTGCTTTCTATTTTAAGAGTAATAATCGACAGTTATAAATTCGATCTTAGATACAGCATTCGTTTTAAAAAAACAAATAAGTAGCCGCCCTTTGCTCTTCCTTTTTTTTAACTTTCACAGCAGCTACACTTTTCAGTACATAATTACTAATCAACTTTTCATTCATAATTATCTTCTTCAACCAATGTTTTCAAAAAGAAAAAAAAAACAGATAAAATTTCTCTATATTCTAAAAAATAACAATTTATTATAGAATCCATGAATATTGAAACTCAAAACATTTAAATAAAAACCGTCGCTTGACAAGGCGGAACTTGAGGTCCAGCTACTACGTTTCACTGTGAATAACTAGGTTGAATTCGATGTTGTGCTGGTTCGACAGATGGAGCCACAGTGTGTTTCTTGCTTTCATTTAACAAAGAAACGATCGAAACGAAGAATGATCGACAGATCAACAGCTGTCATGTGTAAGCCGTCGAGATCGGCGTCCCTTTCAATTTACTTGAAGCTCACAAAACACCGTTTTGCAGATTGTGCGAATCTAAACTTCACCATAAGCAGCGAGTTTTTCTTGATTCTGATTGAGAATGGGCAGACTTCATCAATGTCGACATTTCGCAGCTGCAACAATCCTGTGCATAGGTTTTCCACTTTCGAATGTTCTGTTCCCTTTTCGGCAAATGACATGTGAAATGAAAGATTTTTCTCGTTGGCCCCTATAAGAGGAGACTCTATCTGCGCTCCAGATCACAGCAGCGTTCCCCGGTCATCTTAAGACTAGCAGCTAACTCCTTTATTTTTGTTGTTTAAGGCCAAAATGTCAGATGAAAATTGTTGGATATCACTTTTTCGGGCTTTTCAGTTTTAAATCCAAAACATCAGGTAGGGATGATGGGATGGGTTACTGTAAGGTATCTTTTCGGAGAACCCAGTCGTATTGTTTCAGGTGATCATTCTTTTACTCATTTACCCAAAGAGTTAGAAGAGTTGGGTTATGATAAGCAAAGTGTTGTGCAGTAAATCTTAGAACTAAGACATGTGCATTGTGCATTCTTTTGTTTATATATATTTTCCTGATTGTTTTTCACAAATGTTAATATTTTTTGGATAGTGTTTTTAATTGAAATAAAGTTCAGTAATATAGGTTCAGAAAAAAAAAAAAAAACAAGAAAGGGTTCAATACAATATGTATTATTGCGCAGCAATTAAATTGAAAGTACATGAGTTTAATTGATACAAAAAATTCGAAGATGTTACCATGACTGTTGCCAAAAAACAAAAGAGAACGATTAAGATTTGTACAATGACTATGTAATGCAGCTAGTGGCGCATAGGCCGTTATGATTAACATATACAAAAAATTTTTATGTGATACAGCAAGTGGCGCATAGGCCGTTGTGATTAAATTAATAAATGATACAATTAGATAAAAGAGAATCTGATAAAGTTAGTAAGGTGATGTATTCGTGTTCGGCTAATTGCAACGCATTTCAGAAGAGATTGTTTTTTGTAAATGTATTGCCTTTTTAAAGTTGAAACTTAAAATTTACATAACTTGACAGGTAAACGCCAGGCTTGCCACCGCCTTTAAGCAATGCACAACCGCACAATTTAACAAATTAAATCAAAATGAATTAATCATTGCATAACGATTTATGCTCCATTTATTTATGAATGTCAGGAAGGAAAGAAAAATAATGTCACATTAGAATACCACATTCAAGCGGTAAGACTTCGTATACACCAGCAATCCACTATTACACAGAAAATCTCAATGACACACCTCACTTAACCCAAGGCTGTGGTATAATAAAACGATTAAATTTATTTCACCTCGAAGGGATAAAATTCACGGATTCAACCGCAATGAGATACGGACATGTTGTGCGTGGGTTCAGTTGAGTGTAACCATGAATTTATGAGATTATTGCGGTGAAAGTAAACAAATCCAAGTCACTCGGGCGTATGAGTATTATTTCGGCCACAAAAATCACCTGCCCTACTATGCTTACAGTAACATGGAATTAATTATGCGACTTATGGATCGGCAAACAAGAATTAACTCTCATCGAGACAAACAAATATAAAATAAACAACAAACAGACCGACAGACACGGTTAACTCTCGAGAAAGGAGCAAGGCGTGGATTTATTACCACCAGTCCAGAACCGAGTACTTCGCGCCATCATTCATGTTATCTTGGGGAGATGAAAATTCACCAGTCCAGACTTAGAGAGTTGGAAAATCCCATCCGTGTTGCCAGTTCTACAATGTTGCCAAGGAACGTCTGCAAAATTTAATCTAAAAAATAATGCCTCACGACAGTTAATGTTAGTCAAATAGATCCTGGTGAAAACGAAAATCGTTTGGCTTTAATCCTACAATACCGTCCTGAATGCTTAAAGGCCAAATAAACTCGCAAATAGTGAAAAAAGTTGTCCATGTGCTACACTTTTATGTGGCAAACATTCATAAATGCCTGACTTGCTAGTGTGCATTTGTATCTAACTAGCTCGATAGCCATAAACAGCCGAAAAGTACTATCAAACTTTTCCAACTTACGTCATAGGTACTCAGATTTTCGAATTGGGGTCAAAGTCCCAAAAGTGCTAAATAGGAAATTTTTGAGAAAAAGAAACTGATTGAACACGTTTTAAGGAGGAAATTGGCGAATCAAAAAAAAAAAAACAGAATTCCGCCTAAGCTAGAACACGGGACCTGATCGGTGCCCTCATAGAAATGTTAAATTGGCATGCTCTGCCTAATTTTGAAGCTGAGTGGTTAAATCCTCAAAAGCAGAAAATTAGACAGTTTCAGAAAATTCAGTGACATTTACACCGTGTCGAATACCTGGTAGCCATATTACAACTAGCTCACAACCTATTACTAGAACTGCTGTAAACTGTTGTAAACTATCTAATATAATCCATCGTTGTTGGTATCAGTCATCGGTTATAATTACGAATGAGGTTTATAAATACGCTGTTGGCTCTTTTGTTTACTTCAAATTGGCTGTCACTGATGATATACTATAAATCCATTTATGTTCCTTGCCTTACATATAGAGTCCCCCAATATAGAGTAAGATCGGTTTCTAGATAGAACATCGGAAAAGAGAACTAACTGCACGCTTGCCAATAGCCTCACACCTACCAGCTAGACTTCCTTGATTTGAATTCAGACTGAATTCTGGAGTTTAGTGCGGATAAAACTGTTTTGGTAATGCATCCGTTATCTAAGATCCAAGCTTACCAACACGGAAGATCATGTGAGACTCGGATTCAATATCTTGTGGGAAGAATTGAAGGAAAATTTGGCAAGAAGGAGTACACGCTCGGCAATTTTATCGCCCTTGAGGGTGCTTTTGGCAACGCAAGTTTTGACGGCATGTGTAAGTCGGCCCGACAAAAGAAGAATAGGATCCTGACTGCCGCCAATATGTGATGGCGGGGGTGAATAGTGATTACCTGTAAGGTGGCATCCTGCCTCCTGAGCTCTGGCCGAGTTCCCTGAGTCAGTCCTTAACGCTCTCAACAATTCTGATCTCTATGCTCGAACATATTCAGATGATGTACGGTGGCATACTGACTGTTGAACCGTGCCCTCGCCCAATTATCAATGACTTTGTCTAATAAAAAGAGGGAGTAGAGCAAATTACTAGTCTTATCATAACGGTTTTATGAATTTAACTCCTCTGAAGGCCGTTACAATTTGACCAGTTACAAGCTGCTGGTCATAGGTCCATTTTGTTGCAGAACCACCAAGACTTAAATCACGGTGCACCGGGGGTCAAAGGCCCCCTGGTCTCGGTCTGGGCCTGACTTGTTAAGGTAGGTTCCTTATGAGAGCGTCGTTAAAGCTCACTGAAGTGAGTATGACTATGCTTATGTTGCCAATGCATGTGTTAAGTTTTTCGGAAAATGGGACAGAAAGAAAAGGAAAGGTCTTTGGGCACAGTGGCTATTTCGCTCCATGGATGGCATCTAACATTTAGTGGGGAGACTAAATTATTATTGTAAATTGGCTTGATGTTGTATTTAGACAACCATTCATCTCACAAGATTTTACTTGCCTGAAAAAAATAATGCTCTAAGGCGCAGGCAGCCGTAGACGTGACGGACAGTTAGTATACTGGGATTTTGGGAAAACGTTTGTCTTCTAAATAGAGATATACGCTATGGTAATTTTCGGTGGAATCAAACTATATTGTGAAGAATGAAAAGGAATAACGAAGCATCTGCATCTGTAGCGAAGACCTTGCTGCGCCTAAGGACTTGCTCATCCTTCTCATGACTTAAGAGCTAGGTTGAGAATGCAAAACTTTACTGAATGTAGTTGGACGGCTGAATTCACTGAGTCTTATGTGGGACCCAGTTCACAATGGGATTACGGTAAATGAAATTTATGATGAACCTGCGTCAGGACTGACTGCGTCGGTTTAGACTTCTATTGACTCTTGGGTTTCATACTTGCCAAACAAGCCAAACGCATTCCACCCGAGGTTTCTAAGAGTCAGCGACTTTTCTGCTGTTCCTCAGAATGCTTACTAGCATTGTGACGTGGAACTACGTTTTTGCTAAGTATCTACATAAGTGCGCAGGGCATAAGTTGAGCTACATCCTACCAAATTTCAAGCTGCAGGTACTTGGTGTTGATGTATTTGGCTGTACTAAAGCGTTACTAATCTTTCTTGGAAAGACTGAAAAATTTTTCTAAATGGAACCTACAAGGAGTACAATGGACTAGTACTTTGCCCGAGTTTTCTGTCCGTCAGAAAGAAAAATAACATGTCGCCTTGAAAACATTCAATGTATTAATAATTTCCTTACTTCACAAGCTAACTTTTCCCGTGTTATCAGGCCTCCACCAGAGTGGGTCCTCTGGATCTACATAACTGTAATAAGAACAATCTTTTGCTTTGAATCAATTGTTTCGCTTAAAAATCTCACTTTATATGACCAGACTACAAAAGACTGTATGACTTATCTATTTGGGGCTTCGCAAGCATAGCTGCTTCTGCTGTTGTCTTTCATATTCATATTGTGGATTTGGCTCTAAAATACGTCTTCCCTTTAAAAGAAGTGGTCTTTAGTAAAACATAACGACGATCTTCAGTATTGACTTTCTTTGGCTCCAGTCTTATGGAAATTCCATTTGACTCAGTTACATCAGAATTCCTCTTGCCCTAAATTCTAACACAATAGATTCTGCGTTATCAAGGAAAGGCTTTGGCTCGAATTTGAGTGAAGGATCCAATATAGTCAGATCTTTACGGATGGCTCCAAAAACGATCTATGTTGTGACACTGTCTAATGTGGAGCATGACGATTTATTACGTAAGCTTACGTCTGTCTTTCAACCGGAGGGATATGCAATGCTGATACAGGCACACAAAAATGATGCTACCTGATATTTATAAAAGGTCAAGGATATGCCGGCTTTCTCAACGCTTTTGAAAAAAAATTGTACTGAGCTGGCCATATATGTATGACATCGTCAAATACGGCGTTGATATGGTCGGTGCCTGTATTGTAGCGAGCGTTTTCACACCTTTATTTTCCAATTAAAATGGAGATAAGGAGGTTTAGTTCTTTGTCTGAATGGTCTACTCGAATAGTTATTTTAAGTATAGTATCCAACACGACAGCTTTTATTTTGTCGAAATTCATTTTATGACTTCAAATGGCACTGTGATGTCATCTTCGATTTTTATGTTTTAATCAGAAAAGGCTCTCTTTTGCGATTCCAACTTTTCGTTTCCGAATTTCTTGATATTACTTCATATCTCGTATTTGAGATACCTGTATTCGTACGTTGACTGCAAATTTTGAACCAATTTTAACTCCTTGAAACGCTCTGACATCCCTATAATAAATAGGAGCCATATTCTCTAGCGATACAGTGCTTTCACTGGTGGTTCTGCAGCATGTGCTTTATAAAGGGTCATAATAGCTTATCTGTGTATCCGTGGTTATCCCTTTTTCATTTGCTATTATTTTCAGCAGTAGAATCGTACTTGTTTCCAAATTTCAAAGAAGAAAAACGATTCCCTGAGAGCTGAGTATGTTCACTTTTGATTTTTATTTTTTTATTTTTTATTCGCAATAACTGGTAATACGGTTTTCGTAGAATGATTTGGTGGCATGTCTCTTCAAAAAGTGGATCCAAAGCGTTTATCAATCTGGTGAAAGCAAGATAGTTACACTTGATATTTCTAAGGCATTTGAGAGAGTTTGGTCGAAAATGCGTGCTTTTGGGATCGATGACTCTCTTCTTCATTGGATTAGAAATTACATTTCGGAACATTTAATTCAAGTTGTCTTGGATGGTATCAAGTCCGATATTCAAAAAATAAATGCTGGTGTGCTCCAGGTCTCCGAAATTCTTTTTAATTTTCATCAATGATCTCTTGCCTGCTACTTCTAATCCAATATATTCCTTTACTGAAGACAGTACTGTCTGCTTTTCATATTCGTTCCCTAATTCACGTATCTGCGGTGACGGAAGCTTATGTTAAGCTCATTATATTCCGATATTAACAGCATAACCAATTGGGGAACTATCAACAGGTTAGAATTTAATGTTTCCTAAACACGATCTGTCGTTAAAGCGAAATTTAAAAACCCGGCCATTGTACATGAATGGCACTTGCGCCGCCGAAACCGCAAAACTTTCCATTCTCGATATGAGTGTCAATGAAAAATTACGTTGTCCTATCCATATTTTCACCATTTGTGCTCCGCCGGAATTTCCAGAAACTCTTCAGTCGTTTAACCCAAACACCAGTCTCGCTATGAATGCTCATCTGAATACCCTCAAGCCCATTCTCGGACGTGCTTTAAGCACGTACAACTCGCTTATGGAATACCCTGTCGGGCATTCAGGCATTTAAAACCAACGTTCATCGGTACCTCACATTCTTTCCTCCCTAATTTCATTCGTCGTCGTTGTGTGGAAACATTTTTAAAGCACTAATGACCCCTTAAAAAAAAAACAAAAAAATGACGCCAAGAACTTGGTCTCCATCGACATTATCGGGTTCAGCACTATAGATTCGAAGCAACTTACTTAATTTGTATTAGCAAGCTGTTTCCAATTTTGCAGGCCATGTTGGTTGAGGTAAAATTCTTACGGTGGGGACTTCTAGTGCAGAGTTTCTCCTCGGTGATGGATTCAAAAACTTGTCGGTGTTCATCCGTGGCCATATTCCAGTCGTTATAAATATATCTATTTTCGATATCGACATCTGTGTACACAAGTACACTTCGTTTTTCCATCGTTTACCGCCAGACCCATCTTCGGCGCTTCTGCTTCAAAACCTGCAAATCCCTCACAGCATAGGTAGGTTGTTGTAAAGGATTTTTGAAAATTACTATCAAGTATGATGTTAAAGATATCGAATGAAAGTTGAGATTTTCTGTCTGAAGATATTTTTTTTAACATAAAAGGTCTCGGTGAAATGATTATAGATCCTCATGGAACAGTGAGATTGGTAATGGCTATCATGCAGAGCCGGACAATAATAACAAGGTTGTGAAAACCGGACATGGTTTCAGATAATTTTTCCCAATATACGCTGTCGTGGACGCCCTCAAAATTGACAAACTGTGAACGGGTATCGATTTGGAATTCGAGGTTCTTTTACAAGATATGTCGTTATGTACGAATTTGGTCGTTGAAGAAATTAATAGGCTTGAAACCTCACTGATAAGTACCACCCAGTTGGTTGATAGGCAAAGAAGATGTTATATGCGACTGGGGCCTATATTTAACGCAGCAAGAAAGTCTCCTTTCTTTAGGATCGGGTATTCAATATTTAGATTCCATTCGTCTTCCATGCTTTCATTTGGCCATGTTTCGGGGATGATTTGATGGACGCTCTTCACAAAGTCATTTCCCGCCACTTTTACCAGCTTGGCTACTATGTTGTCAGTACCGACAGCCTAGTTGGACTCGCTCTGGATACACCTATCCTCATTTTATCGAGGCAAGTTGGACAAAATTGTTGACCATTATCGTCCGGGTTGAATGGTTCACTCTGCCTGCTTTCGACATCCTCAGCACTGACTGCGATTCTACCATAAGGTTCACTTTTCGATATTGCGGGATTGCGTTCATACTTTGTTGGGCTTGGATATTGGGTTTACCTTTCCTACGTTGGCCGCAACAAGGCAGTGGTCCGAGTCAATGTTGGTTCCTCGGAAAATACGGGCATCCAGAATAATAGAGGCATACCTTGCTAGGTCGTCCTTTGAATATTGCGATGTTTGACCCGATTCCAAACAATAGGCTTTCTAAATCGTAGACTTAGATTTTCTTAGAATACAAGGACATTTTCCCTTCAGTGTAGTGAAGACATGACTTTAACCACAGCTGGAGAGATGATGAAGAAGAGAGGAGCTTCTTGCAATTTTTATCTGTACTTTTGGCCAAAAAAGTCAGTTTAAGAAAACATCTTATTCAAAATATGCCACAAAAGCATGCTCTGCACAATTTGTATTTGAGTGGCAACACTGATTTTAAATAAAATTTATACTAGTGCCAACTTTTTAGGGCATGTCCTGGGGTAGAAAACTAATTCTACATTCATCTTCCGACATTTTGCATAATTCAAGTAGTTTTCTGTGTTCCTCTTAGTTCTTCAGTTGGGAATTCTCTATGTCCTGGACATGATTCTTGTTCGTTGAGTAGTCTTGTGTTTTTGTTTTACAAGCATGTTCTGGTATTATATAATTGTTTACACTAAAGGATGAGGGGTGAGGCTGTTGAGGCTGAGGCTGTACTGCAGATTGGCTATTTGAACTTTTGTTTATTGTGTAAAATGTTTTTGCCGTAATGTGTGATTTGTTTTAGAATATTTCTGAATGCATTTACTTCTTCAGATAAATTGTGGCAGTTATGTGCAAAAGTTTGCCTCACAACCATGGACATTTGCCTACATAAATATATATATATATATCGCTTAAAATATATTCAGGCAGCATTCTAGTTTCGTTCAAATACAATTGTGAGAGAACTGCCTGAGGGAATTAATAGAGAAACTGATTATCACAATTATGTGAATGAGAAATGTTTCTGGTGGGCGTTGTTGTGGTAAAACAAAAACTAACAAGGAAGTCTTAGGCTAAATTGTGTTTTTTATGTGGCAGTCTTAGAATTTAACTTCAATACTTCGTTCGTGAGTCAGTGAACAAGAAGTTATTTCATTGGAATCATTGCATAATCTCTAAAGGCTTTTAGTTTTGTATATAGATCCTGAGGTGTTCCTTCAATCCCTAGTGCTATTTGAGTTTTAATTGTCCTTGCAGCCTGCTTAAGATCTGTGTTTATATGAACTAATGTTCCAAGTTGTGCATAATATTCCGCCTTATTATCTTCTATCCTGCTTCTAATGTTGGGATCGCATAAAAATCTTCAAAGCAGCTTGATGCTCTGATAACAACTTAGCTTCCGGACATTATTGATCTGTATATAACTGTCCAGGATATACGAGTGTAATATTGGGTTATTCAAAACGTCATCGCGTTTTGGTTTGCAATAGATGGCTGTTGACACCTAATCTAAAAATGAAAAAAAATTTGGCGCGCGATTCGGTCGAGTTTTGTGCTTGCAATTGTGGTTCGAACATCTAGAATTTTAAAACCCATATACGTCATATTTTGCTTTGTTACTTCAAAAATGGGAAGAAAGTAACTGAGGCAAGAGAAAAGTTGCGAAAAATTTACGACAGAAATGTCTACGGAAAACGCCATGTCCAGAACTTGTTCGACTGTTATCGCTCCGCTTATCGCTCCGGTAGGCCTTCCGAGATTGACGACGATAAAATCAAAGCATTGGTGCAAGCAGATAAACATTTAATGGTTCGGGAGCTTGCTACCACTCAAAGTGTTCGTGACCGAAAGAGATTTTTTGCAGGCAACTGAAATCTCGTAAGGTGAATGGTTGCCTAAATATAACATCAAGTCAATTTAAACTAATAATTTAGTCTCCCCATTAAATGTTGGATGCCACCCATGGAGCGAAATAGCCCCTGAGCCCAAATATCTTTCTGTCTCTCTATCCAATTTTCTGAAAAACTTAACACGTGCTCCGGCATTTTAAGAGTAGTCATACCCTCTTGAGTCTTAAGTTCTTAAAAAAAAAAAAAAAAAAAAAAAAATTCATGGACGTTTGAAATCTCCTTCGCTTCCTAAAGAAGGTCGATATTTATGTACCGCATGAGTTAAAAGAAATTCATCTGACAAAGCGCGTAAACGTCTGTGATCAACTCATCAAAGAAAACGAAGAGAACGGTCTATTCTTGAAGCGTATGATTACGGAAGACTAAAAATGGATTAGCTGTAACAATGTCAGCCAAAAAAAAGTTGTAGTAAACGAGATGAAGTATCGGAAAGGCAAGCAACTGGGACCAACCACCAATGAAGATTGATACTTCATAAATACACATATGCTTATTTGAACAGAAAAATATTTTCAAAACTTAACTTTCTTACGTTTTTGTTTCTTGGCATTGCCGGGAGTAAAAGGTTTTAGTAAGCATGTCAAATTGCTTTATCCGATACTATGCATCCTTTTGGATGAATTTTCCATCAGTTTTAAAGTCGATTTCTTCGGAAATCCACAACTGCAAATAACAAGCAAGTCAGTTCCAAAATCACCTAAATGTCTAAAATTGTTCAAAATCGTGTTAATCTACCGGCATCTATATTTTTTAAAACCGTTAGAAGCTGAATTGTGTTTATTTCACGCCCTTGTGTAAGCAACCAGGCACTGTTCAGTTCAAACATCATAAGAAAATATCATTGCCAGTAATGCTTGAATCTCACAGAGGACATACGGCGGATGAATTTACGTGAATATACACAATCAGCATAGCAAACTTCTTACATGAGTTACAACGCCGTTTTTGAAGCTGAGGTTTATGTCACTGTCGTTTTCCTCTGCGGCAGATTCCAGAAAATATCCAAGAAGTCCAGATTTATACGCACCAACTCTTTATTACCGCCTATTTCTATAAGACCTAACCTATAGAGTCAACAAGAACTGAGCCATATATTGTCTTGGGATCTGCGCAACGCTGCTTAACTGAATATACTCTACAGAATGACAATGGAGAAAGCTTACAGTTCCGTAAATTTTGGAAGCAATTTCACCGACACTTTTAATGTGAATTCATTATCATTATTCTTGGAAAACTCGAAAGTCAGCAATGGAGGCACAATTCCAAAATTCGGATTAACTACTTACAGATAACAAAGAAAGATTGACAATCTTTATACCACTAAGTCTATGTTAGCAACATACTACTTGAGACGTAGAGGAGATCAGCATTCAGCACGTATGACACAGTGTTCATTGATATATTTGGCGAAACGGCGAGAGATGTTACTGAAATAGAAGTGACGAAACCAGGTTAGATTGTGAATGAGCGCAAAACCAAGTACATATATGTATACCCTCAATAGAATGGGACCCACAACATTGGTAAATTGGACAGAGTCTCACAAAAGACAGCTTTAGCTTTATAGATCCTAACACTATAGCTCTAATATCAACTCTGATATTAACACCTCATTGGAAGTCAATCGAAGAGCTATACTTACCAATTGCTGATTCGTTGACCTAAGAAGGGAACTGAATAATAAAGTTTTGTCAAAAAACACTAAAGAGGTTCTGTATAAGAGCCATGGACGTTAGGGAATTGAAGATACCCTTAGTAGCTTTGCAGATAACATTCTTAGATTAATTTTTTGTCCTATGTGCTTTCATGGGTCTTAGACAAAGTTATTTGGTTAAGACGAATGGATATTAAATCTCCGCAGCGAAGAGTCTTTGATTGCTACCAGAATAAACACCTGTAAGTGATAAGACTTCAAGGATAATGCTTTCCTTTGTGGTTTTCGTATACGTTAGTCATTCATCAGTTATGTCAGTATTAAGTTTACGTATCACAGTTTTCAACGATTTAGCTGACATACCATTATATTCCTTAGACGTAAAATACAAAATCGTCACTCAGTTCTCTGAGTTATTTAATTCTATTTAGAATTTGCGTTTGCCCAGAAAGTATTCTGGCTCATAATAAAATAGCTGCTATCATTTGAGATTACACTAGTTTCCGACTCGGCTTTTCTTTTTATCCTCAGATAGCTCTGCAAGTTGGCTGTTACTTTTGCTCCTACCGAACTCTTCTTCCTCTTGTTCGTCATCCTTACCATTCGCTAAAGGATTCAGAAGTCCACTACCAGCTTTTATATAATTGTAATATATATCCAGAGGACTGCCTGAATCGGGATTCTGGTGAACAATCAGAACAACATTCGAAACGACATTGGACATGTGACATTCAAGATTTGATTCCAGTGTTTTTTGACAGGGCTTTCCTATTAGAATTAGAGGAATGAGTCGGGGAACAAACAAATCAACAACAAGGCGGAACTTTCTATTTACACTGATATCTCTAATATAAATAATATTCTAAAGTGTTTGTGTGGGTTCAAATGACAGAAATTAATTCTTTATACACAATCGCTTTAATGATCCGACTTAACCTCGAGTGACAATAGTGTATGATATACTCGTATATAGGAGGGACGTTCAATATATTCTCGGTATCGATATGAAGGAAAATGCGAATTCAATTTAAATTGTTTTTATTTTTCAATATAATCTCCCCTAACATCAATGCATTTGTTACATCTTGAGATAAGCTTTTTTAAACCCTCAAAAAAATAAATTTCCTCTTTCTCTGCAAAATACGAGTACCCATTTATTGCCGACTTGAGTTCTTCATCATCCGAAAATCTTTTTCCACGAAGACATTTTTTCAAATCCGGAAATAGGAAATAATCACTAGGGGCAAGGTCTGGACTATAGGGTGGGTGTTGGATTTCTTCGAAACCGTGTGAACAGGAGCGTTGTCATGAAGAAGCAACACACCCGCTGCGAGTTTACCCCGTCTTTTCTTTTTAATTTCCTCCCGCAAATTATGCAAAGTGGAAGCGTAGGATGTGGCGTTGATGGTTTCACCTTTTTTTTGTACTCAATGAGCAAGATTCCCTTTGAGTCCCAAAAAACTGTGGCCATGAGCTTCCCGGCAGACGGAGTGACTTTGAACTTCTTCGGGGGGTCTGTTCCTTTTTTATGCCACTGCATGGACTCTTGTTTGCTTTCAGGGTCATAGTGGTGGACGAAAGTCCCCAGTAACAATTCGATCCATAACACCGTCCGCGTTCTCACTACACATCTCCAAAAGCTCTCTACAGCATGCGATTCTCACTTTTTTCTGAGGCGCTGTGAGCATTCGTGGCACCCACCTTGCACTGACCTTTGAAAGGTTAAGATGGTCATGAAGAATGGTGTGAATGGTACCAATTGAAAGCTTGGTGATCTCTGCCATCATTTTCACCTTTATTCGGGCATCCTCAAGAACAAGTTTTTCGACTTCTTTGATGCTTTCTCCCGTACAAGCAGTAGCTGGGGCGCCGGAGCGGGGGTCGTCTTCAATGCTCTTTCTGCCACTCTTGAACTTACTTGACCACTTTTGCACAGTTGATAATGAAGGTGCGGAACCCTGGTAAACAGCCACCATCTCTTCATGAATAGTTTTTTGACTTTTTCCTTGCTTAGTGAGAAATTTAATTACAGCGCGATGCTCAATTTTCACCATCATCGTCTCAGTTGCCATTATGATTCTGTTTAACTAGAGATAAAACGCGAATTAATAATTACATTTATATGAAATTTTACATGAATGCACTAAAATAATAGTATTACTTGATAAATATGTCAATTTATATATACAACCACAGCTTCACCCCTATACCGAGAATATGTTGAACGCCCCTCGTATATACTAAACACAGGTATATCACCGTTCTGTATTTCATAATATATAGCAGGCAGCTGCACAAGCTACTTTCCATTTTGCTAGAATATTCGCTATCAGTTGTCAAACAGTTTTCTTTATTAGTCCAATGGATGAGGTTTCTTCTTTTTAAGCCTGGGTGGTGCTGTTCACATTTAAGGGGTTATCACAATATGAGTATACGGAGCTAGAGATCTTTGGGATACTCCCGGAATAAATCCTTCGTTCAGGATGCTGGGCATTTCAAGCCGAATTAACAGTGCAACAATTAGTTTTGGGAATGATATCGTTGGAAGGTTTATCGGCTTCTGCTCAAAGAGACAGCCAGCTGTTAAGCCTTTGGACTCAGACCGAGGATCGCAGAAATCTGACGAAATCACATACGGTGATAACATGCTGAATACCATAGTAAATAGATGAATTATTGAATATGGGATCGGCTATGCATAATTTTGGCTCTTTTTTCCGTTAAAGTTTCACAAAGCGCTATTGCAAGAGCATTAAGAAGAAGGCAATCGGGGTCTTACTTGATACATATAGTTAGAACCCTTCAGCTGACAAAAAGTAAAAAGAGATCATATTCTCTTCTTAATCGTAGCCGCTGGGACGCGAGAGCCATCTCTGTTAGTACAACAAGCATCCTGTTCTATGCTGAACGCTTCCATCTTCACTACAACGACTTCTGTAGGGCCTCCAGAGACAAGAGAAATTGAGTCTGTTCATCACCTGCTATGTGACTGTACTGGATTCTTCAAGAAAAGGATTAGTACTCGTGGAAGCTACTTCTTCACAGAGCTGAAGGATGTGCATAATATTGATGGACGATTCTGTTTGGTATAGAACTAGTGCTTCAAAAACTTCAGGGATTAAACTGTTTTGTTCTGTTCTGAGTGAGCAATGACTTTTCGTCTGTTAGCTTATTCCCGTCTTCCATATTCGGGACCAACAGTAAGATTTTTTTTCTTATTATGCCGCCCGCAAGCTTTTCGGGTCACAATCATGTAAAGGCTCCCTCTCGGACTGTCTCTTATCTATCGAATAACATATACGAGTAAGCCACTTTTTGTTTTGTGAAGTCTGTAAGTGCTTTATATATTTTTGTTCTAAATTTAAAGAAAAAATAATAAAAAAAGATTTCTCATGGATTTAAACGTGTCCCAATTAATTTAGAAATTGTCTTCCACAGTATTCTGTAGCACAGAACATTGCCCTTAATGCCAATGAAGTCCTTGAAAGCATAAACTTCCTAATGTTATTCCTTAATTGATTTTTTTCTATTATTAAAAAACAAATTTTTAGGCAATTTGTTTTTGTTTACCACTCATCTTAGGTTCAACTATTGAGAAAATAAAACAATTAAATAAAAATAAATCATTTAAAGGAAGTTACGTTTGCAATTGGTTCTGTTGCTTAAGTTTGAAGTTGACTTAGAAGCACCAGCCTCACAACTGTCGACACTCGAGATGTCGGAAATCCATAAAACTAGAAGAGAAACATTTTGATGAAGTTTATCGGCCGACTACTATAAAGTAGCGTTAGTATAGCATATGCCGGGTCTCGAACTACCAAAAGATATATTGATCGGTAGAAGCCTAATCGACACTTTCTACGTCAGAAGGACGCTAAGTGGTTTCCACGATGGATCTTTAAAACGATTATTGGTAGGTAGAAATGCTGGGTTATGACACTCAACAGTAAGTTATTCAGTTTCTGTAATGCTCCGTCGGCGTTCGAAAGCATGATGGACGAAGTTCTTTGAGGGACTGCACTTGTTGTAGATTGCAGCTTATATAATTAAAATGTGAACGTTGCATAATTTAACTTACCCTGTAAACGCAGGTTTATGTACACCCAGTTTACTCCCTTACGATTTGACATTTATCGTTTTCCCCTTTTGGCTTTTCGCTTGGGTTAGCTGTTTTAAAATCCAACTGAACTTCATTCGATTATCAGCCGTGATAGGGAGTAAACTGCTGTAAGTAGAGTATCTATATGTATTTATTTTCTAACTTCATTCTTTGACAGAAATAAACTGCGTTATTACCAACTAACCCGTTTTGTTTCCATCCCTTCGTCGCAAGCCGCGACAAAGCTTTATTTCGCAGTTTCCAGCCAGGAATTCTGCAAATAATTTATGCCTTAGTGCCAGCCAGGAACACATTCAATTTGCCACCGCCAAGCCAGACATCGTGCGAATAGTGTGCCGTCGTTCTTGCCAGGAACATTGTAAATTGACAGCCTCAGCCTAGCCAGGCATTTTTCCAAGCCAGTTATTATCGCCAAATGCAACGGACGCCGCCAAGGAGAAGTCCACGTCTTCAAAATTCCGGACTAGACGTGCCAACAAATTTGGATCACATGGATTTGGGAAATGTCGCACCACCAAGCGCCGTTTCAACCGGTAGTGCGAGTGCCACCCCACCAAGTGCCGTTTCAGTAGCTGAGACAACCGGTAGTTTAAATTCCGCCTCATAAAGTGCCGTTCTAGTTGCTGCAACAACCGGTAGTACACATGCCGTCCTACCAAGAGCCGTTTCAGCAATCGCCAGCGCCGTAAATGCATCGACAGTGTTAAATCCAGTGACATTTACGAATGTGAGTACACCCATAAATGCTACCTCTGCCGCCGCAGAACAAAGGGATGCTCCAGCAAACGACGTCTCTACCGCTACATCCTACAGCGAGATCATTTTCGATGCAATGCAAAAACAGATTGCTGCATTGGAAAATCAGCTCAGGAATATGCAGTCAAGGTTAAGTGAAAGTGACCTTCAATGCCAGACACTCAAAGAAGCCGTACAGAATATGACAACAGCATCCGTCTCACTCGGATCCACGTTAAGTATACAATGGGTTGGTGGGATAGTAGCCAAGGAATCTACAGTGGTAGTAGACTTGTACGTCAGTGGAACTGGGTTAAGAAAAAGGCACAGGTTAAGTAACGTTTATGGAGTGCCAAACCTTAATCTACCTACACAAAGCCTGAGTAAATGGGACCTTGGCAGCGACACAAGCCACCTTAAAAAATTGTCGATGCAGCCCTATACCAATGCTGAGCCCAAACTGTTAATTGGGCTTGATCACTGCTACTTGGGACTGCCGACGGACTTTTTGCAAATTAATCAAACGGGACCGTACGCTGCGCACACGGAACTAGGTTGGGTAGTATTTAGGCCAACTAAGAAGATCAATCGTACGACACCATCATGCCTTCTGACCACCACATCTAATGGAGCACTGCACTCACTGGTTGCAGAGTATTTCGAGACTGAGAGCTTTGGAGTGAAGGCATCACCTCCAATTGAAAGTAAAGCTGACTCTCGTGCCAGAGATATCCTTCAATCAACGACGGAAAAGGTAAAAGGAAGATATCAAACTGGATTGTTGTGGGAAAGCGACGATGTGCAACTGCCCGACAGCTATGCCATGGCATTGAAACGTTTAATTGGCATAGAGCGCAAGATGAAGCGAGACGTGAACTTTGCAGCCGCCTATAGTTCCATCATCAAAGCGTATGTCAACAAAGGTTACGCTCGTAAACTGAAGCCGACTGAAGCAGCCATTATTGGAGCCAAGACATGGTACTTGCCACATTTTGCCGTGGTAAACCCAAATAAACCGGGTAAGTTACGTCTCGTTTTCGATGCCGATGTCGATGTCTGTACTATTTCACTTCCGTGAAGGGGCCGTAGCAGTGTGTGGAGACATCAGGGAGATGTTTCACCAAATATCAATCCAGCCAGAGGACAGGTGCGCCCAACGATTCCTTTGGCGTGACGTCGACTGCGGAAGACCACCCGATGTCTACGAAATGACGGTGATGAAATTTGGCACCGCGTGCTCTCCTTGTTCGGCACAGTATGTCAAAACCGTCAATGCTCTTAGATATCAAGAACATCATCCACGTGTCACTAAAGCCATCACGGATCATCATTATGTCGACGACTTTATAGACAGTTTTGAATCCGCAGAGCAAGCCGTCGAAGTATCCAGCTTAGTTCGAGAGATCCATAAGAACGCAGGGTTTGAGCTACGTAACTTCACATCGAATTCACCAGATGTTATCAATGCCCTTGAAGGAAGTGACGCTGCTGTCTCATTAAGCGCGAGGGATAGCTTTGGAACCGAGAAAGTACTCGGTATGTGTTGGAAGCCAGCCTTTAATAACTTTAGCTACCAACTACGTTTTCATCACGTTGGAGGAGACATCATTGACGGTACGAGATGCCCTACGAAGAGAGAGCTGTTAAGCATCGTAATGTCGGTGTTCGACCTCTTGTGTTTTCTGAGTCACTTCACCATTGCCGCCAAGTTAATGATGCTTGAAGTTTGGAGACATCATGTATGATGGGACGAGTTGTTGCCAATAGAAATTCTCAAACCATGGAATGGATGGCGGATGCAGTTGCCAAATGTATGTATGTTCAACGTGCCACGTTTCTATTTTCATAACGGTCAACCTGAGGAGGTCCAGCTTCATGTATTTGTTGACGCTAGCGAGGATGCGTTCGCCGCAGTGGCATATTGGAGAGTTATGAACTCGAAACAAATCGTGGAAACTTCCTTCGTATGTGCAAAAACGAAGTGCGCTCCACTGAAGCCGTTAACAGTTCCACGTTTTGAACTGCAAACAGCCGTCTTAGGGACACGGTTGATGAAAACCGTGTTAGAAGAACACTCTGTCAGTGTCAGCCGCCATATTCTTTGGAGCGATTCAATAACGGTCATAAAGTGGATTCGTAGTGAGCGCCGTCGCTACAAGCCCTTTGTGATGCATCGAATTGCAGAAATTTTAGGTACAACCGATTCGTCGAATTGGAGATGGTTGCCGACCTATGAGAATGCCGCCGATGAAGCAACGAGGTCAAACACCGTCGACTTCAGCCCTACATCACGTTGGTTGAAAGGCCCTAAGTTCCTGTTGGAGGATGAGAGTAATTGGCCTGCTGAACCCGCTGTCGCCGTCGAAGATGACTTAGATGTAGATGAAGAACTTCGCCCAAAATATTCGTTGCTTGTTGTGAGTACTAAAATAATAGATATAAATCCTTTTTCTTCCTTTGGTAGACTTCTAAGAACTATGGCCTGGGTAGTTCGATTCGTGAGTCGGTGCCGTAAACAACCACATCGATACCAAGATCATGGCCTAACGGCATTGGAGCTTGGTTCAGCTGAGGAGTTGTTGTGCCGTCAAGCACAAACTGAAGCCTTCGCTACTGAGATGAAGCAGATTGGTTGCAACCAAGCAATAGATAAACAAAGTGCATTGTACAAACTTTCGCCGTATATTGACAGTAACGGCATTCTTCGAGTATATGGTCGAGTCGATGCAGCCAGCTGGCTCTCCTATGCCACGAAGCGTCCAATTATACTGCCACCTGACCACGCACTTACGACGTTATTGCTTGCACATTATCATCAAAGGATGAAACATCAGAATGCCGAAGCCGTAATCTGCGAGATTCGTCAGAAGTTCTGGGTTCCACGACTACGTCAAGTTATGCGTAAAGTTGTTTTCAAGTGCTGTGTATGCAAGATCAACAAAGTGATGCCGATTACACCCATTATGGGCCCGTTACCTGAAGACCGACTAACGCCGTTTGTGAGACCGTTTACATATACAGGGTTGGATTACTTCGGCCCACTTACGGAAACGATTGGACGCCGCATCGAGAAGCGATGGGTAGCGCTCTTTACATGCCTGGTCGTACGCGCTATACACCTGGAAGTGGCCTACGACTTATCGACGGACGCATGCATCATTTTATAAATCGCCGTGGCACCCCTCTGAGGATCCGGTCGGACAATGGGACAAACTTCATAGGAGCTAGTCAAGAAGCGACACGTTTCTCAGAGGTTTTTGACTGTGAGCGCATACAAGGCGAATTATCTTCGAAGGGAGTTGAGTGGGTGTTCAACTGCCCAGCGAACCCGTCTGAAGGAGGAGTGTGGGAGCAGATGGTGCGGTGTGTGAAACGAGTTCTACTACACACACTTAAGGAAGTATCTGCTCGTGAATACACGCTTCAAAGCCTTATAATAGAAGAAGAAAACATCGTCAACTCGCGCCCACTAACCCATGTACCTATCGTCGCGGATCAAGAAGAGCCGCTTACGCCAAACCACTTCTTGCTCGGCTCAGCGAGTACAGCACATACACCCAGCACAAATGACCCATCAGAGAAGATCTGCGCTTTGAGAAAGCAATGGCGTATCGCCTGACAACTGAAGGATCGCTTTTGGAAACGCTGGGTCGCCGAATATTTGCCAACTTTAACTCGTCGTGTGAAGTGGTGCCAGAGGTCGAAGCCAATAACCAAAGGAGACTTGGTCTTTATTTGCGATGCAAGCCTGCCGAGAAGAGAGTGGTGTCGCGGCCGAATTGAGAAGGTCTACACGGGGCCTGATGGACAAACTCGAAGGGCCGATGTCCGAACGTCAAGAGGAATATTACAAAGACCCGCATCGAAGCTTGCTGTACTGGACCTAGAGAGTGGTGAATCGTGATCGATCCACGGAGGAGGGGGTGTTGCAGATTGCAGCTTATATAATTAAAATGTGAACGTTGCATAATTTAACTTACCCTGTAAACGCAGGTTTATGTACACCCAGTTTACTCCCTTACGATTTGACATTTATCGTTTTCCCCTTTTGGCCTTTCGCTTGGGTTAGCTGTTTTAAATTCCAACTGAAATTCATTCGATTGTCAGCCGTGATAGGGAGTAAACTGCGGTAAGTAAAGTATCCATTTGTATTTATTTTCTAACTTCATTCTTTGACAGAAATAAACTGCGTTATTACCAACTAACCCGTTTTGTTTCCATCCCTTCGTCGCAAGCCGCGACAGCACTCGTTTACTGAGACTATGTTATCGTATACTCTCGGACATTCGAAGAACACATGAAATCTAAAGAATGGTGTTTTAGCGGTTACAATGTACCAACTAGAAACCAAGGCTAGGTGAGTGCCAATTTCTAAAACCTTAAGTTACGAGTATGTTCCTAGACCATGACGTGTGGGTTAATGGGATTGAGCAGAAAATGAAAGCGACATAGTTGTGGCCAGACCTCAAGACAAAGCGACATGTTCGAAGCATCTATGGACTTTGTTCCAATTACAAGCTGTTTATTGAATGATTTTCTACACTTGGTAAGCCGCTTTCAGAACTTAGGGAATCCTTCAATGCACAACTATATGCTGTTACTAGCAAAGAGACAGACGTAGGAAGAGTGACAATTATAACCGGTTGTCTAAACGCAAGAAGTGGAAACGACAAAAGCACAGCTCTAGGGACCATGGGAAACTATAAAGGTGAAAACGCCGTGAATGACAACGGTCGTTGACGAATTGAATATTACATAATATTGAAGGTATATAAAACAACTTTCGAAGTAGAAGCAAATAACATAATAGAATACTTTTCTTACCCCAAAAATACCGAAAGGAATATCACGGACGTGAAAGTCATAACAGGAATTGAGTTGGGGACAGACCAGATTCAGAAAACCTCCAAATAAAAACCATAAATTGTTTAAGACACTTAACCCAAGAAAACTGAAACAAGAAAACACTCAACCACAACATTCGGGAGAGCTATGGCGAAAATTTCATGATGGAAACAACGAAATGGAATTACAATTTCGATGGAAGAACCTAAAGGATACACTACAAGAGGCATCAGAGCAAATATGCGGAATATCAAAAATGAATACTATGAAAAAAAGAACCGCATGGTGGACAAATAATCAAGGAGAAAATGCAAGACAAGGAATCATCATGGAAAACTTATAGTAGAAATCGCTCACAAATAAATAAAGAAATTTATTCTATATTGAAAGAAGGAACGATGTCAAAGTAAGGAGAATATTAAAACACGGAAACAACGTATTGATGACAGACATAAAATAGGTTTTGGCCACATGGAAAAAGTTCTACGAAGAAAAGTTTAAAGCAGACGAAAGAACACTAGTGGAGGAAGGAATCACCCATGGACTACATCCGGAAATACAGAACGAAGAAATTGACGGTCCAATTACCGAACAGCAAGTAGAAGAAACTATCCTGGCCATTAAATTTGGGGCAAAGACCTTAGAAGGATGCTAAAAATATTATTCCAACAAGTTTGGGTAGAAACAATGATCCCTAAATACTAGAACGAAAGTCTCATAATCCCTATCCATAAAAAAGGTAGCTGCTACGACTGTAATAACTACCGCGCTATTAGCCTATCATCAAAAATATGTAAAGTATATACGAAAATTCTCGAACATAGTCTTCTAGAACATAGATGAAAAACATGCGGGTTTTAGGCCACGTAGATGAACCTGGACCATATATCCACATCAAGATAGATAAATCTATAGCAAAAATCAAGGATGTATTCTTAGCCTTCTTAAAGCTGAAAGCCGGCTTCGACTTGATGCCAACACATTTGTGAAACGCTTAAAGCAAAAAATGTCCCAGTAAGATTAATAAATGCTATGAAAAATACTACGAAAACCCAGTCAGCACCATCAGACTGCATGAGGGCAAGTCAAGCCCCTTTAAATTAAATAAAGGCCTTAGATACGGCGATAGACTAAATCCCATGTTATTCATTAATTTTTATGACGAGATAGCGAAAAACTGCAACTGTCGAATCACCAGAATTTCATTCGGCGTTTGAAGATGAAATCCCATCTATCTCCAATTCATACTTTACGCAGATGATATAATCATCGTAGCTAAAATACAAGCCAGACTGCAACAAGCACTTGACATTTAGATTGAATATTGAAGAACAGAGCCGTTTCCATGAGACCGAAATGAAATTCTTCATAAGAGTCGCGAGTAAAGCCAGAAGGGACCGAATAAGAAACAAATTGGACAAAAAAAGTCAATTATAAAATAACACGGGTGGAAGAAATACAGCTAAATTGATTCGGCCACTTACAACGAATGCAAGACTCAAGGGTCCCCAAATAGGTTCACGACATGAAAGCAACCGGTTCAACCCCAAAAGGGGTAGACCATGCAACACTATGGAGAAGCGCATTCAAAAAATATGACATAAAAGAGGGAAGTCAATCATGGAAATGAGGAGATCTAGCTTAATCAGAGAAATGTGGAGATACTGGGTACTTAGAGACAACACCCGTGCCTAGCGGTAATAAGAGAATATTGGTATCGGTGTAGTGCCCAGTCAAAAAGAACAGAAAAGAGAGCTTAACAAAATTATTGAAACACGAGGCAAATATTTGTCATTTCCTGTGATGGCAAATGATGGACCTAAAACGTTACACGTTTCTGTTACGACGGAAAACTTTTTAGCAGAAAGAAAACAGCGAGATATATCATGCTCCTGTGATGACTTGGGTTGAGTATAGACCATAACAGTCTGGTTGTCTCCCAGTTATCCAAAGAAGGCTTGAAAGTATGTCATTTATATGCCGTGATACATTGGTGGCTTGACGTTGTTAAACAGCCTTTTATATGCCTCTAGTCTTAGCAATTCATCAGCAACGCAGTTTTCGTGGAATCCAATAGAGTATAGTCTTATGTAGCTGAGAAAATTCGTTGAAATGAGACTATAGTGTGTGAAAATGCAGATGGACTTACTGAGGAGTATAACTTCACCTTAGAAGTTCTGGACACAGATAATAGATTCAAATTCTCTTAAGGTCTGTTGATTGATGAAAGCTGCAGTTTGAGTAGACATTAAGCTCTTTCTATTGCTCAGTGTCTTTCAGCATCAGCGTGGTAAAATTTGCAATCTGCGTGCTAAAAAGGTGTATAGGTAACAAATGAAAGTACAATAGTTTGGAGATTATGCAAAATCAAAAGTAGCAGTGGATCGAACACACCTTGCTGAATTAAATAAAAAATTGTTTTCCTGATAGACCATGCAATGTAATCCGTTGACTGAATAGAGGAAGGTCGTCGTATGATGTTGCACAGGATGGCCGAAAAGGAATCTCAGAATTGAATACAGTGGTGCGTCGAAGTGATTGATTCACTAGGACCCGTTAATTGGAATAAAATATATAAATAAAATAAATAATAAGATTTAGAAAAAAAAAAACATATTAAAACACAGCTTAGTTGTAAGACTGCTCAAAAAAAAGAAAGACTTCGAAAATCCAATCACTGAAATATATAAGTATTATATATTTGTACTCCTATATAAGATTATAATAGAAACGCGTAGAGTTATGTAGAATGGTATTGCTGCAGGAAAGTATTTCGATCCTTTATTTAAAAAACAATTCCCAAGCAGCAACTTTTCACTTCCTGCGAAAACAAAGCAAGCGTAGCGGTATAAGAGAGGATATAAAAGAGGTCCAGATAGCATCTTTGGAAGTATGGGGTTTAAAATAGCTTGCGAGATAAGACTAAATAATCATCATATTTCTCTTTTCGTTGTATAATAGGTCACGATAAATTGTACCGATTACCGATAGGTGAAACTAATGCATACGGAAACAAAGAGAAGATGAATTTATTTGCCGTCCACCTAGAAGAATTGGTTAAGCCATTTGGTAAGCGCTGTGAGAAGGCCTTGGTTGAAAGACTACGAAACCTGAGGTTTTTAAAATTATCCACTGTACAGAATTTTAGAAACAACAAGACTACTAGATAAGTACAATATATTTTAATAACCGAACAGTTCCTCAAGACTATAAAGTATTATAGAAAAATACCGTTTGACTCTATAACGGATTCGCTCCATAGTATTATTATGCGATAGCAGCTATACAGAGTAATACTGTATATGCAACTTCGCAGCCATCAAACGCCTGGCTAAACCAGGCTCAAACAAGTTCGAGCGCAATTAAAACCATCGAGATGCAAGCAGGCAACAAATCTACACTTTTCACTATTGCTTAATTCATTAGCTATGGAAATGATAACAAAATTATTTCTCTGTAGAATAAAAGTTGAACAATTTAGCTACTAAAATTTTGTCTTTTAATTGTAAATAATATATTAGATAGTATCATAAAAATAACAACATGGAATGCTAGAAGTACAGATACGTAGTTAAAAGATTGAATTCTTAAACGTTACACCGATATTACTCTGGTAGATGAAACTTAGCTTAAACATGATGATAACCTGTTTACCTTTGAATTTAAGTGCTATCGAGTAGATAGGATGGATAGAAAAGGTGGAGGTGTTGCTATACGAGTATTTACACAAATAATAATTCAATATACGCTCTTACCAATTATTAAAATTTGTTTAATAGAAAATGTGGTCATCGAGGTTGACCTAGAAACCAATGCTGTTCTACGAAAATTGAATATTCTTCCCTTTGATTTGACATAAAGAGTTAGGAATTATTCCCCCTATCCGCCCAAATGATGATTCCCCCTATCAAGGCATCCTACTGGCTATTCACAACAGCCTTGACTCTTCTCCCATTAACATTTCTTCTTCCTCTAAAGTCGATTTTGTTACAATAAAAATAACACTCCTCTTCAAGTCCCTTTACGTTATATGTTGCTATATCCTACCAGCTCAACCTATCGAATCCTACCAATTTGTTCTCGATGCGATCGACATGTTAATACACGTTATTTTCGGCGACTTTAATCTTCCTCAGCTACAGTGGACTCCATCAGATGATCATCGCTTCAAGTGTGAGCTCAGCTAAGGAGTGTCTCCTCAGTCAGTGCTAATATCCAACTACATGGTCTGGCAATTAGACCTTATTTCACAACAGATTCAATTAACTCCTCAGCCTCACTTTGTCCCCTACCTCTCTCAACAGTTGATAACATACTCGTATATCCTGACATACAGTTCGGTTTTAGACCTCAACATAGCACCTCCTACCAGATTCTTCGAATTTCTAATATCTTTTAAAAAACCGACAACAAGGAAAATCAAAAGGTGAGATGCTTTTGGACATCGAAAAATCATTTAATTCTGTTTGGTATGATGATACTTTGTATATATTTATATACAACTTTTCTCCGTTGCTTTGTAAGATTGTCCAAAGTTTTTTCTCAGGTTGCTCTTTTAAAGTCTTAGTCAATGGTAGCGTTTCAAGTTTAATTTGTTTTCAGTCAGGTGTACCGCAAGGTTCAATTTGTTTGCATATGCAAGTTTACATAACTGAGAAATAGCAACGTTTACAGATGTTTCTGAAACACTCTCATCACATGAATTTGTTCTCACTACTGGATTTAATCTTCAAAATGCGATTATGCAGAACGGTGACAAAATGCAAGCTATATTTTTTACGCGAAAAAGAAAACCTGGTTATCATCCAAACACAAAATTGCAAATGTATGGATCGACAATAAACTGGTCCAATTATGATAAATATCTAGGTATGGATTTGGACACCAAACTTACACGCCATGAGCATATTTTGAGAAACCTACTGAAGGGAAAAATAGAAAAATTGCCACCAAATAAAACGCGCGTAACTTTGTTAAAATATTTCAATTTTATTGTAGAGGGAGTTGGTTCGTTCGAACGAGTATGTTTATTGAAGGAAAAAATAGGGTTCGGATGCGTTTTTTTATGGGAGCAATAGCAGGTGTGGTGAATATAATTCTTGGGAAATTGGTACTGTTTTTAATATGGTACAGTGAGTCAATAGTTATTTAGGGCGAACACCTACAAAAAGCCAATATAGCACTAAATATATTATATCCTTTTATGAACAGAAAAAATGCTCTAAAGAAAACAAAGTGATCTTATACAACGTAATTTTCCCATCATTAGCTCTATATGGATTCCTGGTGTGGGAAAATTGTGCACAGTGCCACATTAAAAAGCTACAAGTGGCTTCTACAATAATTACTTCAAATCTCCATAGAATAGCGAATGCTGAAATGTTATCGGAGGGAATACAAAAACTTACGTGCAATTTTATAAAGAGATTTACTTACGCTAAAAGTCAGCTACTTAGAGATCATCTACTATGTGATTGTTGTAATTATTACCACATAAGGGATGGCATAGTGGAATGACTTATAACACAGACCAGAAGGCAATAGGGACTGAAAATGAGAAGCTAAGTTTTGTACCCTGATCGAAATGTGGATGTAAAGCTTCTGTCCATCGCACTTGAGGACATTGATCCTAAACGCATTTGAATTTTTAGAGTCTACTAGCTTTTTTCCAAGATTATTGTAGTGGTTTGTTTGTTGTTTTTGAAGATATAGGCTCTTGTGTTGTTTATTCACAGAGATGTAGGCATTTCTGTCAAAAAATTGAATCCATTCTTCGGAATAAATTTAGAAAAACCTTTCAGGAAACTTTTGACATTCATTGTCATTGTCATTGTCATTTGTTCGAAGCTCCAAGCTGTAATAATTATTTATGACAGCTGATAGCTGTAAAGCTTTCACAAGGCTTTGGTTAATTTGGTCAAGAGCACTTGAAGCCAGAGGGGAAATATAAACGGAATTTTGGTCAAGACGTTTTCTGTAAAGAACAGCGTTATTTTTAACTCACTTTTGCTTTATCTGCGCAAATCTGCGGAACTACTTCTTCGAAGTTTACTTCAACTAAAATAGGAAAATGGCCAGAATAGGCTTCAGCAAGCACTTTATTCTTTAACGCTTTACTAAAGAAGGCCAAGTACCCATTTGTTAAACCTAAAATACCCAAGTCTTAATGAACTTTATATTGCCATAATAATCTACTTCTTTAATTTCTTTAACTTTAATCCTTTACATATTGTTCTTTTAATCCATTATCTTTTGCTTAAGTTGTTCCAAATGTCATTTTCTTTAAACCCTTCCGGTTGTAATATAATAATTTTTTTTCTTCTTATTCCAAACCTCGAAGTGTAAGGACCGTGTCCACATTTAAATCATTAATTATATTTGCCATAAGATAAAACCGTGTTTTATTTCAATTCTTATAGAACAGGGTAGCAAAATCCTTGCTGTACTCTCAACTTTCAACTCGTAGCATAGATATCGATGACAGATTTTCCTTGTCCATTAATAAAGGTGTATTCACCTTTGGAATCCTCTTAAGAAACCCCGTTTACGAAAAAAAGGCCAAAGTCTTCCAGAATATCAATCAGCATTCTTCCATTTCTCTTAGCTACACATCTTAGAACTATAGTTTGTATCTGACGTATTTGAAACGCTTTTACGAAAGCCCCTGCTATAAAATATATCATTGGAGAAAAATGTTTAACTCCAAATCATCAATCCGGCTTCAGAATCCTTAGAAGCCTTCCTTAATTGAGAACTGAGTGATCTTGCTCTTATTCTACATTTGCGATATACTACAAGAAGGTATTAGGAATAGATAAGTCATTCGTACTGTAAAGATTTGCACATTGGCTTCAACGAGACGGAATCACTCTGTATCAATTTTCTTTACAAAACAGTTAACAACGAAGTGACAAAAAACATATGAAAAAGAGGCAATGGAATTAAAACTGACACTAGTTCCGAAAGATGAATGTTTTGGGTACATAAAATACTTTCCTGTTAAACATATAAGTATACTAAACTATGTACATGTTCCATGGCATATCAGAAACAATGTCTTTGAGAATAAGACATAGAAGAAGGTACTGTCGATGAGGAAATAACAAAATTTGCTCGGAAACGCCTTCATGGTCACAGCAACAACGCAATATTCCAAATTCCGCTCGAGACATGACTTGAACTAGGACTACAAAGAACGAAGCCGTTTTATTTAGGGCAATAATGAGCTTCTGGTGGGTTCTTTTGCTGAAAAGTTACTTGCCCATAGCGTACGAGTATATTCTTGAAAGTAAAATTGCTTGATATGGAATCCTAGTCCTGGTCGAGCAGTAGAAGATAAAATAAGTGTTTATTTTTGTATTAGACAAACAACTATATAGTTCACTATACTCACTGTATATCTCTTTTAATAGAATTTGTCAGTCTTGCTTAGAGAGACGAGCAAATGCTTTAGTGATAAGGTGCCTACAGTACCATAACCTACCACATCAGCGCAAATACCTACAGCGAGGCTCATGCTTAAAGTTCCTTAAAGGGCTCCGCGAGATCGCCATTCATTCTCATTGCAAGATTTACAGGATGTTTTGTGACTTATGCCTAACACAATTAGGTTCGTAGGAAGACCTCTCGCCCCCTTACGACGCCAGTTTGTTCTGACCGCTAGAAGACCCACTTTTCGGAGACGTTGAAATGTTTTTGCTTAGTTTGTCGAAATCCTGGAGAGTTATGTCACCTGCAGTCATACTCACACGAAACCCAACTATAATTGGAAGCCTAATCAAGTGCGCAGCCAACTCAATCGCAGGTTCAGATCAACAGAAACGCCCCTTGCCGTGCAAGTTCATCGGCAATCTTATTTTGGGAATCACTTTATGACTTGTCTACATCTACATCCAGTGAAGTCAGCCTTTCGAGCGTGTGTAGATAAATTTTGCACATTTGAACTTTTCGGTGCCAGAATTGAGCAAAACCTTAAGTACAGCTTGGGTGTCGACACTTCGCTCGTTCCACCGATTCTGTTCACAGCCATCAGGATTGTCTATATCACACTTGCAAGATTGGCGCAAGTTTTCTTTACAAGAAGTGAAATCTAAAATCGTAGGGAGCGCCGCACCTAAAATTGGTCTTTGAATGTCATAAAGACACGAATTTATTTCTGTCCTGGCACCAGAGAAACAGACCAAAATTAAAGAAAAGCACCGCACAAGGTCATCAGAGCTGCAGTGAGTACTGTGCCAAAAACCACTTCTATTAGATCGGAAAATTGATTTTCTAGTGCCGCCATGATATAAATGTCAAGGGAAGGCAGATTTACCAGTCCATCTGTTCGTTAAAGCCATTCAAACGAGGCTGAGAATGTAATTGGTCTTACCATAGCCATGAAGATCCACGCCATTCTTTTTGGAAACCAACTACACATTTTACCGAAAGATGTGTTGTACATACGAGTACTTCCAGAAAGCGGACAGCGCCTTGGAGTTTTTCGACGCAACATGTTTAGTCCAAATAAGTTAATTATAGAGGATAACCCCCAAATACTTAGCTGCGTTGCAAAATAGATTGTGATGCCTTTAATAATTAGATGAGGCAGTTTTGAGAGGCTTGACTGAAAGTCCATTTGTAGTGCAGCAAATGAGTTGATTCGACAAACATGCACCACAGCTGTGAAGTTTACGATCACATATTGACCGCAGCCAGAATCTTCTTCCAAGGTTCTATTCCTAATCTCTCTAATCCGCAAAACTATGCGATTTATCTACGTTATGTTGCCTGAATGATTTACATCCATACATATGTAATCAAAAGTTGCATGGTCAAAAGCATACTCAATGTCAATGAAAATGCCAAGCGCGTACTCCTTCAGGCCAATTCTGGGCCTGTTTAATGGGTAAAAATGTTTAATGGGTAAAAATGTTACAGTTGAGCTTGTAATTTCTACAAAGATTTACCATCTACCCACGTTGACAACTACCAGGAAACTTCATTCCCTGTCTTCTAATGATTTTTCGTAGGATTAACTTGTCTAACAACAGCGTAAATTAAAAACAGAAATATTTAAACATCATTCCAATAATAATTTTACCAAATCCGCTGACAATATATCTTAATGTCGTCTTTTTTTATTTAATTACCTCCATTGTGTAAGGTAATTTTTCGTTTTTATTACTAAAAAGAAATGACAAATGTCACTTAATATTCGCGTGTATTCCCAAAGTATTTATAAAACATTCAAACTCACAAACTCCTAATCTTCCCAGCCTCAAAGACAAGCACCCAGCATTGTCAACTGTCATACTTGACTGACAGTTTACTTGTTCAGCTTTCTCTTATCCCAATTACCAGCGCGGATATATCCTTAATTAATCTCTGACACAGTTCGTCTATTAATTTTATCCCAACTTAATGTTTACTTTATCAAAAAGGATAACAAAAAAAAAAAACAAAACACAATGTCCATATATTTACACAGTCAGCTATAGGAGAGAAGATAACAACAGAAATGAGAATAATCCCGTTAGCATTTGATCCCTATTCCTGGGGCTCTGGCTACAAAATCCAGTCATTTGTGTTTTCGTCATTTCTCTATCCGCTCAGCTTTTGTCTTTCGTCTTTTTACCCGCATAGATACTAGTTTTCTGTAGATACGAGTATGTACATGGTTTGTAGGGAACGACTGAAAAATCGGCACGCGGAATCAGCGATTTTTCCCGAATGTTTGACGGCTGGTTGGATGGGTGGCGTAGGACATACGGAGGAATAACAGAATTATTCAAGCGTCGAGATAGTCTTTATGTGTATTAAGGCGCATCGTTGAGTCATCAAGGCACGTGCGTCAATTTTTCGAGTGACATATCTGCTTGGCCGGCAACTGAAGATAGATTTTCCGCTGTCAAGATAACTAAGTTGTGTCAGTTGGCTTGGGCAATGTTCACATTCTGACAACGGTCAGTAGGATTATTGAAAAGTTTGTGTAAACGACTTGCCTTACGCCGAAGGCAAATTGTAGAGGTAAGGGTTGCACAAAATGGTGTGTGAATAACGAGAGAGTAAATTAGTAAAAGGATTTAATTGCTGCCGGTGTTGACGTAGGGAATCTCGTTTACTGTAACCGGAAGTGAGTTGCTTCTGTTTGTGCAATAATTAAGGGTTCTTGGCATGAGTTCTGTTCCGTCTCATGGTTTGTTTACTTGTTAGCTTAATCAAATTGAATGTAATTGCTGCGGGTGTTGATAGGAGATTTGTTTTCTGAATGGCATAATGGGCAGCAGGGTACCCTCTGAAATTAAAGTGAACTTTATTGGAATTTGATGTAGGTACCTAGGGGAGAAGTATTTGTTTAATTAATGTGATTTCTGTTGCTACAAATTATGGAATTTTTGCCATTGTTCGTGGATTGACTATTTTATTGACAAGAATTTAATTAGCTAGATTTGGGAATGGTATTGTGGTACAAGTGGATACACGTTTCACAGAAAATTGCTTACAACCATACGTGCAAGTTAAGATGAGTTACTTAAATTGAGGCAGTATAACTCAAAGCAAAGTTTATCTGCCTATAGCAGAGATTTTTGGCGAAAAATGAATCGATTGGTTTGTTTCTATTTTAAAAAATTGTTGAAATGAAAATTATTTATATTTATGATTAATACAGGTGTAGGGCAAGACTCTGCACTGAGTCCTATTTCTTTTTTAATTTATGTAAATCATCAACAATTTTAGATTTTGTACTTGTTTATAACATAAGGTTTATGGATTGTATAGGATATTTAAAAAAAAAAATTAAACTCAACTGAAACGATTGTTGTGCGGTTTTTTATTGTGAAGTTTGTGCAGAGTTGCTGCGGGAGTTATTTCTGGAATACGAAAATTACTGGTAGAGTGGAGAGAAGGGAGATTAACGCGCATTAATAGGTGTGTGACACTTACAATTTTTATTATATAATTTACCGATAATTTTTAATCTGTGTGTTTGGCTACTTAATATGTATTCACTATAAGAAAAAATAAACATATGAGTTTAACTGAATTAATTATTAGCAACTGTGCATATAATACAAAAATTGATTTATGCAAACTGGAGTCATCTTCAAAATTTTGAACTGGCTAACCCAACATACAACAAGCCGATTAACATAGGCATGTTACTTGGTATTGACTGATATCCGTTAATTCTTCTTGAAAATAGCCACAGGCACACCTATGGCGCAGAAGACAGAACTGAAATGGATATTTTCCGGTAGCATCTCCTGCAATAATTCATCGATGGTAGGTAGCACCCCTTCACACAACCGCAGAACAAACGAACCTATGTACAAGATATATTGCTGAAATTCTGGGAACTTGAGGAAATGCCTCGAAATAGTTTCTTTCGCCGGAGGATAAGCAGTGAAAAGCGTATTTTTGTAGAGCGCACCAAAGACAATCAGACCGAAAGTTGCAGGATGAGATTTTTATCAAATTGCTTGGCACCGTAATCACAAGATCTGTTTCGTAGCAAATATAAATAAAATGTACTGGCAAAGGGTGCCTAAGGAAGACTCCATATATCAACTGGTTATTCGGAGAGATAAAGAAGGCGAAGAGGTCAAGGTCTGTTGTCTTACTACAGTTACATTTGGGACGGCAGCTGCTCCATATTTAGCAATTCGAAAGAACGAGACGATTGTCTTCTACGTAGATGATGTGATTCATGGTGCAGAGTCGATCGATGAGGCTCTGGAAATGAAATCTGAATTAATTCATATGATACACCGGGGAGGCTTTCCATTGAGAAAATAAGCAAATAATAGCGAAAGATTGTTAGCAGCTGTTCCAAAGCAAAGTGAGATGCAGCTGCCACTTTAATCGATGAACAAAATTCTATAAAAACCTAGGAAATTGAGTGGCATATTGCAGTGGATGTCTTCAAATTTAACATAAGTCCCGGTGATCCAAAGAGAACTACAAAGCGTACAATTTTAGCGGACATCGCTCGTCTCTATGATCCATTGGGATGGATCTCGCTTTGCATTATCATCGCCAAAATATTAATGCAAGAAATTTGGAAAGAAGGCCAAATATGGGAAATCGTTAAAAATGAAATTGTTAGAACGATTAGAGCTGCGTGAAGCTTTGCTTCTAGCTTAACTATTGGTGCAAATAGTCACAACAATGAAGTTACAAAACGCAAGAGTATTTGCTTAATGCGACTTCCAAATAACTTTGATGTGGATTAGGACACCACCTCACATTCATACCACATTTATAGCCAGCAGAGTGGTGTAAATCCAGAAAATAATTATGCAAAACTGTTGGAACTACGTGCCATCTAAGGACAATCCAGCAGACACCACATCGAGATGATTGTCAAAATAACCAATTTTGATAACCAGTTGATATACATAGTACAGACTTAGAAATAAATCTAACTAGGATTGTTCGCTGGTAGTATTCGGTTGTATCCAAGGGCGAAATGGTTACTAAGGTAAGCAAATTGGCAAGACTGCCGTTCATCTTAAATGAAAAATAAATACTGCGAGTCGGGGGCTCACTGGAAAACGCTGACGGCAGGTCAACGTTAACAGTCTTGATAATTGACGAAGCATACATAAAAGCATTACACGGAGGTCAGTAACTCATGATGGCTACTCTCCGAACACAGTATTGGATTTTGAATCTGAAGTTCAACGTTAACAAATGTATTCACAAGTGCCGTAAATAATATAGGTAAAACAAAATTAACTGACTAAAATTCAAGAATGAATGGGAAACCTAGCGGCCTTGAAAGTCAAGCAGGCTCGTCCATTTCAGACTTCGTGAGTGGATTACGCAGACACTGTACAACTGAAGGAACAGATAGGTCATTGTAACAGAATAATCGTGGCTTAAATTGCGATTTTCGTCTACTTTTGCACAAAGGCAATACATCTGGAACAGGTTAGCGATTATAGCGCATCCGCATTTCTTGCAGACTTCAAACGATTCACTGTTCGTCGAGGGATTTGCGTGAACCTTTATAGTGATTGTGAGACCAATTTTAAGGGAGCTGCACTCAGCATCGAGCAAAAGTGATCACAGCTCTCAAAGCACAGAATTGAAGAAGCAGTACATGAAGTATCACCTTAATCGAATTATTGGATGCAACACAACCACGTTTGAAGGGTATTCGATGACATTAGCGACAATTGAAGCGTGCTTGAATTCACGATCGCTCTGCACAGTCACGGAAGATATAGACGATTTATCAATTTCAACACTAGGGAATTTTCTCGCTTAATGCAGCGCCCGAAAGGACCCTTTCTGAGATCAAGATCAATCATCTGGAGAGATGGCAGCTAATGCGGAAAATTCTGAAAAATTTCTGGAGGAAATGCAGAACGGAATACCTAGCTCGTCTCCAACATTGACCCAAATGGCTTAATTTAAATCGCCAACTCAAAATAGGCGACATGGTAACCCTTATTGGTGATCAAACACCATCAACACTTTGCCGGTTTAGCAGAATTGATGCAACTCATCCTAGACCTGACAGGAAAATCCGAGTTGTAAAAACTAAGTCACCAACCACAACTTTAAAGCGACCAATTAAAAAGCTCTGCCTTATTTTAACGGCAAAAGAATAATGTTCAAATAGCTATGGCACAGATACACACACGATAACTAACTAAAAAGACCCTATACCATTCATAGAATTTATGTTATAAATAAGTAGCGAATCTAAAATTATTTTCTATAACAAATTATTGCCACACCCCATGATGAACTTGTATGTTTGTCGATATCTAACCCATATTAGGAAACCTACACGCCATGCATGCTAGACCATCCGGAGCTGATAGTTCCGGTGTAATAGCTGTAGATCCGAAAAATATAGTTCAGTGACCTGGGACGCCATCAAAAGCAAAATCATAATTAAAGTCAAGTTCACATTACGTTGATCTGATCCAGGATCGGAAAAGATGTTACGACAGTCGTTAATCCTGCTAGTAAGTTTGTCAGATTGTTCTTTGCTCATGTGAGAGGTTCTTAGTGTAACCTTCTTAAGTGATTGTGAAATATGCTATTTGAGTTTTAGTGATGTGTTCCGGTAAATATTCACATAACTTTTCCTAGTATGAATAACCGCGTTTAGTTTTCTTAACGTGTCATTGCCTATTATACCTTCAAATGAGATAAGACTGGGGAGAATGAAAAGGTTTATTTTATCTGTATTATGACCAAATAATTGAACAAAGGAGTGGTGTTAATTACAATGTTCCCTCCGACTGATTTAATACGAACGCGTCTTTCGATTCCTGACCTGACTAAAAAATAGATATCGCCAACTTGTTCTGGTTCGTCGATATAAGTGTCATCTCTTGAGTCAATGTAGTCTGCTAATGTCTGGTCATGGCTATGGTGCTTTTGATTTATTTCCTTTCATATTCCTCCGATGTCTTCTGATCTGAATCGGTCCCTTCAGTGTGGTAAGCTCTCTGCAGTTTGTGTGGCTGACGGATCTGCTGTGACTGTTGCCGTTTCTGTGGAACAAAATGTTTCGTTGACCCTTTGAGATTTGATGGAATAATCAACGTCCATTGTCTTCGGAGGAGGCGGGGGCTGATAAGCGGTGGTTGTTGCTGTGGATAAAGCTATTTCGGTTGATATCGGGTTCCCTATAAAATTGAGGTGGTTGAGCACTCCGTGGGCTACAGAGTAATTCGGTGTTGGTGCTGGATGTAAAAAGTTGTTTCTTCTAGGGGGAACTGGAGGCGGTGTTTGTTGGTATGTTTTCCGGGAACTAGATTGTGGATTGTTTGCATATTGCGCTCGAAAATCGACATTTTGCAATTTCAAGCATAGGTGCAGATCTTGCGGTAGGCTCACGGATACTGAGTAACCTAGGCAAGTCAACTTTCAATCCTCTAACGAAAGTGTCAAGTGCCTTGTCCCAGTAACATTGGGTCATGTTATCCATTGACTTTTCACTCATAACCATTGATCCTAACTTGTTTAACATAAGCAACAAATGGTGGTAGACCGCCTGATAGAATTCAGGGATCCTAAATCCCTCTTATCTGCATAGTGCAGAGTAAAACATTTTGAATTTTATTTCCAGTTTAGCGCAGTATTGTAAGATTCTAGGGCGACGTCTGCGTAGCCCGTTATCTGATTTCTAATAACCGATAAAATCCCATAATATTTGGGGGTAGCTTTTAAATGATCATACTCGTAGATTTTAAGTATCCTCTCGACCCTTTTTTTCTAGTTAAATTCGTGTGGTTGCCCAGAGAATTCTCCAAGGTTTTTAACCACATCGGGTATTTTGTCCATGAGTTTCAGTCACTAGTTGAGAGATTATTCGAATCATTTCGTCACTAATTGCATAAGACGCAGGAGGAAGAACGAGAGCAGGAGGTTGAGGAGCTGCAACGTTCTCCGCAGGCAATTCCAGACGAGATGGTCGTATTAAGTTATTCGGGTTTGCCATTTTTTAAAAAAGATATTTGTTTTATTCAGTAAGAGAATTAATATCATTCTATAGTAAAACAGATTTATTTAAATTTATGACTTAGAGCATAAATTCACTATTCACTATTTTTAAAATACTTAATACACAATAGTGTAAGTTTTTATTCAAATGGATAGATAGTTTAGTTTTACCTTATTATTACTTACAACTATTTCAGCATTTTTTAACGTAAACCCCTGTCGTGTACACTTAAGTTTACGGGATGCCCATACATCCATGGGAGCAAAGATACGCCTTGCCATTGCTTGCTGACATTAGAATAATACCAAAGCAGAGCTTATGTTCGAGGCACAAATTCAACCCTTGGTATTGGTCGAGGCCAACCTAAAACCTCTTACTGCTCTTAGGGCCGCAGCACCCAGTACTTATTGTAACTCTACGTTGGGTCAAATCAACAGGAAGACTCTTCCCGCGACCCTTAAACTACAAACCACAGCCATCTTGACGCTCCCACAAGGGGACCTACCTCAAAAGTTAGGCCCGGACCGAGATCCGGTAGGCTCCTGACTCCCATGGTACTGTGATTTAAGTCCTGGTAGGGACTACCGCTGGTCCTGCCACCAACAGAACCTATAACCGGCAACTTGTAACTGATCAAATCGTAGAAACCTTCGGTGGCGCCATTTGAAGATGTTTACGATAAGATCAGTACTTTGCTCTTCCTCCGCTTTTTATTAGACAATCGTTAATGGGCGAAGCCTAGATAATTGAGTGGGGGCCCAAATTTGTTTGTCTTACAGTAATGTACAGGTTACTTCTTGTAGCTTTACTTCTTAACTTTTTTTTATTTATTTATTTTTATTTTTTTATTATTCTGGGGTTGGCTCCGCTGCTGGTTACGGCTGCTGTTTTTTCCTTTAACCACACTGTTTGGTTGTTGGCTTGACTATCCACTCTTTTATTCACTTCACTATTTGGTGGCTTGGTTGTCCCCTCGAGATTTGTACTAACAGTGCACAGAATGCTGCCCCACGTTGGGCGACAGTTAATTGAAATACTCCACTTTTATTATAAAAAAATTAAAAGGCCTGGACCTTTATTGGTTCTCTGTATTTTAGAACTAACTTAACAATTATTTCAATTATTGAATTTGTTATATTTATAGTCTAATTTCGCTAACTCAACTTCCGCGGTTGTTTGCTGTTTGTGAAAATTATTCGATGTGCATTGATTGCACCAACTACTTGGTTAGTTTTTCAGTTTGGTTTCGAAAGTGTTTTCTTAGTAAATCATAGAAAAGGGCCGCAAATAAGTATGAAGTCGACAGCAAAATATTTAAGGGGGTAGTCTCACGTCCGACGTTAAATTCTGAAGGTTTTTAAGGACGTTTTTTTGCGGAAAATGAAATATAATCTTCTTATGATAATTATATATTATTATTTAATTATTGAATAATACAAAAGAATTTTTGTTACAAAAAAAAAAATATTTAACGTCATTTTGGTGAGGTAAAGCAGGTCTATTCAGAAAAAGAGTAGGTGGCTGGCCACTGATTGCTCATTTTGTAATCATCTGAAATCAAAATTCCAAAAAGATTATTATTCAGTATGGTTGTCATTCTGTCCCGTAGAAGATTTAAAAGATTTGAGTGAAAAATAACAAAATGGCGGTCTTGTACATTTTATTTTTTGGTTTGAAATCGGGATAAAAAAAAGTGGATAAAAAATCTAGTTTTAGTACTGGACAGAAACATTTATGTGTAAAATATTGTGTTAAAATTTCAGACGAATCGATCCAACAGTTAGTTTTTTTTTAATCATCTAGGTATAATCCCTGCAGCTGTAGGGTACGCTCTCCCCTATTATTTGCTGTAATTTTGAAATGACTTAGTGTATCGGTCTAAAATTTTCACAGTGTATTTTCAACTTATTAAGCTTTGAAAATATTTAAAAAAAATAATTTTTTTGAAGATCGAACATGAGACATCGAAAACATCAGAGGTATTTGCAATAAAATGGATAAAGGGGTATAAAGAGTGCGGTAATGTCGATGATAGGTCGAATAGATGGACAAAAGCAAGCACATACAGTAAGGACAATAAAGTAATTTGTGAATTGTAATTTCGAAAATTAGTCTGAGGAACGCAAAAGAAAAATTGTCTAGAAAAGGAATTAAAGTGTCCAACAACACAATACGACGTTTTTTGGTAGAATTTGGCATCAAAAACAGGAGTACAAAATTTAAACTGCTACTGACCCAAAAACATACTGAAAAGAGGATAAGTTGGGCCACGCATAATTTAGGGATCGGAGCAACTTCATATTTACAGATCAGTCATATTTTTTTGTTTACAATTGGAAGACAAACGAAAAATATCCAGCAAAAGTTAATGTTTATTGATGCTTCTTGGCCAAAGGATTCGGAAAGTTAATAGTATTCATACAAAACCTCGGTTCCAGAAGGGTTTGCTAAAGTCGGCCAAATATCTGTTTGGATCAAATAATTACGACTGGATTTCGCAAGACGATAACCATCCAAAATATCGGAGTCGCGTATGCACGCGTTGAAAGGACAAAAATTGTATAGAGATGTTAGATCGGCCGTTCCAAAGTCCGGATATGAATTCAATAGAAAATGTGTGGTCTTTAATGAAGCAGAGGATTAAGGAAAAAAAATATCTACGATAAAAAAACTTGTGCGGGTCTTTATGCAAATTTGGAAAGACCTAATTTTAGAAGATGCTCAAAAATTAAGTGAAAGTTGTACAAGAAGATGCCAAGTAATTATAAATAAAGTAATTATAAATAATAAAAAGGGAGATCTCTATGAGTTGTCAAAGTGAATAGTCGTGCCTCACAATCTCGTCCGTCATAGTGAACATATAACCAAATTAACTTTTTCCTAACGCCCATTAAAGTGTCAAGTGGAATAGTGAATTAATTTCGAAATCGCTTATCGTCGTAATCCATTCTAAATAGTGCTCTTGTGCTGTAAATCCACATAAATTCTGCCGCCATAAGAAAACCACAAAATATTTCCTTTGTGCTCTTCCTAACAATGCCGCAAAATACCGATATCAACCTCCGCTCTAAGACAGCTCTTCAAAAAGGCTCTCTTTCCTCACCAAACCACTCGAACTCTTCATCACCGTCGTCTTGTAATAACAACACCGTTCTCACCGTAAAACAGATGGAGAAAAGCCTAGCAAAACAAACTGCAACACTTCACCTTCAGTTTGTTAATGAAATTACCAAACTACGTGATGAAATGATCAAAAAAATTGAGGAAACAGTCATAAATTGGGAGCAGCGTTTTACCACAATTGAGACCTCAATTTCATCATTAAACGCTCGTATTAATCAACTTGAGGCAATTAATGTCACTACGAAAGCAACAAATCGGGAAATTATTGATCTTCAGCGCCAGCTAAACAGCATTGAGAGGAAAGAGATTGCTGCTGACGCTGTTCTCTTTGGTGTGCCGCAACACCAAGACGAAAATTTAAAAATTATTTTTAACCGGTTTTGTCACACAATTGAGTGCAAGCCACCAGTCCTTAAGAACATTTTTCGCACAAAAAGTCGATTGACTGAGAACAGCAACAACAACTCCGGCTCTTCTTCAATTGTCATCAAATTCTCCAGCTGCGCTGAAAGAAATGAAGTTCTAAAGTACGCCGCCCATTTCCGCAATGTGCATCGTAGAGAGCTTATACCAGCTGACTTGGGGATTGAATCGTCCGACAACAATAAATGTTTCATTAATGAGAGCTTAACAATGCACACTCGACGTCTTCTCCGCAGTGCTACTCAACTCAGACGTAAAAAGTTAATTTCATCCGCACACACGAAGTATGGGTCTGTTTATGTGAGAAAAGACACAAATGGTAAAAGCTTTCTCATTGAAAGCTTCGCTGATCTACACGCTGCCGCCGCTACTCCTGATTGTCTTAATCAAGAAGCAAGCATCGACCGAACTTTCTCTGATGATGGTGCTGCTGCTGCTGCTATTGTTCCGCTGTGACTGTGACTGAAGAGTGATGACATGATTTTATACGAGTACATCTTATAAATTATGCATTTAAGTATTTTATACTATCTAAAAACTTATATTTCTATTTCTAGTATGTTTTTTTCCCTGTTTTTTTCCTTATTTGTCCTATCTCTTCTCTGCAATATTTTGATATCTTTTCCTCTTTTCATTTTCTTTTTCTTTACTTGTACACGGATTTGTTTGGAAGCCTGTGGTATGATTTGCACTTTATTTGTTTACGAATTTCGATAGCACAAACGTTCGTCATGGTCATAGCATGAATGAAGTTCAGACTCGCACAATGTTGAACGTTCTCTCGTGTCAAAGAAGAGGGTTTAAGGTATGTCACATTAATGCACGGAGTCTTAACCAAACTAAACTTGATTACCTTAATTATCTATTTAATGACTCTTCTGTTGATGTTATATGTGTTGATGAAACATGGTTTGAACCTGGAATTGATAATTATTTTTACAAAATAGCTGGATATGAGCTCGCACGTAATGATAGGGTTACGGAAACAACAGGAGGTGGTGTTGCGATATATTGCAAGGAAACCTTAAAATGTAAAGTCATAAAAAAATCGCTAGGAACTGATGTTGAGTATTTGATTGCAGAAATTTCTGATGGGTCTGTCAAATGTTTGGTTGCTTGCTGCTACAATCCAAATCGTGTTTTTTCAACTGAACCTTTTTTCTCTTCTCTATCTGAACTCTCCCCTTTATATAATAACATTGTCGTTTGTGGTGATTTTAATGCCAACATGCTTAAAAACGATTCGCGGTCCTACCAAGTGAAAGATATGGCGGCGGCAAGTGGACTTGAAATTGTAAATAATTCCTATCCAACTTGTTTCCGGCCAGGTGCACCACCGAGCCTTTTAGACCTTGTTATTGTATCTGATTCACTCTCTGTCTTACTGTTTGATCAGATTTCTCTTGAAGGTGTCAGCGAACATGATCTCCTATTCTGTACCTACAATGTACAATGTAAAATAGGGATTACTCATCGATAAATCATGAAGCACTAACGACCGCAGCAAACTCGGTCCCATGGTTGAATTGCAGAATGGTTGCCGATCCAAATGAAAAGCTAATCATTTTCCAGACGCTTGTAATGCAATTATTCAATGATCATGTACCAATAAAAACCGTCGCGATCCGAAACAGTGCGTGTCCCTGGTTCACGGAAGGGGTAGTTGGTGTTCTAAAGAAGCGAAACAGACTGTACAGTAAGTGGAAGCGTAGACAAAACACGATTATCTGGAACAGGTACAAAGCTGCTCGTAATGCTGCAACCGATGCTGTTCGTGCATCTAAACGACACTACTACTCATCTAAACTGAGCACTTCTTTACCCTCCAAGGTACTGTGGAGAAATCTTCGACAAGTTGGCATTGGTGTAAGTAGTGACAGGAGCTGTACTATTGATTTAGATGAAATGAACGACTATTTTGTTTCAAATGATGTTGCTGCCGATTGTTTCGAGTATGACGTTGTCTCCAGCAGAGGCCTTGAACAGGAAATTGATTTTGAAGTAGTTACGGAGGTTGATGTCCTTTGTATTATTAAAAGTTTAAAATCAAATGCTATTGGTGAAGACGGCTTGCCACTTCGTTTCATAAAACTTATTTTGCCGCACGTTATAGGCCATCTAACACATATAATCAATTCCTGTATAGCAACATCTACTACTCCTCTGATATGGAAATGTGCTAAGGTTGTACCTGTTCCTAAAAATACTACTGCTACCGATTCTTCTGACTACAGACCTGTCAGTATCTTACCATGCCTGTCTAAGGTCTTTGAAAAGGCAATAGAGTCACAAATTCAGAAACACTTGGCTGAAAATTCCCTGTTGAGCCCATTCCAATCGGGCTTTAGGAAGAACCATAGCTGTTCTTCCGCCATGGTAAAAATCTTGGATGATATCAGGCAAGATTTTGACAAAGGATTTGTGACGCTGCTTTGCCTGCTTGATTTCTCTAAGGCTTTTGACAGAGTAAATCATTCCATTCTTTGTTGGAAACTGCACCATTACTATGGTTTTAGTGAAAGAGCTGTAAGGCTCATTCGAAACTTTTTATGTGGAAGGTCACAAGTAGTCGTTGTTGGTAACAATCGCTCAGGTCTCCGGTCAGTTTCTCAAGGGGTTCCGCAGGGATCAATATTGGGCCCAATTTTGTTCTGCATGTACTTAAATGACTTAGCATCAATTTGTAAGCACGCGCTTATTCATTTCTATGCAGACGATGTACAACTATACCTATCTCATCCGGTTAATAAAATAGGTGAGCTAGTGTCACTACTAAATGAGGATCTTGCTTCCATTGTTGAATGGGCAACTAAAAATGGACTAGCTTTGAACCCAAAAAAATGTCAAGTACTTCCAATATCAAACAAGTCTTTTGAGCTAAGTCTAGTTCCTGATGTTTGCTTAGCCGGTAGTAAGATTAGGTTAGTTGAGATGGCTACAAGTCTTGGTTTCACCATAAACCGAAAGCTTTCCGGATATAACCACGTTAACGTCGTTGTTGGTCGCGTGTACGGATGCCTGCGTAAACTTTGGATTTCTGCCAACTATACGCCCTTGAATACTCGCCGAAGACTTGTGCTCACCCTCATAATGCCCATTATTTCATATGCTGCAACTGTCTACAGTGACCTTGACTCACTATCTTTTCGCAAGCTCCAGGTTGCTTATAATGATGCTGTTCGGTATGTTTATGCAAGGCAACGATACGATAGAATCTCGGAATTCTCATGCCGGTTTCTTGGCTGTACATTGAGAAAGTACCTTGATTTCAGAAATTGCATATTTTTACATCAAATTATAAACACAACGCAACCCCCTTACCTTTACTCCAAACTGGAATTTTCCCTTTCCAGAAGAACTTTCAACATTAGCACTCAGCGTTGCAAATACCTCAATTCCTCGCGATTATTTTTCATTTATGCTATTAGACTATGGAATAACTTACCATCTCATATAAAGTGCTTGTCAAATACTGCTAGCTTCAAAACTGCCTTGTATGTGTACTTTTCTTCTTAACTTATCTATTTACTATCAACTCTACCTCAGTCTTTCTCCAATTTCTTAACTATTTTATTTCCTCTCCCTTTTTATTTTATCTTTCTTTTTCCTTTTTATTTTTATTTTTTTTTATTTTTTATTATTATCATTATAATTATCACTTATCATTTTGTAACTAACTATTATCACTTAGTACTATAAGAGACATTGTCTTAATGTACAACCTATTTATAGAAATAAATTGAATTGAATTGAAGACGACTGAAATCTCTTCTAATATAATTGTCCAATTCGTTTTAATATATGTATGCTTTAATAAAAAAAATATGATTTAATAAAATTGTGTCATTTTTGATAGGTTTTTCAGACACACGGTTTTCTTGAACACGCTGTAATTAGATTGCGATACAGTCCGGTATGGACTAGGGCCTCAGCATGTTGCCTCTTTAGCTAGCGTGGCCTTTTGCCAGGTACCTCAAGTTGCACACATGAAGTGAGATTCTCGTCCACTTGTGTGGGTCACATTATATGAGGTAGTAACGTACTGCATTGTTTCTATGGATTAGAGTCGAGAACTTTCCTGTCCATGCGTACACTTTGCTGTTGCAATTCCATAGATGCAAAGGGGACAGAAAATTACCCGAAAAACTTTATTCTCGAGTCGCCCGAGAACATTTCATCCGTTTTCGTCAGTGTCTAAGCTTCTGCGTAGTAAAGCAGGACTGGGATGATCAGTGTGTTCTATAATGTCTTTGTAATTGTTGGAGATAGGCCTTTACTACACAATTGTCTTCTAAGCCCGAAGAAGAAGCGATTAGCAATAGTGAATCTCCGCATGATTTCCGCGATAGTGTCATTGTCGGAGTTGATAGTGAAGGCAAGGACGATGTAGTCACTTACTATCTGTAATGTTTTGCTACAGTTTTTTGTCGATGTAGTGTGTCCCTATCTGTTGATAGCATATTCTTTGTTTGCCGTCATTGGTTGCTAAATCCACCTTTGGCGCTTCTGTAAAGTCGCAAGCGCTCCAGTGACATCGTGCTGTGCTGTTTCCATTGTGTCAATGTCTTCTGATGGCGGCTTTTCTACGATGGCGTCTCTTGACTCTTGATTTGCAAGTTTCGCATTATTCTTTCTAAAACGATGTCGAAAAAACCACATGTCAACGTCTTGCTTAAGTCCTTTTCCGACATTGAAGGTCTCGGTTCTATTATTACTTACCTTGATGGATGAATAGATGATTCTCCAGCGTCATCATGCACGGTCGAATGAGCTTGGCAGGGATGCCAATACTAGAGACGGCCCTGTATAGTTCGTCTTTATATAAAACTTTGTAAAATTTTGATTTAGGGGTTCACATAATACGGTAGACGGGATTTTGTATTCGATGTTGAGAAGAGTTACCCCTGTAGTAGGCTCGGTTCAAGGGATCTCTCAACTTTGGTCGACCCAGATTTTGGAAATGAGTTAATGTATGCCAACTCAGCCAACTGGTCTAGCATCTTTGTTATAATTATGTAAGCCTGAAAACGGCTTCTACATCGTATACCCGTTTTAGAAGAACGGAAACCTCTAAATTGCGCTAACTATTGTGACATTAGTCTCCTTAACATGAAGTATTAAATTTTGTCTGAAATGTTATGCGAGTGCCTGGAACTACAAACAATTATTTTTTGTATATGAAATGGTGATTCATGAAGCACATGTGGATTATCACCCGACCAATAACGCATATTTTGCTTATTGACAAACCCATTGAGCCAAAAATGAGCTTCGTCACTGAAGATGATTTTGCGATTAAATTCATCATTTTGGCGCATCTTCTCCAGAATCCAATTGGAGAACGTACGTCGCTTCAAATGGTCCATCGGCTTCAATTCTTGAGTCAGCTTGACCTTGTATGGGTGTAAACCAAGATCTGTGGTCTAAGCAATGCCTAATTCTTGAGAACGCCGTGGAATTGACTGATTTGGATCGTTTGCTACGGACGCCTGAACGGCAGCGATATTTTCGACCAACCCGTTGTCTCACTGACACGGCAACATTACACAACGAATATGTAGACTCAAATTTTTCCACTAAACTTGTTATTGCCTGTTTACTAGGGCGAGAATTACGACCGAAAATTGGAGTTAACGCTCTTAAAGTTCCAGTCAACGACTCCGAATTTCGGTAGAAAATTTTTATAATTTGCAGACCTTGCTCGTTCGTGTACTTTGCCATGATGAAAATGTTGAGTTTATTGAATAAATTGACAGTGACAGTTTGATGATTAGCGAAAGAGTGCGTTCACAAATTAAATTCAAAATTGTCAAGTCCCTATTGGAAAACCCTTTACTTATCGTGTGGTGTGTGCTGCGGTCAAATCCAAAGTGGCAGAGGGAATCGCGTAATGAATAAATTAGAGTCCAATTATTGTACTCTTTTCTACCCAATATTTCGCACAAGCAGTAAAGTTGTTTTTGTGCAACTTGCGCGATAGCACACGACGAATGAGCATAAAAAGAAATAATGCAAAAATGCAAGCACACACAGCACGATTGATCTTCATCAAAGATCAAAGTGATTGACAAAAATGATAAGAATGCAAATAGTAAGAAAAATTGAATATCGAAAGAAAATTACATCTTATATGACAAATATCTAGATATGTACTCGTACATATCGCTCAGTAAAAAGAATACCGTCATAACTCAAAAAACGTCATTCCAGAGAAAACGTTATTAAATATTAAAATTGTTTTACTTTATAACCATTTTATCTTATGGCAGATTTTGTAATATTTCCTTGGTAGAACTATCAAGTATCGTTATTCTTAAGGTTATTTGAGTTTTATTTTTCTGACGGTAAGGCTTACCAAAAATAACAAAGCAGTTAACATTTTTACGTGTGACGTTATTGACATTGACTTTGATTTAGAAGTCAATTTGTAAGTTACAGATATGAGGTTCTTCCAGAATAAAGTTAAATAAAAATGTATTTCAACTGCATCACTAGGTAAAATTGTTGGATTAGTTAACAATTTTAAAGGCAAACAAAGAAATAGTTGTTTGAGTCCCAAACAATGATTACCACTGCGGTGGGCTGATTGCTTTCATTGGAGGAGCTTTCGATGATACCGAACACGCCCAGATATACAGATGTATCTAAAATACAGGAGTGTAACAGGATAAAGCACATGCTTAACGGTAGAAATATCAACGCTACATTACGCAGGGACAGAATCAGCATTACGAATGGTAACCCCGAAGGTGGTGTTCTCTTCTCGCTGCTACGATCCATCGTAGTAAATGAGCTGCTAAATATATTCAGCAGCGACGGTTTCTATGTCCAAGGATACTATACGATGATGACATTGCGATCATTATCAGAGGTAAATTTGAAGAAATTATCTCGGAACTTCTCCAGAGGGCACTCAACCTTGTTGCTATCTGGTGCAAGTAAGTTGTGTTAAACGTCAACCCCCAAAAAGAGTACAATTATTGCCTTAAGCAAGAGAAGAAAATTGGAGAAACTAAAAATTCCTAGGACTTACCCTGGATCAAAAACTCACTTGGAACACATATATCAAAAAAGCCATACAAAAAGAGAGGATCTCACTATGAACCAGCAAAAGTCTACTGGGTAAAAACTGGGGCCTTAACCCAAAAATGGCACTGTGGATGTACACATCAATTGCTAGACCTATAGTCATATAATATGGTGGCACAAAAATAAACAAAAGTCTACACAGGCTGGACTAAACAAATAAAGATTTGCCTGTATGTGTACACCCACCACAGCATTACAGGTTCTACTGAACCGCAGTGCATGAGAATAACTCCAAACTAGTTCAGAGATTTTACTTAAACTCCGGAGAAATGAACTATTAGGAATTACTCTTACAAACAACTGTCTGAGAAAATACAGCTTCAACCATAACTGCAAGGTTATATTCCCTGATCAATAGAACTAGTAACTGAATGAACGCCTATTTAAAATAGATTCACTGGTGTGGTACATCGATGGATCCAAAACAGACGAAAGAGCTGGCATACTGTATACGGATAAACTACCAACTGAAGCATCTCTGTAATTCAAGCTGAGATACATGCAAAAGAGCTCTGCATTAGGGATATCGTAAACAGATCTACCACCAACATATATTCACATTCTCTCTGACAGCAAAGCAGCCTTATTTGCTACGAGTATAAATGCTTTTGAGATAACCTCAAAAATTGTCTGGGACTGCATTACACTTCTCAAGACACTAGCCACTAGGCAACACCAATACAATCCATTTAATCATAGGTCACAGTGTTTATGATGGTAATGAAAGGGCAGACGAATTGGCCAGAAAAGGTTCGGCCTTAACGATCATGTTGCCGCGACCATTCTGCGGGTTATAAAAAGCTATATAAATAATTGGCTAAAAACAAAGGTATTCCATTACTGGATGGAAACTGAAGGTAACAGGCAAGCCAACAACATTTTACCAACCTCTTCACTCAAAAGAACTAAACAACTCCGGATTCCTAGCGGGTTACTGCAGAATCAAAAACCGCCATATGTCTATGGAAATAGCACAAGACAACAACTGTCGCATGTGTAACGAGGACAAAGAAACAGTATAGCTTATCCTTTGCCACTGCAATCGCTTAAGCAGAACACGTCTATGTCTTTTATGTAAGCCATGTCTTCAGGCAGAAAGTCTCACTCCCAGCTCACTCAAAGATATACCCAGACTTATTAAAAATTCAAGCGTCATGAGTGAGCTTTAATTTGAGGAAATCACAATAGGCATATCCTGGCCGTAGTGATAAGGCTATATAGTCTCACCTCCCTGCTTAATCTAATCTAACATCACTTTGATAAGGTAAACTAAGTTGATTGAGAAAAGGTTTATGCGATGATATGGTATAGCAGAGATGATCTTATGTTGAGAGCACTGATGGCTCTGTAGTTGTGTTCTCTTTCTTTACGATAGTGCCTATAATCAAGAGGTTCAATTCATCTGGTATGCTTTTGTCTGGCCATATCTTAAAGGCTTTTCGCAAAGTCATCTTCTGCCGTAAGTACGGGTAGTCTTGTAGTACCTAAGTTTTTTTTATGACTCTCATCAATTCGTTGGTTGGACAGAATTGGTGTCCATATTCGTTCAGGTTAAATAGTTCCTTCTGACTGACAGGGGAATATTTTTATCGTCGTTTAACAATCTGCAGATTAATTCTTCCAATTACCTAGCACTACGAATTTACCATTAGGTTCTCTTGTTCGTCCCTGCATACTTCCATTCGTATTTTGTTGATCTGGAGGATTATTTTTACTTTTTGGTGAAATCGCCGAACTTCTTTTCTGCTACAATATCTCTCATTTTCCTTGATCATGCGGTTCCCGTATTCGTCCTTACTGTTTTGCTCGTAGACTTACACGAACCGCTCTCATTGCAATGTCGCTTTATGTTTTCTGTTTCTCTGCATACGCCTTCATTCATCGACAAATCAAGGGCTATGGAAGTCAGATTCACCTTCCAACTTATTTTCTACATATACATATTTGATTTTGGGCTGATTCGATGATCCTACCACCGAGAAGTGATTGTAATCGTCTGAATTTTCCCATTGTACCCATTTTTGGCCGTTACTGTAATATTTGGGATATCGGCAGTGGTGCGATGGAAGATTTGGACTTTCGAAATACTGTAGGCCATGTCTGAATGATTGACATGATAATATGGAGATATTTTAGAAATAATTTGAATGTTGGAACTCTGCAACTGCATGCTGGCTATGATGATCACCGATTGTTTATTGCCATATATGGCGTCATGTGGATTCTTATTTTCGACTACGCTACCAGAGATGATCTCCATTTACGTTAAATGTTCAAATTGTACAAAATATTGTTGAAGAGCTTGTATGAGCCATCATGGGAAGTGTCATGTCAATCTTTTGCTCAGTTAGGGCGTGTACACATATTTGCTCGTATGTTACATAATCAAGTATATGATGTTGGCAATATAAGACCGGGTCCAAAATTTTTTGCCTAAGATTCACTGTGTTAGATGTCACGGTCTTGCATTTTTTTCTCTTTGTCCACCATACCGCACTTTCGGGAAGCGGCGGAATAGATTGAGTTTCCCATTGCTGGCCGTATATTCCACATGCCAACCCAAAAATTAATATCTTCGTTTCGTCTGCTAGAAGAATATAAAAATGTTTGAAAAATTTCTGTATCTGGGACTAAAAAAAGGTTTTATTATGAAAAAAATCATTTATGAAGGAAAATTTATGATAAAATGTCTCACAGTGCAAAAATTGCCTTCGCACTCACGCAACTGAATTTGGCTGCGTATGAGCTAGAATTATAATTGCACAGCTGTTGCCCTTTTTTTGCAACAATTCCTTTTTCCAATTTATAAACTTAAAATGTTACAATTTATGAGGATTTATCATTTCCCAAAAATAGCAATAACGAAACCAAGAAGGAAGAGAACAATAAATTATTCCGCTTCACCGTCTAGACACTCATAATGAAATCGTTACATTAGGTTTGCTCCATTGTAATAACAATTACAATTCAAATCCTGACAGAATATTATTATGCCATTATCGGAGTTATGAAACGCTTGCCATTTTTGTAATTCTTCCACAGAAATGGAATATCTTCCGGGAGTTATTTGTAAAAGTTAACCAAAGCCCTTCCTCCATCAGTGGTGGATTTAAAGTGAGAATTTCATCTCAAGGATGCAACTGGATAAATGCAAACATTTAGGAGGAATACCTAAACACAGTTCAGTTCACCGGCAGTTGGAAGATCAAGAATTAATGCTAGTCTCTCCATGGAATCCAAAATGGGGACTGGAGAATAATTAAAATCAAGTGAACCAGCTTTCATTTGGACATGCAGGATTGCAGAATAATATTTTCTTGACAATTGCAAGGATTCGTTAGCTGATTTGGATGCAGTCTGAATGAGAATCTTTGATTGTATAAATCTGTGTAATAATGTGAATGTTCAATAGAGTACTAACACGCCCGTACTGGGTTTGAAATGGCAAAGGTACTTTGTACTGAATCTGAATTCAATTTTAGATGTTTGCCTCTGGGAGTGGGATTGCATTTGGAATGTAAATAAAAAATATTATTTAAATTTGAATATTTTGCAAGAATGTAATATGCTATCTGTTGTAATGAGGCTGCACGCACTTCCAATCTATAGTGTAAAATGTGCGATAAAAGTCTCACTGAAGAGCTTAAGAAATAGTTGCTCTTTCGACTTGATACAAACTGAGGAGAACACTATGTATCACCTGATTCGACTATGTGCGGTTTGCAGGTAAAAGCTGCATTTGCCAGCTTTCATCGAGTTAACGCACTTTCTTTACATGATCACAACACCGGCAGAAATCGCGGTGTCTAAGTATGCCAATAATACAGGGCATACAGGGCTTAAATGTGGAAAAAATCACCAGGTTTTCGTATAAGGCTGTGGGTGAACACTAGAGATCTGTGAATATTTGTTTCGTAACTACAAGGCAAGATTATATCCGTAAAATGTATCATAGATACTGCATCACAAACCTATGAACTCCGCTGGTCAAGAAGGTATATCTCCCCTTCTTCTGAAGAGGTGTTCTTCTACGTTGGCAAATCCACTGCGTAAGCTTTTTTATCAATCCTACACTTTATTACTCTTTCCGAGCGGATGGAGAATAGAATTTGTGCAGCACACTCCTAAAAAGGCGAATCTTCTTCTCTCTCCTCCTACAGACCGATTGCACTAACGTCTTTTCTTTCCAAGGTCATGGAAATGTTGATAAGCCGTCAGCCCATGAAATATCTCAAAACACGAAAACTTCTCAATGATCGGCAGTACACTTTTCGTAGCAGCAGGCACAATGTTGATTTGATAGCATGTTTCACTGAGTCTTTGACATCAGGATCTTTTGTCGAGAATGCGTGCTTTTGGGAGCGACGTCTTTCTTCTTCAATAGATTTAAAATTACCTTTCGGAACGTTCAATTTAAATTTCTTGGATGTTTCAAGTTCGATATTCATAAAATAAATGCTAGTGTGCCCCAGGGCTCCATTCTATCTCCGGCACTCTTCTTCATTTTCATAAATGATCTCTTGTCTGCTACTTCTGATGCAATATATTCATTTTCTGACAACAGTACTCTCTGCTTTTCATATTCGTTCATGAACGCAGATCCATGCTCTTTGGCTGTAGAACGGGAATTTCAGCGTATGTCTGGCTTATTAAATTTCGATATTAACAGCGACTCTTTCTTGTTGCAATAAGCCCTGCTTCAAATGTCCCTAGAAGAAATAGTCATGTCGGTTCTGATCGTGGTGGCTGGTCAAAATCACAATTTTATTTAATAGATCGATTAGGGAAGAGCTTCTTCAAAAAGTCGATTTTATACGAGGAGTATGGCAGTTTTTACGTTACCGTTTTGACAAAAGTAGCACTCTATGATATTCTCGTCCATCAAACGCCAAGAAAATCGGATATCAACGTCCTATATTGCATTCCGTTGCCCGTCATCGAAAAAGTAAGGCCCAATGACTACATACACAGCACCACACTTTTGGTTATGGCAAAAATTAATTCTGGGTTTTGAGTGGCCCGATATCGAACATCTTGCATATTAACGCTTCCTCAGGCAACCTTTGTGCAACAGTGCTCCCTCTAAGCTCAGGACAAAACATAAGTAAGGGGAAGCTGTATATGAACGGCACCCTTATCAAGTTGTTTGAACTGGCATGCCCAGCTAGAAAGCAATTCTGCAAATGGCCGTTCCTTGCTGGACCGTAGATCTGCAGTCAGAGAACTTCTAAACAGGTCACTGTCGGTCGGAGAGTGCCTCTTATAAAGACTTTTGAAGGAAGATCGAAACTACCGGCTTTCCACTCAAAAAAGCGCAATATCAGCAAAGATAACAAAAACACGGCTAACGTACCATCAAAAATCATTTTAAAATTTACCAACGCCCAAGACAGAAATTCTGTGCTCATCTCTTCAGCAAATTACCGTAAACAGAGAGCTTTGCTTAGGTGATTTCGCTATTAAATCTGACAACAACAACAGATGTTACATGGACGAGAGCTTAACGAAACAACCGCGCTTTCTCTTAAACAGTGCCCTTGCACTGAAGTGAAAAAGGCATCTATTCTCTGCTTACACACAATCTGGTTTTGTCTACGTGAAGAAACTGGCGAGGGAAAAAATCTCTCTGATTGAAAGCACTGAGGAAATTCTTGCTGCTGCTGCTGCAGCAACAACATGAAAGTTTACGTATTGTATTCATTTTACTCAAGCTGACTGACATTATATTATTCAACAACTCGTGTGTGTGTACCCGTCAAAATTGTTACTCCTATATACATAATAAAAGCTGTCCTTGGTTTACCTCAAATGTACTCGTAACTGATTCCCTTAAAGCTCGCAATATATGGAAGCAGAAACCATCTGATATGAATTGGCTTAGATATAAAACTGCGCGTAATAACGCAACATTTACCGTTCGAAATGCAAAAAAAAAACTACTACGCCTCCCAATTAAACACATTACTGCCTTCTAAAAAGTCGTGGAGGAATTTGCGCGAACTCCGTGTCTCTGATAGTAAAAAATGTCGATCCAGATGAACTCAACGACTTTTTTTCTGGATAGCAGACTGATATTACATCTTTTGACTTTGGCGAAAACACTCAATCATCGGTAACTACGAGTATACTAGAATACTTTGAAGTATTAACGGAGTATGATGTCATTGAATATGTAAATTCTGCGGGGGAAGACAGCATACCAATCCGGATTATAAAAATTATCTTGCTCCTAATAATAGCTCGTCTTACCCATGCCATAAATCATTGCGTCATGACCACTTTTCCTCAGTCATGGAAAATTGTAAAAGTCTTACCCATTGCTAAAAAGGCTAGCCCAGAAATTCTAGGGGATTTCAGACCAATTAGTATATTGCCATGTTTATCAAAGGTCTTTGAGAAACTTGTTGAAAAGCAGCTACTTAAACACCTATCACTGCATCAGCTACTCACCCCACGTCAGTCTGGTTTTCGTTAACATTATTCAAGAAGTCAAAAAAGATTTTGATAGAGGTTTAGTGACGTTTCTCTATCTGATAGAATTCTCAAAGTCCTTTGATAAAGTCAACTATGAAATATTCTGTTGTTGGAAACTGAGGACCTTTTTCGGTTTCAGCGACAGGGCTGTAAGACTTGTTCGCAGTTTCTTCTTTGGAAAGCTGCAACAAGTTAAATTCGGCAAAAAACTTTCAGCTCTAAAACCTGTTTCACAGGACGATATTGAGACGATCTTTTTCTGTCTTTTTATAAATGAGGAATTGTAGATCATAAATATATCGTCGGTGTTAAATGGTCTTCTGCTTAATCCAAATAAGTCGCAATTCATACCAATTTCAAGCAAAACACTCGATTTCAAGCTTCTTCCTGATGTTTGGCTCTATTAAAGCAAATTAAGATAGGTTGAATTTGTAAGTAATAAATTGCAATCTGTCAGGCTATTCTGTATTTGAGGATGCCTTCGCAAATTATGGTTGACTGCAAGCTTTACACCTATTGAAACTCGACGAAAATTAATAGTATCTCTGGTACTACCTATGCCGACGTTGTTTATTGCACTTTCGATTCATTTCTCTTTGAATGATGCTGTGCGGTATATTTATGGCCCTCATAGGTATGATCATATATCAGAACATTCCAGAAACGTTCTTGGTTGTACTCTGTAAAATTTCATCAATGCCAGAAACCTTACTTTTTGCATAAAATAATAAAAAATGAAAATTCTCCGTATCTTTTAAAAAACGACTTCACTTTTCCTGTTCCCAAAGAACATTTAATATTAATGTAACTAATCATAAATACAATAACTCCTCTAGGTTGTTTTTCATTTATGCCGTCAAATTATGAGATATGTTGCCGCATCGAATCAAGGCAATTTCGAACAACAACAATTTTAAAAGCACAATCCTTCTTTACTTCTCATTCCAGCTTCTAAATTAACTTTCTTCACTTCCTTTTCATATTTTATCAACATATGTATTTATATATGATATTTTTTACCTACCTATTTTTCTCATCCCATTCCTATTTCTTCTCCTTTGCTCTTAGATTAAGAAATTAAATTTTAATTTACTTATTATTATTTACCTAAGTCTCTAAGTACTATAAAAGACATAAATCTTAATGTACAAACCTTTATAATTAAATAAATTGAATTGAATTGAAAAGTCCTCTTATCCTTGAAGCTCACTTCCCAGGTAACCTAAGCAGAACCAGCTCACAACTAGATCCTATTAACGAAGCTGCTAGTGAGCTGAATAACACAACATGCCGCGCCGTAACTGCATTAAACTAGCTGTTGCTTCCTTTGATGGGTTCACGCCGACTGGCACCACATGTACAGAATTATGTTACAAAAAGGTTTAGATCAGCTGTTGGTAACTCTGAAGAGAATCTTCATTGTTAGCTTCGCAGTGGTATACATACCGAAACCCTGACGAACAGATTTTATACCGAAAACCGAAAAGAAGATACGCTCGCCAAGAGCTTCAGACTGATAAGTATGACTTCCTTCATGTTGAGAAGCATCGAGAGAATGGTCGAGATTAATGTGCGTAAAACTGCCTTGCGAATGCATCCCCTGTCTGCGATGCAACACATCTACCACTACGGAAGATCTTGCGAGAGTGCGCTTCAAAATCTGGTAGGCAAAATTAACCCGACCTGAAGTAATGCGCCGAGGGTATTTTCAATGATATTGAGGGTGCTTTCAACAACGCATCTTTTGACGGCATGTGTAACTCGGCCAGACAATATGTAATGGAGGAGTTAAGCAGAAGTTGCCCGCAAGGTGGCGTTCTGTCTCATCTGCTGTGGTGCATGTTGATCGATTCAATGCTCAAAGCGCTCAATAGTTCGTCTTTGCACCAGCACACGCGGATGATGTAGCTGCACTGTCTGTTGGATTGTGTTTAGCGACTATCTGCTCTAAATCGCAGACAGCCCTAAACGCGTTATTTTGTCTGTTGGTCAAGCTAATTTAGCGAATGAAGCAATGCTTGCGAAATTATTTTTCTATCCAACGTTGTGTGTTTAGAGGATTGACTTTCAAAGTAAAATTTGATAATTGCAGCTGAGCTATTTCTTTCGATGAGTAGTATTTCGTGATAAAAATGATACTGGAATCGCGACGTGGTAAAAAATCAGCGTGTATAAGGCATTTCTCAGTCCAGTTCCCACATATGGTCACTGGTCAGGTATTATTAACACGACTTTGTACTTGCTAGACAAGGTTCAAAACTGTCCAATAGAACTTACAGGTGATGCTAATATCACACAGTCATTTTACACCCTCGAGCACCAACAAAATGTCTCTTGCCCTACCTTGTTCTTTCGCCTTCTTCACGACTAGTGGTCGATCGAATGTCCTTTCACGTCATAAACCGTAACACTTGTGTCGCTATGAATACTCATCGGCGTATCCTCAACCCACTTTTGGACAACTTTGTGATTCTTTCACAAGCGTACAACCCTATTACGGCACTACCTGTCATTATAATCTGAAAGCATTCAAAACCAAGGTGTATATATGTATCATTTTCCTTCGCCTGCGGGGTGTTCAAACATTTTAACGGTACACAAAATCCGTTGGGTGCGCGCTAATTATTATAAACAAATCAGCATACATTTGAAGATAAATCGATGAGCGTAATTTACCCAAAGTTCAAAATGGAACCAGTTTAGCTTTAGAGGGATTCAATATCCCCATAAAAGTCAAAAAGTACACGAAAGCTCAAGATAAGTTCGAAGACAAAGCAAACCGGTGCAAACTGTTTTTCCTCTTAACAATGTTAACTGGACACGCACATTAAAACAACATGCCGTGAAAATCTAGATAATTCTTTGCTGAAAGGTGTTGATAAATGAGGATAAGCTTTGAAGAAGGGACAACTTGATGATAATGTTCCGCCTTCCAGATAGCAATGCGATTTCTTGAATATTAAATTTCGAAACGACAAATTTCAGAATACTTACCCGCTTCCTATCAATAAATAGATTACAAATCTTTTGCTCTGTACAACGGTTTTTTGTCGATCTTACTTTCTTACTTCGGGGTGGACCCGGCACTTAAAAAATAGGCCTCTCCTATTAGCGTGATCTCTAGCCGACTGCCTCAAGTTAGTTGAGATTTCCTTTCACTCGCGCATGGCATCTAGCACGAGAGGTTTTTCTAGTGCGTCATGCCTTAAAGATGTCTTTTGTGACATCAAAAGTCGCGGAGAGATTGTTTCCGACCTTTACGGAGCAGCAAGTTTTTCCATTATCATTCTGCAAAACCTAACGAGTTCAGCAGGGATACTAAGGTTAAATAGGGCTCTTTATAACTCTTCTCTATGGATTGAATGTCGCAATGATCACTCCATTTTGTTGGGGGGTGACCAATATCTTGACTTTTACACTCCAAGTAAGTGGTTCACTCTGCCTGACAGTGGAAATTGGGTTGTCCTCTCGGTTTAATAGTCTACTGATGCGGGTTTTCCATATCGCCAGTACTGACTATAACTCTGTTTCTTCGCTCACGTTCCTTTCACTGTTTTGTAAAACTTCCGAACATGGTTCCTAGTGTAGCACCACTCTGTTTCCTCGATAGCGCGCTTTTCATTGTTTTTCGTTTTTCTCAGGAGAAGCCGCTGTTGCGAGACTTGGCTTTTTGACATGGATGCTGGTTTCCACTTCTTTGTGTTTGGTACATGGTATATGCCGAGAAGTTGACACACGATCGGCAAAAGCTCAGGCTGTTAGACGATTTTAACGTCATACTCCGCGCATTGGTCGTAAGTTTCCTAGAGGAGTTCGTAGAAACATTCATTGGTAGCTTTGTCTCTTTAGCCCGTGCATAAGCGAATATTAGTCTGACGTTGGTGAAAATAGCTTTGATCCGTTAGCCTACATATCAAGAGCTCAATACATTTTTCAAAAGCCTGTCGCTTAAAACAAATCCGCATTTAAGTTAAAAAAAAAAAAAAAAAAAAACGAGTTACACTTAGACTAAACTACATTTTCGAAATTAATTCATAAAGTAATCTACGCTAAACCTATTGCATCAGAATCAGGTGTCACTCAATCTGTTGGGGATTTGCAACCCAGGCGCTGCGTCGATAGAAAACTAACGCTCGTGTATTGCATTATTAATGTTCGGGAACATTGTTCATAGTTTGTCTTGAGTATGCTATCGAAAATTCTAGAACAACGTAGCTTCAACGTAGGTCATGACTGTTTTACGGGTATGCAATACTCCGAATAAAATCACGTAAATGTTGTATGTATCTGCATCTTATGAAAATCGGTCAGCTCCACATGAGAGTAGGTCAGAAGTCGAAGGAAGTGGTTTTGGACATATCACACATAAGGCTTAAAGTTAAAAACACTTCATTGCCTTCGAATGAAAACCGAGTTAGGCCATAGTTCAACAACACTTCAATGTGCTTGACTTGAACGAGACAATTAATAATAATTACAATTGCTTTCTCCTTCCCAAGAAGTATTGCAGTTGAACTAGGAAGTAAGTTTAAAATGCAATTTTAGCAGCTAACGTAACACTACGTCGAGGCATTATGTGTTAGTATGTTAAATAAAAAAAAATGGATTTTGCTCCTAAGCTCTAATACCGTGGAAATGATGCTACAAATGTTCAATATGTCGACAAAGGTATTGTGAAAATTAATCGTGAAAGCGACCACAAACGAAAGAACATTTTCGAGTTAGGATAACACTGATAGCCATAAGGACCACGAATACTTCCAACTTCCTTTTTTGGCTTTGTATACTTTCATTTTCGGTTTATTCGTATGAAATCTGGCGAATCCCGAAAAAAAAAATCATTTTCTCATAGTGCTCTTTGGAAACTTTTATATCTCAAGACACTTCAAACTCATTAAAAACTTTTCAATCTACTCCAAGGTGATGTAAATACACATGTACCGATATGTATACACGTGTATCTATAGGATGCAAGTAAAAATGTACAAGTAATTAATGAAACCCAGCCACCACCAGGGGTTACTGCTCACAAGATTATCATCTTCATACCATGATCCTAACCACACTTGCACACAATCCTCCTGAACGACACATACGCACACAACCGCACAGCATGTTGTAATTATACAAAAGTGTGCACTTTAAAGAGCTTAAAACGTTGGCGGGATCACATACTCGAACTCATGCTCCTACTCATGTGCTAAAAAGTAAGACCAGACCTCCCAGGTGTACACTGGATTACGACACTTTTTAAATAATAAACGAGATACCGGATATTCATGTATCTTCCGGGCTTCCAGTGCAGAGAGCGGATAACGACGTGTTACAACATAATCTAGAATAATATTTACCACTTAAGGAGGTGTGTACATTCTTGGCTATTTGTACTTGGAATTTCCAAAAATTATGAAGAATATTTTCGAAGAAAAGTTCTCTTACGAGAGCAGATTATTTGTCGATGAAGTTAACGTGGCAGAGAGTACATACATATGTAGAAATGTATGTACGTAACCTGTTAAGGTAAACAAGTGTCATCGTTGTAGGAGCACCGATTTATTTTGATTTAAACGGGAAAAGCGCTTGCACAGATGACTACCTTTAATAAGTTAAAATTCAAAGCGAGTGTGTGAAGTCTCTTTGGTGTCACGCCGGCGTATGTTAAGCTCATTAAATTCTGATATACAATTCTAAAAACACTCTTGAACACCAACGTAATGTCTCCTGTATGACTTTGTTTTATCGCTATTTCCACCACCAGTGATCCATTTAAATCGCCAGTAGCATTCCACCCCTTCAAACCTTCAACCTTCTCGCTATGAGTGCTCATCAGTACGCCCTAAATCCTACTTTCGAATGTACTCTAAAATATCGTAATTCGTTCCTAAGCCGTACAACTCTCTTATGGAACGCCCTGCCTAGCTCTTTATTCCCTAGTCATTATAACCTTCAAACGTTTAAAACCAGCGTTCACCGCTATCTCTCTTTTCATCCTCGCTGATTTTCCTTCGCCCGCGCTGTGTACGTAATCCCTTGAGCGCGCAAAATATATAAAACAAAAACAGAGAGCAGTCGATGAATGCAGAGAATGTCAGCTACGTCTCTACGTTTTTCGAGGGTGTTTAAAAAAGCTTACAAAATATGTGGGTCGGTCGATGATATATTATCAAACGAAAGAGAGGGGGATAACCGTCTGATTTTCTTTTTTAGTTGACGAATTGATAAAATGTCTTAGGATCGTTGATAAGGTTGGTCTCGGCTCTGTCGATAAAACGCAGATAGAGGCAGTTATAGTGCTGGGTGAATTGTAGGTAGGTTCTAATATAGTTAGCGTAGTCATAATAAGAATTGGTGCGAAGAAAAACTGCCCTTAATTTGTTTCTTTTGTTTCGTTAAGAGCAAATCTTCTGATATATTAGGGAGGGAAAACATAACAGAAAAAGGGACCTTTACAAATGGAATTGAATATTTCATTGTAAAAAATGGAGACAGCATCAGGTAGGGATAGGTTGGTAAAATCAAAAGAAGATTTGCTAATATATATATTGATTTTGCAAAAAATAGCTATATGGAAGTTGTAGGAAGAGATAGTAGGGGCAGAAATGGACTGTGGTGAAGAATTATGGAAAAATGAGAGATGAAGACGGGGGTGAAAGGTGTCGACAGCTGATAGAATAAAGGGACAAAACATTACTGTGGAGTTAATAGCAAGGATGGAGGATTCGATAGATTGAGCTGGGAGAATGTAGCAGTACACACCTATATGGAAGTGCTATTTTAATTGAAACCAAGTCAAGTTTAGCAGAAGAAGAGATAACGATGAGAGAAGAGTTGTGAATAGCATGTATAACACCTCTGTACGGAGAATCAACTTTAAGGAGGGCAGGATCATTACCCATAGGGAGAGAGAAGACAGGTAAAGCTATTGGCTCTTTATGTCGAGGATAAGATTGGCTTCTGTAAGTGTATACACGTCGGCTATGAGATTTAGACAAAACAGCACGAGTTTTAGAGCTCAAGCCTCTTACGTTTTGGTAGTATAATGTAAGAGGTAGTTTGTTGCGTGGATGAGTGAGGGAGTGTAGATGAGATGAAGTCAAAGGAGGCAAGTTAGGAACGAAAAAAGTTGTCATGGTCAGCTCGGCTGGAGGTGTGTTGAAGATTTCGTGATACCTGTTGTAAGGTTTCCTGAGACTAGTTATATCAGTAAGAAGGCCTTCCTGTTGGATCGAGAGCATCACACTTGTTTCGGGTTTTCCCTCAAGGGAAACGGAGTCGGATTTATCGTAAAGACATTCGAGAAAGAGACGTATATTTTTATATTATATTTATATCCCTTATATTTTTATCCCTTAGCCTAGAGCGCGCATAACGGTATTCCATGGTGTCTATATTCTTTTGGGTTAATATAACGTTTGGTCGCGAAAGGGAATAAAAAATAAGGCAGGGGAACTTGAAACTGAGGAAGAAGACGAGCTAGAAGCGAGGTTTAGGATATGTGAGCTGACAAAGTTTAGATGCTCGGCTCCTGTTGTGATCGAAATTAGGAAAAAAGTAGTTAGTATTCGTAGGAGGGTGTTAGCGGTTGAGCAGTGTCAATATCAGGGGCGATTTATAATTCACTTTAGATGAGAAGTTCGTTTTGTTGCAATCTTTTTATTGGTTGGTTGATCCATCCATTTGGAGACCCGCATCTTTCCGGAGTTGAGGTTGGTGTTGGATAGGTTCACAAATAACCATTCATATCCATCCAGTAAGTTAATCTAGAAATTCCGTTTGATTTTGTCGTGAGATGTTAGGAATATTGTGCAATGGCTGATGGTCCAAGCAACATCTGTCTAATTGGGTGCTCCTTTGACGAGTAGGGTGGTGAACATTCGATTCGTTGTGCGGAGCCTGCTTTGCCAATCTGAAGGTGTCCATGTTGTGTTAAATTGAGTAACAAGTTTTCGTGGGGCGGCGACAGCAGGAGTTGATGTTGGAGCAGTTATATCACCATACGATTTTTGGATAATTCGGCTTCGGTTTGTAACAATTCAGCCAAAATTGAAGTAAACGCCAAACGCAACTGCTAGGCTGGAAGTTCAAATTTTCCCTAAGTTCAGCAACATTGACGTCATACCTTGTTGCAGCATAAATTCATTAGCAGTTCTTATTACACGCATTGCCAGTAGTGTAAGTACCAACGGATTGCTCAGCAAATCAGTATTCAGGAGAAGACTGAAATCATAGACGCATTTAAGGTAACATCGAACAGTGTAAAGTGTAGTTTGATACCTTGACTTACGAGGGGATTACAGCTAATGTTCAAAAACACATAAGATATTTTTCCAAGATGTATCTTGGAGATCAAGAATGAAGAAATATACCCACAGGATTCGAACAAAAATTCCTCAGAATCAGGTGGTACCCGAGGTTTCAAAATACACAGTTCTGAGTGGCTTCGACAACAACACATATCATCAAGCCGGCTTGCAAATGAGCCCTCAAGCATACCTCTGCAGACCTCAGAGAAACTAAACTCTTCTGCTCAATTATACTTGCGGTTGTAATACTTCTTTCGATATGTTTGCTGTACGAGACCAAAGTTAATATGTACATAGTGTTATTTGTATCACAATTGCTTCTGAAGAAATATTTAAGCTTATAACAACTTTAAAAGATAAAAGTTAGAGCACAAATGATGGTACTACAAATCTGCATCTGAAATAGATTGTTTTTAATATAAGTGAGATAAATAATGAATGCTTTCCACAGTCTTTAAAATGTGCAGAAATTATACCTCTGTTTAAAAAGGGGAATCGCAAAGATGTGCGCTATTATAGACCTACGATATCACTGTTTCCCACATTTTCTAAACTGCTTGAGAAGCTATTAAAATCACGCATGGTTCCTTTTTGGATAATCAGGATTTTAGGTAAAACGACAGAAGATACTATTATCAAGTTATTTACCCAATGGCCAATGGTATGAAGGGTTTATCAGTTCCTAATCAACAATCGCTCTTTTCATAGGCTTGACTAAAGCGTTTGACATGGTGGATCACAATTTGCTTCTAGGCAAGTTGTATAATGCTGGTTTCAGAGGAGTTTCACATGATTGGTTTCGCTCTTATCTTAAGGATATGGAAAAGTGTATCGTCGGTGTTTGTGTTTTCTGTGTTTGTCTGTGATTATGACTAGGGAATTCAGGGTAGACGTAGCCAATATACGCGGGCTAAAAAGTAATCACTTTCCTGCGTATGTTCACGTCTGTAAGTACAGACAAGGTATTTTGGCACTTAGTGCAACACAGGTAGATCCCCGCCCACACCTCTCAGATCATTCTGATCTGAAGCTACCTAGCTACGAACTAGTGCCATTATTCTTCTCTCACCGCGGTCTCGCCATTTATGTGCGTAGTGATGTAGATAACCAAACTCCACCACAATGTGATCCATGTTCCAATCCGGAACTTAACTTCATGTGGATAAAATTCCATCTCCGTAAGCAAATTATCCACTACTGCTTTATTTATAGAAGCCCCAAACTGGACAGCAATTCAACTTTTAATGAGTTTGATGCGTTGTCTGACTCCATTCAAAGAATTGTATCCCTGTATCGCTTCGCTTCGAAATTCTGGACAGACAACATCCGAAGGACGGTGTGTTGAGATCTTCGCTGCGGAAAACAACCTAACGCAGCTTGTAAATGAGTTGATAGTCATACTTCCAATACCCTAGACTTGTTTTTGACTTCTCACCCTGATAAGTACACCCTTGATGTGCTCTCCCCTCTAGGCTCGTCGGACTATTGTGTCATATCAGCAAATTTCTCGTACACCGACCACACAGTTAGAGAAAAAATTCCTAAAAAAGCTGTATGGAAATACAAGAAAGCCAACTGGAGTGGTCTTAACAGCTTCTTAAGAAATTTTAACTGGTCGTTATGCTTCCTCGATAACGACGTGGATGACGCTGCTGTTATGATTACGACACCATTCTCTTTGGAATGAGATCCTTTATTCCTCATCGGATGAAGATTATCAAACCAAAAGAAAAGGCATGGTACGACTCGAGCTGTAAAGTGGCCGTCAGGGTTAGAGAAATGTTTTTTCGGTCCTACAAGACCAACCCGACAGAGGAAAACCGAAAAAAGTTCAAACGAGCCAGAAATGACTGCAACGCCTTTCTTAAACGTGTGAAATTCCTATACGATCAAATACTGACGCAAAAAATACTGCAATGTCCCAAAGGCAGTAACAATTTTTGGTCGTTCGTCAAAAACATTAGAAATTCCGCCTCATCCTCCATCCCAACGCTCATTTATAACGACATTAGAGCTATCAGCTCTTTGGATAAGGCCAATCTGCTTGCTGCACACTTTGCGGCCAGCTCAACACTCCCAGATTGTGCTTTGTCTCCGCCTACACTTGAGTGCGTCGAATCTTCAATGGGTCGAATCTACTTTCGCACTCGTGTAGTAGCAAGAGTACTTAAAGATCTCAACATACATAAATCCGTTGGTCTCCCCTTCTTCTGAAGAGGTGTTCTTCCTCGCTGGCAAAACCACTGCGTAAGCTTTTTCATCAATCCTACTCTTTAGGACTCTTCCCGAGCAGACGGAAATCAATATTTGTCCAGCCCGACCCTAAAAAAGGCGAATCATCTTCTTTCTCCTCCTACAGACCCATTGCACTTGCGTCCCTTCTTTCCAAGGTCATGGAAACGCTGATAAATCGTCAGCTTATGAAATACGAGTATCTCGAAACACGAAAACTTTTCAATGACTGGCGATATGGTTTTCGTAGCAACAGGTCTACTGGTGATTTGATGGCATGTCTTACCGAAAAGTGGAACCAAAGCGTACAGCAATCTGGCGAAAGCAAGATAGTTGCACTTGGTATTTCCAAGGCATTTGACAGAGTTTGGCATCAAGCTCTTTTGTCGAAAATGCGTGCATTTGGGATCGACGACTCTCTTCTTCAATGGATTAGAAATTACCTTTCGGAACGTTCAATTCAAGTTGTCTTGGACGGTTTCAAGTCTGATATTCACAAAATAAATGCTGGTGTGCCCCAGGGCTCTGTTCTCTCTCCGACACTCTTTTTAATTTTCATTAATGACCTCTTGTCTGCTACTTCTAATCCAGTAGATTCCTTTGCTGATGACAGTACTTTCTGCTTTTCATATTCGTTTCCGGACTCACGGCCCTGCTCTTCGGCTGTAGAACGAGAACGGCAGCGTATGCTAAGCTCATTAAATTCCGATATCAACAGCATAACCAATTGGGGAACTATCAACAGAGTGGAATTTAATGCTTCCAAAACTCCATGCTGTCTGCTGTCTTCCAAGCGAAATTTAAACACTCAGCCATTATCTATGAATGGAACTTGCATCGTCGAAACCGAAAAACTTTCTATTCTCGTCATGTGTATGTCAATGACAACTTACGTTGGAATGACCACATATTTGATATTGTCAAAAATGCCGCGAAATGTCTAGGTTTCCTCAAGCGATGTAAGAAATATTTTACCCCCGCTGATCTGGCCTCAATATATAGGGCATTCATCAGCCCAAAATTGGAGTACAATGCGCTCATCTGGTCAGGTGCTCTTAAAACATCTCTGCACCTGCTAGATAGGATTCAAAACCGTGCGATAAAACTTATTGACGATACTAATACCAGTCAATCAATTGACACGCTCGAACACCGACGTAATGTCTCCTGTCTCACTTTGTTTTATCGCTATTTCCACTACCAGTGCTCCACTGAAATCGCCAGTAGCATTCCGCCCATTCAAACTTTCAACCGTAACACCCGTTACGACTCGCTAATGGAATGCCTTGCCGATCTCTGTATTTCCTGGTCGTTATAACTTGCAAACATTTAAAAACAATGTACATCGGTACCTTTCTTTTCTTCTTTCCTAAATTTCCTTTGCCAGCGCTGTGAACAATCATCTTAAGGGTACACAAACCGCTTGAGCGCACGCTCATTGTAAAAAAAAAAAAAAAAAAAAAAAGTGGAAAAGTAGTCAATATCACTGAACGTTCTCGTAGCTCTCATACAATAAAGAATTCTTAATTTATATTAACTCCATTTTCAATCAGAACTTCAGAGGATTACAAACAGTGTTCGCTGATGATATAGCTTCCTCGTATCAAGGACTCATTTCGGTCGATTGTATTATCAAAATTTAGAAGACCTACAAAGATTAAGGCAGTGGTTTGCATTTCATAAGCGAGAAAATAAAATTAATGCTTTCAAAATGCTGACAAAATGTTGACAAAAGTTGTCACCGATGCAGGTATCTTGTAAAACCATACTGATCCCAGCACCCCACAAATAATAGTCCAACGGTGTCAAATCGCAGCTCCGAGGTGGCCAAACTACATCAGCTCTGCGGCTGATAATGCGATCTTCAAAAACAGGGCGCAAAACATCGAGTGTAGCTTCGGCTGTGTGGCACGTAGCGTCGTCCTGTTGAAACCAAATGTTGCCAATATCCTCCTCTTCAATTTTTGTGAACAAAAATTCGTTTAACGATCGCCATTGACTGTAACGGCCACTCCTTGCTTATTTTCGAAGAAAAATGGCCCAATTATGCCTCTGGACCAAAATCCGCACTAAACAGTGACTCGTTTTGGGTGTATCGGCTTTTTAATGTATGCGTGTGGGTTTTCTGTGCCCCAAATGCGACAATTTTGCTTGTTTACATACCCGCCAAGGTCAAAATGAGCTTCATCTGAAAAGATGATTTTTTTGGCAAAATCGGCATCTTCTCTAAGTCATGATTATTTCCCAGCGTTGTTCAAGCGTATACACAACCATATGCGTTCAGCGGAAGGATAAAACTAATTATCTGTCAAGTCAGACATGAGCTAAGTGTTACCATTCACGAAGTAAGCACTAGTTGAAAAAAAAACGTTAAATGGCGGACCCTTTATAATACTTAATTTCATGTTAAAAATTCTTTGCGGAACTAATTTCGTATAAACTACGCCATGTTGAATGAAGTTTTAAAATATGAGTTTTGGGAATCAGTTTACTCAGAAAGTAATCCTTCGGTTGCCTATGATTTATTTTTATCGATTTTAAGAAATCATATAGATAACTGCACCAACAGGTTTATGCAAAATTTTAATAGTACAAAATACATTAAACCTTGGATGACTTCCAATCTTTTAAAGAAAGTGAAAAGTAAAAGAACATTCGCCAAAAACTGTAAGAAACATCCATATAATCAAAGAATAAAAAAATACTCGTACTATGACAAATTGTGCAAAGATGTAAATAAAAAAATAGCAGAAGCTCGCAATCAGTACAGTTTGCTGTACGAGAGCAAGTTAATAGTTTTGCTTTTAAAACAATTACTTCTGCAGAAATACTTAAGCTTATATTATCTTTTAAAAATACAATTTCGTGCACAAGTGATGGTGTCACAAATGTCCTTTTAAAAAGGATTGTTTTTAATATAAGTGATATACTCTGTCACTTATTTAACTTAAGTGTAAGTAATGGATGCTTTTAACATTCCTTAAAATGTGCAGAAATTATACCAGTGTTCAAAAAGGGAAATCGCAAAGATGTGGGTAATTTTAGACCTATATCGCTGATTCCCAAATTTTTTAAACTGTTTGAAAAGCTACTAAAATCACACATGATGTTTATTTTGGATAACCAGAATTTCTTTTCTGAAAATCAGTTCGGCTTCAGATCGGGCAAATCCACAGAAGATGTCATTCTTAAGTTTTGTACCCAATTGTAAGAAGGGTTCAATAATTCCAAATCAACAATGGCTCTTTTCATTGATATGACAAAAGCATTTGACATGGTGGACCATGTTGCTTCTAGATAAGTTGTACAACGCTGGTTTTAGAGGAGTCTTACATGGTTGGTTTCGCTCTTATCTCACACATAGGGAATAAGTGGTCAATATCAATGGATGTTTTAGTAGATCTCTTAAAATAAAGAATGGTGTTCCACAGGGCTCTCTCCTCGGTCCACTTTTGTTCTTAATTTACATTAGCTCCCTCTTCAATCAGAACTTCAACGGCTTACCAACAGCGTTCGCTGATGATATAGCATTCTCCTATCAAGGTCCCACGTCGTTCGATTGTGTTATCAAAATTGAGGAAGATCTACAAATATTAAAGCAGTTTTTTGCATTTCATAAGCTGATTATCAGCGAAAAAACAAAATTGATGGCTTTCAAAATGTTAGGAAATGTTGTTACCGATTTCAACGTGTTTTATCATTCTCACGACTGTGTAAGGTTTTGTCTACCTCTGCCTACTTATGGATGTATAAATTTTAATGAAAATGATCAATGTTCTAGCGGGTGCTTTAAAATTGAGTCTATTAGTCAACTTAAATATCTGAGAGTCTTATTTGATCTCAATTGAAGCTGGGAAAATCATACGCAAACAGTTAAGTCATATATGATGCGTGTGGCTCGAATAATGTATCATGTGAAACCTTACTGCTCCAAACAATTATTAACTATGATTTACTACTGCCTCGCTTACTCTAAGTTGCAATACGGTATAGTGAGTTGGGGTGGATCCTATGATAACGCTTTTAGTTCTTTATTCATATTTAATAAGAATAATTTACGGTATTAATCGTTTAGCTCATAGTTGGCCGTTGTTTAGAGAGTTGAGAATTCTTACGTTAAAACACCTATATATTTTTAAAGTTCTCAGGGAATTCTTCAAGCGAAGTGGTAACACTCTAAATAGAAACTCAACTTTTTATAGTTTGCGAGTTAATAATCGAGCATTGGTTAATGTTCCGACCGCACATAGAACCAAATTTTCTCATGTTTTTACTGTTACTGTGCCTAAATGTTTTAACAAACTACCTTTTGCTATTCGAAGAACTCCTTATTTTCACTCATTTGCAAATAAGGTTAAAGATTGGCTATTTGCTCGTACTATAGATTATCCCATTATTGAATCGTTCTTTCGATATGTGTCCTAGGATTCATTATTTGCTTTATGTTTGTACTCAGACTCTTTTCTGTCTAAATTTACACATAAGTACAATATTTTCTCTTATCTTTATTTTTTGTAACACTGGTAACTAACTTAACTTAAGCGTCATTCAACACTAATTTTAAATAGTTACAGAATGATTATTATTATTCATTTCACAATTATTACTAAGAATTATTTAACTGTTAAAATGAATTGTTATTTATTTAATTGTTAAATTCAATTGTTAAAATTATTTAAATGGAATGAGTAAAATTGAAATCAAATCAAATTGCTAGCTGCAGCTGATTTTAGGTAGAATTAGTAGTATGACCGATTGATTTCCAACTTTTATACTTTTATTCAAATGAAGATTCCTGTACATTAACGTAGGTAGTCCCGGTCGGTGTGATTCTTTGAAAACGCATTTCTTAGGATACAGTATGAAGATCAAATTTTTTCTAACATGTCCAAGACCTTGTGCTGTATTAATGTTCCAGTTGTTCTGATTGGGGATTAAGTATTTCGAATCTCCGACATTTTAATGAAGCCGTATCCATATAGGACTGCTTTAAGATAAAAAGGACTTTAACTTTGTTTTTTCAAAATGTAGACGAGTTGTTGAAAATGCTTCTGGACAAGTTTGGTGAAGTTTCGAAAAATTGGAAAACGATTAGACGACCACATCGATAATACAAATCTAATCATTAAAGCTTGTTGCCTGCTTCATAATTTCTTGAATTTTCACAATGAATAACACGAATACACTTCTCAAATCAACGAACACAAACCTTGCGCTAGAAACATAAGAAACGCATTTACAATATGACCTACTCGTATTTATGTAAGTTAAAGCACATTTGTATCATAAATATTGTAAAGTCATTTATTTAATATACTTAAACATAAAAACATAACACTTATTCATATTATAAATTAAGAATTGTCGATCATACTATGTACATTTCTGGCAGAAGTTCGCGTGATTCGACGAGCTTTTGCAAAATTGTATTTCTCTGAATGAAACTGCTCCTTAATAGTTTCATTAGAATTCTTTAATATTTGCATAACATCATTCATCTTTAACATGTCCTTCTTTCTTTTTTTTGCAGATTCCGATGTTGATGGAGCACTTGGAGCCGAGCATAAACTCTCACAGCACTCGAGTGCTGGTAAATCGGAGATATCAGCTGGTGATGACTACATCGAATTAACAGGATGTGGAATTATAACATGATAATTACATAACCATATGATAGTATTATAATAAAAATTAAACGATTTTGAATACTTTCTTTTAAAACACTTTCTTCCTGCAACGCCTCGAAATTATTAATGGAAAGTCGGCCAATTGGCAGTAGATCCTCCTGAAGGCTCAATAAGCCATTTACCTTTTCTGGAAAAGAAATGATGTCATAATATTATAATAAAGGGTCCGCCATCTAACGTTTTTTTTTTCAACTAGTGCTTATTTCGTGAACGGTAACACTTAGCTCATGTCTGATTTGACAGATAATTAGTCTTATCCTTCCGCTAAACGAATATGGTTGTGTATACGCTTGAACAACGCTGGGAAATATTGCAACATTAATTTGAAAATCATGGTAATGTTGCAGAATGTGTGCGAAAATTGCGTACGAATATTGGAAGAAGAGAAGCACCGTCAGCTCCGTATGTTCGTTATCTTGTGAAAAAAGTGAAAGAAACTGGCATCCTCATCGATAAACCAAATCGTGAAAAGCCAAAAACAGTGCGTACACCCGAGAATATTGCTGCTGTGGCAGAAAGTGTGCGTGAGGTGCCATCAACATCAATTCACCGTCGTTCTCAACAATTGAACATTTCGGAGACATCATTGAGACGAATTTTGCATAAAGACCTTGGTATGACGCCACACAAAGTCCAATTGGTTCAGGAGTTGAAGCCAACTGACCATCCAATGCGTTTTCGCTTCGCTAAGTGGGCCTGCGATCGACTTAGAGAAGATGCCGATTTTGCCAAAAAAATCATTTTTTCAGATGAAGCTCATTTTGATCTTGGCGGGTATGTAAACAAGCAAAATTGTTGCATTTGGGGCACAGAAAACCCGCACGCATACATTGAAAAGCCGATACACCCAAAACGAGTCACTGTTTGGTGCGGATTTTGGTCCAGAGGCATAATTGGGCCATTTTTCTTCGAAAATGAGCAGGGAGTGGCCGTTACAGTCAATGACGATCGTTATCGGGCCATGTTGAACGAATTTTTGTTCACAAAAATTGAAGAGGAGGATATTGGCAACATTTGGTTTCAACAGGACGACGCTACGTGCCACACAGCCGAAGCTACACTCGATGTTTTGCGCCCTGTTTTTGAAGATCGCATTATCAGCCGCAGAGCTGATGTCGTTTGGCAACCTCGGAGCTGCGATTTGACACCGTTGGACTATTATTTGTGGGGTGCCGTAAAAGATAAGTGTTACGCCGACAAGCCAGAGACAATTGACGCTTTAAAGGACAATATTCGTGAAGCCATTGGTGAAATACAGCTGCACACAATCGATAATGTGCTTAAAAATTGGACAGATCGTGTAGGCTACTGCATGGCCAGCCGAGGCAGCCATTTGAATGAAATAATTTTCCATTATTAACCGGAAGGATAAGACTAATTACCTATCGAATCAGACATGAGCTAGGTGTTACCATTCACGAAAAAAGCACTAGTTGAAAAAAAAACGTTAGATGGCGGACCCTTTATTTAACTTTGAGAGAAGATGTCTACTTTCAAAATCGACGCATTTATCTGTATCAGTGGCGAAGACAAGGTCGAGTTATCTGCCAATGTTATTTATGACACCACTTAATTGATGCAGACCAGAGGAGTCAGTAAGGCATTCAATGAAAGATTTTCTTTATTAGAGGGAGGATTTGTTGCAGTAAAGAAGGACTGCTCAGTCTGTGCCCTTAGAAGCTTAGGTGGATTAAAATCACCTAAAAAAATAACAACGTCATTGGGATCAGGAGCATTAAAAATATAATCGATTGCTGCAACAGCTAGCTGGTAACCTTGAAATGGTTGAGAGCGGCGAATATAGGAGCAGAAAGTATATAGGTTGCGCTTACAAATAGGAATTCTAGCGCAAACAAATTCAATGAATACAGTGTACGATTTTTTAAAGGGTCTAGACTCGAGACGAGAGTGTATAGCTAGAAATACACCACGGCTATATAAATTCTAGATCGTGTTTTCTGAAGGTGTAGTATGCGTTTGTAACCACGTGATACGCAAAAGAAGAGAGATCAATAGCCACGTCATCAGGAGTCATATTTAATTGCTCTTGAAAACGTACAAAAAGTTGACGAGTTGAAAAGATGATTAGTGGGAGGTTTGCTTGCAGAATCGAAACCATTATATTGGTTTCCGTTATACCGTCGATATAGATAGAGTCCGGCTAACGAGTATCATGTAGATATGTGAGATATAAACGAAGAATATCATATAATCTGCGGTCTCTTAATCGTTCTCTCCTGAATCGATAAGGTTCTTGGTTAATTTCGCCTTTGGAGGTCTAAAAAAGAAGGTGGTGTGGTATTTGGCTGGGATTCTGGCGTAGAAGATGAAGAGAGATTTAAAATATAGGAGCGAATAGAGTTAGGCAAAGCCGTTTTTTTTTATGTGGGATAGGGAGATGTTGTTAGGTTTTTACAGGACTTTTTTTTTTGTTTTTAAGTAGCGCTTTCGAGATATTTCATGAGCTGACGATTTATCAGGGTTTCTATGACCTTGGAATGAACGGACGTAAGTGCAATGGGTCTGTAGGAGGAGAGAGAAGAAGATTCGCCTTTTTTAGAGACGGGCGGGCTGGACAAATGCTGTTTTCCATCTGCTCGGAAAGGGTTCTAAAGAGAAGGATTGATGAAAAAGCTTACGCAGTGATTTTGCCAGCGCGGAAGAACACCTCTTCAGAGGAACGGGAGATATACCATCTGGACCAGCGGATTTATGTATGTTGAGATCTTTGAGTACTCCTGCTACTACTTGAGGGCGAACGTGGATTTGGATGCACTCAAGTGTAGGCAGAGACAAAGCACAATCTGAATATGTAGAACTGGCCGCGAAGTGTGCAGCAAGTAGATTGCATTTCTTCAAAGAGCTGACGGTTGGAATGCTTTGTAAATGAGCGTTGGGATGGAGGATGAGGCAGAATTTCTGATGTTTTTGACAAACGACCAAAAGCTTTTACTACATTTGGGACATTGTAGTAGTTTTTCCCTCAACTTTTAGTTGTATTTAAATTGCACACGCTTAAGAAGGAAGAAGGATCAATATTAAAGGTACATGTTTTGGAATTAGGTTGGACGAGGTGGAAGAATGTTTGTGTATTATCTACAAGCAGAATGAAGTAAATGTTTGCTAGGAGTTGGTTTGTTTGACTTAAGAATATGGTTAAACTTAATATATATTAATATTGTTCTGTTTCCTAGGTTTAGTGGATTTTAAATTGTTGTTTTCTCTTCTGGACTTAAAGGCAGTATCCCTGTGATGTTTTTTGATTCCAGTATTCGATTTTAATCTTTCCATGGTTATTTCACCTAGATTGATGACGTCGGATTGATGAACATCTATTCATATTTTAACGGGATGTTTACCATGAAGATGTTGGTGCAGATTTTACAGCAGTTGCTGACATCAATTTTAATTAAAAATTGTTAGCCTTTTGCTTTGATTTGTTGAAATTGTTCAACATTTTTATCCTTTTATTCCACTCCGAGAGGGAATTCTTCTTTTGGATGGACCTTGAAGATGAAAATCGAGGGAAGACCGTGTAGAGCTTAAAGAGTCAGTTATTGTGGGGATGTAAGATTTTATTATGGATTTAACAGTTTTGGATAGAACATTTTTTGAATCTTCACTAATGCCGTGTTTGTCGTTTCGTATTAATAAATCAATATTTTGAGTCAACTGCATAGATATGTTTCTAAATTTACTCTTATTATAGATTGCAGATTTGCTGGAGGGAAATTGGTAAATCTTCAACAGATTTTAAAATATCATCATATTTGGTAAATTGATTCGAAAGTATAGTTATTTTCTAACGCAAAATAACCAAATCACTGAGACATTTAATTGCAAGTAAAATGTGAGACGGAATTGACATCACAATATATATAATTCGGGATTGTACAAATAAGACTTACAAAATATCTTTTCTAGCACATATTTTAGGGTTACATTATAACAGTGTTATTAATTCAGATAAATGTAAACAATATATGAGAAAAAAAAATTAAATAAACAAAATACTATAAGGAAATAAGTAATGTGCTAACAATAAATATAGGGAAAGAAAGAGGACGAAAGGGGAAAGGAAGAAATAGAAATTGTTTAAGAGTGAGAGATATAAGAAGTATAGTTGTTGTGATTACCTGACACATCTTAAGGCGGCATTTTTAAAAGATGAAGCTCCCATTATTTGTTTTATTGTTGTAGGGAGGTAGTTCCAAAGTCTGGTGACGTGAATGAAAATAGGCGTGAGGAATTTAAGTAATTATAGGATGGAATAATGATATTTTGTGTTCTGTTTGATTATGCGAATTGAATCTTTTCCATCAAATAGGTAGAAGATCTTGTTTGGATGATTTTGTGCATAAACACACAACATCTTAGTTGAAGAAACTGTTTTAAGGAGCAACCAAGGACCGAACTATGATGATGAGATACTTAATAGTATCGACGCAGCCCATACATTGCAACAAGCAACTTGTGTTGCGATAGAGAGTCAAGCTTGCAATAAATTGTGATAGAGTAATCAATTATAGGCATAAATCAAGTTTTAATAAACCTGAGTTTTGTACCTATTGGGATGAAGCTACAATAGATGAAAGCCAAAGTTTGCGAAGTCCAACATAGATACGTCTAACAACAAAGTTGATATCGTCTACGGCGGAAAGTGAGGGATTTAATATGAACCCGAGATTAGTAACAACCACAAAATTGAGTTGCCTGTCATTCAGGAATACTGGCGGTATTTCATCTGAGTTGATTATGTGTTTAGCTATTAGAATGGGCTGCGACTTGGTTGGATTATGACTGAGTCCATTACATACTGACCAGTTATATATTTGAGACAAGTCTTCGTTTATTGTAACGACTAGATACTCAACAAGTCCTGAAATCGAAAGATATATCTGGGCATCATCGGCATAGAGATTAATTGCAACATTTGAGCATACTTAAAGTAAGTCATTTATAAAAAGAGGGAATAAAATTGGGCCGAGTATTAACCCTTGAGGTACGCCTGCAGTTAAACCGCGGAAATCGGAAGAATCGTTATTATGAACAACTCTTTGTTGGCGATTGTCTAAATAATTAAAAATCATTCGAACAGATCTTTCTCTGAAACCAAAATAGAATTTAAGTTTCTGGCATAGTACCATATGATCAATGCAGTCAAAAGCTTTGGAAAAATCTAGCAAACACAGCACCGTCAAAAAGTCCTTATCATATTCTACTCTTATGTCATCGGGGATTTAAACCATAGCTGTTGAGCAGCTATGATTCGCTCGAAAGCACGACTGAACTGGGAATAATAAATTTTGTTGACTTACGTAATTCGAAATTTGGTTTGCTAAAATCTTCTCAAGTACTTTGGAGAGATATGGTAATATACTTAACGGATGTAAGTCGGCCGGCAAGGAGGGGTGATGTGAGGACAGGAATAACTTTAGACAATTTCCTAATATGCGTTAGGCTGCTTAGAATATGTTGTAGAATCATCTTTACAAATCGGATAGGTATACCATCCTCTCCTATAGCATTCGATTTTAAATTACGTATGATATTAAAAACATCTGTTTCAGAGACAACGTGCAAATCGAAAACAAAATCATATGTTACTCGTAGATCATGATTAGGGGTGAAAGCTGGTTTGTTGATAGCAGATGAAACAAATGTATTGTTCATTAACACTAGGTATTCTATCAATTCCGATTTTTTCCAATACCAATTGCACGCAAGTTTTTCCATAGCTTTTTCGAAGTTTTTTCAGGCCTCAATTTAAATAAGAAATATCTTTTTTTGCTCGTCTTGTAATGGAAGTAGCCCGACAGAATATCTCCGAATTAAGATTTGTTGGCGATGACTTCCATTTAGCATATAACTTACGAGTATTACGTATTTTCATCATGGTGTACTTCACTAGTGAACCATGAACAGTTTTTGTTACGAGTACGTATTTCAACCGTCTTTAAAGGTTGTAAATATGCCTGTTAAATAAATAAATCAAATACTAAGGATTTGTAAATAATTAAGTTTGTCGTTCACATTACGGGCAAAATAGCAATTACGCCATGGGAGAAGGCTTGCGTCAAGTTGCAATGTGTCGGTATTGGGATACGACGTAAGTTATCGTTGTACGTACGGAAGATAAGATCATGATTTGACATACCACCCAGAGGTAGCTGGTCTTGGAGTAAGACTTTAGATGATATAAAGCAGGCTTGGGGGTTTTTTAGGAGAAAAGCGGGTAGCGAAGAAGTTCACAATCGATAATCCTGCACTAGCCGTAAAATGCGAAAGTTGGCGGGATTTACTGTCGGTTTTTAAATGGTCAGCATTAAGGTCACCACAAATAATAATGTGCTCGTAGAGTGCAGGTACTTATTGATGCCATCGCATCAGGTACTCAATTACGCTTTCTTTCGATTTTTTGAATTTTAGTGAGGTATTACAATATACTGCAACTCCACCAATACATGTAGTGGTGACCCTATTATTTCTTATAAGTTTGTACCCTGGTATTTCAAACAGTTCGGCCTTAGCCATATCATCATCATGAATGATTCAAATCAGGTATCCGTAATGCAAATTAAATCAACCTCCAAACCTTCAAAGATATAAAGGGTTTTAAAATAGGGACTTGGCAACTTTGAATTTAATTTGTGAACGCACTCTTTCACTAATCATCAAACTGTCACTGTCAATTTATTCAGTAAACTCAACATTTTCATCATGGTAGAGTACACGAACGGGCAACGTCTGCAAATTATAAAAATTTTCTACCGAAATTCGGAGTCGGTGACTGCAACTTTAAGAGCGTTAACTCCAATTTTCGGTCGTAATTCTCACCCTAGTAGACAGGCAATAACAAGTTTAGTGCAAAAATTTGATTCTACATATTCCTTGTGTGATGTTGCCGTCGATGTGTCGAAAATATCGCTGCCGAATGTCAGCGTTATCGCGCCATGGTCACGATTATTTTTGACCCGAATTGGAAGATGTGGACTTGGACGACATATGGTTTCAACAGGATGGAGCCACAAGCCACACAGCACACACTACAATCGATTTATTGAAGAGTAAATATGGTGAGCGTGCTATCTCAAGACATGGGCCAGTCGATTGGCCGCCTCGTTCGTGCGATTTAATGCCGGTTGACTATTTTCTGTGGGGCTACGTTAAGTCATTGGTTTATGCCAACATGCCGACGACGTTGGAAGAGCTCAGAGCCTATATTGAACGCCGTTTTGGCCGAAATGTGTGGTCGAGTCGTTGAAAATTGGGTCCAACGAATCGACCGCTGCAAACTTGCCCGCGGTGGCCATATAAACGAAGTCGAGTACCATTCATAAATGTTTTGATTGTACTTCAAGCCGGTAATAAAGTTTTTGAAATATCTCAAATGGTTTGCGTTTTATTTAAAAAAAAGTTGTCAAGTCCTTATTGGAAAACCCGGTATTTTAAGCAATCAAGTTTACTTAAACTTAGACTACGGGCATTAATATAGCATGCTTTTAATCCTTTTTTGACTTCTGAAAGAATTTTTATCATTTACCAGTGATATAATTGATATCACCACACTTTGGGTAGCTCTTATGGGTCGACATTAAAACAAATAAGCACACGTAGTGGGAGCGCAAACGTACAATATACAGTGAACAATTAAAGACGTGTTCACAAAAACTATAGTAGAAAGAATGATAGAAAGTGATTAGTAAAATATGAAAGAGATAGAGATGATAGAAAAGTGTAGTGAGGGGAGAGTAGGAGTAGGAGGGTATAGTATGAGTAGTTGTAACACATTATGTTTATAAGTGGCTACAACTTCATTAATCTTATCTAGACTGTCAATATTCACTTAGTCTGAAGTTTCGTTTTTGCCATTATCTGTAACGCATCCATGGTTCAGTCAATGATTTTTAAATGGATTTTAAACCCCCAATCTGACCTTCGGATGTGCTGTGAAATATCGTGTTTCCTTTCCAAGATGCACAGGGTTCGCGATCTGGACCTTCGGTATAGAAATCTTTAATAATTTTAGGAAAAAAAAACAATAGATTTCGTAATGTCGTGAGTTTTTATTTTATCTTGTAGACATTTTTCACTCATTTGCGGACACACAAACTGCGCCAACATCCATCGATACCGATTGCTATCAACAGTCTCGCTCTAACTTTAAAGAAAGATGGGCCAATGATGGTTTGGGAGTAAATACCGTCCCAAATAAGTGAAATGACGTTTAATGGATGATGTGATGATTATCGGTACCCCCAAAGTGACAATTTTGTTTTTCAAGTTATTCATGGTAGAAATCAGCGGGCTTGCTGCAGCCAATTGGTTAATAATTGTCAAAATTATAAAATATTTCTATACCGAAGCCTCCAGATGGCGTACACTGTACAACTCGTTTATGAAACGCTCTGTCGAGCTCTTTATTTCTTAGTCATTATAACCTGCAAGCATTTAACACCAACGTGCATCCCATATTAGAATTATGAGACCTTCAGTTCTGTTTTACGGAGACTTTTTAAAATTATCTTTTTCTTGAAAACACTGACTTAATTTTGGCCTACCCCATCATAGGGCTCACAACTAAATACGCAAGAGATTAACAAAATGTGACGAGCCAGCTAATAGCTTCGGATAATGAAGGATTCATTGTTGACGACACTAGCAAAAGATTAAGGGAGAACGATCTTCGGGCCAGGATATGGAATATTCAGATCATCAACAAACCGCTTGCAGGCAAAAAAGTAGCAGATGTCCTCGACTCCTACAAAGCAGACATAACCGCCACGTATGAAGTGCCATTGGATGGACCGGTAAAAAAGAGGATAAAGAACTGAGATATCTACTATGGAGAATGTTGCAGACAACCGGTGCGGCAAGGACAGCTGTCAGAGCGTTTATTCGGATAGACATTCACCATCAGAGGAAGAATTAGGCAGAAGCTTCAGGCATGTAAGTCAACGCCTGAAATCCGCTAAGGAAAGCCCTGACAGAGGAGAGGGATGACCATACCAAAGACAGCTTCTACGAGCTCCTCGATAATTGTGGGCTTCAACCCGTCCTAAACAGAGAAATGCCTGGTTCGGTTCGGTGATGCCTGGTAATGTTGACAGGCAAATCTGCATCAAAGAACAAGAATACCTTCCGAGCTCTACGACCAGAAACATATGCTACTCAGAAGAGAAAAGAAGGAACAAGAGAGGCGCTCGAGACCTTAAGGAGGTGCTATCGGAATAATAATGTTCGGAAGTCTTACCAAAAATAAAACGAGCATGCCGTGTATATAGGAATCTGCAATTATGGAGAAGAAAACCTCATAATATTCGCAACCACAGTCGGTGCTGAGAAGCTGAAAAGATTTTTTCTACAGACTGTTCCATGATGATGCCGAGAAACCTCCCATGTTCAGCAGAATGAACAATTCCTGACCAAGATGAAGTCAGAACAGCCATTTACAAGCTAAAATTCAACACAGTTGCTGGACTTGTTGACTTAGCTGCCGATCTGTTTAAAGCAGCACGTGGTGATTGGATACGGAGCATACATAAACTCATCTCCAAAATCTAGATCGACAACAGTATGCTCGAAGAATGGAACCTCAGCATTGATGGTCCGATCCTAAAAAAGGGATATGAACTCTTATGTGAACCTAAGGCCATTTGTCAATGGTCTGACCGGCTCGTAATAGTATAGTTTCTGGTCACGATTATATCAGTGGAGTTTGAAGGAGACGTTTAACAGTAGCGATGTTGACTTTATTAGTAAAGCATGGACACAAGCACACTGGTGCAGTAAGATTCCGATTCCAACCCTGAGCGATAGTGCAGTAGAGGACGACCTCATTCTAGTTGGCGCACACAAATAGAAGAGGACCTCAGCCAACTTCAAGTGCACAACCGGAGACAGCTGGCGAAAGACCGCGTTAACTGAAGAAACCTGTTGGCTGTCCACCCAGGACTGTAGCGGCTTCTAAGGAAGTAAATATTCACTTGCAATTTCCGGAAAAAGAAGATAATGCATTAAGATGACGCAACGACTGTTCGTATATTTTCATATAATTCCATTTAAACCTTCACCAATTTTTCTTCCTTAATTATTTAATGAAGGTGATTTCCATCTCAAAATACATAAATGCATTACCCGTATCTATAAATATTTTTCATCATTTTTTCATATTGTTCTTGCTGTTGCAGCTTTATTCTCCTTTTCCCAAAATTCACCTCACCTTACTTACTCATATACCTATAATTCTTGGGTGGCGTTATAGCTCAGGGTGAACCTGGGCCTCAACTCACAGTAAGTCTCCTTACTGTAATGTAAAGAACACATGACCTATTACTCTAAGAAATAAGCGGCCAAATTTTGCAATGCCTGACAGAATGACTATATCGGGCTAAGGCTTAACCTCGTTAATTTACTTACCAAAGAGAAGCACGTAATTCATATTCATTTGAAGGAGCTAATTTTGATTTGGGCTAAGCCTTTAACAAGGATGCATTCTTCGTTTCAATTATACGTTCTCGTATGTTTTAAATAATATTAAATCCATTTTGTATATTCTGTTTTTGGAACAATTCATTCAAATGAGGTTATTATCTCCATTTCATAATCTCTTAGTATTATACTTCAAAGTCCTTACAGCATCAACCACGTTCAGTTTTCATTTATTACTTTATTGGAGTTTTCTGAACTTCTACACACTTTTTTGTTTCTGTTTCTCTCCTTAGATCTTGTTTTTATTAAATTAACTAAGTTTCATTTTTTTCGCTTTTCTCTTCCCGGATTCCCATGAGAAAAAAGCATACTCTCCCATTCTTCGCTTGACGGTAAAGTTGGAAATCCCTTAAGTTCACCCCCTGCTTAACCACAATATTCTTCTTGTCATATTATTTTTTGTACCCTCCCATAGTACTCGTAATCCGTGGGAATGGAATTTTCATTCGAATGAAAACTTTCTTTCAGCTTGTTGTGACATAAAGGACCAGATCCGCCATCATAATTCTGACATCTCAAGTGCCTAAGTAGGTAACTTATCACAATTTCGATTATTACTTTGGTAATGGTATTTAGCTGCACGACGGAATTAGGTTGTGAGCAGTGTTGGTCTGAGGAGGACAACTTACAAAGCGAATTTGCATAGTTTCTGCAGAATTTCTGTAGACATGATTCATTAAGGACATTTTCGAGATAAGGGTAATTTCTTTCCTTTTCTTGGTTTTCAATTTAATTTGAAGTGAACTATTCAGAATTTACTGAAATGGAATTTCAGTTTGGTGAAATGAATTTTAAAAACCAGCCCCACAGTACGGACAGACTTTGAAGAGAATTTCTTTAATTCTTGTTGATGGTAAAGGATTACTAGTGGAACGCCCGGAATCCTTTTCTGTTGTTTTGTTTTTTATGCCAGTCTTAGGAGACAGATTAATGGAAGGGATCCATTGTCGAACAAAAGTCAAAGAAAAGCTGCTAAGGTGTTAGATAAATGTGGTTTAATGGGGATGACTTAATATGTATGCCCTTGTGTAAATGTTTCGTTGCCTTTGACATTGTATACATGCTTATACTGTTTATGTATACAGGGTGTCCCCTAATTCGTCAAGGATAATTTGGGAAATAATTTTTGGGTATATTATAAGAAAAAGATCGTTCTACAGTAAGGGCCAATCTCCAATGTCGACATCATTTATCGAGGGTTTACGAAAAGGCTTACTTTAGTGTACCCTGACCCATTTTAACTTAAAATGCTCTGTTAATACTAATGGTAGGAACTTCGTTTAAGACTTTATTCTTAGAAGAAATACTAAGCTTTGTAACTGCGTTTAAATAAAGTTGATGTCTTATTTGAGTCTTAAGATATCCAATTCCTAAGCCAGTTACATTTTTCTTGCTCGTACTAATTTTTGATTTTGAGGCCACTTTTCTCCAGAAAGGGAGTAGTAAACATAACGTTTTACTATTTTTTTTCTTATAAACGTAATAATAGTTTAAAAACCCATCAACAAGTTTGCAGAAAAAATCATTTTATGACACTTGGAACCGTAGGTAAACAGAAGGTAAAATTAAAAAAAAAATGTTTTTGTTTGCTTTGTGTGATTTTAGATAATTTTTATTTTATGTGTGTACTAATATCAATTGTTCTCCTTGGTTTTGTATGCATGCTAGAGCCCATTTTTGGATTTCACTGCGAATGTCTATTGATGTTAACTGCTGCCTCACTTTTGATGACGCTCCGAGAATACTCTTTTCCAATTAATTTAAAGTTGCTATTTCGGTTGAATAAACAAGTTCTTTCATTCTTCCCCATACAAAGAAATCCAATACTGTAAAGTCAGGAGATCTTGCAGGCCAGTGAATTGGTCCATTTCTGCCTATTCAAAGAGTACCGTTCTGGTAAATCATTTCGCGAAAACTCCAGATAGTTTGTATTGTAGAATTCAGCCTAGGTGGTAGTTTGAATAGTGTTTCTAAGCAATTGGAACCTCATTGCAGAAAATTAAACTGATGCATTAATTTTTTTTTCTAATTCTGTATTCCATTTTTGTTTAGTACATTTTCCAAATTTACAATTCTTACACCAAACCTAACTCTTTCTGAGAACTTTTCAGGAACAGGGTAAGAAAATGAGAGGTTGGATAGGTAGTCAAATAAACTAGCACGCTTTAAAACTTTTTAATAGATATGCATTTTAAAAAAAATTGTTAATTCTTAGAACTATTGTCTATAGTACTTAATGTCAACCGTTGCTAGAAACGTAGGTAAATACGCTTTTTTACCTACTGCGGGTTTTCCTGCAAATTTGTTGAAGATCTTTTTTTTATTATTGTTATGTTCATAAGAAAAAAATAGTAAAATGTTATGTTTATTACGGATGTTCTGGAGAAAAGTGTCCTCAAAATCAAAAATTAGCATGGCGAGAAAACTGGAACAAGCTTAGAAATTGGATATCTGAAGATTAAAACAAGATATCAAATTTATTTGAAGTATTTCTGCTAAATTTGAAGTCAGAATCGAAGTTTCTACCATTATTACTCGTATTAACGGAGCAATTTCCGTTAACATGGGTCTGGATATACCAAAGTAAGCCTTTTCATAAATCCTTTAGTCGTTTCATCCTTTGTGCATATTTGTTTTCTTTTTCCTCCTTTAGCCTTTTCACCAATTCTGGTACTGCCACCGACACCGACACCGCTGTCGCTGCTTTCTCGGTTCTTATATCATTGCATTGGTTGGTTGGAAGTCATGGTGCTGGATTCTATTAGATTTTTCCCAGATACATATTTTTCTTTCCTTTTACCGTTCAGTGATCGTACTCAGTGTGCGGATATGTTTGTCTTTTACACCGATTTATTGTTGGAAACAGGGGTTGATAGGAAGGAAGCATCTAATTGTGGAAAAAGATGTAGTATGATGCGCCGTTTATGTGAATTAAATAACGCTAAGTTATTTTTATAAAAAAAAACTTAATTAAATTTTTCGCATAACACTTACAAATGAAAACTTAGACTGAGTTACAATGTTTCTTATTCTACCTTAAATATTATTCCACATGATCCAATCATGCACCCAGCAGTGAGTATGTTCTCACAGGTATTCTCTGATTAACGTTACAGTACGTGATGGAATGCATGGCATTGCACAGGTGTCAGATGTTCCAGACGTTGTGTCTGCATTTGGTTTGACGGGAACAGTAAATTGTTATATGAGGAATTAAATATTTCCTTGTTATTTGAGGAATTAAATAATTACGTTCTTAACTTGTGTAATGCATAGTTTTTATTTTTATTCTGAATTTGTTCGCCTATAGTCCGAATCTTAGGGGTTTGTTCGAAAATCTAGAACAGCACCATTATTACAATATGCCGATCTACGTAGCCCTGATGGTGTCAAGTTTGTAGAATTTATGCACAACGAAATTGGTTTAGAAATGAACTACAATCTTGCTATCTCATGATGCCATCTTCTCCCGACACATCGATAATCTTGAAACACTATACAATATTTTCTACTTTAGTACACACCGCCCATTTATTGTTTATAACATCGAGTTCTATAATTTGAGTACAACAGGTGATGTCTATACTGGATCTAAACTCATTTTTTATAAAGATAATACCATAACATAACTTAAAAAAACTTGTGTGTGCGTTTTTTTTTTTTTTTTTGTACACCGGGGTAAAACTTTAAACCATCTCTTTTTTGCACAACCACCCTATATTCTATTTATCTTCACTCGTAAAACAATTACGGTTTTTTCGTCGTATGCCTATAAGACATATCCATGTATCAATGTATCTGCATGTCATGTAGATACTTTCAGCAGCTTACTGCTTTTTTCATTCCAATTTTAACTTTAACTTTGGTACAGTGTTGGACAGAACGTGCTGAACAATTCAATGTAAAGTTAAAGATGTTGTAACAGATTTGGGCCAAAAAAATTTATTTAGTCATATCTACAAACCTATTGTAGCCTAAGTGGCCGAAATGAAAATTTTTTAGGCTCTCTTAATTTGATAGCTGTAAGGAACTTGCACGATTTGAATATTAGTCCGCCCATGATAGCTACCCTCAAACAGCTTTGGGTATAGCGTCAATAGAATGAGGCCAGCCTCTGCTAGTGTCTTAATTATAAAAAAATCACTCTTGGTGTGCAGTGTCGTCCTTGGTAAGTTTCTTCATTCTGTCATTTAACCGTGTGTATAAAATGCAAAGGTCATAGGTCAAAAGGCTGAGTCTTACATTTACAATATTTTTCGAAATCGTGGTGGAGAAGTGAGGATTGTTTTTGAAAGCTTTATTTAAGTGGTTAATGGTCAAACTTGGTAAGAACCAGCTTTTCGTTGATGCATGGTGATGATGGTGAGATTTTTCACATCCGAATTTTTCGGATAGTATTTCATTCTTCAGTACCGAGTTTGTGTGATTTATTTGCAATTGGATGATCTTCTTGTAGAAGTACCACACTCATGTCAAATAAATTCGCGTCTACTTATATATATATAAATAAATATATATACGAGGGGCGTTCAACATATTCTCGGTATCGGGGTGAAGCTGTGTTTGTATATATAAATTGACATATTTATCAAGTAATACTATTATTTTAGTGCATTCATGTAAAATTTCATATAAATGTGATTATTAGTTCGCGTTTTATCTCTAGTTAAACAGAATCATAATGGCAACTGAGACGATGATGGTGAAAATTGAGCATCGCGCTGTAATTCAATTTCTCACTAAGCAAGGAAAAAGTCAAAAAACTATTCATGAAGAGATGGTGGCTGTTTACGAGTACCAGGGTTCCGCACCTTCATTATCAACTGTGCAAAAGTGGTCAAGTGAGTTCAAGAGAGGCAGAGAGAGCATTGAAGACGACCCCCGCTCCGGCGCCCCGGCTACTGCTTGTACGGGAGAAAGCATCAAAGAAGTCGAAAAACTTGTTCTTGAGGATGCCCGAATAAAGGTGAAAATGATGGCAGAGATCACCAAGCTTTCAATTGGTACCATTCACACCATTCTTCATGACCATCTTAACCTTTCAAAGGTCAGTGCAAGGTGGGTGGCACGAATGCTCACAGCGCCTCAGAAAAAAGTGAGAATCGCATGCTGTAGAGAGCTTTTGGAGATGTGTAGTGAGAACGCGGACGGTGTTATGGATCGAATTGTTACTGGGGACGAAACATGAGTCCACCACTATGACCTTGAAAGAAAACAAGAGTCCATGCAGTGGTATAAAAAATGAACAGACCCCCCGAAGGAGTTCAAAGTCACTCCGTCTGCCGGGAAGCTCATGGCCACAGTTGTTTGGGACTCAAAGGGAATCTTGCTCATTGAGTACAAAAAAAAAGGTGAAACCATCAACGCCACATCGTACGCTTCCACTTTGCATAATTTGCGGGAGGAAATTAAAAAGAAAAGACGGGGTAAACTCGCAGCGGGTGTGTTGCTTCTTCATGACAACGCTCCTGTTCACACGGCGCGAGTTTCCAAGGCTGCTGCGCGAGATTGTGGTTTCGAAGAAATCCAACACCCACCCTATAGTCCAGACCTTGCCCCTAGTGATTATTTCCTGTTTCCGGATTTGAAAAAATGTCTTCGTGGAAAAAGATTTTCGGATGATGAAGAACTCAAGTCGGCAATAAATGGGTATTTTGCAGAGAAAGAGGAAATTTATTTTTTTGAGGGTTTAAAAAAGCTTATCTCAAGATGTAACAAATGCATTGATGTTAGGGGAGATTATATTAAAAATAAAAATAATTTAAATTGAATTCGCATTTTCCTTCATATCGATACCGAGAATATACTGAACGGGTAAAAAAAATAGGCCGGCCCACTTTGCTTTACATGAAGCTACCTATCACTATAGGAGTTCGACGACGAAGCATCCTCCACTTCAACAGGCCACCAAAAGTGTTGATGCTGCCGAGTAACATCCCTCATGTCGCGACTCCCTACCGCCCTACTGAACCGGATACGCTCCGCACTGTCATGTGCGGATGTGACGAAATTGTCCACTCTTATTAGGTTCGCCCTATTGTACAAGACCTCATTGGGATAGAATTTTATGTACTCAGACTCTGGTGTTTCGTATAAGCGAAGACAAGTCCTAAGATAAGCCCTCTCAAACACCTGAATCTTTTCCAATAAACTTGCTCTCACGTTGAACCACACGGGACATCCAAATACAATCATAGGCCTGATAAGGGCCATGTAGCAGATCACCTTCACCTTCGCATCGAGTTGGCTGTTATAAAACAGTCTCTTTGTGGGGAAAAAAGGACCTTTGGCTCTGGCCGGAGCAATATCTATATGTTTGTTAAAATACAGATATTGATCTAGGCAGATCTCAAGATATCTGACTACATTTCGACAAGCAAGTGGCTGCCCGTGCTGCTCTACGATCTAGAACTTTCGCGAATTCTTTTTGGTATCCCTAGAGACCCCTGACAAAGGCGTCCTAAACAGAATGGTTTCCGACTTCTGAAAGTTGATTTTCAACTTCCAGTCATCGCAATATCACTTAATTTTGTCTAAGTCACGTTGCAAAAGTATATTAATGACCTCTATCTTTGGACCTGATTGGACGCGATTAAGTCATCTGCGTACTCTATGGTATGGTGAAGTGAACCTATCAGATCATTCTTGTAAATGTTGAACAGGATCGGCGAATACACCGCACCTTGTTGCAGACCATTTTTAATGTTAAATGTTCCAGCAGAAGTCACATCGCCATTCTTCACGATGAACTGTCTACTGGAGAGCATATCAAAAACATATCAATGCCTAATCTGTCCAACTTGAAAAAGAGTTCTTCTAACCGTACGGTATCGAAGGCCTTCTCCAAGTCAATCAGGCAGGCACCAGTGCACTGGTTCTTGGCTTTGTTCCATTGGATGTCAGAAACCAGTTTCGACACAACATGAATGATATCATGCCACACCTTGAAACCGAATTGATTATGCGGAACTATATGTTTGTCCTCAACCCACTTAGTCAGGACTGTATTGATCACCTTTTTGAACACCTTACTGATGTTTGCAAGAAGACTTATCGAGCGGAGATTCGCCGGATTGGATTATATTTATCCCTTTTGGGGATGGGATGTACCACCACATAATGCGCATTATTCATTGCATTATTAATGTCGAAGCACAATGTTCGGTATTTCATCGGTTCCCACTGATTTCTTACTTCTAAGTGGTTCGAAGATCGTTTGGAGCTCTTCCTTCGGAATGAACGGGGGTAGTACCCTATCGTCAATTATACCGAATACCGAATCGCCAATTCACAATTTCATTTCGAAGGTAGAAATTGTGCACAAGGGCTCGATTCTCCAGATCGTGGTTTGGGCCAATGATAACATTCGGTTTGTACACCTCCTGGAAAGTCGCTCCTATAGCCTCTACATACTCCTGCGGATCCTCGATAGCAAAGACGTTGCCATTATCAACAGCCTCATTTGGATCTATGCCTGCTGCTACCAGTATTTATTCGTTGTGCATCGTTCGGGCGATTTTAAGACATGCAAGTTCGTTCTGATTATTTTTCCGAAATATTTTATTTATTTGCGGGAACATATTCGACTTGCTGGTATTTACAACCCGAATTTTATTGCTCCAATACAAGCTTACAGAATTTCTGTCAGTGAACTGTCTGTACAAAGATTTTAGTCTTGACAGCAGCCTACATTTATGTCGGTGCAGTGTGTCATTGCTTGCGTTGCGGAATAAGTCTTCGTTGTTAGTGTGTTGGTACAGAGGGATCGTTTTGTCCATTGTTCGTTTGATTACCTCGTCTATTAGTCTTAGATAGCTGTCAATCTCCTCGTTTGACATATTTCTGTTGGACGGTGAGGAGAGCGAATTCGAGGAGAGTGCTCCAGTCAGTGTTCTGGTGAAGTGAAAGGAATGCCTTTGAACAAACTCGTCCAATTCCGCAATTTCGTTGGGAACAGTTATTTCGGTGCTGAAACCGCAATGGTCACTGTCATACACGAAAGTGCATAGACAGTTTGTAGTTTGTTGGTTAGTGCATGTCAGTTGTATTCGTAGCAGAAGATCTAAATAAGACCCGTGTCTGGGAAACGACGGACTATCCGTCGCCTTAAGCCCGAGTCGACACATTATACTGTGCTGACCCCACCAATTGAATAGTAGATTCCCTCTAGTATTTGGTGTATTATTTCCCCAATCACTATGTTTGGCGTTGAAATCTCCGCCGATAATAAAATAGTTGTCTTCCAATTCCAGCCTCAGGAATCGAAAAAGTGTTTCGAGCTCTGAGATGAATAAGGTGGATTGAGTAGCCTTAGGCGCATAGACAGACACCATGTACAACCGCTTTCCACTACGGAGGGGAGCACATGGAACCTTCGTACTGCACGACTGTATACTCTTTTAAAACGTATACCTTTTCTTACGAAAATCACATCCTTGAATGGATTTGAGTCGGTTTCTCCGTACTATTTTGTATCTTCTGTGCCTCATTTTGTGTCTCTTGGTAAGCTTAGTTTCGCTAACTAAAAGCACATCAGGGGCTTGGTCTTTAAGCAACGTAAATAGTGCGGCTCGTCGTTCGAACCTAATCAGTGAATTCACATTCACAGCAATGACCTTCAGGGTTTACTCCGCCAAGTACGTTCCCATTACAGCAAAAGGTGCGTTAGGCCAGGCAGCAGCGCGTATATTTTATCCACCCGCGCGGTCTGTTCAGTTATATGACTTTGAAGCTGAGCCATCTGCCCGTGGATAGAGATCAAGATAGCTAGCATGTCAGGTACTGGTTCCGGTGCTCTGGGCACTGGGGCTTGAGAAGCAACCTTCGCTTGCTGTACCGTATTTCCCCTACCTGCCGCCATTTGGCCGTAGGTAACACGGGAGTAACGGCTGGAGTTTGTGTATGCACGGGTGGACGTTTAACTTCCACTTTCTGCTGCCGAGCCGGATTTACTCTTTTGATGTATTGCAATTTGGGACAACCCCGATAATTTGCGGTGTGTCCCGTGTTCCTACATAAGGCACAAGAGAGTTGACTTTTTTCTGAAGCTCCGTCCTTACCTAGAGCGCATTCCTCGGACTTGTGGTTCTTTCCGCACTTCACGCATCGTGACTGCATTTCGCAGTTCGACGCAGCTTGCCCGAACCTTTGGCAGCGAACACATTGTAAAATGTTTTCGCTCCTCTTTAATTTCTCCCAATATACAGCCTGGTAGTCCAGGACTTTAATACTCCTTAGACCATCCAGATTGCTGGTGGGACTTAGCTGGACGAGGAAAATCGGCAGTTTCCGCTTCTCCCTTTTGGCTCTGGCTGTGGTGAAAGGCTTGACCCCCACAAATTGGAGCCCTTCGCACTTTTTCTCTTTCAGCAGTGCAAGGAGCTCCTCCGCCTTCGGGGGTAGGAGAAGAACTCCATCGTCGAACCCCTCAGTACTTTTTTTATTTTATAATAGCACTCCCCTGTGCCAATCTAATGATAATCTTTTTATAAAGAAGTGGTTGTCTATGGCCGGCTTACACAGTTCAATAGTGTCTTTTAACTCCAATTTAATGGTGTCAATTGCTGGCACTTTTTGCTTGGTGGCTTTCTGATCTTGCTGTTGTTGTTTTCTCTGCTCCTGTTGCTTTTGTTGATGCTGCTGTTGGTGCTGTTGTTGTTGTGGGTGCTGTTGTTTTTATTGTTGCTGCTGTTTCAGCTTCTGTTGTTGTCCTGGCGGTTGAGTATGCTTTTGTTGTTGTTGTGTTTGTTTTTTCAGTTTTGACTGCTGTTTCTGTTTTATGGTGTCCGTTACAAGTTGTAGCTGTTGCTAGTTTGCAACCTTTTGCTACTGCTGTTGATCTTGTTGTTGGAAGTTCAATTGTTTCTACTTTTCTCTCTTGGCTGTTTGCTTTGCCTTAATGGCAAGCACCTTTTCCTCAAGCTGCCTGATGCTGCTATTCAGAGCTTCAACTTCATCTTCTTTGTCGTCCGACTCTGAGACAGCCAGAGCTTCGAAGCTGTTGTCGCTTCCCATGAAACGACCTTTGCTCCCATCTGATAAATATGTTTCTTCATAATTTTTCGACCCATGACACTTATTGTTTTCTGCTGCCCTTGTAGTAGTTGATATCGTCTCCTCCCTTAATCCACCAGGCAGCTTTGCCATGGATTTTGAAAGAGAGGGACGTTGTAAGTTAGGAGTGGGCCTTAGCCTCCCCACAGTTCATCACGTGATGTAGTAAAAAACACTTTAAATTAATTGATTTTGTATTTCTTTTAAATAAAAATGAAAAGAAAGACCTATGAATGTCGGCCGAACACACTGCCACTATGCTAATTGGTGCCTATAAAAAACCTCTCAAATGTCTCTTCTTATTGATTTATTCACTATTTACTATTCACAATTCACTCGTTAGCCTAAACACGTCAAAAGTCCACGGAGGTCTATGAACGACTGTGTTGTCCGGGTCTTTATCACCTCGGCTACCGAACACTTGAAAAATCCACTGGCTTAAAGTATACTTCTTATTTTTCTGCACTTCTAAAGCCGAAACACAAAACACTTCTGATTTCCGTGGAGGTCTATGAACGACTCCGCTAGCCAGTGCTCTTACCAATTACGCTACTCTTAGTGGGACGTCACTTCGGTCATGCGAAAACCTTGCCAATGTCATTGTATTAAAACCGTAACAAATTTTACTGAGTTCTGCTTAAACTGGTATTTACTTCAGATCTAAAGCTGATATTACTCCTCGAAGATTTTTAAAACGTCCGCGGTTCTGCTTTTAGGTCCGTCTACTGAACTGCATTGAAGAAGGATATCTGCACTTGAGATTTCAAGTTTTGATCGGTTGGCGAACAATATTTGTATACACCTTCGCGAAGGAGTGCATAGTTAGCTCTGAGCTCGTATTTGCTGGAATCCTGACGCGCAATCCATTATTGTGAAATATTTGGCACCGATTGTGTTGCGGTTTCTATCCATAATGCGAATTCGGACTTTATTGTGTTTGCGAAAGATGATAATTGATGATACATCTGGAGTGAGTAGATTATTTTGCAGCTCCAAAACATTCAACTTGATCGTTTCGGAAGAATTTTGCTTTGGGCATCTGTACCCAATTTGTTTTATTTATTTTATTGTATGTTTTCTGTGAATTTGTCTCAGTCGGAAGTAGTTATGCTACTGATGCAGCTTACAAATCACTATTGTGCCTTGTCAATCGATGAGGCCTTCTGCTCTTCACAGCTGTCTACAGATGACTTGCCTTACATATACGAAATATAATAGTTTTTCGCTTTGTACAATTTACAAAAGTGTGATTCCGAAGCTTGATAATTGCTACGTCCTTTGTCTGAAGGCTCGTTTTATGACAACAGTTTTGTGCGCGGATACACTGATCAATTGGACATCTAGTATGCTATTGGTGAGTTGCTCTGACTTGCAATTTTAAGCGAGACACAAATAATTTGTCGATCGATTAGACTTCCATACTGAGTTATTACAGGGGGCTAGGCAATTACTTACAGTTTTGCACTCCAAGTTAGTTGAGGTCCCACCAACTGCAGGTGTCACCTACCGTGTTATCACCCTCTTACAAGTCGTCTTTCTGATTCAAATTTTATTCAAGAAGGAGCATCGCTATTCCTGTGCTCCATATGTCCATGAGCTTATGTTGATGTGTAATTTTGTCGAAGACGTCTATGGTAAACAGCTTCTGCTTTGTTTTTATCATCGTTAACGGTCAAACCCATTTTAACATCTATAAAAGTTTTTGCTAAGTGGATACGCCGGACCCAATTTGTCGTGAATTTTTCGAATAAATTAATATCAACATCAAATGTTCGTCTTTCAGTTGTTTAAAGCTTCTGGTTTCTTAGCATAGACCAGAGATTTAATGTAGACCAAAATAATAGGGTTGTACCCAAACGATAGGGCATAATAAGTCGAATGCGACTGTAGGGCATAAGACGCATATTCCTGAACGCCTTATTTTATTGAGCAAATCATTTATCATTTAGCTTCATTTTAACTTTACGCGATAAATTAATTAATTTATTACTTGTTTTACTTATTATTCATACTACAATAAAACTGAGCCAAACATTGTATATATTTTCTTAACAATGAATAGTGACAGTCCACTTAAATATTCAACCCCCAAATAATTGATTTTTGTTTTGATATCACTCTCTTTCTCGTTTGGACCCTCAAGAAGTCAATTTGTGTAAGAACAAAAAAAATATAATTTACAAATTTACACTAATTGGAATTGTTCGGAGTTTCTTTTTTATTGTACTTTTTTTTTGCATTTACTAGCATATACAACACCATGCTACTGAAATCACATCTTGTTTAAGTCTTCCAATTCGAATTTTTCGCAAAAAAAAATTGGTACACATATATGGAGCGATACTGCTCCCCATTGACTAAAACCGGCTAACCGACATCAACTAGTGACTCATTCGGCATGAAAACTACACCAAACAGTAAATTTTTCGCATGCAATTATTTGTGTTACAACACTTACGACTGTTTGCTTTGCCAAATGTGGGATTTATGATTCTTAACAGGGCCTATCAACTGGTGCTTCGCCACTGAAAATGATTTATCGGTGAAAATTTGGTTCTTCTTTTATCTTCAATAGAACTCAATCAGCCACACAGTCATTAGGCTTTAACTTTTGGATCAGTACGATCTTATGTGAACATATGAAAAATCCATTTTGTAAAATATTCCTTGAGGAAGCTCGAGAGATGCCCAGCTCCTAAGAACGGCGCGTAATCGATTAATAGCTCTTTTCGCTTACAGCGCCAACAGTGTTTGTCTAATTTGTGTCAGAACACAGCAATCATAATGAATAATGCGAGTATAGACGAAGACGTACCAAAAATCTCAGCAAGTACTTTTTCTGAGTAATCACCACCTTAAGCCAAACGATATAACTGCGAGTTCATCCAACTTGTGGGATTTGCTACTAATGCAGGGATCGTGTATCAACTGAATTTGAACTCTATTTTGGTCAACACGGACCAAGAAATCATGTCCAACCTTAGTCGTCCGTTAAATTTGAAGTCTAAGCAACTGTCAAAGTTAAAAAAAACCGGCAATCTGTTGCACTAAGAATAGACTGTCTGTTGATCTCTGTAAATTTTTTTACGAAAATAATGGTTATCCTTAGTTTGTGTTACATTCTTTACCCCATGTAAGTACCAAATCTTAACAAATAAGGCATTTAATCAGCTAAAATAACCTATCTGCACTTGCTAGATACAATTAACAACTACGCGATAAAAGTCATAGGTGACTCCAATATTGCCCAGACAAATGAAACTTTAAAAACACCGTATTAATGTCTCTTATATTGTACTCGTATTACAAGGTTTTATCGCAGATTGCCAGGAGAATTCCGCCCTTTCAAAACTTCAAACGTAACTACCCCCTGGTAAGTTTGAAACTATAGAAACAGAATAAAAATGTGCTAAGTTGCGAATGAGGCCATAACTAAGTAAACAAGAGGTGTAGAATTTGTTGTTTTTTTTTTTTTTTATAAATAAAACGAACAATTGTTGAGATATGTTTGAAACTGACACACGGGCTCTGTTTCCTGACCTTCAATCACTCTTTCACATAGTTGGGATTCTATCTCAGCTATGGTGGCTTCAATGTTCGTTTTCAAAGTTGGAATTGTATGCAGATGGTCGTCGAAGCCCTAAAAAAACAAGTGTTAAGCGGAAAGGAAACTTCGTGCGCATTAACTCCATTATTTAGAGACTTGTATGGCACATAGCAGCATCCTGTAGAGAAAGTAGAGTACGTCCGTATCCATATCCTCGAGCTTCGGTCAGAAAAATTTTTTATCATGTCTCGGGAGAGCGCTACATTTCTTTGCAGCCTCATTTTTGAAAAATTACGGCCCTATAACACATCTGTTCCATAAAAATTTTGCTTATTAACATAGCCGCTAAAATGGAAATGGGCTTCATCGGTGTCAACCTGCATGTTTTGCAGGACAACATCCGAGAACATATGGTACTGCTGGTTGGTCAGCTTCAGTTCTTGAATTAATTGCACCTTTTACGCATAGACAAACTCCTGAAAACAATGGAGAATTTAGGTGTTTGGGTCGTTTTCGATAATTTCCTTCTCTGCGGCGATATTTTTCATTGAACGTCCGTGGTAAAACGTTTCTAGTTTTTCAGTTTTTTTCAGTTTATATGCATTTTTATTATGTTGAATTACTTAACACTTACAAGTTATACAAAAAAACGCTTAAAAATTAGCTTAATGAAATTAAAATTATCTTATTCTAACTTACTGGCCCCA